>OX411801.1:1750000-3085574 GCA_948252455.1 Acleris cristana
ATAATAATTAAATATATCAAAATGTCGGATTAAAATAAATACAATTTCGGAGATGTAAACAGTCTCCAAATGTCAAATTAAAATTAAGAATTAAATTAAAAAAATAATAATATATAATTTAAAAAAAAACACAAAACAAGGGAGATGTAGAAAGTCTCCTCGGTCAATTTTGGAGATGTAAAGAGTCTCCAGATGTCAAATTAAAATTAAATACAATTTAAAAAAAAAAACACACACACACACACACAAAATTAAAATAAGGGAGATGTAGAAAGTCTCCACGGAACGAAACTTTAATAGAAAATTCTCATATTTTTTGTGGTCAGGCTTGCATGGTTCGATTTGCACTTGCCCGGTTTTTTAAACATATATTTCTTGTTTCAGTGGGCGGTATATACACCGTGATACGTTCAAAAGCCTACGTTTCCACTGAGGAGATGGGAGACAACTATTGTTTACTTGGTAAGTATTGTTTCATTTTGCAACATAGCTGGATGATTTACGTACATACATACATACTTTCACGCTAGTAATCCCAGAGTGCGGTAGGCAGAGCTACAGAATTACCCACAACTTGTTGATATTGAATTCAGTAACCACATTTTGCACAAATAGGCTAAGATGTTTACCAGCGTATTAGTGACAGGTTGCAAGCCCATCGCCTAACAGTACTACAGCTGGCAACAACACGGGAAATTCTTTCATCATTTTTCATTTTGAATGATCATTTAAGATTTCTAATGATTTCAAGTTGGGTAGCAACAGTTGGTTTATTAAAGCTTGCTTTTTTAAATTTAACTGTTATAATTTCAGTTTCTGCATTAGTAAAAATAACTAGAAAGATATTTTTTGCCTCTTTTTTAATTACTAAAGTTAGAAAACCTAGTTCCTTGTTTTGTCTATTAAGTAAGTATATTGTTTTTTTTATTCCCTACAGGCCCCTACAAGGAGACATGCGCTCGCCAAGAAGTCGAGGAGATGGAGTTCCCCCCCAACTCCCCCCTTGCCACCGCCGTCAATGCTATGAGGAACCTGGGCTACAAGGTAATAAACAACTAATCTATTTATATAAAAGGCAAACCTGACTGACTTATACATCAACGCACAGGCGAAACTACTGTACCTAGAAACTTGAAATTTGGTACATGGGTTCCTTTCATGATGTAAGTGAGCACTAAGAAAGGATTTTCCGAAAATCGACCCCCAACGGGAAGAAATGGGGGGAGTAGCGGGAAACTAATTCCACGCGTACGAAGTCGCAGGCGTCCTCTAGTCCTTATATAATTATCATCATCATCAGCCTATATTAGTCCACTGCTGGACATAGGCCTCTCCCATTGCACGCCAACGAGCACGATTCGTGGGCACTCTCATCCAGCTCTTGCCAGCCACCTTGCGAAGATCGTCGCTGCACCTAGTCTGAGGGCGTCCTACACTATGTTTGCCGATTCGCGGTCACCAATCTTTATATATCATCACTACATAGTATAAAACAAAGTCGCTTCCCGCTGTCTGTCTGTCTGTCCCTCTGTATATACGCTTGATCTTTCAAAGTACGCAACGGATTTTAATGCGGTTTTCATCAATAGATAGAGTGATTCAAGAGGAAGGTTTTTATTGTATATCAAATTCTGAACTGGGATACACCAAAAAAAAAAAACTTGCTCTAACATTTTTATTCGAAAGAATAGCTTTTTCTAAGGATCTAATTTGAAGCATTTCTTGATTAAAAATGTTATTGCTATTTAAAATAATTTATGAAATAAAAGTAACCTCGCCTACTTACTATGACAAATGGCGGAGTTATTTAGAAATACTATTTTTTGTTATCTGTGATCTGTTTTCAAAGTCATAATAGACGAACGTCATTCAAACATAATGTAAACAAACAATCGCAATACAATATATTTATTATTTCAGAGTATTATAAGCATTCATACATTGCTAATTACCTAGGCCGCAATTAATACAACACTTCCTGCATGACCCTTGTTTCTAGACTAGATTTACTTAACACAATCACATTAAATTTGTTGAAAAGACGGATTCCATACTTCCAATCATGAGTTTCTACAATGAATTTTGATGCCGTCATTTTGAACCTCTTGGAAAACCTCACCATACAAATTATTAACATTTATAACCCAAAAGAAAAATGGGCTCATTAATGTATTAATTTTTTCATAAGAATTACAGTCAATTTGTAAACAAATAATTTTGACATGTCAACAGCTGTCTTCGAACGTAGGTGTCAGCTAGATATCTAAATTGTACTTATAAAATAAAATATTGGAGAGGTTTTATATGTTTTATTTAAAACCATAAAAGAGGGTGAAGTAGCGCAATTCGGACCGGCATTTAGGGGTCAAATTAAGGTCATTTCGTAATTTTATTATAATTAAATTCTTTGTAACATATTTTTTAAATCTTACTACAGGGATTGATTCGAGAAGCCTATTCCTCGAAATGGTTTTGACATTTTCATACATTGTTAAAAATGGGTGTATCACAAATGTACGGGTGTTGCAGAAAACTCATATAAACTGAAGCGAAGCGAGGGCGCGTAGCTAGTGTAATATAATCACACTACCACGAAAAGATAATTGTAATGTTGTATGTTTGTCTGAATTAATTTCCAAAATACCGGTATGATTTTTATTTTTGAGTGCTACATTATTGGCTTCTATTATATATTTTATTTCTTCCTTTAATCAGCTGTGGATATTTATAAGTAAATACTTCTAATGGCGACAGTGAAAAAGGTTGATGGGGTCAGAAAAAAAATATCTTTGTGGCTGTGACTTACGAAAATAATCGCACATACGAATGAAAAAGATGATGATGAAGATGATGAATGACATACATACATAAACTCACGCCTTCATTCCCAGAGTGGGGTAGGCAGAGCCACAGACTCACCAACAACTCCAAAAACTTGTTGATCATTCTGTGACCACATTTTGCACAATCAGGCTAAGATGTTATCCAGTGTATTAGTGACAGGTTGCAAACCCATCGCCTAACAGCACTACACAGCCTTTAGTCCCTTAGTCGTCTCTTACGACATCCACGGGAAGACATGGAGTGGCAACATTCTAAAACCCGGCACCACACGGGCTTGAAAAAGATCACACAAAAACATTATGAGGTCCATTTTCATTTTAACAGATGAAATAAATAATACACGACAAAATCCTAACGATAAATTGTTTTTTTTTTTTAATCCGGTATAGTTTTGTATGAAGAGATATTAATAGAGAGATCTCTCTCCAGGCGGGTGTTCTGTTATGCCTGGGGACCGAAGTCCATTGCGATGAAGTTGGAAGTTGTATATATGTCAACTGACTGGAGAAACTTCGTTAGCGCGATGTAGAACCTTTAGTTGCGCTGTCTGACGCTGGTGGCGCTAGCGAGTTAGCGAGTTGGTTGATACAAGTGTGCGCTAGATGTCGCTAGGTCGCCACAGTTTAATCTCGCCTCGACTCACACTTGACCGTTTCTCTTCCAGCTCCATGTCGGAACGTGGCTGGTCGACGGCAACCCCCAGATCATTCTCTTCGACATTGGTTCCGCGGCGTGGCAGCTCGATGCCTACAAGCAGGAGCTATGGGACACCTGTACTCTTGGCATCCCACACTTGGACATTGAGGCCAACGACGCTGTGATACTTGGCTTTATGATCGCGCAGTTTATTATGGAGGTAGGTGAAAATGTGTAAGAAAGGTCAAGGTCACATTTCAAGGTCACTTTAAGGGTTCAAGGTCACGTCACTAACCTATCACGTAATAATATAAAGGTAAGTATTGAAAGTCAAGACAAAAGCTAACTTCAAAGGTTTAAAAAAAAGGTTATTTCAAGGTCGTCCAATGTTCAAAGGACAGGCTTATAGAAGGTACTTCAAGCTGAAAGTGATGTTTCTTATTTTGTGTATATTACTTATTATAAATATAAGTAAAAGCAGTGTCTAATTTGCTTTTAAATGATATTAATGAAGTTTAGTGTTTACAATTCTAAATTGACGTCAAATTCTTTAACTATATTTTTAACGCCTCTATAATAATCACATTTTTTAAACATTGTGCGACAATCGCGTAATTTAAATATTGTACTGTAACATTATTGTCTTCAAGGCTATAATTGTTTGTTACAGTTCAGAAAGGCGGCAGAGAACTACAGCGATACTCCACCTAGGGTTGTCACTCATTTCCACGAGTGGCAGGCTGGCATAGGACTTATTTTACTCAGGTAACACTTACAAATAACAGGCGGGTGCTATGCCTGGGGATCGAAGTCCAGTGGGATGAAGTTGGAAGTTGTATATACAGTAAAGTTGTTGCCACATAATTGACAACATTTCATTTTGGTGACACCTGCAAATTACTATAGGAATCGAAAGGATTTTGCCTCCTGAACACGGCAAAATATTTATTTCAATTTATTTTTCTTAATTTAAAATTTTATAAGAAAGTTAAAAAAAAAAACGAATTTTACCAATACTACGCCCGAATAGATATAATACCATTGCCTTTTTCACGAGAAAAAAAGCTGTCATAATTCTAAATTTGACATTGACACTATTGACAGACAGATAGATACTTACTTAAATAATTATCGGTGGACCGCCATTATTTAAAAAAAAGAAGAACTTTTTTTAATACAGACTGGCCTAACGTAATATGTCCATTGTGTCGTACATAAGTACATCTTAATAAATGAATAATAAAATAATTATTCATCCTAGGGAATAATTAAAACTATTAGTGTCTTCCTCCTTCCAAACAGTATCTATAGAACGAATAAAATTAAAGTCTTGAAAATATGAAATCTTGTCAATTAGGGACGCTTACGTTTTCCCCATACAATTGCCTACAAATTATGACTTAAATTTTGACTTCCGATCAAAAAGTTCTTAATCAATTTTATTTTTAGTTATAGTTATTATTATTATGAGCCCATTATGTCCCACTGCTGGGCAAAGGCCTCTCTCCCCATCTTCCACTCTATCCGATCTTGAGCGGTTTCCCTCCAGTTCTTGTCCCATGATCCCAACTCATCACTCCATCTCTTCCCGGGGCGGCCCCGCTTTCTCTTAGCATTTTCCGGGAGCCAGTCTGTGGCTCGCCTGACCTGGCTAGTTATTATTATTATTATTATAATAAACTCAGGTTTAAATGTATGTACAATTTATCGGTGTTGAAAACGAATGTTTCATTTTATAAAATATTTTATTGTTTTCATACAAAGTTGTAAAACTGATCATAGTAGCTCCTAATCGGATGGACCAATTTGCTCGCGGTTTTTTTAAATAAATCCTCGTTTAATGAAGATGGTTCTTGCTAGCGTTCTACTTATAGTTAGGTCCCTACCGGCGTCCTATCTATAATTTAGACCTGTGACCATTTTGATTGTATTTTTTTAATGTTATTTTCAGAGTACGCCACGTAGATGTCGCCACTGTGTTCACCACTCACGCGACGCTACTTGGCAGATATTTGTGTGCTGGCAACACTGATTTTTATAATAATTTGGATAAGGTAACATTTTTTACTTTGAAATAACTCTATTCCAATTGTTTTTATTGATGTGTGAAATTTGTGTCTAATATATTGATTTCAGTGATAAAATTTTCTTTCTCTTTCAGTTCTCAGTGGACGAGGAGGCGGGAAAGAGACAGATATACCACCGCTATTGCATGGAGCGAGCTGCCGCCCATATGACACACATTTTCACAACAGTCTCTGACATTACTGGTGCGTTTTAATTCAGCGTTTTTAATGACGTCGTGTTTATTTATATTAATTTTACCTGCACAGTGGTCTGATCGCATTGCTTCTTATTCGTTCCAGCGACAAAAAAAAATGTGTCAAGGTTTTTTTTTCGGAAAATTTTCTATTTTTTTCTGCGTCTTTAAATCACTTTTCTTTCTCAAGGTTTCGAAGCCGAGCATCTGCTGAAGAGGAAAGCCGACATCATCACGCCTAACGGCTTGAATGTGAAGAAGTTCTCAGCTCTCCACGAGTTCCAGAATTTACACGCGTTGGCTAAGGAGAAGATTAATGAGTTCGTTAGGGGACACTTCTATGGGTGAGTCATTGTCATTATTATTATTATCATTAATGATATTATTATCATAGATAGGTAAATTAAATTTAGGAGAAAATTAATGAGTTCGTTAGGGGACACTTCTATGGGTGACTCAGTGTCATTATCATTATTATCATTAATGATATTATCATCATAATGATTTAGGAGAAAATTAATGAGTTCGTCTGGGGACATTTTAATGGGTGAATCAGTGCCATTATCATTATTATCGTTAATGATATTATCATCATCATTATTTAAGAGAAAATTAATGAGTTCGTCAGGGGACACTCCTAGTCATCGTCATTATCACCATACAAAAAAATAAACCATTATCATCATAGAAGAGAAAATCAATGAGTTCTTTGGTCGAATGGTCAATGATCAATGATCATTGATCATCAACGGAAAACGGAATCATACATCCAAACATGGATGTGCCGAGACAAGAATATGTCCAATCAGGAATACGACGAATCATTACAATCACCATGATTGATCATTATCATTATATAACCCAGTGGGTTGGGTATAATACATTTATACATACATACATACATTAAATCACGCCTGTTTCCCAGACGGGTAGGCAGAGACCACTTCTTTCCACCTAACAAACAAACAGTTGAGAAAAATCTTGAATAGCTATAAAAATGACCAAAATATAAGCCAACAAAGGATTGTTGCTATCTACACATACATAAATAGGTACATTAAATCACACCTGTTTCCCACACGCAGAGACCACTTCTTTCCACCTGCTACGATCTTGACAAATCTCTTTCGCTTCTTCCACATTCATACATCGAGTCATGCACGTTTATATTTACGTTAATGTGTCTGTTTGTTTGTCCGCAGCCATTTCAACTTCGATCTGGACAAGACGTTGTACTTCTTCATCGCAGGGCGATACGAGTTCGGAAATAAAGGCGCCGACATATTTATTGAAGCTTTGGCGAGATTAAATCACTATTTAAAGGTAATTTGAGAATTAAAATAGCCATAATGAAAATAACTATTGAGCATGAAAAAATGTTTAGAACAAATACTGTCGCAAATTTAATTTTCTACAATTTTATAATAGACGTTAACATCACTGGAGTTATAGAAACGTAGATAATAGCAAAAAAAACTATTTTTGTCACATTTGACCTTGAATAACTTACGACGCACGCACGAGATTTTGAGACGACTTTTAGAACGACGAAATGAAGGTATATACGAGTTTCCAGATTATTATCTCTCATTCCGAGGAGAAACCCTAATTTGACTGGGCTAGATTAATATCTGTTAAACGGTAAAACGGCTCTAACTGCCGCACTCAGAGACGTCAATTTAATTTAATGCTTGAATAAAGTTACTGCTGTCACTTTTTTTGCTACAGCAATAGAATAAGACAATACGTCACTAAACAAGCATTAAATTTAAATGACGTTTCTGAGCGCGGCAGTAAGAGCAGTAGTCTCGGGTAGTATTCGATTTTTAGTATG
The DNA here is from genome assembly GCA_948252455.1 of Acleris cristana. Taxonomy (NCBI): domain Eukaryota; kingdom Metazoa; phylum Arthropoda; class Insecta; order Lepidoptera; family Tortricidae; genus Acleris; species Acleris cristana. The sequence continues at coordinate 1,757,575 of OX411801.1, forward strand.
TGAGTTAGTATGTTTGGTACTCCTTCACGCCGAAACGTCTGGATGGATTTGAATGAAATTTGGCGCGCAGATAGGCCTCAATTTTATTGTATGTGTACCAACGTGGGTCCATATTGGCTCATATAAAATTGGTCTTTAGATTTTGTATACAAATAACGATTTGTGTCTATACTCATCATTTCTTCGAAAAAATTTGCTCATACTTATCGCAACTAATAATGAATTTTTTTAAGAAACTGTTTCTTTTTGAGGATTTTTATAAACCTAACCTAACCAAACCTAATTTTGTCTACACGTAAGATATATAAGAAATTCTGAAAAGTGTACGGTTCCATGAATATTGGCGTTATAAGTTCAGATGAGTATGAGTTCCGATCATTAGTATAAACATTTTTTATGAAGAGTATGAGTGATCATTATGATGTAAAATGTTATGAGAAAAATTTTCGGAGTTCCAATAATCGGAGTTGCAATTTTATATGAACTTTGGCGCACCCACCAACGTAGAACAATTTCCGAGGGAATAGCGTTAAACATCAAGAAAAGTATTGCGGGCAAAACCTAAAGCCTAAATAAAAAAACGTTTTTCCTCAGTCTTCCGGTTCCGACATGACGGTAGTGGCGTTCCTGATCTTCCCCGCGAAGACCAACAACTTCAACGTGGAGAGCCTCCGCGGCCACGCGGTCACCAAGGCGCTGCGGGACACCATCAACGACATCCAGCAGAAGGTCGGCAAGCGGATGTACGACACGTGCTTGCAGTGAGTAAAAAAAAACATTTTCTGAAAATCCGGACATTCCGGACATTCCGGATATTTTAGAACAAATCCGGACATTCCATAGTTCCGGACAGTTGCGAAAACTCCGTACATTCTCAATGAATCCGGAATCTTATCCGGACATTTTTCATATTTCCGGACTTTTTAGAAAAATCCAGACACGACCCTATATATCCAGACATTTTCCAAAAATCCGGATAGTTACCAATGTTCCGGACAGCTGCTTGGTGGAAATCAGCGGTACGGTGGTGGTAGCCTGGTCTTCCGGCGAAGACCAACAACTTCAAAGTTAGAGTCACGGTCACAATCAACGATATCCGGAATTTTTCCATAAATCCGGTCTCTTTCGAAACTAACATTTCCAGACAGTCTAAAACACACAAGAAACCACTATACAAGAAAATCTCCAAAAATAACTCAAAAAAAATCCAAATTCTTCCGGAAAATGCCGGACATTTGTAGAAAAAAACCGGACATTTGGCTTAGTGACAATGCACACGGTGCCACGGAGCTGGTCATCCCATACATAATCAATAACCCCCTTACTAATAAACGTTGAGTAACGGTGGTATAGCTATGCAATGTTATCCTTATCTGTCAAATTCAAATGTCACAATGACAGATAAGGACAAAACATTGTATAGCTATACGGGTGTGTAATATTTAGCATAAAAAAAAAGGTCTAATGATCATTTTACATAACACTAATGGCATAATTTCAATCTGCATTATGAACCATCAATATAATAGTCATGATGCATAAAATGAAATGCATAATTTCAAAAACTACTTATATAATGTTTATAAATTAAAAAATAAATATTTCTAACTGCTTTCATTACTATTAATGTGGTCATAGTTTTAACCTAACCTAACGTAGTTAGAAGAAATTGACTAGCGTGCTCGTGATTATATAGGCTCCTAACAATTTTGTCAATTAAAATTAGAATTCGCATGGTTACTAAGAAAAAGTGTGTTATTCATGTGTGAAATACCCCAAAATACGACTGTGATTGTTAGCAGCGAAGAAAACTGCAATCTTCTAATGAAATAAAAACAAAAACAAAAATTACCGGATTGACGCTAAATACGGATCGATACGGAACAAGATCGATTACCTATAATTAGAAAGAAGTTTACGAAGGTTAGTGAAGACTCTATAATAATTCAAAACACAGAGAATGTACTTCTACGGACTTTCAATACTACAAAATAACCTCTTAACTTAACCTCTAACCCTAAAAAAAATATTGCCTGTCATTAGGTGATAGGTGAAAGTGAAGGTTATTGTTAACAGCGCCATCTAGTAACGAACGAATAAACGAAATACTTATTAAAATACCATAACAGCGCCGAACATGGTAATAACGCCATCTAGTAATTACTACCAGAAACAAGCACTAGAATATTGATACTCCTCAAGAGGGCGCGAATTACTGAATTACTAAATTAGAAATTACCAAACATGGACCAAGTTTGTGGTGGATGTCGCAAAAAACTACCCAAAAGGGATTATTTAACTTGTTCGCTATGCTCTAAACGCTACGACTTGGAATGTGCGAATGTTTCATCTCATCGTTTTCACAAAACAATGCAAATAGATAATAAAAAAGAGTGGAAGTGCAAAGCCTGTTGCTTGCCGAAAAGAGATAACTCTAATAATACCCCTTTACGTCCGAAACGCCAAGACGACATCCCTCTAAAAGATGAAATACAGTCCGAAACTGATAATGTAACAGTTAGAAAAAAGTCGACCAACTCTAAAAACGACACAAGTTTATCTGACGATTTTACCTTGTCTGGCGATACAATACACCTGGAATGTACACCTAGAGATGAAGCGAAAATAGAACTGACCTTACAAAACCTAGGTGAATTAATTACTCAGCGCCTGAAACAAAACAATAAGTCGATAATATTGGAACTACGAAGCATCATACAGACCGAAATTTCGGAGGCCATTACCAATCTACGAAAGGAGATAAACCATCAAACGAGTGATCTACTAATACAAAATAACTTAAGAAAGGAAGAAATCTGTGATGTCAATACCAAAATAAATAACCTAATTATTAAAAATGATCTACTGAAACAAGAAATAAAAGATTTAACAACTAAAATTACATCTGGAGCAAATTACTCATCACTAAGACACTACCCACCTGAAAGCAACAGTAAGAAAATAGTAATCTACAATTTTAGCGAAAACTACAACGAATCGGAGTTAGATCTATTTGATAGAATTTTACACTGTTTCCGAGAAATACAACAGGTAGATCTGCTGGGGTACATCGAAAATGCATATCGCGTGGGTCGAAATATGAATAGAAGGAGACCTCTAGTCGTTGAACTAATCAGCAAAAGAATGGTTAAACACATTATACGAAATGGCCACCATTTCAGAGGTACCGGAATAGCAGTATCCGAATATCTAGATGAAAACTCACGTAAAGAGAGAATGGTCATGAGAGAGAAAATGGTGCACGCAAGGAATAATGGACACCACGCCGTAATACGTAATAACAAACTTATCATAAACGGGAAAATGGCCAACTCAGATAACTTATTTGATGAAACCTCAGAAATGACAAACAAGATTAACGATAGACGAACTATTCCTGATCAAAACTTCACCCAGCAAAACAAAACTGACATAAAAGAAGCACCCGAGAACAACTTTTTTCGAAACTCAACGAACACCATTTAAGATACTGTACCAAAACTTCCAAAGCATAAACAATAAACTACATTTATTAGAATCCTATTTAAGTGAAGACACATCTATCCACGCTATATGTATAACTGAGTCATGGCTGACTCGAGACAAATTAAGCTTGGTTAACATAAACGGGTACTATGTGGCATCATCCTACTGCCGGGAGACCAGAGGAGGCGGTGGCGTGTGCATACTTCTACAAGATCACATTAAATCCTCTCCAAAAGAAGATATTACAAATATGTCAATTGAATATGTATTAGAAATATGTGCAATAGAACTAACTAGCCTAAATATCCTAATATTAACTTTATATTGGAATAAAAGGGAGGAAGACTTATTTTATAACAGATTAGAATCCATCTTAAACTACATCAATATAAAATATTCTAAATATAAAATAATTCTAGGAGGAGACTTGAATGTAAATATATTAAAAGCAGACTCTAAGGCAAATTCACTTCTGAATTTAATGTCCGAATATAACTTTGCCCAATATGTAAAAAATCCTACGCGTATTACTCAAACTACATCTACCTGTTTAGACTTAATATTTACTAACTTCAAGGACACAACTCTGCGAACCGATGTTCAGGAATTAGGTTTTTCTGACCATTCTGGTATCACTCTGTCTGCTAATTTTTATCTAGACAAAAATCCACAAGCTAACTGGTATACAGAAAAGAGAAAATATAACACTACCAATTTAGATCGTTTTAAAAATTGTCTTTGTGATATTAAGTGGCAGGACATAATTATACCCAACAATGATATAAATGAAAATTACTTAGCCTTTAGTAATACTTTAACAAAGACTTTAAACTCATGTATACCAAAAAACAAAATCAAACTTAATGATAAATTCAAAAAACATTGGCTTACCGTAGGCATAAAAATATCTTGCCAAAACAAGCGTTTACTAAAAATACTAACGTTCAAATCAAATGATCCAGTACTTCAACGATATTATAAAACGTACGAAAAAATATTAAAACAATCAGTAAATTTAGCCAAAAAAAAGCAATATATATATAGAATGAAAAAATGTAATAACAAGGTAAAAACAATGTGGACTATAATAAATGAAAGGACAAATAAAAAATCAACAAAAAATAAAAATAACATACAACTACTAATAAATAACACACTTACCTCCGAGCCTAAACACATAGCGGATACTTTTAACAGTTTCTTCGAAGCCATAGGCGGTGGTCCTAATGCAGCACCTGGCCGCCCAGTAATTCAACCGACCGAAAATTCCATGTTCCTTAGCCCTGTAGAACCTTACGAAATACGCAAAATAATAAAAAATCTAAACAACAATTATAGTTGCGGAATCGATGAGCTACCGCCGCGCTTGATAAAACACTGTGTGGATCAGCTGACTCTGCCGCTCTGCACTCTTGTAAATCAATCCTTTGTAGAGGGCGTCTTCCCCGACTCGTTAAAAAAAACAGTAATAAAACCCATACACAAAAAAAACGCTAAAACAGACCCCAATAATTATCGTCCTATCGCCCTCTTACCTTCTAGTTCAAAAATATTTGAAAAAGCAATGAGTAATCGCATATACGCGTTTTGTGAAAAATATAAGATATTTGACGATTCTCAGAACGGTTTCAGAGAAGGTAGATCCACTAGTTTAGCGGTATTTAAATATATCCAGGAGACTCTAAATATAATCAACTGTAAACAGTACGCTGTGGGCTTGTTACTTGATATGTCTAAAGCCTACGATAAGGTCCAATTTAACATACTTCTGCAAAAACTATACGGTATAGGAATTCGAGGTATAGCGCATAAATGGCTTTCCTCGTATCTAAAAAATAGGGAACAACTAGTTGAGATAGAACATTTTGATTTTTCTAACAAGGAAATAACAAGTGTTCGTTCAAACGTCATAACACTAGAGGCCTCAATTCCACAAGGTAGTGTAATTGGGTGTCTCCTCTTCCTAATTTACATCAACGATCTTCCAAAAATCATAAATGACCCCTGTGTACTGTTCGCCGATGATATCTCAATACTTACTACCTGTCCTAATAACATAAACATAAATACAAAGCTCTGCTCCATTTTAGATTTAATTGCAAACTGGATGATTGACCACAACCTGGAAATAAACTTTTTAAAAACTAAACTAATAACTTTTTACCCATACCAGAAACAAAAATTGTTAATTAATTTTATGTACAACAATATTAAAATAGATGTAGTTAACCATTTTACCTTATTAGGAATAGATATTGACACCCACATTAATTGGAAAGTACACATAAAAAAAATTCATTCAAAAGTGTCTAAATTTGTTTACGCACTCCGTGAAATTAAAAAAACTACCGACCTCGCGACTGCCCTAGCTACTTACTACGCATACGCCTACTCGTGGCTCAACTACGGCATCATTCTGTGGGGAAATAGTACAGACGCGCCATCACTATTTACCCTACAGAAAAAACTGATCCGGATATTAGTGAATATAAAACAAACCGACAGCTGCCGACCCTACTTCCTGGAATACAAACTGCTTACACTTCCAAGCATCTACATATTGGAAGCATGTAAGTTCGTACATAAACATAATCATTTCTACAAAAAACGCGAGGATATGCCTCCTACACGCCCAATACGACATAAATATAAAATCATCTTGCCACTTTCCCGCCTTAAAATCATCTCATCCGGCCCTTACGTAATGACTATAAAAATATACAACAATTTACCTGAAATATTAAGACAAGAAACAAATGAACGTAAATTTTTAAATAATCTCAAACAGTTACTAATAACTAAAGCTTACTACACAATAAATGAATACTTAGACGACAAGTTATAATAATACAAATTACTTAAATTAAACTTTAAAGGTAAATTAGATAAATACCTATTACTGTAGTCTTTTCATGTTATTTAAAGGATAAGTCTCCCTCTCTCTAAATATGCTTGCAGTGCCCAACAGGGTTCATAATTGAGACATTTATTATTTATTATATTTCCATCTTTTTGTAAACATTATGATTGCAATAAAATATTGAGTATTGAGTATTGAGTATTGACTTAAAATGCATAATAACAAGAAAATAACAGTTATGCTAAATGATTGTTATGTTATTCGATCGTATGCCAGATAAAATTATACAATTGGTTTTTATACTAAACGTTCATTATGCTTTTCGTGGTTAGTTAAATGAAATTATACAAAATGTTTTTATATTGATTGAAGCGCACCCTAGCTATACCACCGTTACTCAACGTTTATTAGTAAGGGGGTAAAGATATATCCTGTATTTCAGAGGCCACTTGCCGGAACCATCCGAGCTGCTCCATAAAGACGATACGGTCCGCCTCAAGAGGTGTCTCTACGCTTTGCAGAGGGACGGTCTGCCTCCAGTCACCACTCATAATATCGTGAGTAAAGCTAGCAGAAGGAAATGAGTGATTGTTGAGTGAATAGCGCCCAGGAATTAGTGATTGTTGAGTGGATAGCACATAAATAAGTAATTGTCAAACGGATAGCGCATAGGAATATAATGGCTGTAAAATATTCAATCGTCTGTTAGACCGCATAATCATTGACCGTGTTCAAACATAGATTAAATAAACTGTGTGTAACGATTTAAATGACTTGTATAATGATTTTAAAACTTTAGTTTTGCAAGACATCAATATTGTTCACCAAAATAGCAAATTATAGCTGTCCCCATATAAACCTGATAAAACTCTGTACTTACCTATAGTTAACAATAAATGATTTCTGATTCCGAATGAGTGATTGTTGAGAGAAGAGTAGAAAGAAATAAGTAATTGTTAAATGGATAGCATAGGAATAAGTGATTGTTGACTGGATAGCGCGTAGATAATAGTAATTGTAGACTATATAGCATATAACAATGTGTAATTGTCGTGTGAATAGCGTGATTTTTAATTGAATAGCAGAGAAAAATGAGAACGACAACCGTGTGCTTGCGACCAAGTCCGGCGCACACACTTAGGCGCGAAGCTACAAGTACTATCAAGGAATTTAAATGTTTAGCAGTTTGATATAATACGTTAATTTGCCTGGTTATACATTTTATTCGTGTCATTAGTCGCGACACGTCTAATTGACGTTATATTAAGTCAAGCTATTAAACATTGAAACTCCTCGATGGTACAATGGCTTGCATCAAATAATTATTGTCTTGGTTCCCAGGTGGACGATTGGAGCGACCCCGTCCTCAACTCAGTGAGGAGATGCAACTTGTTCAATACCATCAACGACAATGTCAAAGTAAGTGTTATTTTCCTATCCGGGTCTAAAGATCACGTTAATAGGAAATATTCATTAATTTTTTCACTGCTACAAATATATTTTTGAATAGGTATTTTAATAACCATGCGATTAAAAATGAATCTTTGTCCTCAGGTAATCTTCCACCCTGAGTTCCTGACCTCAACGAACCCGCTATTCGGGCTGGACTACGAGGAGTTCGTGCGCGGCTGCCACCTCGGCGTGTTCCCCTCCTACTACGAGCCGTGGGGGTACACGCCCGCCGAGTGCACCGTCATGGGCATACCCAGCATCACCACTAATCTGTCAGGTAGGACAACACTTAAACAAATTATGGCTTTTGACGTAGAGACCTCGTCGTATTGTTCTCATAGTCTTTATTATTAGTTTAAGGTTTATTGACCTTACATTTGTAATAATTTTATTTTTGCTAGTTTTAAGAATTTATTGTTTATTAATATATTACCTTATTATTACTTAATGTAACTTACTTTTAAGTATTATTTTGTTATTATGATTGAAAAAATGACCTTCTGCTGGAGTTTCTTGCAGCGCTTCTTCTCCGCAATGATGGTCTTGTCCGAAGCGCTGGTAGATTCACTCATGTTACCGACGTGTAAAAGAGCCCTCATGTGGCCTATTTACTGAATAAATATTTTGAATTTGAATTTGAATTCAATCACGGATTGCTCTCTACTATCCATTCATATATAACGCTATCTATCTACTTTACAATTATTCTTGTCATCAATTACTAATTTCTTTGTGATATCCAGTTAACAATCACTCTTTCTTATGCACTATCCACTCGACAATCACTCTTTTCTACGCGATATCCAATCAATAATCACTAATTTCTATGCGCTATTCACTCAATAATCAATCATTGATATGTATATGCTATCAAGTTAACTATCAATCATGCCTATGCGCTATCCACTGAAAAATCGCTCATTCCGATGTGCTATGCACTTAACAATCAACCGTTTTAAATGCGCTATGCACTCAATAATCGCGCAATCTTATGTGCTATCCACTTAACAATCAATCATTCCTATAAGCTGTCCATTCAACACAGTCCCTCATTTCTTGTGTTATCTACTCAAAAATCATTCATATTTATGCGTCTTCACTTAACAAAAACTTATTCCTATGTGATGTACGCAAAAAAAACGCCTATTTCTATGAACTATCCACTCGAAAATCACTTAATGCTCTTCACTACCCTTATTCTACAGCACAGTCTCATTTTATTATAATTATGGCCCACCCTCTTTCGTGACATAAAACAACTGCATAGTCTTCAGTCTATAACCCCTGCCCCCAGGTTTCGGCTGCTTCATGCAGGAGCACATAGCCGACCCGATGTCGTACGGCATCTACGTGGTGGACCGGCGGTACATCTCGTTGGAGGGCTCGGTGCAGCAGCTGGCTCAGTACATGTTCGATTTTACCAAGTGAGTCAACCGTTTATCGATTGACACCACGGAATAGAGAAAACAGTGGAAGTGGCATGAGCTTCGCTTAGTATCAGACCTGTTGTCGCCAATACTCACACTATCATAAAAACAACACGCCACCAAGGAAAATGTTTTTGGTGCGGCTATCGTTTTTACATTCCAAAATAGTATAAGGCATGCTTTTGGATTTATTTCCTATTTTAGAAATATCGAAATAAGCGATCGCGGCAAAAGTATTGTAGGTTGCGCGGAACTCCGCATAACCATGCCACACATTACACGCCCACTTGACACTTCTACTGTTTTTTCTGTTCTGTGATTGACACCCATATAGCAACTCCCAACCCATAATCAACAAGATGAGTCTTAATGTTGATATATACCGCTGTTGTAGATTTTAACTGTATCAACTTCAGGGACTAACTCTGTATTTCATACTCGTCAACTTTTATTATGGGACCAACATCCAAATCGCGAAAAGAAAACAGCTGTTCCATACATTTCGGCTGTTTAGCTTTCAAAGTTTGCACGGAACACCTGGTTTTTTTTTAGATGTTGGTCCTATAATAAAAGTTTATGAGTATGACCTACAGAGTTAGTTCCTGAAGTTTGTCCAACCTTCTGCCTAACACCCTGTATATTAGTATATTCTATTATCTATTTATGTATTTTATTAAAAAAGTTATACAGAGAACTGTCGGTAAACTATGTACTCCGCGTCTCAATATAGATAGTAATGTCAACTTTTCCGGAATTTTTTGAGAAAATTATGTTTGTTGTAGATTGAACAGAAGGCAGCGAATCATCCAACGGAATCGCACGGAGCGATTGTCCGATCTTATGGACTGGAGGAACCTTGGCATCGTAAGTAATGAGATAGAGTTTCTTGCATCGGTAATGATGGTCCTATCAGAAATGCTGGTTGATTCACTCCATATTACCGACGTGTAAAAACACGCAATATTATTAAATAAAAGAGCACCGCCGTAAAACTTATAGTATCCGCAGCGCCCTCATCTTTCTCTAACATACGAGTAAGAGAGGGACACCAATAGTTGCCGGCCACATATTGCACTGAAAATATGGCCCGTTTAGAAGCCCCTTAAGGACAAGTACTAGTGAATTTCTACATTTTGACTTGTCCTTAGCGCGCTGCGTATACTATACTTGCTTACGTTAAAACGAAATTTATCTATCCACACAGCAAAAATGAAAACTTTTAGAATTCTCTAAACTTTTCCATGAATTTTAATGTTCTACGACGCGACTATAAATAATAAATTCGTTTAGTAAGGCAACTTGCCATTACACATTAACACGCACGTAGGGTGACGGAACCAGTAATGGACAAGGACCAATAATGGACACTTGATTCTTATTTTACAGAAGATAAGGGTTATTCATTTGTTTCGCAACAATCAATTTAGGACCGTATGAAATTTAAATTAACAGTGAAGTGTCCATTACTGGTGCCCATCACCTAAAAGTGTCCATCATTGGTGCCGTCACCCTACGCTATGTGCAAATTTTGACACTCAACTGATATTTGTATCCCCGGGGATACACCGGCCGGTAGATAATTATATTATAACAGTAGGCGACCGCGAGTGACATATCTGTTACGAAGTAACTAGTATTACAATCTGTGTCCGAACTTACAACTCAAGTTGTTTGCTCAATTCCAGTACTACCGGCAAGCGCGCGCGCAGGCTCTCAAGATCGTGTACCCAGACTACGTGGATCACATGGACTTGGAACTGGGCAAGCGGTTCAACTATCCAAGACCCATCTCTGAACCTCCTAGCCCTACCCACTCTAGTAAGTATAATCATTGTTCTTGTTTATTATCCTAAATTAAAGTGTTTATTTAGGGACAAAAAATATTCAAGTTAATACAATATTAATAATGAAATACAAAACTAAAATTAAAATTATAAACTTAATTATATTTTAAAATTAAAAACCTATATCAGTAAGTATTATATTGAGTAAAAAATAGGCCGAATGACAACAGGTCTCTTATACAAATCATGCTTATAACTAGAGGTTTGTCGCAAAAGCATGCTATTTTTTTTCTCTATTATTTACTGAGAAAACAAGTAAATTCGTTATCTCATAAACGTAAACCTCCTGTAAAATTAGATATCTATATAAATAAAAATGAATCGCCAAAATGTATGTGATCGCATAACTTCCGAAAGACTGGACCGATTTGACTGATTTCTTTTTTGTTGTGTTCGTCATTGTCAGGACAAGGTTTGTATGACAGAAAATAATTGAAAAATCCACCGGGAAAGTCAGAAATTTGCAGCGGGGCGAAGCCGCTGGCGGGCCGCTAGTCTTTAATATTTAAGAAAGTTTGACTTTGTGTTCATTACTTTAATGGTATTACTGACATATATCAGAGTATTTGACATGTTCATTTCTCAAACCAGCACGCCGGTCCTCACGCGTGACCTATATAAAAGACACAAAGGACTCCGACACCCAAACAGACACAAAATCGCTCACAGTCCAACGATCTCTAGAAATTTTGGACATCAAGGACGAACCTTCAGACGCTTTAGAGGTCAATTTCGAGAAACCCTTCAACGAATCAGAGAATGAAAATTATAGGACGCCAAATGAGATGTTTCTGGAACCTCTCAGCGAAGCCGTGGCTGATCAGATCGATGAGTTGATTGCGAAGCTGCATGACTGCGCTGATGGGAAATAGGTTGTTTTTGAGTGGATTTTGGGTGTATTTAGACAGGTGGCCGGTTAAGGCACTATTTAGGGACAGCACATAAAGGCACTTGAAATTTTAAGTGGCTATGTAAGGTTCCATTCACCATCTAAATTTGTCACCTAAAACACTACGAAGTTGTCACCTAAATTCACAACGTTATCACCTTAAGGTACTACTAATTGGTCACCCAAAGTCATTATCTAAATGAGAATAAGTACTATAAGACGCCAAATGACAATTTTCTGGAGCCTCTCAGTGACGCGGTGGCCGATCAGATTGATGAGTTGCAAAGCTGCATGACTGCGCTGATGGGAAATAGGTTGTTTTTGAGTGGATTTTGGGTGTATTTAGACAGGTGGCCGGTTAAATCACTATGTAGATACTGCACCTCAAGGCACTTGAAATCACTATCATGATAGATCACGAAGAGTTTATAAGGTATTTTAAGTGGCTATATAAGGTTCCATTCACAATCTAAATTTGTCACCTAACATAAATACAAAGTTGTCACCTAAACCCACAAGTTGTCACCTTAACGCACTACTAATTGGTCACCCAAAGTCATTATCTAAATGATGTCATTAAATAAAGGGGTTTTCCGGTCCCTGCTAGGGACTCAATGGGTAACTTTACATTTTTCCCCGTCTTAAGTTGCCATGGTCCATATTTTGTATATTGACCCATAGTAGCAGAAATCTTCGATTAGAATAACTAAGTGGGATAGGTGTATGGATTGTAAATTATTTTTGAGTAATTTAACATAATTAAATATGTGTGACGTATTTAAAATGATGCACATCACTTGCGTTAAAAGCGTTTTTTTAGATACTTAGATGTTTTTTGTTTTAATTTAGTTAATATTTATTTTATTTAACTTAATAAAAAAAAAACTTATAGAATTGAACAAATCCTATGTTTTAATTTCGAATGTAAATTTATTTAACGATCTATAAAAAATTGGTTCTAAATTTCAAGGAATTAACCCAAAAAAAAAACATTTTAAGTGAGTTACATTGAAAAAGATAGTTCATGTACTTTTCGACTAGATTTTTATTTTCATTTAATGTAATATCTGACTTTAAAATCGCTCTTTTATTCCAGATCGTATATTTCACAATAGATTTTATTCGTATTTCCTAAGAACTAGTACGGGAAATACTAAAGCGCATTCTTTATTTCCTTTTTTTTTCAGGAGCAACAACTCCCGCCGCATCAGTACACGGTTCTGATGATGAAGACGAAGTAGACGAGGAGAAGGAATTAGCGGAATTGAGGATCAGCGATAAATAGTAAAAAAAAAGATATGTATTTGGCATATATGGCCAGTAGCAATGACGTTCATTAAATTTAATGCCGTCTTAAATTGCGTGGTGGTGTCCGAATGGGGGCATTAGTTTTAATGAATGTTTTTGTGACTGGGTGAATTGATATGTGTACGTCTTACGCAGAAATTTTAACAGTTCTCTAGGGAATAAAACAACTTATATGCAGACGTAGTTACGGGCAGGACCTAGATGCGGTAAAAAACATTTTTTTTTCATTGACGTTGGATTGTAATCATGATTTATGATTTAAAAAACACTGGCATATGGTAATAAGTTAGTTTTCTAAGTTTTATCCATCTTAAATATATTTTGACAAAAATATATGTTTGTCAATTATTTTATTGTTTTAATATTCTGGTCAAAGTATACATCGACAGTGTGAATTTTGCTCGAAAATATGTTAAGAGTAGGTAGCCCGGTATTTTTGATAAGTTTTTTTTTCAACTTGCCATATTATTTACTTTATGTGTTACACAGCTGTGTTATATTTTTGCCATTTTTCACTTTTACAGCTAAAATGGTAACTGAAAATCGGAAAAATATTTAAATGTTTTTTATACAGGAGACAAGACATTTATTATTAAGTCAAATTTATTTGGTAAAAGGGTTTAATCGTTGGATTTTAAAAATTGTTATTTTTTTATAGATTTTTAGAGAGATGAATTAAGTATATTTTTATATTTTACGTCTTCCCTTCACTTGTTGGAAAAAGCTTTGTTTAATATTTTATATAAGTAGCTGTTAATTTATATTCATGTGACAATTCTTATGAAATGTACCTTACGTTGTATAATTTTATCATTGCTACATAGCATGTGAGGTCGTGCAGTACGTCAGGATGGCCGTGTTGAGGTTTTAACTGACACGGCCATACTGACATATCCCGTTCTCTGGGTGTTAATTAATATTATGGGTTTTGAGAGTCAAAATTCATTAAGAATTGTCACATACTAGTTTTATAAACTGCCATTTTAGTTTTACGACACAATTGTCATTAAATTTTAGTCCGGAAAAGTCAGACTACCAGTTTTCTTTTTTCTAGCAAACAAATAAATATTTTGTTTCTATAGACAAGATAAATATTACTATGGTTACGTAATGTGGCAACATTAACGTTTTGTGAGAATAAACGTAAAAAGCATTAAGTTCATGAAAGTGATTGCACCATATTGACTTCATTTAATGACTGGTTACTCGAACAAATTCCGATTCAGAATATAAAGATTAACTCTCTTATTCATAAACGCTCAATAGCTAAGTGTGCTTGTTGCGTGTTCTAAGAATACATTAACATTTCCAAATGTAAAGAAAACTGTATCAAAATAATCAAAGTAATAAAAGCTTTATTAAAAGTAGTTAAGGTACAAATTATAGTTTTATGAACTTAATGCCTTTTACAGTTAATATCATATTCAGGTCATGATAGAGAGCAATGAACTTTAGGCAATTAAATAATAATTATGATAATTTAGTTATTAATTTGTTCATTAAATGTGCCATATGATCCAATCCGTGGTTAATAAATTCGTTTTTAATTTTAATTTAATTTGTTTTATTTTCCAACGATGGAATAACTATGCGTAACACAAACCGAAATATATAGTAAACATGCCTTTTTCATGCCATGTTGGTTGGTAGTAATCGAGGATACAGCCATCTTGATGGTAAGTTGTTGCTGTAGCCTATTCAGGATGGAAAAAAAATATGGGCCCTGGACCCCTCGTGCCTTAAATCATTTTACTTAAAGTTATTTTATTTTTAAAGATTTTCTAAAATTCGCTTGTCCGGAATCGAACCAGTTAAAAATTAAAAAAATAAACTCTCGCTATTTTATTCTACTAATCGACAGGATTATTCCCGGGTGAAATGATGTAACTTAACGATTTAAATAGTTCCCTTCCAGGGCCCATCTTTTTTTTCCACCTGTATAGTGTAGTCAATCCTCTATGCCACGCCCCATCGCTTAAAAGGTGGGTCCACACTGTAGGGCTCCATCGGATCTGCCTTCGTGGCAAATCTACAAGACTTGTTACACTAAATATGGACAGTGGAAATCGTGTGCTTGGGATGCGTCACATCGCGACAGTACGTCGTAATATGACAAAGTAACATCGTCAGGACATACAAATAGAAGACCAGTTTAATTTTGATTAAGTGTATTTACTTATTAACGAGCTATTATAAATAGGTTTAGGGCCTGTTTCACAATCGACAAGTAAATTTGTGCTAGTTAAAGTTAGCTCTCTCCTTGTCTATTCAAGTGTAAGAAAAGGAAAGGGCTAAATTTATGTGTCAGATATTACTTGACGATTGTGAAACAGGCCCTTAGATTAACAAAAAAAACTAAGTAATAAGTTATAGAAATCACTTAATTATACAATTTTAAACACATAAACGCTCTATAAAGCTATTTTAGTTAAAGTATGCGTTGTCCATTTCTGTCAAATGGAAATGACACAATGAAAGATGAGAGACGCATATTTCAAGCACAATTTAGCTATCGTGCGCTTATGAATAAAAGGGCTATACATTTCTTAACATTATATAGAACTAAAAGTTTACGTTTGGTTTTAATATCATAACAAATAACATACATTATGGAGTAACACATTAACATCACAAGTCTTTTAAGTTAGAAGTTAAATTTATGCTTCAACAGGTTTCCCTTGATTCTCGTCTTCGTTTTCTTCACTAGAAATCGCTTTATTTGGCTCATTAATTTCATTTACATCTTCTACGTCTTCTTTTGTATCATCACCGCTTTCTTTTTCACTTATAATTTCGTCGCTCTTTGGCTCTTTTTCTTTCTCCTTCTCTGCTTCCGTAACTTTACCTTCTTTATCTTCCTTTTCAGGCTCTTTCAGTTCCTCTTTTATTCTATCATCGATAATGAATTCAACCTTAGAATCATTTTCAGGTTTCAATCCCTCCAGAATCTCTTTAGCATTATCTGGATTAAATATAAAAACATTTGTAACCTTTTCATTGCCTACTGAATTTCCATAAATTGTTGTTGCGTCTACTTTGTGGCCTTTATCTTCTTTGTGACCTCTTTTGCGTGATGAAGCAAGGTTATCAGAATGTGTTAAAGATATTTCTCTGCCATCGATCAAAAGTTTTCCATCCTTTATGATGGGACCGGAGTCTTCTGGTTGGTCGTCGAGGAGACATATTTGACTTCCTAGTTTTTCACGATTGCAGATTTCCTGAATCGCGATCTTCCTTATGTGCTGTAAAATGCGTAATTATATATTACTATTCTTATTTGTTCAAAATATGAAATGAAAAATGAAAGGTGAAAAGAAGTGGTCTCTGTTTACCCCTCTGGCAAACAGGCGTGATTTAATGTAGGTATGTATGAAATGAGAAATGTTGTTTCCTAACCCCATTATTTTCGAAAAAGCTATCGAATGACCACCTACAATAAAATAGACGAGTATAAAAATCGTGTTTTACGTGGGAGGTACACGAAAAAAACCTTCAAGATTTGTTTTACAACTTTGTTAGCGTGATTAATTTCTATAGCCATACCAAATTAAGCCACACAAATATAAATACAGGTATATAAATATTGGCAGGTTTAGTTAATTATTGTGTTAAACTTCTAAAAACAGAATTCGTTCGATATAAATAAGCTCTTTTTTTTTTTTTTTTTTGAGAGTTATTAGATTCAATTTATTCAAAAGACACAAACAATAAACAGAAAAATAATAAAACATACCTAACTAAAACTAAATACTAAAATAAATTAACTTATTCTAAATAACTATAATATGTACAAATGTCCCCTAGGCCACTGCCACTGGGAATGGTGCCCATAATGCTGGCTGCATTTCCTCGTTGGATAGCTATTGCTAGCCGTTGGCCGAGGAAAGAGCCAGCCCTATGGTCACCTGAGGCACGGATCATTTTAAATTTTAGATTTTTAAAAAGCTTCCGTGCCTCCGGGCCCCACGGTCCAAGTGTTTCTACTGCAAAAGCCGCAAATATGCAATTATCAGCTATATTTGCATATTTGCGGCGTTTTGCTGATTCTGCCGCGGTAGCCGCCGCACCTGCCTTCAGAACCGTCGCACCGAGGTGGGACGGTGCCAGAGTATCCACACAGGTGGCATCCCAAACTAAAGGCCGTCCCATTTCCCACGGTACGAGAGTCATTCCATCGGGTCTCTTGCCATCGTCACGTGCCAGCCCATTAGGTTCTAATGTAGCAGGCACGTTGACGCTAACAAGGGCCCGCCGGATGATGTCATTAAGGCAGGCGTGGCGGGACAGGCGACCAGCGCTTTTTTTTGCAAGCTAGACCGTGGTGACCCTGTCGGTCAACTTGAGCTCCGCAGTGGCAGTGGTGCGCTTCAACAATGTTTGCACCTAGTCGAAGGCCTACCGCCAATCTGAAACTTTTATAGTCCAAAAGGTTGCCGTAGTTCACAGATGGATAAGCCTGCAGCCAGTAACCCGATTCCTTCTCCGACACGGCTAGCATGCGAGCCTTCTCACAGCTTGTCGAACAGTTGTCAACAAGATGCTCGAAGACTCGGCGACAAATTGGCTCATCCCATAACTTTTGGCACTCTTTGCTGGTAGGAAAGTCTTTGCCTGGGCAGGCCATCTTCCATGCGTCCTTGGCCTCGGACAAGTATGTTACCTCGAAATCACTAAGTGATGGACGAAGAATTTTACCCACGAGTGATAACGTACTATGTACCGAGGACAAAAAAGCTGGAAGGGCAACACTAGAAATTTGGCGAATACCGAGACCACCATACCTAATAGGTAACGTTGCTTGTAAAAACATCTTGCTATCAAGTTTAATATTAATAATTTTTTGAATATGGTCAGATATAATTTTGTCTATAGATTCACAATAATTTTGATATTTCCAAAATGGGCTGCAACGCATGGAGTAAGTAAATTTAGGGACAAATAAACAAAAGCGTATAATAAAGATGGCCATGTGAGAGTTTATGTGAAGAAGACGGTCAGCAAATTCATGGAAGCGAGTGATTTTTTCATTAATGAAAGTTGGTAACGCTTCGCTAAAAATTGGAGCGCCTAGGAGGTGAAGAGATTCTTTAGATCGAATTTTGATACCTGGACAAACAGTTTCAAATCTCTGAATTATTTCTAATTTTTCATGTTCATTTATATCCAAATAAAGTTCGCATTTGTTGTAGTTTAATTGGAGGCCAATTGAATCAAATTTCGAAGTAATTGAAGCCAAATCTTGAAGGATTGTGTCTACTTCACCTCCTAGGGTCCCGTCATCTAAATACCACACATTGAATTTGGAAGTGAGTTCAGAAATAATAGGGTGAATAGCAAGACTAAATATGGCCGGCCCAAGCGGGTCGCCCTGCTGACATCCAACAGAAGACAGAATTGTATGGTTATTGAATAGAAGATTTGAAGGAAAACTATAGCTTATTGTGTAGGTACTGAGTTCATTTATATTTAAAAACTTGAGGGGAGAAGCGATTGCAATGTATGCTGTCTAGCTGAGTGGATACCATTTTCGCAGCACTACTTTTCACACACTGTAATAATTTATTATTAAGCGAAATAAATGTTTTCTATTTGTATTTCTATTTCAAATTACACCTTTTTATTACCAAGCGTCTCTGAGGAGTCTGAGTTAACCCACGGACAGAAGAACTGACGGGCAGACGGACTTCTACTATAAACGAAACGAAATTATAGGAGTGCCTTGTTGACTAGACTGGTAGGAAATTGTGAGTAAATTTTTATTTTATGTAAAACCCACACCAGAATGTTGGCTTGTTAAATATTTGCAAGTTTTAATTAATTCACCTTTTCCAAAAGCTCCATGTAGGTCGCGGTCCATTCACCTAACCACTTCCAAAATTGTTCCTGAAATGAATCGGAATATTAGCAAAACAAATATCAACAAAATATTGAGAAATAAACTTAATATTGTCAAGAGATCGCCAATTAGCGATAAGACTGCCTGTTGTATGTCTTTATTTCTGTCTTACCCAGAATGCTTCGCTTAAGTAAAATTGATGCACTTAAACTGTCGCACTTATCATTTGATGACGATTAAGGGCGGATTCGACTAAAGTGGAATAAGGTTTTAAACCTAGATTAAATGCCGAATTTGTATGGACTAATCTCGGAGTAAGTCTTATTCCAGTTTGGTCGAATCGGCCCTAAGTCGTTCCGAAGTGACTTTTTCATTCACAAATTTAAACAAGGAGCAAGTTAATTGTCTTTTAAAATAATATTTCTGATTACGCCAGTTCTTCTTTTAACTGTGGAGGATTTAATGACTTGACTTTATTTGCTTGCAAAATCTTGTAAGATAACTATTTAAAAGGTGAAAATCTCTGAAAAAACTGTTCTTTCTTTGTGACCTGAAATTTCGTAAACGGCTTAACCAATTTTAACGAAACCTAGCTAAGAACCATAGCGAATGAACTAACTTTCGTTTTAAAAACCGCGTCCATATCGGTCCATCCGTTGACACACATACAGTGTTTTCTAGGCTTTTATAAAGACGTTAAACTAATAAAATCCTTGTTTTTTTGTCGAGGAACGAGGGACGATTGAGTACTCGTACTTACGCTCTTCAGTAGTTCGCTCATGATATCTGGTTTGTTGTCATCGTCTTCTGGTTTCGGATGGGCAAGATCCTGTTCCTGGAAATATGATAAAATCAATATAAATTGCCATAACTACAACATTTAATATAAGTACCAGCTTTATTTCTATGCAAGCAGACACAAATGGGTAACGTACTAATTTATTTTCTAACTAACTTTAGCAATTATCCAATCAAAATTGCACTATGCCTCCTTATAAAATAACTCCCACTAGTGGTGGATCCAGGGGAGGGGGGCTAAGGGACTCAAGTCCCCTAAAATTCGTCAGAGTTCTCCCATGACAAATCTTAAATTGTTTACCCCCAAACCAAAATCCAGAATCTGCCACTGATTCCCACCAAGCATTGGTATCTATGTCCCTTACGTCTTTAAATGTGTGCTCAGCTAGTTAAATTAAACTAACCTCTTCTTCAGGCAAATCAGACTCCTCACTAGATCCACTTTCGTTTGGCTTCGGAATATCCTCACTTTCATTGCTTCCTGGCTCCGGAACATTAGCTTCTGGATTTTTGGGTTCTTCCGGCCTTACAGGTTCCACAGGTCTTTCTGGTTCAGCTGGTATTATAGGTTCCGTAGGTTCTAAAGGTATCTCAGGTTCAGCTGATGATTCGGGTTCATTTTCAGGTACTTTAGGTTCCGTAGGTTGTTCAGGTGCAGTTGGTTCGATAGGTTCTGATGGTTCATTGGGTTCAATTGGTTCTGCAGGTTGTTCTATTTGTGCATTGTTGTCATTAGGTATGACCCCTTCTTGACTTGGTTCAGGATTTTCTGGCTGTTTTTCAACGTTTATTGCTTCTTCAGAATCTTTATTCTCTTCTGGACTAGAAGGTTCCTCGCTTGGGTTTTGTATCTCGGGTTGCTCGCTTATTGCGGGTGCCTGTGTTGCTTCCTGGAAACGACATTAAAATTTTCCCTTACTAGTATTTTATAATTTCGTTGAAATAAAACTTATATTACAGACGTAGGTACACTCTCGGTCGTTGATCTTTGTTGGGCATGTTGAACATACTTAAGACCTTGTCATTTCGAAAGTCATTGTCATTGTCATTATTGATGTTTATTCTGACAACGCGCTAAAGTTGACATTTTTGTGGGGTAGGTACACACAGCAACACACCTAACTAACCATTGGAGGCAGAGCAGACAGAAAATATCAATGCTTGACGGGGATGTAGATATTTTTTTCATATTAAATATATTTACATCCCTTTCAAGCATTGACACTTATTCTCAGCTCCGTCTTTAATGGTCAGTTAAGTGTGTGGGCGACTGTACTTTTACTTGTATTTATGAGACTATAGTATATTAATTATTTACCTGTTCCTGGTTACTTGTGGTTGACCCAACGTCGTAGGAAACAGGAGGAGTGACTAGATCCTGGAATAAGTGATTTCATTATCTAAAGTAAGTAAACAAATAAGTTAGTAGCAGGCACTTCAGGCATTTCTTTTACCGGGGTATTTTTTGGAATGTATCATTTCATTTCATAGATATTTTCAGCTGAAACTGTGTTGTTTTCAGGTTGTCTTAAATAATAATTAGATACGTAGGGTTAAGTTCAGTTAGACTTGTGACTATCCCAAAATGTTAGCCCCTGGCCTAGAAAAGCCTGTCCATGAAACAAATATTCTGCGAATTATTAGGTCTTTACCTATGAAATTGGCGTTTTATATGGAGAATTTTATGAAAACGGTGGTTTTCATACATTTAATTTTGCGGATTATTTAGTAACGTCAAATGCAAACCAAACAAAATTCTGTCAGGAATATTGGACACTTCTAAGCTATATTATACATAACTTAATTTCTTAATAATAGTTAGCTTCATAAAACTCTACGTAATTGAAACATTTGAACTCACAGCACATGAAAAGAGTTGAGTTCACACTTTAATTTTAAACACTAAGTAAGAAATTGAACCACATTATTTGTATCTAAAACCTTTGTAACATAGGTACTGTATTAACGAAATTTAAAAATAATTTGGAAGCTAAAATTGAAATGAATAAATTCCGTACGAAATAAAACACGTAAAAATAACGCCAATTTCATAGGTCAGGACCCAATAATACGTTGTATGATATGACTGTCGACAAGATAATGTTGAATCGTTTTACGAGTAGACAGACACGCTTGAAGTGTAAGATTAAAAGCTTAAAGGCGAATTACTTTAAGTCTAACATATAATAATTCATTGTACTTAATGTTGCGTGCATAAACAATGCAATCACTGTTAGGTGCTGCATAGAGAAGACCTGAGGGGCTAGACAAGATGCAATACGCTAACCAGCTTTTCTATTCGTTAGGTTTTTAAACCAATCGCATCACTTGTAGATGACGTGATACGAAAAGTCACGTGATCTACCAGTGACGTAATTGGTTTAAAAACGAAGCGATTAGAAACGATAGTTAGCGTAGTGCATCTTGTCTAGCCCCTCTGATGGTGAGTGGGCTCAAAGACCTATGTACATTATAATATTAAGTAGAATTGCAAATTCGTTCCCAACTCTGAGCATAAAGATGAAATGCCTGTATGCTTTGCCTCATTTCACCAATAAGTACTTTTGTAAAAGAAAAGCTGGTATTAGTAATACTTACATTCCAAACATGGCCACCGTCCGAAGTTAAATTCATGCCGTAGGTCTTAGGAATGTCTTCAACCGGCTGCACAGTAGCGAATATACCTTCCATTTTGTCTTCAATTTCTTTCTTATCTTCAGGCTTTAGTTGCGGGTTGACGTAAGGGTTTTCTGTTTGTTCGTTTGATTCCTTTAAAATGATATTATTATTAGGTGGTGTTATATTGACTTCTTCTTTTAATTTCTTAAAATTCTCATGTATTTGATCAAAACGCTTAACAAGTTCTGTTATTTTTAAAACCAATTTAGTGTAAAATTATTTGCAAGCTCAGCTTCGTTTTCAACCAGAGGGCTTATTGTCTAATGCACTCGCAATCGCAACCGGCTTCAAAGTGGAGTAATTGTTTTCATTTTGCATGCAGACAAGCTTTCGATTTTCAAAATGAAAACGATTGTGATTGCGAGTGCGTTAGACAAAAAACCCTCAGGCCCGGGATATTACGACGCCCCCCTCCATCCCTCATTTTCAAAAACATTAAATAAACATCTTAAACGGGCGGGAATTTAATATAAGGGATAATTCTCTTTGTTTTCCCACAGCCGTATGTTTTTTATTGGAAAGTTGAAAAATTTTGGAAAATCTGAAAAGCCCGTGTCAGCAGGGAAGAAAAAACATTACCGTTTTTTCTGTAGACGAGATAGCTTGTCGTATGTAGTCTGGAAGATTGTCGTAGTTTAGTGGTGGAAGAGTAGGAGCTTCCGGTATCTCCTAGAAAAAAATACTGGCGATGTAACTAAAAAGGTCTCACTACAAAAAAACGGTTGTAATGTAAATTCCGAAATAACCCTTTAAATCTAAGAATCATATGTACACTTGCCAATTGTTTGCCACGAATGACAGGGATCAGCTATATCTGTTTTATCTTCAGTGTTTCCATTCAGTTTTAATAAGCACTGACAGAGATATTTTGTCACTATAAAACTCACTAAACTTGCCACTTAGCTTTATTTAATCATAAATAATTTGAAATTTTGCTACTTACCCTAATTTTTTCACCTTCAGATTCATTAGAATCCCCACTAGCATTATCCACTTCACTGGCAGGCTGTTCATACTGAGGTTTATCTTCGCTACCAGGAGTTTCATTAGACCCTGGGTTCTCTGCAGTATCTAATTGCTCAGGATTTTCAGCAACTGGAGCGGGTTCATCTTGAGCTTTAGGCTCATTTTCATTAAGAATAGAATCTGTGGGATACTGAGCTCCACTTTCATTTGATTCTTGACTTTCGTTAACTATAGGTGGTATCGGAACTTCAGCTGATTCTTCGTTTAAAGATTCATTGTTTGTCTCGGATTGATCTTTTTCATTGCTTCCTTCGCTATCTGAAGATAGTACTGCAGGTAGTCTATCAGTGTTAACGTAGATATCTTCTGAACTATCAGAGTTACTGTTTTCTGGAGCTGGTGCTGGTGGATTGTAAATTTCGGCGGGTGGTTGCGTTGGTTGTTGGCTTTGTGGTTCATTTTGGCCCTAAAACATTAATCATGAAAGTGATTGGGGTATGTCCAGCAGTAGACGTGTTTTGGCTGACATGATGATGATAGTGATGATGATGATGATTTAACTGTTAAATGCAGGTGTTTTTATGATTGTTTTGTAATTTAATATGTAGACAATATGAAAATGGTAATGGTAAATGTTAATCCTATTAGATCCGACACAGTTTATGAATATTAAACTTTATTCTCTAAGTAGTTTTAGACAATTGAGAGCATTTATGGCCTAGTGGCTTAGTGTGAGAATTTTTCATAGGTAGTTTAAATGTTTCTAAAATTACTATGATTACGGCGATGTCTAACAATTACTTACCGCACTTTGGTCGCCATTTGGTGATTGTCCGACCTCGTAGTATGTTGCTGGGTTGTTAAGGTTCTAAAAACAAAATGTTAAGTTATTTTTTTTAACCTCTAACACCCCTTCATAAGCGCACTATAAACCGACTTTAGTTAAATGCGTTGTCGTTTTCTGTCGAATAGACATGTTACAATGACAGATAAGGACAGTGCATATTTCAAGCACACTTTAGCTATTGTACGTTTATGAATAAAGAGGACGGAGGATCAAGGACGCAGTCTGTTAACTTAGATGTTTTTTGTAGCCATTAAAGTTCTTTTAGTCAACTGAAACTTGCGAAAAAAATTAATGGTCCTAGAGAAGGTAGACTTACATTCCAAACATAGCCTCCATCAGGGTTGAGATTCATTCCGTAAGTCTTCGGCTGAATATAAGCATCTTTCTCAGCATCGCCAGATAGCTGTGGGGACTCTGGCACTGCCTGAACAGGAAATAATATGTATACATAGTATAAAACAAAGTCGCTTTTTGCGTCTATCTGTATATTCGTTATCTCCTTCTAAACCACGCAACAGATTTTGTTGCGGTTTACACCATCCGATATTTTTTCATGGAAGGTTATGATGAATACATACATATATTAAATCCCACCTGTTTCCCAGAGGGGTAGGCAGAGACCACTTCTTTCCACCTGCTACGATCCTGACAAATCTCTTTCGCTTCTTCCACATTCATACATCGAGTCATGCATGGACGTCGGTTTCGGGTATTAAGTTTCGGCGTTTTTCCAGTATTTCTCCAATTTGATTCGAAAAAGTACGTCTAGGGCGGCCCCTTCCGACCCAATATAGAGTTATATGGAGAAGTAAATACTTAAATACATAGAAAACATCTAAGACTCAACAAATACCAGCGCTCATCACAAAAGTATTTGCCCTTACCGTGGATCGAACTCGGGCCCAATAGCTTCGTAGGCAGGGTCGTCAATGAACGTTACATTACTATAATAGCTTTAGGCGTGACGTTGCCTTTTGAAATGACTGTAGCACTAGACTTACCTCAAATTCAGCTTGCCTCTTTCTCCTCACTACAGCATCAACGGGAACCTGAAAATCACCACAAAAAGAAACATGAAGAAAAATCATTCATTCATAGTAATAACACACTGAGATAAAATAAAAAGACAACAGAAACAGTGGTAATTGTTGCGAAATGGTCCCAACTTAGCATGTTCTGGCTGTGAAGCCAACGCTGGTTTTACGTTAGGACCGCTCGGTGAAGACGCGAAACATGACACAGACATATTTTTAGGCAAACAAAAGGAAAATAATAACATTAAAACACGAGTAAAATTATTAATGTTCTACTGACCATACGCTTGGGTAAGTATCTCTGCCTCGCTTGGTCGAAAAGATAGCTTCTAGTCTTGTAAGCCTGAAAAAATACAATATAATGGTTAATTACCAGTAATCATTACCTACTCAGTCATCTGTTCATCAAGCGAGGGGGTCGAAAAATTCTCGAGTGACCTCGTATTGAAAGGCACAGCATGGGTAGACCCCCAACAATGTAAATACTAAATATCAGGGGGACAATGTCACACCAATTGACCTAGTCCCAAACTAAGCTCTAGGCTTGTACTATGGGTACTAGACAACAATATAAATACTTGTATAGAGAAATATATACTTAAATACATAGAAAACATCCATGACTCAGGAACAAATATTCGCGCTCATCACACAAATATCTGCCCCGGGATTGGAACTCAGGACCGCTAGCTTCGTAGGCAGGGTCACTACCAACTAGGCCAGCGCGTCGTCACTGTGGACTGATGACGTGGCTATGGGTCTCCCCAAATCTATCGACGTGGAATCGGCTTGAGCCGGTAAGAAAAACTTTTATGTCTATGCAATAAGAGCGAAAACGACGTGGTTCCGTTCGCAACGCCGAAGCGAGCCGAGCCGAGCCGAGCGACGTCGTGTTCGCTCTTACTGCATGGAGAGGAGATACAACGTTTTCTTACCGGCTCAAGCCGATTTCGCGACGATAGATCTGGGGAGACCCTATGGCCACAGTATAAACAGTAGTTCGTCTTCAAAGTACATCAAACAAAGGTATATCGCTTGCTCGCATGTGTGCGTGCCTCGACCGTACGCGCCGCGAGCCGCCACAAGCAGACTCAACAGGACGGACCAAGCCGGTTTAGTCGGGGCTGCGCCGTCGCTGCGTTTGGTTGCGTGCCTATTTATCGGGCGATGCGCATTGACGCAGTCCCATTGCCCCAGCGGCAATAGGTAACAGAAACTCCTATAGGTCTGAAGACCAACTATTTTACTATTTATATAATGAAATATTCAGTCCTTGTAAACCTTGCGGGAAGTCTACGTCCAACAGTGACCGTCTTTCGGCTGAAGTTGTGATGATGATTATTCAGATATATTGGGTTTAGGGTCTTCTTACAAGATTCAAATTTTATCTTCCTCTATTAACTTTATAATCTTAATACCCTACACCCAAAGTTGCCGAAAGATCAACTCAGAAAGCAATAATAGTACAGGTAGAATTAAAAGTTGAAGACCCAACTAACTGCCTTTGGGTACGCCAGTCATTTAAAGAAATGCTAATAGGTTGGATGTTAATTTATCAAAGTGATGTGAGTAATTTCTTACTTCTTTCACCTCCTCGTCGGTAAGTCGATTGGCCTCCGTCGTTGTTTCAGCCTCCTGAAGCATCAGAATGATTAAAATGTGTAGTGTGTGCGAAAAAATAACAAATTGCTGAACAATTCTAAAAAAATAAATGAATGTAGAGTAGTAATTGAAGTAATCAACAGTTTTGTAAGTTATTGGTTTACGTAGATTCTTTTTATGTTTTCCATTCGACACATTAAGTCAGTTTTGCTATAATGTATTTTAACTAAGGCCACTGACTTTTACTATAGCCATTTAAGTGGATTGAGAAGTTGAAAATTTTCGTACAATATGCGATAACGTTTCTCTCTCCTTAAACGTTCTCCAGTTTTTACGATTTTTCAATATGTTGTAGATCTATATTATGAACATCTACTTAGGTCTTTACGTTTTCTTTTAATCAAAATGAAGATGAAAAAATGATAACATTAACATATTTAAATCGCGGAAATCGGACTTGATTTAAGTAGTAAAAAACGTTATCGTCCGGAGCTAAAGTTGTATAAATGTTTTTCGATAGTTACACTATTTTTAAGCGTCTCTTCACAATTCTCTTGCAGTCCCAGGGGCATAGACAAAATGTATAGCTTTGGCATAAGCAGCCGATTCGAAACATGTTCCATGTTGAAACGTGATCCATGTTTGGTCCTTACCTGTGGTTGTGGCATTTGAATTCGACGGATAAGGACAAAACATGTCATAGCTTCTCCAAGGTTTTTCCACGTTTATAAGTAAGGGGGTTAGAGTTTTCAAAAATCATTAACTTTGTCAACGTCAAACGTTAGGTTAGAGTAATTTAGCCGTACCTCTTCTTCTTCCTCTTGATGCAAACCAATGTCTACTTCATTTTCATCATCATTGTGATGATCTTCGTCATTGACTTCATTTTGTTCTTCCAATTCTTTAATTAAATCATTGAGGAGTTGCGCGCTCTCGTCTGATGATGGTTCACCGTCATCGTCTAGGAACTGATAGCCGTGGCTATTTGTGAATGATCGTTCGGCAGTTTCTTGATAATTTGGGGTCTGGTGACGAAAAATAAGGTAAAGAATAATAGAAGTAGAAATAAATGTTAAAATTTCAAGGCTTATCAGGGGCGTTATTCTATTCGCTAAAACCATGTTGCTTTTGACATACAATACAAACACTATTTAATGAACACCAAAAAAAAAACAGAACACAGACCTGTACATTTAAATTATAGGTATACAACAGGCGGTCTTACCACTAAATAGCGATTCTTCCAGACAATCTTGGACAGATAAATAGTTCTACATGGCAGGCAGTGTAATCTAATTGATTTAAATCCCAAACTAAAGAAACTAAATGACAAGAAATGTAAATATATACTTTCCTATGTGGTTTTGTCTATGAAAAGGGACCTTATTGTCGATGTCGCTTACGCCGCACTGCGTCACGCGAAGTTGTATTATCGGAGCATCGTTAATAATGGTGGAAGCGCCATCGACAATAAGGTCCCTTTTCATAGATAACGCCACATATAAACACACACATGGCATGACCTGTTATCGTATTGTTTTTAACTCGGCCGCCATAGTCAAATAAATAAGAGCTATCAAAACGTTGACTACGATAACAATGTCAAAAGCATTATAGTTTTACCGAGTACAATAGAGCTCCCGTTCGTTTATTATCTCGATTAAGGTTTGATCGCGTTTTAGATGGGAACAGAACAGAAAACATTTTAAAACAGTTCCTGTTGTAAATTTCAAGGGATATTGTTAAATTACCTCTTTCTCATAAGGTCGTTCAATGATGTGGTAATACAAGATCTCTCTTAGCGTCGGCTGTGCAGCCTTCGGATTGACAAAGGTGACGCCTGAACCATCTTTGACTTCGTACACTGCGGAATCCTCTTCCTGAAAATATAGAACGTTTAAAACGGGGGCCTATCTACTCGCATATTTTTTTTACGCATAAAAATCGATTGTCATAACACCCTTTTAGGCTGACATTGCAAAATTTAATAAACTTCTATTGTGTAGATTAGGTTAGGTTAGGTTAGGTTAGTTTTTAATAATAATTTAAATAAAACCCTTTCTATTGTAAAAACTGTTTTATGACAATCGATTTTTATGCGTAAAAACTTTATGCAACCAGATATGGACCCGTTTAAAACTACTTAAGTAAGTAGTCTTCGACTTTTTAAAGCAATATTTCATGAACCGAACGGATATTTCATCGACCGAACGGAGTGAGGTCTTAACACCTTGTTCAGTCTTCAAGTAAGTAGTAACAGGTAATTAAAATCTACAGTATGTTACAAATGGACTGTCTAAATCTTTCTACTACTCAGTATTAATAACTTATTTATTTGTATGTTTTCTTACCCCAGCTGCTCGAATGTAGTGCCCGGAACTTAGGTTTATTCGTAAAAAGAGAAGTATCCACGCACCCTGCAAAATAAATAACGTTTTTTTTTAAACACTCCTGTACTAACTCCAAATTATTAGGAGTTCCGTTGACTTTCCATGGCACCCATGTCCAGATTTTGTCGAAATAATGGGACCATCCCTGAGATAAACCCTACTCCTTAAAAAATATTAATTAAATGCGAAGTAAGGCTTTATTAAAAAGGAATTTACATTATGACATACTATAAATGAACGAACTTACAAGCTTACTTACAACTACACTAATCTAACAAATCGCTACCAGTGGGCATTGTTCCCAAAATGCTGGCAGCATTGCCACGATGAATGGCAATGCTTAATCTTTGTGCCAAGTACAGGCCAGCATTATGGATACGGGTTGCGTCGATCAGGCGCTTTGACACATCTTTAAAAATACGATGTGCTCCTGGTCCCCACGGTCCTAAAGTTTCGACCCCAAAAGGCTCAAATATGTTACTTCTATCAAGTCTCCTATTTAATTAAATTGTCAATGGCAATGACAAATTAACGGAGAAAATAGTCTCATTCCCCATACAAAAAAAAAACCGACGGATTGAGTTTTTTTTTATATTGACGACTCAGTTAGCTAGTGGCTACTTGACCCACCATAAAGCGGTGTCACAGTGACATTATTTGTTTATTGTTTGACACTATTTACGACTTTAATCATAGCGTCACTGTGACACAGTTCTATGGTGGGTCAGGGTTTTTTTATGGCAGGAAGCCATAGACATATGCATTCTCACAACTAAAATGTAAAGATAGCAATCCTAAGACCGCAAATGCGTTGCCAACCCTGGGACCCAATTCTCGTGACTTCGAGATGATTTTTCATGCGAGATCAAACTGTCAACTGCAATATTTAATTTTATTAATCTGAAAATATAATACAGTTAAAAGTTAAAACTAAACTTATTTAAATTAAAATAAAAACTAAGCTACTCAAATATTAAAGACGTAAATAATCACCACTATAAAAAGAACACCCCCTCTAGCAGGTCCGCTCGCGGCATGGTCCCTATGACACTGGCTGCGTTACCTCTCAACTGCATACATTTTTTCGACATATCTCGCATGAGAAATCATCTCGAAGTCACTAGAATTGGGTCCCTGAGGTCTACGGAGTGCCTCTATGCTAGTAATGTCACCGGTTGTGTTATCCCCACACCTATCTATTTTGTGCCGGAACACAATGCGAATGCTGCTTGGCGGTAAGTTAAAGTATAAGATGGTGGTAGGTCCTACCACCTAAAGTAAAAGCACTTACCAACAAAATCTTCATTTTGACTTGCAACTCGTAAACCTTTTGTTAATTTGATAGATAAGCAAATAACCTCCGGTTTATATAGGAGATTTAATTGATTTTTTATCTGCCATGCCTTTATCTTAACGGTAGTTATTTAATATTACGATTTAGATCATTCTGTGTGTCTGTGTGTAGAAAAGTATTTGTTTGACGTGGAATCACCTCCACGTCTTAGTTATGTGGTAGGTATAAGGTGGTATGAAGGCCAAAGTCACAAAAACAGCGAGTCGTCGAAATAAGGCGATATCGCCGATAAGATGCAGGAGATCAGGCTGCGATGGTATGGCCACTAGAGGTGAGACGTATATACTGGAATAGGTTTTTGGAATAGGTTTTTGCTTGGACGTCCAAATACGCGATCCCATCAGAGTGCGCCAACGCGTACCGAGTCTTTACACGTATCGGGATCAGGACGCGAAAACAGCGCGGTGTATTTGGAGTAGGTAAAGACTCGTTACACCGGGCGAAGAAAGATTATATTATAAAAAATAACTTTTTTCAATTCAAGAATTGTGTGTGTATGGATCATTTTAACCCAATTCAAACAAAACATAATATTGGATTATACTGAAAATACTGTTAATTCAATACTGAGTCTTACTTTTATAAGTTTTCGAGTTATTATATGAAATATATTTTAAATAATGTACTCTCAAACTCTCAGTCACTAAAACCCGGGCCGAACGTCAGCGTCCGCGTACCGAGAAAAACCTCTTAATACTTAAGACTCGCAACACTTGCAACTCGGAAAGACTCTGAATCAAATATTTTACTCATAAGCCGCGTACTTCTAAATACTCGTGGAACTAGTCTTTGGACCTAGTCTTTTTGTGGACGCGTACTTGGAAGACTCAGTACGTGATTTGACTGGCCACGTGAAGAGGAGGCCGCCTGACTACGTTGGGCACTTGGCATTGCATCTTTCCATCTCGCTCGAAGGGGTTGGGAGCATCCCTTATAGCCCTGCACAGCAGTTTATTCTTTCTTTTTTGGCTTGAAGCGGGAGGCGACAAAGACACACTTGACATTCTACAAACAATGATTACCAATTGTAATATAATGTTAAACGCCTTTATTGTATGTATCGAAGTCTTTTTTGATAAGTAAAACATTAACCAATACTCACGCTTAGATTTAAGTTTTTTTCAAGATTAATATCTTATCGTTACCAACTTATACACTCGTATAAACTTATCGCATTGAGCTGTCAAAAGTCGATCCAAAGTGGTCTAGCGCCTCAGATGCCCTTGCCAAGATGCATTACGCTATCTAGCTTTTCTATTCGTTTCGTTTTTCAACCAATCGCGTCACTAGTAGAACGTTACTTTTCGTATCACGTAATCTTCCAGTGACGCGATAGGTTTAAAAACGAAACGAATAGAAACGCTAGTTAGCGTAGTGCATCTTGGCAAGGGCTTCAACAATGTCCTTTAACCTTTCCTTCTTTCCTTTCTTAACACCCTTCCCCCTCTTCCTTAAGTTTATTGACATTTATTTATCTAATTTGAAAAGAAATCTGTCGGTTTTGATTTGTGGTACAATCACCTTTTTTTGTGCTTACCGTCATCTAACCTACACGATCCCCAGGTAATTCCTTCTTGCAAACAAAATTATATGTAGTATTCTATGTTAAATCAAACCAACAGTTTTTTTTTCAAATTAGGTAAGGCTAGCGAGCTTGTGTTTTTTTTATACGATTTTTCTAAATTATTCATGGGAAACGTCAAATTCGTCGGTTAGATTTTGAGTGGATAATAATACAGTTTTAGGATTAATTGGATGTTTAAAGCTGTTCGGAGGTTGTGCAGGAACCTTTGTACATCGTATTATCTATGTAAGGTACTTTTTATCGTTGAATGTTGTACATTTCCCGAGAGAAAAGCGACAAGCGACTTCTGTGCGGTTTTCTTTAAGTTGTTGAATTATTTATTCGATCAATACTTGAATATTTTACATCTAGTTTTCTCAATTTATGGGAAGGAAATTTCAAAACGAAAGAAGCCAAAAAATTATTAATAATTTTAAAAATCGAGATGGCCTTCATTGTAATCTGACCAGTTTGACTGATTGTTTTCATACTATTCTGTAATATGTTTTCTGGTTCACTAATGTTTTACCAAATCATCATTTAACAAACTATATCATTTTACAAAATTTCAATTCGCAAAGACGTACTTCCCCCCACATTTTTTTTAATTTTTTTGTGGTCATTAATTTAACCTAACCTAACTTATTTTCCTACGATACTTATTAATAACCTAGCCCATGTAACCTATGTAATATGTTATAGTTTAAGCACAATTACATTTTTGCGAAATGAAAGTTTGTAAAATGATATAGTTTGTCAAATGATGATTTGGTAAAAAGTCAGGATATCCTGAAAAAAAGAATCAGTCATTTCTAACAAGATTGTGATTGTTGTGCATACGCGTCTTGATTCCATACGAGCCTGACAAGAAGTTAGATACATCAACTAAGATATTAGTTGAATCACTACAGAAATTGCTGTTGTTACTATCAGCTTTGGTTGATATAACTAATATCTTGACTATTGTATTAATTTTTTGTCAACCAAGAGAAAATCTCTCTTTATTGGCTCTCATCCATGTTTTCTACTACCTACTACTAATTAGATATTTCTAATTTGTGTGTGTACATGTATAATTTGGTGTGGAAGTAGGTTGGGAAAAGCAACCCCACAGCTCAACACTAGTGCTCTACGAGTCATCGCGTATATTTTCCTAACACCCGTCATTAGGGCTTGATTCATCATCGAACGAGCATTCATGAGTGGAAAGGTCGCGGTCAAGATAATGGGTATTCCAATCGATAATGAATCATTTTATTCAGTAGATGGTGGTCGTTTGAATAGCTAGCCTAGCACAATAGTAGTTGCTAGAATGAAACCATGTCAAAAGCAACATGCCCCATCGTCGGTCCAGCTTTTGGGAAAACAACCTTCCAACGGTTAGGTTCTAATTAAAAGATTCAAAAGCAAGGTCTCTAAAGAGATTCTACAACTCAAAAGAGAAAAAACTTGTGCAGTGACTAGGATCCCAACTGGCCATTACAAAACTGAACAGACATCTGTTTCTAATGGGTATGAAACAAGACGCGACGTGCAGGTTCTGACAGAAGACATAGGAGACAGCAATGCACATCCTCAGGGGGCCCTGCCAAGATGCACTACGCTAACTAGCGTTTCAATTCGATTCGTTTTTAAACCAATCGCGTCACTTGTTGATGACGTGATACGCAAAGTCACGTGATCTACAAGTGTCAAAAAGTGCCGAAAGTTTTATCCAAATTTTGTTACGCGATAAACGCAGCCATATTAGGCCCCCTGGGCGTAAAAAAGCATGATCTATGTGATCGTATCTTTCTCGTACTACGCGCGTATTACGATGTTCGATTCGTGTTCAAGATTAAGACAAATCGGCTCACGCGTTTAAGTTTCTAGAGCGCCACAAAGAAACAAACAACCTGATAAACACATAACCCTCCTACCTCCTAGCCGTTAAAGGTGCTGCGCCTCTATTCCCGACGGTATAAACGATATCGTAGTTGACCTGTTATGGTTACGTCAGACGCCATTACTGTCAAGTAAATAAGCGCTATCAAAACGTTGACAATACGATAACAGATCAAAAACGATATTGTTTTTACCGTGTTGAATAGAGGTTGCGATTACGAGTGCGTTAGACAATAGCCCCTCTGGTCAGATACTCGTAGATACATATAATTTTATCGACTAAAACTGTTTTAACTGTCTCGTTTTATTAATTCCTTAGATAAATGAAAGTAAAATTTAATATATTATGAATGGTGTTTTTATCTTAATATTGTAATGACTATTTCAATTATTATTATTAATCTTACTATTGAAGCATGCACGCATGCAGAGGCATGCGTTCGTCAGTTAGCTTACGTCAGGCTAGCCTTTGCTTACGGAGGTAAGTATAGTAATTAACCGACTTTAAAAAAGGAAGAGGGTATAATATGTTTGGCTGTTTTTTGGGGTTCCGTACAAAAAATTAAAAACGGAACCCTTATAGGATCACTCGTCGTCTGTCTGTCTGTCCATCTGTCACAGCTAATTTGCTCCGAAACTACTGGACCGATTGAGTTGAAATTTGGTCATATGTAAATTGATGACCGAAACACAGATATGCAAAGTAAATAGGAAATTAAAAAAAAAGTTTTGTAAACCTTACAGTGTCATATATCAAATGAAAGGGCTCGTTATGAGGATTATAAATATATTTTTGTTATTATTGTAAAATAAATATTTTTGATTTTATTCATGAAAGAACACGAAAATTGACCATTCCCCCAGATCTCCGAAACTACTAACCCAATTATCATTTTTTACAAATTATTTTTCAATCATTGTAGATTTCTCCGGAAACTGTACAACGATTTTGAAAATATGCGCTTAGTGTGTAATTGTGTGTAATTCAATAGATTATTGATTAGGGGCCATACGCAACCAAAAAGTAATCCAGTTTTCAAATGTCAAACTTATAGAACTGTCAGATTTCAATATAGATTTCCGATTTCTTTCTTGACAATCGCGCAATAGCTTAAGTTTGCTGAAAATATGATTTGTCCTTATCTGTCACTGTGTCATTTTAATTTGACAGGAAAAGACCAAGAACACTTCAACTAAAATAGGTTTATTAAACTAGATTTATACTTTTCCTGCACGTGGCTCTAACTGCCGCACTCGGAGACGTCAATTAAATTTAATGCTTGTTTAGAGACGTGTTGTCTTATTCTATTGCTGTAGCAAAGAAAGTGACAGCAGCAACTTTAATCAAGCATTAAATTCAATTGACGTCTCTGAGTGCGGCAGTTAGGGGCTAAAATAGGTTATAATTATCCGCTAGATAATGAAAGACATACTTATTAAACATATTTATTTATAAAATCATTACAAACATAAAATAAATCGTGCGTATTAAAATTGCAACTGGCTTGGTGTAAGTTATCTAAATTGAACTAAACTAAAATAAACTACTTAAACTAAAGAGAACGAGTCGTATCGCGCAAGGAACAAAGTACTGAAGTAGTAGCAACTAAGCCACTTGCACTCACATTTTTACTAAGAAAAATATGTTTACACGAGTAAATTATATGCACAGTAGTAATAAGCGCAAGCTACTGAGTATCGTCTGCAGCTTTCGTTTTCAAATTATTAAAAAAGAACATCTGTCACGACAAAATATTGCTCTACAGAGTAGATTTCTTTAGAGTAATAAATTCATTGTATCAAGAAAAACAAAACAGGGGCTCTACTTTGAAATCAGTAATTCGAACTTCGGATCGCCCCGTCACTTTCTTGCGAATTAGAGACGCGTCGAGAGCAAAAGGGATAGCAATAGACGAAGTTCGAATTACGGATTTCAAAGTAGAGCCTCACGCACGGTTTTAGAAACAACTCTGAAACATTTAACATTGAATTAAATTAAATCATGATTCCTTGAAACTAATTTTTGCCAAGTGTACTCGTAGTTTTGGATTTCTGTAGAACATTCTTGACCCTGTATATACCAAATTCTTGTTTTTACATTTATAAGTTAATACTATACCTATGTTGCCTGTTACTCACGAAACAGTTCTAAGCCAGAATTCCACGCACGCAACGCAAGCGCACATATAATCCGCACCACGTAACATGATCCTATAGCGGCCTGCACACGTAAAGTTTGGACCGCGGGAAACGCCACGCGCCGTTTCAATCTTCGTTCCGAACCGTACGTGTAAATGCAACTGTAATAGTAAAATAGTAAAAAAAATACGGTTTGGAACGAAGATTGGAACGGCGCGTACCGTTTCCCGCGGTCCGAACTTTACGTGTAAAGGCCGCTAATATGGTGGTTACCGCGCAGGTAACAATGCGGTCGCCATGGTCACGCGTGCTCCCCTCACACCGCGCGGCTTACCGCCTACCTGTGACATCTAAAAATCGACTTTCGCGCAGGTTCATGTTACGTCGTGCGCTTGGGTATAAATCAGCTTCGAATCAAAATGGTTACCGGTTACAAGTCCGAAAAACGTTTGCTCGATTTGTTTGTCCGAATTTTCAACAGTTCAAAAACCTTTTTTTTCTGTACCCATGAATTTTACGAAATGTTTAAAGTGATATACCTCCTGTAGGTTAGGTTTAGGCTGGTTTATAATATAATATAACAATCCAGTGGCGCTCAAGATGCGCAGCAAGATCGTTATTGAACATGTAACATTGACGTAAGCTGTCAGATGGTCGTGTCAGTCGCTTATGTCAGTTCCATATAAGTTGATAGTTTTTGAAAATCGTTTTTGAGCGTTAAGCATCTGTCTCAGGCTTTAGAAAAGTTAAACGGTTATGAAAATTTGGATAAACGAAACGTCGGACAAACGTTTGTTTTAAGAAAGGTAACCTATCAAAATGTGTCTACAGTGCGAAAGTTTTTAGAAGGTGCTGCGGGTTTGTACTTGTCTTTCATTCGCTCTCATACGCTTTTATTAAGAGCGAGTGAGAGAGAAGTACAAACCCGAGGTAGCTTCTAAGTGCTCACGGACTGTAGGTAGATGCTACTGTGGCAGTAGCGCGAAAATACTTCTGTGGTGTGTGTGGCGTGTAGTGTAATTACGGCTTTATTTAAATGCCTTACTTACTAAGTTCTAGCTAGATGTTAAAATGGTTCCTACTCTTCTAATTTCTAATACAGCTTGTTCTCAATTTTCTGTTAAGGCAGAGTAGTAGGCGAGTGGGCCAGTTTATGCCCATAGTTTAAAATTTGAACGGCGCTCATATTCCTGTTTGTAGGGATGCTTGCGAACGAGACCGTGTTTGAATTCGCTTTTAGCTCCTGTACTTGTGGGTTTTTATTGGGATCTGCCACAACAAAAGTTTCTACTACATCTTTGACTGGTGCTTCATCGTGTTTGACGTTAGGTTTGAATTCTGGAACTGTTAAAAACCTTTTCATATAATCATCATCATCAACGAAATATTTAGAGTGCTCGCTCAATGGATTCCTTTCCAAGGCTATTGTTTTTTTGTTGCTACCCGGATAGATGTATTTGTGGTACACTTTGCCAGGATTCTCAGTTTTATTTGCATGGTTGTTATAGCTGTATACAAAGGGCAATCTAGAGCCTCCGTTAATACTGCTTGGATGGATATATACTTGTGGTACGAGAGGATCTATTTTTTTGACGACCCTCTGCGATATATCTGGGAGCGATTGAATTTTCTCAGTGATTTTGTTCAAGAAGGTTTCCAACAGGCCTGTATTACGGTCTAACTTCGACAACACCATGCTCGTAAGACGTTCGTTTTGCGATATTGCCTTTAGAAGCTTCATTTTTATCGGGTCCAGTTCTGGTGCTTTTGTTTCAAGGGGAAGGGGAACCACTTCTGATTTTTTAGTGGTTACTCTCGTTGTTGTCGGAGTCTCTTCTCCCAAAGTGCTTATCAGTATTTGACCCAAGATATCTTTAGAAAAACGTACAGTTTTAGGCGGATTATAAGGTAAAACTAGATCTATCATATCACTATTCACTCGGCGACCGTCTTTAAATACGATCTGGCTGTCTTTGATATTCTTCTCTTTATTCAAGTTTCCAGATTTTTCTTTGTAATCTTTTGACGCAATTGTTACTGGTTCAGTCTGTTTTTTTAAATGATTCTCCGTTGTAGATGCCGTTTGAGTTTCAGTATTGTCAGGTTCATAATCGTCGTACGTATCAGAGTTTTTACGTTCTATTTTGGATATTTCAGATACGTTGACTAAAGATGAATAATGAATACCATTTTTATCAAATGTTTTGTTAATGCTGGTGTGAACCTCTTTAAACCCTTCTTTAGTGCGGTTGCCCACCTTTTCTTGAGGTACGAGTTTAATTGTAAACTTATAATTGGTATTAGCATGCGGTTCTAAAGCGCGGATTAGGTCATGTACTTTAGGCATCTGCTCTTCCACAGATTTCCTTCTTCCATTATTTCCAATTAAAGTCTTTGACCTAGTATCTTTAGTTTTGATTTTAGCTGGTCTACTTGCAACTCTACCAAATACAGTTGGAGTATCCCCTGTAAATTTGCTAATGGTAAAATCATCTACGAAAATATGTGGATATTTTGACATTAGAGGATTAATTTCTTCATACACACTATAAACGCCTGGTTTTGTATCTCCAAATGAGTCGTCTACAGGTTCTTCAGCTTTATTTTCATCTGTGATATAGCTTGGTAGATTTGCGCGTAGCGCCCTGTCTGCAAACAAATTTTCATTCGAGAATATATAAACATTCTCATCTGATTCGCTATGACTATCTTGGTCCTTGGCATAAATCCTTACTTTTTCGACCTGTCTCTTGTTACGATTATTATTTGACATAACTTCGGGCTTCGGCAAAGCGTTAGTATTTATATATCTGTTGAGGTGTATATTTGTCTTCAAATTTGTTATTTTTTGGACGTTGTACGACCGTCTTTTTCTATCTAAAAGATTTGCTAAGCTAAATATTTCAGATGGCTTCAATTTTTTTTCCATTAATTTATTAAAATCCTTTGGAAGTTCTTTTGCCTCAGTCCCTTTTTCATCTCTGTCTTCATCACTGTCATTGTTTTGTGAAAGTAAAGTTCTTTTGTGTTTATCTTCAAATATCTCTTGGTAATTGTCATAAGGTTCAAATTTATTATCAAATATAATTTGGTATTCGTTTGTGTGGTAATCCTTTACCTTACCAGTTGACTTGGTGTGAACACTGCGGTTATCCCGCACGGATCTCTTATTTATGAATCGTTCACCGTATCTATTTATTTCAATGTCTCTTTTTTTCATCTCATGGTGATACAATACACCGCTTGTTTTATCGTCAGGGCCATTATAATATTGATCATAATTGGGATCATAATTCGGCTCATTATTTTGCTCATAATTTTGATCATTACCTTGATCATAATTTTGATGATATGTCTTGATCAGTTTCTCCAAGCCAGTAAACAGTTTAATACTTTCGGCATCTGGTTCTTGATCCATATACTGGTTGAGACCGACGGAAAACCCGGTCCCTTCCAAATCTTTAATTAGGTACTGTAGACTACCTAAATCTAAATAAGTATTAAAGTTTTCTTCACTCAAATCAGAATTTAAAGGAATTTGAAGCCTTTGAGGCACATCATTTAGACGCAATACTTTACTGTAATCCACCTCTAGTTGACGGATTTCGGCT
Organism: Acleris cristana; assembly: GCA_948252455.1. Taxonomy (NCBI): domain Eukaryota; kingdom Metazoa; phylum Arthropoda; class Insecta; order Lepidoptera; family Tortricidae; genus Acleris; species Acleris cristana. The sequence continues at coordinate 1,797,545 of OX411801.1, forward strand.
GAATTGATTGATTTGGACGATGAGAAGAACTTTGGTCCAAAATCTTTTTTCCTCCAGTCATTACCATTCTGATCAGCAACATTTGGCAAAGGCTCCTCCCTAAATCCGCCTACTTTGCTTATAGGATGTAATTCTCTATGAGTATACATAGAAATATCGTACGGAAGCAGGTATTTATCATCAAAGATATGATCACTAATATTCAATTGTATTCTTTTCTTAACGTGGGCATGTTTGCGTTTCTTATCTTTTCCATTTGAACGTAATGCCTTGCGAATTTTTTCGATAAGCTGCTTTATCAGTGCTTTCTTCTTTTTACCTTTTTTTTCTTTGGCATCAAAGTGGGTTTCGATTTCTACCAAAACTTCTTCGTCATCGTCGCTGTTCTTTTTATTTTTTTTATGAACTTTCACATGTCTTTTTGAGCGTGTTTCTTTGTTGCTTGCTTCTGTTTCATTTTTATTGTCTGTACTAGTTAGCCTTTTTAAGACGTCTTGTAGCATAGTAGTCACGTAGTATTTAGGTATACGTTCACTTTTGTAATCTTCCTGTATTATTTCAGCGATTTGTTCAACGTTGGTGATCAAGTCATTTGTTGGGGTTTCTTTGAAAATGTTGGCTTTTGTTGTTGTTTCAATTTCCTCCATATTTTTCAGATTAATTGCTTGTCCATTGTATATTAGTTTGATAACACCTGTAATGTTTTCCTTCGGACTTCTGAAACAAGCAGACATACGCTTAGAAAGTATAAGAATGATTAGTTTGTTGCTGCGTAAGATTACAGTAGAATTTTTAAATAAAACAAATTTGTTTGTGCCGTTTATATCGATAAAATCAATGTAATTTATTATAATTTGTCATGCTGTAACATAACATTGAGCAATATGTAATCTAAATCTAATATTTTGAAAGCCTTATAATGTTTAGGAGACCGCCTTAAAAGTATATTTACTGCCTTGTCTTTGTAATTTATATTTAAATACGAAAGAAGAATAGGCAAATCAGCTCATGTGACCAATAACGACAAGCGATGACACCGGATAGGTAAATTTAAGTTCTAAATATTTTGCTATGGCGGGTAGTCCTAAATCTTTGTGTTAAAAAAAACATCGCCATGACAGTAGGAGACTTTAGAGATAACCACAATGTTTTATTGACATTTTGGTGCAGCCATTGAAATTTATCACAGCAATTTGACATTTCCCGCCATGAAATTACGGTAGGATATAAAAATACATATCCGATAAGACATCGCTTAATGCTATTGGTTCCTAGAATGTTTATCATTACGTTGTATAATTTGACATTTAAGTCGCTTATAGACACAGTATTGGACAGTTAAACTAAGACTTGGCAGTGCATGTAGGTCACCTCGATAGTTGAACATCGACATTTTCCCATCCCTATTCAATTCCTAACATATCTGGCAACACTTTATTTTATCTTTCAAATTAGTTCTAAATAAATAGTCTACTGTAGATTTCCTATTAAAAGTTTATTTTTATATTGATCAATGCTGAATATACCTAGGACTCACTTGTTTATAATTTTACCGGATTTTCCTAAATCGATATAGGTTTTGATAAACAACTTCGGATCTGAAAAGAAATAGCATTAAAGTTTTGTTACAGAATTCAAATAACAGAGTTGATTAGATTTTACTATGAAAACTTAAATAGTCTTTACTGTTAAGGCACTGGTCCCACGGCCGGCGAGTAAGCTATGAACTATCGGCTATTTTCTTGTCCAAGAAACGAAAAAAAGATAATCGCTCCCGTGTAAATAAAAGAGATAGATAGTTCATAGTTGAGCGAGTATAACTCACTCGCTCAGCGATGAACTATAAATTTATATCTCTCTCTTTTATTTACACGGGAGCGATTATCTTTTATTCGTTTCTTGGACAAGAAAATAGCCGATAGTTTATAGCTTACTCGCCGGCGGTGGGACCAGTGCCTAATCGAGTAGTTTTTTACCTATTTTCCTTTTTTTTATCCTTATACATGTTTTATAACCAAAAGTCCAAAAACTTATTTTATTCTTCCTCCTTTTCATTCAGTTTTTTACCTACAAACTACTTACGTTTAGCTACTGCTTTTTGTATCTCTTGTTTTTTTAATGTCTTTGTCTGTCCCGTGATCTCACTCTCCAGTTTTTTACAATGCGATAGTTCATTCAAGATTTTAACCACAGCTTCAGAAGGTTCTAAAAGGGCCACTGTTGCTTGATCTTCTCGTATATTATCTGTAATACAAAAAAACTCAGTCCCATTTTAAAAAACTTAAGTATACTAAACTTTTGCTGCTTCTGTACTTAGTTTACCTTTTTTATTATTTTCCTCGATTTTAAAACCTTTTACAACCGAATTAACTTTGGCTACCACGTCATTTAAGTCCATATGCTTTGCTATGCCCTGACGTAAAACGTTATGTATTGCCATGTGTAAAAAATCTCCGGATATCTTCTCATCGTGTTTTCTCTTCATACTGTTCACTGGCTCTATTTTACCTTCTTTATTAATTTTAACCAAATTCGCCTTTTTGGGAATTTGCGCAACAAAGATATCATCGAGATCTTCTTTAAATTCATTGTTTTCTGTTACAGTTATATCTGGTTCGTTATCTTCCAACTGTGATAATAGTGTTGCCAGTTGGTTTCTAAGGAAATGGTGACTTCTGGGAGCTTTTACGCGTAGAAGAAAATTTGGTGCACCTAGAAATAGAAATAAATATAGAAATTTAATCATTTATTGGGCTTAAAACTACACCTGAGAAAAAGAAACAATATCGTAGACCCCCATTTTCATCTCATGGACCCCCATTTATTTTTTCCGCTCACATGGACCCCTTGCAGGTCGTCGTCGACCCCTGGGAGTCGATATAAATCACTTTGAGGATCACTGTCCTAACGCATCGTTTGTCCGAATTATTCTTTGTCATAAACTGTTTATCAGCTAAGGCCGCATTTCACTAAACTGGAATAAAACTTACTCCGAGATTAGACTATACAAATTCGGCCTTTAATCTAGGTATAAGACCTTATTCTCGCTTGGTGAAATCCGCCATTAGTCAGATAACTTTTTAAGTTGTATAAAAATACCTGCGCGTTACCTACCTGTGTGTTGTAGGGTTGTAAAACGACACTAAAAAATACCAGGTTTTAGGCTTTAGGATAAATGAAAATTCAGACAAACGTTGTCATTAGGACAAAGTAATCGATTATTGATTAATATAAACCCTCCTGAAACTACTTATGTTTGTGATGTCATGAGTCAGCGGAGAAAGCTTGTTCCAGATCTTGGTCGCTGCACACTTGAAACAACTCCGGAGTTGTTGTTACAAGGCAGCCAAGCCGAGCAGGAGAAGACCAGATTATTTTTTCAAATAAGTATCATATGCGGTTTCGACTGATATGATGATGATGATGATGATGATGATGATGATGATGATGATGATGATGATGATGATGATGAAGATGATGGTAGATTTTTGTTAGACTTACCTAAAGACCGTTTGGTCCTGTAGGCTCCGTCGCTTTCATCGTAGTTTTTTTCACCGCCATTGTAATAATCCGGGATATCTGCTTTCTGATCATACTTGGCTTGAGTCGTGTGTTCATTGTTGCCTTGCTTAGCAGACTCTGAAAATGGCGTATACTTATAGATGACTATTTAAATAGGTTAAATACTAGAATGACTATATACGTCGCAAAATTGCCGACTCGCAAAATCTCAAAATGTCTGAGTCGTAAAATGGCCACATTGCTATTTTCATTTTATGTCTGTCTTAGCAAAGTTGACCGTGCTCCGCTCGGCGGGGCTGCTATTCTTGGGCAAATTGCCCTTGAAGTTACCTAACTAACTGACCTACATAATAACGTAAACGCAGTGGTCATTTTGCGACTCAGACATTTTGAGATGTAGGCTCCGTACCTCAAAATTTAAATACAATTAAACCATTTTAGAATCACCTCGCAGTCGGTCCATCTGTCGACATAGTCTTGACACTGTCAAGAACTTTTTCTGAGCGGTAAGACCGCCATTAATAGTAGAAAGAAGAAGAAAAAGTTACCTTGTTCTTTTCTGCTAAGTAAGCCATCTATGTCAATGAACACATTCGTCAGAATGACGGTGAAGGTGAAAGCGATGACAAGCAGTCCGATGCAGAACACCCTGTAGAAGACGCCTTCGTAGTCGCATCGTGACATCTCGGCTGCCCTGGACCAAAACACAATAAGTTACGCCACGGCCTCTATTCTAGGCAATATGACACCCTTCGGCCAGAATTCCTCCTTTAAAAAGGTCGACAGATTGGTTATTTTTCGGTTACGTGGCCAGTTTGAATCAGGCCTTGGGGAAGTCACTCACATAACAAGGGGCATTCGTGTTTTTAGCCGGTGCGAGCCCGGCAGTACCTGGGCTCTAAATTCCCAGGTCTCCGGAAGGGATTTTCATCTCTGCCCCTTTAAAATGTAATTTTCAATATCCTGCTAATAAAAGCAAGGTCTTTGGCCCTTCAGGCGATAACCAAAAAAAAAGTCATTTACATACTCAGGAGTCAAGGCAGGCACGGTGTATCTATGTTTTATAGCAGTACGCCTAAAGACAAGCAGTTGAGGCAGATTCGAGGCACTGTTTAAACAGTACGAGTAGTTCTCTTCAAATTAAGGTACATCGCTTGCTTGCATGTGTGCGTGCCTCGACCGTACGCACGGCAAGCCACTACAAGCAACAACACCATCACATCAACAGGACGGACCGAGCCGGTTTAGTCGAGGCCGTGCCCTCGTTTTAAGTAACCTAACCTATGTGTTAGATAAGATAAGACAAGCATTTATTGTCTAACTGTGTACGTACAATTGTTAATAATGTCAAAATCAAAAGATTAAGAGTTCCAACAGTTTGCCCATTTCGGACGTACAATAAATAAAGGTTAATCCAGGGCATAAGCTCTATTTCATTTTATCTAAATCCGTCTAGCCGTTGCAGCGTCAAGGAGTAAAAAACTAACACACAAATGCCCGCTTTCCACTGCGAGCGAAGCGGGTTCCGTACGGACTCCGTTTGACTTACAACGGTGACTTCAAATGTTTCCAACGTGACCTAACCTCTTTAGGTGCAGTGGAAAGTGGGCAAAACTGTCGCATTTATAAAATATTATAAATGCGACTAGTAAGTAGGATATAGTAGGATTGATATTATTTATTAATCTTTGTAAATTGAATCGGATAAGTCAATATTTATTAGATATTTAATTGTTGTTGTTTTAATTATTTGAGTGTAACTTTTATATTGTTTGATTATGAGTATTTATGTTGACGATCTCAATGTAACTTCGTATTTTTTGACATGCAATGCAATTTACATTGTAATACTAGCCACCCGCTATCGCTTTGCTTTAGTTTTTGTGAGTTTTCTGTAACACCCGTACATAAACCAGAACGTATTATACATAAAAACCTTCCTCTTGAATACCTCTATCAATTTGTGCAACGGCATTTAAATCCGTTGTGTAGTTTAAAAGATCTACGCGTACATACAGAGGGAAGCGACTTTGTTTTATATTATGTACAGATAGGGGAACGTCTAAAAAAAAAATTGAATATATATTCATTTGTTCACGGTGTTGGAGCTATTTTAGATTAAATGCATACTTAAATTGCTACACGTTGGTTAGGTCAGGTTTGATTTATAAACGATATCATAAAATAACGTCTTCTATCAAAACATTGCATTTGAAATTAAGAATTTGGAATTTCGATCAATTCGGAATTATGACTCTTCGGAATTATGTACCATTTGTAGAGACGTAGATTAAATTGATGACTGAATAAACTAAACTAAATACAAATTGAAATATAAACTTACTATGTGGCAGCCTGTTTCAATTTAAGATATATATTTTGAAATACCCGTGCTCTAGTTTCCAAGTAAGGAGTCGTTGTGACTTCTTTGATAAAGAGATGTTTACAAATAAAAAATGGCGGCAAGGCGATAACGGTTGTTGTCTTTTTCTTAAAAATAAGGTACTGGTATTGTCTTAGAGCTAGAGATTGGATGTTTGGGAGTTAATTAGGCGAAGGTTTTTTAAGCGAAAATAGTTATATGTGGGTGGGTTTTTACAGGTAAAACCAGGTAAAACAATTGGCGCACCAGCTTTCTGTTTAAACAAAAGTCAATATATCTGGCTTTTTAATTGAGTCTATTAGGCAGGAATAATAGAGTTTTTATGCGGGTTGTATTGTTTTGCTGCTAGGTTCAAAATGACTAACTTTTATTTGAATATTTTATGATTATTGTTTACTAAGTGCCGGCCACCGGCTTCGCCGCGAAATTACGATTTTCCCGGAGTTTTTTTTTCTGTCATAAAATCTTGCTGGTTCTGATAATGGGCCGTTTTCAAATAAAATGTACATAGTTAAGAACACTTAAAGCCTCTATTAACATCGTTAACTTTTTTCCATTTCGTAACGAAAGTTAACCATAATCGAAGCTAAACTGCCAATGGCGTAAAGGAAAACTTAATTGTACCTACTGTAAATTTGTTCTATACGCCAATTGCCATTTTAACCATCGAATGATTTAAGTATAATAGTAATTTTCGTTACGAAATGGAAAAAAATAACGATTTTAATCGAGTCCTTAACTGTCCTTAACTATGTACAATGTTTTTGAAAACGGCCCTAATAACAAACAAATAGGTTAACAGAGATTTTTGGTAAGGGCGCATAACGTCCCACTCGCAGAATATCCCTTTGTCCCTTTCGCAAAATGTCCCTTCACATAAATAAAGTCCCGTTCTCAAAATGTCCCTTTCGCAAAATGACCCGTTCCCAAAACGTTCCTTCCCATGAGAAGACTCCAAGTCTCTACTTAAACAAGCTTTTTCCAGACGGGTCATTTTGCGAATGGGTCATTTCGCAGACAGGACGTTTTGCGATAGAGGCGTTATGCAATAGGGACGTTTTGCGAAAGGGGTGGGACCTTTTAAGGGTGGGACGTTTTACGAATGGGGTATTTTACATAAGGGACCATTTGCAGAGAAGAGGTTATGCGAATGGGACGTAATTGGTGGAGGGACGTTATGCGCCCAAAGGTTGAAGACGTTTGTGAAGGGCCGCTAAAATCGCGTAGCTGTCAAAAAAAATCCATATTTAGCTCCGGGCGATAACGTTTCTCATCCCCTAAATCAAGTCCGATTTCTACGATTTTTGAATATGTTGTAGTTAATATAAAGAACTAAGTCATATCGAGCAAAGCTCGCCTTGCTATTGTCCAGGGAGTATTGACACCAACTTTGATGTATGGTAGTGAATCTTGGGTATGGCAGAAGAAGAACGAAAGCAGGATTAATGCAGTTGAAATGAGAGCTCTAAGAAGTATGTGTGGAGTTAGAATGATAGATAGAGTAAGAAATAGTGAGATCCGAGAACGATGTGGATTGAAAGAAGATGTAGTGACTAAAATTGAAAAGGGTATGCTAAGATGGTTCGGTCATTTAGAAAGGATGGATGAAAGAAGAGTTACGAAAGAGATATGGCGAGCGAGAATGAGCGGAGATGTCGGTAGGGGACGTCCTAGACGGACGTACGGTGATCAGATTCGCGATGTACTGAATAAGGGCCAAATGAAAAGCACCCGAAACCGACGTACGTGCATGAAGAGATTGATGAATGTAGAGGAAGCGAAAGTTGTATGTTTGGACCGGTGCACCTGGCGTTCCATAGTCTCTGCCTACCCCATTGGGAGACAGGCGTGAAGGTATGTATGTATGTATGTAGGTCTGTAAGTTTCTGATTTTTTTTTATAAATTTGTTTCATTCTAAGAAATGTTTTCTTGGAAAGGAAAACTTACAGACATTTTCATGATATCTACAACATATTCAAAAATCGTACAAATCGGTCTAGGTTTAAGGGGAGAGAAACGTCATCGCATTTTGTATGGAAAATTTTAGCTTCACTAACCTCTTACGGATAATTTTCGATTCAATAGTTGAGTAAGTATAGGTGGTTATGTAACTTTTTAATCCTGGCAAACCATTTTTTCGATAAATGTTATGGTTTTAAAGTAAACAGCAATTGATTGAATTTGACGCTGCCATCAAGGCAGCAACTACTTATGTCCATCTCACATTCTTCGCGCGGAAGCACATAATACCATCCCTTTTCATTCTTGTCTGGGCGTGGAAGTATTAGTTTAGTATGTTTAGGGCCTGTTTCACAATCGTCAAGTAAAGCATATCGGACACATAAATTTAGCCCTTTCCTTTTCTTACTCTTGAACATAGACAAGGAGGGAGCTAACTTTAACTGGCACATAAACTTGTCGATTGTGAAACAGGCCCTTATTGTTGTCTAGTACCCATTACAGTCCGCGCGCGAGTTGAAGGCATTCGGGGCCTGAGGTGAAGGGCGCCACGCCTCTCCTCTCTCGCCTGCAGTGTGCATTACACTGTATAGCGCCGTCCCGTACTAGCACACTCCAAGCTCGGAAATCAACTCGCGCGCGGACTGTACAACCCTATGCCCTTACTTATAAACGTGGAGTAACCATGGAGTAGCTAAACCATGCTTTGTCATTATCCGGGGAATAAAAAAAACAGTGGAAGTGGCATGAGCTTCGCTTAGTATCAGACCTGTTGTCGCCAATACTCACACTATCATAAAAACAACACGCCACCATGGAAAATATTTTTGGTGCGGCTATCGTTTTTACATTCCAAAATAGTGCAATAGGTAAGGCATGCTTTTGGATTTATTTCCTATTTTAGAAACATCGAAATAAGCGATCGCGGCACAAGTATGGTAGGTTATGCGGAACTCCGCATAACTATGCCACACGTTACACGCCCACTTGACACTTCTACTGTTTTTTCTGTTCTGTGTCATTATCCGTCGAATTCAAATGTCACAACGACAGGTAAGGACAAAACATGGCATAGCTACTCCAAGGTTATTTCACGTTTATAAGTAAGGGCACTAGAGTTTAATTTAGGACAATAGGATATTTATTTATTCGTTACCATAACAGTTTTTTTTTCGCGATTTGGATGTTGGTCCCATGATAAAAGTTGATGAGTATGACCTACAGAGTTAGTCCCTGAAGTTTGTCCAACCTTCTGCCGAACACCCTGTATAAGGGGTGGAAAGTTGAGATGGGGCAGTAAGGGCAGCTACTAGATCCTTTGCTATTTATTTATTCGTTACCATAACAGGGCATGACATGTATTAATATTTATTAATAAAACAAAAAAGTTATTTTATAAGTCTATCACATTTTATATTTCACATAATTATCACTTATGGTATACAGCTTTATATAATCTTAAATTATTTCAGTCGTGGATCACGCTTTCGGAGACCATCGTTGATTAGCACACTGAAAAAGTAAAATACCTTAATTAGTAAAGCTTAAAATAATAATAATATACCAATTTGATTTCTAGGCCACTTTGGACTATGTTAAAGTGACGTTGACAACCAAACGTTACAGACTTCTTATGATTTGGTTTACAACGTCACATTGACAAATTGAATAGTGGCCTAGGAATCAAATTGGTTGACTGTACAGTTCTAGGATTTTAATTCTTATGCCACTATGGAACCCTGTCGCTGACGGTTTGACGCTGTCATTATGACAGGGTTCCATAATGGCATAACAATTAAAGTCCTTGACAATAAAATCAGAGTATTAATAGTAGTAGTTGGTTGTCTATTGCTGTCCTTCAAAATGAAAAGGATGCATGCACAATCTGATGGTCAAAGCAAATTGAATCGCTTATCTAAAGAAATAAGTTCACTAATACATTCGCGATTCTATGAGACGTACGCCCTTTTTTCTAATGAGGGCAGTATTGCTATTGTAACAGCTCAGAAGCAGCTCATCTTTAGCATGCTTATATATAAGCACTAGAGGACGCCCGCGACTTCGTACGCGTAGAATTAGTTTCCCGCTACTCCCCCCATTTTTTCCCGTTGGGGGTCGATTTTCGGAAAATCCTTTCTTAGTGCTCACTTACATCATGAAAGGAACCCCTGTACCAAATTTCAAGTTTCTAGGTACAGTAGTTTCGGCTGTGCGTTGATATGTCAGTCAGTCAGTTTAGCATGCTTATATATAAGCATACTTTTTATTTGCTAATATTGAGCATATGTAACATTACCTTAAGAGCTATCATAACGTTGGCAATACGACAAGTCAAAAGCAATATGGTTTTAACGATTGGAATAGAGCCCCTTTGCGAGAATAGTAAATGTTTTTAAATACTACTACCAAACGGGCCATTCTACTTTTCAATGTACATATTATTATTTTGTTATCATCCGATAAAAAGTATACCAAATTATGAATTCGCTTCTAAATAATTAACATAAACTTAGAATGTTTAAGTTTAATGGTTTCCAAAAAAACTACTCTCAAATTACTTAATTATCGTTGAAGAATCAAGGTAACTCAGAGGTAAATTGGTAAATTGCACCATTTCCATAGAAAAGGCGGGGACATCGACATCCACTGCGTTACTCACTTTATAGTTATTACTTATTACAAATAACTTTTTATGAATTAGGATAATTCTAAATATAAGCTTATTCACGTCTCTTTTTGAGTTTAAGGATAGAAAACGCCGCACTTTACCGTTTTTTGAAATATAAATAGTTTAGTGAGAAAGTGGCTAAAAACTTTTGTACAAAGAAAAGTAGAATGTCCCAAACAACAAAAAACCACACACACAACTGTCAAATGTCTGTGTTTATAATGTAATTGTTTTATGCAATAAATAAAACTAAACCAAACTAAACATAGGGATCATTCTACATTGACTGAATAATAATAAAATGGTAACATGGCAGCTAACTGTCTTAGAGACTGCATCTCCAAAGCTTTATGGTCGAGTTCCACTTTTGAGTTACTGTCAAATTCCGGCAAGAAATCCGATAAAGGCCTGCTTCTGTCACCTGCAAAAAGAAAAAGAGAAGGTACTTATTACACATACATACAGGGTTTTCGGTAGAAGGTTGGACAAACTTCAGGGACTAACTCTGTAGGTCATACTCATCAACTTTTATTATGGGACCAACATCCAAATCGCGAAAAAAAACAGCTGTTCCATACAAACTTTGAGAGCTAAACAGCCGAAATGTATGGAACAGCTGTTTTTTTTTCGCTATTTGGATGTTGGTCCCATAATAAAAGTTGATGAGTATGACCTACAGAGTTAGTCCCTGAAGTTTGTCCAACCTTCTGCCGAACACCCTGTATAAAGGGTGGAAAGTTGAGATGGGGCAGTAAGGGCAGCTACTAGATCCCTTGCTGCTACGCAAAAATGCTATTATGGGACCTTTACTTACTCACTTTTTAAGTGATAACAATCGACATTCACAGATTTTTGATAAAATGTACAGTCAGCGAGAAAATCGACGGATATGAGTTTCTTTTTTAATGCCTTGCAAAGTATTGATTGGCTGCTGTTAAAATTATCCATATTCAGAAATTCTGTGTATTTACTTTGAATTTAGAAATATATGAAGATAAATGTTTACTTCGATACATAACAAACGTCTAAGAATCAAAGTAGTATAGGCTACAAACTTAACGAAACCCCTACGTTTATATAATTGTATAGTGTCTATGTACAGAAAATGGAGACTATATTTAAATGTGGACGTAACTTCCCTTAATTTTCTACACCACTACAAAGACTTTCGTTAAGTTTTTTTTTAAAATTATTATGCTTTCTTAATTAATGTCTTTCACTCCTTGTTTTAACAAGGTGTATTTCGCCAGTATCGAGTTTTAGACAATCGCCATGGACTTATTAGAGAAACAAGTCCATGGATATCACACGCGAGGACAATTGTTCGGTTAAAGAGATTTACTCTGGTGGACTAAGCAGAAGCACATGGGGTTATCTCCACGCGCTTCTGTCAAGTCCTATATTTTTTATTATTAAGAAAGGGTTGGTGGCATCTGGACTGTCATACTGACATTGACAGATGTTATTGTGACAGTGACATTTCTTGGTAGATTTGGTGGAATCTAATTATGAATCCGAGTTTAAATAGAGGGTCACGCATCTCCGGTAGCCGCAGCCAGCATCGGAATCATACCTTAAGGGCCAGTTTCACAATCGACAAGTAAATTTATGTGCCAGTTAAAGTTAGCTCTCTCCTTGTCAATGTTCAAGTGTAAGAAAAGGAAAGGGCTAAATATATGTGTCAGATATGCTTTCCTTGACGACTGTGAAACAGGTGCTTAGCCTTAGGGTATCATTTAACCGATCAGCAAAATATCCATATTTTGGTAAACAGAAATATGTATTTGTTCAGCTAAAATAGCTAGTTGGTAAGCAACTTATGGTTAGCAAACATTTATAAATCTGTCTGCAATTAATGATATACTGAACTGCTCTAAATTGTTTTGGTCAGCAAATTAAATATTTGAGCTGCGTTGAGCGACCCACAATTAATCATATTTTGGTAAGCAATCAGTAGGTCAGCAAAATATTTCATTTTGTCCAGCAAAAAAAAGGGGGCAAATTTACTGCTGTGCCGGCAACGCACATATGCCAAACCTGCCATGAAATTTACAAATTTAACAGAGTCGACGGAGCTCCGCTCACGCGGAGCTCCTATTTCTAGGTTGTTCTGGCCCTCCGGGCCTGATATGAAAACAAACCTAACCTAACCTACCTCATATTTATGATACAAATTTTGGTTAATCTAGGGTGTGATTGTGATTTCTAAATTTGTGTTACAAAACTTAACTTGTAATTACTACTAGCCTCAAAAATACCAACGCTTGGGTGCTCGCGTCATGTGGTTTGATTTCGCTCCGCCCACAATAACGAACACTGCTGATTTTTCAAACAAAACGCAATCCAATTATTTATATAGATTACCATTATTTAAATATGCACACCTATTAATTAAACTGTTACAGACATGTTTTCTCTGCTGACCAATTGTAAAATCTTGCTGCCCAAGTAATTATTTTGCAGCTCGACTGTTTATTAGGCAGACAAATGATAAAAAAAGCAGATTAATATTGATTAAAATGTTAACCGTTTGTAAATTGTTTGCTGAACAAGAGTTTTTTATTTATTTATTGCCAGCCAAATCTTTGCATGCTGCCCAAATGAGTTAATTGCTTATTTTTTTTTGCGAATCAATTTTGATAATGGCTGACCGTTTAATTACTTCCCATTAACTTACCATCAAGCTCACTTTCATGCAGGCTTCCTTCATAATAAACGTTGCCTTCAGGATCTTTAGTTATCTCTGTGAAAAAAAAAACAATTGTAGCATAAACAAAACATCAGGCGACAGCGACCCTTATGTATAAATAAAAAACCGGTCAAGTGCGAGTCGGACACGCGCACCGAGAGTTCCGTATTTAAGATAATATGTAAATTTTTGGCTATAAATCAAAAATTACACAGGAAAAATTGAATAAAAATAGTTTTGAAATGTGCAGATGCCCTTTCATATGACACCCCATTTGGTAAAATCAAACCACTTTCATTTTTTTAGCACCCCCACTCTTTCCGCTCTAGACCGCTTTCGAATTATTTATTATTAACGTGTTTCATACACAAAAACTAAAACCAAGTTTTTAAGTAAACTGAAACCAAGAGTACCTTGCAACAAAGAAACTACTGAGCCTAAACTTAAAAAAAAATACAAAATGTAATTCATTGCTTGTAGATTATAGGAAACCCTATATAAGAATTATATAAAAAAAAACCTTTGTGCAGAACCCTCTCCACGCGAGTTCAAATCGCACTTGGCCGGTTTTTCATAAAATTTCATCAAAATAATGAAAACACTTACCGAACTGTTTCAAATTATGTTCTAATTCTTCATTATCTGCAATTAGAATTACATTTTAATTTATTAAATGTTATTTAAAAATGCCATCACAAAATAAAAGTGTATAAATACATAGTACACACATCAAAATGGTCTAAGTATCAAACAATATCCCTTCATTATTTTGATATGTGTATTTTATACCTAGTAGTAGTGTATTATCATTTATCATGATGTATTTTGTGTGTAAGCGCCACTTAAAACAGAGGCGATTTAAAAAATGTTTTAAGCGACGTATACAAAAAAATTATGACTTAAGTGACATTGTTAATGTTTTATTCAAATTGTACATCACGTCAGAGTACGGTTTTTTATAAATGTGGTTTTGATTTTGATTTACAAACTTTAAGCGACATCATAGTCATCAGATCGTCATGAAACCCAACTCAAACGATTTCGAAAAACAAGATGTCGTTAGATTCGTCCAGTGTTTTATAAAAAAAAAACTATTGTAAGTACCTGGAAAGAATCCATCAGTTCTAGGTGCTGAAGGATTATTTTGCTGCGTAAAACCAATCGTAAATGGTTCTGAAGTCGTAAATTTTCCATCTGAGGTGGTTGGAGCTGGAAATAAACCATTATAACTAAAGGGGGTGATCTATTAGTGAGTTATTAATTAAGCTAACGGTTCTAGTTATTTGGTGAGCTGCATCTCGGTGTTCGGGAACTGGCTCGTACCTATTCAGATAAAAGCGGTCCTCAATTGAAAGTAACAAATCAAACTATTTATAAATATCATAAAGAAACAGTGATAAAAATTTCATAAATTGCACAATCCCGTTTTCGTATATTCAAAAAGCAAAAAAAATATCCCGATGAATTGAAAACCACCTTTTTTGAAGTCGCTTAAAAATGGAAAATCTTGTCGAATCAGCGGAAACGGTGTTTTTTATTTCAGTATTTTACAAACGCTTTTCAAAAGGTGTGGTAGATAGGACCATGGGAATCGCGATAGCAACTTTTTTTGGTATTCTCAATACAGAGTGGGAATAATCGATATTACTTCCTTGTGAACGAAGCCTTAGTCAAAAGAGTGAAAAAGAAAACTTCACACTTCACGAACGACTCCGACAAAATACGATAAAGGCGTAAGGCGTGTTACCCTTGAGATTTTTCAACTTGTGAATTACTTATATAATTTAATATCTCGAAAATTAGGCTTTACCGAGCCATATTTGTATTACTTTTTTTTTGTCAATATAGGCACTAGAATCGTTGGTTTCAATCTGTCGGTATTCTCCATCCCACCATGTATATAGTTTACTGACAAATCTTAGCGATTTCTAGTGTTAGATATGACTGGCCTATAACAGTACTCAACGACTTCGTACCTCGGTTGGAGACGGGCGCAAATATCATTCTATACGTTGGATGAGTAAGTCTAGTGATTGGTCGACTTGTCATTATTTTCCGCATCATCTTCGTTGATCCTTTCTGTCCGTCGAATTTTGTATCTGTGGAATAGTTCTCAATTTAATTTTCGAAAGTCTAATGCCGCACCACATGCTTTAAGGGGCTCCATATACGGTACGATCCGTCGGTTCAGACTGAAATCGAGCGATGGATTGTACGTGTGTGGCAATATCGCATCAAATTTTCAATAGAAATATGAATCGTCACGATATCGTTTCAGATCGATCGTAACGACGGATGGTTCCGTATATGGCGGCCTTAATGTTTGCCACAGATACTGCGTTACGCAACTATATGTTAAAGTGAGAAAGATGTATTTCTATTCCACTCTAACGTACAGTTGCGGCTTAAGACTGCATCGAGCAAACGCCAACCGTCCAGTGGCGCCCTCGTGACTATTACTGCATTTTCCAATAAATTACCGAATTTTCTTGGAATCGGACGATGTTTTTTTGTAGCGCATGTAAAAACACAATTTATGGGATACGTAACAAACTTTACGTCACACCTGGCCATAATGTGAGTTTTATCGCACGCTGCGCGCACGGTAAAACTCGCATTGTGGCCAGGTGAAGACGTAAAATTGTGTACTCATCACGGGCAGTAAAAAAGGAAGCCCTCTATCGCATATTTACAACCCTCGCCTACGGCTCGGGTCTCAAATACCTGCGATTTCGGGCTTTCTTTCTTTTACAGCCCTTGTTAAGTAATGTACTATTAATAAAAATTACCCTTCGAGTAGTCAGCTTAACGGGAAAAGGTGGGCATTTTTTTCCGTTAAATTGATAACTTGAAGGTCAATTGTTATTAACCTATGGGATATATCCTATAAGTTGTATTTTCATTTGTAGTACAAAAAAGCATCTGGAAATTCCTGGACGAAAGGGGCCTTTGCGATGAGCTCTAAATAAAGGGCTGCCACTGAAGATCAGCAATGGTCGAAGCGGCACAAATTCCCAACAACCCCAATAATAATATAAAATAGAAGGCAATACGTGACGTTCCATCTCACACAAGCACACTGTGCATACCTACGCGTTAATTTTATTCAGAATTGCTGTATTCACTTTACCACTACACAAATACCTCATCCTTCAGATGATTAAATCACAATACAATTTAACAACATGTGGTTGCTGGGTTAGAATAGTGCCACTCCATGTCTAGCCTTAGCTTGTAGTTCTGTTAGGCGATGGGCTTGCAACCTATCACTATTATAATACGCTGGTAAACATCTTAGCCTAATTGTACAAAATGTGGTTACAGAATTATTAACAAGTTTTTAGATTTGTAGGTAATTTCAGTAGCTCTGCCTACCCCATTCTGGGATTACAGGTGTGCAGGGTAGTGATTCTTTCAAAAGCAAAGGTGAGCGAACGCAGGAGTGAATGACCAAGCGGCGAGTTTAAGTAGTCCCGTCAAAGCGAACAAAACACATTTCAGCGCGTGTATTCAATTTGGCAGCATGGCTTCTCGAACGTTTAAGGCTCTAATTGAGAATGCACGCGCTAAAACGTGTTTTGCTCGCTCTGACGGGACTACTTAAACTCGCCGCTTGGACATTCACTCCTGCATTTGCTCCTGCTTTTGAGAGAATCACTACCCAGGTGTGTATGTATGTAATTTAACAACTTACCAATGCTTTTAAGTTTACGTAACGCCTTCTCAACACACCAGTCCAGAACTTGCTCCGTTTCGTTCTGTCCAATCTGGATACAGAAACGTGTTGCCATCACCTGGAATGGATTCATGATTTTTTTCGGCGCCTGAGTTACTTTATCTAGATTTGCTTTGGTCGTTGGCTCAACTTTCTCCTCTTCATCTGGTTTGGGAGTTTCATCCTCGCGATATATTGGTCGACGACTTGTACCAGAACCTTTACCGTTATGTTTTCTTCTATGTCTTGTTTTGGAATGGTGATTGATCCATCTACGGTCTCTCTTCACTGTGTTATTATGAACAGTTGCATTGTTTATAGGTAACAGAACAGTAGCATCTGCACTTAGATTAGTAATAATCTTGGGTTTGTAATACCTTTTGTGTATAGCGTTCCTTATGAGCAATCCTCTATCTCCGAGATAAAAGCCTGGTAGTATTTTGTTCTTTATAATTGTATCTATAAAAGTGTTGTTGAAGTAATACTTGTAAATTAATTCGTCGACAGGTCGGTCGTCTTTTTCGTTTAATATCAATTGATCTTGATTTTCAATGGGGTTATTAGCAGGGATCGAGAATAGGTTAATAGTGATGGACTCTGTAGTGGTTGGCACTTGTGATGTTTGAAACTTTCTAGTTTCGGAGAGGTTTCTTTCAGAATTTTTCGGTCTAACATTTGCATGTGGTAATTTTGGGACTTTCGCATTTCCGAATATCTTCTTTGCCCTTTCTAATACTCTTTCGAAGTTATTCTGTCTGTGTGATATCTCTGCCTGTGTCTTAGCTATGGCATTTTGTTTTTGATTTATCTTCTCGTTTTGCGCTAGTATTAACTTCTGGATATTAAAGAATTGCTGCTGCTGTGTCACGAACTTTTTATGTTGATTCTCAGATTGCACAAAGTTCATCGACATCTTCTCGTCCTTTTTCCGATAAGTTTCTTCTTGAGTTCTTAATTTGTCTTGTAACGTCTTTAACTTCTCCATTACGTTTAAGAAGAATAAGTATTTTATGTCAAAGTCTTGTAATTTTTTCATGTGCGTGTCTATATTAACCTTAAACTCATCATTTGCACTTTGCATTTGTGTGTGCATTATTTTTATATCGTTATGTTGTTTCATAATTTTTTTAAACGCTTTCGTTAACATTGACAATACTTTTATTAAGCCTCTTTCAGTGATAGGCTTAGGAGGTTTAGGGTCTTCAGCTTTAGGTTCTTTTGGTACTCCGGTGTATGTCGGTACAGGAGCAGTTTGCCATCTCTTATCTCCTTTCAAAAAGTTATATGGGGGATTCACTTTGCTGTGGCTTAAACTATCAAGAAGATTGATACTGTTACCTTCGTTCGCAATATAATTCATGCTTCTTTTAGGAGTCGATACATTTCCATCAGTCCCATTGTCTACATCTTTGTAATCTGAACCATGATTAGTAATTTCTTTCTCTACTTCTTTTATACCAACAAGTTCATTTGTAGTAAGATCCTTAGCTGTTTTATTTTTTTCTTCAGCTACGTTTCCAGATTCATATTTAGGATACGGATGGAAATCTATATTTTTATTATTTTCGTTATCAAGCAGGACCGTCACTTCGTAGGGATCCCCATTAAATACTGAAGGAGTGTCATTGACATTTGATTTAGTATTATTTGTTACACTTTTCCTGTCGCGTGGCCTTATTTCATCTGAAAAGTAAAACACTACAAAACAATTATTTATGTATACTTACATGTATTGTTTTACACATGACCATATTCATTAAAAAAAAATTATCATCAAGGACTTTCGTTGCTCCACCATAGATACCTTGTCAATGAGAGCGTCAAGTAACGAGTTAGAAATTACATAGTAATTAATTATTGGTATTACGCGACTAGGTTCCATAGTGGGTCATCAATTTAATTCCATGACAGTGATATTCAATAAATAAATAAGTTTCAAGGGACAATCACACAAATTGACCTAGTCCAAAACTAAGCACTAGGCTTGAAGCATGGGTAGGCTAATGACTTAAGTAGCAAAATATAACACTGGTAGAAAGACAAAACCATTTAAGCGACATTTTATGATTTTAACACAAAGATAGCGTTTCAAAGATTTGTTCTGAAATAACTAGGTAAGGCTTGACTTCTTCCCCACCGACCAAATAGCATGCGCAACTGACCAATGATACATACATACATACATTAAATCACGCCTGTTTCCCAGAGGGGTAGGCAGAGACCACTTCTTTCCACCTGTTACGATCTTGACAAATCTCTTTCGCTTCTTCCACATTCATACATCGAGTCATGCACGCACGTCGGTTTCGGGTACTTAAAATTCGGCCCTTTTCCAGTATTTGTCCGATTTGATTCGAAAAAGTACGCCTAGGGCGGCCCCTTCCGACCCTTCCAGTCACTTTAGCTCTGTATATCTCTTTCGTCAATCTTCTTTCATCCATCCTTTCCAAATGACCGAAAAATCGAAGCATGCCCTTTTCAATCTTAGTCACTACATCTTCTTTTAGTCCACATTTCTCTCTGACTTCTTCATTTCTTACTCTATCAGTCAGTTTCACACCACACATACTACGCAAAGAGCGCATTTCAACTGCATTTATACGACCAATGATATCTGTATCAAAATTTAATTTAACAGCTTCGACGGAGCTCCTATTTCAGTGCTTTGGCCCTTCGGGCCAGCTGAAGATTTAACATTAAACCATAAACCTTAAACATTAAACATTAAACCTTGTTGAGCACTTTAGTTGAACAATGGGGAAGTCACTAATTTTTGACTAACGCGGATGCACCAGGTGCACCGGTCTAAACATACAGCTTTCGCTTCCTCTACATTTATCAACCTCTTCATGCACTTACGTCGATTTCGGGTGTTTTTGATTTGGTCCTTATTAATCGCGAAAAAAAAGTAGAGTTACGAAAGAGGTATGCCGAGTGAGAATGAGAAAAGAAACTTACTGTGAGGAGATCGTTTTTCTCTCGCGATGTCAGCCATCCTTTTCTGCCTCAGAGTAAAAGGATCGAATCGGTTCTGAATGTTGCTCTCAGCATCCAAGGAGTTGGCCCTGAAGATGAAGTTGCCTCCGGTCAGCTTCTCAGCTGAAGGCTTCTCCTTGTGCCGGAGCCAGACTCCTAGGCCAAACAAAGAAGTCCTCAAGCAAAACAAATACAGTAATCCAAACCATCAAGCGCCGTAAATATTCATCATTATTAAATAAATAAATAAATATCAGGGGACAATGTCACACCAATTGACCTAGTCCCAAACTAAGCTCTAGGCTTGTACTATGGGTACTAGACAACGATAAACATACTTATATAGATAAATATATAGGTACTTAAATACATAGAAAACATCCATGACTCAGAAACAAATATTCGCGCTCATCACACAAATATCTGCCCTTACCGGGATTTGAACCCAGGACCGCTAGCTTCGTAGGCAGGGTCACTACCAACTAGGCCAGCGCGTCGTCAAAACTAAATAACTAGAGGACGCCCGCGACTTCGTAGTCTGCGTAGAATTAGTTTCCCGCTACTCCCTCCCATTTCTTCCCGTTGGGGGTCGATTTTCGGAAAATCCTTTCTTAGTGCTCACTTACATGATGAAAGGAACCCCTGTACCGAATTTCAAGTTTCTAGGTACAGTAGTTTCGGCTGTGCGTTGATATGTCAGTCAGTCAGTTTAGCCTTTTATAAATAACATAAATAACTAGAGGATGCCCGCGACTTCGTACGCGTAGAATTAGTTTCCCGCTACTCCCCCCCATTTCTTCCCGTTGGGGGTCGATTTTTGGAAAATCCTTTCTTAGTGCTCACTTACATCATGAAAGGAACCCATGTACCAAATTTCAAGTTTCTAGGTACAGTAGTTTCGGCTGTGCGTTGATATGTCAGTCAGTCAGTTTAGCCTTTTATATATATAGATAGATAGATAGATAGATTATGAATTTGTGGCGCTTGCAGTGGAGATCATGGGACCTTGGTCAGCTGATATGAAAAGCTTTATTAAGGCCCTGTCATCCCGGCTCATAGACACCTCCGGAGATCCTAGAGCTGGTGCTTACATCTCCCAAAGGATTGGGCTAGCTATCCAGAGAGGTAACGCAGCCAGTGTCATAGGGACCATGCCGCGAGCGGACCTGCTAGAGGGGGTGTTCTTTTTATCGTGGTGATTATTATTTACGTCGTTAATATTTGAGTAGCTTAGTTTTTATTTTAATTTAAATAAGTCTAGTTTTAACTTTTAATTGTATTATATTAAATATGTATCTACTTATGTTAATTATGTTCTGAATAAATTTTAAATTTATTGTAATCCTGATATTCTAGGCTTCTATTTAAATATGTGGCGCTATCTATGAAAAGTGACCTTATTGTCGCTTACGCCGCACTGCGTCACGCGACGTTGGTGTAGGTGCACGTATATGCAATAATCATACGTGTATTGAAATAAACTTGGTAGCTTTTTTTGTCCAACTACTTTTGGGGATCTCTATTCCACATTCTCTTTACCTATATTGTTATCGTGGTACTGTATAAAGACCGCAAAGTTGTAAACAATATGTATACAAGAGGTATAAACAAAGTAGAATATATCCTGCTTTATGTTTTTCAAATTAGGAATTTTGTTATTAATCAATGATATTAAACAACATATTTATCAATGATTCAGTCACACGTATCCGCTGCGGATGTATCAACAATCGATTAAAGTTTCAACATTTGAATATAGATGGCGTGCAAAGTAATAAACAACGCGAATTGTTTTTAGGTACTTCGCTTTCTTTAACTAAGCTCTGTGATTTATAACAGCCTGCCAAACTTATTATAGGCGAACCCTATAACATATCCTATAAATCCGTCAATAGCGGTCTTTACAAGTAAAGTTCGGACCGCGGGAAACGCCACGCGTCGTTCCAATCTTCGTGCCAAACCGTAATTTTTTTACTATTTTACTATTACAGTTGGGTGGATCAACTTTCTGTTGCTGTTATTCTGTCCCGTACGCCAGGAGAAAACAGTGATAGAGTTTCTTAGAAAAATTGTTATAATATAGACTACTAATATGCTTAGAAGAAAATCCATAACAGAATGGGCTTGTAATTGCCAAAAAAACTGATGTTTGCTGGATTTACTTATATACTTTAAAATCGTGATTTTAAAGAGTGAACCAGGAGACGTCACCATGGCAACGAGGCGCAAAGAAAAGTTGATTGACCCAGTTGCATTTACACGTACGGTTCGGAACGAAGATTGGAACGGCGCGTGGTGTTTCCCGCGGTCCGAACTTTACGTGTAAAGGCCGCTAATATAAACTGTCGGATTACCTAGTATGTATAGGTATTTATAGTTAGAATTACAATGTTATGCTAGAAAACAATAACGTTGACGAACTATGACAAGTGGGGTATCATTGAATAGGTATTAAAAAAACATCTTTAGATTTCTTTCATCATTTTTCATTTTGAATGATCATTTAGGATTTATAAAGATTTAAAGTTGGTTAGCAACAGTCGGGTTTTTAAAGCTTGCTTTTTGTTAATTATTAGAATGTCGCGATTATATATTTTTATTGACATTATGAGAGGGCAAGAAGACAAGATTTTGAGACGGGAGGGAGGTAATATTAGCCTATTTTAAGACGGATGGGTCGAGTTTTATTTAAGTTTTCGCGATTAAATAGCTCTTTACTTGATAACAATGGCGGCCAGGTTGAAAACTAAACGATAACATGTCAAAAGCGATATGGATTTAACGAGTAGAATAGAGTCCTTGGCCGAGATCGTTGGCTCCACCTTTGTCATTCGTCATTCATGAATAAATCGAGACAAAGGGATGGAGCTGACGTTACTTCGAACTTCGATTTTCAAAGTAGGTCCTCTCTATGGGAATGGAGTTTAAACTACAATTTGACGAAAATACATGAAATGACAGTTATCAACGGTACCGTTTGCGGAGAAATGCACATTTTTAAGTCTATGACGACTATGAAATTATAATGAAGTGCAAAAAATAAGAAGATCTAATTACATTAATTAAAGCTACAATGTTCTCAAGTGGAAACCACTACAGCATCAGTTTAGGTAAAAAAAAGGATCATATTGTCAATTTTATTCTGGACAGCGCTCTCATTTGTAGAGTCTGTCTAATAAAAGCTGAACCTGAAAGAAGCTGCAAATTCAAAAAACCTAAGTATTACCGATCAAAGTAGGAATAGAATAGAAGCACGCGTTTTCTCTCCCTTAGTGCCCACCAAAATAAACAAAATAAGAAAAGTATCAAAATCGTTTATTCCTACTTTGATCGGTAATAAAATATGGAGGTTTTTTGAATTTGCCGCTTTTTGTCAGGTTCATCTTTCATTAGTGAGACACTACCAAACTCTTTTTTTCAACCTATATATTATAGAGTTTTTAATGACTGGCTGGTTATAAAAAAAAATATATACTCAATTTGAGGTCCTGCGCGTTTTTCTATACACACTTCTGTCAACGAGAATTACAACAGACTTTGCATCTGTGGTAAAATATTTAAATGCGAATAAAACCGTCTTAAGTCAAAAAGACGTATCTACAATCAATATAACAACATATTTAACATATCACATAAAGCTGAAAATGACAATACAAAATGCTATAATGTCTCTTTCCCTTTAAACCTTGTCTGATATTTACGAATTTTAGATCTTGTAGATAATTATGAAAAATTAGGTTAGCACGCTTTCTTTTTGAATAAAATATTTCTTGTAGAAAATAATTAAAAAAAAACGGATCCTAGTGTTCAAAACTACAATATACCTAATCAAAAATCGTGGATATCGAACTTGATTTACCGCCTGATTCATAATCGACAAGTAAAGCGTATTTGACCAATAAATTTAGCCCTTTCTCTTTCTTACACTTTAAAATAGACAAGCTAACTTTAAATGGCAGATTACTTGTCGATTGTAAAACAGGCCCTTAGGGTAAAAACGTTATCACCCGGAACTAGATTTGTATGGAAAAGAAACCTCTATCTTAAAAGCTATGGCATTTTACTTAACTGAATAAATATAGAATTCATTCGAATTAGTCCAGCGGCCTTTTTCTACTTTGTTTCAACACGTAATGTTTTTAATTCCGCCATTACTGACAATTAAATAAGAGCTATCATAATGTTGACAATGTGATAACAAGTCAAAAGCCATATGGTTTAGCAAAGTAGAATCGAGCCCCAGTATTATTAATGTTACTGTATAATTTAAAAAAGAAGTGTCAAATATTTTGCCTTTAAGTGTAAATTAATTATTAATAAAATATAAATATACTGACCTTTATTAACTTTGTTTATCTCGAACCTAGGCTTTACTAAATTAGTATTCGAGTCATAGATACTATTACAATAAATACATCCTATTATCGATAAAACTAGCCACAATAAACGGAACATCACTATTTTTTTAATAAGCGGTCATTACTTGAGACGTTGCACTCGTAAAGATATCGTTTAGATTGAGCGACATTTTTCGGTTCTGACTAATATTTGGAAAGTTTGTAAACTGTGGTAGTGGTGTGGTTGTTACCTACTTTTATCGATATCGACATTGACTGTTTTCGAAAATTGTTTACATCGAAGTCATGTATCTTGTCTTCCGTATTCAGGCAGTTTTGCTAGCCGAATGATTTCTTGTCAATGTTTGTTTTGTCTATTTAAGAACCTTATTTAAAAAGAGGAAAGGTCTTTGCCCAGAGGTGATTATTCTCTTAAATAAGTAATCTCTGTTGAACAGGGGAACGAACAAAAATTCTGATATATATTTTCCCGAAAGCTTTGTTATGCTGGAGCTATTTAAGATTCAATGCATAATTTAATTTATACGTAACGGTCAGGTTTGATCAACCACAAGGTTTGAACCACATCGAAAAATAAAGTTTTATATTAAAGTATTGCTTTCGGAATTCATGATTATGAATTATGTAGTGTCGATAGAACAGTCGATAGAGTGAGCGAGGTCATTCGAGTATCGAATGCTATCGGGTAATTCCACGATAATGTAACGAAAGTTATCATTTTAAAGCGTGTTTTTTTAAAACTTTGAATGCTTATATTTTTTTAGATATAAATTTAATCAAGTTCATAGACATAAATGAACTCTTCCATTTTGAAATATAACTAAAAATTGTTAACTTACGTTTCTCTCTGCCATGGAACTGCCCTATCGATAAATTCTATCGACATGTGTCCCCCACTACTGATAACTAACCCATTTCCGCCGCTTGTTTGTTTTGATTTCATTGGGAACTTATTTGGAATGCGACATTCATTTATTTTTGCTACATTGTTAAATCTAATCTGTAATTTGATAACTGTTTTAGCGGTTTTTTTACTAGCAACGGTTTGGTAGTAAACTTTAATGTTCATAACATTGCGTTCAGTTATCGGTCTTAACTGCATTGATCCAGTTTTTATAACTGATTTTATAGATAAACTAGAATTACCTATCTATTTTGACGACGCGTTGGCCTAGTTGTAAGTGACCCTAACTACGAAGCTAGCGGTTCTGGGTTCAAATCCTGGTAATGAAAGATATTTGTGTTATGGGCGCGAATATTTTTTCCTGAGCCATGGATGTTTTCTATGTATTTAAGTATATATTTCCCTATAAAAGTATTTATATCGGTTTCTAGTACCAATAGTTCAAGCCTAGAGCTTAGTTTGGAAATAGGGCAATTGGTGTCACATTGTCCCCTGATATTTATTATACATGAAAACCTAATTTATTGTTAAGTACAAATGGAAAATCGACAACTCGAAATTACATACATACATACATTAAATCCCGCCTGTTTCCCAGAGGGGTAGGCAGAGACCACTTCTTTCCACCTGCTACGATCTTGACAAATCTCTTTCGCTTCTTCCACATTCATACATCGAGTCATGCCCGCACGTCGGTTTCGGGTACTTAAAATTCGGCCCCTTTCACTGGAAGATCTCCGATTTGATTAAAAAAAGTATGCCTTTGCGGCCCCTTCCGACCCTTCCACTCACTTTAGCTCTGTATATCTCTTTCGTCAATCTTCTTTCATCCATCCTTTCCAAAAATGACCGAACCATCGAAACCATGACCTTTTCAATCTTAGTCACTACATCTTCTTTTAGTCCACGTTTCTCTCTGATCTTTTTAATTCGAAATTATACAAGTTAAAAATTGCTAATTTGGAATCCATTCACAAGGAAAATTGTCCATCCTGAATATCGTCGAAAATTAAATCATGTTCCATGGTAAAATTGTCAAATTTGTCAAAGGTTGAAAAA
This sequence comes from Acleris cristana, assembly GCA_948252455.1. NCBI lineage: Eukaryota > Metazoa > Arthropoda > Insecta > Lepidoptera > Tortricidae > Acleris > Acleris cristana. The sequence goes on from OX411801.1 coordinate 1,823,779, forward strand.
AATAATTACCATTTGTATTTACGTAGACTCAGAAAATTTATCAATTGTAAATACGTTCCACCTGAAATATGTACATAATCTATTTGGTCATTATTCGTTTTGAGCAAACATATTAATTACATTTTTGTATACATTCATATTTAAGACTACATTCACTTTGTGCGTATTTAATTTTGCTCCTAATTTATAATGGACAAAATTCAATTAGAATAGACCAAAAAAATTACTCACGGTTTTTACATTCTATTTCGAAAAAATAAGTAATTCTAATAGACCAATATCATTAATTTTGTATTCAACCCAATAGTTTTGTTTTAATATATTTATATATTTAGCAGACATTTTATGGATGACATGATTATTTAAAATTTGGGTTGGCTTTTTCTAATAAATTAAAACAATTAAATGATATCTAATGATAAAAAGTGATTGTAATAGGTGTATTAAAACATACTATTTCAAGTGGTTTTCGCCTAGACCGTAAGATACACCTAGGAGGGCTTCAAGCCGAAAACGAAAGTCAAATAAAGGTTAAATATACTTTTGTCGAAATATCCGAAATACATAAATATTTCAAAACTTACTAATGCGAAACGGCTTTAAAACCCTATTCCTCGAAATGGTTTTCCAATTAGAATAATTATAAAAATATGAACAATCCCAATTCGGACTTAACTACTTATTTACAACGAAACTTTGGCGTATTACTTTAGATCCAACTTCAGAAAGGTCATTTCAAGTGGAAGATTTTTTCTTTTAATTTAAATGATTAGGACTGTTGTGTAATAAAGTAATAAAACTACACGTTTTTAAGTAGGTAGAAGCAATGTCTTTAATTTTTCATGTACATTGTTTCACGTAGGGACAAATGTTTATCAGTACAAATGCTTAATATTTCTCTAATTCTGCTGTTTTCTTGTCGTCGACGGCTTTCCTGTAAAAAAAACCTTATATTAAAAACCGGTCAAGTGCTAGTCGTACTCGCGCATCGAGACTTATAACAACTACCAAATCGGTTATTACATAAGAGGTAAAAACCAAAATTAAAGGATTATCTGTTTTCTAGTGTTTATTACGAACTTGCAACCCGCCCTCGCTTCGGTTTATGTGAATTTTCTATAACACCCGTACATAAACCAGAATGTATTATACATAAAAACCTTCCTCTTGAATCACTCTATCTATTGATGAAACCGCATTAAAATCCGTTGCGTAGTTTGAAAGATCTAAGCGTATACAGAGGGACAGACGGCGGGAAGCGACTCTGTTTCATACTATGTAAGGAAAGATATGACTTTAGTGCAGACATTGCGCGTTCGTGGCGCGATCATCGCGCGCCTGGTGAACGCTGCGCTCGCGTCGCGTAAACGCAGCGTTTTACCCTATATGCAACAAAAAACAACCCGGCAATGAAAGGATGTAATGTCTAAACTGGGTCTATATTGGAATCTACTAAAACGTTTTAAACATCAGGCGGAAATGGCTTTTAGGACAAACGATGAATTAGGGCAAATGACGATTAGGGCAAACGATATTACGGATCGCGAATGACACCCGTCTAAACTCTCACCTGCCACAGCACGGGAAGTCCCAGAACCTCTGCTCCCTCCCATAGTTCTCACCGTCCTGAATAGTCTGAGGCATGACCTTGCCCATAGACTCCGGCAGGAAGAGGCAGAGAACACCCCCCACCAGCCCCAGGGAGCCTAGGATGAGGAGGGGGATCTCTCGAGCTATTGACGACTGAAACAAAATCGAAAATAACTTTTAATATATTTTTCTACATCCATAATCATAACTCCCCTACGTTCAGAATGGATAAGCGAATGGCCTGTATCTGTGGTTGTATTTTAATATAGAGTGAATCTACAACACCATCATTGCGGAATTTGCGTAAAAGAAGCGCCGCCGCAAGAAACTTCAGCAGAAGGTAATTTTATCAATCATAAAAACATAATAATACATAAAAGTAAGTTACATTACAAGGTAATAAAGTAATAAATTATAATTACTAACACTAGCAAAAATAAAATCATAACAAGTGAAAGGTCAATAAACATTAAACTAAAAAAATAACTAGGAGAACAACACGACGAGGCGTCTACGTCAAAAGCCATAACTAGAATAATTACATTACCCTGCCGTGGTTGGATGTGGGCTGATAATAAATAAATAAATAAATAAATATGAGGGGACAATGTCACACCAATTGACCTAGTCCCAAACTAAACTCTAGACTTGTACTATAGGTACTAGACAACGATATAAAATACTTATATAGAGAAATATATACTTAAATACATAGAAAATATCCAAGACTCAGGAACAAATATTCGAGCTCGTTACGCAAATATCTGCCCTTACCGGTATTTGAACCCAGGACCGCTAGCTTCGTCAGGCAGGGTCACTACCAACTAGGCCAGCGCGTCGTCATAATGATTAAATGACTCACCATATAAACGATGTATGGCACCAATATAGTCGCTACATATCCTGTAATGTGGATAAGCGCCAGACCCTGAGCTCGGACCACCGTGGGCAGGAGCTCTGCAGCATACTGCATGCCAATGTTGTAGGATATGTTGACAGCGAATCGCCCTACCATGGCTAGGGAGGCGGTGGGAATACCTGGAAATACATTATAGAAGATGAGTGATGAGCAGTTCACGGATGCAATTTGGTGAGGATAGCTTAGGGTGAATAAGGACTTCGATTAAATTTCAATTACGATTTATGTACTTACTAAAATCTAGGCTATTCCCAGTTGTCCGCACCCCTTTGTTCACACTGCGGATTTGTTTTCCCAGAACTGCGGACAACTGCAGTTGAAAATTCCTACAGTCAGTTGAAATACAACTTCCAACTTCATCCCAATGAACTGGTCCCCAGGCATAACACCCGCCTGGAGAGTGATCTCCTATCGTCCTCTCTCTTCCTAGTTTCCTACAGATATGAATGTGGTCGAAGTCGTCTACAATTGGGAAGCAGTGTTTACTACATTGGGTGAGGAATGATCAAAGGCCTTAGTGAGCAAAGGTTCGCAAATTGATGGATGTATACAGGGTGTTAGGCAGAAGGTTGGACAAACTTCAGGGACTAACTCTGTAGGTCATACTCATCAACTTTTATTATGGGACCAACATCCAAATCGCGAAAAAGAAACCAGCTGTTCCATACATTTCGGCTGCTTAGCTCTCATAGTTTGTATGGAACTGCTGTTTTTTTTTCGCGATTTGGATGCAGTTGGTTCCATAATAAAAGTTGATGAGTATGACCTACAGAGTTAGTCCCTGAACTTTGTCCAACCTTCTGCCTAACACCCTGTAGTCAAGGTAATAAAAGGTTCGTCACTATTTATCGTTAATATCGTTGAAATAGAGTCCAAAAGTGACGAAACTTTTCTTCTTCTATACTTCAACCGACCTTGAGGAACTGTTGTTGCTAGGAGACTGAAAACTCCTCCGATGACCAGCGAACCGAATGCCAGCCAGCGTCGTCCCAATCTGCAACAGAATTACAATTTAGATCGTGACGGGAACCTAGATACTTACCTTTTCGGCTGATACTCATATGGCGATGTTGATAGCTTTTTTGTGAGCGGAAAGATCCTGGGGTGGCGACTGCGGGTTGAAAGGGGCACGTCCGTTAATCACGTGATTTTATTGGGTCCATATTGGCTCATATAAAATTGGTCTTTAGATTTTTTATACAAATAACGATTTGTGTCTATACTCATCATTTCTTCGAAAAATTTTGCTCATACTTATCGCAACTTATAATGAATTTTTTTAGAAATTGTTTCTTTTTGAGGATTGTTATAAATCTAACCTAACCTAACCTAATTTTATCTACACGTAAGATATTTAAGAAATTCTGAAAAGTTTAAGGTTTCATGAATATTGGCGTTATAAGTTCAGATGATTATGAGTTCCGATCATTAGTATAAACATTTTTTATGAAGATTATAAGGAGTGATCATTATGATGTAAAATGGTATGAGAAAAAATTTCGGAGTTCCAATAATCAGAGTTGCAATTTTATATGAACTTTGGCGCACCCGATTTTATTTCATCAACCTTTTTAACCCCCTTCCCCCTGGTGTTACGTGGTGAGATTTTAATCTTTGCCTATGCTTTCATTCAAGCAAGACTCATGGGAAATTGTCCAAGATAGAGCTGCGTGGAAGAAGGCTTGCCCAGCAGTGGAATAGGCTGTTAAATAATAAGAAAACCGGTCAAGTGCGAGCCGGACTCACCCGCCGAGGGTTTCGTGTAGATTTGTAAGTATCATAAAAATTATTAAAAATCTGTTTAAGCTTGTGCCAATGAAGCCCTTTCATACGATATCCCACATTGTCCTTAAATTATAGTTTAGTTTTTATTGTTTTTCTTTTGATTTTGTTTGTTACTTAAATTGTGCCAAATTGTCGATGCTGTATACTGGCTAAGTAGGTATTTCTATTTTACATATTAAGTTTCTTTAAAGTATTTGCATGTAGTTTTTGTATATTTTTTGTGTATTTATTCTGTCACTAACTATAAGTATTTGTTTAATAGTATATATATTTTTGTATTACCTACACTATTTATTCGTTTAACGTACCGTCCGTCTGTCACAAACGGAGCTGGCTGAAAATCAGCGCTGCAGGTGTTTGACCAATTCACTGCCGCGAAGACACACTCACTACTCTTTTTATTGCTGTTTTCTGTTTTTAATTTTTTATTATTTCTGTGTGTTTTATGTGTGTAGTGAATAAATGTATTTTTCTTTTCTTTTCTTTTCTTTTCACATGACACGGTTAACTCAATTCAAAATTTGGATCGCCGTTCCTTGCATAAAGACCCTGTTTTTTTCGTGATTTTATTAAAATGTTGTTATAGTTTTCAGATTTTTCCCTATACTTGTAGCATAAGACGGTACTACTTGCCAAATTCCATAGTTCTAGGTCAACGGAAAATACCTTTTAAATTTTGATAGCCTTGAGAGTGTCGAAATATAAGTTTTTACGTATCTTTTTTGTACGTTAACTTAGAAGTCTGATTTTTAAACAGCTTCAAGGGACTATAGATTTGATTACATGGTTTTAATTTCAACTAGATACCTCCACGCTTCCCGAGATAAAGGGTCTTGACAGATAGACGGACGGACGGATGGACAGCAAAGTGATCCTATAATTCTTCCGTTTTTTCCTTTCGAGTTACGGAACCCTAAAAATACTTACATATCCAAAATAGATATCAGCAATATATCAGCTGGAAACTCAGTGGCAGTTGCCACAGTGAATGTCAGGAACATGTCCAGCCCCAATGACCCGACGTTTCTGACGTGCCCATCGAAGACCATGGCGGTCGCCGTCCAGATGAGCAGAAGAAGGATGCTGTGGCGACGCAGACGTGGCGTCTTGAAGAGGTCCAGGGCGGAGAAGTTCTTGAGTTCTTGCTCGGCTTTTGCAATTTCTGTGGCGGTTTCCTGGAAGATTATTAAATTTTAGGGAAGAGGCTAGCACAAATTGAACTAGTCCCAAACTAAATAAAATATAGCTTCAGGAATAATGTAGGATTTTAATATTGAAAGAATTTTTCAAATCGGTCCGGTAGTTTTGGAGCTTATTCAATTCAAACAAGCAAACAAACTAATCTTTCCTGTTTATAATATTATTGTATACGACGTGCTGACGTCATTAGTTATCAACAAATAACTATAATGCAATGGAGTAAAGTTTAATTTGCAGTGATGTTTAATTTGGGTGTGTAATGTTTAGCATAAAAACAAATGGTCTAATGATCATGTTACATAACACTAATTGCATAATTTCAATCTGCATAATAAACCATCGATATAATAGTCATGATGCATAAAACGAAATGCATAATTTCAAAAACTATAATGTTTATAAATTAAAAAATAAATATTTCTAACAGCTTTCTTTGCTATTAATGTAGTCACAGTTCTAACCTAACCTAACCTAGTTAGAAGAAATTGGCTTAAAATGCATAATAACAAGATAATAACAGTTATGCTAAATGAGTGTTATGTTATTCGATCGTATGCCAGATAAAATTATACAATTGGATTTTATGCTAAACGTTCATTATGCTTTTGGTGGTTAGTTAAATGAAATTATACAAAACGTTTATATACTGATTGAAGCGCACCCGTTTAATTTAGTTTAATTGGAATGTTTAAGTTTGTGGAGAGCATTGTAGAGATTGATCAGGTTCTAGAGTAGCGAGTATAATATTAATATTATATTCGCTACTCTAGAACCTGAATCCTAATATAGTATGTGCTCATGGACTGTATTTTTCAAGGTACAAAGAAGTCAAACGAGCAAAAAAGTAGATACAGTCAGCAACAAAAACACTTGTTTTTTATAAAACATAACTTAGCATCCGCAAATAATGTTCTTAATTTTTTATGCAAACTTTGACTACTCCTTTACAAGTGAAGTTTTCCCCTAAAAGACTTCATTAGGGTAAAACTTTACTTGCATCCTTTCTCTCTTCTTACCCTAAACTCCTTGATGATCTCGTCAGGAATCTTCTGTTTGTTTATCCTCTCGCACGTCCTCAATATTTTAATAGATTCGTCGATCCGCCCTTGTGATATTAACCACCTGAAACACAAAAATGGCATGATTATGATCGTTTAGTTCGAAAAATACTTAAGACGCCACCTATGACAATACTGAACGTTAGTCAAAGTTATGTTCATTTAGTTAGTCTTTACAACTATTGTCCAGAAAGTCTGATAGTCAGATCCTCTATAAATTCGATGGTCAATCTATCAGTCAATGATTTATTGACATTAATGGTTAGTAAGTTCTTTCTGTCACTTGTTCATCAGTCAGCCAGGCAGTCACTTTGTTTGATTGTCAGTCAGATTCAATCAACCTTCATTAGTCAGTTACCTGGCGCTCTCGGGCACGACGCACGGCGTGAACACAGCCAGCACGAGCGGCACGCTGGTCACCAGCGTGTACACTCGCCAGTCAGCAACGCCGAGCGCAATCCAGGGCAGCAGGCACGCCGCGAACGTGAAGTACACCGCGATTGACATGTTAGCCACGAACGTCCGCCATTTTAGGCCGACGTATTCTATCACTGAAATTAGAAAGTTCCAAAACTGAATCCCTCAAATTCTGGAAATGAGTGGAAAAAAAAATTCATAAACTAAACGCTCAGTTACTTTGCGTCCTTTTCACAGTATTGTATTTAATCAAGACGATAAATACAAGATTGTACACGCTTTTGGAATTTTACCTTATAACAAGCTCCGTTCATGCAATCTACTTGCAAGAGAAATGTTAGGACTACAAGCTTAAGACCGCAAATGCGTTGCCATCCTTAAGAACTTAGATGTAATGTGTCTTTGCTAGTAATTTCACCGGTTGTGTCATCCCTCCATCAGAATATAACAATGCGAACACTGCAGCTTAGCCTTAGTTTAAAGATAATGATCATGATGATGAGAGTGATAATAATGTATACTAACCCGCGATATTAAGTACATGATCATGAAGCAGTGACGTACGCCACCCACAATGAGCACACTGTTGCTTGGTATTTTATAATAAAGAAGAAGAAAAAAAAGAAGATGAAGATGAAGAAGAAGAAGAAGAAGAAGAAGAAGATGATGATGATGATGATAATGATGATGATAATATACTCAATCACGATATAAATGATCATGAAGCAATGGTCGCACGCCACCCACAATGCGAACACTGTTGCTTAGTGCTTAATGATGGAGATGAAGAAAAAGAAAAAGAAGAAGGAGATGATGATAGTGATGGTGGTGATGATGATGATGTGATGATGATGATAATATACTAACCCACGATATACATGATCATGAAACAGTTGTCGTACGCCAGCCCGACGAGGAAGCGGCAGAGGCTGAAAGACCAGAAGGAGTTGGAGAAAGCCGTCCCAACCCCAGCAACTAGACCACAGAGGTTCGTTCCTGGAACAAAACAAGTTAAAAGGCCACATTTAACGTCACGTCCACACAAGAATCAAAAGGGATGGCTTCATGTGCATCCACGCGAAGAACGCGAGATGGAGATAGTTTGCGCGCGCCTTGATTGCCGCGTGAAAATCTAATAATCGCTGTTTACTTTCAAATCACAATGTTTATTAAAAAAATTGTTTACCAGAATAAAAAAATTTTAAGTACTTAACTGTTGAATCAAATATCATTGTTAAAGATAGGAGGGTTTCGAAGATTCAACCAAAAACATGCGAAAAACGTGTCATGCTTGAGAAATAAAATTATCGAGGATTGTGTTTCTAGTCGTGAAAACAGTTTTATCTACACTCATATCATAAGTCCTCTATAATGCGTTCAGAATCCGTAGACAATGACCAGCATTACAAGATACAATATGTTTTCTTATCTGTAGCTGTAATGAAAAGTTAAAATTACGATACAACTTTTGATAAAGTAATGTTGTTCAAATTTGGAACATCTTCCAAAACCAATACAATTCAAACAGGGGGCCAATTCTAGTATCAATTAAACGTCGACTCTGTATATTTTAAGTAAAGTGTCGTACGCTATTTTGATTTCGAATGACATTAGAATAGGGACTTTGTTAGTTTATCTATGATTTAAAAAAAACATTCATATTCGTGACACAGCTTTGCCGCCATTTTGTTTGTTTTGCCGCCTACTGAACGCATCTTAGAGTACTTATAATATGATGTGTAGATAAAGTAATGTATGCAACTGTACATAATTAGGCCTTAAAACACTCGTGTGATCTTATTATGAAACTCGCCTTCAGCTCGTTTCATAAAACCACACTCGTATTTTAAGGACCCTCTTTATGTATCAGTTACATAAAATACTATAACAGTCTCAAGAAAATATGATCAAGTTTAATATGATCAAAGAGCAGGCACATAAAGTCACCGTCAATAGAATTTGCGATCTATGTAAACAAAACCAAACGAACCAATTCACCATGATTACTCGATAATCACGTACTTTTAAAGTTCAAGTGAGGTCTTTGCAACGATTTATACACTAAATAATTATTTTCATATTAAGTTTAAGATGAAATAACTATTCATTATACGTTATTTTTAATAAAAACACGCTTGGTGAATATTTGAGGTTATGTGTCAAACAGTTTAATTTGTTTACATAATTCGCAAATTCTATTGAAGGCGACTTTAGGTTTTGTGGTTATTGAGATCCAGATCGCGGAACACTATCGACTTTATTAAAACATACTTAGGTAGAAGCGACAAGTGTGGTATGATTATACCTAGTGCAAACCCTGAAGAAAAACTACAAATACTAAAAAATGGTCAAGTGTGAGTTGTGCTCGCGCAGATTCGATTCGAAATGGAATTCATATTGGAATATAATAATACCTACTACGGAACCCTCGGTGCGCGAGTCCGACTGACACTTGACCGATTTTTTTTTACTGTTAACCGCGTTGTAAATAAATAGCATCATAGGATGGAAATTTCTTTACCAACTAATGCTGGAATTCTGCCGTATTTGTCAGCTATCCATCCAAATAATAGACCTCCAACGATAGAGCCGCAGAAGAAAATGGCTTGCGCAGTCGCAGGATAGTTGTCTCTGTCGCACACCCAGTTCAGCTGTAATAAAAGAAAAAGATCAACATTGAACATAAATACGTACCTACACCAGTGTGCCTAGTATGGTTGCGTCTATATCGCGTGTCAAATGTGGATAAAGCATCCGTCACTGTCGTACTTATTTACGTGCCAAAAGGTGACGAATGCCTTATCTAAAGTTTGTCACGCGATAAACGCAGCCATGTTAGGGCCCTTGATTGTCTTTAAAACTGTTTATAACAGTTAATATTTGAATTTAATCATTAAGTTTCATTTTATGTTGCAACAATTAAAATTACCTGCGTAGCAATAGTTTCATACGGCACATCGGTAAAATTGAATTCCCACTGGTTTTGACATTTCTTCGTCGGCCATTTTGAATCAGGTTTGTCGACGCCATTTTGAAGTAATGTCGTCCAGTTGACATCATACACGTTGCATCTGTCATACTTGCCGTTAACGAAAGGGATGGATAGATGGCGTCTGAAATAAAAATATGCTATAGTGAACCATTATGACTTTCTTTTGCTGGTAGGGAAAAAAATACCCAGGAAAAATCTTTTAGTGTTGTAATTATTTGCTCTGGACAAGACCAGATTGAAGGAGCTAACCTAAAAGTAAATGAAGAGGCAAAATAAGAAGAAGAACTTATTGGGCTATTCGTTGTTCTTAATTATTTTCAATCGCTCAAAGGGTGTTACCAGACCTATCGATCGATCGCCGATCGACGGCATTAATTGACGTCGATCGAAGTTGATCGATCGACGGATATCGTTCGACTAAGCAATCGATCGATTGCCGGTCGACGTTGATCGACTGGTCTGATAGCTTTAATTTATGAAGGAACTATCGATCGACTAATTCATTCTGCCATCGATCGACGACCGATCGATTGGTCTGATAGGAACTATCGATCGACGTCGACTAATCAATTCTACCATCGATCGACGCCGTCGATCGACAATCGATCCATTGGTCTGGTAACACCCAAAGGTTAACTGGAAGAGATCCCTGAAAGGAATAAGTTCGCTTTTGTATATTCTTGCTGTGTTTATATCTATTTATATAATTTATTTTTACAGTTTTCTATTTAATTTGTACACTAAACATACTTTTTTTAAACAACGTAATATGGGCCTTCTCGAAGACTCTTTGATTCTGTGAGTCTAGAGAAGTTGCTTAACGTTAACGTAATATTCGAAAAATGCATTGAAAACTGTCAAAATTTATGGAATTGACGTAGACGCTCGACGCTACCGTCTGACAGCAGTTACCTACGTCATGCATTTTAGATTACAATTACGAACGCCGAATGCATCTTGTCTCGGGTCCTCTGTATATTATTGCTTGTTGTAAACTTTCGAAATCTAAAGCGGGATATATTTCCTGTATCTATATTCTATATTTTTGGGACCGAAAGTTTATAACAGACTACCATCGCATATTTTTTTTGCATCAAATGTAACATTCCAAAATCAATTATGGAAATGGCTAATCGACTATCCTTTCTATGATTTTAATGATTTTCATATGATTTCATGTTTAACTTATTACTTTTACTTACTTTAATAATAATGTAACTTGCTACTTAAATAATCAATATTTTGTATTGTACACTTTTAATGAATTGTTTTAATCTATTTTGACATGTAATATTTTATAATATTACTAGAGGACGGCCGCGACTTCGTACGCGTAGAATTAGTCTCCCGCTACTCCCCCCATTTCTTCCCGTTGGGGGTCGATTTTCGGAAAATCCTTTCTTAGTGCTCACTAACTTCATGAAAGGAACCCCTGTACCAAATTTCAAGTTTCTAGGTACAGTAGTTTTGGCTGTGCGTTGTTATATAAGTTAGTCAGATTTGCCTTTTATATATATAGATCAATAAATGAGTATGAGTATGAGTATGAGTATCTTTCGTACATTAAACACCTCCGAACTACCTTAAAGCACTCACCGTTCCTCCAAGCTCATGTTCCCCAACTCCTCAACAAAGCACCAGTGCTCCTCAGGCACCAGCGTCATGAAGATCTGCGCGAAGTAGACGAACGCGAAGAAGAATGCGTAGGGGATCATCATCAGGAACAGCAGGCGCTGGTACCAGCCAAACTCCCCAAGGTAGGGAAGCAGGTCATCGAAGTCCTTCACCTTTTTTGGAGGCTCTGAAAATTGAGGTAGATTTTTTCAGTATCCAGGACTAACCCAATCTCCAGGACAAACCTGCATTATCCAGGATAAACCTGCAGTATCCAGGACTAACCTATATCCGGGACTATCCTGCAGTATCTGGAACTAACCTGCAGTATCCAGGATAAACCTGCAGTATCCAGGACTAACCTTTTTTTTTGACCCGTGGGAAATGCCTATGCATACCCACCCCACCCGACGGGGACCAGGACGGGTTATGTCCGACTTGCACAGACTAAAACCCCGGAGCTTTGCGCTAATTGCTTTAGGAGGGGGCTACGGGACCGCTATAGCGCCAAAACGTAGCCCCCCAATATCGGATGCCCTTTGGGCTTCCCTTCAGGTCGGGGCCTTATTAGCCCCCTCACCTTCTCTCTTGAGGGTACCCTGGAACACAGCAGGGGCCTTTCAGCTCATCCAGGTCTAACCTTTAATATCCAGGACTAACCTGCAGTATCCAGTATAGCCGTTGGTTCCAGCCTGGCTTCGGGCACCTTCTCATGTGATTCCATTCTCAAGCTCCCCGTGGACCTTAGGAGACACTTTTTGCGACGTCTTTCCTGCTTACAGAGACGAAGAGGAAGTCTTTATGGCTGAAACAATTTATATTTTAATTTATTTATTTGGTGTTGATCACCAATACATGTGATATACAGGGTGTCCCATAATTGACACGTAACCCTGACACCGGAGATAGCCCACCCCTAAACCTACCAAACCAGCCTAACATGACCTTAGTAAAAGTTGCACGGTTTTCGAGATATTGCCAATAATGATAATTAGTTTTGTATGAAAATTATTACCAAAACAAAAAATAATTAGAAAAAATAAAAAAATAAAAAAAATATTATTAGGCTGGTTTGGTAGGTCTAGGGGTGGGCTAAAAAATTACCACATAAATACAGTTAGTGAACATAGCATAATATGAGTGCTGTGTGTGTGTATCTGTGCTTTAGGTATTTAGTAATATTGCGTGTTACATAATGTACAAAGATTAAAAAATGTTTCATAGTCGCACGTATATTATCATTAATACATTTAGACCTTAAAATACTTCTGATTAGGATTCATTTAACATTTTAAACTTTAATGCTTTGTACATTACGTAACACGCAATATCACTAAATACCCAAAGCACCGCAGTGAAACTACAATCCAAAGTGCCAAGATCTATATACACATAGAAAAAATGAAAGGTTTTAGTAATGAAAGGATTTGGTTTTAGGCCGTGTGGTGCCGGGTTTAGAATGTAGCCACTCCATGTCTTCCCGTGGATGTCGTAAGAGACGACTAAGGGACTAAAGGCTGTGTAGTTCTGTTAGGCGATGGGTTTGCAACCTGTCACTAATACACTGGATAACATCTTAGCCTGAGGGGCTAGATAAGATGCATTACGCTAACCAGCGTTTCTATTCGTTTCGTTTGTAAACCAATCGCGTCACTGTTAGATCACGTGACTTTTCGTATCACGTCATCTACAAGTGACGCGATTGGTTTAAAAACGTAACGAATAGAAACGCTAGCTAGCGTAATGCGCCTTGTCTAGCCCCTCTGGTTGTGCTAACTGTGGTCACAGAATTATCAACAAGTTTTTGGAGTTGTTGGTGAGTCTGTGTCTCTGCCTACCCCGTGCACGTTTATGTTATGTATGTAGTATTCTCAAAAATATTTTTGTTCTGGCTTTGCGACATTTTTTTTGGGGTTTCTTGTTTTTTAAGCATGGGAAGGCTATATCGAGCACATAGTGTTGCCAGGCATCCGGATAAAGCTGGACACAGTTAGGCTTTTTGGTTGCGGTGCGGCCAAATTAGACGGTGTCCGGCCTGTCCGGCTTTTGTTATGATTTTTAAATTTGACCGCTTTTTTACATTCAGGTGTAATATACCTAATAAAGAAGACTGATTCATTCAATTTTATTATTGATGCATTAGCATTTAAGAAGACTTTATGTTAAATGATAAAAAAATCTTTATACCTAGGTACTAATAAGGAAAGGTACCCAACTGTCCGGCTTCGATTTGGTTTATTTTTGATATATGTTTATTCTAAAAAAACAGACACGTATTTTTTTTGGCTGCAGAGTCTCAACCTGTTTAGAGAAATTGTCCTCCAAAGTAGTGAAAAGTGACTAAACCCTCAAGTTCCTATAGAAATTTTATTTTAAAACAAATGCTAGTTACCTACAGAGGGCCCTGCCAAGATGCACTACGCTAACTAACGTTTCTATTCGTTTCGTTTTTAAACCAATCGCGTCACTGGTAGATCACGTGACTTTTCGTATCACGTCATCTACCAGTGACGCGATTGGATTAAAAACGAAACGAATAGAAACGCTAGTTAGCGTAGTGCATCTTGGCAGGGCCCTCTGGTTTGATTATTCAGTTATTATGTTTAAGAACACGAAAAAATAATCAGCACGTGTTCTGTTGTACCGAATCGAACTTATATTAAAAAAAATACCAAAGAAAGTGTATCTTCCATGAGAAATATATAACTTTGAAGGGTATTTTTTAAAATGTGGTTTCTAGCCGATATAACAAAACACGTGCTCATTATTTTTTTCATGTTCTTAAACATATAATCAAACCGGGTACACTACATAATTCCGAAGAGTCATAATTCCGAATTGATCAAAATTCCGTATTTTCATAATTCCGAACGCAATTTTTTGATAGAAGACAACTTTTTGTCATAAATTTTGTTTTAAATCATAAATCAAACCTAACTTAACCTACGTATGACAGTTAAATTATGCATTTATTCTAAAATAGCTCCAGCGTAACATAGCTTTCGGAAAAATGAAGATTCGGACAAGTGCATATTCGGAAAAAAGTAATTCGGAATTTTAAGGTGTTCTCAATCAAACCAGTAGGTAACTAGCAAATAAGATAAACACATTACCCTACTTCTTCGGCAGTCAGTAATTAAGTCTATAGTTGAGTAAAAAATATAATGAAAATCACTTACCTACCGCTTTTACTGAACAGTTCTATAATTAAACAGTGGGTAAGGTTACTGAGCGGCAAATTGAAAGACACACAATAAAATGAGAACGCGAGCGCCTTACGCGGCTTTAAAGTAGGCTCAAGTTGCTAGTGCGCATGGGAGTGCAACGGCAAGTTCTAAAATTAGTGAGAAGAATTTCAATTTTTTACCCGACTGCTTCAGAAGGAGGGTTATGTTTTTCGAGCGTATGTATGTACCTCTGCAGCCTAAACGGCTTGACGAATTTTAAAATACGAGGTGTCATTCGATTCGTAAGTGACCTAGGGTATATAATATTTCAATATGGCGTCCGCGAAAAACATAATGGAGGTTTTTTTTTGTACTATAAGAATATGGGTATCAAAATGAAAGCTATTTAATAGCCCATTCCAAACAAATATATATTATAACACTTTGATGGTACCAATTTGGAAAATTTTGCAAGCAATGAATTACAAATCCTATTTCTTGATAAAATTTTACATTTGTCCCCTCCGGTTTGTCCCCACCTGGAAAACCTTTTCCAATATTCAAGTTAAATTCAAATTGTTATAAATATCTGAGTACATTGCTCTTACAATTTTCTATAAATTGATTTGGTTTTTTTATTGCAGTCGGGTTTTTTGTTTTTTAAATAATTTAATTTGCATTTATTTCTCTATATAAATATGTATATCGTTGTGTACTACCCATAGTACAAGCCTAGAGCTTAGTTTGGGACTAGCGAGGCCAGGTACACAACTGTCCGGCTCCGATTTGATATATTTCGATATATGTTAGAGCGTAGTCTAAAATAGCAGACACGTATGTATTTTTAGCTGCCCAATCTCAAGCTGTTTGGAGAATTTGTCCTCCATGCTTGAACAAAACTCTTCACAGAAGTTAGAAGATTTAGTCACTTCGAGGTCGAGATTGGGCAGCTAAACAAAATACGGGTCTCTTATTTTAGACTACTCTCTAACATATCAAAATAAATCAAAACGGAGCCGTTCAGTAGTGTACCTTTTCTTGTAGGTCAACTTGTGTGCAATCGTCCCTTGCTATTTATATTGCACATTATTTACAATACGTTCGATAGCAAAAAAAAAACTTGGCTCTATTTTTAAGCTAGCTATATTTATTCTATTATTAATACAAATAATGTAATATAGCGTCATACTTGGCAAACTAGATAATACCGGTATTACAGTTTGTTTAATTAATTTATTGTCAGTGTCGGAATGAGAAAAATACATTAAACATGTTGTAACTTGTAACATCAGATTTCAGAGAATAGAAGCTGAAAGTTTCCAAACAAAATGCGGTACCGTTTCTCTCTTCTTAAACCTAGTATGACGTTAAAAAAAAATGTTGTAGATACAGGGTGTTAGGCAGAAGGTTGGACAAACATCAGGGACTTACTCTGTAGGTCATACTCATCAACTTTTATTATAGGACCAACATCCAAATCGCGAAAATAAACCAGCTGTTCCATACATTTCGGCTGTTTAGCTCTCAAAGTTTGTATGGAACAGCTGTTTTTTTTCGCGATTTGGATGTTGGTCCCATAATAAAAGTTGATGAGTATGACCTACAGAGTTAGTCCCTGAAGTTTGTCCAAGCTTCTGTTAGGTTGACGTTAGGTAGGCAGGTATAAGCAGGTAAGTCGTAACTAATAATTTGCACCAAACCTAACGTTTGCATATTCTATAGGCTTCATACTTTCGATTAGTATTTAATTTGTCTATTAAATATCAATTGCAATAAAAAAAAATGTTCATTTTTAATATTTTTTATTCGCCACATGTTATTTAGCATATTAAATTTGATATAAAAACTTTTCATCGAATAAACAGCCCGGTGCAAATCGTCTCCTATTCGGATCATAGACCCTAACTAATCTGCCGAATTTATGCATTATATTGTCTTAATTTTTTACTAGGTAAGTAGTTGTATCAAGCTCCAAATTGAGCACTAATGAGAGTAATTGGTGCTATATCTGTCGCTGAATCATCGTTGTCAAGACAGTTTAGTGTTAGGCAAGCAATAAAGAAGTGACATGTGAGACTTGTTTTTTTATGCGACTTTCCAAGAGAAAGGGTAGATAATAGAGAATATCAAGACTCTTTTTCACAGCTTCAATAAAAGGTGATTCATGTAACAAACAGTTGAGAAAAATCAGTTTTTGAATATCTATAAAAATAACCAAGATATAAGCCTGCAAAGATTTGATCCTATCTCTTTCTAGCAAAACAGAATTTAACATGAAGTTTATATGGTCGACCTGTTACATGACGTCACAGTGCATATCGGATCTCTCTGTCCCATCGTAATTGGCAGTTCAAAATGTTTGTATCATCCGTATATCTTTGCCGATTTTAATTTTAATTTCACTTTTGGTAATCTTTTTTACGGTATTAAAATATTTTAATAAGAAATGTGATTTAATAAAGTCCATGAACGTTCCCTATTGTATTAAGCGCTAAACTGAGCACTAATAAGAGTAATTGGTGCTATAGCTGTCGCTTAATCATCGTTGTCAAGTCAGTTTAGTGTTAGGCAAGCAATAAAGAAGTGACATGTGATACTGGTTTTTTTTACCAGTCCGTTGTCAGTTATCAGTTATTCATGAACATTCTTTATAGCTATTCGTGTTCATATTGTATGATTGCACGGAACCCTCGGTGCGCGAGACTGACAGCCGTATTCACAAACAATACTTAAGGGATCCTTCACTGAGTAAACGCACTGCGTTCGATACAGCTTTGTGATTGGTCCTTTTTGACTGACCTTTTGTTTATGAGACGATTTGAACCTCCCTGTGCGTTCGAGAGCACTGTGAGACCTTATAGTGTTGTTTGTGAATACGGGTGTGACTCTCACTTAGCTTGTTTTATCCCAGCAGGCACGTGTAACGGAGTAAATAGGTACGATTCCATTTAGGAACTATTAGGACGGGGCCATATTTGTATTCTTAATTAGCACGATCTTGAGGATGTTTTCGTTACCCTATTAAGGACTTGAGGTAAATTGAGTGTTAAATATGTACAATACATATTTGGCTTAACTAGGCGAAGTTATAACATAATTGTTTAAGAGTACGCGTGCGGCTCCATTGAGGCGGAGACGAGCGGAGCGGAGCGGAGCCGGCTAGTGATTCTTTCAAAAGCAAAGGTGAGCGAACGCAGGAGTGATATGCAAGCGGCGAGTTTAAGTAGTCCCGTCAAAGCGAACAAAACACATTTCAGCGCGTGTATTCAATTTGGCAGCATGGCTTCTCGAACGTATAAGGCTGCCTAATTGAGAATGCACGCGCTAATATGTGTTTTGCTCGCTACTGACTACTTAAACTCGCCGCTTTGACTACACTCCTGCATTCGCTCACCTTTGCTTTTGAGAGAATCAATACCCTGAGCTGTGCCAATATTAACCAATAGAAGGCGCATGTGGTCACGTCGAGCGCGTCTTGTGCACTTTAGTTTAGATTCTATTGGTTAATATTGGCACAGCTCCGCTCCACTCCGCTCATCTCCGCCTCAGTGGAGCCGCAGCCTTATATGGGAGCGCATTTTTTATCATAATTTTTTTGTTCAGTATCCTTTTGTTTTCATAAATTTGTTATTCATATTTTATTATCGCTGGAACCGTAAACTTTTCAGAATTTCTTGAATATTCAACGTGTAGATAAGGCTAGGTTAGGTTAGGTTTGATTTATAAATTCCTGAAAAAGTAACAGTTACGGAAAAAATACGCTATGAATTCCGATGATTATGACTTTTTCGTCACTTTATCGTCGGTGATAATGCAATACGGCGTAACTAATAAATACAATAACACCCTTATTCACAAACGTCACTATGTGCTCACGAACGCACAAGATGGTTCAAATCGTCTCATTTAAACAAAAGGTCGGTCAAAAAGGACCAATCACAAACCTGTATTGAACGCAGTGCGTTTACTCAGTGAAGGATCCCTTAAGTATTATTTGTGAATACGGGTGTAAGTTGCAAAATATAACTTACTGCTTGCTTGCTAAGGTGCTGAAATCTTAACTTCTCTTCTTTATATATATATGTATTATTTTGTTTTTATAGCGGCTTTAATATTGGTTCATGAGATATAGCCTGAAAGACAGATGAATGGAAAAAACTAATTTGGCTTGTATAAAGTTAAGTAGCATTTTTAACAAAAAATATGAAACATTTAAAAACACTAATAAATAAATAATAGGTAATCTCACACCTACATACATGTACACAAGCCTAACGTAATGGAACCAGTAATCGACAAGGACCAATGATCGACACTGATTCTTATTTCACAAGAGATAAGGGTTATACACTTCATTCATTACTTTTGTAACACTAAATTAATGACCCTATGATCTTTGAATTAAGAGTTAAGTGTCGATCATTGGTGCATGTCAGCTTAAAGTGTCGAACACTGGTGCCATTACGTTACATATTACATGCCTATAGCTTAGTTTTCCCTTGAAATTTATTTATTTATTTATTTTAGTTACTTATAAATGAGAAAGTTTGGATATTAGGATGTTTAGATGTTTGTTACTCAATCACGCTTCAACTACAGAACGGATCGGGATGAAACTTCACACACATATAGGTTAGCTCTTGGAATAGGACATAGAATAGTTTTTACCCCGGAAAATTTAAAAGTTCCCGAAGGAATAACGATAATCAAAATTTACGCGGACGAAGTCACGGACAGAAGCTAGTGATCAACTAAGCCTAAAACTACCTTCAATAATATAATATCACAATACCTCTTTTCCCAGTAGTCAGTAGGTACGCGATGTTTGTCTCTCTATACCGCTATAACTACCGAACGTGGAACGGCCCCGCCTTCAATGAGCGAAGTGTTACTGGCTGTTATTGAAGAACCAATATTAATCTGTGGTCATTATGTGTTAGTTCAATAACAAATAGAAACGGCAAAAATAATGTTTGGTAAAGTAAAAAAAATGTTTTTCCAATGACAATGTAAATGACTATGTATATTGTATAATCGTTACTGAATAAAGAATTATGAATTATTATAAGAAATCCTAATTTCATTTTATCGAATTCCACTTCATCGTTACATCATTTTATCGAATTTAATTTCACGTACAGTCAAGGAAATTGATTCGTAGACCACTTTGGACTATGTCAAAGTCAAGTAATCAATCAAAACGTAAGAGACTTTTTGTGATTTTATTGACAGTGTCACTTTGACATAGTCCAAAGTGGTCTACGAATCAATTTCCTTGACTGTACCTACGCTTAGATTTTAACTAGGTACGCTACAAGCCTGATATTCAAGGTTGTAAGAACCATATTGCTATTGACCTGTTATCGTTTTGTCCAAGTTTTGATAGCTCTTATTTACTTGACAGTAATGGCGGCCAAGTTAAAAACAATTCCATAACAGGTCAAATACGTAATCGTTTTTACCGCCTAGAATGATTCAAGAGAATAGGTTTTTATGTATAGTAAATTCTAAATTATGTATGTATATACGTGTGTATACTCTTTATTGTACAATAATAAAAAAAGAAATACAAAACACAGGCAATATAACAAAAAAGCGCAATTACGGATTACGTAGGGGTGTGTTTTTAGAACTTACATAAACTGAAGCGAAGCGAGTGCGGGTCGCCAGTACCTAGGTAGGTACTCTATAATTAAAAACTATAAGTACATGATAATAAAGATAAAAAAGATAAAAGACATTTATTCAGTAAGTCACGGGCACTTTTACACGTCAAGGGTCTACCAGCGCTTCCCAAGAGGAGACCACTGCTGAGAAGAAATGCCGCAAGAAACTCAGCAGTCAATAATTTTTTAATCATATTTCATACTACGATGATACTACTTAGTCTAGCACTATATAAAGCTATAAATATTATATCAAATATCATGCTTAGTTCAGCAGGAAAACATGTCAAAACTATTAGGAGAGAGATAGAGGGAGAAAAAACTTTGAATTGACATGTTTGCCTACATCAACGGTGTCCCCTAGACAAGATACAACTTTTGCATTTGCACAAAATTATTAATGACTAATTTTCGGGTTTAGGCCAAGCATTTTTGTCTGTTAGATAGTCTTCGACCCTATAGTACGCTTTAGACATTAACGACTGGCGATGTTAACGCTGGCAATAAATAAATAATTAAATAATAAACTTTATTAAAAATGACCTCAAAACATCATAGTTTTAGGATATTTTTAACATTAATTACGTAGTTTACGACTAACGACTATAAAAAAAAATACCCAACCGACGAGAAATACCTTTCGATGATATGAAAACTCTGCGTAATGATGCGTTCGTTGAATCTTGTTTCAATAAGAAACATAGGTCCAGGGCGTGGCAGCATTTATGGGGTCTTAAAAAACTTTTTTCCTGAGTCCTGTCTACCGTTACTAAAGTCTACGGGAGCAATCAACTCTTGCGCATGTTCCAATCATGTCTAATGATCAAACGCCGCCGTTCTCTGCATTTCGCTTGTTCCTTGTGGAGCTAGATCATAATGATAATTTGTGGCGTTATCTATGAAAAGGGACCTTATTGTCGACTAGAGGACGCCCGCGACTTCGTACGCGTAGAATTAGATCCCCGCTACTCCCCCCATTTCTTCCCATTGGGGGTCGATTTTCGGAAAATCCTTTCTTAGTGCTCACTTACATCATGAAAGGAACCCCTGTACCAAATTTCAAGTTTCTACGTACAGTAGTTTCGGCTGTGCGTTGATATGTCAGTCAGTCAGTTTAGCCTTTTATATATATAGATAGATAGATAGATGGCGCTTACGCCGCACTGCGTCACGCGACGATGTATTTATATCGGAGCATCGTTAATACTGGCGGAAGCGCTATCGACAATAAGGGCCCATTTCATAGATAACGCTACATTTTATTCTTTATTCCCTAACGAACGATATGACGGTCTACTGAAAGAGATTCGGGGGATATTTAGTCTTTGTGGATCACTTCTTTACAGTTTCGAATCCAAGGGGGGCCAATAGTCAACGGGGAAAGTACGACAAACTAGAGTCACTAGACAAATCTGTACCCTAAAACGGGGTAAAATAGGAACACAACCTAAAATGAAGCATAACTTATTACAAATAAGAACAAGTATTAAATGAACAACGTTACGTTCTATTTACGTTATCTCAGTTTTATAATTAGTAACATATGCATCATTTTAGGTTGTGTCCCTATTTACCCCTTAGTTCCTATTTAATTATGCGGCTCAACCGAGGCGGAGATGAGTGGAGTGGAGCGAAGCTGTGCCAATATTAACCAATAGAATCTAAACTAACGTGCGCAAGGCGCGCTCGACGTGACCGCATGCGCCTTCTATTGGTTAATATTGGCACAGCTCCGCTCCGCTCCGTTTGTCTCCGCCTCTTGGAGGAACTAAGGGGTAATTTCGACACATAACCTCAATATTTCTGTAAACGAGTTGAGTCGTGTAAAAACAAGGTAAAACATAGGTACAAGCTTTCTTATCTTTTAAACCGTAACAGATAGGAGGTTTATTTATTTTTTAGAATGTGTTATTAATAAGATAATAAATAAAAATTAATAAAACAAAGTGAAATAACAAGAGTCCTACATAAGACACTTTTTTTTTTCAACCTATTTTTATTTAAATTGTATCGTAAAAACGGTAAAACAGAAGCATCAAATTTTGTATGATTATAATACAAACCTTGAAGAAAAACAACAAATACTAAAAAAATATCAAGTTTGAGTTGGGCTCGTGCTGAATTAAACACAATATCACTTTGTTATTTTCTTTTATTGTTTCTTATCACAGAATTATTTTATAGATCACATTTTTTTCTCAATTTAAAGTTATGATGGCATTTTACAAAAATACTGCTAATTTTGTTTGTTTCATCGTCTATCTATGATAAAACTGTATTTCACAATGTCTAAGAGATTCTGTAACAACTTAGTATCTGTATTGCAAATGCTATAATGATTCGTGTTGCACTTCTCTAAAGAAGAGACGGGAATATAGAGATCTATAAGAAGTGTTGAATACATTTGGAAGATTTTATTTTATTTATAAAAATGATGAACGTCAACCCTCTTATTCATAATCGCACAATAAACCTATTTTAGTAAAGTATTTATTTTGTTATTTTAACTTATTATTGTATTTTTATTTTAACTTATTTGCACAAAACACAATAAAGTACAAATGGTAATGCCCAATGGAAGTATTCTTTGTCTCTTTCTGTCAAATTCAAATGTCACAGGAAAAATAAGGACAAACCATATTTTAAACACACTTTTGCTATTAAGCGTTTTATGAATAAGAGGGCAAATGTTTCTCAAGTAGGTACTTATTGTAAAGATATGAAATCAGGGAATATCTCAAACAATTTTTTTTCCCTGGTATGTCTTTCTAATTTCGTATTTATGGTTAGTTAAATATCCAACAAAAATCTAAATTACTAGCCAGGTTTTGTTTTTAAAACAGAAAAAAATGTCTGTAAGTAAGTACATCTCTTAAACTTTTGTGACTGTGACATTTTTCACTTTAATTTCAATTTTCCTACGTTTTACTTGCATATTTAGATAGTTTTTTTATATACTAACTTCACATAAAGGCAAGTACAATAAATTATCACTAACATTATTTGACTTGATCCACTATTAGAATTAGGATCAATCACTATTCTAAAAATGGATCCGTTATTATTTACACTTAAATAGTAAAACTTAAGTTTATTAATAACTTACTATTACTATTTTTAACGACTATGCTAATATGGATTTATCACATTTTTTTTAAATATACAATAGGGCAAACATTGGCGGTATATACATGTATATAACCAGTCTTCAAAATTTAGAACTGTATTGTGAGAAACATATGATAAAACGAATAGTTTTATTTGAGTCCCTTAACTTAAAACTTGATAAGTCCATGCAAAAGGATAACGGAATTTGCGTCTTTATCAAACAAATTAAGTTTTACATTCGTATACCAAATTTCAAGGACATATCTGAGTTTAAAGTTAGGCGACTCATGTCATCGCTGTCGCCTACTACCACAGGTAACGCTGGTCATTTGCCTTTCGGCTTCTGAACCCATCTTAGAGTACTTATAAATGTGTGTAGATAAAGTATTGTACGCGACTCTGCGTAATTCAAGGCGAGTTTCATAATAGATCACACGAGTGTTGTAATGCCTGTCATTACGCAACCGTTACGTAAACTACTATTATCTACATCCATATCATAACTTCCCTATAATATATGTTCAGAAATGATAAGCAAATGGCCTATATTAAGAAACCTGTATCTGTGGTTGTATTTTAATGTTAACATTAAAGTATTGCGTGTCATTAAAGTATTGGTTATCGATGTGGTTGCATCTTAATGTTCACATTAAAGTATCGGTGATCTATACTTTAATGTAAATATTATGATACAGATACATTAAGATACAGGGCAACCACAGATACAGGTTTCTCACATATTATAGAAAACTTATGATTTGCATTTCGATAAATTGATGTATGCAACTGTGTACATAATGAGGCTTTAAAACACTAGTGTATTATAATGCCTCTCATTATGCACCAGACACATAACTACTATTTGCTCCTTTAGTTCCGTTTGGTAACCAAAATTTCGTAACCAGATACAGAATCAAATTAAATTTAATGCTGGTTACGAAATTTTGGCTACCAAACGGTACTAAAGGTATTTGCTAGTGACTGCACAAAACAAAATATTACGTACATAACAATTATCATTATAATACGGCAAGATTTTTGATACTCCTACGAATTAAATAATAGCAATTTATTTCACGCTGGTTTATTCACAGCATTTTTTTTCTAGAAAGCTAAGCAGAAGACACATTTTGCATATCCACAGCCCAAATCTTACGACACATTACATTGACATCTTTATTACATAGTATAAAACAAAGTCGCTTTCCGCCGTCTGTTCTGTATGTACACTTAGATCTTTCAAACTACGTCACGAATATTAATGTGGTTTTCGTCAATAAATACAGTGATGCGAGAGGAAAGTTTTTAAATATAAATTCAGGATTATGTACGGGTGTTACAGAAAACTCAGAAACCGAAGCGAAGCGAGGGCGGGTCGGTAGTTAAGTATATTCATAATTTGGAGATCCTTTCGATACCGAGAGTACCTAACCTACCAGGAATACAAAAAGACCTATGACATATTGCGGAAAATATAGTTTGAACTAAGTAACTCACGTAACACAAAAAACAAATCGAGGTTCTTTTATATTACTGTTCACATTTTATTTTATTTTGTACATTTTGTACTTCGTTTTTTTACTGGCAAATTATAAACTTGAAAGGGCCAATAACAATATGAAATTCTCCTAGCTACTAGTCATATACTAGAGAGAGCCACCATCCCAACTACCTATGTTTTATAGCGATCAAATTACAACACAAAATAATATCAGAACTTCATCATCTAATCAAAGTTCAAAGTTCTCTCAATGGTATTGAAGAAAGAAGTGTGTAAGAGAGAACTTCCAAGGTTTCAAATAAACCGATCAAGGTCAAACCTGTCTCTCATTGGTCCAAGCCACAGCCATTTTGTTTTTGCTCCACTCCTATTGGCCACTGCTACTTGTAACTCAGACCCCGTTCTCTTGTCTCTCTCGTCGCTTGGATCCCCGCATGGAGACTCTGATGGATGCTCTCATGGAAGCCCTGGAGCCTATGGAAGGTAGAGCTCTGACGAACTCCTGAGGCTGGGTGATAGAGTGCCGCTTGATGTAGCGTTCTGGAGTTTCTTCTTCTTCTGATGATGGTTTTCTGGAAAAAAATATGGTATAAGCAAATTCTTCGTCATATTCGTATTGTAATAGAATCCCTATTTTGTGCTGTTAGGCCTGCCTGTGTGATGGGTTACTCCACAACGCTACTACCACCTAAAGCGGGTATTCAAACAACGGAACTACAAGCAAGCTTCTAGTGGAAAACAAGCTCGCGAGCCGCGTAGGGTGACTGCTATAGTTATTGGCCACTCCATAGTAATTGGCCACTCTTGGCGAGACAGAAAGAAACAAGGTAATGGACGCGTGCACTCGAATGAATGAGACAAAAATATTAACTGTGTTTCTCCTGCTTTCGTTTCAGTTCATAAGATTTTGTATTTCTGTCTCGCCAAGAGTGGCCAATTACTATGGAGTGGCCAATAACTATAGCAGTCACCCTACACATCAAAATTTTACGTGCAACAGTTAAGAGTTACAGCTCGCTAGTGAGTACCTGGCTTTACCCTTTTAAATGACGACCTAGCGACATCTATTGCACACTTGTATCACCTAACTCGCACGCACCACCAGCGTCAGACAGCGCAAGTAAAGTGTTCTACATCACGCTAACGAAGTTTCAAATATTCAGTGTCAAGCTGAGGCCCTAGACAAAAAGCATTCCGCTAACTAGCGTTTCTATTCGATTCGTTTTTAAACAAATCGCGTCACTGGTAGACCACGTGACTTTTCGTATCACGTCATCTCCCAGTGACGCGATTGGTTTAAAAACCAATCGAATAGAAACGCTAGTTAGCGTAATACATCTTGTCTAGTGCCTCTGGTCGTGGCCTCAACACTTTTTATTGCAAAAGTAGTTTTTTGTGTTTTTCTTTTTTCTTTTTATGTCCTTGGTCCCGTGGAATATGGGACGGGTGCTAGTGTGGGATGCAACCTGCGTAGACACGCTAGCCCCATCACATCTCCACCGGACCTCTAATAGGGCTGGTGCGGAAGCTGAAGCGGCCGAAAGCATAAAGGTAGGCAAATATAGTGGTCTCGGCCCAGAATATATGTTTGTTCCATTCGGCGTCGAGACCCTTGGTCCGTGGGGTCCTAGCGCTCAAAGTATCAAGGAATTTTCGAAGAGACTCATTGACGTCACGAGAGACCGAAGAGCTGGCAGTTTCCTCGCTCAAAGCATAACTATCCAGCGAGGAAATGCTGCCACCATCTTCGGGACAATGCCGCAGGGCCCTTTTTTAGATATAGATTTAGTTTTAAAATATAATTAAGTTTTAAAAATGTAATTTTAGTTTTGTAATTATGTATTAACTTGAATATTGTTATGTCCGTAAATAAATACATATTTTATAACCTAAAAAAAATAAAAAAAACTTTATGGGTAAAGGTGTGTAAAGCTGTTTTAGTGAAATTTCTATTTATTTTGTTTTGATAGATATTTCAAATCAACAACTTCATATCAGCCTAAGGCTCCTTTACGGACCTCCAAGGAGGTCGCTTGCATACAGATTTCCTGCCAAGTCTTTGCTGTACTTACTTCCTCGTGCAAGGGTTATCCCAGAACTTCTGGTCTTTTCCGAAGTCTTCTCCATCTTGCAAGGTCTGAGGCATCTCCGTGTCCATGGTCTCCGGAAGGAACAGGCATAGGAGGCCGCCCACGATGCCCAGGACTCCAAGGATGAGAAGGGGCAGCTCTTGGGATACCGTGGCCTGGAGAAAATGGTCAGATAATTTTAGACTTTAGGGGTAATTAATAATAGTATTTTATGTAACTGATACACAAAAAGGGTCCTTAAAATACGAGTGCGGTTTTATGAAACGAGCTGAATGCGAGTTTCATAAATATGTACAGTTGCATACATTACTTTATCTACACACATATTATAAGTACTCTAACATGCGTTCAGTAGGCGGCAAAACAAATAACATAGCGGCAAAGCTATTAACCTGTGTCACGAATATGAATGTTTTTTTTTTTTAATCATAGACAAACTAACAAAGTCCCTATTCTAATGTCATTCGAAATCAAAATGGCGTACGACACTTTACTTAAAATATACAGAGCCGACGTTTATGGCCCCCTGTTTGAATTGTGTTGGTTTTGGAAGATGTTCCAAATTTGAACAACATTACTTTATCAAAAGTTGTATCGTAATTTTAACTTTTCATTACAGCTACAGATAAGAAAACATATCATAGTAAAATTGTATCTTGTAATGCTGGTCATTGTCTACGGATTCTGAACGCATTATAGAGGACTTATGATATGAGTGTAGATAAAGAATGAAAGAAAACCGGACAAGAGCATATAGAACCACGCTCAGTGTAGGGTTTCAAAACCGTTACTACCTATACTTCAATTTTTTTAGAATTAGAAACCACAATAACATTATATTGCGTCTGGTCAACTGTTTATTATCTAGCAAATATTACAGTACAATAGTCTGGGAGCCGCAAAATAAAATGGTTTTAATGTCACTTTATTTGCGTGTCGTCAATTGTTACTCTTACAAATTGTAAAGAGATTACAGTTCACGGGCCGCAATATAATGTTGTTGTGGTTTCTAATTCTAAATAAACTAGTAGGTATACAAACGTAAAAAATATCTACAAACACAACACGTATGAACTGATTTTCTATTAGCCGCCTGAGGGCCCTGCCAAGATGCACTACGCTTGACCTAGCGTTTCTATTCGTTTCGTTTTTAAACCAATCGCGTCACTGGTAGATGACGTGATACGAAAAGTCACGTGATCTACCAGTGACGCGATTGGTTTAAAAATGAAACGAATAGAAACGTTAGTTAGCGCAATGCATCTTGGCAGGGCCCTCTTGTCTATTGTATGTCATGTTTACAGTGCCATACATGAATTGTCACAGCTATTAACGTGACAAGGTACTCACAAGATAAACAACAAACGGTGCGACAATGCTTGCCACATAGCCCATGATGTGGATGAGGGCGACTCCCTGAGCCCGGACCACGGTTGGGAGCAGTTCCGCCGCGTACTGGAGCCCTATGTTGTAGGAGATGTTGACGGCAAACCGGCCGAGGATGGCTAGGGATGCGGATGGACCTCCTGTTGAAGTAACAATACAATACAATACAATACAAAACACTTTATTGAAACACCACATACACCAAGTAACAGATATACAGGAAAATAAAATAAAGACTACGTAGTGAGTCAACAGGCGGTCTTATCCTTATTCCAGACAACCTTACAAAGAAGAGATGGTTAGAAATAGGCGGTGCAAACAGAATTAAACAATTTTTATAAAACATAAATATCCTTAAAATAAATGCATACGTAAATGCCCTAAAGAAATCACAACCGTTTAAAATAAATGGAAAATATTTTATTTCCTAATCTATAGACTACGGCATGACAGTTTGTTTTTGAACTTACTTACTTTAGCCAATAAGATAGTAGGCCTTCATTATGAGGTGAATAACTAAATAAAACACAAGCTTTAAAAAACCGACTGCTTTTTAGGGTTCCGTACCCAAAGGGTAAAAACGGGACCCTATTACTAAGACTCCGCTGTCCGTCTATCTGTCTGTCATCAGGCTGTATCTCATGAACCGTGATAGTTAGACAGTTGAAATTTTCACAGATGATGTATTTCTGTTGCCGCTATAATAAAAAATACTAAAAACAGAATAAAATAAATATTTAAGAGGGGCTCCCATACAACAAACGTGATTTTTTGCCGTTTTAGGATAATGTTGTATAGATAATGGTACGGAACCCTTCGTGCGCGCACTCGCGCTTGGCCGGTTTTTTTATTTGACACCGTCGTCGATATATGTTAAAAACATTAAACACATAAATTCAGATTTAATTTTTTAAGAATTCTATGCCCTGTCACTCGCACCATCAAGATTAATCTAATAACGTATTATTTATCAAAATCGATGATCCGCTGAGTAGTTACGAGGGGACAGAGGAACGGACATACATACAGGTCAAACACAAAACCCTCCTTTTGGGCTTTGCCGCAGTCGGGTAAAAAGCCGGCAGAGATCAGTGAAAAGTGGCAATTAATCCACAACAATAGTCTAGCTCATAAATTAAATGAATGAAAGAAGTAGGTGTAACAAATACAAAAATGATTGTTTTTTGTTTAATTTATTAGATACAGCAGATCGTCCCGACTTTGTCTGGGTTGAATAATATACGTTACGTAGACCTTTTCATATAAGTACAATGAAAAAATCCAGATCGGTCCAACCATTTTCAAGTGAATGAGGCCTACATTTTTTTTGAAGTCGGTTAAAAATTAGGTAGGTAAGATAAGATTTACAAGGTTTGTACGTGCTGATATTTAAGTAAGAAAACCCTAAAAGTCATACAAAAACCAAAGATGAAAATGATTAATTTTTCAAACACAATGTTTTAAAAATCTCACAATTAAATATAGGTCGATTTTTTGAATCGCTAACTTACTTGCTCTTGTAACTGACAGTTCACAGATTTTATTGAACACTAGCTGTCCGCGCCCGGCGTCGCCCGGGTGTATTTTTTTTTTCATACAAACCTTATGAAAAATAGTTTACGACCTATTCTCAGACCTACTGAATATACACACAAAATTTCATAAGAATCGGTCGAGCCGTTTCGGAGGAGTTTGGTTACAAACACTGTGACACGAGAATTTTATATATTAGATAGAATAGATATAGCGGAGTAATGCTTTTGGTATAATTTTTCACGACTCGAACGCAAAAAAAGAAATAAACAAAGGAGAAAGAGTATTCCAATACCGAGAGTCAGGTAACTGTTTAACCATTTCCTCGATACTTACCGACAGGGACAGCTGTGGCCAATAAACTGAAGATACCACTGATGACCATGGACCCACATGCCAGCCATCTTCTGCCCCATCTGCCAACAAAGATAACTTGTATACAGAAAAAAAAACTGGTTACTTCTAAAGAGATTGTCATTGTCCGAGACATTAGAGAAATAAACTAAGTAAAGTTGCAAATTGAAATGAACATACTGTTGATATTACTAATTAATATCATGCGTATTGTATTCTTTATGTCATCTAACAGCAAATCTCTCTTTGTTGGCTTTTTTTTCAATCTTCAATCTCAAGATAACAATGCTAACTGCCGCACTCAGAGACGTCAATTAAATTTAATGCTTGATTAAAGTTGCTGCTGTCGCTTTCTTTGCTACAGCAATATAATAAGACAACACGTCAATAAACAAGCATTAAATTTAATTGACGTATCTGAGTGCGGCAGTAAAACAATGCATATTTATTCTATAACAGACGATAATAGCTTAGTCACAGGAGCGATTAAACGGTCTATCTCGTGTATTAAGAAAAGTTCGCAATCGCAGGCAGCTGAGTTCACGTTCACGTTCACGAAGACATCCAGATCCACGGACCATACGTTCCTGACGTATCCACCTGTCACTGACTTCCCAACTGATACTCACCTATTCAAAACAGCTGTAAGGAAGCTATCAGCAGACAGCTCAGTAGCTGACGCCACGTGAACGTCACGAAGACATCCATACCCAGGGACCATACCTTCCTGACGTATCCACCTGTCACTGACTTCCCAACTGATACTCACCTATTCAAAACAGCTGTAAGGAAGCTATCAGCAGACAGCTCAGTAGCTGACGCCACGTGAACGTCACGAAGACATCCATACCCAGGGACCATACCTTCCTGACGTATCCACCTGTCACTGCACTGATTTTCCAACAACTACTCACCTATCCAAAACAGCAGTAAGGAAGGTATCAGCAGGCAGCTCAGTAGCTGACGCCACAGTGAACGTCACGAAGACATCCAGACCCAAGGACCCCACGTTCCTGACGTCTCCACCTGTCACTGCACTGATTTTCCAACAACTACTCACCTATCCAAAACAGCAGTAAGGAAGGTATCAGCAGGCAGCTCAGTAGCTGACGCCACAGTGAACGTCACGAAGACGTCCAGACCCAGGGACCCCACGTTCCTGACGTATCCACCTGTCACTGCACTGATTTTCCAACATCTACTCACCTATCCAAAACAGCAGTAAGGAAGGTATCAGCAGGAAGCTCAGTAGCTGACGCCACAGTGAACGTCACGAAGACGTCCAGACCCAGGGACCCCACGTTTCTGACGTATCCACCTGTCACTGCACTGATTTTCCAACATCTACTCACCTATCCAAAACAGCAGTAAGGAAGGTATCAGCAGGCAGCTCAGTAGCTGACGCCACAGTGAACGTCACGAAGACGTCCAGACCCAGGGACCCCACGTTCCTGACGTGCCCGTCAAACACCAGTGACACGGCCATCCAGATAATGATGAGCAGGATCGCGTTGCGCCGGAGGCGAGGAGTTCTGAAGAGATCCAGGACGGAGTATGTGCGGTTCTCGGACTCGTTCTCTTTTATTGTTTTGAGGGATGACTCCTGGAAATAAAAAATAGTTCAGTAAATCTCCCAGTGCCATGTCTTCCCGTGGATGTCGTAAGAGTGCGACTAAGGGAATAAAGGCTTGTACTACTGTAAGGCGATGGGCTTGCAACCTGTCACTAATACGCTGGTAAACATGTTTGCCTATTTGTGCAAAATGTTGTTACTGAATTGGGATAGACCAAAAAAAATAACTCACGGTTTTTACATTCTAATTCGAAAGAATAGGTAATTTTAAGAGACCGATTTCATTAACTTTGTATTTGGCCCAATAGTTTTGTTTTAATATCTTTATTTATTTAGCAGACATTTTATGGATGACATGATTATTTTTAATTTGGATTGGCATTTTCTAATAAATTACAACAATTAAATGATATCTAATGATAAAAAGTGATTGTAATAATGTATCAAAACATACTATTTCAAGCGGTTTTCGCGTAACCCGTAAGATACACCAATGAGGGCTTCAAGCCGAAAACGAAAGTTTTGACTTTGGGTTAAGGTTAAATATACTTTTGTCGAAATATCCGAAATAGATAAATATTTTAAAAACTTAATAATGCAGAACGGCTTTAAAACCCTATTCCTCGAAATGGTTTTCGAATTAGAGTACTTAATTGTAAAAATATGAACAACCCCAATTATCAACAAGTTTCTAAAGTTGTAGGTAATTTTCCGCCTACCCCACTCTGGGATTTCAGGCGTTATAGAAAACGAAGTCCCAGAGACTATAGTAACTTACCGTGAAGTCGCTAAGGACCTTCTCAGGTATCTTGGTTTTGTTGATTCTCTCAAACTTTTTCATGATTGTCAAAGCTTTCTCGATCTTCCCTTGAGACACCAACCACCTGGAATTTAATGACACGTAGATATTAATTACGTAGGTATGAATCAAATAAGTAGCGGCCTGCACACGTAAAGTTCGGACCGCGGGAAACGCCACGCGCCGTTCCAATCTTTCCGTACCGTACGTGTAAATGCAACTGTAATAGTAAAAAAGTAAAAAATGTACGGTTCGGAACGAAGATTGGAAGGGCGCGGGGCGTTTCCCGCGGTCCGAACTTTACGTGTAAAAGCCGCTATTGGTTTACTTTTGTTCATCTTTATTACATAGTATAAAACAAAGTCGCTTCCGCCGTCTTTACGCTTAGATCTTCTAAACTTCTCAACGGATTTTAATGCAGTTTTCAGCAATAGATAGAGTGATTCAAGAGAAATGTTTTTATGTATAATAAATTCTGGTTTATTGTACGGGTGTTACAGAAAACTCACATAAACCGAAGCAAAGCGAGGGCGGGTTGCTAGTGTTCATTAAAATGGATGATCAAGTAAAGAGTTCGTCCGGTCACGGAATTTAAATGTTGATCCACCATAGAACCTTGTCATAATGACAGCATCAAGTGACGAGATAGAAATTACATAGGAATTAATCGTAGGTGTTATGCGACAAGGTTCTATAGTGGTTCATCAATTAAAGTCCATGACCGTACGATCGACCTTACACACACACACACACACACACACACTGCACACTTTAGTGCTTTGTCACATTAACGTTAAAATACAACCCATGCATCGACAACCAATACTTTAATGACATATTTTGCAATACTTTAATATTAACATTAAAATACAACCACAGATACAGGTTTCTTAATATAGGCCATTGGCTTATTGTTTCTGAACATATTAAAGGGCAGTTATGGTATGGATATGGATGTAGATAAAATAAAATATATAACTTTAAAAAAAATCCTACGGGTAAAAGTTAAATTTGTTACCTAGCGCTCTCGGGGACCACCCAAGGCGTGGCAGCGGCCATGATGAAAGGCAGACTTGTCCCCATCGCGAATAGTCTCCAGTCATCCGCCCAGAGCGCGATCCATGGCAGAAGAGACGCAGCGAGAGTGAAGAAGAGAGCTATAGACATGTTGGCGACGAACGTCCGCCATTTTGGACCCACGTATTCGAGAACTGAAAATAAATACAAAGCACTTAGTTTGAGAACATAGATCGGTTACCCTAACCACTCCTAACTGACTAAAACGGCGTAGCAAATTTTCCATTCGCATTTTTCCTCATTTTATTTTTCTCCAATCGCATATCTTCCCATTTTTTTTAATGAAAAACTAAAATCTATGCTTATGCAACAAACAAGATATTTTTATTTTGATGCCCAATGACTCAATGATGGACACTTGATTCTTATTTAACAGGGTTATTCATTTGTTTTGCAACAATCAGTTTATAATCGTATGATCTTTGAATTAAGGGTTAAATGTCCATTACTGGTGCCTGTCAGCTTAAAGTGTCCAACATTGGTGCTGTCAGCCTATTAGTTTTGAATTTTTAGTGTACTTATTTTAATTAGTTATTAAGCATTTCTTACTACCGCACTCAGAGGCGACAATTAAATTTAATGCTTGTTTAGTGACATGTCTTATTCTATTGTTATAGCAAAGAAAGTCACAGCAGCTACTTTAATCAAGCATTACATTTAATTGATGTCTCTGAGTATAGTTTTTGTGCTTTTTGTAATAAATATATTTTAGTTCATAACAATGTTTTAATGTTTTTTTTCATGACATGGAGAAGGCCGAAGCTGTTATTTACACAAAGGTTTATGACAATAATTTAATGGCGTCTATTTCAATATACTTAACCAAGTCTGTTACTTGGTCACGTATCGTAGTTTCGTCTAATTTCAACATTTTCTCGCTCGTGATCTGAGATAAGTCGGCCATCTTAACGTTGTAAGAAAGGGCTTCCATACAAATCTAATTACTAACTACAGCACTCAGAGACGTCAATTTAATTAAATGCTTGATTAAAGTTGCTGCTGTCACTTTCTTTGCTACAGCAATAGAATAAGACAACACGTCGCTAAACAAGCGTTAAATTTAATTGATGTCTCTGAGTGCGGCAATAAGAGCGGTTGCGCACTACGTCCGATCCGAATCCGATCCGAACCCGTGAAAATACGGTCCGGAGTAGTCGTAGAACTATTTCTATGGTAATTTACGCATTAGATCCGGCTTCCGTCATCCGATTTTATTATGTATCAGGTCTAGATCCGAACTTTCACGGGTTCGGATCGGTTTCGGATCGGCGTAGTGCGCAACCGCTCTAAGACAGTTAATTTAAACGGGGGAATAAGTTTAAAATCTTTGCTGATTCGTAATTATACTTAATAATGTAAGATACCACTGAAACACTTCTAAAACATGAAATGAAGGATTTTTCGTGACATGGGCGTAAGGGAAAATAACAAAAAATCTGATTAAAATGATCAATATCTCCGAAACTAGTAAAAATCGATGAACATACATAGGGGTTAAATCGATAGCTTTTTAGCTGCTCTATCAGCCCTAGGCAATTTGACGTTGATTTTAGAGAAAGCCTGTATAATTTTGTTTATCGTTATCTAGTACCCATAGTACAAGCCTAGAGCTTAGTTTGGGACTAGGTCAATTTGTGTGAGATTGTCCCCTGATATTTATTTATTTAGGTATAAGTTTACGCTAAGAGGTCAAGATAATCTAATAACTAGTTTCTCTATATTTTACAAGCCTTTATTTTACTTGCAATGAATGTAAGTATGTACGGGCCACATCTTGCAAGTTAAATTTGACCCACTTCTCGTTAACGGAATGGGCTGAAATTTGGACTATCTAAGAGCTGGTCTGATGATGGAGTTGGAAGGTGGCGACAGGATCTCCGCTATTCTTAACGTAGACCCACCGTGTTAGGCCTAAATAGTTTGGTCTTAATAAGTAGATAAAGATTTTACAAAAAAAGCTAATCAGAAAAATGCATTTTTCGGCAGAAACTTATTTGTATGGCAGTCCAATTCAAACAGTTTTTAATGTATAACCTTAGACGGAATCACGCACGGCTTAGCCTTGGTATATATTATGTTTAATGGATTTAAATACGTGATATAATAACTCTTCGGCTTGTCATCGAAGTTGTAAATAAAATAATGTTAAAAGGAGGTCGTCGTGGCGACACACTGCTGCCAAGCAGCAGTGTCCGTGCACGTGTGCTTCGGTGTTTTTTAGACGGCGGATGAAACTAACTACCTACCTAAACAATACTTACCTCTTCTGAATAAAAAACCACGTGGTATAGTTCGACAGCCTGTATAAGAAGCAGGACGCTGACACGTCAAAGCTCGACAAAACGATTTGATTGGCAGGGGGCCCAGCATGGCTGCGTTTGTCGCGTGACAAAATGTGGATAAAACATCCATCACCTTCTGACACGCATAAGATAAAAAAAAGACAAAAGACATTTTATTCAGTAAATAGGCCGCACGGGCAATTTACACGTCAGGAGTCTACCAGCGCTTCCCAAGAGGAGAGCACTGCCGAGAAGAAACGCCGCAAGAAACTCAGCAGTCAGTCATTTTTTAACCATATTTCTTACTACAATGACACTACTTAGTCTAGTATTATATAAAGCTGTAAATATTAAATTAAATATAATATCAAATATCATGCGTAGTTCAGCAGGAAAACATGACAAAAATATTAGGAGAGAGATACTTAGAGGGAGAAAAAGGCAAAAAAACAAAAAAACAACAAGACGACCACATAAAAGTTTCGACATGTTTTCCTACATCAACGGTGTCCCCTAGACAAGATAAAGGTTTAAGTACGAGAGTGACGGATGCCTTATCCACATTTTGTCACTCCATAGCAACTGACTTGTGTTATTTAGTAAACACTTTTATAACCTCAAAATGCTCCCTTTTCATCTAAAATTACAATTTTATCATAAAAAACCATCCTTGATGTAAAATCGGGAAAAATGGTGTGCAAAATGTGATCTGTAGTTGCTTTATTCACCAGAAAACGGCCGTTTTAGCCGAAAAAGATGTATTTTGAGGTTAGAAAAGTGTTTACCTACTAAATTAGAGAAGTCATTTGGTATGGACTTTAGGCCCGCTGTCCAACAGAGCCACGAGGTTTTTTTATTACATTTAGTTATATCCGGTTTATCGGTACTACACTATGTATGTATGTCAACTCTATATTGCACAAGTAAACCAATTAGGCCTTATTAAATAAAATTTACGAAGGCGAGCTTTATTCTTATAAAGGATTTCTTCCAGCTTTATTCCTACATCCTAATACATAATTATAAATTATTATATTAGTAAGGAATGAAGAAGTCAGAGAGAAATGTGGACTAAAAGAAGATGTAGTGACTAAGATTGAAAAGGGCATGCTTCGATGGTTCGGTCATTTGGAAAGGATGGATGAAAGAAGATTGACGAAAGAGATATACAGCGCGAAAGTGAGAGGGAGGGTCGGAAGGGGCCGCCCTAGGCGTACTTTTTCGAATCAAATCGGAGAAATACAGGAAAAGGGCCGAATTAAGTATGTACCCTAAACCAACGTGCGTGCATGACTCGATGTATGAATGTGGAAGAAGCGAAAGAGATTTGTCAGGATCGTAGCAGGTGGAAAGAAGTGGTCTCTGCCTACCCCTCTGGGAAACAGGCCTGATTTAATGTATGAATGTATGTATGTTTATTACACATACTCGTATCTATACCGACGCTGATAAAATACCGATTATATCTAATGTCTTACCCAAGATGTACATCATTGTAAAGCAGTTATCGAAAGCTAGTCCCACCAGGAACCGGCAAACGGAGAAAGTCCAGAAACTGTGGCTGAAGGCTGTTCCGAAGCCCGCTGCGAAGCCTATCAGGTTCGTTCCTGGAAGAAGCATATTTGGATTACATAACACATAAACTCACGCCTTCATTCCCAGAGTGGGGTAGGCAGAGCCACAAACTCACCAACAACTCCAAAAACTTGTTGATAATTCTGTGACCACATTTTGCACAACCAGGCTAAGATGTTATCCAGTGTATTAGTGACAGGTTGCAAACCCATCGCCTAACAGCACTACACAGCCTTAAGTCCCTTAGTCGTCTCTTACGACATCCAATGGAAGACATGGAGTGGCAACATTCTAAACCCGGCACCACACGGGTATATTTGGATTAGTATAATGATTAACCCGTGTGGTTGCCGGGTTAGAATAGTGCCACTCCATGTCTTCAAGTCACGGTGTTTTGGATCCACTGGCAAGGCAACTTGACTCGCGTTGCAACTCGGTTTACACTACTCTACTGTCCTCTGTCACTGTCCACTGTCCACTGTCCTTGACCTGTGTAAATCGGGCTTAATATTATCGCTTTCTATTTTTCCACTCCACTGTCCTTGACACTGTACTTGCCACTGTCCTTGACCAGTGTAAATCGGTCTTACCGCCAAGCATCAGTGTTGTTTTCCAATGTGGGGTTAGACAACTGATGAAATTACTATCATAGAAGCATAGTTCTTAACTGGTCCTCAAGGTCGGCAATATGCACTTGCAATCTTAAGATTGTAGTCTTGAGAATGCAAATGTCTATGGATTTCAGATCCCACTTACCATCAGCCCCCTATTTCACCATCCTGACTATGACAGGTGACATTTCAGTGTACATGGCGCAGCTTATATGAAACCCAGTGATGTATCTGCGTATTAACTTTGCAATGTATACCGAATTGTCACCTGTCACGTGTCGTTGTCAAGGTGGTGAAATAGGGAGTTGGTGGCATGTGTGCTCATTTGCCTTCTCTAAGCTTTAAAAAAACTCCTATGCTCGGTTGTTAGTACCATGAAGTACTTTAAATGTGGATCCACCCCAGAACCTTGTGATAATGACAGCGTCAAGTCACGAGATAGAAATTACATAGGAATTAATCGTTGGTTTTATGCGACACGGTTCTAAAGTGGTTCATCAATTAAAGTCCGTACCAGCCCCTATTTTGAAGTACTTACCAACTAAAGCCGGTATTCTCCCGTATTTGTCTGCGATCCATCCGAAAAGAAGACCTCCTACGATGGCTCCGCAGAAGAAGATGGCCTGAGACGTCGCCGCTAGGTTGTCCTTGTTACACACCCAATCTAACTGTGGGCAAACAATTACAGAGGGTTAGGACAACATTGTTTTTATGCCTAAAACGAGACATGGGGTTCATGGAAAGTGATCACCTTCACCCACCCGTAACACCAGAGAAGGAAAGCCTTTTCTGACACGTATCGATCGAAGCCATTTTCTCTTACTAGTCTGTAGCGCCATCTATCGTGACATTCACGAACTCCTCAGTAGTTAACCTAAGCCACGGTCTCGTATGGCACGTCGCTTCTGTTATACCCCCAGCGCACGCAGGGCACTATCGGCCACACGTCGTCGGGCGTCGTCCGGCCCTGCGCCAGCGCAAGCGTCCAGTTCGTCCAGTACATGTGACTTACACTAGTTCCGTTTACTATGGTAGTTCCTCTCAGTTTGTTACTTTAAACAAGTCACGGTTAAGGGACGTCAGCATTGATGGTTGATAAGAACTGGCTCAGAATTGAGACGCATGGCTAAATGGTCATGACAATATCAATAAAGGGTGGTTTAGCCCGCTAATAGATAAATGTCTACACCTGACTGGCAACAGTATGCGGCACATCACTCCAACGACCGTAACTCTAGTACCCGAGTGTGCCGATAGGTGGCGCTGTTATTAATCTAAAACGTGCTAATAACTTTGACTTACACAAACAGCACTATAAACGCAAACGTATATATATAAAAATTAGTCTAGAAGTACTCAGGTAGATGGCGCTGTTTATATTTAGTATATAGTAGCGCCATCTATCGTCACATTCGCGAACTTCTTAGTAATTTACCTGAGTAGCCACGGTCTCGTATGGCACGTCGCTTCTGTTATACTCCCAGCGCACGCAGGGCACTATGGGCCACTCGTCGTCCGGCGTCGTCCGGCCCTGCGCCAGCGCAAGCGTCCAGTTCGTCGAGTACATGTGGCATCGGTCGTGGGAGAACGGGCCGTCCGATTTGGGGGGGATGGCGAGGGCTCGTCTGAAAGAGGAAGAGATATTGTTTATAGTTTATGTTAAGTTCATAATATTAAGAGTGTAATTTTTTTATTGTTGTTTTTTTATGTATCGCTTGATTTGCGTAACCTAGAGTTTAGTTAATCTAATAGCAAAAAAAAAATAGAAGAAAAAAATCGCCTCCATAGAAACCCAACATTATAAAAAACAATAAATCTCAAATAAAACCATCACGCGCAGGGCCCCTTTATTCACTCATTTTTAAAAGAAGGTTCCATCATTTTAGGGTTCCGTACCAAATACCTGAAATACCAAAAACGGAACACTTTTAAGTGCGAGTCACACTTGACCAGTTTTTAAACTGTCAACTCGCGCTTGGCCGACAAGTGATCGACAACAGTAATTGCTCCAAAATCAATAATCCGCACGTAAAAAGCGAGCCAAGGCCGACTAGATTCGCCAAGGCACGTCCGGGATCCCTCCGGCGGTAGTTGTTTCATGACAAACAGACACGATTTACTAAGCAGGATGTAATTATATTAAATTCCGTTATTGTTATTTTGTATTGCATCTAGATCGTTATGAAAAAAAAATCGTTTCGGGAAGTAAAGTGTCCGTTGTTTTTCTTTTTACTGTTCCGTACCTCAAAAGGAAAAAAACGGAACCCTTATGAGATCACTTTGTTGTCTGTTTGTCCGTCTGTCTGTCTGTCAAGACCCTTTATCTCGGAAACACATTTAGGTATCGAGTTGAAATTAAAACCATAATACTCCGGTCTACAGTCCCTTGCAGCTGCGAAAAAATCAAACTTCTACATTAACGTAAAAAAAAGATACGGCCGTTTATGCCGCAAAAAAAGTGTATTTCGACACTCTCGAGGGAATCAAAATGTATAGGGTATAGCCCGTTGACCTAGAACTATGATTGGCAAGTAACACCGTCTACAAGTATAGGGAAAAATCTGAAATCTGTACATTTTTATTAAAGTCACAAAAAAAACAGGGTCTTTATGCAAGGAACGGCGGCCCAAATTTTGAATTGAGTTAACCGTGTAGTGCTGAACCCTCGGTGGGCGAGTCCGACTCGCTCTTGTCCGGTTTTTTTGGTCTTAATGTTTTTGTTTATGTAATAGGGAATATGTATGGATTTTTAACATCGCATTTCTCAACAAAATATGAAAATACCGTAAAAGAGATCACCGAAAGTGAAATTAAAATTAAAATCGGCCAATAAATACGGATGATACAAGCATTTTAAACTTAATTAACAGTTTAAAATGCTTTCAAATTTGGTAATCTAATTAGACAGCGATTAGACACAGAGATTCGATATGCACTGAGACGTCATGTAACAGGTCGCCCATATAAACTCCATGTTTTGCTAGAATTATATAGGAACAAATCTTTGTTGCCTGATATCTTGGTTATTTTTATAGCTATTCAAAAAATGATTTTCTAAGTGTTTTTTACATGATTTATTGAAGCTGTGAAAAAAAGTCATCAATATTCAGTATTATTAATTTGTATTATCGCTGGCACCGTAAACTTTTCGGAATTTCTTGAATATCTAACGCGTGGATAAAGCTATGTTAGTTTAGGTTTGATTTGTAAATACCTAAAATTCTTTTAAGGTCTCTAAAATAGTTATGACTTGTGATAAATATGACTTAAAACTAAAAATACAATAATTATAGTCCAAGTTCATTTGCAGAAAATGGAAAGAAAATCAGTAGATTTCAGATATTTCAATTATTTACGCAGATTGGATACATTTGTAAAGTCAAATTCCCAATTATCATTTTCCAACCAACTTATATTTAGAAAACTTGTATTTAGAAAACCTATTTTTAACATTATGATGGAGTCGGAAGGACATACAGATAGACGGACATATTATAGCGAAAGAATAGCAGCATTTACACGTAAAGTTCGGACCGCGGGAAACGCCACGCGCCGTTTCAATCTTCGTTCCGAACCGTACATTTTTTACTATTTTACTATTACAGTTGCATTTACACGTACGGTTCGGAACGAAGATTGGAACGGTGCGTGGCGTTTCCCGCGGTCCGAACTTTACGTGTGCAGGCCGCTAATAATAACTTTGGCTTCAGAGTAATAAAAAATGCAGTCGAGATTTTTTAAAGCATGCTTTCTATTAGTTATACCTTATTAATTAAGTTTATATCAACCCATACTTCCATTCTAATATTAGAAATAAGGAAGTAACACCTTTGCTGCCTTTTCACGCTTCAACGCCTGAACCAATAATCGTGAAATTAAATAGATAATGAGATATTTTACAGTCCGGAACAACAGATATTTTCTGAGGAAATCGCTACCACAATCTTATTCTTTAACCTACCACCAAGCAGCGTTCGCATTGTTGTGTTCCGGTGTGGGGATAACACAACCGGTGACATTACTAGCATAGAGGCATTCCATCTTAGTGCTCAGGGTTGGCAACGTATTTTCGTTGTGGTTGCCGGGTTGGAATAGTGCCACTCCATGTCTTCCCGTGGATGTCGTAAGAGGCGACTAAGGGAATAAAGGCTTGTAGTACTGTTAGGCGATGGGCTTGCACCCTGTCACTAATATTACACTGGCTTAATTGTGCAAAAAGTGGTTACAGAATGATCAACAAATTTTTAGAGTTGTTGATAATTCTGTAGCTCTGCCTACCCCGCTCTGGGAATGAAAGCATAAGTTTATGTTTCGGTCTCAGGATTGCAGTGTTAAGATTGAAGTCTTGAGATTGCAAAATGTCTATGGCTCATGGATCCCCCTTTTAGCACTCAGGCCACCTGTGGCGTATTTTATAAAGCTACAAATTACAATTTACAGGTTACAAGTTTCCATTTGACACAACCTCGACCAATGACGACCAGCCATTTGAGCAGTGTTGCCCGTTTAGACCTGTAAAATTGTAACTTGTAGCTTTATAAAACGTGCCCCTGCTAGACTATTTTAAAATCAAGGTCAATTTCTTACAAAAATATGTCAAAGAAAGAATGTATGTTAGTTAAATGTTTATAACAATGCATAATGAAAGGTCATTCTCGCTGCTACCACAGTAGGCTAACTCCAACGTAGTACTCGAACCATTGTATACTATATTGCTAACAACATTAAATTCAAAATGCTTTTACTGACTACGCAGTTAGTACCCTTCTTGGGTATTCACGGCAGCTCGTGAAGGCTGCGTCTAATAGAGCGACTAATTTGACCGGAAGTGCACGGAAGTCATTTTGCATGTTGGTAATTGAGGGGTTCCGTAGGCTTGGCTTGTGGCTTTGGGTTCCATAGGATGATAATAGTTCCGTTGATGTAGGAAAACATGTCGAAACTTTTATGTGGTCGTCTTGTTGTTTTTTTTTCCTTTTTCTCCCTCTATCTCTCTCTCCTAATATTTTTGTCATGTTTTCCTGCTGATACGCATGATATTTGATATTATATTTTATTTAATATTTATAGCTTTATATAATAATAGACTAAGTAGTATAATTATTGTAGTAAGAAATATGGTTT
This sequence comes from Acleris cristana, assembly GCA_948252455.1. Taxonomy (NCBI): domain Eukaryota; kingdom Metazoa; phylum Arthropoda; class Insecta; order Lepidoptera; family Tortricidae; genus Acleris; species Acleris cristana. Next base: position 1,867,200 of record OX411801.1, read on the forward strand.
AAAAATGACTGACTGCTGAGTTTCTTGCGGCGTTTCTTCTCGGCAGTGGTCTCCTCTTGGGAAGCGCTGGTAGACTCCTGAGTGTAAATGTGCCCGTGCGGACTTACTGAATAAATGTCTTTTTATCTATTTTTTATAGCTTTTATGAATTGATTTTGTTTCAGAGTAGCGGTTTTTCAGCGCGTAAGTATAGACTCGGTTTTGTACGCTCGTAAACGCGCAAATTTGCCTTCGCTCGTAAACGCGCATTTAATACGTTGCGTAGTTTGAAAGATCTAAGCGGACATACAGAGGGTCAGACGGCGTGAAGCGACTGTTTTATACTATGTTGAGATATGTAAACGAGTACATAAATACATAGAACATCTATAACATCCGTCTTGAAATAACTATTAAAAAGATAAAATCCCCCCATATTATAGCAAACTTTTCTTTCAGAGCTGATATCTCTTAAACGGCTTAACCGATTTTCATGAAACCTAACTAAAAACCACCGCTAGAAAACCAGCTTTCAAGTAACAAAAACTGCATCCAAATCGGTTCACTAGTTTAAAAGCTACGGGCACAGACACACTCACACATAGCGCTCAAAGTTAACGCTTTTTCTCATCGGGAGTTAAAAACCCGAACGCCTTTTGGTGAAATGGTTATTGACCTCTGCAGCATCGAGACCAAGAAGGTGGAACGCATAACCTGCCTTAGAAAAAGGGCGTATCTCTCATAGAACCACGTATTTATTAGCGACCTTATTTCTTAATATCGGGGGTTAAATTTGCTTTGACTATTAAATTGCACATGCTATTTATGTATTAGTGTCATCATTGCAGTTTTGTTTTTGCATGTAGGTGTGCAGAGCTGCATTTGTGTGCAAATTTCCCCCCGCAAGAAATGACAGAACTATTTGACTGTAATATTCATAGCTAAGGCGACTCTCTTCCGCTAGGAAGGCCGTGTTACTCGATGAACAGAGGGGCTAGACAAGGTGCATTACGCTAGCTAGCGTTTCTATTCGTTACGTTTTTAAACCAATCGCGTCACTTGTAGATGTCGTGATACGAAAAGTCACGTGATCTACCAGTGACGCGATTGGTTTACAAACGAAACGAATAGAAACGCTGGTTAGCGTAATGCATCTTGTCTAGCCCCTCTGCTTACGTCAATGCTATACATTTTGGATAACGAAAACGAACGCCGAATGCATATATTATCAAGGGGCTTTGAGACAATAGAAATAGTTAACGCAGAAATCACAGGAAACAACCAGTTATCATTTTAGCCACAATCCGTGCTAAGCGTGTTCATATCCGTGTATTCCGTGAATTAGCCAGTCGATTAGACACGGCCTCGGAGGCAACCTTTTGCACGACCTCAGTTGAGGCCGGCTCGCTAAATCTAACCGACTGTACTATCTCTTCAATATTGCTAGCAATTCAGTTTTTAAAGGTGTCAAAAAAGTGATGTCACGTTTCTTTATGTAATAGGAAGTTTGAAAGTAGCGCCAGTGATAGAAAAAAATTGAAGGTAATAGTTGTCATGGTATGGCCATGTCATGAGAGGGGGGTCCATATTGGCTCATATAAAATTGGTCTTTAGTTTTTTTATACAAATAACGATTTGTGTCTATACTCATCATTTCTTCTAAAAATTTTGCTCATACTTATCGCAACTCATAATGAATTTTTTAAGAAACTTTTACTTTTTGAGGATTGTTATAAATCTAACCTAACCTAACCTAATTTTATCTATACGTAAGATATTTAAGAAATTCTGAAAAGTGTAAGGTACCATGAATATTGGCGTTATAAGTTCAGATGAGTATGAGTTCCGATCATTAGTATTAAAAAATATTATGAAGAGTATGAAGAGTGATCATTATGATGTAAAATGGTATGAGAAAAAATTTCGGAGTTCCAATACTCGGAGTTGCAATTTTATATGAACTTTGGCGCACCCATGAAAGGGATGAAAGTCATTTTACGAGAAGAGTTTTGAGTATGAATGTGGAGGGTTAAGCCAGGGATACACTAGGGGACAAATGTTCTGCGACACGTGTCGCCAGCCGACGTCGGGTGAAGTGGCGCGACGTGCCGGACTTCGCTAGACATGTCTGGCAACATCGCGCGACACGTGTCGCCAGCGACGTCGGGTGAAGTAGGGCGACGATGCCGGACTTCGCTCGACATGTCTGGCAACATGACATCGCTACGGATATAAGTCGCGCGATGTCGCCAGATATGTCAGGCGAGGTTTCGCGAAGTCGCACGACTTCGCCTCACGTCGCTACGGACATAAGTCGCGCGATGTCGTCAGATATGTCAGGCGAAATCGGCCGGCTTCGCTTGACATGTTGCCGTCACAGGTCGTGGGACATTTGTCCCCTAGTGTATCCCTGGCTTTATAGAGCAAGAGGAAGACCTAAAAAGAGGGAGGGATTGTATGAAGAGTGATGTGAGAAAAAAGATAGTGAACTCTGAGATGAAGGCTCGTAGGGATGTGTGGAAGGAAAAAACATGCTGCGCCGACCCCAGATGATTGGGATAAGGTTAAGATGATGATGATGATGATGAAGATGATGATGATGATGATGATGATGATGATGATGATGATGATGATGATGATGATGATGATGATGATGATGATGAGTATAAAACAGTCGCTTCCCGCTGTCTGACTAATACGCTTAGATCTTTCAAACCACGCAACGGATTTTAATGCGGTTTTCGACAATAGATAGAGTGATTCAAGAGGAAGGTGATGTATAATAAATACTGTATTATATACGGGTGTTGCAGAAAAATCACATAAACCGAAGCAAAGCGAGGGCACTGGTTAGTATTTAAATAATTTATTTTTTATTGATTTAGCGACAAATTTAAGGAACTTGATGAAGATTATGATATCAGCAAGTTATCAATTGTACCATAGAATAATAAATTTTAAATAACAGTAAAAAACTATGTATTGTCAAACTTAAGTGTCAGCTAGAGTCTGAATTGTACTTATTAGGTAAAATATTGGAGAAGTTTCATATGTGTTTTCATAAAATGAAACTACAGAAAAGAATGATATAACGCAATTTAAACCTCTTTTATAGGTCAAATGAAACTTATTTCCTAAGCGGTGCAAAATTGATTTGCAAGATTAAATATAAAGTAAGAAGTTGATACAAAAAAAGTTGAATGACGTCAGTTATTGCGTCTTTTATTAAAACATAAATATTGATCAGCTTATACTGAATCGATAAATTTAATCGATGCACGCATTTCTGGTATTTATAGATTGGAGATCCTTAGGATATCGATGGCAATTAATACTTTATATTATGTATGTTGTTGTGATTTTCTTTCTTAAGTCATAACGTATTATTTTTTTAACTTTTTTTAGGATTATTATAAATCGAACCGAACCTAACCTAGCCTTACCAACACGTTACATATTTAAGAAAAAAATGTGGTTCCATTGATATAAAAATTATGATTCTCAATAATTATGTAAACAAAGATGTTGTGAACAAAAAAAACGAAAACAGGCTCCTAAGACATCATTATTATTTAAAAAAAGAGAATCTCAACAATCACAGTCAACATTCACCATAATAAAAATAAATGTTAATATCGCGCCTTCAGAACAATAGTGACCTAATTTAAAGTCACAAATTTATTAGTACAGAGACTTAACTCGAAATTTAAAATTTCTGAATTTGGTCACTATTGTTCTGAAGGTGCGGTATTATTTTTTATTAAGTATATTTAAACCTAGAAAATCAATGGCATCTACATTAATTAAACAAAATAATTCTATGCAACGCGTGACCGATTAAAAAATGCCTGGACTATAATTAAAAATGGCGTTTGGTAGTTTTATGGTTATTAATTCGATTTGGTTCATTAAAAACGTTACTTTAGCACAATACAGTACGTGAGACTACTCACTTAAAATGGTTAACATACCATAAAATAGAATAGAATAAAATATAATAGAAATAATTTATTCAATTTAAGTCCATCATTTGACACGATAATATTAGCCTAGCATTAGCGGCCAGACACGTAAAGTTCGGACCGCGGGAAACGCCACGCGCAGTTCCAATCTTCGTTCCGAACCGTACGTGTAAATGCAACTGTAATAGTAAAATAGTAAAAAGTGTACGGTTCGGAACGAAGATTGGAACGGCGCGTGGCGTTTCCCGCGGTCCGAACTTTACGTGTAAAGGCCGCTATTTAATTGCTCTCAAAAGACCGTTTTGACGCGTTAGCCTATTTGGTGGTGACCCTGCCTACGAAGATAACGGTCCCGGGTTTTATTGATATTTTTTTAATGAGCGCGAGTATTTGTTTCTGAGTGATGTTTTCTATGTATTTAAGTATATATTTCTCTATATAAGTATTTATATCGTTGTCTAGTACAAGCCTAGTGCTTAGTTTGCGACTAGTTCAATTTGTGTGAGATTGTCTTTTGGTACTTAGTATTTAAACCTTATTGAGAAACAAACAAACTTGGAATAACCTAAATAAAGATAAAATAACGGAACCCTTTCCTCACAACGCTTCACTCTTAACCGGTTTATAATTCACGTCGATCTTGAATTTATGTTTTTTTCTTTGTTTCATTGAATACGTACGAGTTTTTATAATTTACCGCATTTATCCACACGTTCGGTTAAAGTAGAGCACAATATTCTTTTTATGAAGTAATTAATCGAATCTATTAAAAAAATATGTTTGTTTATCTTTATCTTATAGGAAAATCTTCCAGATATTAGCAAGATCAGTTAGTTTTAGCTATTTGACGATAGAGGGCGCAAGATTTAGTCAACTTCAATATGGAATTAAAGTATTTCATGGCGGCTAACGCTATCCACAATACGAATTAAAGTTAATTTTAATTCTGGCGAATACATGGCTAAATTTCCATATGAATCTAAACAACATAATTGTTAACGAATGTTAATACAGGTAAACAACAGGCGGCCTTATCGCTGATTAGCGATCTCCTCCAGACAAATCTTAGCAGGGACATGGTGTCAAAATAAAATATTATATATAATACACAGTAGGTGGTGCAGACTTCACCACCGCCATAGAATTCACTTTTAGTAATTAAAAGTGAATACAAAAAAGCTAGAAAAAGTAACAAATAAACATTATAATGCTTGATTCACACTTTGCAATAACAATACGAACACTGCTGCTTGGCGTTCGGATCAAGGATAAGATGGACAGTATAAATCCAGGCTTTTTTTATTTTGGTGGTCCACAAAAAAATGATTCTAAAAGGTTCCGTCACTAAAAAAGTTTGAGAACTACTGAGCCATCTGGGGCACGTTTTATAAAGCTACAAGTACCTAACAATTTTACAGGTCTAAACTGGCAACACTGCTCAAATGGCTGGTCGTCATTGGTCGAGGCTGTGTCAAATTGAAACTTGTAATTTGTAGCTTTATAAAACAGGCCATTGATAGTGTTGCAAGGACCTGTTTTCCATTTAGTTATTTTAATTACTGTTCCTGACGTAGAGACCTCGTTATGTTGTTCTCCTAGCCAATATTTTTAATTTAATGTTATTTAGCTTACATTTGTAATGATTTATTTGTGTTAGTTTTTATTAAATAATTATTTATTACTTTATTATCTTGTAATGTTACTTTTAAGTATTATTGTATTTTATGATTGGAAAAAATGACCTTCTGCTGGAGTTTCTTGCGGCGCTTCTCCGCAATGATGGTCTTGTCCGAAGCGCTGGTAGATTCACTCCATATTACCGACGTGTAAAAGAGCCCTCATGTGGCCAATTTACTGAATAAATATTTTGAATTTTGAATTTGTTTTTTTTATTTACACTGATGTGTAATGGAAACGTCACTGTACGTATACATTTACATAAAACATGGCGCTAAGTGAAGTTATTTTTAAACATGGATATTGAGGAATGCAGTTAATAATCATCAAGTTTATCTTTTGATTTTAAATCGTGTTTTCCTATTAAAATACATAATCGGTGTAATCTTAAAATACCTATATAAAAAATTACCATTTAATTCGTATATATATATAAATTACACAATAACAACAATTTTGCCAACTGGAACTTTTTCTTTGATTTTATTCCGTACTGCAGAGAGCGGGAAAATGGCTGTTGCTGGACGAGTATGCGTTATGTACGAGTCTAGCAACCGCCCTTCCCGGCTTTAGTTATCCTTCGAGACTGACTCTATAAGTATGATTTTTTTCAGTTTTTTTTATTGTTCCTGTTGTCAATTCGGCATAGAACCTTTTTTGGCACTATTTGATACTCTTCTATAGGTACATTTTAATTTTTTTTCGTGTCAAATTTTGACACAGATTAATATCTATTTCTATCCTACTTCTAATCACGCCGCATCAGCTGCCGTAACAATAATTACCAAGATAAAGAGCGCCGACAGAGGCCCTTGAGCTGCTACCGTTAAACCAAAGAAAGATCTAACTGCACAGTAATATCATCAGCATTTTGAACTTAATGTCAAACCAAAAGAATATAAAATGCTTCGACGACTACATAGCAGTTGCCGCCTTCATTGTTATTACGGTACCGCAGACGCCATGCTTGGCTTGCCACCGCGGGCAGCCTTCCTATGGATCCGGACATCCGAATTGGCGTCGTGTAAAAAACACGCTTAAATATTAATACAGTAGTTAGTCAACCTAGGCGTTAATAAATTACAACCTAATATCTGTTTCATCTAGGTTGACCCCGGGTGACAGCCGTATTTCGTATTTTCAATAATTTCAATCACGTACTATACACTCACGGACAAAAAAATCGAGTCAGAGTGCGTTTTTCATACTAAAGAGACTATTTCGGAAGCTTGGTTCCTCGCCAGTAGAGACTTTTAGTGAAATCTGATGATGGATACCCCGAGCATCAATACAGGACTTCCAGAGTGCCAAGGATACCCAACTGATTGAAGCTGCGGTTAACTCCGGAATTGTGCATGTTCAGAAAAAGATCTAAAATGGCAATAAAATGTAAGGAAATCCAAATGCTGACCCAAACTCTCTCGCTGTGGTGATAACTGATAGTGCGATCAGTTAGGTATCTTAAAAACTTTTGACCTCCTCTATTGTACCTAGGAGTATCCGCCATTAAACCTCACAAAAATAAATCCCTGGCAAGTAACCAAGGCTTCGAAATAGCCTCGTTTGTATGAAAAACGCACTCTGACCCGTTTTTTTTGTCCGTAAGTGTAGTCACATGCGAGGTATTTAAAAATAGGCGATTAATTATTTACGTTCCTGAACGGCGTCGCTAGGTATGTATTAATGTAGTTTTTATGTAGATTTAGGGTCTGTTTCACAATCGTCAAGTAAAGCATATCTGACACATAAATTTCTTACACTTGAACAGGGATAAGGAGAGAGCTAACTTTAACTGGCACATAAATTTACTTGTCGATTGTGAAACAGGCCCCTAAAGAAACAAGTGTAATATGTATTTATATGTCACTGAAATCATCTTAGATGAAAAAGAGTATAGGTGTTAATAAATTACAAGATCACATAACTCGACGACGCGCTGGCCTAGTTGGTAGTGACCCTGCCTACGAAGATAGCGGTCCTGGGTTCAAATCCCGGTAAGCGCAGATATTTGTGTGATGACCGCGAATATTTGTTCATGTGTCTGCAATGTCTTCTATATGTTTAAGATTGTATTTTGCAACCGAATAGCGGCCTTTACACGTAAAGTTCGGACCGCGGGAAACGCCACGCGCCATTCCAATCTTCGTTCCAAACCGTACGTGTAAATGTAACTGTAATAGTAAATAACGAAAAGCAAGCTTTAAAAAACCCAACTGCTGTTAGGATAATGTCGTCAAAGTAATGTTACTTATCATGTATATATCTTTTATTTCGCCAATTTCACATTTAAATAATTTTAATATAGCCTATGACACTAGCAGTTAAGACGAATCTAACCACGTATAATTTATTAAAATCGGTTTAGCCGTTTAATTGTTACGAGCGGACATTCAGTCGGGCATATATACAAGTCAAACACATAACCCTCCTTTTGGGCTTTGCCGCAGTCGGGTAATAAAAAATTTACGGTTCGGAACGAAGATTGGAACGGCGCGTGGCGTTTCCCGCGGTCCGAACTTTACGTGTAAAGGCCGCTAATCTAGCAGAAATGACGCGACTCAGAACACAAAATTAGGCTCGTCTGAGACCGCATATGCGTGTCGACCCCTCAGGGTAGAATGCCTCTATCTATATATATAAAAGGCAAACCCGACTGACTTATATATCAACGCACAGCCCAAACTACTGTACCTAGAAACTTGAAATTTGGTACAGGGGTTCCTTTCATGATGTAAGTGAGCACTAAGAAAGGATTTTCCGAAAATCGACCCCCAACGGGAAGAAATGGGGGGAGTAGCGGGAAACTAATTCTACGCGTACGGAGTCGCGGGCGTTCTCTAGTTGGACATAAACCGCCCTGGCCCTCATCGGGGCGGATATGCCTAGGCATTTCCCCCGGGTCACAAAAAAGGTGGGTTAAAAGATGTGGCAGTAGTGACCCGGATGGACCACGATCATCGCAAAAATTACCGAAAAACCCAACCACACTCGATAGCATCTCGATTCTTCAAATCACGCCAGTCATTGTTTTTTGCCTTGTTATAACAAAATAAGTTACTGTTCAGAGAAATAAATTATGTGCCGTCACGATGTTAAGGCAAGCGTGAATAGGAACTAAAGAAGTATTAACACACTATTAAATAGCAGAAGTTTCTGTCAAAAACTCCGGTTCTTACACACCGTCCACCCCCGAGACCACTAGAGTGCCCTGCCAAGATGCACTACGCTAACTAGCGTTTCTATTCGTTTCGTTTTTAACCAATCGCGTCACTGGTAGATCCCGTGACTTTTCGTATCACGTTATCTACCAGTGACGCGATTGGTCTAAACACGAAACGAATAGAAACGCTAGTTAGCGTAGTGCATCTTGGCAGGGCCCTCTTGGCATTTTAGCAGACCTTAACGGAGCTAATCGGCTCCGTAATCCACAAAGGTGCACAACAGTGGCCCGCTTCACGAAGCTACAATTTACAAATTACAAGCGTAACCCTCTTTCTAGCAGTACGAATTAGAAAGATACTTCCGCTTGTAATTTTTAACTTGTAACTTAAGCCAAAATAGCACGATAAGGCATGCTTCTGGATTTATTTCCTATTTTAGAAATATCGAAATATTGAAATATCGAAATAAGCGATCGCGGCAAATGTATGGTAGGTTATGCGGAACTCCGCATAACTGCCACACGTTACACACCCACTTGACACTTCTACTGTTTTTTTTGTTCTGTGGGCAATACCCTAAAAACTCCATGCTTGGGACGAGTGTTTAATGCCGACTGTACTTTTACATAGTCATTACCTGTTCTTCAAGACCAAACAAATGAGACCCAACACGGTAGGTCTACATTAAATATGGCGGAAATCCTGTCGCCACCTTCCGACTCCATCAGATCAGCTGTTTGATACCTGTGGTTGATATTATGAGGGCCCAATTTGAGCATTCCATTGAAAGGAACTGGTACAAAATTTACTTTTGAAATGGACAACTAACCCTCCGTACGAACAGGGTACTGATTCTCTCAAAAGCAAAGGTGAGCGAATGCAGGAGTGAATGTCCAAGCGGCGAGTTTAATTAGTCTCTTCAGAGCGAGCAAAACACATTTTAGCGCGTGCATTTTCAATTAGGCAGCCTTATACGTTCGAGAAGCCATGCTGCCAAATTGAATACACGCGCTGAAATTTGTTTTGTTCGCTTTGACGGGACTACTTAAACTCGCCGCTTGGACATTCACTCCTGCGTTCGCTCACCTTTGCTTTTGAAAGAATCACTACCCAGGGGTGTTATTCTCTTAAAAACGGCGTTCGCTCGGTCGAGTGAACGAGTGCACGCGGCGCCGCTTATATAAACCGGCGAGTTTAAGTAGTCCCGTCAGAGCGCACAAAACGCATTTTAGCACGTGCATTATCGAATGTATAAGGCTGTCTATAATTGAGAATGGATACTACGGTGGAAAACTTTTATCTATATATATATTATATAAAAGGCTAACCTGACTGACTGACATATCAACGCACAGCCGAAACTACTGTACCTACCTAGAAACTTGAAATTTGGTACAGGGGTTCCTTTTATGATGTAAGTGAGCACTAAGAAAGGATTTTCCGAAAATCGATCCCCAACGGGAAGAAATGGGGGGAGTAGCGGGAAACTAATTCTACGCGGACGAAGTCGCGGGCGTCCTCTAGTTTATACTATGTAAACTGCAGATACGAGTATATGTATATTGTACAGTACATCTGTATTATGTAGATGTTATTATTTTCAAATCACATGGTTTTTTTGCAAATATTCTTAAACTATAATCTTTGCACCACTGCGGTGAGTCAACTAATTTTCACAAAAGTCTAACATTTCATAAAAACTAATCTAAAACCCACTGTACTGCCCCAACAATAAAATACTTCTTTGATTGTTTTTGTATTGTTAGTTATTACTTTTTTGTAGCAACTAAAAACATCGTATTACATCCTATTATAATACAAGATGAACCACAAGAAAAAAATTAACCATTGAATTATTGCAACCGCAAAATAAATTAACACCTAGCCTAGTCGGTAGTGACCCTGCCTACGAAGCTAGCGGTCCCTGGTTCGATTCCTGGGTAGTTATTCTTTCAAAAGCAAAGGTGAGCGAACGCAGGAGTGAATGTCCAAGCGGCAAGTTTAAGTAGTCCCGTCAAAGCGAACAAAACACATTTCAGCGCGTGTATTCAATTTGGCAGCATGGCTTCTCGAACGTATAAGGCTGCCTAATTGAGAATGCACGCGCTAAAATGTGTTTTGTTCGCTTTGACGGGACTACTTAAACTCGCCGCTTGGACATTCACTCCTGCATTCGTTCACTTTGCTTTTGAGAGAATCACTACCCTGGTATGGGCAAATATTTGTGTGATGAGCAAGAGTAGGTATTTGTTCCTGAGTCTTGTATGTTTTCTATGTATTTAAGTATACATTTAAGTATGTATGTAGTATGTTTATTTTATATAAGTATGTTTATCGTTGTCTAGTACCCATAGTACAAGCGTAGAGCTTAGTTTGGAACTAGGTCAATTGGTGTGAGATTGACTCCTAATATTTATTTTTGTATTATTAAATGAAGTAGGTATAATATGTAACAAGGTAAATCTTAGTAACGAATGCTTGATACCATGTCAGCCATTACGTTTAAAAGTTCTCAGATTTGACAGCAAGGATCGGAATTATCGTTAAATTTATTTAAACTTGGTAAATGTCAAAATTTATTGAAAAACGGTTGTGGAGAAAAAATTAGGTAGTAGTAGGTAGAGTCGTTTTAAAAACCCTTCAATTATTTGTTGATAGCTAATAGATTGTAACCTCTGATGATACACCAAGAGGAACTCAAAGATATCCTGGGACGCTTGAGTCATAATGTTATTGCGATTTCCACGCGGACGAAGTCGCAGGCATAGCTAGTGAGTAAATAAAAACATATAATGTCTATGATTGGCCTTTTCTGCAAAGTTTTAATTCTAATTAAAAAAAACTGACGGCAATGGTTTCGTATTTCTTATCAAGAAACAGCAAAAAAACGGTTTGCCCGAAACTCTGTACGTAGGTTGTAAGGTCTGGTGCTTCCGTAATGATTGCATTATGATATTACTTTAAGTTCCGGGATAAACAGAATGAAATAATATAAAAGGGAAACCTGACTGACTTATATATCAACGCACAGCCGAAACTACTGTACCTAGAAACTTTAAATTTGGTACAGGGGTTCCTTTCATGATGTAAGTGAGCACTAAGAAAGGATTTTCCGAAAATCGACCCCCAACGGGAGGAAATGGGGGGAGTAGCGGGGTACTAATTCTACGCGTACAAAGTCGCGGGCGTCCTCTAGTATTTTTATAATTTACAAGAAGCAATCGACATTATTTCTTGCTAAATAGATCGGACTTTCATGTTTCTCCGTTACAAAAGGGTATTGGGTAAAGTTAGTTTAAATACAGGGTGTTTGGCAGTTGGGTGTAGGGGTTTTAAGAGATGATAGTTAGGGTCATTCTGAAAATTTTGACACCATTTATTGCATGGTTTTTGAGATATTGTATTTTATTTTAATACTTGAAAGAACGCTATGTTCACCGTAAAACAATTATTAAACACCCTGTAAAGCCAGTATTGAATAAATTTTTAATGTTTTACCTTCGTAATACATCGGTTCTTCAAAATAAATTCAAATTGACGCCTGCTAATGCTTGACTGATTATTAATTGTTTTTCTTGCAAACAAAGCACTTTTTCAAATATTAAAAAAAATACAATATCTGTAAAAACTGTGCAACTTTGCATAAAGTAACGATTTACTGTCATTAGGTTCAAATGGAAAATCGTCCACTTGAAATTATACGTCAGTTCAGAAAAATGACCATTTGAAATACAACAAAAAGGAAAATTGTCCATCTTGAAAAACGTCTAAAATGGAATCATGTCCCATGGTGAAAATTGTCCAATATGATATTGGTCGAAAAAAATATATCTATTTGTATTTACGTACACTCAGAAATATGACCTATTGTAAATACGTCCTACCTGAAATTTGTACAATTTATATTATTATTATATGGTCTTAAATCATATTACACTACATTCACTTGTGCGTACACTGCGTACCTATTTCATTTTGGTCATAATTTATAATGGACAAAATTCCATTGGGACTTAATTAATTTACAACGAAATTAAATTTGGTTGTAAATACTTTTCAGCACAATTACATTTTGACTAAATTCACTTTGGATACTATATTACTTTTGACCCATTTTCAGAATGGTTATTTCACGTGGACGATTTTCCATTTGTACCTAATGACAGTAAATCATAGTAACTGAGGTTAAAAGTGTTCAGAATAAGCCTGACTAGCATCCCATAAAACCCCAACACCCGACTGCCTAACACCCTGTGGGCCTAGGCTAGTTGCGTCTTTATCGCGTGTCAAATGTGGATAAAGCATCCGTCACTGTCGTACTTATTTACGTGTCAGAAGGTGACGGATGCCTTATCTAAACCTTGTCACGCGATAAATGTACTTTAAACATATTTTTTGTTAAATTGTATCTAGTTCTTAATATAGATGTACAAAAAAATCTAGGCTACATTAAAAACAAGGAAGTCCTTGAGTAAAAAATGGCATAATTACTTATATAACAAAGTATTTTCGAGCCATATGCATAAATCGATAAAAAATTGCGACGTATTTCCGGCTCGCGTGCGTAATTCGGATAATTTGCTGTTTTTTATGCTTGATTAATGTTATTTAATTAATTAAGATGGATGACACGTCACACCTACAAGTAATTAGGTACAGTCGGTCGTATAAGTAGGTGCACACTTTGGTACCTTGTCGCTTTCAGAGGGTTGTGAAGCGACGTTTAAATCGGGCCATGCCATAGTTTATCGACCTTTTTTTCTTTTTTACTATTATGGCATCTGGTTGCCGTCATATTGAAATTTTGTTATTGTCATATATCTATAGGTACTATCAGACCATTGGAACCTTGACCCACCATAGAACTGTGTCACAGAGACGTTATGATTCAAGTTATAAAAAGTGTCAAACAAATTGTTTTATAATGTCACTGTGACACCGTTCTATGGTGGGTCAGGGTTCCATTGGGCTGATAGTACCTAGATATTTTTCTAGCAGGAACAACATGTGGTTAGTGCTTGACATAATTATAATATCGACAAACCTGTTATCGATTCACTCAATCACTTCAACGTCATAGAGGAAATACTCGTACATATATAGTTGTTAAGAAAATATTCACCATGTCCTGGAACTCATTGAAGTACCAAATAAGAAAATAGCGAAATCATTTCATCTAGGAAAAAAAATACAATCATATATGTCATATGATTTATATAACAATGTGGTGCGTTATATAAAAAAAAGAACTATCAATTTATCAATATTTTATATACATCGGTGAAAATCACTCTCTGACGTTAAAATGATACCTACTTATCGATAAGAGGATTGTCGATGTTTTTATTATGTCAAGCACTATTAACACGTCGTTCGTGCTAGGAAAATCTCTAGGTATAGCATATATTCAGTGACACTCACAAGATTTAGACAAATCGATTGACATAAGAATAATCAAAATCGATCCTCGCGTTTAGTTTCTAGAGTGCCATAAAGGAACAAACATGCATAAATAGGCTGCTAAGCACATTACTCTCCTCCATCGGCAATCGGGTAAAAAGGGATTTAAACCCACGACCCACAACACATGAGCACACGACGTCTAAACCTTTGCGTCAATCACAATCAGTCATAATTCCGTTTGGACCTTGACCTAACCTAACAGAACTGCCTAACAGACAAACGTGAACAGATTATGATCAAAGCCTATAAAAAATGTGGAATGCAAATAAATAAACAACCTATCGCTGCCGTACTCATAGTCATTTTAAGGAAGAGACCAAGTCACCTGGAAGAGATCCCTTAAAGGGATAAGTTCGCCTTTCTACATGCGTTTTGTGTTTCTATTATTTTTTTACATAGACACCCCGAACTCGTTTTTTTCAAGGGTCCCGTAGGTACCCGAAGGGAGCTCAACGGGACCCTATTAATAATGTCTACGCTAATGTCTAAGCTTTAGTGCAGTGTTCACCAACAATTAAACGGTCGGTTAGCGGTTTAACGGTTGTCAAATGTATTGACTAACAGCTAATTAAGACTTAACCGTCTGTTAAATTGGTTGGTGAACTCGGCCCTTATTATATTGGCGGTTTTTATTATTAAAATGATATTTATCAAAATCCTTTAAGTTTTCGAGAACGCAATTGCAATAAACATTTATTTATTTATTTAGGGGGTTATTATTCATTTATTACAATACATAAGTACAACCCTGTAAGGGCGTGGCAATTTTCTTAAAAACCAAACATGAGTACTTATGAATAGTATAATCTATTCAATAATACTTATTCATAACATAACATTACAATAACACAATTTCAGAAGTATTTTCATTTAAATATAGCTTTTGCATTACTTATAATAATCATTGTTTAAAAAACAAAGCCCTTAATAGGAAGCAAAATTGGAAAGACGGAAGACACTCGCTTGCGTCACGAAACCAAGGTGACCTTAATTCAGTCGCTTAATCGCCTTAACAGTTATGTCTCCAAATGAGTCATAACCATTTTTAAATGTATTAAAACTCAAATTAAGGCTGTTTTAGTTGTTTATTATGAAAGATAAAAGAGGTTTTGCAAATGCAATGCAATGTACACTTCAGTTCTTTTAATAGCGTTCGGCTAGCTATATGGCTATCACACTAGCACTCGCAAATCGCAACTAACTGCACTATCAGAGCAATGTAACCCTGACCCACCGTAGAACTGTTTCACAGTGACGTCATGATTCAAGTTGTAAGAAGTGTCATACAAATTGTTTAAATTTTTCGATGAAAGTATAACATGGATATGATTCTATTTAAATTTCGTGCACAATTTATAATATTAAAAATGGGAGTGCATTTTTTCACATAACTTTTTTGCTCATAATCTTTTTGTTTTCATATAATTGATACTCATAATTTTTATTATAGCTGGAACTGTAAACTTTTCAGAATTTCTTAAATAGGTATTCAAAGTGTAGATAACGCTAGGTTAGGTTCGGTTTGATTTATAAAAATCCTAAAAAGTAACAGTTACTAAAAACATACGTTATGAGTTCCGATGATTATGACTTAAAACACTTTCGGACTACAAATTTTTATATGAGCCAATATTATGGACCCATTAAAATGTACACAGTTTTAGTATCGAGGTTTTAACATGTCTTAAACGATTAAATATCGGCGGCCATTAGTTTTTAACCCCCGACGCAAAAAAGAGGGGTGTTATACGTTTGACTTGTAATTGTGTGTGTGTGTGTCTGTCTGTGGCACCGTAGCTCTTAAACGGATGAACCGATTTGGATGCGGTTTTTTTTATTTGAAAGCAGGTTTTCTAGCGGTGGTTCTTGTCGGGGGTTTTCCAACTTTTTGTTGGTTAGGTTATATAAGTTCTAATTTTACCTAGGGAGGGAAACCGCTCAAGATCGGATAGAGTGGAAGAGGGGGAGAGAGGCCTTTGCCCAGCAGTGGGTCATTATAGGCTCATAATAAATAAATAATAATAATAAATAATTGTACCTACTCAATAAAAGCTCGATTTGACCAAATTACAGATAGACAATAACATGTAACTGAAAAAAATGTAGACTACTTAGTCTACGTCTTTGATTTTTGATAAGTAAAACTAACCTTACTGTTAACTGACATAAAACAAAAAATGCTTACCTCTCTTCCACCGTCAAATTCGCTAATTCAGGCACCCAGCACCAATGCTGCTCCGGCACCAACGTCATAAAAATTTGCGAAAAGTACACAAAAGCCACGAAAAATGCAAAAGGAATCATCAATAAAAACAATATTTTCTGATACAATCCAAACTCTCCAACGTATGGCAGTAAATCATCAAAGTCCGTAGCCTTTTTCTCTTTCATTTCTTTTTGTGGGTTGGCAACATTATCTGAGCTGTCAGATCTGTAGCCTTTATTCACGAAACCAAGGTCTATATTTGACAGGTTGTCTATGGTATGGTTTTGGCGGGAATCGTCCTCGCAACATGAAGTTCGCTCTTGTGGCGCCATCTTGATTGCTTGCGTTTTGTTTCCGCTAGTGCATTACTTTTTTAACTGTGTATTGATCTGTAACAATAGAAAACAAAATAAACATTTGTTTAAGAGATGGATACTTAGGTTTTTTATAAACGTATACTAGTGGCCCCACCTAGGTTTGCAGGGGTGAATTCACGGGACAAATAAGGAAATTAAAAAAAACGTTTTGCAAACTTTATCTTGTCATATTATATGAAATGAAAGGTCTCGTTATGAGGATCTCAAATATATTTTTGTTATTAGTGTAGAATAAATAGTTTTGATTTTATTCATGAAAGAAGGCGAAAATTTACCATTCCGCCCCCTGATCTCCGAAACTACTGAGTATAAAATTTTGGAAAAAGTACAAAATATAGTTTATTGCTTGTAGATTACAGGAAAACCTATAAGAATTGTATAAAAAATAATGGGAACACTTTAAAATTCCGAAATACGTTTTTCCGATTATTAATTTGTCCGAATTTCGAATTTCCGAAAGCTATGTTACGCTCGAGCTATTTTAGATTAAATACATAATTTAATGTCATACGTAGGTTAGGTTAGGTTTGATGTATAAGCGATATAAAAAGTTAAGTCTTCTATCAAAAAATTGCGTTCGGAATTATGAAAATTCGGAATTTTGATCAATTCGGAATTATGACTCTTCGGAATTATGTAGTGTACCCAAAAAAAATATGTACGGAACTCGCACTTCACCAGTTTTATGAGATAGTTTTATTTGTTCGTAGTAACTGCTTCGGAACCTGCACTGAGCAAGCGACATGTCCTTGCCAGGTTTTTACAGCAATTTAGGTTTTAGTGTCAAAAAATAATTTCAAAGCAATTCTAATATTCTAAATAAGTGTAACAGTCCTAATTCAACTTAGATCGCTTCGCCTTGGATATGTCGCAACGCAGCCTTGTTGGGTGTAATGTCACTTGAATTTTAAGTGTTTAATCTACTTAATCGGCCACATGGCGAGTAAATAGTGCATTAGCGCTGACCTCTTGTATCTTATCTGTTTATTTTTTTATCGATAACTCACGGATATCGACTTTTGGAATCACTTCTTGTTTAAGTCATGGGAGCCAAATTAGTAAAAAAACCTGTGGTTAATTAATTATAATATATGTCATATTAAGACTACGCCGAGCGTACGCCGGATGTACAGTGGCGCCCTCATCACTATTATTGTGATTTCTAATAAAATAAAGTATTTTCTTGAAATCGGACGGTGCATTTTTGTACTACAAATGAAAACACAACTTATAGGACATATCACCTAGTTTAATAACAATTGACCTTTGAGTTATCAACTTAACGGAAAAAAGTGGCCACCTTTTCCCGTTAAGCTGACTACTCATAGGGTAATTGTTATCAAAGTTTGTTACGTATCCCATAAATTGTGTTTTTACTTGCGCTACAAAAATGCATCGTCCTATTGCAAGGAAATTCTTTAGTTAATTAGAAAACACAATAATAGTAATGAGGGCGCCACTGGACGGTCGACGTTTGCTCGGCGCAGTTTTAAAATGAAGTACCTAAACTTTACCTATTAACTAAATGTAAATACTTTTTGTTTTATTTCCTCGCGTTGATAAAAGCACTGTCTTCCGCAGCAGAAAGGACACTAAAGTTGGATTTTATAAAGATCCGTTAGATCAATTTTCGGTCTGGAATGTCAAAACTTGTATAAAACTAAAATTTGATCTGACATATTTACTAACAGACCTTTATAAAACCCATACGCAATTTATGGACTCGACATGACTCGTCCATAAATTGCGTACTTTCCGCCCTCTGCAACAATGTACAATACAGGGCCTCTAGCTAGTCAACTCGGTAAAACCATATTGTATTTGACGTGTTATGTTATGAGACTCGGACGCCATTACTGGAATAGAGGAACAGCTGTATTGTTTCTCCTGACTCCACGTCTGTGACCTCAACCACAAAATAGATAGGTACAGAAGTCAATCACATGTATGTACTTCACTTTTCATACCTACGCTCAGCGGTCGCTCTATGGTTGTCTACTATGGCTTATGCACAAAAAACTATCGTGGTAGTGGACCTCGTAGGTATCTAGTTGTTTGATTTATCGTTGAGAATTAAACGGGAAGAATGTAAATATAAATTAATAATAACTAAAATATTTTTATTTTCATATCATTGTTATGTTATTACACATTTGACTATCGAAAATCCCTAATAACTTCTAAACGGATTACCCTAGTTACACAATTTATATTGCCCTATCCGTTTTAGACCTAAACCTGTCTAATGACACTAAAAACAACACAATATCTACACAAACAAAAAAACATGTTTTCAACTTACGTAAGGTGGCGTGAATTTACCTTACAAAAAAATTCTTTACTTCGTTTATACTGATACAAAATAGGAAACTATTATATAAATCGATCTTACACCGTTTAATATTGAATTTAAACAACCGTCCACTGAACAGTTATAATTACTTTTTTTTTTGTTGCTTTATTATTGCACAAAAAAGTTCACAGACGCGTGTCTCAAGCGGATGGCACTCGCGCTCGCACTGGTCCTAACCGGTCCGAGATATCGTGTCCGTGAGCAGTGTCTATGTGTGCTCGAGCGCACTTTGTATGTAGATTGACTTCTGTACCTATCTATTTTGTGCCTCAACCAAATTCTACCCCTGATTCATGTCATCCTGGTACATTTTTCCGCAATAACGCTGGCTTATACAGCGACCAGCAGGCCTAGTATGGTTGCGTTTATCCCGTGACAAAATGTGGATAAAGCATCCGTCGCTCTCGTACCTACCTACTTATATTATACGTGTCAGAAAGTGACGGATGTTTTATTCACATTTTGTCACAAGATAAACGCAGCCATATTAGGCCATCGGGCCGATTATGGTCGTGTTTATCGACGGTATAAAACATCTGTCACTTTCTGACCAGTATGTAAGTGCGAGAATGATGGAAGCTTTATCCACTGCGATAAAGGCGACCATAATACGGGCCCTGGGGCCCTAACATGGCTGCGTTTATCGCGTGACAAAGTTTAGATAAGGCATCCGTCACCTTTTGACACGTAAATAAGTATGACAGTGACGGATGCTTTATCTACATTTGACACGCGATATAGACGCAACCATAGAACAGAAAAAACAGTAGAAGTGTGAAGTGGGCGTATAAAGTGTGGCATACTTTTGCTGCGATCGCTTATTTCGATATTTCAATATTTCGATATTAAATTTCTAAAATAGGAAATAAATCCAGAAGCATGGCTTACTGTGCTATTTTGGAATGTAAAAACGATAGCCGCACCAAAAACATTTTCCATGGTGGCGTGTTGTTTTTATGATAGTTCGAGTATTGGCGACAACAGGTCTGATACTAAGCGAAGCTCATGCCACTTTCACTGTTTTTTCTATTCCGTGCCTCAACCTAATTCTATCTCTGCGATTTCTGTCATCCTGGTACATTTTTCCGCAATAAAGCTGGCTTATACAGGGACCAGAGGGCTTATTGTCTAACGCACTCGCAATCACGATCGTTTTCATTTTGGAAATCGAAGTCTTGTCTGCATACAAAATGAAAACAATTGCTCCACTTTGAAGCCGGTTGCTATTGCGAGTGCGTTAGACAATAGCCCCCCAGGACACTTATAGCGGCCGAGTTAAAAACAATACCATAACAAATCAAAAGCAATACGATTTTAGCGACTAGAATAGAGCCAGAGTTATGCAATGTTTAAATTTAGCAAACATGATCATAATTAATGATCGTGCCAAATATTTGCAACAATATTCCCAATGACCAAACTAATTGACTTGTCACCGACATGGCCACTGATTCATAATGACTTGATGACCATTCGTCATGTTACTACAACACGCAAGACAATTAATAAACAGAGGTAATTGATTAAGGGCAAATATACACATTAAAAACCGGTCAAGTGCCAGGCGGACTCGCGCACCGAGGGTTCCGTGTTTAAGATTAATATGCTTGGTAACCGCAAAAGAAAATACTCATTTTGTTATAAACTTTATTTTCTGTGCAATAATTCATTATGACTTTTTTGTTTTTTCTCAAAAACTGTAAATAATTAACACTTCATTTTATTTTTCCCATAAAATATTTAAATAACTATCTATCTATTTCAGATTTTTGGATTTATACATTTCGGACATTAGGGGAGGGGAACAGTGAGTTATTGCGGACAAGCAAGTTACACAACTATGCCAAATTTCAAGTTGATCTAGCATTTATAGTTGCTGAGAAAACCTGCTGTGACATACAGACAGACAGACGACGAAGTCTCATCATAAGGGTGCGGCTCCACTGGCGGAGACAAGCGGAGCGGAGCTGTGCCAATATTAATCAATAGAAGGCGCATGCGGTCACGTCGAGCGCGCCTTGTGCACGTTAGTTTAGATTCTATTGGTTAATATTGGCACAGCTTCGCTCCACTCCGCTCATCTCCGCATCAGTGGAGTCGCACCCTTAGGGTTCTTTTTTTACCATTTTGGTACGGAACACTAAAAATGATCACATACATACATAAACTAACGCCTTCGTTTTGAGGTACAGGCAGAGCTACAGAATTACATACAGCTCTAAAAACTTGTTAATAATTCTGTAACCACATTTTGCAGTAGGTTAAGATATTTACCAGTGTATTAGTGACAGGTTGCAAGCCCATCGCCTAACAGTACTACAAGCCTTTATTCCCTTAGTCGCCTCTTACGGCATCCACGGGAAGACATGGAGTGGCTCTATTCTAACCCGGCACACACGGGTCAAAATTATTCGTACATTATTTTGATCCTTACGCAGTTTTGATAACAGTAGTTGCTCCTGAGTCTTGGATGTATTTATAATTATATACCTTTTGACGCCTTATGCGAAATAAGTACATAATGTGTCACTCACATGCCAAACATGTTTGCTATGCTATACAAATTACAACTTAATTGATACGAAGCAAAGTCTCTTTTAATGTTCAACTTGTGTCGCCCAGAGCCAACTGTGGCGTTCGAATACGTATTTCTCTATATACTTAAGTATGTTTATCGTTGCCTAGTACCCATAGTACAAGCCTAGAGCTTAGTTTGGGACTATGTCAATTTTTGTCCCTTGATAATTTATTAGGGTTCCGTACCAAAATGGTACAAAAGGAACCCTTATGGTGAGACTTCGTTGTCTGTCTGTCTGTCTGTATGTCACAGCAGGTTTTCTCAGCAACTACAAATGCTATCAACTTGAAATTTGGCATAGTTGTACAACTTGCTTGCCCGCATCTATTTGTAGTAAAAAAAAAATGAAATTAATTTTAATAATAATTGAAAAGGGGTCTAGAATGGGGGGTTCAAAAATGAAAGTGGTTCGATTATAGCAAATGGGGTGTCATATGAAAGGTCTTAATCTGCGCATTTCAAAACTATTTTTTTGAAAATTTTCTGTGATGTATTTTTTGATTTATAGCCAAAAATGTACAAAAAATGACCGTGCCCCCCCCTTATCTCCGAAGTTTATTCATCAAAAATTCTGAAAAAAATCCTGACGTATAGATAATTACTTATATTTTCTGGGAAAAATAAAATAAAGTATTCATTATTTACAGTTTTTGAGAAATAACAAAAAAACTAAGAAAATCTCTATTAAAATTCAGGCTAGTCAAAATCGACCTTATTGCCTGGAAAATAAAGCTTATAACAAAATAAGTATTTTTTTTTTCGGTTACCAAGCATATTATCTTCAATACGGAACCCTCGGTGCGCGATTCCGACTCGCACTTCACCGGTTTTTTATTATTATTATTATTTTATCATTGCAATGCGGCGATTCTTCTCAGCAGTGTTCTCTTGGGAAGCGCTGGTAGATTTTGACGTGAAAAATATTAGCGTTCATTACACAAATATCTGCCCTTACCGGGATTTGAACTCAGGACCGCTTCGAAGGCAGCGTCACTACCAAACTAGGCTATAGCCTGTGTCAATTGAAATTGCCAAAGATGTAAACAAATTATACTCGAAAATCTAATTCAAGACCAAAATCCTAACCTCAACGGGCGCACATTCGCTATGATTACTGCATTTTGGTTTAAGTGCAGGTATTGTTATCAATAAACCTTAACCTTATGTTACTGGTTAAACGAGTTCTCATTCATGTTTTTATGCAATAATGTTAAAATAACTAAATAATCAAGATAGGAACTGTCAGATTTTGGTCTTGAATTAGATTTTCGAGTATAGTACTGTTTGACACATAACCTCAAACATTAATCAAGCGTGTTTTTATTTAAAATAAAGTATAATTGATAATGATTTAATCTTAAAATTAATGTGAAAGTAAAGTTTATAATCCAGTGTATAATAACTGCTAAGACCTCGCTTGATCTTAAAAAGCATGTGATTATCGAGTTACAATGGTAAATAGGTTCGTTTGGTTGTGTTTACATCTTTGCCAATTTCAAATGGCACAGACTATAGGTGTCGGTGATAATACTTAACCGACCCTGACTTATATTTTTGCTTTAATAATTTTAAGGATCTGTGTTCTAGATTGTTAGTATACTTGACCAGTTACTATCACAATAGTCCTTGAATAGCGTGGATTTAATTTATCGCCCTGGTAGCGAATGGCAAGCCTTACAAACGAGGACACGAAAAGAAGGAGCTCTATACTACTCGATAAAGCAATATTGCTTTTGACATGTATTGTCAACGTTATGAAAAACAGTTGTGAGAAATCATTTATTGAATAGCTATAAAAATAACAAAGATATAAGCCAACAAAGATTTGTTCCTATCTCTTTCTAGCAAAACATACTTTATCATGACGTCACACGGCGTATCGGATCTCTCTGTCTAATCGCTGCTGTCTAATTAGCAGTTTTAAATGCTTGTATTATCCGTATTTTTTGGCCGATTTTAATATTAATTCCACTTTTGATGATCTCTTTTATGGTAGTTTCATGTTTTGCTGAGAAATTAGATTTAAAAAAATCCATGCATATTCCACTAGTGTGTGTAGAAAAGGCGCAACTACTATATGAATTGTATTGTACATCCAACCTTATTATAACCTTTGAGAGTTTAATATGCTTCTCTATTAATTAATTGACAAGATTTCATATTTTCAAGACTTTAATTTTATTCGTTCTATAGATACTGTTTGGAAGGAGGAGACACTAATAGTTTTTTTCAGTTTTCCCTAGGATGAATAATTAATAATTATTTTATTATTCATTTATTAAGATGTATTTATTCTAAAAGGGCGTAATTTCATTTCTACGACACAATGGACATATTACGTTAGTCCAGTCTGTATTTATTTATTTATTTATTTATTTATTATTGGAATACAAACAGCCTAAATATTACCAAAAAATATAAAATAATAATTCAAAGAAAGTTCTTTTTTTTTTTAATAATAGCGGCCCACCGATACTTATTTAAGTATCTATCTATCTGTCAATAGTGTCAATGGCAAATTTAGAATTATGCCAGTTTTTTTTCTCGTGAAAAAGGCAATGGTATTATATCTATTCGGGCGTAGTATTGGTACAAATTGATATTTTTTATCTTGTATTTTTTTAAATAAAGAAAAACAAATTTAATTAAATATTTTGCCGTGTTCAGGAGGCAAAATCCTTTCGATTCCTATAGTAATTTGCAGGTGTCACCAAAATGAAATGTTGTCAATTGCACATACGGCTTTTCTCCATAGGATGGCAAAGATTGTCAGCTGTTTAATTGTTCAGCCATACTTTGTTAGTCACGTAACTTTTTTTTTAATTCAGCCAATGACTTAAATACCAGGTCCTTACTTCAAAGCAAAAAGGTTCATTTCATTCATACGGGCGTAGAATCTTCGTGATTCTGCCAATCAGTAGGCATCGGGGTCATTGCCATTTCGCATTTACTGCCTTATAATAGAATGTTATGCAAAAATCAACTTTATTACGTCGAAGATAAGAGATGCGTTCAATTTTACCAATGGTAAATAGAAATATGCTGTCTTTATCATAGTATTTGCATTCTTAAAAGTAAAGGTTAAACGAAAATAAATCTTAGTTTGTAATAAATAAGTGTCAAATATTTTTACGAAGTTGTTAAAATAAATTGGTAATAGGACCAAATACCGGTTTTATTGTTTAGACGAAATTGTGTTTTATTACAACGGAGAAAGAGTTATTTTGAGTGCATAAGATAAAGTTGTAAAGATGCATTCATCAGTTGATTTAGCATACAATAGAGTAATAACTAAATCGTTTTTAACTAGCGATTTTATATGTGTGTGTAAGATTGTACACGCCGACGAAAAACCGGCCAAGTGCGAGTAGGACTCGCGCACCGAGGGTTCAGTATTTAAGATAATATGCTTGGTAACCGCAAAAAAAACTCGTTTTGTTATGAACTTTATTTTCTATGCAATAAGGTCCATTTTGATTAGCCTAGATTTTAATCATGATTTTCAAAGATTTTTGTTATTTCTCAAAAACTGTAAATAATTAACACTTTATTTTATTTTTCCCATAAAATATAAATAATTATCTATATGCCAGGATTTTTTCAGATTTTTTGATTAATAAACTTCGGAGATAAGGCGGGGGAACGGTCACTTTTTGTATATTTTTGGCTATAAATCAAAAAGCGAATACCGGAAAATTAAAAAAAAAAAACAGTTTTGAAATGTACAGAGTGAGCCCTTTCATATGACACCCTATTTGCTATATTCAAACCACTTTCATTTTTCAATCCCCCATTCTAGACCCCTTTTCAATTATTTATAAAATTAATTTCATATTTTTTACTAAAAACAGATGCGGACAAGCAATTATGTACAACTATGCCAAATTTCAAGTAAAATTTAAAGGTTCCCGAGGGAATAACGAACATAACGATAATAGAAATCCCCACCACGTGGAATAACTAATTATATGCAGACGAAGCTATATAATTTATAAATTAATTTAAACCAAGGTTAAAAAATAACTGTAGCTCTCAAATTGAATGTATTAATTTATGGTAAGTAATCAGGAAATACATTACAACGTTATCAATATCACGTTTTAATTTGAAATAAAAATTACATTCTAAGTTGTTTGAAAAATGCATCTTTTTCACATAGTATAAAACAAAGTTGCTTTCCGCCGTCTATACGCTTATATCTTTCAAATTAGGCAACGGATTTTAATGCGGTTTTCATTAATAGATAGTCATTCAAGAGGAAGGTGTTTAAGTAAATATAAAAAAAATTGGATTAAAATCGCCGTCAATAGAACTTGCCAAAGAACCAATTCACCAAGATTACTCGATAATCACGTACTTTTATAGATCAAGTGTAGTGAGGTCTTTGCAACGATTTATACACTAAATCATTATTTTCATATTAAGTTTAAGATGAAATAACTATTCATTATACGTTATTTTTAATAAAAACACGCTTGGTGAATATTTGAGGTTTTGTGTCAAACAGTACCTACCTACTAATTTGTTAACATCGTTCACAAGTTCTATTGATGGCGATTTTATGTAAGGGTGTTACAGAAAAGTCACATAAACCGGAGCCAAGCGAGGGCGGGTCGCTAGTTTATAATAATATAACTAACTTTTACGCCTTTTCGGAAATTTTCTTGACAGCTACGCGGCTTTTAGCCATTTCGACGCATACTGCCAGAAACCCAAATTACCTGATACGCGGATGACCATTAGACTATGTAGGTATGTTTACGTTATGTTAGTATGATTTAATATTAGGCAGTGTCGACGGAGCTCCGCTACCGCGGAGCTCCCATTTCTGGGTGGTTTGGCCCTCCGGGCCTGCTGCAAAACTAACATAACGTATCAGGTAATTTATGTTTCTGGTACTATGCTTCCATAGCAGTTTTCATTAGCGGCGCTTCACACACAATCCTCTTTAATACATAAGTTCGCCTGGATCTCTATTCCACATTCTCTTTACCTCTATTGCTATAGTATTGTTAACGTTATCTCTTTATCGGTAAGGCGGCGGCTAAGTCGTAAACAATGTGATTGCAATAAAACTACAATCTATTTATAAGATAAAATACTCGTATAATGGCGACCCCTTTTTAGGGTTCCGTACCCAAAGGGTAAAAACGGGACCCTATTACTAAGACTCCGCTGTCCGTTTGTCCGTCTGTCTGTCACCAGGCTGTATCTCAAGAACCGTGATAGCTAGACAGTTGAAATTTTCACAGAAGATGTATTTCTATTGCCGCTATAACAACAAATACTAAAAACAGAATAAAATAAATATTTAAGGGCTCCCATACAACAAACGTGATTTTTTTGCCGTTTTTTGCTTATAATGTTGTATGTATAGATAATCGAACGGAACCCTTAGTGCGCGAGTCCGACTCGCAATTGGCCGGTTTTTTCAGAGCTAATATCTCTCAAACGGCTCAACCGATTTTCATTAAACCGAGCTAAGAACCATCCCAATAATAATTGTCCCTTTCTTTGCTACAGCAATAGAATAAGAGAACACGTCACTACACAAGCATTAAAAGTAATTAGGGTGAATTGCAAAAATATAGTTAAGGAGTTAATTTAGATAATTAACTTTTTCCATTGTTTTTTAGTTTGTGTAACGAAAATTATCCATATGATTATATGACTAATCTTCGTTACACATAGGAAAAAGTTAAGGATTGTTAAGGATTTTTTAATTGAGCCCTTAACTATATACAATATTTTTGCAATTCACCCATTGACGTCTCTGATTGTGGCAGTAATTTTCTTTCTTCGACGTCACGTTAGTCTAGCTTTAGTTGGTAGTCTTGGAGGTTTTCTATGTATTTAAGTATTTATATCGTTGTCTAGTACCCATAGTACACGCCTAGAGCTTAGTTTGGGACTTGGTCAATTTGTGTGAGATTTTCTTTGGATATTTATTTATTATTTATTATTATATCATAATTATCATAAAACAAACATTTTTGGAATTGTACTATCACGAACGTTAATTTGTGACCCATTTGAAGAAAAATATGCTTGAAGTCGTCAGTGTCATTAGAGATGTCAAGTCATGAAACTCAACCTTATTGTTGTAGAATGTCAGATTGACTTTGGACCTAAGGTGGGTACTAAATTTAAGTTCGCGACTGTATCTAGTAAGCTTAGTCGATAGTGCATTTATTATTATCTATTATATACCTATCATAAAACAATCATTTTTAGAATTGTGGTTAACTAAGTAGGTAGTGCGTGTAAGTTACCCTGTCTCCAAAACTAGCAGTCTCGGGTTCGATTCCCAACAAGGGTAATTATTTGCGTAATGATAATGAGCAAGAATATTTTGTTGCGAGTCTTGGATGTCTAGTTATGTATTTTACTCAAAAATGCTATGTAATCTTGCCATAACACCAGTAAAAAGGAGCCAGTAGGTTGACGTTCCTGGACAACTGGAAAAGTGTCCAGTAAAGTTGAGGAATTTCGAATTTGGAATCAAAAAGTGTCCAGTAAGTAAGTATGGAAATTCCATAACATATCATATTATTTGAATTTGGAACTATCTGTAAAGACTGTGACAGCCTTCAAAAAGGCTACTTATACTACATGAAAAGCTAATCATTCAGCTCCAAAAGTACCAGGGCATCAGAAACCAAAAGCGTTATCTCGTTCAGACCAGACATCGCGCGATTTCTCTTCATTTCAGCATCGCTTGCTCCGCACCATCTCAGTTTTATGTGCGCCTAGTACATCTCGGCCGGTATGACGAGTTGTGAATCGTTAAAAAAAAATAAAAAAACCGGGTAAGCGACCGGCTAAGAGTCGGACTAGCGCCCTGAGGGTTGTGCACATGTGGTCATCAATATTTTAACATTTTTTTTTTAAATCATTCTACTTGTTCTATTTTTGAGTAAAGCACTATACATGCTTCGACCATTAAGAGCCATCCTGGACTCGTATGTATAAAAGCCCTCGCCTGGCGGCTCGGGCTTCTACCTCATACTCGTCCAGGAAGGCTCACTTACTGGTCTTTGCAGTAATGTACTATAAATGTAGCTGGATTGTTTTTTTTTTGGTAATTTTTCTAAAAATGAAACCTGTCTAGATCGATTTATCGTTCCCGAAACCCCCTCTAAATTCTCTATATAAATTTACCTAGACTTAAACTAAGGTCTAGAATTGTGCTATGGGTACTAGACAACGAAAAACTTAGGTACTTATCTATCTAATACCTTTAAATTTCATGAAAATCGTTTGGAGCCGTTTCCGAGATTCAGATTATATACAGGGTTATTGGTTGTTGAATACATTACTTTTAAGGGGATATATATAGTACACTCATCTGCAGCAAAAAAGGTCATGTGGCACCCTGTCCGAGAGTTAGTAGTTTCTTAGATATAGAACATTAAGTTTTTTTAATTACTATTAAATTTACAATTCTGGGACTAAATGGGATAGACGAAAAAAAAAACTTATTGTTTTTACATTGTAATTCTAAAAAATAGGTAATTTTAAGAGACCCATTTCATTAATTTTGTATTTGACACGACAGTTTTTTTTTTAATATCTTTATTTATTTAGTAGACATTTTGTGGATGACATGATTATTTTAAATTTGGGATGGCATTTTCTAATAAATTACAACAATAAAATGATATCCTATGATGAAAATTTATTGTAATAGTGTATTAAAATAAACTATTTCAAGCGGTATTCGCCTAACCCGTAAGATACACCTAGGAGGGCTTCAAGCCGAAAACGAAAGTCAAACAAAGGTTAAATATACTTTTGTCGAAATATCCGAAATAAATAAATATTTAAAAAAAAATGCAGTGCGGCTTTAAAACCCTATTCCTCGAAATGGTTTTCGAATTAGAGTAATTGTATAAATATGAACAAACCCAATTGTTATGCCATGTATGTATGTGTATTACTGAAATAACTACCTAGGTTTACTAGCTATCGAACGGTGCACTTATAAAAAAATAACAATTCAATTGCATTGCCAATTATAAAACAGTAATTAAACAGGGTAGCAAAATGTCCTAGGAACTTTGATAAAAATTCTCAAATTTTCAGAAAACGCCGAAGACCTCAAAAAATAGTCATTTCCGGACAGGGTACCATTGGATCTTTTTTGCTGTATATCCCTTCAAAAGGAATATATTCCATAACCAATAAGCCTGTATAGAAGAATTGCTCGTTTAAAGGTATTAGATAGATAGCTAAATTTTTCGTTGTCTAGTACCCATAGCACAATTCTAGACCTTAGTTTAAGCCTAGGTCAATTTATGTAACATTGTCCTTTTATTTAACTTATCTGTTTACAACTATACAAATTGTTACTTCTGAGTCTTGGATGTTTTATTTTTATTTAAGTATTTATTTCTCTATTTAAGTATTTATATCGTTGTCTGGTACCTATAGCATACGCCTAGAGCTTAGTATAAATTTAAGCCAATTTATCCAAGATTGTCCTTTAATATATTTACTAGATATAAAAAAATAAAAAAACGTACCTCCGTTCCCCTATTTACTAGCTGGAACCGTCACTACACACCACAATATTTCAAAGTCCAAAGGACTTTCTAAATATCACTTGAGCAAGTACTAAACTACTGTCAAATTACTTGCTACTAGTAACGCACCGTGCGCGCGCGCCGACTGCTCGGGCAAGGTTACTCTAGCCGTTTAAATAACTTAAATCCACTTTATCCCCACCATTATTTACACTTTATTTATTAACATACTTGTAATATTTATGTATTGATTTATGTTATACATTACATAATTAGGAATTCTATTTTTAGTTTACTAAATATAAGTAAATGTAAAAGGGCCGAATCGTAAGTACCCGAAACCGACGTGCATGCATGACTCGATGTATGAATGTGGAAGAAGCGAAAGAGATTTGTCAGGATCGTAGCAGGTGGAAAGAAGTGGTCTCTGCCTACTTTTTAATGTCTATGTACCTATATTTGACGACGCATTGGCCTAGTTGTTAGTGACCCTGTCTACGAAGCTAGCGGTCCTGGGTTCAAATCCCGGTAAGGGCAGATATTTGTGTGATGAGCGCGAATATTTGTTCCTGAGTCATGGATGTTTTCTATGTATCTAAGTATATATTTATCTATATAAGTATTTATATCGTTGTCTAGTACAATAGTATGTATGTACAGTCAAGGACTGTAATCGTTATGCTACTATGGAACCCTGTCATAATGACAGCGTCAAACCACATGAAAGAAATTACGCCAAAAATTAATGATTATAACGTTATGCGACAGGGTTCCATAGTGGCTCAGCAATTAAAGTCCTTGACTGTACGTACAGTCAAACAATTAGATTTCTACGCCTCTATGGACTATGTTAAAGTTATGTTGACAGCCAAACGTAAGACAATTCCTATGAATTGGTTTACAACGTCACGTTGACAAGGTCCATTGTGGCCTACGAATCAAATTGGTAGACTGTTCGGGTCAAATTTTGCAAGTTGAATTTGACCCACTTCCCGGTTTCCGATGAAGCTCAAAACTTGCATGTGTAAACCCCTAGCCGGTGGTAGGATGGTAGGACCTTGTGCAGGGTCCGTCCAGATCGCTACCACCATCTTATCCATCTTATCCATGTTACCAGACCAATCGATCGAACGCCGATCGACGGCATCGATTGACGTCGATCGAAGTCGATCGATTGGTCTGGTAGGAACTATAGATTGCCGGTCGACGTTGATCGACTGGTCGGATAGCTTTAATTGATGAAGGAACTATCGATCGACGTTGTTGACTAATCCATTCTGCCATAGATTGACGATCGATCGATTGGTCTGGTAGGAACTATCGATCGACGTCAACTAATCAATTCTACCATCGATCGATGCCGTCGATCGACGATCGATCGATTGGTCTGGTAACACCCTTAACCAACCGCCAAACAGCAGTGTTCGCATTGTTGTGTTCCGGTTTGGGGATAAGACAGCCGGTGTAATGACTAGCATAGATTCCATCTTAGTCCTCAGGGTTGGCAACGCATTTGCAGTCTTAGGATTGCAGTCTTGTGAATGCGAATGTCTATGGGTCACAGTTTCCACTTACCATCAGGTGGCCTGTGTGCTCGATTGCCTTCTCCATGGCATAAAAAAAAACCCGATGCCAATTCAATATTATGGTAAGTATCTAAGAGCTGATCTGATGATGGAGTCGGAAGGTGGTGACAGGATCTCCGCTATACTTGACGTAGACCCACCGAGTTGGGGCTTGTTAGTTTCGCCTTGATAAGCAGATGTTGTCTGAACGGAAAAGAGTATAGTCGGCAGCAAAATTTTGTCCCAAAAATGTTTGACAGATATTTATTAGTTTATACGCTACTAGCATAGAGAGATAGAGACATGAAAACATGTAAATATTGTATCTCGTCTAGGTGTCTGTTAGGAAAACATTCATTTTCGAAACTTTTGTGGGTGGCCGTACTCCGTTCGTTTTTAGGGTTCCGTACCAAAATGGTAAAAAGGAAATGATCGTTCCCCCCCTTATCTCCGAAGTTTATTAATGAAAAAATATGAAAAAATTGTGACGTATTGATAATTATTTACATATTATGGGAATACAAAAAAATAAATTGTAGGCTAGTCAAAATGGACCTTTTTGCATAGAAAATAAAGTTCATAAAAAAAATAAGTATTTTATTTTGCGGTTACCAAGCATCTTATCTTAAATACGGAACCCTAGGTGCGCGAGTCCTACTCGCACTTGACGGGTTTTTTTGATATTACGGCAGCATTGGCCCTTTATGTCGAAGGCAAAGAAGGGCGTCGCGCGGAACTGTAATTTACGCCTTTCTATTTTATCATTTAGATATACATTCATTTCCTGCCCACGTGCGTAATGCTTGACATTATGTGTGCGTCCATTTCAAAGTCTAAGTCAATGTCAAAGTATTTAATACAAGTTGGTCATAAAAAATCATTCCTTTGGATCCGAAATTGTAGAAATTTATAGAAATAAGCTACTTTATTAAGGCAAAACACCAAAAGTATAAAATGAGAAGGTAGGGTAGAAGAAGTACCCTTTGTGGCCACTGTATTCTTTTTGGTCATTTCAGGTCGGAACGAGTATTAAAAATACTGTAAACTTAAATATAATATTCATAAATAGTTAAGACAGAAGATTAGTATTAAGATAAAATATAAAAATATTTGTGTAATTTTTCCAAAATAAGTGTACCTACATGAACTTTTATTCCAGAATTTGTTTTTTTTTTGTTTTTCTTACTCAGAATCGTTGGTATTATGGATCCTCATACAAGAAAAAAAGTGTTCCAGATTTTACTATGTAAGTTCTTTCTTCCAGTGCGTCACGACCATTACATACATACCATTACAAAAATGTGACGATCTGGAATGGAATATTTGGGACACTGTTTTTCTTTTATGAGGATCGATAGTATCAACGATTCTGAGTAAGAAAAACAAAAAAAAAACGAATTCCGGAAGGAAAAGTTCATGTAGGCACGCTTTTTTTTGGAAAAAGCCCAATTTCATAATTCTTGACATATTAGTTAAAATGTAGAGTGGCCGAAAAGGTGTAAAGGTGGCCAAAACCGGTACTAGGCACTCTATAAGAAATTCAAGCATTTTTGTTGTGGAAACAGATTAAAACAATAATAAATGTGATTTTTTTAAAACTACATAAAGCGAAAAAAAAATCGTCGGTCTCAGGCAGGATTCGAACCTACATCTCCTCTGGCTCTCCGGGCCGATGCAGGCGCATTACCAATTATGCCACCAACACCCTACTTAAGATCCACGAAATTAGTAATCGCTTGCTTTTCATACTCGGTTTTTTAATAAATGTGATGTTAAGACCTTGTGCAAAGTCCGTCCGGGTCACTACCACCATCTTATCCTTTAGCCTACCACCAAGCGGCATTCGCGTTGTGTTCCGGTGCGGGGATAACACAACCGGTGACATTACTAGCATAGAGGCATTCCATCTTGGTCCTCAGGGTTGGCGACGCATTTGGGGTCTGAAGATGGCAATCTTTAGATTGTAAGCTTTGAGAAGGCACACGAGCCCACAAGCCACCAGGGGCCTGTTTTAAAAAGCTACAAATTACAATTTACAGGTTACAAGTTTCCACTTGACACAACCTCGACCAATGACGACGAGCCATTTGAGCAGTGTTGCCAGTTATACCTGTAAAATTGTTACTTGAAGCTTTATAAAACGTGCCCCTGATGGTAAGAGGGATCTGTGACCCCTAGACATTTGCATTCCGAAGACTGCTTAGACCGCAAATGCGTTGTCAACCCTGAGGACCAAGATGGAATGCCTCTATGCTAGTAGGTAATGCCACCGGTTGTTCATCCCCACACCGGAACACAACAACACGAACACTGCTGCTTGGTCTTATAAGTATTTTTTGTAACGGAAACCTAACATCAGCCTTCATAGTTGCGAATGCTTTTTTCTCTATCTAATGACCCATGACAACAGTTTTGCTTATTTATAGCACTTTTTGTCTTAATTAGTCTTAATAAGTAATAATGTCTAGATTAATTAGTGTTTTTGCTGGCCTTCGATGGAAGGTGAATTTTTTAGCGTGGCTTCGCTTGTCTTGAATCATTATGCATTACTTTAATTTTTAGAGTTCTGTACTCAAATGGTATGAAGGATCTGTTTTATCGGTCGATAGCATGCATGCTTGTAGCAATCCATTGATGAGTTGTTTTGACATTATTGAGCCGGGAGCTATTGCAGCGACGCAATGTATCACGAAAACTGCGCAATGAAACTGTGCCTTAAAACGGGACACTATTACTTCCTGTTCATCATCTGTCTGTCTCTGGTAACTCTCTCTCTTACATGGATGTATATAAGAGATAGCTGTATCTTTAAAACCATAATATATCTATATTAAAAATATTAACTATGCTTTAGAAGTGCCGGCCGTTTGTACCGCCATGGCACAATTAATGATCTGATCCGTCGTTCGCTTGCCACTGCCTCTGTACCAGCTGTCCTGGAACCAGCAGGTTTACATAGAGACGATGGCAAGCGGCCAGACGGAGCTACATTGGTGCCGTGGAAACTGCGTAGGGCACTGGTGCGGGACGCGACGTGTGTTGACACATTCGCCCTGTCCCACGTCCAGTCAACCCGTAATCGGGCCGGTGCAGCAGCTGATCAGGCCCAAACCATCAAGCGCCGCAAATATTCATCATTATTATAATTATGAATTTGTGGCGCTTGCAGTGGAGACCATGGGACCTTGGTCAGCTGATATGAAAAGCTTTATTAAGGCCCTGTCATCCCGGCTCATAGACACCTCCGGAGATCCTAGAGCTGGTGCTTACCTCTCCCAAAGGATTGGGCTAGCTATCCAGGGAGGTAACGCAGCCAGTGTTATAGGGACCATGCCGCGAGCGGACCTGCTAGAGGGGGTGTTCTTTTTATAGTGGTGATTATTATTTACGTCTTTAATATTTGAGTAGCTTAGTTTTTATTTTAATTTAAATAAGTTTAGTTTTAACTTTTAATAGTATTATATTAAATATGTATCTATTTATGTAAATATATTTTTTTCCCTGACTTTGTTAGAGAATTAAAATAAAGACACTTTACTATCTTAGTTGATATTTTTAAAGAATATGTGTATATATGGGTATATGTGTTTATGTGTGTTACAACGGCGGGTTTGCTAACAAATAGTAAAAAATATGTAAATTAAACATTAATAAAAAATATTCTCTTTTTTAATCATATTCTGTTGTACAAATTATAATTAATACATACATACAAGTACTACATTGGGTATTTTTTCATTAAAAACTCTAAAAAATTGCAACAATTAATAATATCCGGCCGAGTGTCGTGTACGGAACCTGTGGTGTGCGAGTTCGACTCTAACTTGACCGGTTTTTAGTGACTGCCTTCGAAGCGAGCAGTCTCGGGTTCAATTACCGGAAAGGGCAAATATTTGTGTGATGAGCGCGACTATATTGTTCCTCATTCTTTTTTTATTATTATTCAACTATGGTTAGACAATAATATTAATTTTAATGTACAAAACGCAAAAAAACGAACTTACAAACTTATGGTCTAAGATCCGAATAGGAAACGACCTTCACCTAGCTGTTTATTCGATAAAAATTATTTTATATCAAATTTAATATGGTAAGTAATACTTATATGGCGAATAAGTTGATTGAAAATTTTCAGTCTAGTACAATCCATAATTTTTAAAAAAAGTAAATTTTTTTAAAAATTGCTATTGCTTGTTTTATAGACCAATTACATACCAATCGAAAGTATGAATTCTATAGAATATGCAAACGTTAGGTTGAATATTTTTTCCCATCATAACCTTGGGTAGGCCGGTAAGTCGGTATTAATAATTTTCACTAAACCTAACGTTGGCATATTCTATAGGTAAAATTTTTCAGTCAACCTCTTCGCAATTTATTACTTACCTTATTAAATTTGAAAGAAAATAGTTTTTTTGAATGAACAGCTGGGTGAAGGTCGTCTCTTAATCGGATCTCCTACTATTATGCTTGTACTTGCTACAGGAGTTTTGTGTGAGATGCCACCATATTCCATATGTCTTATAACAGTATAGCTAATTTTCGTAATGCAGCGGAAAAGTTAACGTATCTTAATTTTACTCCTTAACTAGGTACAATCTTTCTAATAAACGTTCAGCTAATAGAGGGCCCTGCCAAGAGGCACTACGCTAACTAGCGTTTCTATTCGTTTCGTTTTTAAACTAATCGCGTCACTGGTAGATTACGTGATAATGAAAAGTGGTCCTTTAATAATGTCTATAAAATTTTACAATAAAATACCTGAAAATATAAAAGAAGAACAAAAGGAAAAAATATTTATTAATAAACTGAAAGAAGTGCTAGTAAACAAAGCATATTATACAATAAAAGAATATATGGAAGACGCATTACGATAATTAATAATGGTTAAATGACTCATAATATAGTAATTATTTATGCCTCCTCTCTCCTAGTGTTGCTGTGCCCTCCAGGGTTCATTTTGTTATCACTTATTTATTAGAATAAGGTGTACCATTATGAAAAAGCAATAAAGAATTGAATTGAATTGAATTGAATTGAATAGAAACGCTAGTTAGCGTATTGCATCTTGGCAGGGCCTTCAGGTGTAGTAAAGCTGTATAAATTTGCACTTTACTTGTCGACTGAAGAAGCTCGTACATCTTCGCTCATTGCACTACCGTTGTTGTTGAGGAAATTATTACTTAATTTGTGCTCTATGCCCTTTATAAAAACAATGATTTTTAGGAAGCTTTAAACATAATTGGATAATAAGAGTGACTTGTCAGACAATCATATTAATTTGTATCTTTAAGGTCTAACTAATCACGAATTCCGTAGCCTGGGTTATTATTATACATTTTTTGAAGATTGATTTGTTGATCCAGTGGTAATGCAAAAAAGTAAAATACGGTGTCGTTGCGTAAACAAAAGACGGGGTCGTAGTAACAACATGGCGCCATTTTTGACGCACCGTAATATACGCACCGTTAAGCAGCGGTGTGGTCGCACCTTTAATATGGCGCACGTCAAAGCGCTTACGCTGTTGGCAGAGAGTTCATTTTTGTTTAATCCGCGCGCCATGTTAATTGTGTCGTGCTGGGGCACGTTTTATAAAGCTACAAGTTACAATTTTACAGGTCTAAACTGGCAATAATGCTCAAAAGGCTGGTAGTCATTGGTTGAGGTTGTGTCAAATGGAAACTTGTAACCTGTAAATTGTAATTTGTAGCTTTATAAAACAGGCCCCTGTAAGATCGTCGACACCTTTTGTTTATGGCATTGAGAAGGCAGACGAGTACGCAGGCCACATGCGGGCCTATTAAGCTGGGTACTGACCAACGTTACGAGGTGTAATGTAACATGTTACAGTACGTAATTGCTCGCTGGTTTCCCCGTAATACTACGTACTGACTGCATGAATGCTCGCTGTGTAACATGTTACATTACACCTCGTAACGTTGGTCAGTACCCAGCTTTACGGTCGCCTTTATCGCTGTGGATAAACGTCGACAAAACTTCTGTCACTTTCTGATCAGTATAAAAGTGGGAGAGTGACGGAAGCTTTATCCACCGCGCTGGATGCGACCATAATACGGGCCCTGATGGGAAGTGGGATCTGTGACCCATCTATTAATGCGTTGCCAACCCGGAGGACTAAGATGGAATGCCTCTATGCTAGTAACGTCACCCGTTGTGTTATCCCCACACCGGAACACAACAATGCGAACACTGCTCGGTGGTGGGTTAATGGATGAGATGCGATAAGACTACCACTAAACCATAGTATAAATATACCAAACACACACCTAAAACAGTGTTATCCCATTGTATAATACCATACAATACTATTTACAAACAATGAAAAAATAATAATTGATAGTTGAATAAAATAAAGGGAGGTTAGCGACAGATTGGCGTAGATAGGTTCCGTATTATTTATATTCGTTTTGCCATGTTGACATTTAATAATATGGGTTCTCTGCCTTTTAGCAAAAATATATTTGGCAAAATATATCGTTTTCCAACCGTTTCATTTGCCAACCCGCTTTGTTTTCTGTAACTGTTAATATTTCAGGATTTTTATATAAACTAACCTAACCTAATCTATAGGCTTCTACACGATGATACTGAAATAAATCCTGAAATATATATGGTTACAGAAAAAAAAGCGGGTTGCCAAATGAAACTGTTGGGAAACATACATTTTGATACAATTTTCGGCCAATAGGCAGGATACCAATAATATGACGTACACGATTTTTTTTTATGGCTAGAGAAGGCATACGAGCGCACAGGCCACCTGATGGTAAGTGGAAACTGTGACCCATAGACATACGCATTCACAAGACTGCAATCCTAAGACTGCAAATGCGTTGCCATCCCTGAGGACTAAGATGGAATGCCTCTATGCTAGTCATTACACCGGCTGTCTTATCCCCAAACCGGAACACAACAATGCGAACACTGCTGTAGGTTAATGGATAAGATGGTGGTAGCGATCCGGACGGACCCTGCACAAGATCCTACCATCGGCAAACGAATAGAAAAGAATATGGCGGTAGGTTTAAGGATAAAACGGTAGCGATTCCGATTCCAAATAACATTTAAAACCTACCTACGGAACCCTAAAAACCTTTTTATCTCCAAAAGCAATTGAGAATTCGTCACGCCGGCCGACATAATAGTGCATCGGATTATAACTATTATATAACGTAATAGGATTTAACTGGGGCAAGGTCGACGGGGCGCCAGCGGCGTAAAGTGCCGGCTGAGCACGGTCGCGAGTTCAAATCCGGGGTATGCCTTTTTTAGGTTAGTTTTTTTGTATTGTCTATATGGTTTACTAGAGGACGCCCGCGACTTCGTACGCGTAGAATTAGTTTCCCGCTACTCCCCCCATTTCTTCCCGTTGGGGGTCGATTTTCGGAAAATCCTTTCTTAGTGCTCACTTACATCATGAAAGGAACCCCTGTACCAAATTTCAAGTTTCTAGGTACAGTAGTTTCGGCTCTGCGTTGATACATCAGTCAGTCAGTTTAGCC
The DNA here is from genome assembly GCA_948252455.1 of Acleris cristana. Lineage (NCBI taxonomy): Eukaryota > Metazoa > Arthropoda > Insecta > Lepidoptera > Tortricidae > Acleris > Acleris cristana. The sequence goes on from OX411801.1 coordinate 1,906,569, forward strand.
TTTTATATATATAGATTGAAAAACTACCTAGCTAGAATCACGGAAGGAGTGGAGGCCTTTGCCCAGCAGTGGGACACAAGCATAGACTATTAAAAAAGCCGGCCCAGTGCGAGTTGAAATGATAGAATTCTTATAGGTTTTCCTGTAAACAAGCAATGAATATATTTTGTATTTTTTTCAAAGTTTTAGGCTGGCTGACGCGTTAGCCTAGTTGGTAGTGACCCTGCCTATGAAGCTAGCGGTCCTGGGTTCGATTCCCCGTAAGGGCAGATATTTGTGTGATGAGCTCGAGTATTTGTTTCTTAGTCTTGGATGTATTCTATATAACATAACATAACATAAACTCACGCCTTCATTCCCAGAGTGGGGTAGGCAGAGCCACAGACTCACCAACAACTCCCAAAACCTGTTGATAATTCTGTGACCACATTTTGCACAACCAGGCTAAGATGTTATCCAGTGTATTAGTGACAGGTTGCAAACCCATCGCCTAACAGCACTACACAGCCTTTAGTCCCTTAGTCGTCTCTTACGACATCCACGGGAAGACATGGAGTGGCAACATTCTAAACCCGGCACCACACGGGCAATATATATATATATATTTAAGTATTTACCTATTTCTCTATATAAGTACCTATTTATATCGCTGTCTAGTAACCATAGCACAAGCCTAGAGCTTAGATTGCGACTAGGTCAATTCGTATGAGATTGTCCCCCTGTTTTTAGGGTTCCGTACCCAAAGTGTAAAAACGTGACCCTATTACTAAGGCTCCTCAGATCTCATGAACCGTGATAGCAAGACAGTTGAAATTTTCACAAAAGATGTATTTCTGTTGCCGCTATAAAAACAAATACTAAAAACAGAATAAAATAAATATTTAAGGGGGGCTCCCATACAACAAACGTGAATTTTTCGCCGTTTTTTGCTAATGTTGTATTGATAATGTTACGGAACCCTTCGTGCGCGAATCCGACTCGCACTTGGCCGGTTTTTTTTAATACGTCACAATGCACTGTATCCAGCCACATAGCAAATATGAAAACTTTGAAAAAAGCCTGTCTGCCTTATACATAAAAACCTACCTCTTGAATCACTCTATCTATTGATGAAAACCGCATTAAAATCCGTTGCGTAGTTTGAGAGATCTAAGCGTACATACAGAGGGACGGACGGCGGGAAGCGACTTTGTTTTATACTATGTAGAGATTGTTTCATATTCATATTCAATTCATATTCATTTATTATTGCATAACCATGGTATTTTTCTATTATGCACTCTTGCGTTGATGTGTTACTCGAATAAACGTTTTTCTATTCTACAGGGTGCAGACAGGGTATGAGGTATTTGTTATTTCAATAAAAAAAAAACTATTAGCATTTAAGTTGTTTTTTAATTATCAATTATTGGAATACAAATGGAAAATTATTTACAAAAGATAATGTTATCCAAATGATGACCGTTACGCTGCTGGCACTCTTCCAATCCCCGCCTTCATTTGTCACTAAATTTCAAATTTAGAACAAAAACAAATACTCATGCCCTGTCTGGACACCTTGTATTCTATTCTATTCTATCACAGTTCGAACTAGCGAAATACCTATCTACACACAGCGGATACATTTCAATGTCAAACCGAATATTTCCCTAATTATTTCGCTACATAAATTTCACCTAACCTCAGTTGTCACCCGCCGGAACTAAGCGGTCATGCCACGTTTAGCCGTAGGGTATATTCGATGACCGGTCGAGAACGATTGACACTGAATTAGTGGAATTATGGTGTGTGGTTAACACTAGTGGCCCGTTTCACGATGCTACAAGTTACAAATTACAAGCGGAACTCCTTTTGCTAGAGAGTTTCGCTTGTAATTTGTAACTTGTAGCTTCGTGAAACGGGCCATAGATTTTGGTAGGGCCTTGTTTGTGGGTCCAGGGTATTGATTCTATCAAACGCAAAGGTGAGCGAATGCAGGAGTGAAGTCCAAGCGGCTAGTTTAAGTAGTCCCGTCAGAGCGAGCAAAACAAAACAAAAAATTAGGCAGCCTTATACGTTCGAGAAGCCATGCTGCCAAATTGAATACACGCGCTGAAATGTGTTTTGTTCGCTTTGACGGGACTACTTAAACTCGCCGCTTGGACTTCACTCCTGCGTTCGCTCACCTTTGCTTATGAGAGAATCACTACCCAGATGGGTACCACCATTTATTTAATCTTTATTGCACAGAAATACAAAAGGTGAACTTAATGCCTAATGGTATTCTCTACCAGTTGAACTTTGGGCATATCAGAAAATTGTTCTAGGCGGTGCAATATTGTACTACCGATCACCATTGGGTTAGGCCCAGGGCTCAATACCGGTATTAATTAAAATTGAAATATCTTCCTTAATTTGCATTATTTCCTTGATATTTTCGACTATAATTTAGGTAATAACACTATTCTATTATATAAATTCATTGAAGAGCAACGCTGTAAATATTACCTTTTTATTCAAAAGACACAAACATTAAACAGAAAAATAATAAAACATACCTAACTAAAACTAAATAATAAAATAACTTAACTTATTCTAAATAACTATAATATGTACAAATGTCCCCTAGGCCACTGCCACTGGGAATGAAGAGCAAAAATATTCAATAATAAGCGAGATACCGAAATTAAATACCGGTATTTTTGTATGAAAATAATACCGGTATTCAAGCCCTGGCCTTTGTCCAGCCGTGGACGTTGCGGCTGATGATGAAGATGATGATCACCATCTTATTTAAAAAAAATATCGATGAAATTACTAGTATAGATAGAAGCATTTAATCATGGTCCTCAGGGTAACGCATTTGAATTCTTATGCCTAGAGATGTGTTGTGTTGTAGAGTGTTGCTGCGCCCTTACAGGGTGTCACATGTATACCTATTCCTGTTTGTTCCATCTTGAATTGTGATGTGATATGCAATAAACTATTGAATTTGAATTTGAATTTGATGGGACTTTTGGTGGCATATCGTGATTCTAGAATCCATGGAGTCGCTATTTCCTAATTATTATAAAAATACCACGTTGATTTTGGTCTTCAGTATTGTCTGGTTTCAAAATAAACTGAATACATAAGTGTTTGTGCTCCTAACATTTGCATGTCGATTGTTTTCGGCCGAAGGCTTTACACAAAACTACCACAGGTTTTAAATTATTCATAAGTATGACAAATAAATATTTTTATTTCATTTCAAAACAATCACGCCTTTACATAGTATAAAACAAAGTCGCTTTTCGCGTCTGTATGTCCGCTAAATCCTCCTAGATCACTTAACAGATTTGGATGCGGTTTTCACCATCGGTTAGACAATTTTTCACGGAAGGTTGCTTTGTAAACATCTTAGAGTTGTTGGTAATTCTGTAGCTCTGCCTACCCCACTCAGGAAATGAAGGCATGAGTTTATTAGATGATGGTGTACAATTTGTTCTGGTAATTTGATCATTTATTTTATCAGTAAATGATGAACAAAAACCGGCCAAGTGCGAGTCGGTGTCGCGCACGAAGGGTTCCGTACCATTATCTATACAACATTAGCAAAAAACGGCAAAAAAATCACGTTACTTGTATGTGGGCCCCCCTTAAATATTAATTTTATTCTGCTTTTAGTATTTGTTGTTTTACCGGCAACAGAAATACATCTTCTGTGAAAATTTCAACTATCTACCTATCACGGTTTATGAGATACAGCCTGGTGACAGACAGACAGCGGACAGCGGAGTCTTAGTAATAGGGTCCCGTTTTTAGGGTTCCGTAGCCAAATGGCAAAAAACGGAACCCTTATAGATTCGACATGTCTGTCCGTCCGTCCGTCCGTCTGTCCGTCCGTATGTCACAGCCACTTTTTTCCGTAACTATAAGAGCTATGCTATGGAAACTTTGTAAGTAGATGTAGTCGGTGAACCGCATTAAGATTTTCATACAAAAATAGAAAAAAAACATTAATTTTTTGGGGTTCCCCACACTTAGAACTGAAACTCAATAATTTTTTTTTCATCAAACCCGTACGTGTGGGTTATTTATGGATAGGTCTTCAAAAATGATATTGAGGTTTCTAATATAATTTTTTTCTAAACTAGTTTGCGCGAGAGACGCTTCCAAAGTGGAAAAATGTGTGTCCCCCCCGTAACTTCTAAAATAAGGGAATGATAAATGTAAAAATAATATAAAAAAATAAAACAATATATGATGTACATTACCATGCAAATTTCCACCGAAAATTGGTTTGAACGAGATCTAATAATTCTTTTTTTTTTTTAATACGTTATAAATCGTAAATATTTATAAATATTTTATAGTGGTACGGAACCCTACGTGCGCGAGTCCGACTCGCACTTGGCCGGTTTTTTACCCTTTGGGTACGGGACCCTAAAAAAGTAAGGTGGAGTCTTGTAATTGCAACTATCTATGGTTATTGCAACTGACTTAAATAACTTCCTCTAGGATCAGTGTTTTGAACAACGACAGGCGAGATATTGTATTTCTTAGTATAGAAGAACAGCATCTGGCCTGACGTTGTTCAAAACAGAGATACTATAGGGAGTTATTTAAGTCAGTTACAATAACCAGATAGTTGCAATTACAAGACTCCACCTTATGCTTTTGAGGCGGACCTTTATAAACATGTATCTATTTAATGAGAACACTAAAAAAAAAATTCTCAATTGTAGGTATTTAATAGAAAAACATCGAAACAAACATGTTCACAATGTTACACAGATAAAATATTACAAAATCTAGCATAAAAAGGCCGCTTTACTCAAACAATCCGTGCGTAAAATTAACCTCAACGACCATAATATAACGCTAAACGAAATCAGTGTTCTTATGCGCGTGCGCACGAAATCAGATCGTAATGCAAGGATAACGGGTCGGGCGGCTGAGACTCGCTGTCTCCCGCGGATGTGTCCGAGGTAATGGTGGATTGACGACAATGTCAAAAAAAAACCGGCCAAATGCGAGTCGGTGTCACGCAAGAGGCTTTTGTACCTTTATCTACAGGGTGTCCCAAAAGTACCACGCCACAGTGACACCGGAGGTAGGTCAGCTCAAGAGGAACCTAACCAGCCTAACATGACCTCAGTAAAATATGACTTTTTTTTTGTTCAAATTGCTAGACCAATTGCAAATTAAAATTAAATTGGTCTAGCAATTTGAAAAAAAAAAAGTCATATTTTACTGAGGTCATGTTAGGCTGGTTAGGTTCCTCTTGAGCTGACCTACCTCCGGTGTCACTGTGGCGTGGTACTTTTGGGACACCCTGTATACAACATTAGCAAAAAACAGTAACAAAAAAATTTAATGTTAATTTTATTCTGTTTTTAGTATTTGTTGTTATACCGGCAACAGAAATACATCTTCTGTGAAAATTTCAACTATCTAGCTATCACGGTTCATGAGATACAGCCTCGTGACAGACAGACAGACGGACAGCGGAGTCTTAGTAATAGGGTCCCGTTTTTACCCTTTGGGTACGGAACCCTAAAAAGTGTGCGTCTCGGGACGCCCGACAGAAGTGATAACTTAAACTAATCACTTTCAAAAACGGTGATAGTTTTAGATTATATGCTCACTGTCAACAGTAGTTATGCTTAGAAACGCGCGGTGACGTCAGCAGGTAAGATCAAATACCGTTTAGCATTTTCGTCCATACCTTGTAACTTAAGATTTGCCTAGCGGCTGAGAGGAAGGTATATGACGCTAAGGTGCCGCGGTTCAAATCGGATCCCTGCATCTTTTTGTATTTTAAAAATTGTTTGAAAATTAGTACTTACTACCGCTGCCGTATGCGTGAGAGAAAGGGAAGCCAGACAGTCTGTCATTCATCGCGCGTTATGTAACGAAATGGTTTACCCTCCGTAAAGAAGTTTATCACTTCAATAAGGTACAGTCAACAGCATAAATAAGTGATCATTTATGTACCTTGTCGCTTTCAATCGTTTCACAATTTTGTATAACATTTCAAACACGACGTTAAAGCGACAAGGTACATGAATGATCACTTATTTATGCTGTTGACTGTACATGTTAAATCAGTACTAGAATAATCACTACATATTATAAAACAATAACAAAAAGCAAGCTTTAAAAAGCCCGACTGTTGCTGACCAACTTTAAATCGTTATAAATCTTAAATGATCATTCAAAATGAAAAATGATGACAGGAAACTAAAGATGATTTTTAAATAAGTACCTATTCAACAACTTGTCATAATTAGTTGACTTTTTTTTTCCTTTTTTACAATTATGCCGTCTGTTCTGGCCGAGCCGGCCGGGCCGAGGTTCTAGATGATAAAAACCATATATCGTCTTTGACCTGTTGTCGCATCGTCAACGTTTTGATAGCTCTTATTTTGTTGACAGTTGGCGACTGACATCAAAAAAATACAGTAACAGTTCAAAGACGATATCGTTATAACAACCGGGAATAGAGGCCCTGTATATCTTCAGTGACACACAAGATTAAAACAAATCGATTGACATAAGAATCATCAAAATCGGACCTCGTGTTTAGTTTCTAGAGCGCCACAAAAACATAAATTAGCTCATTTCTAAAGCCATTTTCGCTTAAATTTTGAAACTTATAGTGTTGTTATAAAATAACCCTAACCTTATAATTGGAAAATTTAAAAGTAGCCTGACACATCTGAAAACCAGTTTAGGGCAAATGAAAATTCAGACAAACGATGTGTTAGGACAAACGTTGCCACAACTTCTAAGAGCCCGAGCCGATTAACATTGGGATATCGACGACAATAAAAAAATACAGTCGGATTTTTGAAGCTTATTAGTTATTATTGTTGATTCTTTTTTCCATGTACCTACCTGATTTTTTTAAGTTAACGGTCATACAAAATTCCATGACATAAATACAAAATTATACACGGCTATTTGGTAGCCCTATCCCACTGCTAGGAAAAGTACTTTCCACAGTTTCATCCAAACAATGAGACAAACATGTTTTTTTTTACATACATAATTATCCTTAATCAAATAAACATTAAAGTAATCAAGACAATGGTAACGCAATTACTTTTAGCTTACAATAATATTTATCTAGAAATGACGGTCATGTTGTCATTATATTGCATCATTTACGTGATAAAACGTTGCATCTACAATAGTGTTAGGCGCAAATTAAACAGGCATTAAAAATTGCAGAAGTTGACTGCTTTAAATTCAGTTCCAGAGCAAGAATCTCAATTTTAGGGTGTCGGAATCCCTAATAACGTTTGTCCTAACGCTTCGTTTGTCCGAAATATTTGTTGTCCTAAATTGGTTTTCAGCTGAGTCAGACAACTTTTAAGCTTTTTAATAATATCTGCGGTTTGGTTAGGTTACGGATAATAACAACACTAAAAAGTTTTGAAATTAAAGCGGAAATGGCTTTAGGATGAACGAAAATTCGGACAAACGATGCATTAGGACAAAGCTAAGCTAGTCAAAATGGACCTTATTGCATAGAAAATTAAGTTCATAAAAAATGAGTATTTTCTTTTGCGATTACCAAGCATATTATCTTAAATACGGAACCCTCGGTGCGCGAGCCCTTAAACAAACATTATAGTTTTTGAAATTATGCATTTCGTTTTATGTATCATGACATTCATGACTATATTATACAGGTAGATGGTTTATTATGCAGATTGAAATTATGCAATTAGTGTTATGTAAAATGATCATTAGACCATTTGTTTTATGCTAAACCCAGTAATGGACACTTCACTCTTAATTCCAATTTTATACGGTTATAAATTGATTGTTACAAAACAAATGAACAACCCTTATCTTCTGTAAAATAAGAGTCAAGTGTCTATTATTGGTGCCTTGTCCATTACTGGTTCCGCCACCCTATAAACAAACAAACAACTTTTTGTAACATAAGTCTATACTTAATAGTAATTCATAAAAGTAATTAGGGCAATGATTATATTGTTAATGCGCCATCTTGGGCGATTTAATTATATCATTCCGAAAATGACGGCCATTTTGTCATTACGTTGCGTCATAAGCAGACCTCAGCCGCCATTTTAACAATGTAGAGCAAATTATAATATTTGGTATTTGGATTGCCATTTTTGTATAATTGCCTAATTAGGATATAGCATATTTCGATGTAAGTATTGAATACTATTTTGGAAACATGCTTACTGACCTACATTCAATTGTAAGAAAAAAAATGTATTTTTAAATCAACAACAAGCAACGCGCTCGAAACACTACGCTACACCACCCATATTCACAAACGATACTTAAGGGATCCTTCACTGAGTAAACGCACTGCGATCAATACAGCTTTGTGGTTGGTCCTTTTTGACCGACCTTTTGTTTACGAGACGATTTGAACCACACTGTGCGTTCGTGAGCACTGTGAGACCTCATAGTGACGTTTGTGAATACCGGTGTTACTCTTTGGTATTATTATATTTCGATTTGAATGTTGTCATTACCAAATAATAAAAATGCCCAACTATCACTTGAATGGTATTTAGTATTTTTTTAGGGATCTTATTATATCGAATTTGACGCTTGTATGTTATAGGTACAGTCACCAAATAAAAATGCTGAGCATACTTAGAACCTTGTCATTGTGACTGCGATTGTTATGGTCATACTAGTCATTTGATGTTCAGTTTGAAGTTTATTATGACAGTGCACTAAAGTGCTTAAGATTTTCGTTGGGGTACGTTTTTAAGATAGAACTAAAATAAAAAACATGGGATAAAAAACGTTCCGTTAACCCTTAATGCTCTTTAGTTCTTAGGAAATGCGCCCTTATTACACATCTTCAAATGATAAAATTAAAATATATAAAAACGACTGACTGCTGAGTTTCTTGTGGCGTTTCTTCTCAGTGCTCTCTTGCGAAGCGCTGGTAGATTTTTGACGTGTAAAAGTGCCCGTGCGGCCTACTTACTGAATAAACATCTAGTAAATAAGACCTATCATTACGATGACAATACGATAACTATGTTAAAATCAAGATTGATTTACCGTCAACAATAGAGCCCGTGACCCACAACAATAAACAACAAAATTGAAATTTGCAAAAAAAATACTAGAAAAAAAATACTAGGTATTGTTAGGCGATGGGCTTGCAACCTGCACTACACTGCTAAACGTATTAGCCTAATTGTGCAAAATGTGGTAACAGAATTATTAGCAAGTATTTAGAGTTGTTGGTAATTCTGTACTACCAACCCTACCCCCACTCCCCACTCTGGGAATGAAGGCGTTAGTTTATGTAACATAATGGCACCAGTGTTCGACACTTTAAGCTGACATGCACACCAATAATCGACACTTAACTCTTAATTCCAAAATCATACGGTCATAGATTGAGTGTTACAAAACAAATGAATAACCCTTATCTTCTGTGAAATAAGAATCAGTGTTGATCATTGGTCCTCGTCGATTACTGGTTCCATTACGTTATGTTTGTAATACTAGAAAAAAAGTCATCGAGTTGCAGAACTAACGAATAAATTTTTTGGGTTCCGTAGCCAAAACGGCAAAAACGGAAACCTTAGGGTGCGGCTCCACTGAGGCGGAGACGAGCGGAGCGGAGTGGAGCTGTGCCACCATTAACCAATAGATGGCGCATGCGGTCACGTCGAGCGCGCCTTGTGCACGTTAGTTTAGATTATATTGGTTGATATTGGCGCACCTCCGCTCCACTCCGCTCATCTCCGCCTCAGTGGAGCCGCAGCCTTATAGTTTCATCAATGTCCGCCCGTCCGTCCGTTTTTTTTTATCCTTTAATAAAAGAATCTTTATTAACAGTTAGCCTGTCGGAATAAATCCGTCACAGGTGTTAAAAAGGCCACAGATAAAATCTCAGGATGTTTTTGCAATTAAAAAAACGTTATCTCAACTGACCTTAGAAAATACTTAAATATAAAACTTATTGGTGAGCGTTTAATTTAATTATTCATTAACATAACTCCAAGGTTTCATTGTGAACTTGAATTATTAATTGTTTTTCGATATAATTATGCAGGCTTAGAAAAGGTGCATATGATAGCTTACTTTTGAAAGCTGTCAAAAGTGTCCCTGCCTACGAAGCTAGAGTCTTAGGCTGTATGGATCAATGTCCTTTGCCTTTCCCTCTGGGATAAAAACAACAGAGAAGCTAGAGTCTGAGCTGCGAGTCGTGACACAAGCATTTTTTTCTATTTCTTTACATGGCAACAATTTTACCTATGAAACAAGCTGTCACATTATGAGGACCTATTCAGTCGTCATGCATTTCGTGTTGCCAGCTAGTGATATTTTGAATTTGCCGCCATTTTTTGTGTTACCACTCGCTAGTCAGACTCTAGCGGTCCCGGGTGCGATTCCCGTGGTAAAATATTTTTGTGATGAGCACGAGTCTTGGATGTTTTGTATGGTATTTCTGTATATATATAAGTATTTAAATATCGTTGTCTAGTACCCGTAGTACAAGCATAGAGCTTAGTTTGGGACTAGGCAAATTGTGTGAGATTGTTCTCTGATATTACTCATTAATGTATACATACAAGTTGTATACAAGTTCATAAATCAACATAACATAACATAAACTCACGCCTTCATTCCCAGAGTGGGGTAGGCAGAGCCACAGACTCACCAACAACTCCAAAAACTTGTTGATAATTCTGTGACCACATTTTGCACGACCAGGCTAAGATGTTATCCAGTGTATTAGTGACGGGTTGCAAACCCATCGCCTAACAGCACTACACAGCCTTTAGTCCCTTAGTCGTCTCTTACGACATCCACGGGAAGACATGGAGTGGCAACATTCTAAACCCGGCACCACACGGACATGTATAAATTAATGAGTAATATTTTTGTTCGCATGAACATATCTAGTTGTAGGTATGATATGTTTGGCCAAGCAACAATAGCGCCATGTTTCATAGGTGTTACTCTCTTAAAAACGGCATTCGATCGGTCGAACGAGTGAACGCGGCGCAGCCGGCGATTTAAAGTGGTCCCGTCAGAGAGTACAAAACTCATTTTATCTATCTAAGCATACATACAGGGGGACAGATGGCAGGAAGCGACCAGCGTTGGCTTCACAGCCAGCACATGCTGAGTTGGGACCGTTTCGCAACACTATCACTACATGTCATCTCTTTTCCTTTATTTTTGTTACATTTTTTTTGTCTGTAATTGTTGTGAATAAATGTTCTACTTACTTACTTCATTTTATACTAGGGTAGGGGCACCAAAAGATGAACGCACCCCAATAAATGAACGATCGATCGAAATAACGAAATAATTAAATCGTGACAAATATGGCATAGTCGGGGTATTTTTTTTCTTAAACGGTAACTCTATGCCTACGTCGCCATTAAAACTCACTGGTATTTACGCGTCTACCGCGGCGACAATCGCTCGTTGTTCTGTGGTGTCGCGTCAAAAACGTCGCTAGTATGGGAAAATAGATAAGGAAGTGTACTTCAAATTTAAGCTTTTAATTACGTATAAAATTCAATGACTTACTTTCTTGCAAGGATTTCTTAGTGTGAATTCTTGACTAATCCCTCTTTTATTGTACTTAGACGATATTTAATTTTCTTTGTATTTTAAGTGCAATAAGCCGTTCAAGTTATGGTTCCAAAAACATGTGCCCAAACTAAAAGCTGAACGATGTTCAACTACTAGGTAGGGCATACATTTTTAAAAGCTTTGTAATAAATCGTACAGAACCGGCATATAGAAACTTTATAGCGTAAACTGATCATTTATTGCTTCTGAATTTTTAAACTAAAACATGAACGCAACTTTTGGTTATTTTGGAGTTTCTTTTAGTATGAAAACTAAATACTGTTCAACAATGAAATATGTGCCTTATACTTGAACTAATTACATTTACTAGTTCAAGTTGTGGGTTCCATTTCAATAGTTGAATGCTTAATTAAATTTATTAGTTCAAGTTTTGGGTTCTATTCTTATAGTTGAATGTTTAATTGATTTTGTTCGTTCATTTCATTAATTCTGTATCCGAAAGCTGAACTAAGTAAAGTAAGTCGTTCATGTTTTAGGTAAAGTTTTGTAATATGAACATTTACTGCTACTGAACTACTACTATTTATTTTTGTAAAGCCCATTAAAAAAAGTCTGATTTGATTAACGTTCGTTTTATTTATTGTAAAAACCTTTTAATAATTTTATTTATTTATTTAGAGCATTATACAAAGTACTCATAGTTAAAAAAACAATAATGGCAATTAGGCATATAGATTTTTTAATTATTTAATTTTAACTATTGGGGTCAATCCGTTCAGATTTAGGGCACATTAGATTGTTTTATTATATTAGTTCAACTATTGGAGTAAAATCGTTCAGAGTTAGGGCATCACTGTTCATGTATTGGGTAAATTGGTACATTTTTGGTTTCAAAGATTTTTAGAAAAATAATGTGTTACAATAATTTACTTTATAATATTTATCTCCAATCTCGAGTATATACTTTAGCTTATAAAAAAAAGTAATTAAGTGAAATTCGTTAAGTTCACTGAGAAAAAAATGTCCAAAGTTGGTGTAGTCGCTTAATCGTTCATTTATTGGTGCCCCTACCCTATGTAAAGATAATAAATATCAAGAAAACTATCAAGTATACTAGTTTGAAATTAAAAAAATACGGCTGTCAGAGGGACCATCCTATATTAACCGGATTATAGTTGAATCGGTGTAAGAAATGTCTCATATATTCATTATTTATTTGTAGCCTGAAACGATGAAAGGCGTATAATAGCGACCTTGCATCCGTATTGCAAACAAAGCGTTATTAAAATTCCCACGGCCGGTATTGAACCTGCAACCTCGCGGTGACCGGTCTGTTAGCTGGAGGCGTGACAATCTAGAGCACCTATAGACGGTGAATTAATACAAGCCTTCACTCGCGACTCTGTCCAGAGGTGTGATTCTCTCAACAACGACGGACGGACGGACGAACGAGTGAATGTCCAAGCGGCGAGTGTAAGTAGTTCCGTCAGAGCGAACAAAACGCATTTTAGCGCGTGTATTCAATTTGGCAGCATGGCTTCTCGAACGTATAAGGCTGCCTAATTGAGAATGCACGCGCTGAAATGTGTTTTGTTCGCTCGGACGGGACTACTTAAACTTGCCGCTGCGCTTTCGCTCGTTCGTTCAACTGACTGCCGTTTTTAAGAGAATAATATCCCAGGGCCGAGATTCTACATGGCAAAACCTCATTGCTTTGACGTTGTTCCGTTTTGTCAACGTTTTGATAGCTCTTATTTACTTGACTGTACCTATGGTCTATCCGAATAGGAGACGACCTTCACCCAGCTGTTTATTCGATAAAAAGTATAGTAAAGTAATATGGTAAGTAATATATGGCGAATTGGTTGGCCAGAACCGATTGAATACAGAACTGGCCGCGCATAGTGTCACCGCCATATAAAAAATAATGTATCTTTTTTATTTGGTCTTTATTTTCTTTTTTTTATATGATAACCAGTATTTGTTTTGTTGGGAGGCGATGCAAATCTATAAGAAGAACATCATTTCAAAATTTGAAGCAAATCGCTTGAATACATACCGGTACATTAAAAGAAAACTTAAAATAATCGAGAACTGTCACAATTAAGATGTTTAAACTCAGCATAAATATTCTTCATAAAATCTTAGCTATTTTCGACATTTTACTACGATCATCGACAAATCTTAATCAGCCATAATTTCCAAATTAATTTGACTTGACCGGTGTATTAAATAGCATAGAGGCATTAGCGGCCTGCACACGTAAAGATCGGACCGCGGGAAACGCCACGCGCCGTTCCAATCTTCGTTCCGAACCGTACGTGTAAATGCAACAGTAATAGTAAAATAGTAAAAAATGTACGGTTTGGAACGAAGATCGGAACGGCGCGTGGCGTTTCCCGCGGTCCGAACTTAACGTGTAAAGGCCGCTATTCCATCTTAGTCCTCAGGGTTGGCAACGCATGTGCGGTCTTAGGATTGCAGTCTTCAAAAAGCATATCTCTATACATCACAGATCCAACTTACCGTCAGGTTTGTAAGTCGTTAGCCTTCTCCAAGTCATTAAAAAGTTTTAGTACTTTAATGTGGTTCACCGCAAATTTGTAGTTTCCCTTAATATGTGGATTGACAGGTTATTTTTGTAAACAAATATTAAATTACCGATTAATTACACTTGGTCGAACCGTCTCAGTGTCGGTGGCTGAAGAGATCGTTAAATTTCGGCATCCAGGGACGAGGTCAGAAGTATCACCGTAATTACTTATGTTCAAAATTAAACATAATTAGTAAAAGTAACACCAAATTAGCATTGCATAAAGAGCTATGGAGTGGTCCATGTTGGGAATTCCACTTCTGGATCACGTACCGAATGTTGAGATTAGGCGCAGCACTGAGTTGCAGATGTTGGCAAAAGGAATAGAATAGAAATGGAAATGGAAATGAGGTTTTGCAACAATTAATTTAAACCTTTTTCGGTGTAGGTAATTTACATGAATAACTACGCCAAATTAGGTACATATTTTTAGTATTAATAGTCTCTGAGTCAAACCGCAGACGGACTGACAGACGGACAGACGTGGCGAAACTTTAAGGATTTTGGAGTGACAAAAACAAGTTACGAATAAAAAACAAATGAAATTTTATCCTCTAATCGGGAAAATAACAATTAAAACATCACAAAAATTAAAACCAACCAAAGTACCTATAAAACTGAATAAAATTAATTTTATTTGTTATATCAACTTAAGCTGATAATAACTACAGCAAGTTTTATCTGACTCTTAATTTAATCACATCTTCCTAGGCTCGTACGAAACCAAAATGCTTATTTAACCATCAAAGCCACACACACATTTTGTTGTTTTTTTGAAGTAGACAACATGCCGTTTTAGCTTTAGATATCAAACAACCTTAGGAAGAAAAGACTTCATTAAGAAATTTATAATACACAGTAAACGTTTAAAGACTTTATACTACATGCATTAGCTAAAAAATATCTCTACCATCATTTACATTTTCCTTATCTCCATTCAATCCATTCGATCGTCCGTTAACAAACCGTCCCTCTTTCATCTTGCTCAAGATATCATGCGTCTCCTTGGACATACAATCGTTGAAAAACGATGCATACTCGCACTCTTCAAATATCGCTGAAACAATCTTCAAACAATTCTTCATAGCTATCTCCAAATTCTCCATAATATAATTATTCATGCCGAAAATCTCTCTGTTCACTGTCATATAATTATCTTCGTGTATCCTATCGTTGAGAATGATGTCGCCTTTCTTCATGACACAAGCGACAAAACATTTGCCCTGGTAAGTTTCCGTCGGTATTCTTCTAAGAAAGTTGCTTACTTCTTTTTTACTAGCTCCTGTTTGCTCAATGCAATCTTTAAGATCCTTCTCAAAAGACATATCTTTCTCCAATTGCTCTGTCATTTTGTTGTACAACTCGTCGTGGTCTGGCTTGTACCTATATAACAGCGCAATAAGTACCAACAGAGGTACTGCCAGTAATAACAGAGCTGTGCAGAATCCTGTCAGATTCCGATGAGTTCGTATTTTTGCTGATCTCGGCTCCATGATGTTTCATTGTGTTGTTTTATTGTTTCTAATATTATGACTGTAGTGATGTAGTTACGCATCACTTGAATTGTAAATTGGAAATGGTTAATAAAGATAGTCATGATTAAGTTGCAGTTCGACGGATTTTATGATGATAACTTATCGATGTTTCGAAACACTTTTATCCGCTGTTTCGTTTGTACGAAATTTTCATCTGTCCGAAAATCATTTTTCTCTGAACCCATTAATTTTTCAAAATGTTTTAAGGGATATACCTATAGAACCTGTAAGTTAGAATAGGTTAGTTTTATAAAAGTCCAGGAAAGTTAAAGGGTTTCAGAAAAAAGTTTTTTCCCTCAAATGAAAATTTCGGACAAACGAAACAGCGGAAAAAAGTATTTCGAACTTGTAGCGCGTTGCATTAAAACGCACTAAGATTTTATTGTAGTAGGTACTTAACTACGAAGAATTAGATTGTTGTCTAAGAATAATTTATACTTGGACATGGTCCGAAGTTACTTCTTATTCCGGAAAATGGGACAAAATCGAGGGATAAGCTAAAAGTATTAATTATGAAAGGGTGTTGGAGAGCGCTTGACAACGCTGGCATTTTATTATTTATTTAAAATACTTTATTGCACAAAATTAAAATAGTATAAAAAAGACGAACTGTACGCTGCCATTTTTATATTATTAGGTCCTTACCTATGAAATTGGCGTTTTATATGGAGAATTTTATGAAAACGGTGGTTTAATTTTGCGGATTATTTAGTAAAGTCAAATGCAAACCAAAAAAAAAATCTGTCAGGAATATTGGACACTTCTAAGCTATATTATACATATCTTAATTACTTAAAAATAGTGAGCTTCATAAAACTCTGCGTAATTGAAACACTTGAACTCACAGCACATGAAAAGAGTTGAGTTCACACTTTAATTTTAAACACTAAGTAAGAAATTGAACCATATTATTCGTATCTAAAACCTTTGTAACATACTGTATTATTGAAATTTAAAAATAATTTGGAAGTTACAATTGAAATGAATAAATTCCGTACGAAATAAAACACGTAAAAATAACGCCAATCTCATAGGTAAGGACCCAATTATATAGCCGTAACCTGCGACTCCGTCCGCGCAGAAAAAAATAAGCCTATGTTCATCAGGGATAATGTAGAATTCTAATGGTGAAAGAATTTTTCGAATCAGCCCTGGAGTTTCGGAGAATATTCAATGCAAACAAATAAACAATCAAATCTTTCCTCTTTATAATATGAGTGTAGACATACCTTTGTTTGAAGACGGACTACTGTTTAACTTTAGAATGTGTTGTGGAGGCTGCATTCAATGTAATAACGCCGTCCAGGGGCTGATAATAATATAACGAACATTTTATTACAATATTTTAGTGAAAACTGCATTGAAATCGGCGTTAACGCAAGGAGAAACAATAACAGCAACAATCACAGACAACTTGTGAAAAAAACCGTTTAAACGTGTTCGGCTGCCTTCAGACATGTATATATTTTCATTTTCAATGTAAAGGTTGTTTACTCGTATACGATTTTATTATAACATAACATAAACTCACGCCTTCATTCCCAGAGTGGGGTACGCAGAGCCACAGACTCACCAACAACTCCAAAAACTTGTTGATAATTCTGTGACCACATTTTGCACAACCAGGCTAAGATGTTATCCGGTGTATTAGTGACAGGTTGCAAACCCATCGCCTAACAGCACTACACAGCCTTTAGTCCCTTAGTCGTCTCTTACGACATCCACGGGAAGACATGGAGTGGCAACATTCTAAACCCGGCACCACACGAAACGATTTTATTATACGTTTAGAATAAAAATTATAAGAGGTAAAATAAGTTCAAGTGATACCAATTAATTTCTTTCCAGTTCTTATTTTTGCATCTTTTAGGCGTTGACGCAAGAAGAAACAATAAAAAAACAACAACAATCACAGACAACTTGTGAAAAAAACCGTTTAAACGTGGCTGCCTTCAGAAATGTCTATATTTTCATTTTTAATGTAAAGATTGTTTACTCGTATACGATTTTATTATAACATAACATAAAACATAACATAAACTCACGCCTTCATTCCCAGAGTGGGGTACGCAGAGCCACAGACTCACCAACAACTCCAAAAACTTGTTGATAATTCTGTGACCACATTTTGCACAACCAGGCTAAGATGTTATTCAGTGTATTAGTGACAGGTTGCAAACCCATCGCCTAACAGCACTACACAACCTTTAGTCCCTTAGTCGTCTCTTACGACATCCACGGGAAGACATGGAGTGGCAACATTCTAAACCCGGCACCACACGGAACGATTTTATTATACGTTTAGAATAAAAATTATAAGAGGTAAAATAAGTTCAAGTGATACCAATTCATTTCTTTTCAGTTCTTATTTTTGCATCTTTTATCTTGTATCATAAAGCCCGTCAAAGTGCTGCCGTTATCATAACGATTTTTTCATTACCCATTTCCAATTAGAAACTCAACTGATGTGTAACATAACTACGCGTCAATCCAGTGAAGATAAAAAAAACAGCATGGAGTCCAGCACAGAACAAAAAGAAACTCAATGGAATCTAAAAAACTTCCTGATAGCAATATTACTATTTTTTGCATTACCGTTGCTTTCGTTCATGTTATTATTTCTGTCGTACGAACATGATATCGACGTTAAAGTTAACGATGGCGAAAAAGAAGAATTACAGAATTATTTATTACCTTTTAATGAAAATCTTAATGATTGTAAGGAAGAAACAGGAGCCACACAGGAAGAAGTCAGGGACTTCCTTCAAAAGATGCCGCTACAAACTTACCAGGGAAAATGCTTCGTGGCGTGTGTTTTGAAAAAAAGCGATCTCATTTTAAATGATAAGATCGATGAAGCAAGCTATTTGAAGATGAATGAAGAAATTTATGGGAAAGAAAGTGAAATCACGGAACAATTGAAGATAGCTATGAATTATTGTTTAATGGCTGTTAAAGATGTGTTTGAGGCTTGCGAATACGCGTCAGTTTTCAACGATTGTATGGCACCAAAAACACATGAGGTTATGAGAAGAGTGGACGAGAAATTTCAAGCAGAGATGAGACAGATGGAGTTGTAATCCAATGAACATTACGGATAGGCGGATGGATTGAATGAGGATTGGGAAGATTAAAAATATAGTAGAGATTCGCTGTAACTTAAATCCATCTCTATAATCTTATTCTTCTTCTTCTCGTGTCGATGGTTTCACTATATTACTCGCGCCCAGAAGGTCGCAGTGCTGATCGCTCTGTCCGTTGCATCTCCGAGGTCTATTTCGGAGCAGGGGCGTGGGCAGGCCGGGCAGGACAGTAGGTGAGTCATTGTCTGGATTGCCGTCCCACAGATGCATTGGGTGCTAGAGTCTCCAGCGAAACCCCATTTCACAAGGTTTTCCTTGCACCGGCCGACCTTTGTGCGGAGCCTGTTTAGGGCTTTCCACGTAGGCCATGGCTGTTAGTGTCCAGCAGAAAGTGTCTCCGACGGTTGAACATACTCCTCAGGGGGAAGGCAGGAGTTTTGCCAAGAGGATATTCTAGCTCTTGACGGTGGACCTGTGATGTAAATGGTGGCTCTCAGAAAGCTTTTGCGGCTTTTTAGGCGGACATGGGGTAGTTTATATCCGTGGAGGGAATGCCTGATATCCCGTTCTTGTTTGAGTTTTTCTTGGCTGCAGCCAATCTCTCTACGGATTTCCGGTGGCGCGATACCAGCCAGGGGGAATCTTATTAAAAAATTACATGTATGTTGACGATTTAGTAGAGTCTTGTAACTCCGAGCCACAACTAAGTGCATGCAAACCATGACTGTCAGTGGAGCCTGTCCGCCTTCATTACTTTGAACATGCAAAGCACCAGGAAGGCGCACAGACATCTTGCGCATGGTAGCAAAGAAACAATCCATGCGAACCTCTGCAACATCCGTGATGAAGCTCAGGGTATTGATTCCCTCAAAAGCAAAGGAGAGCGAATGCAGGAGTGAAGTCCAAGCGGCGAGTTTAAGTAGTCCCGTCAGAGCGAGCAAAACACATATTAGCGCGTGCATTCTCAATTAGGCAGCCTTATACGTTCGAAAAGCCATGCTGCCAAATTGAATACACGCGCTGAAATGTGTTTTGTTCGCTTTGACGGGACTACTTAAACTCGCCGCTTGGACATCACTCCTGCGTTCGCTCACCTTTGCTTTTGAAAGAATCACTACCCAGAAGCGAGGCAGTCTTATCAGCACCTTGACGGCGTTATTATATTGGATCCGGGCTCCACACAGTCTAAAGTTAAACAGTAGTTCGTCTTCAAACAAAGGTATATCGCTTGCTTGCATGTGTGCGTGCCTCGACCGTACGCGCCGCGAGCCGCCACAAGCAAGCTCAACAAGACGGACCGAGCCGGTTTGGTTGCTTGCGAATTAACTATCGAGCAGTGCTCATCGACGCAACCCTAGCACCCGAACGGCAATAGGTAACAGGAACTCCTAAAGGACTGGGGACGTACTAGGATGAACTGCCCTATCGTTGGTCACCTACCAGTTATTGGCCTAATAATGAACTTTAACATAAGGTAATAGATATGATAATTCAACAATCACTAGGTGCCAGTAACTGGTATTTTATTTATTGATTTATTTAATCTTTATTGCACAAAAATACAAATTAGAGTACAAAAGGTGAACTTAATGCCTGATGGCATTCTCTACCAGTTGACCTTTGGGTAAATCAGATTTTTTTTGTAGGCGGGTTTTAGAGGCCAGTATTTAGGTGTTTTAGGGCCTGTTTCACAATCGACAAGTAAATTTATGTGCCAGATAAAGTTAGCTCTGTCCTTGTCTATGTTCAAGTGTAAGAAAAGGAAAGGGCAAAATTGATGTGTCAGATATGCTTTACTTGACGATTGTGAAACAGGCCCCTACTCTAGTTTTCTATTTATAATTTGTCCATAATTATGCTTGTTACATATCCATCAGCTACACGTGTAGAGTCATAACAGCATAAGTGCAAATACCGGATATTATATGGATTAGGGAAATAGATCATAGCATACATTATGTAAATTAAGCTATTAAAGTCAACCTTACATTACATGTAAAATGATCTTGTGTAGGTACACTTCCAGTTGTTTCTTTAAAACAACTCACTTGTCAATTCGTTGTCGAATTACCGGCAAAGCCTTAAGTAATTATTCTGTCAGAGTTTTATTAACATTTTAGGGCTTGTGTTTTTAATTTGGTTATCTTACGCAGATATTAAACATTTCATTGAAATGCAATAATCAGACACACTTGTTTTAAGATTTTTTAGGTTTTTTTTTGTGTTTAATTTAGAGTTTATTTTTGTTAAGTTATTCTATGCATCCCTTTTTATCCTTTAACTTTTGTAAGTAACTATTTGTTACTTAATAAAAAAATAAAAAAAACATTGCCTGTTGTTATGTTTTAAACACGTTAAAATAAAATAAATTCTATGTAAAAATTGGTGCCGATACCTACTCGTAGCTGTTAAATAATTACGGTAGTAAAAAAAAACCTAGTGAAAAAAGGTATAATTATTCTAAAGATCAAGTGAAAAAGGGTCCATCTAGTATACTCTGTTCATGTATATACCCTTTTTTATTACGAGCTAAGTCGACTTATACCCTTTTTCACTAGATCCCCAGCTATATCTCTCACGGATCGGAGTAAACTGTAATTTGTATGTTTTTGTTATTGAAAATAAACTATTTGTATTTGTAGTTGGAAGTGAGTTGTTTAATATAATCGACGCGTTGGCCTAGTTGGTAGTGACCCTGCCTACGAAGCTAGCGGTCCTGGGTTCAAATCCCGGTAAGAGCAGATATTTGTGTGATGAGCGCGAATGTTTGTTCCTGAGTCATGGATGTTTTCTATCTATTTAAGTATATATTTCTTTATACAAGTATTTATATCGTTGTCTAGTACCCACAGTACAAGCCTAGAGCTTAGTTTGGGACTAGGTCAATTGGTGTGGAATTGTCCCCCTATATTTATATTTATTTATTTATAACCACCTAACTAACGTTAAAGCGAATAAGTAAACAAGTGACATAATGACGTTATACCCCGTGAGATTCAAGTGAAAAAGGATATAAGTCTCCCGAGGTTTAGGTGAAAAACGGTATAAGTCTAGTCTAGCCTGTACATAAGGTTAACCCTTTCTTATTTAGAGCTAAATCGACTTGTATCCGTGTTCACTAGAGCCACAGTATGTGACATGTTTAATCGGAAATGGAGAGACCTCGCTATTAAATCTGTTAAGGCCAGAAACTGCTTAAGAATAAATACTTAAGCAGCTCTATTTTACTATGTAAAACCATATTGCTCTTGATATTATCGCAATTTTTTGAAACCGGCCACTATTACTGCATACATACATACATTAAATCACGCCTGTTTCCCAGAGGGGAAGGCGGAGACCACTTCTTTCCACCTGCTACGATCCTGACAAATCTCTTTCGCTTCTTCCACATTCATACATCGAGTCATGCATGCACGTCGGTTTCGGGTACGTAAGATTAGGCCCTTTAAATTTCAAATAGGTACTGGAGTATTTCTCCAATTTGATTCGAAAAAGTACGCCTAGGGCGGCCCCTTTCGACCCTTCCACTCTTTTTAGGGTTCCGTACCTCAAAAGGGAAAAAAGGGAACCCTTATAGGATCACTTTGTTGTCCGTCCGTCCGTCTGTCTGTATGTCAAGACCCTTTATCTCGGGAACGCGTGAAGGTATCGAGTTGAAATTAAAACCATATACCTACTCCGGTCTACAGTCCCTTGAAGCTGTAAAAAAATCAAAATTCTATATTTACGTAAAAAAAAGATACGGCCGTTTATGTCGCCAAAAACGTGTATTTCGATACTCTCGAGGGAATCAAAATGTATAGGGTTCCTACTGACCTAGAACTATGAAATTTGGCAAGTAGCACCGTGTTTTATTACAAGTATAGGAATTTTTTTGAAATCTGTACATTTTTAATTAAATCACAAAAAAACAGGGTCTCTAAGCAAGGAACGGCGGCGGTGCAAATTTTGAATTGAGTTAACCGTGTCATGTGCGGAACCCTCGGTGGGCGAGTCCGACTCGCCATGTTCGGTTCTTTTTTTGGGTTTCAAAACTGAACGTTACACAAGCCGTTAGATTCGTTTTCAATTGGGTTCAATATCGTGCACGCTCTACTAGATGTGAACACAGCATGAGTATAAAAAACAAAGTTTAACACTATAGTTACTCTACCAAAACATTAAAATTAAATAATAAATATCTTCTATTGAAGTCCAAGAGCCATCTCTAACGGCTTAACTAATGACGCTATCAGTATCACGTTAAAAACCTTTGTCTACATCCATATCATAATTTCAATATAATATGTTCAGAAGCGATAAGCAAATGCCCTATATTATGTTACCTGTATCTGTGGTTGTACTGTAATGTTAACATTAAAGTATTACATGTCATTAAAGTATCGGTTATCGCTGTAGTTGTATCTTAATGTTCACTTTACAGTATCGGAGACCCACACTTTAATGTGAACATTAAGATGCAGGTACAAGATGCAGGGTAACGACGGTTACAGATTTCTCACATATTGTAGAAAACTTATGATATTTATGTAGATAAAGTTATGTATGCGACTGTACGCATAATTAGGCATTAAAACACCACACTCGTGTATAATGCCTCTCATTATGCACCAGTCACATAAATAACTATAATGAAGTTCCTTTTAGAACAAAGAGTAAGAGCCTTTTGGCCGAGACCACAGAACCAGTGAATATATCGAAATTATCTCTAACTACATTACATCTTCTTTTATTCCACATTTCTCTCTACTGTCAAGTAAAGAAGAGCTATCGTAACGTTGACAATACGATCGGTCACCGATATTTTACTGTGAACATTAAGATGCAACTACATCGATAACCGATTCTTTAATGTCATGTAGTACTTTAATCTGAACATTAAAGTACAACCACAGATAGTTTCTTAATATAGATTTGGTTATGGTTTCTCAACATATTATATGGATGTAGATAAAGATAATATGCCTTTCCCTTAAAGCGCATCGGTCTTGATCCCACTCATGCGCAGGACCTTGTGAATGGTTTACGAGTCCATTACGTAACCATTGCTATAATTAACATATTTGTTTAAGACATGTAAGTGGAGCTTTTAGGTCGTTTCCAAAACGGATTAAGAACGAATGTGATATTGATTTTTTATTTAATACGAGTAGGGTAGGGCCGGTTTTGGCTATCTTTAAAACGTTTTTGGCCACTCTAAATTTTAATTCATATGTAAAGAATTATGAAATTACACATTTTTTAGGGTTCCGTACCTCAAAAGGAAAAAAACGGAACCCTTAGGTATAGGATCACTTTGTTGTCCGTCTGTCCGTCTGGCTGTGTGTCAAGACCCTTTGTCTCGGGAACGCGTGGAGGTATCGAGTTGAAATTTAAACCATATACTAAAGTCTACAGTCCCTTGAAGCTGTGAAAAAATCAAACTTCTAAGTTAACGTAAAAAAAGGATACAGCCGTTTATGCCGCTAAAAACGTATATTTCGACACTCAAGGAAATCAAAATTTATAGGGTATTTTTCGTTGCCCTAGAACTATGAAATTTGGCAAGTAATACCGTCTCATACTAAAAATATAGAGAAAAATCGGTAAAAATACCTTTTGTGGCCACTGTACCCTTTTTGGCCACTTTAGGTCGAAATTAGTATCAAAAATACTGTAAAATTAAAACTATTATTCATAAATAGACTGAAGATTAAATATTTATAAAAACGGACAGGCGAGTCGGACTCGCCCACCCAGGGTTCCGCACATGACACGGTTAACTCAATTCAAAATTTGCACCGCCGTTCCTTGCATAAAGACCCTGATGTTTTTGTGATTTATTTAAAAATGTACAGATTTCAGATTTTTCCCTACACTTGTAATAAAAGACGGTGTTACTTGCCAAATTTCATAGTTCTAGGTCAACGGGATTCCCTCGAGAGTACCGAAATACACGTATTTTAGGACATAAATGGCCGTATCTTTTTTTTACGTTAATGTAGAAGTTTGATTTTTTCACAGCTTCAAGGGACTGTAGACCGGAGTATATGGATTTAATTTCAACTCGAGACCTTCACGCGTTCCCGAGATAAAGGGTCTTGACAGACAGACGGACAACGAAGTGATCCTATAAGGGTTCTGTTTTTGCCTTTTGAGGTACGGAATTCTAAAAATGGATGGTCAAAGGGCTCTTTACCCGAGTGCCGAAGCAGGAAGAGAGTAGGTAATAAATAGCGATAGTATCCGTAGGCTTTGAACATGATTTAATATCGTTTAAAGACCATACAATTCTTTCCGTTCCTATCCGTTGCGGGCCGTTTGGTGGAAATATTGCTTTAGGCGTACTGATACGGCACCCATACTGAGTTGGAACTATTTCGTGACAACAGAGGGCCCTGCCAAGATGCATTGCGCTAACTAGCGTTTCTATTCGATTCGTTTTTAAACCAATCGCGTCACTGGTAGATGACGTGATACGAAAAGTCACGTGATCTATCAGTGACGCGATTGGTTTAAAAACGAATCGAATAGAAACGCTAGTTAGCGCAATGCATCTTGGCAGGGCCCTCAGGTCTTTTAGAATAGAATAGAATAGAATAACATTTGAAAAAAAAAACAGAAACTAAAAGAAAAAAAAACAATTAACATGGCGTTGAAAAGGACTCCTCTCGGCTTTGTGCCGCAGCAAGGCGCTTTGTCTATGCTAGTATTTTGTTGCGTGTTTGTCTGTTTGTCCTCTTTCTTCTCCTGGACCAGCCCTTCGCGTCGAATGCGACCGCCGTGAGAAATCCTCTCGCGACCATAACCAGCTTGTTGAAAGTTTACCTTAACCTGAGTAGTTGTTTCGTTAAAATTTGAACCCGAGCTGCATTTGCGTCAAGGCGCGTTCATAATGGTTAAAAAAAGAACGAGAAGAAAGCTAAACTAAAATAGTTACCTCTATTAATTGACCACTTAGAGTGACGGCACCAATGATAGACGCTTTTAGCTGACAGGCACCAGTAACGGACACTTCACTCTTGATTCAAATTTCATACGGTCCTAAATTTATTGTTGAAAAACAAATTAACAGACCTCGTAATATACGGGGCAAAATTAAATGACAGCTAGGGATCGCCTATAGCGATAAACTCAATTATCGATGCTTCTCCCATATACTAGTGATCGCTCCAAGTTTCGTTTGTAAAAATAAAATTTTATGGAAACAAAATAGTAGCATAATTCCGGTTGTTCTTTATTTTAAAAGGATTTTTGAACCTTCACTCATCATTATCATATTTTTTTCTGATTGTGTATTTCAGAATTACTGTCCCATTTACTATTTTTAAAATAAACGATCAAAATTTGTTGCAAATTTTTGGGCGTTAAACGTCTCCGTCTCGACTAATGAATACATTTCAGGTAGCTAAAAGACTTTTCAATTTCTGTGAAAGTTGTAGGGGCAAAAAAACCACACTAACAAACAACGCTGGGGGCGATCACTAGTATATGGTTGACTGGTAAAGAATGCTTGTAGCATTAAGTTCGCCTTTTGTACACTATTTTAATTTTGTGCAATAAAGTATTTAAATAAATAAATAAATATATGGGAAAAGCATCGATAATTGAGTTTGTCGATAAACGCGATCCCTAGCTGACATTTAATTTTGCTCCGAGGTATGCAAATGAATAACCCTAATCTTCTGTAAAATAAGAATCAAGTGTCCATCATTGGGCTCTTGTCCATTAGGCCTGGTTCCCACTATGCCGGACCGGCAATTTTGCTGGATGCCGGTAAGGGTAGTGGCTGTACAATTTATATGAAGCTGTTCACATTATGCCGTGTGAACAGCGTCATAAGCCACTAGCCTTACCGGCATCCGGCAAAATTGCCGGTCCGGCATAGTGGGAACCGGGCCTTACTGGTTTCACCACCCTTTATGTGTTATGTTTGCTGATGATGCTACAATATTTATATCTGAAAACCAACTAACCGGTTCAGCCATGCCAAATAAGAGAGAACTTTGGTGTTGAGGGTGTTTATGGGTCGCGATGACACTTACCATCAAGTGGCTCGCTTGCTGGTCTGCCTCCTTATTCACATTAAAAAAAAAACAAAAAAAAAACATGGGTGTTCTTTTGAAGTGATAATTTCTTATGGGAGGGTAAACCGCTTCGTTACGTAACGCGTTACGTAGCGGCAGCGGGGCGGGGCGGTATAGTTCAACTTAGATTAGTTTAAGTTATCACTTCTGTCGGGCGTCCCGAGACGCACACGTTTTTTTTTCATACTTTCTGAATGCCTAGAATGCCCGTGCGGCCTACTTCACTATCATCGCTACATAGTATAAAACAAAGTCGCTTCCCGCTGTCTGTCTGTCCCTATGTATGCTTAGATCTTTAAAACTACGCAACGGCATTTGATGCGGATTTTGATTTTTTAATAGATAGAGTGATTCAAGAAGAAGGTTTTTATGTATAATAAATGCTGGTTTATTGTACGGGTGTTATAGAAAACTCAAACGAAGCGAAGCGAGGGCAGGTCGCTATTACTGAATAAACTTTTTTTTTTTACGGAATTGTTGAGACAACACTTAGTTATGGGATCAAAAAGTATGATACAAAATCAGGGTCTGCAGGACTGTCGTCATCGTAATGGAGGCCATCTTCACTATCTGTACCATCATGCAGTGCATAAACAATAACATATTCCATGAGACAATGTGTTGCTTACAGTGTACACCTTCAAGGGTTAAATATTTACATTAAACAATAAAACAAAATAAACGAACGAACTTACAAACCTACTTAAGAGTAGTGTATACCGACGCTTAAAATAATATTTATCACCCCCTAAATTAGATCCGATTTTTAAGATTTTTGAATTTGATGTAGTTAAAATGAAAAATGTGGTCACAGAATTATCAACAAGTTTTTGGAGTTGTTGGTGAGTCTGTGGCTCTGCCTACCCCACTCTGGGAATGAAGGTGTGCGTTTATGTTATGTTTTAAAATGAAAATCTAGGTCTGAACCGTTCCAGTTTTTTTTCTTTTCAGGATGTATTTTCTTGTAAAGGAAAACGTACACGTACAGACCTAATCATCATAAAAATCGGACTAGGTTAGAGTAGAAAATTCTAGCTTAACAATTCTTTTCCAACTATTTCTTCTTCTTCTTGTTCATCAGCGTGTTTTCGCCCACCGTTGGGCATACGCCTTTCCAATTTCCCTCCATCCAGAGCGGTCTTCCGTTTCCCTTGTCCAGACTGGGCCTGCTGTCTCCTTGATGTCATCGGACCAACGGGCTGGTGGTCTGCCCACACTTCTCCTGCCTAGCCGGGGTCTTCACTCCAGAACGCGCTCGCTCCATCGCTCGTCGTGTCGTCGGCACATTAAATCTATTTATATCTAACTAGAGGACGCCCGCGACTTCGTACGCGTAGAATTAGTTCCCCGCTATTTCCCCTATTTCTTCCCGTTGGGGGTCGATTTTCGGAAAAGAACCCCTGTACCAAATTTCAAGTTTCTAGGTACAGTCGTTTCGGCTGTGCGTTGATATATAAGTCAGTCACGTTTGCCTTTTATATATATAGAAGATAGATAAACTGCTACCAGACCTTGTGGGCATTGTTCCCAAAATGCTGGCAGCATTACCACATTAAATGGCAACACTTAAAATTTGTGCCAAGTAAAGACCATTTCGGCCACGAATTGCGTCGACCAGGCGCTTTGAAAGATCTTTAAAAATATGTGCTCCTGAGGGGCTAGACAAGATGCACTACGCTAACTATCGTTTCTACTTAATCGCTTCGTTTTTAAACCAATCGCGTCACTGGTAGATCACGTGACTTTTCGTATCACGTCATCTACAAGTGATGCGATTGGTTTAAAAACGTAACGAATAGAAACGCTGGTTAGCGTAATGCATCTTGTCTAGCCCCTCTGGTCCCCACGGGCCTAAAGCTGCAACTTCGATGACTTAAGTTTAAAGGGAATTCATCTGTATGAAAAATACAAAAAAAAACTGCGAATGAAGTTTTTTTCTTCTTTGTAGGTATTGCGTCACAAAAACACTTCAGTATGAACGAGGCTTAACTCAAAACAAATCTCGCGTTACATGATTTCTGTTACGAATGCTAGGAAATCATTTCTTTCCGACTAATCGAGTGCTCAGCCAGTTTCTTTGTAAAATAACCTTGAAAAAATAAAAAAAGATGTTCTAAAAAATAAGTTCAAGATGTACATAATTGTGTGGGTTTTAATTTTAATATTCGTTAAGGAAAAACATGGTTTGCAGCAGAAAAAAGTTGTTGAGTGCGGGTATAAGGTAAGGGTTATATTATTATGTTATATAATAATTATTTTAGAATTTACATAGGGATTAACTTTATTTTTTACTGCTACATAGAGCAGTAAGTTACCTCATATTAAAAACTAGAGGACGCCCGCGACTTCGTACGCGTAGAATTAGTTTTTTTTCTCAATTCTCAATTCTTTATTGCTTCCATAAGTTATACATAATATACAGGTGTTAGATATCTTATAACTACTTAGGTATAAGGTATGAGATCTTTATGGACCCCGGTAGGGCACAGCAACTTACAAACTAGTGAGGGGCTTGTTTATTAACAATACAACAATTCCTTTTTTATTTTAAATATTAACGGTTATACAAATACAAATGAATATATTAAATAAATGTATTTACTAAGCCATCTTATCTTCTAAATATTCCTTGATGGTGTACTCAGTAATTTCTTTAACTGTTTAGTAAATAAATGATCAGCTGTTATTGTTGTTATAGACTTGGGTAATTTATTGTATACTTTGATTGACATGACAAAAGGACTCGAGGAGTGAATGTGTACCGCTACTCCCCCCATTTCTTCACGTTGGGGGCCGATTTTCGGAAAATCCTTTCTAAGTGCTCACTTACATCATGAAAGGAACCCCTGTACCAAATTTCAAGTTTCTAGGTACAGTAGTTTCGGCTGTGCGTTGATATATAAGTCAGTCAGGTTTGCCTTTTATATATATAGAATATCTCTGTTCAAAAGCCAACTTGTTTTAGGGCCAGTTCGACGAAACTGGAATAAGACTTAATCCGAGATTAGTCCATATAAATTCGGCGTTTAATCTAGGTATAAGACCTTATTCCAGTTTGGTCGAATCCGCCCTTAAATGAATATTTCAAATACGCTAAAAAAAACTTTTGATACGCAATACTTCGTACAAATGCCAGTAGAGAATTTAATTATTCTTTTACTATACCAACATATTATAACAAATATAGGTATTAAAATTGTTGTAATAAATCAAAATTTAGCAAACAAAACCAGTGAAAAAAGTACTCAACTAAGCAAAAACCACATAAATTATTATTGACCACATCGATTGATACAGTAAAATGAAATGTGTGTATTTTTTGTATATTTATTCGGTTCGATTACCGGTTAAGGAAAACAATAGGGAATAGGTATGCATGTTTTTAATTTTCACTACGACCTTTCTGTCCTGCTAATCCAAATAGCAGTGTCTCAAATAAAAATCCTGTAGAAATCACAACCTTACTAAGTACAGAGGATTGAATTATTTTGGCAAGCGAATATGAAATAAGTACTATCTATTATCTATTGGCGGTATTTAGCAGTGGCGTAGCGTGGGGTGGGCTGGGGGGGCCATGGCCCCGGGCGGCAGAAAAAAGGGGGCGGCAAACGGAAAATATTATATTACTATATTATCGGGGAATATACATTAAAAAAATCTGATGAATTGAGAACCTCCTGGTTTTTTTGAAGTCGGTGAAAAATAGGGGGCGGCGAATTTCTGGTCGGCCCCGGGCGGCAAAAACCCACGCTACGCCACTGGTATTTGGGGTTCAAAAGGGTGATCGAAACAGCGCCTTGTAATAAACAAGTAGCAATAAACAGTATTTAACATATTTCAACAATGTAAAAGGCGCTATTTAAAAGACAGCATCTTGGCTAGAACCTCTGGTTTGATCTGTAGGGGAGTGTGGAGGGTCATCAGGGGGCCTTCGCTGCCCTCCTTATGAAAAGTGCAGTATCTCGATCAAACCAGTTTTCGAGAAAAAGCGGTAAAATGATTGAGTTTTTATTTTACGTGTATCTCATAAACTATTTTAGTTACAGATATGAAACTTATATCAAAATAATCGTGTTTATGTACAGAATGAATATTTATTCATAAAATCTAAAAAGATATTAGTATGAAGTAAAATAACTTAAAAAAGCATTAATCGCTAGGTATACCTTTTATTTTGAATGTGTCAATCCCTAACCATAACTGCAGTAAGTACCCGAGTTGCTGCACTTATGATTAGGAAAAAGGTTTACTGCAGTTATTTCTACAGAATGATGAAAGGCGTGCCTAAACATAAACGCAGTATCTTCTATTTACACGCATTTCAAATGGTAAAAAAAGCTGGTTTGGAGAGGTTTTGTCCGTTCCTGGATTTGAATTGTATAAATTTAAAATAAACTTAGTCGCGATACTTCATGGGTAGGACAAGGGTGCGTTTTTTTTGTTTGAAACGAAAATTTGCTTTATTTTTATTCATTATAAGAACTTTCAATTAAAAAACATAAAAAAGAACTAATAAATTAATTTCACTCACAAAAAAACAATAGTTTTCTTAAACATTTGAATTTCAAAAATAGTCTACACAGTTATATTTATATTTGACATAGTATTATGGTTAAACATTTTAAGTCACCACCAACTTAACTACTTGATAGTCCAAGTAAATCTGCTAAAGCTATAAATGAACCTAAAGTGACAGGTCATAGCTAGATTTTGCAGATTTAGGTACTTGGACTATCAAGTAGTCAAGTTGGTGGTGACTTAAAATGTAAAGTAGTAGGTAAAGTCTTTACAATTAAAAATCTACCTGTTAAATATCATACCTGGTTACTTTTACCTGAACACAAAAATCACAAATCATAAAAATCAAAGTGACCAAATTTCGTTGATATCTGTAGGAATTGGATGGTTTTGTTTCAAGGCAGATGCAATTTTTTGCCTGGAATCGGGAGCGGAAGCAGTGCGTTTGCTGAACCAGGGGTAGACGATTTTGTGACATCGTTTGCCAACACCGTAGCCATCATTTGACCTTTCCGGCACATTTTACATGAAATTTTGACGTATTATATAGAATTGCCTTAGATTAATTAATTTGAATTATTCATTAAAAAAAACATTTATTTTAATAAACAATAATTATCAATTAAAATAAAATAAATAAATATCAAGGGATAACCTCACACAAATTAACCTAGTCTCACACTAAGCTCTAGGCTTATATACTATGGGTACTAGACGACGATAAACATAGAAATATATACTTAAATACATAGAAAACATCCAAAACTCAGAAACGAATAATCGCGTTTATCACAAAAATCTGCCCTCACTGGGATTTGAACCCTGGACCGCTAGTTTCGTAGATAGGGTCACTACCAACTAGGCTAAACGTGTCATCAAATCAATGCAATAGTTATTTGACGAGAGTAAGTTTACTATAGTAGTTAGTTTACTATTATTTATTAAATTTATTATAAAACCAAATTCAAGTAACCAATTCCATTATAAGATTCGGACAGCAGCGCCTTCATTGTATTTTCGATAATCGATAACAGCCTAGCCAGCTAGTCTTGCACCAAATCGATAGATGACACTTTCACGTGCTTTACCGACCGAGCAAGACTCTGTGGATAAACAAGTTGCGTTTTTTGTAAGAGACTAATAACGCGGTTGTACGAATTCAGGTGTTTTGTTTATAGCGGTGGTAATCGCCCCGCACGCCCGCTTGCACCCCCCCACTCACAAAATGTATGGTGGCCTTAATTTTGTCCTAAATATAAATGCAGTAACTCTGATATACTATACAAATTCTTAATAATGTTTACGAAATTGCGATTATATTTCCTTAACATAACCGCAGTAAAAGTCATTTACTGCATTAATAACTATAGAACAACAACATTTAGCAAGGTTCCTCCTAATCAAAAGCGCAGTAACTATACTACCTGCACTTATGACTAGGTGTGCTCCATAATATTAAAGGTGGCTTTTCCTAATGATAAGTGAAGTAACTATACATACTGCTCTTATTTTAAGCAATTACTAGAGTTGATATGAAACTATTTAAAAAAACCTGTGCAGTATCTAAAGTTACTGCACTTATGTTAAGGAAACTATTCCTAGAATTCACAGTTACTGCACTCTTCGTTACTGAAAACTGATGATCCCGATTTTTCCAAGGAACATGTCAAAGAACTAATTGTAGAGCTCGTCTTGCTGATTACGAATATGTATTCAACTCAATTCTGACAAAAATACGAGTTACTGCACTTTTCGTAAGGAGGGCAGTTCGGGTCCCCCCTTGGGCTCCGTTCTAGGCCACCCGTAATAAGGTAGGATTGCTCTCAGACAGGACACGCTGTTGCGCCGAATGCGGAACCCGGAACGTTTGCATATTCTATAGGCTTCATACTTTCGATTAGTATGTAATTGGTCTATTAAACAAACAATAGCAATTAAAAAAAAGTTCATTATTAGTTTTTTTTTATTATGGACTTTTTGTACTGGACTGAAATTTTTCAGTCAACCTATTCGCCATATATTACTTACCATATTAAAATTGATATAAAATACTTTTTAACGAATAAACAGCTGCTGGGTGAAGGTCGTCTATTCGATCTTAGACCAGTAGCTTAAAATCTCAATTAGTTACATTATATTTAAACAACTTGAAACAAACTAAAAGTGCTTATTTTCTTCGCAACAGGGTTTATATCTGATGCTGCCACAGTACATCCACTAATTAGGGTTGCCAACCGTACTATAATATATAGTATGGTACTATATTTTGACTCTGTGTACTATACATATACTGTTGAAGAAATATATAGTACGCAAAAATACTATATTTCGGTCAGTCCTTAAACGTATGCGGTTTGGTTTGGAGAAATAGGTTTTTTCCAGCTCGGATAGTGCGCCAATACCAGGCAGAATTTTAGTAAGTAGTAAATATTGTGCATTAGATTTAATGAATAAATTTACCCCCTTTTATAAGTTTTTCTTCAAAGTACTATATTTTTTTTCTGTGTTCTATGTTTTTAATACCTTGGGCTGGAAAATACTTTATTTGTCCAAGAAAAAGTTGGCAACCCTAACTATGCTATAAAACTCTGTTAACGTTTGTTTGTGTGCAGCAATGCCCGCAGACTCGCGACGGCGCTCTCAACGTGCACCTCATAGCTCACTCACACATGGACGCCGGCTGGGTGAAGACTTTCGACGAGTACTACTACGGCTGTGAGTGTTAGGGTACACTATTGCTGGTTCCCAATATACTTACTTAAGGTGGAAGTACTAGTACTCGACATGTTAACAGAAAATATTTATTTGCGTCGTGATATTATGTTCATTTATACTTCTACACAAAACATTTACATGTGATTTGGGAAATATGACCTTTACTTTTGTTAGTTGGAATTTGTTTTATATGGTGACCCTATATAAATTTATCAAAATGAAAAAAATAACTAGTCAATCGGATTGTATGAGTAAATGTCAGGTACTTTTGCTGGCAGTCCTTTTCTTTATTTAAAAATTGGCGTGTGAAATATCAAAGCCACAAACATTTCCCATCGCTAAAATGAGGTGGTGACAAAAGTAATGTTAATCTTATTTTATTTATCCCAAGTCAAAGTATGGCGACGAGTAGTACCGCGTCGAGTATTAGTACTTCCACCTTATATCAAATAAAATATAGTACTTTCATCTTTATAAACTTTTGTACGACAAATAATGTTTCCTACTTGACGCTGATAAATTTAACGCCTAGTATAAAAGGGGCAAAGACATTGAATGTTAGGCTAAATAAGAATTCGGCCAAACAAAATCATGGATTTAACCTTTTAGTAATTAAAATTTTAGACAATACAATTTTAGACTAAAAGTGCTTTAGAACAAAAAAGATGTATGCGGAAAAAACTTTATGCTAAAAAAGAAGTATGCCATTCAATATTATACCAAACATTTTCATCCAAAAAAAAATAAGCACATAAAATTTTTGACCAAGCGAAGGGCACCCTGACTAAACACCCTCATCTGAATAATTATGGTTTGCATTTCAGCAAAGACTGGAATCAGCTCAGCCAACGTGCAGGTGATCTACCATTCAGTACTCTCCGAGCTTCTCCACGATAGGCGAAGAAAGTAAGTATAACAGAAGATGAACTTGCTATTTTCTTGATTAATATTGCCGTCTTCTTACGTAACAAGTCTATCAGAAAGCTCTAAAACCCGACTCCGTTTGACATTGTCATCTATGTTTGTTTATCTATCTTACATGCTTTTTGAAAGACTAACGTCAGTAGGCTTACTTCGGGTTAAAATTTGACTGGCTCGGTCTTGTTTAGTTTGCTTGTGGCTCCGAGACCAAGATCAATTTACAAAACCGGTCAAGTGCAAGTCGGACTCGCACTCCGCGGGTTCCGTATTTAAGATAATATGCTTGGTAACCGCAAAAGAAAATACTCATTTTGTTATGAACTTCATAATTTATGCAATAAGGTCCATTTTGACTAGCCTAAATTTTAATACAGATTTTTAAAGTTTTTTGATAATTTTTCCAAAACTGTAAAGTTTGACAACTTCATTTTATTTTTAGAGTAAAATTTAAGTAGGTAATTACCTATAATAAATCAGGAATTTTTCAGATTAATTGGAAAATAAACTTCGGAGATAAGGGGGGAGAACGTTAATTTTTGGCTATAAGTAAATCAAAAATTACAAACCAGAATTTAAAAAAAATGTTTTTAAATGTGCAGACTAAGCCCTTTTATACGACATCCCGTATGCTTTAAAATCAAATGACTAACATTTTTCAATTCCCCATTCTAGACCCCTTTTAAAATATTTAGAGAAATCATTTCATATTTTTTTAATTAAGAACAGATGCGGTCAAGCAAGTTATACAACTATGCCAAATTTCAAGTAAACAGCTTTTTTAGCTGCTGAGAAATCCTGCTGTGACATACAGACAGACAGACAACAAAGTCTCACCATAAGGGTTCCTGTTTAACTTTTTGGCACGAAAACCTAAAAACTATCAGACAGGTGGTCTACCGACGGATCTTTTGAATTCCTTGACTACCATTCAGTAAACAACTTCATCCATCTGCCTGCTTCATTCATCCCTCTTGCCAATACGTACATACACACACATACATACATACCTTCACGCCTGTCTCCCAATGGGGTAGGCAGAGACTATGGAACGCCAGGTGCACCGGTCCAAACATACAACTTCCGCTTCTTCTACATTCATCAATCTCTTCATGCACGTACGTCGGTTTCGGGTGCTTTTGATTTGGCCCTTATTCAGTACATCGCGAATCTGATCACCGTACGTCCGTCTAAGACGTCCCCTACCGACATCTCCGCTAATTCTCGCTTGCCATATCTCTGTCGTAACTCTTCTTTCATCCATCCTTTCTAAACGACCAAACTATTAGCATACCCTTTTCGATTTTAGTCACTACATCTTCTTTCAATCCAGAGACCCCTGCCAAGGTGCACTACGCTAACTAGCGTTTCTATTCGTTTCGTTTTTAAACCAATCGCGTCACTGGTAGGTCACGTGACTTTTCGTATCACGTCATCTACCAGTGACGCGATTGGTTTGAAAACGAAACGAATAGAAACGCTGGTTAGCGTAGTGCTTCTTGTCTAGCGCCTCAGATCGCTCTCGAATCTCGCTATTTCTTACTCAATAACCAATACGTATACCCTAAGATAATTCCTTCCTCCCACAGGTTCACCTTCTCAGAATCTGGCTACTTCTGGCGCTGGTGGAAAGAACAGCGGCCTGCCACTCGGGCCACCTTCCGGTCTTTGGTTCAGGAGGGGAGAATCGAGTTCGCCGGTGGAGGCTGGGTGCAAACTGATGAAGCTACCACAGATTATGTGATGTTGATTGACCAGTATACTTGGGGACTTAGGTATTTCCATCTTTAAAGCAAGACGAGCGAGACTAACTGCCGCACTCAGAGACGTCAATTAATTATGGGAGCCCTTTGTTTCCCATATTTTTTTGGTCATAATGTCATTGTTGACATAATTATTGATAGTCATATTTTTTATGTGGCTGTTACAGTAAACTTTTCAGAATTTCTGAAATATCTAACGTGTAAACAAGGCTAGGTTAGGTTAGGTTTAATTTATAAAAATCCTGAAAAAGTAACAGTTTCTTAAAAAAATACGTTATGACTTGCGAAACTAAAAATTACTATGGAAGACAATATAGACCCAAATTTTACGCTTGTTTAGTGACGTGTTGTCTTATTCTATTGCTATAGCAAAGAACACACCAACTTTAATCAAGCATTAAATTTAATTGACGCCTCTGAGTGCGGTAGTTAGAAGCCGTATTACTGTCTAAACCTAAGTTTAAGTAAAAGTTTTTCAACTACCAATGATTGTCCTTCAAAAGAGCTTCGCTATAACGTGCCATATTATCAAAAACTTGCTTTCCGTCGTAGATGAGCTATCTACACTTACGGAATCTTCGGTTCGCACACTTTTTTTGTTAAAACCAGGCCTTGAAAACCGGTTTATTTTCCGTAGCAGTTAAAGCCACACTTTGAGAGCCTAACCCATAATAAAGGTTACGCTCACAGGGAGCGAAATGCATTAACCGGTTAGAGAGCGCTTCTTCCGTATGAGCGAAGACGAGGGTTAATGACGGAAGCGCTCTTTAACCGGTAAACGCATTTCGCTCCCTGTGAGCGTAACAATTTGCTCGAACGTAACCTAAATAATTAACCGGTTTAACCTAAATAAATACCAGATTATTCGTAACCGGTTACATACATACACATACATTAAATCACGCCTGTTTCCCAGAGGGGTAGGCAGAGACCACTTCTTTCCACCTGCTACGATCTTGACAAATCTCTTTCGCTTCTTCCACATTCATACATCGAGTCATGCACGCACGTCGGTTTCGGGTACTTAAAATTCGGCCCTTTTCCAGTATTTCTCCGATTTGATTCGAAAAAATACGCCTAGGGCGGCCCCTTCCGACCCTTCCACTCACTTTCGCTCTGTATATCTCTTTCGTCAATCTTCTTTCATCCATCCTTTCCAAATGACCGAACCATCGAAGCATGCCCTTTTCAATCTTAGTCACTACATCTTCTTTTAGTCCACATTTCTCTCTGACTACAACCCCTGACCGGTTACAATCCCTGTAATATAACACTGTTTTCTATTTCAGAAAACTCAACGATACCCTGGGACCCTGTGGGAAGCCCAAAGCGGCTTGGCAGATTGACTCATACGGTCATACGAAGGAACACACGTCCTTACTCGCTCAGATGGGATACGACGGACTGTTTATTGGTAAGAGATAGAGATAGAGATGGGATCTCTTTGCAACGCATAATTTTTTTACGCATATTTTTTTTTCGCTCTTTTTGGGTTTACCTATTTTTGGCCAAATTATTTTTCGTCAAATGTATCATTTCGACCGTCGATACGAGTAAAATCGTAACTAAATTTAAGTGTTTTTTTGACTTTTACAGGGAGAGTTAAGTGAAAAAAGATCTACAAAACTGTATTTTTACATTTTTGATACATTGAGAAATAAAAAAAATACCCAATTTCATAACATCGTATGTCGAGGTTCATCAATAGTAATCCACTATTACATTAAGAGAAAATCATTGTAACTAGACTTAAGAATATTTTTTTACCCGAAATCGCTTCCAATTGTCACGATCACAGGCCAGTATCATCGCATAAATAGTTACGATTTTAATGTGCCAACGTTTTAGCAAGTACAGAGCACGTAAATTTGGTTAAAATGTTACTCTACTTTAAGAGCTTGCGCTATCGGTGTTTCGGTTTTGCGCCTAAATTGATTTACTATGATTTTACTGGCCCGTTCCTTCCATTTGCATTATTTTGCCTCGAAAAATTAATTTTGAAGACGGGTTTTACTTGCACCGTGTGACGTGGATGTAGGAGCACGTCTGTTTATGTGTATTGGAATTTTTTTTTTTTTTGAGTGAGTGTTAATTACTTAAATTAATATGGAAAAGTTCCACTGACTCAAGTTATGAATGAAGAGTGGTGGAAGTACCCGTAAGAACAAAACTATTTACCTATTGCGATTGTATTATAAACCTGTTTAATTAATTAAAAGGTTAATTGGACCAAACAAGTAAAACTTTTACTCAGTGTAAATCGCCTACAAAGCAATACTAACTGATTTTTTTTTCGAATATAAAGTATTCTGGTTTTGTTAGTGAATACCTACTTTCTTTAGTTAGGTAAAAGTCGCTAGAGTACGTTAAGAGAAACAATTAAAAAAATATTTCCGACCGGTATTTCGTTACCTACTATTACTTAAAATTACTTTTTTTTGTAAAAAGGCCCCGATGTGTATAGTACTGTATAGCTTATACGTATTTAACGTTTGTTTGAGCGTGATTTGAAATATTTCAAAGCTACTTCACCGATTTGCCAAATTCTTTTGAAAAAATAAGTCTCATACTTCTAAGATAGTATGTTATTAGATACAACGCACTATAACTTTCACGCTGCGTTTATCGCGGAAAACTTTAAACTTGTGCTTGTTTTTTGACAAAATATTAGTTAGGTAGGGTAGGAAAGTATTAAATAATATAATCACTAAAAAGGGCAAAATTAAAATTAAAATAATTAAGAAAAGAAGGAACCGACTTTAAACGGTGTCATTTGTTCAGGACATCTTGGGTTAAACAAACTGAAGTCGGCGTTCTAGAATATTTTAACCAAAAAGTCGACTTTAGTCTGACTTAGAACGCTTTGAATTAATGTTTTTGTTTGGAGTCGCTTCATTGTTTTTAAACATTTTTAATAATAAAATAAAATATTAGGAATTAAGTTTTCTCCGTGTCAGTGGAGCGATACCTGAACACTATAGAGACTTTTACAGAAACTTGCCTCACTCAAATTAAACTGAACAAAATACTTTTGAAGATTAAGATACGCTAGTAAACTCATCCTCCCATATGTAATGTAGTTACGTAATATTTAATTATATAGTTACTGTCAATTGGAAATAAAAACATTAATGATATTAATGATATTGATCATCGATGAACACATAACATAGGTACTTAATTGAACTGTCATAAAGTTATACGTACCTGGTCTATTATTTTATCATTGTGATCT
Organism: Acleris cristana; assembly: GCA_948252455.1. NCBI lineage: Eukaryota > Metazoa > Arthropoda > Insecta > Lepidoptera > Tortricidae > Acleris > Acleris cristana. Next base: position 1,946,530 of record OX411801.1, read on the forward strand.
CTTTGAAGAATAAAGGTAATTAAAATAGTTAATTAAAGTAATCAAAATACTAAATATTAGCACTTAATAGTGCCAAAGTGAAAGTTTATGTTTTGTTACCCATTTTATACTAAATAACTTGATTAAGCCAAAGCAAGTGCTGATGTTTATTTATTAATTACTATTAAGCTGGCAACCAGATTAGTCCTGAAGTATCTAAGTACTTACCACCCTCTACTTATTGAGGGTGGTAATTACCAAATTATGGTGTTAAAGTACTTTTATTGTTTCTTAATTATTATTTATTAAATAAAAAGTTAAAAAATGTTTAAACTATTTTGTACCTAAATATTTTTTATTCTTTCAATATTCAGTAAAAATATTTTTTAAATGAACAATAATGATAATTGGCAATTATCTACTTGAAACTAATACAATTCACTGTATAAATATATATTTTTTATATTTTCTAACCGGAGTTACTATATTTTAAGTCATAAAATACAATAAAATAGCCGCGAATCTGTTGCAAGTAACATGGTTTCTTTAGATACGATGATATTGGCCTAACAAATAAGGGCAAAACTTAGAGCTGTAAGATGGTATTGTAATATACAATAATACTCGATAGTCGATAACGCAAAATACGTGATCGTAACTCGATCTAAAATTTAAAATAAACAGTTTAGAAAAAGAATGAAAATTTAGAATTAAAGAGCACCAAATTCTGAGAAACATGATATGTACATTTGTACGAAAACATAAACTAATAAGTAAAATATCGCGGTTTGAAGTTGCAAAATACGTTTTTTCGCTCTCCTGAAAACCTCTGTTTTGTAGTTACGATTTTACTCGTATCGACGGTCGATTTGGTTAAACGCTTTTTTTCCAAAACTGTTAATATTTCAGGATTTTTATAAAACTAACCTAACCTAACCTATAGGGTTCTACTTGATGGTTCTGAAATAAATCCTGAAATATTTACAGTTTCGGAAAAAATAGCGTTTGACCAAATGAAACATTTGACGAAAAATAATTTGGCCAAATGGCATTACACCCCCTTTTAGACTGACATTGCAGAATTTAATAAACGTCTATTTTGTAGATAAGGTTAGGCAGGTTAAAAAAGTAATTTATAATAATTAAAATATTCGTAGCCCAGCTACGTAGAAGGAAATAAAAATTCTTTGTTTGTAAGTAACCTAGTTACGCCGGCAAACAAAACCATCAAAATTGAATTCTTCATTCGTAACCTGGTTACAAACCAAGAAAAAAAACCTAGTTCGTAGCTAGTTACAAAACTTAGTTACGTACGCGGACGAAGGGAATAAAACCGTTTCTATTGAAAAAAACGTTTTTGGTCAAACGTTTTTATGGGTTATGTGTAAAAAAAATATGCGGTCCAACAGTGAACCGATAAAGATAGAATTTATATAGAATAAGAGATGGAGATACGGATAGAGGTAGAAACCGAAATAGAGATATAGAAAGAGACCGAGATAGAGACAAAGAAAGAGACACTAAGATAAGGATAGAGATAGACAAGCAGATGATGGCATTGATGACTGTACAAAATAAAGTACAGTCGGCAAACGCTTGTATCCAAAACGTTTTTTTGTTGACAGGTCGCGTGGATCACAGGGAAAGAGATGCTATGTTAGAAGAAGACAGAATGGAGTTCATGTGGAGAGGAAGCGAAATTCTTGGTAAGTATTACGATGGTATAAATAGAAAAGTTCGTCTCTGGCCCTTTAGGAGTTTCTGATACCTATTGTCACTCTGGCCTGGCGCTAGAGTTGCGTGGACGCGCATAACTCGATACTTTATTAACACGAACTATCACGAACGTTAATTTGTGACCCATTTCAAGAAAATGCTTGAAGTAGCCATTGTCATTAAAGATGTCAAGTCATTTGTAACTTCTAGGAAACTCAACCTTATTGTTGTAGAATGTCAGATTGACTTTGGACGTAAGGTGGGTACCAAATTAAAGTTCGCGACTATATTTCGTGCTGTCTTAGGCGATTTTATTAGGTAAGTACTAAAACACTTAAAACACACGTGGTGGGTATAAACACTATAGTCGCCTGTATCTCAGGAGCCAATCATGTCTACTTAGCCTTGATAGTTTTCCTTTAAAATTCGTTATATGCGCATGTCATTGAAGACGTTTTTCAGATTCTTTGTATTTGTAGTTTTGACTCTAACAAAAATTAGCGCTTTAAAGCTTAATATTTCATAAATAAAAATCCCTTCATCGAAAAATTGATTTCATAAACCCGCAATATTTTTGAAAGACCTATCCAAAAACACCCAACATTATAAGGTAGGACGAAAAAAAAAAATTCATCCCCACGTTACGTGTAAGGTACACTAAAAAAAAATGTTTTCAAGATTTTATTTTACCACTTTGTTGGCGTGACTAATATGTATATTCATGCCAAATTACAGCTTTCTAGTACTAAGAGTCTCTGAGCTAGGCTGCGGACGGACGGACGGATGGACATGGCGAAACTATAAGGGTTCCTAGTTTGACTACGGAACCCTAAAAACAGCCCTAGTATTGCAGTGTTAAATGCAAATGTCTATGCGCAGAGCCTCTTACCATTAGCTCGTATGCTCTTCTTACCAATAAAAAAATATTTACTATTTTAGGCAAGATGTCTGACATCATGACGCACACCTTGTACAATCTGTACAACGCTCCAGAAGGGTTCTGCTTCGACTTCCTGTGCAACGAGGAGCCCATCGTCGACGATCCTGACAACCGGGTCTACAACGCGGAGAAACGGGCAAGTCTTATCAAGTAGATATAGGCTTATTTAACTCTTAATCAAATTTTGATGTTATAATCACGGGTGCACAATCTCACACCAATTAGACTAGTCCCAAACTAAGCACTAGGCTTGTACTATGGGTACTAGACAACGATAAACATACTTCGATACTTTTTTTTGAGTACCTAATAAATACTTATATCCATACAAAATATCCAGGACTCAGAGACACGTGGTAATCACACTAATATTTTCCCTTACCGTGAATTGAACTGGAGACCGCTAGCTTCGTATGCAGATTCACTACCGTCGTAGAAAATCTCGAATATACTTGTCTTTATACTTGAGATATTGTTTATTCAACTGTTTTTGTTAAAATACGATATTATGGTGATCTAATAATGCTCATAAGTCTTATATTTTCGTATCTCAGTGATGTAACTCAATCAGTGTTGTAAGTTGAAATTCAGTCTTGCTAAAGTTGATTTAGGAGTGCCGCAAGGCGTATTTTAGGTCCGGTCTTATTTTTAGTTGATATATGAGTAATCTAAACTTGTAAAGCATGCTTATGCTCATGCTGAAGTTAAGTACATGAATAATTTTAAAGGTAGACCGAAAATCCATTAAATACACTACGCTTGCATGGCAAAATAAGTCAACGATTTTAATGAAAGTTAGTGTGAAGATAGCTTAAGCCCCAGAAATGGACGAACAAGAATTAATTAAACAGATGAAAGACTAACTAACAATGATGATGACAAAGTTAATGATGATGACGCAAAAACCGATGATGATGATGAAGTTTTACTTGTTGTTCCAGGTGAGCGACTTCATATCGCAGATCGAGCGGCAGGCGAAGTACTACGAGCACGACAACATCATGGTGACGATGGGCGGCGACTTCACCTACCAGAGCGCCGCGCACTGGTACATGAATATGGACAAGCTTATCAAGTAAGGCTTAATTATAAGGACATCTTGGCTGATTTGCACGTCTTAACTTCTCTCTCTCTCTCTAATGTTAACAACAACATTATGGTGACGATGGGCGGCGACTTCACCAGAGCACCGCGCCATGGTACACGGTATCTGCTAGATCCCCCCCCCCTCTCTCTCTCTCTCTCTCTATCTCTCTCGCTCTTTCTCTCTCTCACACTCTCTCTGTCTCTCTCTCTCTGTCTCTCTATAAGGAGGTCTGGCGATGAGGACATCCTGGATGAGTAATATACGTATTGTAAACCTATGTATAATGTAATCTTTTTTGAAAATATGATACTTTACAGAGTTTCTTATGCCGTTTCTTTTCTAGGGGCAGAGGTATTTTTCGAATCGGTAGCTGATTGTTTTTGACATTCATAGGTGCATTATGTACCTATGTCTAAATTGAAAAAGAAGAAACTTTGTCTTTGACACTCTGCCTCTGTCTCTCTCTTTTCCTTTTTACGCGTTTTGTTAGAGGTCTTTTGATAATATGCCTTTTAGGTCTTTAGCGGCTTATAGCCGTGACTTAGTCCTTATGTCAAAACGGTGAAGAAACGGTGTCTTTTCTTGAAAGTCAGCTGTCACATGCTATGCAAATAAAGTACAGCCAGCAAAATAGAGCTATCAAAACTATTTCCTGCCAAAGTATTAACCCTCGTTTTTTTAAGGTTGAAAACTGGCTATTGACCTTGGATTACACAGAAACGGAGAAGATCTTGTCAATTATTAAATAATTTACCCCTTCCCTTCTCATTTTTTCGTATTCCTTGTAAACTTTATCACATGTATAATTCTTACTTTTATTTTGTTTTTAACTAGGGTAAGGTACATCGGGAATGCTTGTAACACGTCCAACGTTATGTTAACTCGTTGTTTCTGGCCCCCGAGATACAGGGGTAACCTAGTGTGGGGACCGCTGTCAACACTCAAAAAAATTAGATCCAACAAAGAAAGATTTTCTCTTAGTCATAGTCATAGTCATAGTCATATTCATTTATTGCTTTATGTCGTACAAAGAGATCTTAAAAATACAGTAGGTAGCTTCAACATAAACCCTGCAAGGGCACTGCAACAAGACACAATAATATACTTACATGTCTATTTAGAAAATCACATTTACATAATAATAAAAAAGATTAAATTTAATAAAGGCTAACATTATTTATTCACTCTTGCAATGAAAAAAACTCTTCCAAATTATAAAAACATTTTGAAATCAAAAAACTCCTCAGTTGACAAATAATGAATACAATAGTTAAGATATTGGTTATATTACCCAACAATTTTTTTTAGTGATTCAACTAACATCTTAGTTAATATATGTAACGTCATAGTTGATGTATCTAACGTCTTGTCAGGCTCGTATGGAATCAAGACTCTTACGCACAACAATCACAATCTTGTTAGAATTGACCAATTATTTTTTTCAGTGAATCATAGCATAGAAAACGATTACCAACTTACTTATCATATTTAGGGCCTGTTTCACAATCGTCAAGTAACGCGTACCTGACACATAAATGTAGTCCTTTCCTTTTCTTACACTTGAACATAGGACAAGGAGCGAGCTAACTTTAACTGGCACATAAATGTACTTGTCGATTGTGAAACAGGCCCTTATACTTACTGATGCACGATTCTAACTTTTAACTGTTTAACTGTGTGTATGCACCACTGTATTATTTTATTATTAAGTTTTATTGGTTAAATAAATTAATATTGAATTATTATTATTTTTTAAATTTAACAGCCACGTTAACTCTCATCCGGCCAACATATCAGACGTGAATATATTCTATTCAACGCCATCTTGTTATTTGAAGGCGTTGTATCTGTATGGGAGAAGGGACAAGGCCATCTACACCGAAAGAGTAAGCGATTTTTGTACTTATTAGAATCCCTGTTTATCCCAATGCATTGTTTGCCCGAATTTTGTTTATCCTAAAGCGTTTATACACTTGCGGAACATTTTGTATAATTTCATTTAACTAACCACGAAAAGCATAATGAACATTTAGCATAAAAACCAATTGTTTTCATCAGGCATACGATCGAATAACATAACATTCATTTATTATAAGTATAATTTTCATGTTATTATGCATTTTAAGTCAATTTCTTCTAAGTAGGTTAGGTTAGGTTAGAACTGTAATAGTAAATTTAATGAAAGATGATAGATATTTATTTTTTTAATTTATGAACATTATAGTTTAAGAAATTATGCATTTCGTTTTATGCATAATAATTATTATATCGTTGGTTTATTATAGAGATCGAAATTATGCAACTTGTGTTATGTAAAATAAAAATTAGTACAATCGTTTTTATGCAATTCATTACACACCCGTTCGGAACTATCATTTACTCTCGTTTTGAGTCTTGCTTCGCTTGCAGCTCGGGCACAGCTCGGGCCAAGACACCTCAGTCAGACTAGCGAATTGCGTGTTAAAGCAAAGATGAGCGAGAAGGTGAACGTATAAGGCTGCCTAATTGAGAATACACGCGCTTTTCTTTTGTTCGCTATGACGGGACTACTTAAACTCGCCGCTTGGACATTCACTCCTGCCTTCGCTCACCTTTGCTATTGAGAGAATAACCCCAGGGCTTGTGTAAAATGACTATCCCGTTATATTGTCGCACTGACGTCGCTTTTCTGTAGGGATTGCATTTTTATTTTATCGACTATCTGAATGTCGATGGTATTGTATAGTATCCGCAGCGAGCTAAGGACAAGTCGTAGTGTAGAAATTCACTTGGGCTTGTCCTTAGCAACAATACATCCTCTGTGAAAATTTCAACTGTCTAGTTATCACGGTTCATGAGATACAGCGCAGCCTGGTGACAAATAGACGGACAGACGGACAGCGGAGTCTTAGTAATAGGGTCCCGTTTTTACCCTTTGGGTATGGAACCCTAAAAATGACATAAGTACCTAAGTACTTTCCGCACTTGCATCAAAATGTACCCTTCAACTTTTTTTATCAGGGAGAGCATTTACCATACGGCAGCGACGCAGGCACCTACTGGACTGGGTTTTACACCTCAAGACCTAGCACCAAGTACTTGGTCAGGCAGGCGCATGCGTTCTTGCAGGTAAGACACGTTCGAACATGGTGTTACTGCAAATACTTACTTATACATACTGTCCCAAAATTCAACGATAACCTGGTACCGGGCGAGAGGCCAAGTTCTGGAAAAAATATGAAAAAAAATCTATAGGTTGTCCCAAAACTCAACGATAGCCTGGTGCTAGGCGGGAGCCCAAGTAGTACCAGTTCTGGAAAAAATAAGGAAGATTGTGATGTAGATTTTTTTTCTTATTTTTTCCAGAACTGGTATAATTTGACCTCTTACCCGGTACCAGGTTATCGTTGAATTTTGGGACACCCTGTATATATATATATATTACAATATGGCGACTGGCTGTCGCCATATTGAATTTTAATTACTATCATAAATATCTCCAGTGACACTCACTAGATTAAGACAAATCGATTGCCATAAGAATCATCAAAATCGGTCGGTGCGTTTAGTATTGTATTGGAACCCCCCTTATTATTTCACTTACTGTAAAAAAAAAAGTTAGTAAGCTCTACGTAATAAAAAATACTTTAAAAAAAAAGACCAGTATCTATAACGGTTCAAAAGAGGACAGACAGACGGACGGAGGGACATCGTAAGCTTAGTAGGTAACATCCTGTTGAACGCCCTTCGGGTATGGAACCCTACAATGTTTTTTTATATCCGCAGGTGGCCAAACAGCTGACTGTGATCACGCGCATGTCAGACTCCTACGAGCTCCACCTCCTGCGGCACGCTGTAGCCCTGATGATGCACCATGACGCCATCACTGGTAACTGAACTTAAGGATACCTTCGACACTTTAGCCTAAATGATAGTGACGCTACCTTCCAAGGGAAAGGTCCAAGGACTCATACGTCGGACCTGAACCATTTGTGGCAACCTCAAAGGGGACCATAAAAGCATAATAATATAAATAATGTGCTGGAAAACTACCAGAAAGAGTGGAAAACCCCGGCAGGCTTAGGGCATGCAAAGCTCTTCATAGAAACAGTTGACCAGAGCTGGACCAAAAAACTTTAGAAACTCAGCAAAAGACAACTCTGATACATTATCGGAGTTATTACCAGGCACTTTGAGGTTAAACATCTCCTAGCAAAGATGGGCCTTTGTGACAACAGATTTTAAAATGTGCGGCGAAGAGGTGGAAACAATGAAACACTGTGTGAATGTGACACCATCGCCGGAGTAAGAATGAAAATCCTCGGTTGTAGTTAACTAGAACCAAACGATTTCAAGGCACTGCCATTGCACTCCACTATCAGCTTTTTAGAAGGAGTCGTGGCTGCATTGGATTAAGCGCTAAAAGAGGGGTAATTACACAAAAGATCCCATGGGGTCGAAGTGTAAGGACCCCACCAATAAGATAAGATAAGCAGACCCTGCCTTCGAGGCTAGCAGTCCCGGGCAGGGACCGGAAAACCCGTTCGTTTGCTTAAGCCGTTCGAATCGATATCCCCTTCATACGATAACCCAAACGTTTCGGTAAGCCTTTCATCGGCTTAGCCGTTCATTACGATAGCCCGTTCAAGCCGGGTAACCCGATCCTTAACAACCGGTAACCGCTTACCGAATCAGATAGGTTTTCGAACTAACCGCTTATCGTTCGGGTTACGGTAACCCCTCTTTTCTCGCACCGCACGCGACGTGGTATGTGTAAAAACTAAAATAGCTTAACAGGTTCAATCAGCGCAACAAGGGGCTTATTGATACCGGTAATTAATTCAATCGAAGCGATAGCCTTTATAGCGGGTAAGCTGATTAGAGGGTTACCGAAACAGGGGGGTTCTTAAAAACCAGCTTAATAAAAACCAGTTCAAAAACCCAGGTTACGATAAGCGGGTCCGGTCCCTGGTCCCGGGTTCAAATCCCTGTAAGGGCAGATATCTGTGTGATAACTTTGACTGCGACTATTTGTCCATCGTTTGCAGCTCGGGCCAAGACACCGCGGGACTCGCGTAAAATGACATACTTTTCACACTTGCATCAAAATCTACTATTTTTATTTGTATATAGGCTTATATAGGCTTATAATTTTATATAGGCTTGTGTTACTGTTAGGCGATGGGCTTGCAACCTGTCACTAATACACTGGTAAACATCTTAGCCTAATTGTGCAAAATGTGGTTACAGAATTATCAACAAGTATTTACAGTTGTTGGTAATTCTGTAGCTCTGCCTACCCCACTCTGGGAATAAAGGCGTGAGTTTATGTATGTATGTGTATTACCTATATGATTCGTAGATCTTTTTTTTAACATTAAATTAAGAAGTATGAATAAACTTTAAGATAAAGGTTCCAATGATTCTATTTTTGCCAGGAACCAGCCAACAGCACGTCGCTAATGACTTCATAAGAACTGTTAGTGAAGCGGTGGACGCTGCAGAGAAGAAAGTCTCCAATTTACTCAGGTACTTGTATTTAATGTGAACTCACTTCATCGATAGTCCGTGTGGTGCCGGGTTTAGAATGTTGCCACTCCATGTCTTCCCGTGGACGTCGTAAGAGACGACTAAGGGACTTAAGGCTGTGTAGTGCTGTTAGGCGATGGGTTTGCAACCTGTCACTAATACACTGGATAACATCTTAGCCTGGTTGTGCAAAATGTGGTCACAGAATTATCAACAAGTTTTTGGAGTTGTTGGTGAGTTTGTGGCTCTGCCTACCCCACTCTGGGAATGAAGCCGTGAGTTTATGTATGTATGTATGTCACTTCATCGATTGTATAATTTCATCGCATTTCTTTTCATCGAGCGTTATTTCTGCTTAACTCATACCAACCATGACCAAAGAAAATTAACTCGTGCGGCGAGAAATGCCTTTTGATGAAAGGGTAACTGATTATAATTCAAAGCTTCTTTAAACAAAGTTCAGATTCGTGTGTTTATTTAAACCAAAGTTACTATCTTAATACTATTTTTTTTATGTTCCACAGCTATCTCACTCCCACTTGGGGCGGGACGAGAAGGACTAAAGCAGGCCAGCAGTTCATGGTGTGCCATATGCTGAACATAAGTCAGTGCAAAGTGAGTGTTTTTTTTGCATGATTTCTAAGGTGCCGTACCCAAAGGGTACCTATTAATATTACTAAGGTTCCGCTGTCCGTCCGTCTGTTACAGGGCCGTATCTATTGAACTGCTATAGTTACATTTAACCCCTGACGCAAAAAGAGGGGTTTTATAAGTTTCACCGCTATGTATATGTGTCTGTCGTTGTGTCTGTTTGTGGTACTGTAACTCTTAAACGGGTAAACCGATTTGGATGCGGTTTGTTATGTTTAAAGGTTTTCTAGCGGTGGTTCGTTACTTGTTAGTCTTAGTTTAGTGATATGTTATACTGTAATGTCGTGTAAACGTTTTTATCAACAAATTAATAAATAACCGACCGGTCTTATTTCAGTTTGCAGAAACCCAAGAGAGTATTCTCCTAGTCGTGTACAACCCGGGAAGCCTGAAAAGCTACTATTTCGTCAGATTGCCAGCAATCGCGTTACACTATTCAATAAGAAACCCTAATGGTAAGAAACCATTATATTCATTATGAACAGAGGTCGGAATTTTCGTAGCACTTTTGAGCTGTCATAGGGACTTCTCGTTTATCGACTTCCGATGACATATTTTATCGATATATTATAGAACACAACAGATTAAAGAATATTAAAAGTAGAGGTAAACTACAGGCGGTCTTATCGCTAAAGAACCATCTCTTTCAGATAACTTTTGTGTAGTTGAAAATGTAAAATAGAGATTTGCAACAAAAATAATCGATAGCAATTCTTGTTGCAATTTGTTTCGAAAAATGTTTAAAAGGCATAAGAAATCCACGGATTATTTTTAAGAATCAATAAAATATTTTTATTTTAATTCCTATTTCAAAATTTCCAAAAAGTTGGTACCCAAAGGTTATCTCGAAGAAATCGCTCATTCCTGATAAGACTGTCTGTAGTTTACTTCTACTCGTAATCTTAATTTAAATATTATTATTCTGTTTTTATCGATATAAATTATGTATATCGGAAGTCGATAGGCGAGAAGTCCCTATGACAGCTCAAAAGTGCTACGAAAATTCCGACTTCTGATTATGAAGTAGGGAATGCAAATAACCGGTTATAACCGGTTATTTTCTTACAAAAACGGTTAATAACCGGTTAAATTACATTCCCTATTATGAAGTTACCCTTGTGACCTAGCGACATCTAGCGACAACTCGGAACAACCAACTCGAGGGTCCATATTGGCTCATGTACAAATTTGTAGTACGAATGTATTATTATTCATAATCATCGCAAGTCTAAAGTGTTTTTAACTGAAACGGTTTTTATTTCAGGCTTATTATAAAACAAACCTAACCTAACCTAACCTCATTTTACCAGCTAGATATTTCAAATTTAAAATATTTATTCAGTAAATTGGCCATATGACGGCTCTTTTACACGTCGGTAATATTGATTGAATCTACCAGCGCTTCGGACAAGACCATCATTGTGAAGAAGAAGTGCCGCAAGAAACTCCAGCAGAAGGTCATTTTTTCAATCAGCATACCGGACGAACCTTGCACAAGATCCTACCACCACTTAAACCTCTGGTAGTTCCAGTACCTTACCTAACAATTGTGATTATAGACGAAGAGGTGGAATACCAGCTCGTGCCTCTACCAACTCCTGTCATCAACCTTCCTGGTCGCACTTCCACCGCGCTCCAGGAGCTAGTTTTTGAGGCTGAGAACGTGCCACCTTTGGGGTATCTGGCTTACTACATCTCACCGATCAGGGATCCATTGGTAAGCTGGAGATATAAGAAAGAAAGAAAGAAAGACAAGACGTTAAAGCTGCGACCACACCGGTGCTTAAAATACGATGACGGTACGGAATCGCAGTGACGCGTCGTATCAGCACCGTTTTTGACGCAAGCTCCACACACCAATGCTTAAAAAACGGTGACGGTACGGATTCGCAGTGACGCGTCGTATCCGTACCGTTTTTGACGCATGCCCTCCACACCAATGCATAACGGTGCGTATATTACGATACGTTAAAAACGGCGCCATGTTGTTACTATGACCCCGTCGTTTGTTTAAGCAACGACACCGTTTTTTAAGCATTGGGGTGTGGAGCTTGCGTCAAAAACGGTGCTGATACGACGCGTCACTGCGATTCCGTACCGTCACCGTTTTTTAAGCATTGGTGTGTGGAGCTTGCGTCAAAAACGGTGCTGATACGACGTGTCACTGCGATTCCGTACCGTCACCGTATTTTAAGCACCGGTGTGGGCGTAACTTTATTCAGACATCTAACAAAAGGACAAAACAAGTACTAAACAAAAAGGGACAAAGAAACATATGGCTAACCTAATGCAAGATGTCATGAAATGGTCCCAGCTCAGCAGGTTGCCGGTAATAAAACCAGCTCTGGTCTTCCGCAGGGACCATTTGATGACCTCATTGCAGGCCACACACCACAAAAATAAAATAAATTAAAATGTGAAATAAAAGTAAAGTGAGTAAGTAGGTACATAGTTCAGAGGGCCCTGCCAAGATGCACTACGCTAACTAGCGTTTCTATTCGTTTCATTTTTAAACCAATCACGTCACTGATAGATCACGTGACTTTTTGTATCACGTCATCTACCAGTGACGCGATTGGTTTAAAAACGAAACGAATAGAAACGCTAGTTAGCGTAGTGAATCTTGGCAGGGCCCTCTAGTCGGTTTGGCTATGTTCTTCTTTGGACACATTTTTTTTAAATCAGAAACTTTTTGTTCTAGAATGACGCTTTTAGCCTTATTGGTAGCAATTCCGAGTTCAAAATTCAAAATATTTATTTAGTAAATAGGCCACATGAGGGCTCTTTTACACGTCGGTAATATGGATGAATCTACCAGCGCTTCGTACAAGACCATCATTGCGGAGAGGGCCGCAAGATACTCAATTCCCAATATGGGGAAATATATGTGTTATATGCGTTAGATGTTCCTGAGTCTTGTATGTTTTCTATGTATTTAAGTATGTAATGTAAGTATGTTTATCGTTGTGTAGTACCCAGGTTTAGGGTCCAGATAGGACTGTCTACAATAACCTTTAAGTACGAAATATATTGTTTTTTTTTAATTTAGGAGGAGAACGAATACGCAAAAAGACAGACGTTGAATCCGGAATTGGAAAAAGTGTCTCAGATTTCAAACGAGGTAAGTTCACATGTCACAACATGACGCTAATTTCACATTAGAAGAAGTAGAACATTCGAACAGTACAAAGGCCAAATTATAAACAATGTGTATAAACCATTTTGTGATCCCGACTCATAGACGCCTTTGGAGATCGTAGAGCTGGTGGTTACCTCTCTCAAAGGCTTAGGCTAGCTATCCAGAGAGGTGATGCAGCCAGTGTCATTGGGAACATGCCGCGGCCTGCTAGAGGGGATATTCTTTTATAGTTTATTTAATATAATACAATTATTTAAATTAAAATAAAAACTAAGCTACTCAAATATTAAAGACGTAAATAATAATCACCACTATAAAAAGAACACCCCCTCTAGCAGGTCCGCTCGCGGCATGGTCCCTATGACACTGGCTGCGTTACCTCTCTGGATAGCTAGCCCAATCTTTTGGGAGAGGTAAGCACCAGCTCTAGGATCTCCGGAGGTGTCTATAAGCCGGGATGACACGGCCTTAATAAAGCTTTTCATATCAGCTGACCAAGGTCCCATAGTCTCCACTGCAAGCACCACAAATTCATAATTAAGTATTTAATATTGGCGCTTGATGGTTTGGGCCTGATCAGCTGCTGCACCGGCCCGATTTATTTCCCGTGTGGTTGCTGGGTTAGAATAGTGCCACTCCATGACTTTCCGTAGATGTCGTAAGAGGCGACTAAGGGAATAAAGGCTTGTAATACTGTTAGGCGATGGGCTTACTGTCACTAATACACTGGTAAACATCTTAGACTAATTGTGCAAAATGTGGTTACAGAATTATCAACAAATTTTTAGAGTTGTTGGTAATTCTGTAGCTCTGCCTACCCCACTCTAGGAATGAAGGCATGAGTTTATGTATGTATGTTACTTTAATAATACTTATAGCATTTTTCTCATTTTTGCATAATTAAAACAAGATCATTAAAAAATTAATTAAAAATTAAAATGATTTCATTTGATTTGAAAATCGACTAACAAGATCACAGCTGATCATAACACATGGCGAATAGGTAGGCTGAAATTTAAAAACAAACTGTTTTAAAAAAATGCAATAGCTTGTTTAATAGACAAATTACATACCAATCGAAAGTATGAAGTCTATAGAATATGCAAGCGTTAGGTTGACTATTTTTTTCCCGTCATTACTATTGGGTAGGCAGGTATAAACAGGTAAGTCGGTACTAATAATTTGCACCAAACCTAACGTTTACATATTCTAGAGGTATAGGCTTCATACTTTCGATTAGTATGTAATGTCTATTAAACAAGCCAATTTTTAAAAAGTTCGTTTTGGACTGGACTGAAATTTTTCAGCCTACCTATTCGCCATAATATTACTTAACATATTTATTAAATTTGAAAATCGAATAAACAGCCTGGGGCACGTTTTATAAAGCTACAAGTTACAATTGTACAGGTCTAAACTGGCAACACTGCTCAAATGGCTGGTCGTCATTGGTCGAGTTTGTGTCAAATGGAAACTTGTAACCTGTAAATTGTAATTTGTAGCTTTATAAAACAGGCCCCTGGTGAAGTGAAGCCTATTCGGATCTTAGACCATATACTTTCTCCCATCAGTATCTGAAAGTAACCCTCAACAAGGAGACAGGACTCCTGGAATCCATCCAACACGTAGACGGCATGAAGATCATGGTCTCCCAGAACTATTACTACTACGCGCAGGGCCGACAGACCCTGCAGTCAGGGGCCTACAGCTTCAGGCCTGAACAGGAAAGACCAACTCAGGTATGATTTGGAGTAAACTATCGATGATATTGATATTGTAAATTTATGTATGACGTAAACATTTTTTTTACTTAATTATTCCTTGTAGTGTTCTTCTCGGCGTAATATGATTATGACTCTATGACATTCATAGGTGCATTATTTTATGCCTAAATTGAAGAATATCCCTTGGGTCTCCTTGCCAAAAAAACAAGTTTCAACTTACTTCTTCTAGATAACCAACAACGCCACCTACTCCAGCGTCCGAGGGTTGCTGGTGAAGGAGATCAGGCAGCGGTTCAGCGACTGGATCCACCAGACCCTGAGGCTGTACCGGGGCGAGGAGTTCCTCGAGGTGGAGTGGGTCATAGGACCAGTTCCGATTGGGTTAGTTGTGAAAAGGAGTTGATATAGTATAGACAGTTCTTCAAACAGTGTGCGTGCGTAGACCGTACAGTCACCCAATAAAAATGTTAAGCACACTAAGAACCTTGTCATTGTGAATGTCAATGGCACTGTCATGGTTGTCATTTGATGTCCTGTTTGAAGTTTACTATGACAACGCAGTAAAGTGCTTAACATTTTCGTTGGGGTACTGTACATACCGCGCGTCACCACAAGTCAGGGCCTCGCCGTCGCCACGTCTCTGAATCGCTATTCTTTTACCTTATACATTGTTTGTTGTGTTGCAGTGTGTTTTTGTCTTATAAATGTAGTGAGTTTGAATTAATAGCGAGCAATAAACTCTTCATTTTCACATTATAAAATCATGTAAAACATGTGTGGTTGCCGGGTTAGAATAGTGCTACTCCATGTCTTCCCGTGGATGTCGTAAGAGGCGACTAAGGGAATAAAGGCTTGTAGTACTGTTAGGCGATGGGCTTGCAACCTGTCACTAATACGCTGGTAAACATCTTAGCCTAATTGTGCAAAATGTGTTTTACAGAATTTTCAAAAAATTTTTAGAGTTGTTGGTAATTCTGTAGCTCTGCCTACCCCACTCTGGGAATGTATGTATGTATGTATGTAAAGCCATGTATCAAAAGTAATCCATCTCATTCCTCCCCCAGCCACGACCTCGGGAAGGAGATAGTCACCATGTTCTCGACCAACGTCAGCAATCGCGGGGAGTTCTACACAGACTCTAACATGAGACAGGTTGTGAAGCGGTCATGCAAGAACGAGTCAGGAGGTACACCTTTTGAACTCTCTCTTTCTCTTTAACCTGTCGCCACCGTTGAACTCACGAACAAAGTCATAAATATGGGAGCCCGTGGTTTTCTAATTTTTTTTCGTCGTAATATTTATGTTGACATAATTTTGATAGTCATAATTTTTATATCTTACACTGTGGAGTCACAGACTTTACTTGATGTGATGAACCACTATAGAACCCTGTCGCATAAAACCAACGATTAATTCCTATGTAATTTCTATATCGTCTCTTGACGCTCTCATTATGAAAAGGTTCTATAGTGTCCTTGATGGTACTACAAATCAAATCTGATGTTTCAGGTCAAATATTGCAGAAGCCTGTGGCAGCATGCTACTACCCAGTAGCTTCGCGGATCTGTATCCATTCCTCTAACAGTTCCATAGGTACTCATATTTAATTTAACCCGAGACTAAAACACTACCCTTTCTATTAGTTCATTTTTAAACCAATCGCGTCACTGGTAGATCACGTGACTTTTAGTATCACGTCATCTACCAGTGACGCGATTGGTTTAAAAACGAAACGAATAGAAACGCTAGTTAGCGCAATGCATCTTGGCAGGTCCCTCAGTACCCTTACCATGAGTTACAATTGAGGTACTCGCTAGGGAGACGAATGCTCTATCCCTCGCACTCTATAAGAATACTGCGATGTCTGCGAGGGACAGAGCATTCGACTCGCTAGCGAGTACGGTAATTGTAACTCATGGTAAGGCTACTGAGGGCCCTGCCAAGATGCATTGCGCTAACTAGCGTTTCTATTCGTTTCGTTTTTAAACCAATCGCGTCACTGGTAGATGACGTGATACGAAAAGGTACTGTTAGCTTTTGAGCTCTTTTGCCTTCTCAATGCCGTAACAAAATAAAAATATCCTGATCCATTAGCGGCCTTTACACGTAAAGTTCGGACCGTACGTGTAAATGCAACAGTAATGGTAAAATAGTAAAAAATGTACGGTTCGGAACGAAGATTGGAACGGCGCGTGGCGTTTCCCGCGGTCCGCACTTTACGTGCGCAGGCCGCTATTATCTTACTTATTGTAAATGTGAAACGTGTACATTTCAGGGCTCTGTGTTTTGCCGGACCGCACGCAGGGCGGTACATCACACGGAGAAGGAGAAATTGAACTCATGGTAGGAAATTGTACAGCATTTTTTCACCTAGTTATAATATAAAATGGCCTTCACAACACATAGGTTACATTTTCCCGAAAATGAAATCCCATTCCCGTGGGATGTCAATTAGGGTACAAGTACATTACTTATAAGCAGACCGGTGCAAATCGTCTCCTATTCGGATCTCCTACTATAAGGGCATTAGACAAAGATAACTTAACAGCCCAATTTTCAGGTCCACCGACGACTGCTGACTGATGACGGCTTTGGCCTCGAGGAGTCGCTGAACGAGGAAGAGAATGGCGTAGGCCTCATCATCAGGGGCAAGCACCGGATCCTGTTCGCGAACTACCGACAGGACGGTAAGTGAATCAAACGTAAAATAAAAAAGCTAATTGATTTGACGACCACGCGCTGGTCTATTTGATAGTAACCCTGCCTACGAAACTAGTGGTCCTAAAATTGCATCCAAATCCGGTCACCCGTTTAAGAGCTACGGTGCCACAGACAGAAATAGCGATCAAAGCACCATTATTTTTGCGTCACCGTAGAATGTGCCTACTTTGCTCCCCCACGGGTAATTATGCTCCATGGTTATATTGAGGTAATCTGTATTGTAAATCATTCTATTGCTTTCATTCACTGCGTGGCTGGATGTATACATCGATTCTTTTTAGAAAATTGGTCATTAACCTTAACTTATAAGTAACAAACGAAATAGTTACTATGGAGCATAGTTACCCGTGGGGGAGCAAAGTAGGCACATTTTACGGCATGTGTTAAAAAATGTCTTGTTACTCTCTTATAGTAGACGAGCTGTCGTTCAACGAGCGAATGAGCCAGGCAGCGCACCGGTGGAAGATGGAGCCCTGGCAGTTCCTCGCCTCGGGAGACAAGATCAACCGGAGGAAGTGGCAGAACGTGAGGAACAAACGGGTAAGTCGTCCATATACAGTGTCTTGTTCTTGTTAGTGGACGAGCTGTCGGTCAACGAGTGCATGAGCCAGGCAGCGCACCGGTGGAAGATGGAGCCCTGGCAGTTCCTCGCCTCGGGAGACAAGATCAACCGGAGGAAGTGGCAGAACGTGAGGAACAAACGGGTAAGTCGTCCATATACAGTGTCTTGTTCTTGTTAGTGGACGAGCTGTCGGTCAACGAGTGCATGAGCCAGGCAGCGCTCCGGTGGAAGATGGAGCCCTGGCAGTTCCTCGCCTCGGGAGACAAGATCAACCGGAGGAAGTGGCAGAACGTGAGGAACAAACGGGTAAGTCGTCCATATACAGTGTCTTGTTCTTGTTAGTGGACGAGCTGTCGGTCAACGAGTGCATGAGCCAGGCAGCGCTCCGGTGGAAGATGGAGCCCTGGCAGTTCCTCGCCTCGGGAGACAAGATCAACCGGAGGAAGTGGCAGAACGTGAGGAACAAGCGGGTAAGTCGTCCATATACAGTGTCTTGTTCTTGTTAGTGGGCGAGCTGTCGTTCAACGAGCGCATGAGCCAGGCAGCGCACCGGTGGAAGATGGAGCCCTGGCAGTTCCTCACCTCGGGAGACAAGATCAACCGGAGGAAGTGGCAGAACGTGAGGAACAAACGGGTAAGTCGTCCATATACAGCGTCTTGTTCTTGTTAGTGAGCGAGCTGTCGGTCAACGAGTGCATGAGCCAGGCAGCGCACCGGTGGAAGATGGAGCCCTGGCAGTTCCTCGCCTCGGGAGACAAGATTAACCGGAGGAAGTGGCAGAACGTGAGGAACAAACGGGTAAGTCGTCCATATACAGTGTCTTGTTCTTGTTAGTGGACGTACTATCGTTCAACGAGTGCATGAGCCAGGCAGCGCACCGGTGGAAGATGGAGCCTTGGCAGTTCCTCGCCTCGGGAGACAAGATCAACCGGAGGAAGTGGCAGAACGTGAGGAACAAGCGGGTAAGTCGTCCATATACAGTGTCTTGTTCTTGTTAGTGAGCGAGCTGTCGGTCAACGAGCGCATGAGCCAGGCAGCGCACCGATGGAAGATGGAGCCCTGGCAACTTCGCCTCGGGAGACAAGATTAACCGGAGGAAGTGGCAGAACGTGAGGAACAAACGGGTAAGTCGTCCATATACAGTGTCTTGTTCTTGTTAGTGGACGAGCTGTCGTTCAACGAGTGCATGAGCCAGGCAGCGCACCGATGGAAGATGGAGCCCTGGCAACTTCGCCTCGGGAGACAAGATTAACCGGAGGAAGTGGCAGAACGTGAGGAACAAACGGGTAAGTCGTCCACGTACAGTGTAACTTGTGTCGTCCATGTACAGTGTACATACATATACCAAGTGAGGAAGCGAGGGAAGTTTGTCTGGATCGTAGTAAGTGGAAGGAAGTGGTCTCTGCCTACCCTTACGGGAAAGAGGCGTGAATGTATGTATGTATGTATTATACTACCTTCACGCTTGTCTCCTAATGGAGTAGGAAGAGACTATGGAACGCAAAGTGCACCGGTCTAAACATACAACTTTCGCTTCCTCTACATTCATCAACCTCTTTATGCACGTACGTCGGATTCGGGTGCTTATGATTTGCCCTTTATTCAGTACATCGCGAATCTGATCACTGTATGTCCGTCTAGGGCATTCCCTACCAACACCTCCACTCAGTATCGCTAACCATACCTCTTTCGTAACCTGCTCAAGATCCTACCAAGACCTAAATAATGAAGCAGTCACGTTGGTGCCACCGAAAACCAGCGTCGTGGTATGCCGTGATATAATGCTGCGTGGCGTCAATTTCGATGTCACAGAATCACCCATGGCAACGTACAAATTTATTTTTTTCCTTGTGTATTGTTTAATTTTGATTTCTATGTTGCTATTCTGTTTTTTTTCTTGTGCTCGTCGAATAACTGTTTCTATATCTATTTCAATGGCTGTTTCGACTGATATGATGATGGTTTCAGTTCACTGCTCTCCGTCCCAGCGGGCTGCCTCGTCACGTCAGGGTCTTGACCCTGGAGCCATGGAAGACCGGCTCCGTGCTTCTGAGGCTGGAGAATACCATGGAGAAGCACGACAGGGGTATGTAGCTTTGTGATATTGTTATTCAAAACTATGGTCTCTTTTGTATTTAGGTCTATGACCTAGTAGACTGTGAGTAGACCATCAGTAGACCGGTTAAAATCGAGTAGACCGCTTTAAGTTAGAGATAAAAGACTTTAAAACTATTGATGCTTTAAAAGACGCAGGTCACATTTGTATATTTTTTTTAGATCTCCAAAAGACCGTGAGTAGACCACGAATCAAAGATCAAAACACATCCGACGTCTATTCTGTCTTATGATGCCACAAATCCTCATCTCTCTAATATTATAAATTCAAGAGAATGTTCGTTTTATTTTTGTCTTTACAATTCAACGCGGGTTATTCTTAAACGTACAATAAACCTATATTAGTTAAAGTATGCTTTGTCTCTATTTGTCAATTTCAAATGTCACAATGAAATATAAGGACAAACATTATTTGAAACTTATTTTTACTAGTTCCTTTATGAATAATAGGGTTAGTTTGTAACCCAGCGATGGACTAAAGGTACTTTACATTCCAGAAAACCTGTCAATTGTCAATAGAATAGCGACAAAGTTTTATCCGGACGAAACCGGCAAAAAATAGTTCTGTTATAAATTGTTTGTGGTCAGGTCGCGCTACCATCACAGATATGCCCGAAGACTTGCCTAAACAAGCCCACGTCACCGTGGAGCTGCGGAAGGTGTTCCAGCATCTTCAGATCAAGTAGGTTCCTCCATACACACTCACACACACTACACAAGTGTGTGTGTGGCTGACATAAGAATAACTTGAACCTAAGAAGTCGAGGCAGCGGCGTCGCGGCATAGTAATGGCTTGGTCTTGGTTTATAGTCGAAGTGCGAGCGGCTATGCTTTTCATTAAACGAAAATGATAAAGATGAAATGACAAAATGGCGGCGGCGACTCAGTACCAATGTCACCAAACGATGTTAAATTTAATCAATTTTAATCGAATTTTAGTTCATAAATATTGACAGCTGTTAACGCTCTCATCGTCTGTTTAGTGGTTAACATCGTTTGGTAAAATTGGTACTTAAGCTCGACTTTGCTTCGACTGCTCGAATGTAAGCGCACTGCAATGTGGTTCCATTTAAAAAAAAAAACTGGCGTATTGAGAACCTCCTCCTTTTTTGGATTCGGTTAAAAACTAGAGACGCGCCGAGAAACGACTTCTCTATTTTTGGTTCACAACTTACGAGAAGTGATTATATTGTTCAGATGGACTAAGCTGGAATTATTGTAGTAAAACGGACTTTGTTATTCTGACGTTCCAATGGACATAATTTAAATACATCATCGGGAAGGCATTTTTATGTAAAGCCGCCGTCAATAGAACTTGTGAACGATGTAAACAAATGTTGGACACATAACCAAGCGTGTTTTTATTAAAAATAACGTATACTTAATGAATAGTTATTTCATCTTAAACTTAATATGAAAATAATGATTTAGTGTATAAATCGTTGCAAAGACCTCACTTGATCTTTAAAAGTACGTGATTATCGCCTAATCATGGTGAATTGGTTCGTTTGGTTTTGTTTAAACATCTTATGCAAGTTCTATTGACGACTTTAGCAGGGCGGTTATCTCCACGCTGCTCCTATTATATCTTTTTATAAATATTTGAGTCGTAAGAATGAGCTCTGCAGATGGAAATTTTTCATTAAAAGCTGCACAATCGACCGCACAGACTAAAAATAACGTACTTTTTTGTAATCAGGTCGGTACGGGAAACAACGCTAGGTGCCAACCAGTGGTTGGAGGAAGCAAGACAGATGGATTGGAGTACCAGGTAAAACAAAATTACTGAATAATTTACGTAATAACAGTAATGACTCTATGAATTTAGAAGGATCAATCAATCATGAATAATGTCAGCCGAAAGACGTCCACTGCTGGACATAGGCCTCCCCCAAGGCTCTCCACTCAGACCGGTCTTGTGCTTTTCGCATCCACCGCGTTCCCGCGATCTTTACAAGGTCGTCACTCCATCTTGTCGGAGGCCTACCTACAGCTCGTCTCCCGATCCGCGGACGCCACTCAAGAACCTTCTGACCCAATCGGCCATCAGTCCTGCGAGCAATGTGCCCCGCCCGCTGCCACTTAAGTTTAGCTATTCTTCGGGCTATGTCGGTAACCTTAGTTCTACTGCGATTTAGAAGGATATTTAGCCAAAATATTTTTGCTTGAATTATTTGCCAAAAAGCTACTTTTCCGCCTGCAGCTGTCAAGCTTAACCTAGTCGTTTTGTTTACATTTTCATTTATAATTTAAACGATAAAAAATTGTAAAATCGATTAAATAATACCAAACATTATATTCAAATTTGTTCCCTTTTTGAGATTTTCATATAGTTTAACAAAATACAAAATATTTATTCAGTAAATTGGCCACATGAGGGTTTTCTAACACGTCGTTAACATGAGTGAATCTACTAGCGCTTCGGACAAGACCATCATTGCGGAGAAGCGCCGCAAAAAACTCCAGACGATTACAAATTAATATTTAAATTACAATACCCATTTTTATACGCTACCAAATTCCTGGTATTCCTGGTATTATGTAATGTTATGCATTTCACAGTGCTTTAGTACCTGTTACTGTGTAATTTTTTGAAATAAATAAATAGTAAATAAATAAATAATTTCAGATACGTGTACACCGGAGGAGACGACGGTCTCCTGGCTGACGATTTGGATTACACAGAGGATAATAAGTCCAAGCAAACGCGCGATACCAAGGATTCAGGTATACTATACTCTATTTACTTTAAAAACAGGCGCGCGCGCGCCGCTGCGCCGTATGTGCGTCGCTTATAATACAACTCTCGCCTCGGTCGATATTTTTAACACGTCTAGGAACAAATATATTGGAAAATCTCTCTTAGTGATACCTGAGGATCAATGGTAAATTTCTAGCCAAATGATCGTTTTTGACAATCCATTTGTGCATATAGTATTGGTTTGTGCGTGATCTTCATCTTTTTTGTTGGTAGCACCTTTTGTTTTTGTGTACTATCCTTGTATTTGCGTGATACTATCCTTTATTTACGTGATACTGCTTAATGTGCTGTTGTGTAGATTTAAGTAGTTACATGTAGTTATCTAATTTCATTTTTTTGCTAAAATCTGGATTATATGTATAGAGCAATCTTGTTTAATCATGTCTTAGTGGAAACTGTTGAGGAGTAGGACGCATGTTTTTTTAAGGCCTAGAAAGTATATATGTTTACTATGTACGTTTTACTCTGTTTGTTTTCCAAATAAAAACATAAACATAAACATAAACAAGCTAGTATAGGCTCCTCTCACTTGCACAGTGTCACACAAATGACAACGACAAAAGATAGAGGCATGTTTCCAATTGACCTAGTCCCAAACTAAGCTCTAGGCTTGTACTATGAGTACTAAGTACTTGTACTAAGCAACGATAACCATACGTATATAGAGAAATCACACAAATATTCGCCCATACCGGGATTCGAACCCAGGACTACTAGCGGGTACACTACTTATATAATCTTCGGTAAAACGTTTTGTGATTTTAATATTCGGTAATATAAAATTCTAGATTTTGATATTCGGCCTTATATTTATTTTTTCGGTATTGTAAAAAATCGGAATTATGAAATTCGGTATTTTCAAATTCGGAATTAAATAATTCGAGATTTTAGGGTGTTCCCACTGCTAGCTTCGGAGGTCACTTCCAACGCGTCTTTTAATATGTAATCGTTTTGTTCCAGTGCGCGATTCAGAAGAAGATTTAGCAACTGGGCGCAAGCAAAAGAGAAACTTCGACAAAGTCAAATCCAAAGTAAGACCAAGCAGTTATTATGACGTCAAATTCCGAAGAAAACGCGACGTTAACGGCACCGACGATTTCATAGAGAACGTTATTAATTTTGATTATAATAACACTGAGAGAATTAGACTATTTACCACTGAGAAAACTAAAGTCGGTAGGAAATTCAGTGAGAAAATTAGTGATGCTACAGGTGTAGATTTTACTAAAGACACTGGGACCACGGCTAGAAAATACTTCACGCTGGCTCCTAAGTCGATTGTGTTCAGGAAGCCGGTGCAACGGAAACAGGACTTCGGCTCTTCGGAAGAAGACATGTCTTTGAATATGATGAAGAGGAAACGGACGATGACTGAGAAGAAAAAGCATTCGACAAGTAAGTTAAAAATGAAATAATTGGAGTGAGCGAAGCTCTGGGTTTCTTTCATCATTTTTCATTTTGAATGAACATTTAGTATTTATAACGATTTAAAGTTGGTTAGCAACAGTCGGGTTTTTAAAGCTTGCTTTTTGTTAGACCATTTAAGCTGCGACCACACCGGTGCTTAAAATACGATGACGCTACGGAATCGCAGTGACGCGTCGTATCAGCACCGTTCTTCACGCAAGCTCCACACACCAAATGCTTAACGGTGCGTATATTACGGTACGTCAAAAACGGCGCCATGTTGTTACTATGACGCCGTCTTTTGTTTAAGCAACGACACCATTTTTTAAGCAGCGTGCGTCAAAAACGGTACGGATACGACGCGTCACTGCGATTCCGTACCGTCACCGTTTTTTAAGCATTGGTGTGTGGAGCTTGCGTCAAAAACGGTGCAGATACGACGCGTCACTGCGATTCCGTACCGTCACCGTATTTTAAGCACCGGTGTGGTCGCAGCTTAAAACAATAACCTAACCTAACCTAACCTAACCTAACCTAACCTAACCTAACCTAACCTAACCTAACCTTTTCAACAGTCTTTTCGGAAATTAGCCCGGACGACGCGGACGATGGCGTCACCAAGTCAATATACGAGATGTACTACAAAACGAAGGTCAAGGTCAACTTTAAACCCATGATCAGGACTAATGTGGAGGGAGAGAGCCCTATGGCGAGCAAGAAGAAAACGAGAGAGACGAGGCTATTCCGGTCCATGGAATTCGATTCCCAAGATAAAAATGATAGATCTAGGATGAAAATGTAAGCTATTAACCTCGTAAGTACATTATACAGTCATTGGAATAAAGATCCATTGCAAAGGAAATAAAGTGGATTTTTCTTTTTTTTTATGTCTGACAATCGAATTAGAAAATAGACTATGATATCCACAATTTGAACTTTTTTTTGTAATAGGCTATTTGACAACATTGAAAATACACTACAAATTGTGGTCATCCTATTAGATAATAGCGTAAAACAACATATTTCACTTTATTTTAAACTAAATTATGTATATTTTTTTGGAAATTACACAAAAAAAAATTAATATTTTTTGAAATTTTAACTGTGGCAGAAACGCTATGTGATTGCTTTGTAGCTGTGGTTACTCGCTGGTGACGTCAAACGCAAGTAACCACAGATCATAAGGGCATATCTCTTCAAATGATTTTTTATTGTTTACTTGCGTGTGACGTCACACTTGTCATATGGCCAGCGCCATGATAGAAACAGCGTTTTAAGCGCGGTTTTGAAAATTTAAACTTTAACATAGATTTTTATTGATAATACAGTAGAATGTCACGGAAATATCAATGTAGTGTGCTTCTTATGTAATAAAGAATCACTTAAAAAGGTTTTCTAAAATTAGTCAAATAGCCTATTGCAGCCGCTTGTCTTGCTTTTGTAATCCTATTATTTTTGTGTAAATTAATCACCCCTGCAACTTACCAATGTACTTTATAATTAGATAAACGCATAGGGAAGAGCGGTGTTCCCTTAGCACAGGTATTTATTTACTTAAAAAGGGACATCCACCCATATTAAAAATTGTACTTTTTAGTGAATGAATAAACCATTTTTTTTGTACTATAGGTTGACAATTTCGTTGTATGGTGGGCCTGAAGAGGAGGTAGTTACAGTATAATTACTGGGCGGCTAACTGATGCAATTTGGTGACGATGGTTTAGACTTCGATTATATTTCGATTACAATTGAGTTGATAAAATATCAAACTCTAATATCTCCTTGAAAATTATCAACTCATTTTATGTATTAAAATGTATGCAGATTAATACTTAAAGAAAACGAAAATTGACCATTCCCCCTGATCTCAAAAATTACAGAACCTAAATTTTTAAAAAATATCCTATATCATTCATCATCATCATTTATCATTTGTTCATTGCATAGGAAAACCTATAAGAATTATATCAAAAAAAAACGTATGTACGGAACCCTCTCCACGCGAGTTCGACTCGCACTTGGCCGGTTTTTTTAATAATCTTGAGTGACAATGATAAAGTTCCAAATACTCACATTACAAATATGCACCTCGCACGTCTGTAGATGTAGACACTTAGACAGGTCGTAATTTTTAAACAAGAGAATAGTAAATTAAAAAAGGACCACACTGAAACTATATAATATTCATTTTAAAAAAAACATGGTTTAAAATAATCCTTCGTCATTGTAATACAAAAAGCAAAGTCATCCATTAGACTTTTTAATTATTTCTTCTCGTACCAGCTAAAACAAAATCTATGAATAACACTGGAAATAGGCAGATATGTGCGGTATAGAAGCTTAAGGTCCACATCTCGTTAGGACTAGGTAGCAAATACGACCAGATCGCTTTGCGAGTACATCTCGATCTGACTACATCGCTTTGTGCCTAGATCGCAATACAACTAGATCGATTTGCGACTACATCTCAAAAAGTCCGAGTTGTAAAATGACCACGTCTCTTGCGTTACTAGGTAGGTTAGGTTCGTTAGGTAACTTCAAATGCCCGAAGGGCAAATTGCCCAGGAATAGGAGCCCCGCCATGCGGGGCTCCGTCGACATTGCTAACACAGACATAACATGAAAAAACAATGTGGTCATTTAGCGACTCAGACTTATTGAGATGTAGTCGCAAAGCGATCTAGTCGTATTGCGATCTAGGCACAAAGCGATGTAGTCAGACCGAGATGTAGTCACAAAGCAATGTGGTCGTATTAGCTACCTAGTCATATCGAGATGTAGACGGAAAGCTTCTATCCCATTTAAGTATTTATATCGTTGTCTAGTACCCATAGTACAAGCCTAGAGCTAGTTTGGGACTAGGTCAATTGGTGTGACATTGTCCCCTGATATTTATTTATTTATTTTATTTAGGGCCTGTTTCATCAACAAGTAAAATTTATGTGCCAGTTAAAGTAAGCTCTCTCCTTGTCTATGTTCAAGTGTAAGAAAGGAAAGGGCTAAATTTATGTGTCAGATACGCTTTACTTGACGATTGTGAAACAGGCCCTTAATAACATTTTCTTATTCCTTCCCAGTGCGAAACGAAAGGTAAAGAACGCAAAGAGCGCAAAGGACATGCCGTTCTTATCAGGTCGGAAGATGGCCGGCGCAGACAGCGGCGAGAAGCGCGCGGAAGACGGGGAGGAAGACGAGGAGAAAAGTATTATTACACATAAACTCGTGCTCATTACACTATACACACGTGCACATTACACTGTACACGAGTGCTTATTACACTGTACACGTGTCCTTATTACACTATACACACGTGCTTATTAGGGTAGAAGTACCGGTTTTGGCCATCTTTGCACCGTTTTTGGCCACTCTAAATTTTAACTAATATATGTATGGTCGTAAAGCATTATGGAAGTACAAAATATTTTTTAGATTTTAATATTACATATTTAATATTACAGTATTTTTGATAGGTACTCATTTCAGTGGCCAAAAATGGTAGTGGCCACAAACGGTACTATTACCCTACACTATACACACGTGCTCATTACACAGTGCTCATGACATTATACACAATGCTCGCACTATACACACGTGTTCATTACACTACGAGTATACACATGTGTTCATTAATAGTAGTTTATGTAACTGATACAAAATGAGATGTTTTAAGGCCTAATATACAGTTGTATACATTATTTTATCCACACACATTATAAGTACTCTAAAATGGATTCAGAATCTGATAGAAATTGACCTGCATAACTACCAGTGCTATCTAGTACCTAACCTATCTATAGTTGCTAAGCTACTATAAAAACATACCTAAAGAGCTGATGATTCGTGTTGACTAAATTTTAATTTCAATTGATAGGTACTAGAATTGGGGTCTATTTACATCGAATTGGTTTTGAAAGATATTCCAAATTTGAAACTCATAACTTTATCTAACCAAAAATTATAACTAAGCTAAATACAATGAAATTTAAACTATATAAAAACTAAAAAAGAGAGGGCCCCGTGGCAAAGTACCAGCAGAATTTCCTCTTTGCATAGCAATGCTAATGCGTTGCCAAAGGAAGCTGCCAAAAAGCTGCTTAAAAAGGCTGATAGCACCGGGTCCCCACGGACCAAGATAAGAAAATGATTATAGTAGCATTGATTATTGTAACGCTGGTCTTTACGATTTATGAACGGGTTCTTGATGCATTTAGAGGACTAATAATACGTGTACATATAGTCCTTGTCAATTGAAATTGCCAAAGATGTAAACAAATTAGTACTGTTTGACACATAACCTCAAATATTCATCAAGCGTGTTTTTAATTAATATAACGTACTTTACTTAATGTGAAAGTAAAGATCAAGTGTATAAATCATTGCTAAGACCTCACTTGATCTCTAAAACCACGGGCTTTCGAGTAATAATGGTAAATGGTTCGTTTGGTTGCGTTTACATCTTTGCCAATTTCAATTGGCACAGACTATACATTTTATTATCAGTTGGTTTGTAGCGAACATGCCGAGATTTTTGCTGGGGATCGTCGAGATGGCGGACTTGTGGCCAAATGATGTCGTGTTCCGGCAATTTCAAGGCAGCCGACCAGCACCGACCACGACGTCCACTTTGGCAAATCAGAACCTCTCTGTTTTGTCACCTGGGCGTTAGTTTTAAGTTTCATATCGTCATGTTTGTTAGTCCGTAAGGTTTTGTATTTATCGGCCTTGCAAAGAAAGCCACTATTATATTACACTATACACATGCACATAACATAATACACACGTGCTTAATACACTATACACTAGTGCTCATTACACTACACTAAACACACGTGCTTGGGTTTACTTTGGAAATTGTAATTTTCATTTGTACTTATTCATCGTTAGTTTGAATTTGCGTTTATCGTTAAAGTTATTTAGTGTTGTTACAATACAACTTTTTTTTTGACCGGGGACTATCGTTGCAGAAATAGGTATGTTTTTCATAATATTATTTGACTAAATTATCGAGGAACGTCAAAAACGAACGTAGCAGTTAGTTTTTGATAAGGTCACAATTCTAACCTTACCTAACCTAACCTACTTTTCTGGTAGCAGTTCGTTTTTGTTATGGTCTAATTCTAACCTAACCTACTTTTCTGGTAGCAGTATGTCAAGTAAGGTTAGGTCAATCGATAAACCTACCCTTCTTTTCTGGTATCACGTCGTTTTTGTTACGGTCGCAGATCTAACCTAACCTACTTTTCTGGTGGCAGTTAAGTTTGTAAGTATAATATGCCGAATAAAAATATGCTAAACAAAATTATGCGTAAAATAATCGGTCATAATAATAGTATGCGAACTTAATTTCCGCCTAATTCATTTTCGGAATGTTACAAATTATGCCAAATGAGATTTCTACACTTTCTACCATATTACCATTCGACGAAAACTGATCATGCCAAGTCTGTTATGCTAAAACAGTTTAAGACATTAAATGTTATGCCAAATAGAGGGAACCCGGTTAAACCATGCAAAAAAACAGGCACTTTCTATTTTTCGAGGAGTTTAAATAAAGGTTTAGAAAATTAGGTTCTTTTTTTGCTTTTGTACACTATGTCCTAAGTGCCTTTCTTTGCCAAGGGGTGTATTTTTCGTAGTTCCTATACACAAAAAACCTTGGTTTTTTTAAATCAATATTTATAGTCATTGTTATAAAGTTAATGACGAAGTTTTTTTTTTTGCACAGGCATGCCTTTCTTCATGAGTCCCATGAAGAAAGTCGGAGGGGGAAGCCACGAGCGGCCTGGCGAGGAGGGGGAGGAAGAGGAAGAAAAAGGTAAAGTACGAGTATGAAAAACTATAAGCAGACTAAAGACTCAATTTCATTGGTCGATAGCGCATGCTTGAAGCAATCTATTGACGGGTTGTTTAAAAAACCGGCCAAGTGCGAGTCGGACTCGCGCACGAAGGGTTTCGTACTATTATCTGTACAACATTAGCCAAAATCGACAAAAAAACACGTTTGTTGTATGGGAGGCCCCCTTAAATATTTATTTTATTCAGTTTTTAGTATTTGTTGTTATAGCGGCAACAGAAATACATCATCTGTGAAAATTTCAACTGTCTAGCTATCAAGGTTCATGAGATACAGCCTGGTGACAGACAGACAGACGGACAGCGGAGTATTAGTAATAGGGTCCCGTTTTTACCCTTTGGGTACGGAACCCTAAAAAAATGAGCTGAGAGCTATTGCATTTAATGACATAAGAACAGTTCATCCTTTCTGGGCGGAATCAGCGAAGTTTTTAAACCTATTTGCCCGTTTTTTTTCAATATTTTTTTAAGTAGGTAATCACTAATCACACAAAATTGTTTTTTCCATACAAAGTGAAAAGCAAAAACTGGACACCTAGTAGCGTTTCGCCAATTGCTTTAGGAGGCTAAAGGACCGCTATAGCGCCAAAACGTAGCCCCCCAATAGCGGTTGCGTATGGTCTCGCCTTCAAGCGGAGAGGAGTAAACCTAACCTAACCATTAATATCCCCCCATCCCAACCCCCACTCCTACCCCCCTTTTTGGAAAAACCCCGCGAATAAGTAAACGGAGGAAGGACTCTCCTCCGGCCTTTCAGCACTGGCTGGGGAAGTATCCGCGGGAGTCTAAATTCTAGTTGGTAATAGCCAATGGCGTTTTTAGCAGGTACCTAAGCCCTCTATTCCTAGGTCTCTGGAAGGGATTTTCACCTCTGCCCCTTTTTCTTTTTCTAAAAGTAATTAATTAACAACTGTAAACAAAAGCAAGGACTTTTGTCTTCGGCCCTTCAGACGATTACAAAAAAAAACCATTAATATTGCAGATAACAGCGGCGATCACGAACCCCAGCGCACGCGCAAGCTGCACGAGGAGGAGGAGGAAGAGGAGGAGGAAAAAGGACAGAGGAGGAAAAAGAGGTACGGGCGGGTGTTTCACTACAAAAACTATCTGGATAGGTTAATTTGGAAGATGACGTCATTTTATTGATTTATTGTCTACGGTCTAATTCTAATTCAAGACCAAAATCTGACAGTTCCCATCTTGATTATTTAGTTATTTTAACATTATTTCATTAAAACATGAATAAGAACTCGTGTTACCAGTAATATTAGGGTACGTTTTATTGATAAAAATACGTACACTTAAACCAAAATGCATTAATCACAGCGAATGTGCGCCCGTTGAGGTTAGAATTAGATTTTCGAATAGGTATATATTTATCTTTTTAATAGATTAGCAATTTTTTATTTTATTTTAGAGCGATCACGAAAGAGGACGAAGCCCGTCCGGAATCGGCGCAATCGGAACCGGAACCGGAACCAGCTTTCATCGTCACGCTCCGTCCGACGCAAATCCGGAGCTTTGTCATCAGGTTTCATACCATCAAGAAGCAATACGTCATTTAGGAAGACGTGAACAAATTTTGTTATATAACATTTTTATGACGTTTTTGTTGGCGACTGTAGTCTGCAGCTATAAGATCCAATATTGGACTCAGAAATATCTGACACTTTACCTCTATTATTGAAGGCATAAGAGCGTGTCAGATATTTTTAAGGGAAGTGTTGAATCTTATTATTGTTGGTGGTGACTATACTTGTATCATTAACAACTTCGTTTTTTTTGGACCCTTTGTCAGACAAACAGACTGACAGCGGAGGCTGAGTAATAGGGTCCGATTAACATTTTGGCACGGAACCCTAATAACGAGTCAAATGTAAAGTAGAACACAATTTATATGGCGTGTCGTGAATCTTCGTTCCCGCAGACACGAACAAAGATTCCGATGATTTCCGAAAGAACGATCATAACCCGTGATCAGACTTGTACGTAATAGTTATAAGGTGCAAATTAAATTGCATCTATTTTTTCCATCTCACTCTCGGCTGACTGAATGACACGCGGGCGCGCGTCAACATGGCGTCACTAGTAAAGTAACCAATAATAGCACAGAATACAGACGCGCAACGCGTGGATCATGCTGATTGGATCCCGAGCTTCGAAAATTCGTCATCTGCGCAGGTACATCGGTAAGCCGTATCAGTTGTGTTTTACTGTAACATAAACGAGATAATAGATTTTTTATTGATAGAGATTACATTACAAAGCAAGATCTAGCCATTCTGTTTGGATTGGCTTTTTTGCTTGTTAAAACATGAGTAAAATTTAAAAAAAAAAGTTTGCCTTTGCTTATAAAGGGTTAAAGAAAGTTTTTGTCACATCACTATTTATTTTCCCCCAAAGACTGGCAACCCAGCAAACGTCAGTTTACTTTGGTTTATTAAAAAAACAACTTGACTTTTTCAGGACGAGGCTTTTAAACAGTTACTCGTGTTACCATGTTAAAAAATTTAACCGTAGTTGTACCATAATTTAGGGATATGTGATTGAATTTACGAGAAAAATTGCTCTAAAATTTATTCCTAATAACTAGGTTAATAATGGTTTCTCGTCACAAGGTCGAATTTAAGTTATTGTTTAGTTTGTTCGATTTCATTAGTTAAAATATTTTTTTAGTTAATCAATTTTCCTTAAGTCCGTTTCATTTACCTTTTCTGGATAATTATAATAAAGTAAACCGTACCTAACCTACACTTTCTGGAGACAGATCCTTAATAATAATATATATTTAACCTAAGGTAAGGTACAAAAAGTTGTACATAATACAGCCATTAGAATAAAGATCCATTGCAAAGGAAATAAAATGGATTTACTTTTTTTTTATGACTGTCAATCGAATTAAAAAAATGCGTCGCGGGACGCCCTACAGAAGTGATAACTTAAACTAATCTAAATCTGTGGGTTAGAGCGAGAGGAGCCTGCCTACCGCTGCCGTATGCGTGAGAGAAAGGGAAGCCAGACAGACTGGAGCCGTAACGCGTTACGTAACGAAGCGGTTTACCCTCCCATAAGATCTCTGCCTACCCCTCTGGGAAACAGGCGTGATTTAATGTATGTATGTATGTAAGAAGTTATCACTTCGAAAAATCACTCTATGACATTGACAAAAATTGTTGTATGGTGCCATTTTCGGACAAATAAAACAGTTAAGAAAAAAAAAT
Source organism: Acleris cristana (assembly GCA_948252455.1). Classification (NCBI taxonomy): domain Eukaryota; kingdom Metazoa; phylum Arthropoda; class Insecta; order Lepidoptera; family Tortricidae; genus Acleris; species Acleris cristana. The sequence goes on from OX411801.1 coordinate 1,979,914, forward strand.
CGGACTTGAGATAGCATAGGCATCCTAAATAACTTGGTGTATTTTTTTTTGTTAAAACATTAGATTGGTGCAGACTGAAGAATAACCAACGTCTGTGTTATACCTCTAATTGTTTTTAGTTATTATATATTCAAGTCGGTGTCAATTGAAATAGGCAAGAAGTATTAAAATTACTGTTTGACACATAACCTAAAATTTTCGTCGGGCGTGTGTTTATTAATATTAATAGTTAATTTATTATCAACTTAATATAAAAGTAATGATCAAGTGTATAAACCGGGTCTATTTCGTACGCCGTTTGACCGAAATATTTTTGCCAAACTGCATTATTTCCCAACTTTTTATTTGACAAACAATTGTTTTCCGCCGCAGTACTCGCAGTAGGTTTATTTTATTAGGGTTCCGTACCTCAAAAGGAAAAAACGGAATCCTTATAGGATCACTTTGTTGTCCGTCTGTCTGTCTGTCAAGACCCTTTATCTCGGGAACGCGTAGAGGTATAGAGTTGAAATTTAAACCATAATACTCAAGTCTATGTACAGTTCCTTGAAGCTGCGAAAAAAACAAACTTATAAGTTAACGTAAAAAAAGATACGACCGTTTATGAAAAATGAAAATGAAAATTAATTTATGCCGTTAAAAACGTATATTTCGACACTCTCAAGGGAATCAAAATTTATAGGGTATTTTCCTTTGACCTAGAACTATGAAATTTGGCAAGTAATACCGTCTCATACTACAAATATAGGGAAAAATCTGAAAACCCAACATTTTTAAATAAACCACAAAAAAATCAGGGTCTTTATGCAAGGAACGGCGGCGGTGCAAATTTTGTATTGAGTTAACCGTGTCATGTGCGGAACCCTCAGTAGGCGAGTCCGACTCGCCTTGTCCGGTTTTTTGTAGTCTCAAGTTTAACCTAACTTAATAGATGTAACAAAAGCGATTTCGGTATCCCGGATAAGAAACACGAATAATAAATAGTATTTTATGTAACTGATACATAAAGAGGGTCCTTAAAATACGAGTGTGGTTTTATGAAACGAGCTGAAGGCGAGTTTCATAATAAGATCACACGAGTGTTTTAAGGCCTAATTATGTACAGTTACATACATTACTTTATCTACACACATATTATAAGTACGAGGGTGGATCAAATAGTACCCGTGTTTGATGGCAGGTGGCGTTACTTATGAAAGTTGGCATAACCGTCGTGTAGTATTGACCTTATGAAATAAAAAAAAGAAAACTGTCTATGGTCTATGGTTCAGTTTTTTTCTGGCGGGAAATTTTGTAAGACTTGTTTTGTTTTTCGTACAAAATGGAGAAAGAGCAATATCGTTCCGTAATTCGCTTCTTATTTTTGGATGGAAAAACATGCGAACATATAAAAGTTAAGTTAGACGCTGTCTACGGAGGTCTTTCGCCGTCTATGACAACCGTGAGATATTGGTTTAATGAATTTAAACGAGGTCGCATATCTGTTTTCGACGAGGACCGACCAGGGCGCCCGGCAGACGTGGTTACCGAAGAAGTCGTGCAAAAGGTAAAAAACATAATGGTCACTGATCGACGTACCAAAGTGCGTGAATTAGCAGAGGCTGTAAGGGTGTCGTACGGAACAGCAATTAATATAATACACGATAAATTAAATATGAAAAAAGTGTCCGCCCGATGGGTGCCGCGATTACTCACGGATGAAAATAAGCGGTTACGGCTGTCAATGTCGAAGGCGTCTTTGGGCTTGTTTGAGCGAAATCCGCAGGAGTTTTTCCGTCGTGTCGTCACTGTTGATGAAACCTGGATCCATTATTATACACCTGAGACCAAGCGGCAGTCTAAACAATGGATTTTTTCTAACGAATCTGCCCCAAAGAAGGCGAAAACGGTCCCATCAGCCGGAAAAGTCATGGCCACGAGTTTTTGGGATAGTAAGGGAATAATCCTTATAGATTTCTTACAAAAAGGGAAAACTATCACAGGGCCGTACTATAGTGAGTTATTGGACCGGTTTGATAAAAAAATAAAGGAGACACGGCCCCATTTGGCAAAGAAGAAAGTGTTGTTCCATCATGACAACGCACCAGCACATTCGTCCAAAATTGTCGCTGCCAAACTAACCCAGCTACGTTACGAATTGCTGCCACACCCGCCTTACTCACCGGATCTGGCTCCCTGTGACTTTTTTCTGTTCCCCAATTTGAAAACATGGCTCGGGGGAAAGAAATTCAGGTCAAACGAGGAGGTTATAGCTGAGACAGAAGCGTATTTTGAAGAGTTTGACAAATCCTACTTTTTGGAGGGGTTAAAGAAGTGGCCGAAACGCTGGGAAAAGTGTAAGGACCTAGAAGGAGATTATGTTGAAAAATAAAATAAAACTTTTTAAAAATATATGCGTCTTCATTTCTAACACGGGTACTTTTTGATCCACCCTCGTACTCTAAGATGCGTTCAGTAGGCGGCAGAACAAACATGGCGGCAAAGCTAACCTGTGTCACGAATAAGAATGTTTTTTTTAAATCATAGACAAAGTAACAAAGTCCCTATTCTAATGTCATTCGAAATCAAAATGGCGTACGACACTTTACTTCAAATATACCGAGTCGACGTTCAATTGATACTAGAATTGGCCCCCTGTTTGAATTTTGTTGGTTTTGGAAGATGTTCCAAATTTGAACAACATTACTTTATCAAAAGTTGTATCGTAATTTTAACTTTTCATTACAGCTACAGATAAGAAAACATATCATAGTAAAATTGTATCAAGTAATGCTGGTCATTGTCTACGGATTCTGAACGCATTATAGAGAACTTATGATATGAGTGTAGATAAAATAGCTTTTTGGGAAGTGATGCATTCGGCCAAACGACATGCTTCCGTAAATAAATCATTAACAAGTGTAACAAAAAGAAAGCTATAAAAACCCAACTGCTGTGTGCATAATGTCGTCAATATAGTATATTTTTCCTTAGGCTCAACTGCGTGGCATAACTGACCAATGATTTCTATTTCAAAATCAAGTCGCGGAGCTCCTATTTCTGAGTGTTCGGCCTTTCGGGCCATCTGAAGGACTAGCATAACGACGTAGTGACTTTTTGCACCCGCAATGCTAAGACGAATCTAATGACACCTCGCTTGTCGAAATCAGTGGCCCGTTTCACGAGGCTACAAGCTACAAATTACAAGCGGAACTCTCTTTCTAGCTAAAGGAGAAAGAGACTTCCGCTTGTAATTTGTAACTTGTAGCTTCGTAAGACGGGCCTCAGTTCATCTGTTCAACCTTTACAGGAGAACAAGGAACCAAACATACATAAAGGTCAAAAACATTACTTTCCTCCTTCGAAAGTCGGGTAAAAAGACCTTACTATATCTTCAAGTCCCTTCGTCCGCGTACGTAACTAAGTTTTGTAACTAGCTACGAACTAGGATTATTTTTTCTTGATTTGTAACCAGGTTACGAATGAAGAATTCAATTTTGATGGTTCTGTTTGCCTGCGTAACTAGGTTACAAACGAAGAATTTTTATATCCTTCTACGTAGTTGGGTTACGAACGAATAATTGATTTTACCTTATGTCCTCGTATATAACCGCTTAACGAATGAATTTTATAGTGTCGACGGAGCTCCGCTATGGCGGAGCTCCTATTTTCGCGCGGTTTGGCCCTTCGGGCCCGCTGCAAAACTAACATAACCTAAACCTACCTTCCTTTTTTGACCTAGATCGACTATTAAGCCGTTGTATATAAGGTAAAATTAATCATTCGTTCGTAACCCAGCTACGTAGAAGGAAATAAACATTATTTGTTTGTAACCTAGTTACGTAGCAAACAAAACCATCAAAATTGAATTCTTCATTCGAAACTTGGTAACAAACCAAGAAAAAAAATCCTAGTTCGTAGCTAGTTAGAAAACTTAGTTACGTACGCGGACGAAGGGCTTCAAGTTTCTGATTATGGAGTAATAGTGGTAAATTGTTTGGTGTGGTTTCATTTACATCTTTGCCTATTTCAATTGCCACCGACTGTATACATTAAATAATTGTAAAACGCGTAATGTAAAATAAGTAATTGTAAAATGTGTGATCAAAAGTTGTTTATTTTCTAAGTTTAAGGAATTGTTTAAATAAAACATATGTTTTTACAACAGCCTTTTATTTAAAAAAAAAACATGCATAAACCAACGATCACCTATCCAAGCATACATCTATATAAATACCGAATACAATTTTATTGTATTTTTATAATTTTTATTATAAAAACTAGCCTGATATAGTGTTTTAAATCTACGAAGTCTCGCTCTATTATTACATTTTACGTACATTGCTTGCTTAAAGTTTGGCGTACCATCAATTCGAGTAGTGGGGCGCGCATTCAAGGATTAAAACACTACATAAAAAAAAACATTGTATACATAATATTACTAAACATTTATACAAAAAAATTATACAGGTGTATTTATTTAACACTGCATCGAGCGTCCAGTGGCAACAAACTAGATTTAAATGTGTTGGTGCAAATTATAGAATTTTTGGAACATTTTTTTTTTCCATATCATGTAATTTTTTTATGAAATCTTTAGGAATGAATATATTTCATTATGGTGCTTCAAATGACCTATCTATGATTATATTAGGTATATCACATGAGTAAATAATGGTTACCTATCAGTTCGAAAAACTTTTGTCTCCTGTTTTGTACGAAATCCTTTTTCTCCGAAACTATTTAAATTTTCTGGATTTTCCTGGATATAAAACTAACCTAACCTACAGGCCATGCAGGCATATCTTTTAAAAAAAAAATGAAATTTAATGGGTTCAGTAAATGATTTTTGGACAAATAAAAATTCGGGCAAACGAAACAGCGGGCAAAAGTTTTTCGAAACATCGATAGGTTAGGGATAAATGAATATATACGCAGCTATATCATATATTATAATGATCATGTAGATATATTTATTAAACTAAATGTGTAGGCACATTGCAGAATGGATGGCCATGAGAACCGAATATTACACCCGTATTCACAAACGTCACTATGAGGTCTCACAGTGCTCACGAACGCACAGGGTGGTTCAAATCGTCTCAAACAAAAGGTCGGTCAAAAAGGACCAATCACAAAGTATTGAACGCAGTGCGTTTACTCAGTGAAGGATCCCTTAAGTATTCTTTGTGAATACGGGTGCTAATCAATTATCATAGAATATATAGATAGGTATATTTAAATAATATTGGTACACATAATCACATTTATTAAGAGAGCCAGATATACAAAACAGAACTAAGAGTATTAACGAAAGACCCCATTTTAAATAATTTAACTAACTAAACTAATTAACATTTTCTACAAATAAAAATGTTTCACACCAAACCCTAAACGTAACATTCGAAGGCCCAAAGTAATAATTACAAATTGGGTTTTTTTTTTAACAACGTACATCCTTGGGCCGTATATTACTCAGCAAAACCATATTGTCTATGACATATTATCGTCACAACCACGGAACAGAAAAAACAGTGGAAGTGGCATGAGCTTCGCTTAGTATCAGACCTGTTGTCGCCAATACTCAAACTATCATAAAAACAACACGCCGCCATGGAAAATGTTTTTGGTGCGGCTATCGTTTTTACACTCCAAAATAGCACAATAAGGCATGCTTCTGGATTAAATATCTAAATATCGAAATAAGCGATCGCGGTAAAAGTATGGTAGGTTGCGCGGAACTCCGCATAACTATGCCACACGTCACACGCCCACTTGACACTTCTACTGTTTTTTTCTGTTCTGTGGTCACAACGTTTCGACAGCACTATTTACTTGACAGTAATGCTGCCGTTCTAATTAAAAAGGACGCATGCGCAATTTGATAGTCAAATCAAATTTAACCCTCTACCTTAAGAAATAAGATCAATTATACATAAGCGGTTCTATAAGACATGCGCCCTATTTTCTAAAAAAGGCAGAATGGCGGCCAAGTTAAAAACAATTCTTTTTTTACGGTAAACGAGTACACAGGCCCGGAGACATTTGCATCTCAAGACTACAATCTTCAGACTGCAATCCTAACACCGCAAATGTGTTACCAACCCTGAGGACTAAGATGGAATGCCTCTAAGCTAGTAATGTCACCGGCTGTCTTATCCCCACACCGGAACACAACAATGCGAACACTGCTGCTCGGTTGTAGGTAGGATTAGCGTTGAAAAAGTCCGGAAGACATCCCGTTTTATTCCAAACACATCGTTAATTTCGGATTTTTATAGAAAAAAAAATCTGTTGTTATTTTAATCTATATTCGGTCTTATTTGCACCTACAAAATGGCGACATCGACGACATGAAGGCAAAAGCAAATGAAATAAGTAGCGAGAGTGACATTGATTGAGTATGAATAAATTGTCATTATGCATTTGTTATTTTTCCTAAAAAACCCGAAAAAAAATGAAAAAAACTAAATATTCATAAATCATTTGATTTTTTCCGACATTTTCAACGCTAGGTAGGATAAAACACGATAACATGTCGAAAGCCATATGGTTTTGCAGAGAAGGATAGAGCCCAAGTAACAGCATTCTCCAATAATTAAAGAGATTATTATATGATACACTCAGGGACAAAATATAGAGGAACGCATAATTACAAGTTGAGCATATTGAGGTAGGTATTTTACAAGATGTAAGTCAGATATTAGAAACAGCTGGTGCTGGTACAAAGGAGCATTTTAAAAACGGTTTTTTTTATATTTAATTTATTTTTTTCTTTGGTTTTATTACATGCGTATTTTTGGCATACTTAACTTTGTGTAATATTAACTATTTTTTTAACAACGATGTTTTTATAAACAGAAATAATGCAAATTCTAAAGAAAATAAACAAACAATATTACAGAAAACGATAAAAAAACAGTGTGATACACCCGTATTCGCAAACGTCACTATGAGGTCTCACAGTGCTCACGAACGCACAGGGTGGTTCAAATCGTCTCATAAACAAAAGGTCGGTCCAAAAGGACCAATCACAAAGCTGTATTGAACGCAGTGCGTTTACTCATTGAAGGATCCCTTAAGTATTGTTTGTGAATACGGGTCTTAGTCATTTGTTTAAATTCAACTTTATAAAAAAACAAGTATAATTATGATTTTGCGTATCTTTAAATTTGTCCCTGCATGTATTTTAACACGTATGTGATCACAGACGTCACTTAGTTGCTACAGGTCACATTTCGATGCATTAAATCTACAGAAAAAACTGAAGTTCCTCCCTCTCTATCTCGAACATACTGAGAGAGACAGTAACGTTTGTAAAAACAGGTGCCACATTAAAGCCAGAATTCGATATGGCGCACGCTACCACAGTATAAACAGTAGTTCATCTTCAAAGGTATATCGCTTGCTTGCATGTGTGCGTGCCTCGACCGTACGCACCGCGAGACACCACAAGCAAACTCAATAGGAGGGACCGAGCCGGTTTAGTCGGAGCCGCGACGTCGCCGCGTTATTGTGTTAAGTATCGAGTGTCCGAGCGGCAATAGGTAACAGAAACTCGCTTATGTGTATAGATAATTCTAAAGCTGCGCATGAAATGACATCAGTGACAGGCAGAACTATTGAAATGATGACTGATATTGAACATTACTATACTCATATGTTCATTCATGCGTGAGTGATATGGGAATATGTTACTGAATGGAGATGCATCAAGTTTACGTTAATAAGCACTACATATTCCGACCTCTGGTGATAAGTTTCGTTTTTTTAACCAATATTGAATTAAATGGTATTAACAGAACCCTTGCCTTTAAATAAAAGATATATTGTATAGCAATTATGTACTTAAACGTAGTTTTCCACGACAAAAATTACAAGTTTCTTTTTTTTACCATACATTTAGTACAGTATTTACCAAGTGGTGACGTCATAGTTTTTGGTGCGTTTTCAAAGCTTTGTAGGAATGTCGGACTTTGACTCTTATTTCTGACTGTTGCAGAACTCTGATTTCACTTGGTCTTATACATTCTAGGCCACACACTGTATACATTTGATGCTTACAAAAAACCAGATCTATTGGGAGCATTAAAAAAAAATGTGTAGAGTGTGTGCGTAGCGCGCGTCACTTTAGAATTCATGCTTAAATTTATTCTATTAACAGACATCCTTTTAATGTTTATAATAAACACAAGAGACAATTACTCTTTCAAATGCGAAAGCGTTAAATAGCGATCATAATGAATCATCTCCGCATCATTTAACTTGGAAATATAATGAAGGAATGTATAATTTGTACCTTATACAGGAGAAAATAAAAGCTCGAATCGTTCGCCGTATTATGGGCACAATCGTAAATCTGCGGTATTAGACAAGATGCATCGAGCGTTACCGCTATCGAAAATATCGAGCGTTATGTCAAAATATTTAGACAGTTTTCGAAAATAGTTAACGATGGCGTTCATCATCTTGTTCAGGTATCCTTAGGGCTAAGTCAAAATGCCCTCCGTCGTTGGATATCATATTCGCAAAACATGATATTCTCAAAAATATCATTAAAGCAAAACATCGTATTCGCAAAACATGACATTCGCAAATCATCACAGTAGCAAAACCTCACATTAGCATAACATAATTATTAGTAAGACATGAATTAGACAGTGACGACGGAGCTCCGCTGAGCGGAGCTCCAATTTCTGGGTGGTATGGCCCTCCATAATCTAAACCTACCTACGATTCTATAACCAAACCCCACTATTTGTAAATATCATGTTTTGCGAATATCTTGTGTTGCTAGCATGATATTATGCGTATATGATGTTTTGCGAATGTGATATTCTGTGTAGTATCGCGTCAAAATAGTATTGACGTTAGTTGATCGCGTCGACCGCTTATATCAACTCGATACGTTTCGTGTCTATAGAAAATAGAAACATTGGCGTTTGCATTTTTACTAGGCCCATAATGAGGATAAAAAGAACTTAATGTAAAGTTTTGTATTCACATGGCGTTATGCTGCCCTGCGAAGCCAAATTAAAAAGAAAACTTCTGTAGCAATCACAACCTTATTGCGAATAGGATAGGATTGAATCTACTTTGGCAATTGAATCGGAGATATTGTTTATTAGTTAAGGGCAGTATGGTTGTGTGGTAAAGATCTGATTATAATGGTCGTTAATGGAAGTTGTTATCAGACCAATTTAAATAGATACTTCACAAAGTATTTCCTTATTTCACTTTGTAGACTCGGTGCTGTTATAGATCACAATTCCTTGGCAAAGATTAAATCTTTCCAAAAAAGAACGGCCATAATTTAACAAGTATATTTAAGAATAAATATTGCTTAAATTACACAAAATATTATTTTATTTAATAATAATATTGCCTTTTTAAAGTAACTAATAACACATCTTTTTACGTTTGAAAGTCAATTGATTATTTTTATTGGAAAATCAATATGACTGTTATATCGTTTTTTTATAGCAGTGCTAGTGATATGGCGGTTTTTTATAAGTTTATAGTTCGACAAAGTTTTTATGATCGTGGATGACTTGAAATGACGCACCGCAATTGAAAGTACTAGGGATCTATTATAATAGGTAAAACCATATAGTTTTTTACATGTTATCGTATCGTAACGATAACTTATTTACTATCGATAGCATTTCATAAGCAATATATAGCTTTACCAAATAGTTTTTGTATAACACAAGTGACAAATATACAATCAGTTGCGAGTGCAAGTGGGACAACTAGCATTTCAGATTAGAGTCACTAGAGCCTTCATTTAGTACCGTCATCGCGCTTTATGTATAAAGTACTTGGACCCATTGTTTATTGAATTCAGATATTAACCTTGTTTATAAAAACCTTGCCGAATTACAAGTAAATTATCTATTAGTTGTGATATTATTGCTCCATTTCTAATGCAGTTAGTGTCCTTACGAATTCCGCTCGCTGCGATACCGTTAGTTCCTGTTGGAGAAAAAATATATAATTAGAATATTAACGTCATCACTCATCACTCTGTCAATCTGTCCGTCAATCAATGAATCAGTCTGTCGATCAGTCACTCAATCAATGAATCAGTCTGTCGATCAGTCGGTCGATCAACAACGTATCAAATACTCACCACGACCAAGTCCGTTGACGGCCTGCATCACGGCGTCTTGTTTGACGGCCCGTAAGTCAATCAATCAGTCTGTCAGTCAATCAGTCCATCAGTCAGTCAGTCTGTCGGTCAGTCCGTCAATCAAACAGTCTGTCAAGCAATCCGTCAGTCAATCAGTCAGTCTGTCGATCAGTCCGTCAGTCAATCAATCAGTCTGCCGATCAGTCCGTCAATCAAACAGTCTGTCAAGCAATTTGTCAGTCAATCAATCAGTCTGTCGAACAGTCCGTCAGTCAATCAATCAGTCTGTCGATCAGTCTGTCAATCAAACAGTCATACGATCAGTCCGTCACTCAATGAATCAGTCTGTCGATCAGTCGGTCGATAAATAAATTAATCAACTACTCACCATGACCAGTCCGTTTACTGCCTGCATCACGGCGTCCTGTTTGATGGCGCGGAGGTTGCTCTCCAGCACAGAGTTGTCGTCGAGGACTTGAGCTTCTAGCCACTTGCAGACGGCCTCGTTGTCATGCTCCCACTGGTGGGACTGTTGGGAAAAAATATATCGTTAGTTTTTTTTTTATTTGTCGCTTGCACCCACAAACGTGGGCCAATGCGGCAACCTGGTGGGTCAGGATGGCTACAGACGGCGAGGCAGATCCAAGCGGAGATGGCGGGACGACTTGGACGCTTTTCTGAAGGATTGCCCGAAGATTGCTACAATGCCAAATGATTGCCACATTGGGGTGGAAATCAAGGGAGCAGGCTTTTGCCCAGCAGTGGGACACTATTACGCTGTATAATGCTAAGAATCTCCACAACCGCGAGGCTCGCTGCACTCGTCGCTACACCTGTCACCTGTCACCTGTCGCTGTAGCTACAGACCTGCGTCTCTCCCAGGTGCTCGGTGAACCAGCGCCGCAGCGTGGCGGCGGCGGCGCCCTGGTCGAGCCCCGCGGCGGGCTGGGACGCTCGCTGCACTCGTCGCTACACCTGTCACCTGTCACCTGTCGCTGTAGCTACAGACCTGCGTCTCTCCCAGGTGCTCGGTGAACCAGCGCCGCAGCGTGGCGGCGGCGGCGCCCTGGTCGAGCCCCGCGGCGGGCTGGGACGCTCGCTGCACTCGTCGTTCCTGCTCGTTCTGAAGCAGCAATCGCCGGAGGCGCCAGTAGAGCAGGCGGCGGGAGTCGCGCCACGGGATAATGTCCTGTTAAACAAAAACATTTTTCAAAAATGCATAAGTTTCAAACAACCGTTGTAATGAGTTAATGATTATAGTGGCCGGCCAATAAGAAGTCAATCCAGTAGAAACTATAACCTCAAACCCAAAGATAGCTGTTACTGAGATGATGGGTGTCAGAAATGACTTTTATGGCAAAGTCCAAGGGTTGTTTATTATGTTAATTGTGTACTTACAAATATGCAGCCCTTTTCAAGCATTCTCTCGGCTGTGTCATGCAGTTCGGCGAACTGAACTGCGACCTGTTGACAACGGGATAGTATTAAATATTTACATATTAAGCATAGTACTGATGATGGTTTGATGATATTGTAATTGTGTTGTGTGACGATGGTAAAATATTGATAATAATGGTGGTCAGTGTGATAAATTCAATGATGGTGGCTACTATAATAATGTAGTGTGATGATGATGATGATGAATAGCTATAATCATTATGATTGTGTGGTAATGATAATAGTGTTATAATGATGATGGCCAATATAGTAACGATAGTTATCATGATGATGATGATAAATGGCTATAATAATCATGACTGGGTGATGATAGTAGTAGTGTGATGTAGTGGTGTGATAATGATTGTAGTCATCATCATAATCAGCCTTTAGCAGTCCACTGATGGACATAGACCTCTAATATGGCTCGCCAACTGGCTCGATCCTGGGCCTCCCTCATCCAATCGCTCCCAGCAAACCTGACATCGTCGGTCCATCTATTCTAGCTGGCGGGCTACCCACACTACGCACAGTTATGGTGGCTATTATAATTATGATTGTGAGATGATAGTAATAGTGTAATATGATGGTGTGGTAATGATTATAATGAAATTATGATAATGGCGGCTAAAATAATAATTGTAATAATGATAATAGTGTATTATAATGATGGTGGCTAGTAATTATAATAGTGTTTTATAATGATCGTGGCTAATAATGATAATAGAGTATCATATCGAATGGGCTAATAATTACATAGTGTATCATAATGATGGTGACTAATACTGATAATAGTGTATAATAATGATGTTAGCTATAATAATAAGCGTGCTGACGCCGCCTACTTCGTGGTATATCAGCTGCAGGTCCTTCACCCTGGCGCGCGCCTGCTTCTCGCACGTGGCCAGCTCGGCACCATCATGATGATTGCATTGTGCGTGTTATGCTTGTGTGACGACGATAGTGTGATAGTGGAGTGTTATTTTTAGTGTGATGATAATGATGGTGATAGTGTTATGTATGATGATCATAGTGAGACGATGATAGTGTGATAATGATGTCAGCTACAATAATAAGCGTGCTGACGCCGCCTACTTCGTGGTATATCAGCTGCAGGTCCTTCTCCCTGGCGCGCGCCTGCTTCTCGCACGTGGCGAGCTCGGCACCATCATGATGATTGTATTGTGCGTGTTATGCATGAGTGACGATGATTGTGTGATAGTGGTGTGTTGATCATAATAATGATGATAATGAGACGATGATAATAGTGTGTGATAATGATGTTAGCTATAATAATGAGCGTGACGCCGCCTACCTCGTGGTATATCGGCTGCAGGTCCTTCTCCCTGGCGCGCGCCTGCTTCTCGCACGTGGCCAGTTCGGCACCATCATGATGATTGTATTGTGCGTGTTATGCATGAGTGACGATGATTATGTGATAGTGGTGTGTTATTGTTACTGTGATGATAATGATGGTGATAGTGTGGCGACCTAGCGACATCTAGCGCACACTTGTATCAACCAACGCGCTAACTCGCTGGCGCCACCAACGTCAGACAGCGTAACTAAAGGTTCTACATCGCGCTAACGAAGTTTCTCCAGTCAGTTGACATAATATACGACTTCCAACTTCATCCCAATGGACTTCGGTCCCCAGGCATAACACCCGCCTGGAGAGAGATCTCTCTATTGTCCTCTCTTACTACAATAGTGTCATGATGATCATAATAATGATGATAGTGTGATAATGATGTTAGCTATAATAATGAGCGTGACGCCGCCTACCTCGTGGTATATCGGCTGCAGGTCCTTCTCCCGGGCGCGCGCCTGCTTCTCGCACGAGGCCAGCTCGGCGTCGAGCTCGCGCGCCTTGCTCTCGGCCTCGCGGCCCGCCTCCGTCTTGATGGGCACGTCGTCGATGGAGCCGCGGCGGTCGAAGCTCTTTGATATCTCCGTTATTTGTTCTTTCAGTTCTGAAACGAGCATTGTGGATAGAGGGAAATCCAGTGATATGTTTTATGTGTAAGTTAATCGCGCTCAAATAATGGCACATATTGTACCTAGTTCCAAACTGAGCTCTAGGCTTGTACTATGGGTACTAGACAACGATAAACATACTTATATAGAGAAATATATACTTGAATACATAGAAAACATACAAGACTCAGAAACAAATACTCGCGCTCATCACACAAATATCTTCCCTTACCGGGATTTGAACCGAGGACGGCTAGCTTCGTAGGCAGGGTCACTACCAACTAGGCTAGCGCGTCGTCAATTTGTGTGTAATTGTCAGAGGCCGGAATTTTCGTAGCACTTTTGAGCTGTCATAGGGACTTCTCGTTTATCGACTTCCGAAACCATATTTTATCGATATAAAAAAAATTTCTTCTTCTTCTTCCAGTGCCTCTTCAATCGTGAAGGTTGGCCGTCAGCTTCTTGTACTCGTCCCTATCCGCCGCCAGCCGGAACAGCTGTTCGACGGAAGCAATACCGGTCCACTCCCGGATGTTTCTCAGCCACGATTTCTTCCTTCGCCCAGCGCGTCTCTTTCCCTCCACTTTGCCCATCATGATCAACTGCAGCAGCGTGTATCTGTCGTTCCTGAGCACGTGACCGAGATACTCTATCTTGCGCCTTTTGATAGATGGCATCATTTTCCGGGACATATTTTTTTTTTTTAAGAAGATTAAAAGTAGAGGTAATCAACAAGCGGTTTTATCGCTAAAGAGCGATCTCTTTCAGATAACTTTTGAGTAGTTGAAAATGTAAAATTTGCATTAAAAACAATCGATAGCAATTCTTGTTGCAATTTGTTTCGAAAAATGTTTAAAAGGCATAAGAAATCCACATATTCTTTTTAAGAATCAATAAAATATGACTATTTTAATTCTTACTTAAAATTTCCAAAAAGTTGGTATCCAAAGGTTATCTCTAAGAGATCGCTCATTCCTGATAAGACTGCCTGTTGTTAACTTCTACTCGTAATCATAATTTAAATATTGTATTCTGTTTTCATCGATATAAATTATGTATATCGGAAGTCGATAGGCGAGAAGTCCCTATGACAGCTCAAAAGTGCTACGAAAATTCCGGCCTCTGGTAATTGTACCCCAATATTATTAATTTCAAGCACTCACCGGCGATCCTAGCGCTGAGCCGCTGCAACTGCGGGTCCAGCCGATGCATGGCCTTCACAGTGTCTCGCTGCTTGAATTTCACCTCGACTATGCCTTCGGCTTCTAAAACGCCGCCTCTGTTGATATATAACAATAATTTAAAAAATAATACAATACAATAAGTGAGAGTTGAACTTGGTTGGAATGGGTTCCGTACGATTCCTATAGGATTTTCTGTAATGTATAAGGTAAGAACTATAATCCGTTTTTTTTTTAATTTGGATTCTGTACTTTTGCAGATTAGATATGGACCCCATATTCATGTTTTTTTTTTCATTAAACAAAACAGGCACATCTGCTTTTTAAGTAGTTTAAATAGTAAGGAAAAACGATTTTACGCTACAAAATGAGAAAAGTATTATTTACAAAGAGAAATAACATTAAATTTTAAATAATATGAATTTATTTTTGTACCATCAAATTTCCTTATTCCACTATACTACATAAACTAATAGAAATAATCATAAGTGCCCGATTCATTTGCACAGGAATATATAAAACTCTTTCATGACGTAGTTTTCACAGATGTATTTTTTCACCGACGCGTTTTTTCCTTTCGCATTTATTCCCACTTCAGAAATAAATTCGACAGTGTCGACTGTTCGTTCCGGCCTGCTACAAATCTAACTTAACCTAAACCTATTTCAGCCTAATGTTAAGTGGGAAATTTTGCGATTGGGAGAAATCCCAAACAGAAAATATTAATTAGAAAAACATAAGACAGCATCAAAGATTTTTTTTTTTAAGTAATGTAACAACCCTCCGCGAAATGCCGCTCACACCAGCACGGGCACTGTGCCGCGGCACGAACAGACTCACCTAGCCTCCGGGTCGGCGTACATCTCCATCCGGGCGCTGTTCACGCTGGGGTCCACGACGGCCCAGGCGCCCCCGCGGAGCTCCGCGCCGGGCGGGATGTACACCAGCACGGGCGCTGTTGCGCGGCGGAGAGCTCGGACTATTTCCGCGCCGAACTTGAGGATTTCTTCGTACATGTCTGTTGAGATATTTACTTTTTAATATATTGGAGAACCATTACAGCTACAGACGACGAGACAGACATAGGTGGTTTAGCCGAAGGTTGTAAAGGACAGAGAATTCCAGAAATCCAGGGAAGAGGTCTTTGCGCAGAATTGGGACACAATAATATGCTAATATACATTGAACAAGCAAAAATTTATGGGTAGGATTTGAACGTACATCTATTTTTAGGCCAATTTAGGCGCCCAGGTCCCATTCGCAAAAAATCCCTTTTACAAAATATACCATTCGCAAAACGTCCCAATCCTACCACAAAATTTCCCTTTTGTAAAAGTCCCTTCATCAAAAGGTCCCTTGTGCAGAATATCCCTTTCGCAAAATACCCTTACCACAAAAACTAAAGATGAAAATGACCAACATAAATTAAACAAAAATAGCCTCTTTTAACTACTATTTTATTTCTATTTCATCGCCATTATTTCGCAAATGTATTAAAAAACGTCGTTTGATCGACGTGCGGAACTCTCGCTTGCAGCTCGGGCCGACACCTAAATGTATAATATAACTAGAGGACGCCCGCGACTTCGTACGCGTAGAATTAGTTTCCCGCTATATTTTTTCCCATACAAACTTTGCAACCCCCTTTCATCCCTGTAGGGGATGAATTTTAGTTATCGCTGGAATTAGTTTCTCATTATTAGCATTAAAGAGTATTTCTACCAAGTTTCATGTAAATTGGACCATAAAAACATTTTTTCCCATACAAACTTGGCAACCCCTTTTTTTCCCTTTAGGGACGTTATAAAATCAACTTTCCCTCAAAATTCCAAATCTTTATCTTAAGCAGTTTGGGTTGGGCGTTGATGAGTCAGTCAGTCAGGACAGCCTCTTTTATATATATAGATGTAAAATGACATACTTTCCGCACTGGCATCAAAATGTACTATTATCACTCACCCTTCTGCCCCCCACTGAATCCCCTCCAGTTGGCGAAGATCATGATGGGCAGACCCTCGCGGGAGAAGTCGTTGATGGCCTGAGAAGTCTTGTACGCTGAATCCGGGAACCAAACCTGTGATAGGAACGTTACAGGTTAAAATTACAATTAACACGAGTGACCGAAGAAGTGGTTTTGTTTTAAGTGTTTGTATTTTAAGTTAAATAAAGCAATCACAACAATACATTGGCCTAGTGATGTCCAAAGTGTTTAATCAGTTTACTTTTTTTACGATAAAATAGCTGTTTTGGTCATAAAGGTTCATTTTTACAAGCTTTTATTTAACTAGCAATGTATGTATGTATGTATGTGGGTCAAATCTTGCAAGTTAAATTTTACCCACTTCCCGTCAACGGAATGGGCTGAGATTTGGACCACATATGTAAACCTGATGACAATGCAATATGAGGGTATCTAAGAGCTGATCTGATGGTGGAGACGGAAGGTGGCGACAGGATCTCCGCTATACTTGACGTAGACCCACCGTGTTAGGACTCAATAGTTTGGTCTAGGTAAGTTGACAAAGATTTTGCAAAAAAAAAGTACAGTCAGCAACAAAAGCTTGTCCCAAAAATGAAAGTTTAGACAGAAACTTAGTATTTATTTATTTATGGAAAACCAACAGCTATATAACAAAACAATAACTGAGGTTACAAAATTGTTTACTATATTAGACAAGAAAACGCTATAGATATCGCTAGTGTCGCTACAACTGACCTGCCCAGCCTGTTGTAACGTCTTGGATTCTGAATCGAAGTTGGCAGGATCAGCTGGTAGAGTCATCTCCACTGTCCTGGTTTCTACGGCGATCACGCCGACCGGGATACCGCCGAGCCGAGCGCGACCTGGAGGCAAACATAAGGTTTAGGGTTTGATAGGGATATGTTTAGTGTCAAAGGATTCGTAGAATTTTCTGTAATCGTATTTTCTGTTTGAAAATTTAGTGTTTTTTGTACATTTTCACTGTTAACAAGTCAATATTGTATGGGTGGTTGGTGTCTACGCACTGTATATGGTTGTCACGTATTTACAGGGTCCTTGGTGTCCAACGTCCACTGACAGAGGTGGTCACTGGTCAGTGTATGGGGTTGTCAGTGTTAGGGGTTTCAGTGTTAAGGCTTGTCAGTGTCCAAAGTGGTTGACTATTTATTTGCACGGTGGTTTGTGTTAAGAGTTGTCAGTATTTATGGTTGTCAGTATCTAGGGGTTGAAAGTGTTAGGAATTGTCAGTGTCCAAGGGTGTTACCTATCTACAGGGTGGTCAGTGTTTAGGTTTGTCAGTGTTAGGGCTTATCAGTTTCCATCCAAGTAACAGAAAGCGCATTTTAACAAACCGATCAACATTATGCAGAACTAAAGCGCTATGTAAACTCTTACAAAAGTTCACCCAACTTCATCAGTGTCTAGGGTTGACAGTTTTTTAGGTTTGTCAGTGTCCAGGGTTGTTACGTATCTACAGGGTTTAGGGTTTAGGGTTGACAGTGTCTAGGGTTGACAGTGTTTAGGATTGAGTTGTCATTGTGTCAATGTATAAGGTGGTCAGTGTCTAGGGTTGTCACCTATCTACAGGTTGATCAGTGTCTAGGGTTGTCACATACCCAGACAGAATGGTCAGTGCCTAGGGTTGTCACTCTCACTCACCAGCGATGACGGTCTGCGCCCAGGGCTTCATGAGCTCGTCGAAGGAGCCGACGTCGAAGAAGCCGCCGCGCGCGCCGTCGCCGGTGAGCATGAAGCGCGGGTCGTGCGCGGCGCGCGGCGGTTTCCACTCGACCGGCCGGTCGATGGGGTCCGACACGCGCATTATGGGGACCATTGACAATTTGTCCTGGAAGGAGGGTTGCTTATAAATAGGGAATATTCGAGACTTTTTTCACAGCTTCGATAGAAGCTGATTCATGTAAAAAACAGTTGAGTAATAGTACATTATTGCCTGGGCAGGGAAGTAGGCAATGAAGAATGTCAGTAGGTACGCCAAATCGCTTGAAACTTTGTAACAGTAATGTTTATAAATAAACAAACATAATACTTTTTATTTCATTCAAATAGACCCAGTAGTTTTGATTCTACAAACGTTTGAAATTTGGGTCAATAATATTAAAGCGCGTGGACGCCATCTTGCTTGAGTGACGTCATCGTTCAACTGCGGTACGCGCCCTTATATGAACGAGTAAGTTTACAGGGCTATATATTTTTAACCGTAATAAGTAGCCAGTTGAAATTTTCACAGAATACGTGTTATTATAAAATCTATCGTTTAAAACTATAAAATGAACAATAAATCAAATCCCAAGAGGGGTCCCCATACAAGAAACATGAAAAAAAATCTTTATTTTTAGCATTTTTATACGGATTGTATTTTTATAATGGCTTCCTATTTTGATGCTATTTTAAACTTAAATTGTAGTCTAATTTTTATTGTTTACGACTAAATAGCAATCTTAAGTAAAACTTCGGCAAATATGTGACAAAACTGATTTTATCAACACGATGGTTTAGGCGGTCACCCATCCTGTTTTAGACTACGCGTGTAGTTGCTTAACTTTTTAAGACGAAATACGGGTTGTATTTGTATGATAGCTTTTTATTTCGGTGTCACATTAAGCTTAAATGATAATCTAAACTCCATACTAACATATATAGTTTACGACCAAATAGTAAACTGTAGTAAATCTCTTACAAATATGTTTAAAAGTGCCTAGTTTAAATCAACACGATGTTTAGGTAAGCGGTGGTTGCTTAACTTTGGTGGTAGGCCTTTCTTTACAAATTTCGTGTTAAGTAATGTAGAATTAATATCGCTACCGTATAAAAGAACGAACTATAAAACATGATTTTTTGATTGACCTAGTAGTAGTTCTGATACTTCGTGTATTCATTACATCGATTTCAAATTTCGCGCGCGGGCGCTACCAGGTTCCTCACTCAAGGTAGTGTGTGTTGGTTTTTTTTTGTGGGACCAACGCCCGTTGTTACACTTTGGTACAATAGCGAGCTGCGTGAATCATAATATTGTTGAATAGTACAGTCGAGTACAAATATATGTATACACTTTTTCACCTTATTCCATTGAAATAAGGGCCACAAATGCCTTTATTCCCAGGTCTTCACTTTCCCAATTTTGCACATGCCCCATTTTTCACATTCCCAGATCTTCACTTTCCCAATTTTTCGCATTGCCAGATCATCACTTTCCCAATTTTTCACATTTCCAGATAATCACATTGCCAAATTTTCACATGCTCAGTTCTCCACATGCCCAATTCTTCACATTTTCAATTCTTCACATGCCCAATTCTTCACATTTTCAGTTTTTCACAGTCCCAGTTCTTCACACTCTCGGTTTTTCACAAGCCCAGTTCTTCACAATGATAATATGTCACGCAAAGTAAAGTCAGAGAAGTAAGTATACTACTGACCAAAAAATAATAAAACAAAGTCATTTTAAGTTCGACGAATTTATTATCAGTAAAAAAAATAGTTTTTTTCATAGAACAATAAAATGAAATGAAATGAAATGAAAGTAACCAACTCCTTACTCAATGCTAACTTAAATAAAAATCATTATCTTCTTATCTAAAACTTAAATCAGTAAAATATTGTTCTTAGTTATATCATTATTATTTACACCTGCACGCTATTGTGTAGGTAATTTAATTAAGCGATCTAAACAATCGAGCACTTCTATTTTTCCAATTCTGCAGTCATTTACAATGTTTTTAATTTGGTGATTTATGTTCACAATGCTTCTTTTACGTTTTTTCCCCGAGCAATGCAATTGACTTTGACGAATACGAAAATCCTGATATTTGCTTTCTTTTCTTAGTATACTGACAAAGAGCAAAATTGCCGGGCGTTTTGGTATTTTGGTATTCATCCTGTGATGCCAACCTTCTATAGAGTTTGTCGTCCGGACATTTTCATTGAAACATGTGAATATGTCACCCGTTATTTTTTGTAACCAAAATCTCAAAAAGTAATCATGAAATTTTTGAAAATTTTCTTCTTTTGGCGTTTTTTCTTGAACTGACAAATATGGCTCGGGTATTAAACGAGGGGGCAAGTGAGCCAACACACAACATAATTTGGTAATCATGTACCCTTCTTCAAATGTCAATAGCTCCAGTTATTTTGATTTGGCCCATATAGCTTTTTGGTAATGATAATAACAACCGGTTATTTTTGCCTCTGGAAATACGTCTCTGATAGCATTTAAAGTTGCGATCTCGAAATCACACTTAAAATTTGAAATCTTCATGGCAACTTTTTCCTTCAAAAGGGTAAATAGACTTTTGTACGTTTTCGCAGTTTTATTTGGAGTAACGCATATACAAGCGGAATAAATCTATTTTCGTCACTCTTTTCATTTAAATTGACATGCAGAGTGTATGTTTGATAAAAGGAATGAGTCATTTTAAAACTTCCGTCGGAATAATACGCGTCCTGTTCTTTAATCACATTTAAAGCTAACTCGGTAGCAAAAATAATAATATTCTACTGATAATAAATTCGTCGAACTTAAAATGACTTTGTTTTATTATACTTCTCTGACTTTACTTTGCGTGACATATTGTCATTGTGAAGAACTGGGCTTGTGAAAAACTGAAAATGTGAAAAATTGAAAATGTGAAGAATTGAAAATGTGAAGAATTGAAAATGTGAAGAATTGAAAATGTGAAGAATTAGGCAAGTGGAGAACTGAGCATGTGAAAATTTGGCAATGTGATGATCTGGAAATGTGAAAAATTGGGAAAGTGATGATCTGGCAATGCGAAAAATTGGGAAAGTGAAGATCTGGGAATGTGAAAAATGGGGCATGTGCAAAATTGGGAAAGTGAAGACCTGGGAATAAAGGCACAAATGTATACATATCTTTGTACTCTACAGTACCTACCGCTGCAGGCTCGGCCGCCTGTGTCCCGCGTTTTTTTGGCATGTTTCACCTTAGCTATCAACATACTTTATTGGTATTTTTATGTAAAAAACGGTGAACCCAAAATTAAAAGTGCCTATTTATTATTCTAATTTTATTTAACCAACTTACTCGACAAACATTACAAACAGAAAAGCCGGTCAGTGACAGAAAGTTTGTTTAGTTAAACTGTATGTAATACAAAACAATAGATACCTAACCATAACTACCATAGTAACATCAAAACGAATTCGTAAAAATAATTACGAGTATTACGACTTACAAAGTTAAGCAACTACAAGCGTAGTCTAAAACAGGATGGGTGACCGCCTAAACCATCGTGTTGATAAAATCAGTTTTGTCATATATTTGTAGAAGTTTTACTCAAGATTGCTACTTAGTCGTAAACAATGAAAATTAGACCACAATTTAAGCTTAAAATAGCATCAAAATAAGAAGTCATTATAAAAATACAATCCGTATAAAGATGCTAAAACAAAAGATTTTTTTTCATGCTTCTTGTATGGGGACCCCTCTTGGGATTTGATTTATTGTTCATTTTATAGTTTTAAACGATAGATTTTATAATAACACGTATTCTGTGAAAATTTCAACTGGCTACTTATTACGGTTAAAAATATATAGCCCTGTAAACTTACTCGTTCATATAAGGGCGCGTACCGCAGTTGAACGATGACGTCATCATCCGTGAGCGCTAGCCGCCGAGTTTCGAGCGCCGCATACGAAGTTTAAAATTCAATATCTCGAAAAGTATTTGACGTATCGACATGATTTTTTTAAATCAAATTTTTGTTTTTAATGAAGAATACGATTAGCCAAAAATCTAAACTGGCTGACATTCTCTATTGCGGGCCCTGTATTGGTTTAAACGGACGAGCTTGCGAGTTGTGTTGGAGTAAAATGTTCATCGCTTGAACTCATTTTTTGAATTGCATACAAACAGAAACTTCACCTGGAAAAACCATCACTCTTTACCGCCTTTTTGTTTATGACAAGGAAAAACGCAAAGCTTTGTTTTTAAAAAATAACAAGCTATTCCAGACACAGATAAAAAAGTTTCGAATAAAATATGGATGTATAAGACTTGTGCCCTCATTTTATTATGGCCCTTTGCACTTTTTAAAAAGTTACAAGCTAGATAGTAATGGAATTTATATGCAACATTGCGGGCTTGTGTAGTGAGCACAAGAGTAAAAGTGCCTACAGGGCCTACTTACAGAATAATTGATTTGAATTTGAATTTTGAATTTGCACGCAATGTTTTTTTTTTTAATTTGAGAGCTGTCACTAAATTATGGATGTACTTCGCGTCTCAATATGTAGATAGTAATGTCAACATTTCCGGAATTTTTTGAGAAAAATGATTATTTGAATAGTTATGATAATAACCAAGATATACGCCAACAAAAATTTGTTCCTGTCTTTCTAGCAAAACAGAATTTAACATGAAGTTTCAATCACTTACTATACCCACAAGCGATGTGTTTAAAAACTGTTAATTAATTATTTAAATTCCTCAACGGCGTCGCTAGGTTTAAACCAATATACTGCCGTGATATATCTATAATGCCGTTATTTATCAAATACTTGTTTTTTAATTCGCAAATACAGATCGAAAGAGATTTTTATTCTCATTTATGTAGCATCAGAAGTTAAAAATCGATCTTATGTCGGATAACGGCATTATAGATATATCACGGCAGTATAGTATTTGGGTCAATCAACTTTTCTTTGCACCTCGTTGCCATGGTGACGTCTCCTGGTTCATTCTTTAAAACCACGATTTTAAAGTATATAAATCCAGCAAACATCAGATTTTTTGGCAATTACAAGCCCATTCTTTTATGGGCTTTCTTCCAAGCGTATTAGTAGTCTATATTATAACCATTTTTCTAAGAAACTCTATTACTGTTGTCTCCTGGCTTACGGGACAGAATAACAGCAACAAAAAGTTGCTCCACCCATTTACATAAAGTTAAAGAAATAGGTGTAACAAGTGTTATATGAGCTGTCACTCGCATCATCTTAGAACAATCAGAGTATAAAATATCCATAAATTGTACACATAAATAAACATCATAATATACAAACTCGGGATTACCTTAGGCACGTAGGACAGCCACCTCACAGCAGTAGCGATGGCGTCCAAATCGGTCGGCGCGACGGCGTGGGTGACGCCGTTGTTGTGCATTATCTGGATACCACCTGTAGTACAACAGTTAATCAATCCCACTGGTGGGCAAAGCTTTCTTGTCTTTTTATTTCAACACCGCCCACAGGCCATCTGATGTTAAGTGGGATCTGGGAGCCATAGACTTATGGGAACACCTTAAAATTCAGTTTTTTTTTTTGAATATTCATTTGTCCGAATTTTTTTTTTCGAATGCTGTTTTATGCTGGAACTGTTTTAGATAAAATGCATAATTTAATTGCTATACGTAGGTCAGGTAAGGTTTGATTTATAAGCGATATCAAAAAAATAAAGTCTAGTTGCGGCTTTGAAGTATTAAGCTTTGAAGCATAGTCATGAAAATTTATTCAAAAGTTGTAAAAGTGTGCAAGTGTGCATTTTGACTACAGGGGCCTGTTTTATAAAGCTACAAATTACAATTTACAGGTTACAAGTTTCCATTTGACACAACCTCGACCAATGACGAACGGCCATTTGAGCAGTGTTGCCAGTTTACACCTGTAAAATTGTGACTTGTAGCTTTATAAAACGTGCCCCTGGTCTTTTAGATAGGACCAAGAATTCGACCGAATTCAATAAAAATTGCAATATGTCGAAAATTAAACACCCTAACTGACATACATACAAACATTGAAAGTTAATAAAAACATACCGCTTGTAAGATACCTAGTATTTTTGAATCTACACTCGCTTCCTGACGTATTTTGACACCACTTCACATTGTTGTTATTCCAACAGCTCGCTCCGCTCGTCGTCACACATACCCAGTTGGTTGTTGCTGGCGTACACGGCGCGGCCGAGCACCTTGTTGAGCGCGGCGTATCCCGTCAGGATGATGTACGAGTTCTCTACTTGGATCACACGGTGCCCCAGTCTATGGAGAAAAGGAGTATTAACTTAGGATAGTACAAAGAAAAATATATATCGTGACTAATATTATAAATACCAAAGTTTTTGTTTAGTTTTGCTGGCCGCCTAGTGTTTGCAGAGAGACGACAGAGCCGCGTAGTGTTTGGAGAAAGACGACTGAGCCGTCTAATGTTTTAAAGAGAG
This sequence comes from Acleris cristana, assembly GCA_948252455.1. Taxonomy (NCBI): domain Eukaryota; kingdom Metazoa; phylum Arthropoda; class Insecta; order Lepidoptera; family Tortricidae; genus Acleris; species Acleris cristana. The sequence continues at coordinate 2,004,796 of OX411801.1, forward strand.
TCAACTAAGCCGCCTAGTGTTTGGAGAGAGACAACTAAGCCGCGTTGTGTTTGGAGAGAGACGACTGAGACGCGTAGTGTTTGGAGAGACGACTGAGACGCGTAGTGTTTGGAGAGACGACTGAGACGCGTAGTGTTTGGAGAGAGACGACTGAGACGCGTAGTGTTTGGAGAGAGACGACTGAGACGCGTAGTGTTTGGAGAGAGACGACTGAGACGCGTAGTATTTGGAGAGAGACGACTAAGCCGCGTTGTGTTTGGAGAGAGACGACTGAGACGCGTAGTGTTTGGAGAGAGACGACTGAGACGCGTAGTATTTGGAGAGAGACGACTAAGCCGCGTTGTGTTTGGAGAGAGACGACTGAGACGCGTAGTGTTTGGAGAGACGACTGAGACGCGTAGTGTTTGGAGAGAGACGACTGAGACGCGTAGTGTTTGGAGAGACGACTGAGACGCGTAGTGTTTGGAGAGAGACGACTGAGACGCGTAGTGTTTGGAGAGAGACGACTGAGACGCGTAGTGTTTGGAGAGACGACTGAGACGCGTAGTGTTTGGAGAGAGACGACTGAGACGCGTAGTGTTTCGAGAGAGACGACGGAGCCGCGTAGTGTTTGGAGAGAGACGACTGAGACGCGTAGTGTTTCGAGAGAGACGACGGAGCCGCGTAGTGTTTGGAGAGAGACGACTGAGACGCGTAGTGTTTGGAGAGAGACGACTGAGACGCGTAGTGTTTGGAGAGAGACGACTGAGCCGCGTAGTGTTTGGAGAGAGACGACTGAGACGCGTAGTGTTTCGAGAGAGACGACGGAGCCGCGTAGTGTTTGGAGAGAGACGACTGAGACGCGTAGTGTTTGGAGAGAGACGACTGAGCCGCGTAGTGTTTGGAGAGAGACGACTGAGACGCGTAGTGTTTGGAGAGAGACGACTGAGACGCGTAGTGTTTGGAGAGAGACGACTGAGACGCGTAGTATTTGGAGAGAGACAACTGAGACGCGTAGTATTTGGAGAGAGACAACTAAGCCGCGTTGTGTTTGGAGAGAGACGACTGAGACGCGTAGTGTTTGGAGAGACGACTGAGACGCGTAGTGTTTGGAGAGAGACGACTGAGACGCGTAGTGTTTGGAGAGAGACGACTAAGCCGCGTAGTATTTGGAGAGAGACGACTAAGCCGCGTAGTATTTGGAGAGAGACGACTAAGCCGCGTAGTATTTGGAGAGAGACGACTAAGCCGCGTAGTGTTTCGAGAGAGACGACTAAGCCGCCTAGTGTTTGCAGAGAGACAACTAAGCCGCGTTGTGTTTGGAGAGAGACGACTAAGCCGCGTAGTGTTGGGAGAGAGACGACTAAGCCGCGTCGTGTATGGAGAGAGACGACTAAGCCGCGTAGTGTTTGGGGAGAGACGACTAAGCCGCGTAGTGTATGGGGAGAGACGACTGAGACGCGTTGTGTTTGGGGAGAGACGACTAAGCCGCGTAGTGTTTGGAGAGAGACGACTAAGCCGCGTTGTGCTTGGCGAGAGACGACTAAGCCGCGTTGTGCTTGGGGAGAGACGACTAAGCCGCATAGTGTTTAGAGAGAGACGACTAAGCTGCCTAGTGTTTAGAGGCAGACAACTAAGTCGCCCAGTATTTGCAGTAAGACCTGCGTAGTGATTGGAGAGAGACTACTAAACTGCCTATTATTCGGAGAGAGATGACAACTCCACGTAGTAAGAAGGAGAGAGACCGACCTGACGACGTAGGCCCCGATGCCGATGGCGCGGCAGCTCACGACGGAGATGGTGACGACGTCCTCGTACGCCTGCGCCGTCTCGCCCGCGATGAGGCCCGCGTCGCGCAGGCACTCTACGCCGAGGCCGTCTTCTTTACCTGTATGGGAAATAGTGCTTTGCTGTAAAACATGTTTATTCAGTACATACATACATAAACTCACGCTTTCGTTCCCTGAGTGGGCTAGGCAGAGCTACAGAATTACTTACAACTCTAAAAACTTGTTGATAATTCTGTATCCACAATTAGGCTAAGATATTTACCAGCGTATTAGTGACAGGTAGCAAGCCCATCGCCTAACAGCACTACAAGCCTTTATTCCCTTAGTCGCCTCTTACAACATCCACGGGAAGACATGGAGTGGCACTATTCTAACCCGGCAACCACTCGGGAGAGTACATATGTACTTAATAATCTTTTCCCATCGTTTTTTGTCGGATAAGTTCGTATTTATGTTGCTTTCTCAATTAGCTTCAGTACCCATCAATAAGCCAACTGAGAAAGCAAGCTGTAGGCCTCGCGGGTCAGGTAGATGTAGTTGAAGCTTCTCGGGCCTCTCCGCGTCGAACCAGGCGACGTTGCTGTCAGCTATAGATGCGGACTCTATCTGCTGTAGGCCTCAGTCAACACACTCACCCATGATATCGGTGATCTTGTATATTGTCTCTCAGCTGGCTGTAGGCCTCGGGGGTCAGGTAGAGGTAGTTGAATACTCTCTAGGGCCTCTCCGCGTCGAACCAGGCGACGTTGCTGTCAGCTATAGAAGCGGACTCTATCTGCTGTAGGCCTCAGTCAACACACTCACCAATGATATCTGTGATCTTGTATATTGTCTCTCAGCTGGCTGTAAGCCTCGGGGGTCAGGTAGAGGTAGTTGAATCCTCTCTCGGGCCTCTCCGCGTCAAACCAGGCGACGTTGCTGTCAGCTATAGAAGCGGACTCTATCGGCTGTAGGCCTCAGTCAACACATACTCACCAATGATATCGGTGATCTTGTATCTCATCTCTCAGCCGGCTGTAAGCCTCGGGGGTCAGGTAGAGGTAGTTGAATCCTCTCTCGGGCCTCTCCGCGTCAAACCAGGCGACGTTGCTGTCAGCTATAGAAGCGGACTCTATCGGCTGTAGGCCTCAGTCAACACATACTCACCAATGATATCGGTGATCTTGTATCTCATCTCTCAGCCGGCTGTAAGCCTCGGGGGTCAGGTAGAGGTAGTTGAATCCTCTCTCGGGCCTCTCCGCGTCAAACCAGGCGACGTTGCTGTCAGCTATAGAAGCGGACTCTATCTGCTGTAGGCCTCAGTCAACACATACTCACCAATGATATCGGTGATCTTGTATCGCGTCTCTCCCTCGTCCTCGATCATCTGCGTCTTGACGGTGCCGAGCGGACTCAGCCGGCTGTAGGCCTCGGGGGTCAGGTAGAGGTAGTTGAATCCCCTCGGGCCTCTCCACGTCAAACCAGACGACGTTGCTGTCTGCTATAGAAGCGGACTCTGTCGGCTGTAGGCCTCAGTCAACACACACTCACCAATGATATCGGTGATCTTGTATCGTGTCTCTCCCTCGTCCTCGATCATCTGCGTCTTGACGGAGCCGAGCGGGCTCAGCCGGCTGTAGGCCTCGGGGGTCAGGTAGAGGTAGTTGAATCCCCTCGGGCCTCTCCGCGTCGAACCAGGCGACGTTGAACTGTTAGCTACAGAAGCGGACTATATCGGCTGTAGGCCTCCAAGGTCATATACTCACCAATGATATCGGTGATCTTGTATCGCGTCTCTCCCTCGTCCTCGATCATCTGCGTCTTGACGGAGCCGAGCGGGCTCAGCCGGCTGTAGGCCTCGGGGGTCAGGTAGAGGTAGTTGAATCCCCTCGGGCCTCTCCGCGTCGAACCAGGCGACGTTGAACTGTTAGCTACAGAAGCGGACTATATCGGCTGTAGGCCTCCAAGGTCATATACTCACCAATGATATCGGTGATCTTGTATCGCGTCTCTCCCTCGTCCTCGATCATCTGCGTCTTGACGGAGCCGAGCGGACTCAGCCGGCTGTAGGCCTCGGGGGTCAAGTAGAGGTAGTTGAAGCCTCTCTCGGGCCTCTCCGCGTCGAACCAGGCGACGTTGAACGCAGACTTGACCTCTTCGGCGACGCCGATGCGGGCGCCGGAGTTGACGCTTATGTAGAGCTGATGGAAGAAATGGGTAAATCAAAAAAAAAGGTTAGGGCGCATAACGTCCTACTCGCAGAATGTCCCTTTGTCCCTTTCGCGAAATGTGCCTTTCTTAAATGTCCCTTACGCAAAATGACCCTTCTGCAAAAGGTCCCGTTCGCAAAACGTCCCTTCACATAAATAAAGTCCTGTTGCAAAACGTCCCTTTCGCAAAAAGACCCGTTCACAAAACGTTCCTTCCCATGAGAAGACTCCTAGTCTCTACTTAAACAAGCTTTTTCCAGACGGGACATTTTGCGAATGGGTCATTTCGCAAACGGGACGTTATGCAATAGGGACGTTTTGCGAAAGGGGTGGGACCTTTTAAGATAGGGACGTTTTGCGAATGGGGTATTTTACATAAGGGACCATTTGCAGAGAAGACGTTTTGCGAATGGGACGTAATTTTGCAGGAGGGACGTCTTGCGAGTGGGACGTTATGCGCCCGAACCAGAAAAAATATATGAAATTTAGTAATATTAAGAGCGGTTCAATATCAAAACACATAATTACGTGGAAGAGTTTGAGAGTTATCTTTAATGCTTCTATATTCATACACTTGTATTTTGTTTTCCTCATTTTGTAATGTGACAATTAACAGTGGACTATACTATAGTCTAAGTGAATTTTTAAACACCGAATTTAGAGATTAATGAATGCAAGTATAATTGTTTATAATGTACAAGTAATATAAATAAAAATAAATAAAAAATAAAAATTATATAAAACTACACGTAGGTAATTAAAAGTAAGTTATGTAAGAATTATTGATATGTGCAATATTTGTAGTTCTAATAATTAGGTACTAGCCCTAATGTCCTAAGTTGCTACGCCCTTGCAGGGTGTCATATGTATACCTTCCATGTAATTCCATCTATAAACCTGTAATGTGACATGCAATAAATAAATTTGAATTTGAATTTGAATTTGACTGTAAAACGTCAGTTATAAATTATATTCAGGGCAATTTAAAATTGGCATCCTAAGCCGTAATTTTTTTTAGACGCGGCTTCTTCATTTTCTGTATAGGTAGAGAATGCCATTGGAAATTTGGTTCGCCATTTTTTATTGTTAGATAATGCAATTAAATTAAAATAAATAAATACGACGATGCCCTGTTGCAGAGCCAGTCTTCTTGGGGTCCGAACGACCCCATGTCGTAAGTGAGGTCGTTGGCGATCAGGACGATATCGCGACCCTTGAGTCATGATGATAGTTAATGACTTACCCTAGGTATCTGAAGTTCCCTGGCGTACTGTGACGCCCTGTAGTAGACCCAGTCCTCTTGGGGTCCAAACGACCCCATGTAGTAAGTGAGGTCGTTGGCGATCAGGACAACGTCGCGGCCCTTGAGTCATGATGATAGTTAATGACTTACCCTAGGAATCTGAAGTTCCCTCGCATACTGCGACGCCCGGTAGTAGACCCAGTCCTCTTGGGGTCCAAACGACCCCATGTAGTAAGTGAGGTCGTTGGCGATCAGGACAATGTCGCGGCCCTTGAGTCATGATGATAGTTAATGACTTACCCTAGGAATCTGAAGTTCCCTGGCGTACTGCGACGCCCGGTAGTAGACCCAGTCCTCTTGGGGTCCGAACGACCCCATGTCGTAAGTGAGGTCGTTGGCGATCAGGACGATATCGCGATCCTTGAGTCATGATGATAGTTAATGACTTACCCTAGGTATCTGAAGTTCCCTGGCGTACTGTGACGCCCTGTAGTAGACCCAGTCCTCTTGGGGTCCGAACGACCCCATGTAGTAAGTGAGGTCGTTGGCGATCAGGATGATGTCGCGACCCTTGAGTCATGATGATAGTTAATGACTTACCCTAGGTATCTGAAGTTCCCTCGCGTACTGCGACGCCCGGTAGTAGACCCAGTCCTCTTGGGGCCCGAACGACCCCATGTAGTAAGTGAGGTCGTTGGCGATCAGGATGATGTCGCGACCCTTGGGGCACTCCGGCGTGAAGAGGGTTAGCCGCCATGCCACCATGCCCACCTGTGGGCAAATTGTGGATTTAAAAAGAAGACCAACAATGTTTAAGGTCTTTAACGGAACTCATATTTTAGGGTGCTGCTATAAAATTAACATAACCTAAACCTATCTATTTTTGCTACTGGGTGAAAACCGGCCCGGAAAATGTGCGTTTAAAAAAAAATAAGGATGGCAAAAAATGCTGAAATCTTGCGTCAGATAAAATATTTTGGTATAATAATCTAACAAGTTATTGTAGTATAGTTAGATCGAGTAACTAATTTATTTAATCATTATTCCACAAAAATACAAATTTGAGTACAAAAGGTGAACTTAACCATTGGGACGCCTATACTTCATTTGATTAGATACTTAAATAAATGTAAACAAAACAACCACGTGATATAGTTCGTCAGCCAATAAAAACAGAACATTGATACGTCAAAGCTCGATAAAACAGTCTTTTAATTGGCTGTATAACAATGCCACGTGGTTTGGATTGTTTACATTTATTTAAGTACCTAAACAAACGGAGTATAGTTTCGTATCCTCACTTACCCCCTTCGAGCGCATTGTGACGTATCCGTTCACAAAGCATTCACTCTTGTTTTTCAAAATTAGATTTACCTTAAAGATAGGTTTCTAAATTAATCTTCCATTGGTAAAATTGGTTCAAAAAACTTGAAACCACTTGAAAGTTTACTCGGTCACGTGACTATGATGACGTTATAGCACGGCGCTCGACGAGAACAAATTCGCGAGCCTCTCAGGTACATACTCCAAGGGTAATGGCACTTACGGTGTTCTGTCCCGGCAGCCGAGTGACTTCAACGACCCTCCTCTCGCCCTCAGCTTCGACGACGAGCTCCACGGCGGACATCACGTTGTCAGGCGCGGGGCCTGCCAAAAAACAATAGCTCACATAACATAACATAACATAACATAAAGTCACGCCTTCATTCCCAGAGTGGGGTAGGCAGAGCCACAGACTCACCAACAACTCCAAAAACTTGTTGATAATTCTGTGACCTCATTTTGCACAACCAGACTAAGATGTTATCCAGTGTATTAGTGACAGGTTGCAAACCCATCGCCTAACAGCACTACACAGCCTTTAGTCGCTTAGTCGTCTCTTACGACATCCACGGGAAGACATGGATAGCTCATTAACTAACAATACCCAAAAAAATACTTAATAAGAAATCTATTATTGAAAAATAACTCTTTCAATTATCATTCATTCAATAACTCGCATCACTATTTATTTTTCACCGTTTACTTAAAGCACCGAATATATCTTTACTGATAACAATTTTATTTAAAGTCTGACTGTAGATACTATGAGTATAATAATGCCCCAATAAAATAAAACATAAGAAATATGCCCTGTATACTCACGGACAAAAAAAACGGGTCAGAGTGCGTTTTTCATACTAAAGAGGCTATTTCGAAGCCTTGGTTCCTCGCCAGTAGATGCTTTTAGTGAAATCTGATGATGGATACCCCGAGCATCGATACAGGGCTTCCAGAGTGCCTAGGATACCCAACTGATTGAATCTGCGGTTAACGCCGGAATTGTGCATGTTCAGAAAACATCTAAAATGGCAATAAAATGTAAGGAAATCCAAATGCTGACCCAAACTCTCTCGTTGTGGTGTTAAATGATTGTGCGATCAGTTAGGTATCTGAAGAATTTTTGATCTCCTCTATTGAACCTCGGAGTATCCACCATTAAACCTCACTCAAAACCCCTGGCAAGTAACCAAGGCTTCGAAATAGCCTCGTTTGTATGAAAAACGAACTCGGACCCGTTTTTTTTGTCCGTTAGTGTATGCCCTTAATCGTTTTAAATTAATATTACCTTCAACGCTACCATCCTCGATGCATTCCCGCCACCTCCTCTCGACGACTTGCCGGAACATGTCCGGCATGTCATACACATATGTAGTGCCTTGAGAGGTTGCCTGCAAATAAATATCATAGATAATAAATAACTTAAATATGACGCGAATATCTGCGTCGAAATAAAAGGGACTTTGAGTATTTTTTGGACACGTTTGAGGGCGTTTGCTGAACGCCTGGACTGTCCTATGATACAGCACAGGGTTAATATTGGTATTGTTACGATAAAGTACATTTAGGGTTCGATTTAAACCCTTTAAAGGGTTAGTATCATGTCGTCTAAAACGCAGCTGGTCTAAGCAGCAAGGGGTCTAAAACGCAGCTAATTTTATGTAGCAAGTGGTCTAAGTTCGCAACTGCACTAGTATTTTCAAAAATCCTCTCTTATTAAAAAAGTTGATGGAACCCCGCTACGCGGGGCTCCTTTTACTGGCCGGTTTGCCCATCGGGCATCTGAAGCTAACCTAACCTAACCTAACGAACCTAAGCTACCTTCTATGTGTGTCTGTGTTTTGAACTGCGCATCGGGCCTCTTGTAATTAATTTAGACTTAATGCTACTTAGACCAGCTTAGTTTTAGACCATTTGCAATTTGGTGGACTTGATAATACTTGTGTAGACGAGTCGCTTTTTCGACCGCTTACTGCTGTAGACCAGTTGCGTTTTAGACAACATGATACTAACTCGATTTATATGTTTTTATTATTATTGATTTTCTTTATATTAAGTTGGGACATTAAAATTATAAAATTGTAAAATTGTAGTAATATTAAAGTTGATAAGTAAATGTAGTCTACTAATAAATGCTTTTAAATTTAATTTAATAAATTCAATAAGGAACTTTACTAACTATTCTATGTGGAAACCTGAAATATATTTTTTTTATATATCTATATATATAAAAGGCAAAACTGACTGACTGACATATCAACGCACAGCCGAAACTACTGTACCTAGAAACTTGAAATTTGGTACATGGGTTCCTTTCATGATGTAAGTGAGCACTAAGAAAGGATTTTCCGAAAATCGACCCCCAACGGGAAGAAATGGGGGGGAGTAGCGGGAAACTAATTCTACGCGTACGAAGTCGCGGGCGTCCTCTAGTATATACATATATGCATACATGGTGGCCTGTTTAGATCGGTCAGTATGGGCAAGTCTGTAACTATAAGATATACAAAGATCTGTTCTTAGGAACCATGTCATCGATTTTAGTGACAAGAAAAACTGCATACATAGATTTAAAAAATACCTTGTACTCATTTCGGGAATCGAAGCCGAATGACCTAAACAAATTGCTCATTGAATAATAATTTGCTCTTGCATTAAGAATCTTATACAAACAGCTTCTAAATTTAAAATGCAAAACTGACTGATTTTGGAATATGACCGTTTTGTATTCAATGAACGAAATGTAGTATAGTAATATTAGAGAAATAACAACTTAGTTAAAATTAGGATTCTTTTATAGCCCGTGTGGTGCCGGGTTTAGAATGTTGCCACTCCATGTCTTCCATTGGATGTCGTAAGAGACGACTAAGGGACTTAAGGCTGTGTAGTGCTGTTAGGCGATGGGTTTGCAACCTGTCACTAATACACTGGATAACATCTTAGCCTGGTTGTGCAAAATGTGGTCACAGAATTATCAACAAGAGTTTAGAGTTGTTGGTAAGTTTGTGGCTCTGCCTACCCCACTCTGGGAATGAAGGCGTGAGTTTATGTATGTATGTATGTAGGATTCTTTTATTCCAGTAGCACACAATCTACAGAAGGTCTCTAACAGAATGTTATTTTCATATATGTGCATGGCAACCGTCAATTTCAAATTACTAGCATACAAACAGCCAGTTGGTAGGTACGAACATGTAGTTTATATGCTCCAACAAGTGACTTACCAAGAACCTCTTCTGCTGCAGATAGTCCTTGGTGACGTAGGGGGTGGAGATCGGGAGGCCGTGCATCGGGCCCTGCCTCGTGCCGAACGACTGGAACATTATCTGAAAGAGAACATGAGCTTTAGAAGTAGTGTTGAGCTGCTCGTGTTGAACCGACATAGGGTGACGGAACCAGTCATGGACAAGGACCAATGATGGACACTTGATTCTTATTTCACAGAAGATGAGGGTTATTAATTAGTTTTGCAACAATCAATTTAGGACCGTTTTTGACGACGCGCTGGCCTAGTTGGTAGTGACCCTGCCTACGAAGCTAGCGGTCCTGGGTTCAAATCCCGGTAAGGGCAGATATTAGTGTGATGAGCGCGAATATTTGTTCCTGAGTCATGGATGTTTTCTATGTATTTAAGTATATGTTTCTCTATACAAGTATTTATATCGTTGTCTAGTACCCATAGTACAAGCCTAGAGCTTAGTTTGGGACTAGGACAATTGGTGTTACATTGTCCTCTGATATTTTTTATTTTTTTATTTTTTTTTAAATTATTTTTTGTATGAAATTAGAATTAAGAGTAAATTGTCCATTACTGGGGCTCGTCAGCTAAAAGTGTCCATCATTGGTGCCGTCACCCTACTTAATTTTTTTAATTTTAACAGAAACGTCTGTACGAAATTCAAACTATAAAGCGAAAAAAAAACGTCGGTGTTAGGCAGGATTCGAACCTACATCTCCTCTGGCAATCGGGGCCAATGCAGGCGCATTACCAATTATGCCACCAAGACCCTACTTAAGATCCGCGAAATTAGTGATCGGTTACTTTTTCATACCCGGAGGGTATGCTAACGCCATCATTGTTTATTAAAAAACGACAAAAAAGACGATGAAAAAGTAAGAAGTTTGAAGCTTCATCTTTAGCTTTCGTTACAGACATAATGAGAAATCTGTAGCAGAGCTTACGATTGACAGCGGACCTTATTGAAAAAATGACCTTCTGCTGGGGTTTCTTGCAATGCTTCTTCTCTGCAATGATGGTCTTGTCCGAAGCGCTGGTAAATTCACTCATGTTACCGACGTGTAAATGTCTCATGTGGCCTATTTACTGTTTTTTTTTTTTAATTTTTTTAATATTTTAGCTGTCACTTTTGACGTTAAGGTTGTTTGTTGTAGTATGTTGGCGGCCATGCAGTAGCTTCGCTCCATTACACTTGCCCGGGGACAGCAAGTGCACCTAGTTCTATTAGTCTATGTGTTAGTATCCGTGTATGGGTTTGTATGGGTTTGTATGTGTTGACTCACCACGCCAGTCTTCGGGTCGGAGATCTCCTCGTACGTGTACACGTCGAGGGTATAGCCGGAGCCGTTGGACAGACAGAGACGCACGTTCTTCGTGGGAGCGCCGGGACCTGCGAACAATATCATCATCATCTGGTCTTTTTAGGGTTCCGTACCTCGAAAGGGAAAAAAAACGGATCCCTTATAGGATCACTTTATTGTCCGTCTGTCTGTATGTCAAGACCCTTTATCTCAGGAGCGCGTGGAGGTATCGAGATACTCAAGTCTACAGTCCCTTGAAGCTGTAAAAAAATCAAACTTCTAGGTTAACCTTTCGAAACCCGATACATACAGCGAAAAAGCAAAACAGTCATTAGTGTCTTAAGACAGAAATCAAGTACTTTTTGAAACTGGCTCTCTGGGAAGCCACCGGGTACCGAAAGGTTAACGTAAAAAAAAGATACGGCCGTTTATGCCGCTAAAAATATATATTTCGACACTCTCAAGGGAATCAAAATTTATAGGGTATTTTCCGTTGACCTAGAACTATGAATTTTGGCAAGTAATATCGTCTCATACTACAAATATAGAAAAAAATCGGAAAACCTAACATTTTTAAATAAATCACGAAAAAATCAGGGTCTTTTTGCAAGGAACGGCGGCGGTGCAAATTTTGAATTGAGTTAACCGTATCATTTGCGGAACCCTCGGTGGGCGAGTCCGACTCGTTTTCGAGTTTTTTTTTATGGCGTAGAGAAGGCAGACGAGCACACAGGCCACCTGATGGTATGTGGAAACTGTGACCCATAGACATTCGCATTCACAAGACTGCAATCCTAAGACTGCAAATGCGTTGCCAACCCTGAGGACTAAGATGGAATGCCTCTACGCTAGTCATTACACCGGCTGTCTTATCCCCAAACCGGAACACAACAATGCGAACACTGCTGTTTGGCGGTAGGTTAATGGATAAGATGGTGGTAAGGATCCGGGCGGACCCTGGTCCTACCAACCACAAAATTGAATAGACGAATTCATTGTTTGTTACTGTTTCATACAAAAAATAATACACTATACTATACACTAGGCAACAATACAATACAATAAAAAGAAAGAAAGAAAGAAAGAAAGAAAGAAAGAAAGAACGAAAGAACGAAAGAAAGAAAGAAAAACATTTATTCGTCACAAACAACAAGGAACAGAGAAATACGCACAAGAAAAATGTATTCACGAAATGAATCGGTTCGAAATAAGATTGATATCGTAATACATAATGTATGACGTTCCACGAGTTAAGGTGTATGTATGTATGTATAGCTTGTTTCGCGAGAGTTGAGGTCACGCACACAACAACACTGTTATGTAATGACAGCGGGATTTTGAAATTACTGTTCTAATATTGTACCGATAGCAAGTTCAACACTGAACTGCAAGAAAGACCAAAAAGTTTCTTTAAACTATTTTGTTAAGTATTATGTAGAACAATTCATCGACTTCAAATAAAACAGAAATTAAAATATTTTGACCGATTTTATTTAAATAAATGGTTTATAATATGAATAAATAAAGGTCAGATATGCGTAAGTATATGAATATAATACTAATCAAAGATACCAAAGAGAATGGAACCTAGGATTGATAATTTAACCGAAAACCTTAACGAATCAGATGAAGTTATGCCAAGTGATGATGGTTTATAAAAGCATGTTTTTATATTTTTTTACTGCTTTTGATACTTATTAAAAATATAATTAAGCGTTTTTATTTACATTTACATTCACTCACTCATTTCATGCATTCACTTTTTTTGCAATCAGTACTTCATGTAGCTGTGTGTGTAATCATTCACCTCAACTCTCGTGGAACTACCTATACACTCTTTATTGTACAAAACACAGAAATAAATATAGGTGCGACCGCACCGCTGCTTAACGGTGCGTATATTACGGTGCGTCGAAAACGACGCCATGTTGTTACTATGACCCCGTCTTTTGTTTACGCAACGACATTCTATTTTACGCAGCGGTGGGATCGCATCTTTAAATATGAAGAATCCCCTCACCGATCCTGAGCGTGAACCGGATCTCGGCCTGCAGCACGCGGAGCTTCCACAGCCGGGGCCCGTAGCGCATCACCATGCCCAGCACCGACTCCTCGATCTGTAACAACCAAACTTGAGATCACTTCACATTCATTTATTAATAACTACCGTAAAAAAATAATTTCATTTCATTTAAAATAGTGTGGTTAATTATTTCAAATCATACCTTCGACGGATCCATAATGACGGTGGGTCCAAAGTTAAGGAAGATGTGGTTACAATCGGTCCTCTTGGCGAGCGGGTGGGAGAACGCCACCTCTAATTCATCCATGGCTTCCAGGAGGACTCTGCAATAGAATACAATAGTTTAATAGAACAAAACATACTTGATAAACAGACCTAGGAATATGCGGGGCAAAATTAAATGACAGCTAGGGATTGCCTACATCGATAAACTCAATTATCGATGCTTTTCCCACATACTAATGATCGCTCCAAGTTTTATTAGTAAAAATAAAATTTTATTAAAAGTATGCAAATTAAACAAAATAGTAACTATATTCTGGTCGTTCTTTATTTTAAAAGGATTTTTTAACCTTCACTCATTATCATCATTTTATTTTTACTCCGAACAAATTCTGATCGTTTATTTTAACAATAGTAAATGGTACAGCCATTCTGAAATAAACAATAAGGAAAAAAAATTATGATGATGATTGAAGATTAAAAAATCCTTTTAAAATAAAAAATAACCAGAATTAGGTTGCTATTTTGTTTCATTTGCATACTTTTAATAAAAAAATATTTTTACAAACAAAACTTAGAGCGATCATTAGTATCTGGGAAAAGCATCGATAATTGAGTTTATCGATGAAGGCAATCCCCTAGCTGTCATTTAATTTTGCCCCACATATTCCTAGGTCTGTTGATAAACTAATACTACTTTAAATTTCGTATAATATATTTTTTTACTTACAATAGGGAATATTCATGCTTTTTTTTTAATAGCTTCAATAAAAGCTGATTCTTGTAAAGTCGCCGTCAATAGAACTTGTGAACTATGTAAACAAATTAGTACTGTTTGACACATAATCTCAAATATTCACCAAGCGTGTTTTTATTAAAAATAACGTATAATGAATGGTTATTTCATCTTAAACTTAATATGAAAATAATGATCTAGTGTATAAATCATTGCAAAGCCCTCATTTGATCTTTAAATGTACGTGTGTAATCATGGTGTTTTGGTTCGTTTGGTTTTGTTTACATCTTTTGCAAGTTCTATTGACGGCAACTTTAACAAACAGTTGAAAAAAATCTTTTGAACAGCTATAGTTAAAAATAACCAAGATATAAGCCAACAAAGCTTTGTTCCTCTTTCTAGCAACACTGAATTTAACACGGAGTTTATATGGCCGACCTGTTACATGACGTCACAGTGCATATCGGGTCTCTCTGTCTAATCGCTGTCTAATTAGCAGTTTAAAATGCTTGTATCATCCGTATTTCTGATGATTTTTATTTTTATTCCACTTTTGGTGATCTCTTTTACGGTATTTTAAATTTTTGTTGAGAAATGCGATTTAAAAATCTATGCATATTCCCTATTGTAAAGCTCATAATAAAAAAATGAATTTATATTTGTATATGGACTAGTTATTTGTGCAAAATGTGGTTACTGAATTTCCAACGAGTTTTTAAAGTTGTAGGTAATTCTGTGGAACTGCCTACGCCACTCTGGGATTACAGGCGTGAAGGTATGTATGTATGTATGTATGTTTTATGTATTTATGTGTGTATGTATGTATGTATGTATGTATGTATATATGTATGTATGTATGTATGTATGTATGTATGTATGTATGTATGTATGTATGTATGTATGTATGTATGTATGTATGTATGTATGGCCTAGTTAGTTGGTGTTACCTCTCGCCCTCGTTCTGCAGGTACTCGAAGCTGGCCTCCTTGGTGATGAGGTCCTGGTGCCTGATGATGGAGCGGATGAAGAACCGGTAGTCCGTCACCTCCTGTCCCTTCTTTACCTAGGAGAAATGATAGTTTAGTTAGGGAATCATGATAAATGGGGGATTTTTTCGATATACAGGGTGGAAAAAAATTAAACTAGAGGGGAACTGCCTTAACTACTTAAGGTAGATCATTTTACTTGAAGGAAACATTCTTTTATTTTTTGAAATAAACAACACTGCATTCAAAGCTTTTTTTTAATTTGCTTCTCTTTTCCGGGAATCGAACCAGCTAATAATTCAAAAAAAAACCACTCGCTACTAAACCATAATTAATGTTAGATTCCACGATCTTTTTTACTTCTAAGCCCAAATGTTTATTAGACAGATTTTATCCTGAACAGTAATTCGATCAATTAGTAGAACAAAATAGCGGATATTTTATTTTTTATTTTTAGCTGGTTCAATTCCCGGGCGACACAAGCGAATTTCAATTTTAGAAAATCATTGTAGACATTTTTGTTTCTTTTAAAAATAAAATAATATTTCAATTAAATAAAACGACGTTACATATGAATTTAAGGTAGTTCCCCTCCAGGACCCATAATTGTTTTCCACCCTGTATAAAATAAGCCATAATTGTTTTCCACCCTGTATAAAAGAAGCCATAATTGTTTTCCAACCTGTATAAAACAAGAAACTAACTGGCTAATCGATCAACGCATCAACCTTCCTGAACAACTCTTGCTGCGCGCGCGCGTGTTTGATCTCCAACTCGGGGCCGAAACCGCTGGATCTAGGGTCTTGAAATTTGGAGGAAATACTCCTTGGATATCCTAGGGGAGCTGTAAGGAGTTTGGCACCTATTAGGTAGCCTTCCCCAAGTACAGATGCATCTTCTGGTTGCTCGAGGTGGCGGTAGACCGTGTCCTCGGTGAAGTCACAATCAATCAATCAATCAATCAATCAATCAATCAATCAATCAATCAATCAATCCGTAACCTTACCTTGGCCTTCCCCAAGTACAGGTGCATCTTCTGGTTGCTGGTCGGCAGCGCCTCCAGCTCGTAGCTGCGCATGCGGTACAGCTCGAGCTGGAACGCCGAGGCCGGCTCGAGGTGGCGGTAGACCGTGTTCTCGGTGAAGTCACAATCAATCAATCAATCAATCAATCCGTAACCTTACCTTGGCCTTCCCCAAGTACAGATGCATCTTCTGGTTGCTGGTCGGCAGCGCCTCCAGCTCGTAGCTGCGCATGCGGTACAGCTCGAGCTGGAACGCCGAGGCCGGCTCGAGGTGGCGGTAGATCGTGTCTTCGGTGAAGTCGTTCCGGGCGCGGTACGTGAAAAATTTGGGGAATTGACGTCTGTAGAAAAAAATATACATAAAGACTAGACCAGATTTTCTTAATAGTGTGTGCTAGAGGGGGGGGTAAAGGGTCCAGAAACAAAATAAAAATTGATATGACTCGCTATAATTAACTTAAAATTATTATTGCGATCGGCCCACTGCCATTTCAGCTTGCTTATCCTTTGGGCTATATCGACAACCTGGCTGGCTACAAAAATTGGCTGGCAGCGGTTGGAAACAAAGAACATAGGGTAGAAATCCAAGAAAAATTGTCAGTTCCCAAGAGAACAGATATATTTCTAGGTGGACAGACTCGCGGACTCTCCAAGACTGATGGACTACATAAACGTTTTGTAATGTATGGACTCACTTGATGAGCGACATGAACGTCACGCGCCGCACCCGCTTGCTGTGCAGCTCGTGGCGGTGCGCGCGGCAGAACCCGCCGAACCGCCGCGCTAACGCCACGTCGTCGCTCTCGCCGTTGTCTCGCACGCCGATCATTAGAATGTGGATAGGCTCTAAGTCCTGGTGACAAAAGATCATAGTTTTATAATAATAATTAAACCATATTTTTTACTGGCGTACAATAAAAAATGGTAGTTTAGATATTGAAAGATAGGACAATGTTGAGCATAGTGCAACCGAAGCGTAGTCATGGTAATAACAGTTCTGTAATGATTATTATAGCATTGTTATATCCTGGTCACGCTCATATCGAATATCAGTAATTTGGTCAATAATTGGCAAGGCAATTTTTGAATTGTATAGACAATAGAACTGTATAAAAACAATAGGAATGTGTATAATTACAAAGAATTTTTCTAATCTTTACATAGTATAAAACAAAGTCGCTCTCGCTGTCTGTGCGATTAAATCTTTCAAACTACGCAACGGATTTAAATGCAGTTTTCATCAATAGATAGAGTGATTCGAGATGAAGGTTTTAATATATAATAAGTTCTAGGTAATGTACGGTTGTTACAGAAAACTCACAAAAACCGAAGCGAAGCGAGGGCGGGTCGCTAGTTATTTATAAAAGATAAAAAAATATTACACGATCTTAACATTCTGACTTTTTGAATTTGCATTTCAATATAATGCAATAAAGTTTACTTTTGTTGTGGTAAAATCGTATATGGAGGTTAAATAAAAGAGCGAAGTGTCATAAAATCCATTAAAGCACTCTTGTACCACTTCAAATTTTAAAATTACTGACAAGCAAATACGCGCAGTGTCATAAAATACATTAAAGCACTGTACCAGTTCATCCATGTCCTGCGGCTTGTTATAGTCCATGCTGACGTTGATACTAGTGCTGTCGCCGCGGCTCTCGCTGCCGTCCTGCAGCGCCTGCAGATCCTAAAACAGACAGACAAACCGTTTACATCAAGGTCATATTCATATTTAAGTGGAATCCAGGTCTTAAGGTGATTAAAACTAAGGTCTGATTTTTATTCCCACGGAAAAAATGTAAACAAAGTTACGTCACTGTCAAAGTGACATTTCAGGGGATCTCAAAGTACGGGCCAGCAAGAAAAATAATATTAGATATTATCATGTCGTTGGAACAGTGATATTAAAAATAATTTTGAAATAATTAAAATTAAAATCGCACAAATCTGTGAAATGAAACTGATATTTTTTTGATATTTTTTTTTAATTTATTAACAGACTATCCACCTACCGCATGTCCATCCTACCACACAACAGTAACAAAAACACAACGGAAAACGTAACAACGAAATAACAACGTAATAACAATAAAAAACGTAACAACAATGAAAATTTAACAGAACAATTTAACAAGAGTAACTAAAAAGCTAATACGACGGGAGCACTAACTGTGAAGCGAGTGAAGTGACGTGAATCAAGCCAAGCGGCCCTCGACTTTTTAAGACGGGTGTATCGAATCAGTGATACCAGTGCAATAAATAAATTATGCATACGAAAACAGTATTCTCGTTTTAATTTATATAACAAAGAGTATATTTCAAAATAAAGTTTGCCATCAACAAATTAAATTCTTTCATCTTGATTACAATATATAGTTTTTTTATAGTAAGTCGATTGCTTATAAAAGTGGGAAGTATAAATATTTTGAATGCTGGAAATGTTTTTCGTTAGCGGCAACACCTTTGTTTACATTTTTTCCGTGGGAATAAAAATCAGACCTTAAGAAGGTGCAGAGGGGGGGGGGGTCATTTGTTTGGGGGATTTTGTTTGCCTGTAGTTTTGTTTGTATGCAGAGCAAAACAGAATGGTTACCCGGCTTAAGGCACTTGTCCCACAGCCGACGATGAGCGAGAAGCGAGTAGAGCCAGCGAGCAACTATTAATATATGTGTCTCTTATTGACACGGGATCTTTATGTTTTGTTGGAGAGAGTTCTCGCTGGCGGTGTGTACAGCCAGCTATATTCTGTTGTTTGCTCTTCCCCTGGGCTAAAAGCCTTCCGCTGGGCCAGAAGCCTCCCCCTAAGGCAAAAGCCTCCCACAGGCCCAAAAGCCTCGCCCTGAATTAGAAGCATCCCTCTAGGCCAAAAGCCTCTCCCTGAGCCAAAAGCCTCCCCTGGACCAGAGCTGACTCACCTCTCTCCTGACAGACGCGGTGCTGGCGAAGTCATGCACCAGGTCCAGCAGCTCGTCCGCGTACTACACGAACTGCTCGAACGAAGGTGGTGGCCCTTCCTCATGACGGCCGTGCAGAGCTGACTCACCTCTCTCCTGACAGACGCGGTGCTGGCGAAGTCATGCACCAGGTCCAGCAGTTCGTCCGCGCACTGCACGAACTGCTCGAACGAGTCAAAGGTGGTGGCCGTTCCTCATGGCGACCGTGCAGAGCTGACATACCTCTCTCCTGACAGACGCGGTGCTGGCGAAGTCATGCACCAGGTCCAGCAGCTCGTCCGCGTACTGCACGAACTGCTCGAACGAGTCAAAGGTGGTGGCACTTCATGTCGGTCGTGCAGAGCTGACTCACCTCTCTCCTGATAGAAGCGGTGCTGGCGAAGTCATGCACCAGGTCCAGCAGCTCGTCCGCGTACTGCACGAACTGCTCGAACGAGTCAAAGGTTGTGGCCGTTCCTCATGGCGACCGTGCAGAGCTGACTCACCTCTCTCCTGACAGACGCGGTGCTGGCGAAGTCATGCACCAGGTCCAGCAGTTCGTCCGCGTACTGCACGAACGCCTCGAACGAGTCGAAGGTGGTGGCACTTCATGTCGGTCGTGCAGAGCTGACTCACCTCTCTCCTGATAGAAGCGGTGCTGGCGAAGTCATACACCAGGTCCAGCAGCTCGTCCGCGTACTGCACGAACTGCTCGAACGAGTCAAAGGTTGTGGCCGTTCCTCATGGCGACCGTGCAGAGCTGACTCACCTCTCTCCTGACAGACGCGGTGCTGGCGAAGTCATGCACCAGGTCCAGCAGCTCGTCCGCGTACTGCACGAACTGCTCGAACGAGTCGAAGGTTGTGGCCCTTCCTCATGGCGGCCGTGCAGAGCTGACTCACCTCTCTTCTGACAGACGCGGTGCTGGCGAAGTCATGCACCAGGTCCAGCAGCTCGTCCGCGTACTGCACGAACGCCTCGAACGAGTCGAAGGTGGTGGCACTTCATGTCGGTCGTGCAGAGCTGACTCACCTCTCTCCTGACAGACGCGGTGCTGGCGAAGTCATGCACCAGGTCCAGCAGTTCGTCCGCGTACTGCACGAACGCCTCGAACGAGTCGAAGGTGGTGGCACTTCATGTCGGTCGTGCAGAGCTGACTCACCTCTCTCCTGATAGAAGCGGTGCTGGCGAAGTCATGCACCAGGTCCAGCAGCTCGTCCGCGTACTGCACGAACTGCTCGAACGAGTCAAAGGTTGTGGCCGTTCCTCATGGCGACCGTGCAGAGCTGACTCACCTCTCTCCTGACAGACGCGGTGCTGGCGAAGTCATGCACCAGGTCCAGCAGTTCGTCCGCGTACTGCACGAACGCCTCGAACGAGTCGAAGGTGGTGGCACTTCATGTCGGTCGTGCAGAGCTGACTCACCTCTCTCCTGATAGAAGCGGTGCTGGCGAAGTCATGCACCAGGTCCAGCAGCTCGTCCGCGTACTGCACGAACTGCTCGAACGAGTCAAAGGTTGTGGCCGTTCCTCATGGCGACCGTGCAGAGCTGACTCACCTCTCTCCTGACAGACGCGGTGCTGGCGAAGTCATGCACCAGGTCCAGCAGCTCGTCCGCGTACTGCACGAACTGCTCGAACGAGTCAAATGTGGTGGCCGTTCCTCATGGCGGTCGTGCAGAGCTGACTCACCTCTCTCCTGACAGACGCGGTGCTGGCGAAGTCATGCACCAGGTCCAGCAGCTCGTCCGCGTACTACACGAACTGCTCGAACGAGTCGAAGGTTGTGGCCCTTCCTCATGGCGGTTGTGCCGAGCTGACTCACCTCTCTCCTGACAGACGCGGTGCTGGCGAAGTCATGCACCAGGTCCAGCAGATCGTCCGCGTACTACACGAACTGCTCGAACGAGTCAAAGATGGTGGCCGTTCCTCATGGCGGTCGTGCAGAGCTGACTCACCTCTCTCCTGACAGACGCAGTGCTGGCGAAGTCATGCACCAGGTCCAGCAATTCATCCGCATACTACACAAACTGCTCGAACGAGTCGAAGGTGGTGGCACTTCTTCATGGCGGTCGTGCAGAGCTGACTCACCTCTCTCCTGACAGACGCGGTGCTGGCGATGTCATGCACCAGGTCCAGCAGCTCGTCCGCGTACTGCACGAACTGCTCGAACGAGTCAAAGGTGGTGGCCGTTCCTCATGGTGACCGTGCAGAGCTGACTCACCTCTCTCCTGACAGACGCGGTGCTGGCGAAGTCATGCACCAGGTCCAGCAGCTCGTCCGCGTACTGCACGAACTGCTCGAACGAGTCAAAGGTGGTGGCCGTTCCTCATGGTGACCGTGCAGAGCTGACTCACCTCTCTCCTGACAGACGCGGTGCTGGCGAAGTCATGCACCAGGTCCAGCAGCTCGTCCGCGTACTGCACGAACTGCTCGAACGAGTCAAAGGTGGTGGCCGTTCCTCATGGCGACCGGGCAGAGCTGACATACCTCTCTCCTGACAGACGCGGTGCTGGCGAAGTCATGCACCAGGTCCAGCAGCTCGTCCGCGTACTGCACGAACTGCTCGAACGAGTCAAAGGTGGTGGCCGTTCCTCATGGCGACTGTGCAGAGCTGCCATACCTCTCTCCCGACAGGCGCGGTGCTGGCGAAGTCATGCACCAGGTCCAGCAGCTCGTCTGCGTACTGCACGAACTGCTCGAACGAGTCGAAGGTGGTGGCACTTCATGTCGGTCGTGCAGAGCTGACTCACCTCTCTCCTGACAGACGCCGTGCTGGCGAAGTCATGCACCAGGTCCAGCAGTTCATCCCCGTACTGCACGAACTGCTCGAACGAGTCGAAGGTGGTGGCACTTCTTCGTGTCGGTCGTGCAGAGCTGACTCACCTCTCTCCTGACAGACGCGGTGCTGGCGAAGTCATGCACCAGGTCCAGCAGCTCGTCCGCGTACTGCACGAACGAGTCGAAGGTGGTGGCACTTCATGTCGGTCGTGCAGAGCTGACTCACCTCTCTCCTGACAGACGCGGTGCTGGCGAAGTCATGCACCAGGTCCAGCAGCTCGTCCGCGTACTGCACGAACTGCTCGAACGAGTCGAAGGTGGTGGCACTTCATGGCGGTCGTGCAGAGCTGACTCACCTCTCTCCTGACAGACGCGGTGCTGGCGAAGTCATGCACCAGGTCCAGCAGCTCGTCCGCGTACTGCACGAACTGCTCGAACGAGTCGAAGGTGGTGGCACTTCATGGCGGTCGTGCAGAGCTGACTCACCTCTCTCCTGACAGACGCGGTGCTGGCGAAGTCATGCACCAGGTCCAGCAGCTCGTCCGCGTACTGCACGTACTGCTCGAACGAGTCGAAGGTGGTGGCACTTCATGGCGGTCATGCAGAGCTGACTCACCTCTCTCCTGACAGACGCGGTGCTGGCGAAGTCATGCACCAGGTCCAGCAGTTCGTCCGCGTACTGCACGAACTGCTCGAACGAGTCGAAGGTGTTGGCACTTCTTCATGGCGGCCGTGCAGAGCTGACTCACCTCTCTCCTGACAGACGCGGTGCTGGCGAAGTCATGCACCAGGTCCAGCAGTTCGTCCGCGTACTGCACGAACTGCTCGAACGAGTCGAAGGTGGTGGCACTTCTTCATGGCGGCCGTGCAGAGCTGACTCACCTCTCTCCTGACCGACGCGGTGCTGGCGAAGTCATGCACCAGGTCCAGCAGCTCGTCCGCGTACTGCACGAACTGCTCGAACGAGTCGAAGGTGTTGGCACTTCATGTCGGTCGTGCAGAGCTGACTCACCTCTCTCCTGACCGACGCGGTGCTGGCGAAGTCATGCACCAGGTCCAGCAGCTCGTCCGCGTACTGCACGAACTGCTCGAACGAGTCGAAGGTGTTGGCACTTCATGTCGGTCGTGCAGAGCTGACTCACCTCTCTCCTGACCGACGCGGTGCTGGCGAAGTCATGCACCAGGTCCAGCAGCTCGTCCGCGTACTGCACGAACGCCTCGAACGAGTCGAAGGCGGCGAGCGCGCCGGTGCGGTGGTGGCACTTCTTCATGGCGGCCGTGCACAGCTCGGCCGGGATGCCCTCCGCGTCCTGGGCCGAGGCCAGCTCGATCTCGGCTTGGCTTATAGGGATCCTGGGGATGGATTTAAAATAAGTACAGTGCAATAACCTAGGGGTTCGGGGTTAGAGGGTTTCGTTGTATCGTGCAATATTAAATTCAAGCAAAAAACCCCTAACTTTATTACTATTATTTGTTGTTATCTATATATATAAAAAGGCAAACCTGACTGACTTATATATCAACGCACAGCCGAAACTACTGTACCTAGAAACTTGGAATTTGGTATAGGGGTTCCTTTCATGATGTAAAGCACTAAGAAAGGATTTTCAGAAGATCGACCCCCAACGGGAAGAAATGGGGGGAGTAGCGGGAAACTAATTCTACGCGTACGAAGTCGCGGGCGTCCTCTAGTATGACATATGAGGCAAGATTTAATGGGAATGTTGGAAGAATGCGAACGGTCCACGATCAGATTGGGGACGTATTAAGAAAGGGCCAGGTCAGGAGACTCTAAACCGACGCACGTGTATGAAGAGACTTATGAGTGTGGAGGAAGCGAGGGAAGTTGGTCTGGATCGTAGCATGTGGAAGGAAGTGGTCTCTGCCTACCCCAACGGGAAAGAGACATGATTGTATGTATGTATGTATGTATGTAGATACATCCCGCTGACAGGGACAACGAAAGCTTAGTAAAAGAGTCCCGTTAGCACCCTGTGGGTACCCTAACCACGTCCTCACCTGTTAGGATGTCCAGTAGGCAGCACAAACTGGAAGTGGACAACCCCCAACTCCCCAGACAGAGCCAGGTGCTGCAGGCACTGGATCTCGTACGACGTGTAAGCACGACGGACATACACTTCTAAGGAGGCGTTGCATACCTGTATAATAAAAAAACATTTGTAAATATATTTATTACGGTCTGGAAGACCATTGTACATTATTTTCGAGGGTATAAGGTATATATGGATGTACGTAAATACTTTATTGTACAAACTAAAAACCAAAGAATACCAACCAAAAAGTACAAAGTTTCCATTGGTCCCTAAAAGTCCCTAATAGTTTCTATTAGTCCCTATTAGCATCCTAATAGTGTCTCTAAAAGTCACTTTTAGTTCCTAAAGATCCCTAATAGTCCCTGATAGTTCTCTGTAATAATCTTGATTTCTTCTTAAAAATACCTAATAGCCCCCAATAGTCTCAATTAGTTCCTATTAGTCCCTAATAAACAAGATAATTTGGTATCTCCGTGGATCTCAAAGCCCACTTACCATCAAGTAGCCTTTTTACCTTCTCCAACTCCAACTCAAAAAATCATGTATAATCACGGCAACGTTCGTGTGGTAGAAGAAGTCGTGCAGTATATCGAAGATGGAGGTCTCCGAGAGGATCTGCTTCTGAAGGTTCTCTGGGTGGAAGTCGTGGCCGTACATGTCCACGGCCGAGAGGAATATGGACTCCATCTGGTTCATGATATCCTAGCCAGATCTAGGCGAGACTAGGATTCAGGTGACAACTTACCAGTCCATATTAGTCCGTAATAGTAACTCCCCCCAAGTCCCTAATAGTCTCTAATAGCCCCTAATAGTCCTTAATAGCCCCTAATAGTTTCTATTAGTCCCTATTAGCATCTTAATAGTCTCTCTAAGTCACTTTTAGTTCCTAAAGATCCCTAATAGTCCCTGATAGTCTCTAATAGCCTCTAATGGTCCTTAATAACCCCTAATAGTTCCTATTAGTCCCTATTAGCATCATAATAGTCTCTATAAGCATCCTATTTGTTCTCTAAAAAATGCCATAAAAAATCAACTATACTTACAGCAGCGTTGGTATGGTAGAAGAAGTCGTGCAGTATATCGAATATGGAGGTCTCCGAGAGGATCAGCTTCTGAAGGTTCTCAGGGTGGAAGTCGTGGCCGTACATGTCCACGGCCGAGAGGAATATGGACTCTATCTGGTTCATGATAGCCAGATCTAGGCGAGACTAGGATTCAGGTCACAATTTACCAGTCCTTATGAGTTCCCTAATTGTCCCTATTAGTCCATAATAGCCTCTAATAGTTCCTATTAGTGCTTATTAGCATCTTAATAATCTCTCTAAGTCACTTTTAGTTCCTAAAGATCCCTAATAGGCCCTGATAGTCTCTAATAGCCCCTAATAGTCCTTAATAACCCCTAATAGTTCATATTAGTCCTTGTAAGCCTCCTAATAGTCTCTATAAGCAACCTAATGTTTCCCTATTAGCTCTCTAAAAATATTTTTTTAGTTTCTAAAAAATGCTATAAAAGGACAACTATACTTACAGCAGCGTTGGTATGGTAGAAGAAATCATGCAGTATATCGAATATGGAGGTCTCCGAGAGGATCAGCTTCTGCAGGTTCTCCGGGTGGAAGTCGGCGCCGTACATGTCCACGGCCGAGAGGAATATGGACTCCATCTGGTTCATGATATCCTAGCCAGATCTAGGCGAGGCTAGGATTCAGGTGACAACTTACCAGTCCATATTAGTCCGTAATAGTAACTCCCCGAAGTCCCTAATGGTCTCTAATAGCCCCTAATAGTCCTTAATAACCCCTAATAGCTTCTTTTAGTCCCTATTAGCATCCTAATAGTTTCTCTAAAAGTCACTTTTAGTTCCTAAAGATCCCTAATAGTCCCTGATAGTCTCTAATAGCCCCTAATAGCCCTTAATAACCCCTAATAGTTCCTATTAGTCCCTGTTAGCACCCTAATAGTCTCTATAAGCATCCTATTTCTTCTCTAAAAAATGCCATAAAAAAATCAACTATACTCACGGCAGCGTTGGTGTGGTAGAAGAAGTCGTGCAGTATATCGAAGATGGAGGTCTCCGAGAGGATCAGCTTCTGCAGGTTCTCAGGGTGGAAGTCGTGGCCGTACATGTCCACGGCCGAGAGGAATATGGACTCCATCTGGTTGTGGCGCAGCTCGTAGGCTGGCTGGTGCGCGGCGATTAGGACCTGGGGGGGTAGGGGGTGGGTTACAATTGGGAGAGATCATATTGACCATATTTTCTACGCAATACGGTCCATATTGACTATCCTAAAATTTAATAATAGATATTTATTTATTCATTCCAAATATTCTTATTAGATACTGACAAAATATAATCCGCCACAGGCTTCGTCAAAGAATCTTTAAGCAACAACATAAGCTGTAGGTATTACACAAGTAAAAACACATAAATAAACAATTATAAGTCAATCCGGTTCGATAGTGGCATAAATGTGCTGACAGCGTTACCACGTTGTATGGCCAATGAAATTTGCTCTGAATTTGCTATGAATGTAATCTGGTATTTTAGAGTTTGGGTTGGAATACTGCCTAAGTATAAATTATATTGGCATATTTTTGTGTTATACTTACACCTACTTGGTTTTGAACTTTTATTTAGTTACATTAAATAACGTTATTTTTAACCGACTTCAAAAAAAGGAGGAGGTTCTCAATTCGTCGGAATATTTTTACTTTTTAGGGTTCCGTACCTCAAAGGGAAAAAACGGAACCCTTATAGGATCAGTTTGTTGTCCGTCTGTCTGTCTGTCAAGACCCTTTATCTAGGTAAAGCGTGGAGGTATCGAGTTGAAATTAAAACCATATACTCCTGTCTACAGTCCCTTGCAGCTTATGCCGTTTATGCCGCAAAAAACGTGTATTTTGACACTGGAGGGAATCAAAATGTTTAGGATATTTCCCGTTGACCTAGAACTATGAAATTTGGCAAGTAACACCGTCTTTTACTACAAGTCTAAGGAAAAATCTGAAATCTGTACATTTTTAATTAAATCACAAATTAACAGGGTCTTTATACAATAAAGGGCGGCCCAAATTTTGAATTGGGTTAACCGTGTGGTGCGGAACCCTCGGTGGGCGAGTCCGACTCGAACTTGTCCGGTTTTTTTTTAAATAAAATACTAGGCTTATCTATGCAGTTTCATTCTACGCTTGGCTACCACTAATCTAACTTACATATTTAAAAAGCGAGCGTATTAGTCCGAAATTTAGTTCCGCTTTACGTGAAATTTAGTACAGAATTATTATTTTACCATAGCCCGAAGCCAGACAAATACTTTTTAAATTTTGACACACAAACATATCCACAGTCAATACAAAGTTATAATATAGACATGTCCTCACTTGTCTCGCTCTAAGCGCGACGCGGCTATGCTCGGCGCGGTGCAGTGACGTCAGCTCGTTCAAGATGGCCGCCAGCTCATCTGTCAAACCAGGCTCGTTGGACCACAGGTGGTCGATGAGTAGCGTCACCTGGTGGGGGAAATAGTAGTTTAGATAATGGTATGGCAACGTACAGTCAAGGTCACCAATATGTATACACCACAAAGTCTCAAAAATATAACACATAACACACATAACATAAACTCACGCCTTCATTCCCAGAGTGGGGTAGGCAGAGCCACAGACTCACCAACAACTCCAAAAACTTGTTGATAATAGGCTACTTGCCTCATATTAAATTTGGCTTAATAAATTAATATTTTCTTTAGTATTAGACTTAAGAAACCAATATTTATCGATTTCAGATATTAAAAGTGTAAGATGGCTACATATTTTTTATTTAAAAAGTGTTCATTTTTATTTTTTATTTTGAACTCTGAAAACGCTGTCGGGCATGTTGTGACGTCATAGGACCTTAAGCAAACTTCATGTCGGTTCTTATACGAGTGAAATTCGCAATGGTATATTCTGCAAGTATTCTGTGCTGTGACATGACATTGTCATTTATGACTCATGGACTTTTGAGGTTGTGTTATGATCGTTTATCTATTTGTCAAATGCTCTCGTCAACTGTCAAACAAATGTTTGTTTTCGGCCCGTATGACGTCACAGCACAGATAATCTATAGACTAATATGGCTGTAAGCGTTTTCGCCCGTTAACGAAAACTAAACTTTTAAAATAAAGTTTTGCGGTTTTGTAGGTCCTAAAAAAACGTGGGTTTTTTTTTTTCATCTAATCGGACAATAATTAATAACTTGAGACCTACTTTAAAACAGAGGCAACTAGCTTCTGTGACCACATTTTGCACAACCAGGCTAAGATGTTATCCAGTGTATTAGTGACAGGTTGCAAACCCATCGCCTAACAGCACTACAGCCTTTAGTCCCTTAGTCGTCTCTTACGACATCCACGGGAAGACATGGAGTGGCAACATTCTAAACCCGGCACCACACGGCCACATAAATATGTACACAGACCTATTACTATGGCAATAAGGTCTTGTACATATTTTGGCAACTTTGTGCGGATATTTATTTTTACCCTTGACTGTACATACATTATTTGCAATTCATGATAGTTTAATTACGGTCGCTCGGGTCAAAAATGAATTTTCCCGAAGATAACAACTTGATAGATCAATTTTTGCCACCGTAACCGCCACCGCCAGCCAATACATATACAAGATGGAATTAAAATATGGGTCCTGGAGGGGAACTGCCTTAAATCCATAAGTATGATAATTTTACTACATTCGTTTTTTTTTTAAAGAAACAATGCCTTCAAAGATTTTGTAAAATTCGCTAGTCTCACACGGGAATCGAACCAGATAAAAATTCAAAAAAAAAATACTCCCTATTTTATTCAACTAGTCGATAGGACTATTGTTCAACATTTGGTCTTGGAAATAATAAAGATCGTGAAATCTAACACTAACTATAGCAAGTGTTTATTTTTGAATTTTTAGCTGGTTCGATTCTCGTGTGATACAAACGAATTTTAGAAAATCTTTGAATGCAGTTTTGTTTCTTTTTAAAAATAAAAGAATGTTTCCCTTAAGTAAAATGTTCTAACTTAGGATTTAAGATAAAATATCCGTAAACTTAAGAGGCGAATAAGTTGGTAGTGATTATCTACTCGTATAATGTAGATAAAAACACTCTGTATGAAGCTTGACGCCTTACGGCTGTCACCGGCATCAAAGTTTCGCTCCCTGGTACTCGTATATGATTAAATAGATTTTTCAACAGAAGCTTATTTAATAATAATCTATATATATAAAAGGCTAAACTGACTGACTGATGTATCAACGCACAGCCGAAACTACTGTACCTAGAAACTTGAAATTTGGTACAGGGGTTCCTTTCATGATGTAAGTGAGCACTAAGAAAGGATTTTCCGAAAATCGACCCCCAACGGGATGAAATGGGGGAGGAGAGGGAAACTAATTCTACGCGTACGAAGTCGCGGGCGTCCTCTAGTTTAATCTAACTAGACTCACCAGCAAGTTCTTCTTCGCGACCTGGTTGTGCGAGAATATAATGTCGGCGACCACCTGCATGTTGTCCTTGTGTTTCTCACGCAGCGCCATCACGCATTTGTCGTACGAGCCTGTGGACGGATAATATTCATAAGCAGACCTAGGAATATACGGGGCAAAATTAAATGACAGCTAGGGATTGCCTATATCGATAAACTCAATTATCGATGCTTTTCCCATTCCAAGTTTTGTTTGTAAAAATAAAATTGTATGCAAATGAAACAAAATAGCAACATAATTCGGGTTATTCTTTATTTTCAAAGGGTTTTTTTAACCTTCACTCATGATCATTATATTTTTTGTCTTATTGTGTATTTCGGAATGACTGTTCTATTTACTATTGTTAAAATAAACGATCAGAATTTGTTAGGAGTCAATAAAATATGATGATGAGTGAAGGTTAAAAAATCCTTAAAAAAAAGTACTTAGCTATTTTGTTTCATTTGCATACTTTCAATAAAATTTTATTATTACAAACAAAACTTGGAGCGATCACTAGTATTTGGGAAAAGCATCGATAATTGAGTTTATCGATATAGGCAATCCCTAGCTGTCATTTAATTTTGCCCCGTATATTCCTAGGTCTGTTCATAAGGCTGCGGCTCCACTGAGGCGGAAATGAGCGGAGTGGAGCGGAGCTGTGCCAATATTAGCCATAGAATCTAAACTAACGTGCGCAAGGCGCTCTCGACGTGACCGCATGCGCCTTCTATTGGTTAATATTGGTATGGTGGAGCCGCAGCCTAAAGGACAAAATAGCTTGAAGTCGTCAAAGTCATTAGAGATGCCAAGGCATTAGTTATTTATGGGAAACTGAACCTTATTGCTATAGAATGTCAGAGTTGAATGTGGACTTAATAAGTCACAAATTTAAGTCTTCGACTGTACAGTCACGAGATTTAATTTGGTACCCACCTTAGGTCCAAAGTCAATCTGACATTCTAAAAGAATAAGGTTGAGATTCCTTAAAGTTACAAATGACTTGACATCTCTAATGACATTGACGACTTCAAGCATATTTTTCTTGAAATGGGTCCCAAATTAACGCTCGTGACCGTACGTCTAAGGGGCGATCATATTTCGAAAATCAAGATAGTTGCGACGATAGGTTTGAAAATCGAATATACCCTAAATCCACCGAGCTATACTCGAAAATCTAATTGAAGACCAAAATCCTAACCTCAACGGGCGCACATTCATTCGCTGTGATTACTGCATTTTGGTTTAAGTGTAGGTATTGTTATCAATAAAACTTACCCTAATATTACTGGTCACACGAGTTCACATTCATGTTTTTATGAAATAATGTTAAAATAGCTAAATAAACAAGATGGGAACTGTGAAACTGTAAAATTTTGGTCTTGAAGTACATTTTCGAGTATATTCGGACGTAATTATAAGTGGAAAAAATTGGAGATGAAAATATGCGACTGAAAAAATTAAGAACGGGAAAAAAATTAAATGTAAATTTTGTCATCACTCAAAAATATTAGCGGAAATTATGAGCCTGACCCAATTTTCCTTATATTTTAAAAGAACATAAATAGTCAGAGCAGCAAAAAAAAATTAGTTATGTAGCAAAATATCTTACCCAATTGGAAATTGCTTTCAACTTGATAATACTGCCGCAGCAAGTCGTGCACGGCGGCCTTCATCCTGCCGCGAATCCCGTTCCTACGATATAAAACACAAGCTTAATTTCATATGTCTTATGTAGACCCTTTTTTAAGAAATATAATATGCTAACAGTACCAAGTCTGTATATTTTAGATGCATGTTTATTTGTGTACAAAAATGAGCATATGTTTAACCGCGCTAAATCCTTTACGCTCGCAGTATCGCAATAAATTATTTATTCTATTGTCAAAATTATCACTTGTTGCTAAGAATAGTTATATTATGTGCATAAAAATATTTAACAAGCTACCTGACACAATAAAAGACCTAACCTTTGTAAAATTTAAACGAGCTCTGAAAAGATGGCTGGCAGAAAAGTGTTTTTATAGTATACAGGAGTTTTTAGATTATAAGTAGATGTATACTTCCTTCACATGCCTTGTGTGGTAGATTTTAGTGATACGAATATTATTTTTAAGACCTAATTGTACCTAAAATTATGTGAAATAAATGATTTGTATTTGTATTTGTACAGGCAGGCAGCAGGTCAAGGGAGCGGTGTTTAACGTGTATATCAATGTGTGCGTGTCTAGCTGTGGGACCCTAGCTCCCAAACGGATGGGCCAATTTGAACAAATTTGAAATTAATTCAAATTGGTTCAGCGGTTCATCGATTAAATTAATTTTGTATGGAGGATAATGTCTAAAAGCGTAACAAACACACAAACAAATATTATTTATGAATAGGGTTATAATTTTGGTGGCAAAACGAGGTTCTAGAATCCATGGAGTCGATTTTGGCCTTTAGTTTTGTCATTCTAAATAAACTTAATACATTTTTAGTTCAGTGTATCCATACCTAATATTTGTTTGTTTGTTACGCTTTCACAGCGGAGATATCCTCCGTACCAAAATTAATTCAAACTCGTTTAGCGATTTAATGAAATATTGTATTTTGAAATACGACAATATGGTATGTTTTATAATATAATAATTATGAAACAGCGACGCCATGGATCCTGAAATCACGGTTTACCACCAGAGGCCCGTTTCACGAAGCTACAAGTTACAAATTACAAGCGGAAGTCTCTTTCTAACTCCTCCTGCTAGAAAGAGAGTTCCGCTTGTAATTTGTAACTTGTAGCTTCGTGAAACGGGCCACAGAAGTCCTAACCCTAGTCATGAATAAATCAAACTAAAAACGTCGTTAGTTTATTTTTAAATATGACAATACTGAAAATCAAAATCTAGGTGGTATGTATATAGGAATTAGGAAATAGCGACTCCATGATTATTAGAACCACAGTGTGCTACCAAATGTCGTCGGCCTAGTTATTATTTTTCGCTGCGCAATTAAATATGTATCTTATTATTTTAAAGAGAAAGATAATCCTTCGTACCTGTATCTCTGCACTAACACGACCAAGGCTTGCGTGCTCATGAAGAAGACGTCTCGGTCGGCTCGCTTCGGCAGGGATGCCGCGTGGCTGTAACAAAAAGACAATTACGTCACAAGGGACAAAAGTAACAAGTTTACGGCTAGTGCTGTATAACAGTTGTGGGCAAAAAGTAGCATAATGTCATTAGTGTAGCGTAAAACTACACTGTTTTACTTTGACCAAAGAACAAATTAAATAAACGCATCTTGTACCCCCCTTATTATTAACTTTTTGATAACACTTTATAAAGTTAGAACGGGCGGACAACGAAGGTTTAGTAAAAGGGTACCTACCAATTGGTACCCATTGGGCACTGTTTGGTACCGAGAAGGTACGATTTGGTACCCGTAAGGTACGATTTGGTACCCGTAAGGTACGATTTGGTACCTAGAATGTACTATGTGGTACCCAGGAGGTACTATTTGGTACCCAGAAGGTAAAGATCCCAAAATGGTATTACTGTTTACTATACTCACTGGTCGATGACGCTGGCGATCTGTTGGCTCGGGAACTGAGCTAACACGCTCGTAATATTCCTTTCATACAACGCCATGAGCTTGCGCACCTTCTTCTCGACCGCCACGGGGATGCGACCCGATGCGGACGATAGTACCTGAGAATAAATATAACAGGTAATTTTATTTTTTTATGGCACACAAGCCACCGAATGAATCAGAATAGAATCAGAATCAGAATAATCTTTAGTCAAGTAGGTTTACATAAAAAAAAATTGAAACGTCACAGTGGCGACATACAAGGAAAGGTACCCAACTGTCCGGCTCCGATTTGGTTTATTTTGATATGTTAGGGAGTAGTCTAAAATAACAGACACGTGTTTTTTAAGGCTCCCCAATCTCAGCCTGTTGGGAGAAATTGACCTCCAAAATACTGAAAAATGACTAAACCCTCTAACTTCTATAGAGAATTTAAAATAAAATATTGCGATTTTCCTACTATTTTTTGATTATACGTTTAAGAAAATGAAAAAATAATGAGTACGTGTTTTGTTATAGCGGCTAAAACTCATATTTAAAAAAAATACCCTTCAAAGTTCCTTCCCATCGGTATTTTTTTAGATATATTATTTTTTCATTTTCACACAAATTTTGCATTCTGCATGCCAAACAAAAGATCATCTAAATATTAGGTCCTTAGCTATGAAATTGGCGTTTTATATGGAGAATTTTATGAAAACGGTGGTTTTCATACATTTAATTTTGCGGATTATTTAGTAACGTCAAATGAAAACCAAACAAAATTCTGTCAGGAATATTGGACACTTCTAAGCTATATTATACATATCTTAATTACTTAAAAATAGTTAGCTTCATAAATCTCTGCGTAATTGAAACACTTGAACTCACAGCACATGAAAAGAGTTGAGTTCACACTTTAATTTTAAACACTAAGTAAGAAATTGAACCATATTATTTGTATCTAAAACCTTTGTAACATACTGTATTTAATGAAATTAAAAAATAATTTGGAAGTTAAAATTGAAATGAATAAATTCCGTACGAAATAAAACACGTAAAAATAACGCCAATTTCATAGGTAAGGACCCAATATTAAGTGACCTGGACCCACATACCTCTTGCAACTCCAGTAGCGGCAGCGAAGGATCTCGTAGACTCTGCATGAATTTCTCCACGATGTCACGGGACCGAGGGGTATTGTAGGGCTCGGGGAGGCAGTACCCTGAATAAATAGAAAATATGGTTAAAAAAATCCCCTACGTGTGGTTGCCGGGTTAGAATAGTGCCACTCCATGTCTTCCCGTGGATGTCGTAAGAGGCGACTAATGCCCGGTTCCTATATTCAAAAAACGAATCGGTTACGGGCACTAGCGTTATGACATTCGCTCACGGAATAGAAAAAACAGTGGAAGTGGCATGAGCTTCGCTTAGTATCAGACCTGTTGTCGCCAATACTCACACTATCATAAAAACAACACGCCACCATGGAATATGCTTTTGGTGCGGCTATCGTTTTTACATTCCAAAATAGCACTATGAGGCACGCTTCTGGATTTATTTCCTATTCTAGAAATATCGAAATAACGAAATATTGAAATAAGCGATCGCGGCAAAAGTATGGTAGGTTATGCGGAACTCCGCATAACTATGCCACACGTTACACGCCCACTTGACACTTCTACTGTTTTTTTCTGTTCTGTGCATTCGCTACGTACAAAATGTGTCAAATTTTAACGAGACGTCACAACTCTACCAACGGTTTTATATAGGAACGCACCATAAGGGAATACAGGCTTGTAGTACTGTTAGGCGTTGGGCTTGCAACCTGTCACTAATACGCTGGTAAACATCTTGGCCTATTTGTGCAAAATGTAGTTACAAGTTACAAGTTTTTAAAGTTGTAGGTAATTCTGTATCTCTGCCTACCCCACTCTGGGATTACAGGCGTGAAGATATGTATGTATGTATGGTAAAATACCGGCCAAGTGCGAGACTCACATACGAGCAGCACGTTCTCCAGTATAGCCCGGTACTTGGTGTGGAGTACTACCTCTTGTAAGGTCTTTCGGTCCCCACGGCAGTTATAGTCTCCTAATTCTTTTACTTCTTGTTGCAGTAGCTTCGTTTAGTCTACTTAGAGCCTTTTGACTTACTAACTTGGTCTTTTGCATAAGCTTTTCGTCTACTAATAATCTACTCTACTCGATTTCTTTTACTACTTTCAGTTTTTTCCGTCTACTCGCGGTCTTTCGGTCTACTTGTGGTCTTTTGGTTAACTTGGTCTACACACCATATCAACGGTGAACTTACTGTCTACCGGCACACTCGCGGTCTTTCGGTCTTTTCGTGGTATGTCGGTCTGTATGCGGTCTTTTGGTCTACTAGCTTTTTGTTAACTAACAATATTAACGGTCTACTCGCGGTTTTTCGGCCTAGTCTTGGTATTTCGGTCTACTCACGGTCTTTCGGTCTACTGAACGTACCTGCGAGCACGTTCTCCAGAATAGCCCGGTACTTGGTGTGCTGCTGGCTCAGCTTCTCCGACAGGATGGGGTTATCTTCGGTGGAGTACTACCTCTTGTAAGGTCTTTCGGTCCCCACAGCACTTATAGTCTCCTAATTATTTTACTTCTTGTTGCAGTAGCTTCGTTTAGTCCACTTAGAGCCTTTTGACTTACTAACTTGGTCTTTTGCATAAGCTTTTCGTCTACTAATAATCTACTTTACTCGATTTTTGTTACTACTCGCGGTCTTTCGGTCTACTTGTGGTCTTTTGGTGTATTAACTTGGTCTACACACCATATCAACGGCGAACTTACTGACTACCTGCACACTCGCGGTCTTTCGGTCTTTTCGTGGTCTTTCGGTCTATTTGCGGTCTTTTGGTCTACTAGCTTTATTGTTAACTAACAATATTAACGGTCTACTCGCGGTCTTTCGGTCTACTCGCGGTCTTTCGGTCTACTCGCGGTCTTTCGGTCTACTCACGGTCTTTCGGTCTACTGAACCTACCTGCGAGCACGTTCTCCAGTATAGCCCGGTACTTGGTGTGCTGCTGGCTCAGCTTCTCCGACAGGTTGGGGTTGTCTTCGGTGGGGAACTGCCCCTTGTAAGGCTGGGCTGTGTTCACTAGAGTCGGGTCGTCGAGTTCTAGAAGAAAGACATTGTGTTAGGTATTTAAAAAAATCCGTCAGGTGCGAGTTGGACTCGCGCACTGAGGGTTCCGTGCTGCCAGACTCTCGCTAGGCCAGCTTTATTTATTTGTTGTTTTTATTAAGGGTTTGCACTATTTACAGAACAAGAAAAAAGGTTGTTTTTTTTGTGACGACCTTCATTATTTCTTTATTACTTATTGGGCAATTCGTCGTTATAACACATATTCTGCAAAAAAGGCTATATATCAAAAGATAGGGACATAAAGAGAGATAGTGACAGAATAAAATTAAATCATCAACAATATAGTCGCGCCGTATTAGGACACTCGTTTTGACAGCTGTCACCGGAGTCAAAAATATAACCTCAAACATGCCTCAAAACATATTTTGTACTGAGAGTGACACCTGTCAAATCTGGCCTTCTAAAACGACGCCACTATAGTAAGTATCTTACCTAGGGTGCCCATGAGCGAACCCATTTCCAAAACAGCACCAGGTCTCAGGTTCCACGTCACCTTGCCGGATTCCGGGGCGGACAGGGTCATCACCATTTTCATCACCTGATGAACAAAAAAATTTCATTCGTTTCACAGTAAAAAAAACTTGCATATTTACGATTAATAAAGATATTTAAATAATATATGACGGATCTGTGATGCAACATTTACCATCAGATGGCCTATCGCTTGCCTCCCTCACTCACCTCAATCTCAGCATAAGGCTGCCCCCTATCCACATGGCCGCCATCTTCTATCAGCGTGTTTATGAGTTTGCCGGCAGATGGCGCTCTCAGCTTGGAAGGGTCCTTTTCCTTCTCGAAGACCACAGTTTGGTTTCCGATGACAATGCGGTATTTGTCCACTTCGTCTTTTAAGTAAGTGGTGTATGATGCGCCGTCCACGGAGAGAAGGGTGCCTGGAATAAGTGGGGGTTTGTTAGTGGGGGGGTTAGTCTAAATATCTTTTCGTTTTCTCGAAATCTTTTGACGGATTTTACTTTTAGATTGGCAGAAGGCGGTCTACTCGACATTTACGCGGTCTACTGACGGTCTACTAGCGGTCTACTCGGTCATAGTACATGAAAGACCTTACTTTGGAACTAGGTCTTTTTGTACGCCATTACATACATACATACATTAAATCACGCCTGTTTCCCAGAGGGGTAGGCAGAGACCACTTCTTTCCACCTGCTACGATCTTGACAAATCTCTTTCGCTTCTTCCACATTCATACATCGAGTCATGCACGCACGTCGGTTTCGGGTACTTAAAATTCGGCCCTTTTCCAGTATTTCTCCGATTTGATTCGAAAAAGTACGCCTAGGGCGGCCCCTTCCGACCCTTCCACTCACTTTAGCTCTGTATATCTCTTTCGTCAATCTTCTTTCATCCATCCTTTCCAAATGACCGAACCATCGAAGCATGCCCTTTTCAATCTTAGTATCCCGTGATATTACTTAACCAACAGTTCTCCCCTGGTCTTCTCGGTCTACTTACCCCCATCAGTCAGCTTGTGCACCTCCAGCTCCTTGAAGCTGCCATTCATGGAGAGGAAGTACGTGGTGGTACCAGACTTGCAAGCCTGCACCTTGTACTTGTGGCCTGAGTGGATCAGTTCCACCTCCACGCAATTGGACAATTGATTGGAACCTTGGATCTGGCCCCTGTTGGAATAACGTGTTGAAAAATCGGTCAAATGCGAGTCGGTTTCACGCACCGAGGGTTCCGTACCGTAATAATAAATGCTCAAGCGTACAAGTTCTAACAAAAATATAGCATTAATTCTTTTTGGCCGACATTTTCATTGGGTCAAATATGATGATGTCCTTTACTAAAAAATCATTTGTGCAAATAATTTTACTGTATTATTCGCAGATGTGAAACTCAGAACAACAAAAGATAAAAGATTTATTCAGTAAGTAGGCCGCACGGGCACTTTTACGAGTCAAGGATCTACCAGCGCTTCCCAAGAGGAGACCACTGACTGCTAAGAAGAAACTCAGTCATTTTTTAAACATATTTCATATTACAATGGAACTACTTACTGCCGCGCTCAGAGACATCAATTTAATTTAATGCTTGATTAAAGTTGCTGTTGTCACTTTCTTTGCTACAGCAATAGAATAAGACAACACGTCACTAGCATTAAATTTAATTGACGTCACTGAGTGCGGCAGTTAGTCTAGCATTCGCATCTGTATCCACATCCACATCCACCCACACGAAACCTGGGACACGAGCTCGAGCCCCAGTCTGAACACTGTTCCACAGGTACTTACTTCTCGAGACCACTCTTGAAGTCCTGGAAATGTGTGGTGATGATGCTATCAGCGATCAGGATGGAGCCGCAGACCACGCCGAGCATGATGTCAGGCTTCTCTCCCTGCATCTGTTGGGTACAAATGAATCATCAGACCTTGGAATTTTACGGGGTTTGTATGTCGATGACTTAATGTCTGTTTACCCTTGAATCAACGACACTCATACAACCGTATTCACAAACGTCCCTATGAGGTATCACAGTGCTCACGAACGCACAGGGTGGTTCAAATCGTCTTATAAACAAAAGGTCGGTCAAAAAGGACCAATCACAAAGCTGTATTGAACGCAGTGCGTTTACTCAGTGAAGGGTCCCTTAAGTATTGTTTGTGAATAAGGGTGATAGAATTTTTAATTTCCCTGAATTTTCATTTCATCGATTTGCATTTGCAGGAGGAAACACGGGCAAGAGTTAGCAGAAATTAGCTTTCGATTAAATGAAATTCGATAAAACGATTACATTCGATTAAATGAGTGTCGGTGATTAATGTCGTTGCTCGATATTCAAACTTGGTTTACTCGTGGTCTATTCGGTTTATTCATAGTCTTTTCAGTATACGCAGCCTTTACCGATACAACTGGTTCCTTCTTCATAACAAACACACTGCAAGTAGCAAGTTACCGGTGGTCTACTCGTTTTATGCAAGGTCTACTAGTTACTAGTTCGTTCTTTCCAGTTCACCCAAGGTCTACTGATTCTATCTAAGGTCTACTCATTCTCCCCAAGGTCTACTCATTCTATCCATGGTCTACTCCTTCTATCTAAGGTTTATTCATTCTACCCAAAGTCTACTCATTCTACCCAAGATCTATTCATGCACTCACCCGCTCCGCGATCAAGGCGTCCAGCCAACTGGTGTCAATATCGTTGTTCTGGAAGGCGCTGGTCTCCAACAGGGTGATCAGATACTCTACGGTGGTTCTGAAGTCTCCACGGATGCTTAGCTCCTTCAGTGCTATTACTAAGTTTCTGAAAATAAAAAAACCATGGATAATGTTGCCGCCTTGTTATTATTTACAAAACTACATTTTCAAATTCTTTACCTGGTCTTTCCGGTCTACTACCTCTTTTGATACTCTTAGCTACTCAATCTACGGATGCTTTACCTATTCCATTCGTAATCTTTTCGGCTTTTTAATTTTCTACTATAGGTATTTTAGGGCTACTAATAATGTTCTTGGTCTTTTAATAAAAAAAATATTTATGGCATTTCCGGTCTACTCGCAGTCTAAGCACTTTAAGCTACTCTTTCTGCCGATAGCCTACTCGATCTACATCCGGTATTTCCGGTCTTCTAATTAACCTTAAATCTACTCATGGTATTCTCGATTTACTGTCTCTAGGCACTGAAAACTACCTAATCTACTGAAGGTCTACTCGATCTACCCACAGACTTCGGTTTTTTAACAGTAACCTACTCGTCTACTCATGGTCTACTCTATAACTCACGCTCTAGCCTGCTCGCGCGTCTCGCCCCAAGAGAGGCAGTGTTCGAACTGCGAGTCCGCGAACTCAAGCCACCCTCCCGACGCCGCCACGCTGAAGTAGCCCCACACGTTCTTTGAGGAATGGAAGTTCAGATCTTGGACTACTTGATTGATACTGATAGTCTTCGAGTCTACTAACTTTGTGATCTTGGCTACAGAACATCTAAGCAAGATTCCAACGGCAAGACTGTAAACTACCCAATCTACTCGCGGTGTGCTTGATCTACTCATGGTCTTTCTGGTCTACTTACTGTATTTTTATTTTGCGTATGGTCTATCTAGTCTTTTTACTCTCTCTGTTAACTACTCTATCTACTGAAGGTCTACTTAAACTACTTACTGTCTTCCAGTCTTCTATTTAAGCATACTAATCGGTCTCACTCTCCTGTTCTAGCTACTAACCTATTCTCTGGTCACATCTTACCAATAACCGAACTACGAGATCGGAAACTACTAAATCTACTCATGGTCTACGAGATCTACTTATGGTCTTTCCGGTCTTCTAACAGTAAACCACTAGTTTACTCATGGTCTTCTTGGTCTACTCACTCTCTAGCCTGCTCGCGCGTTTCGCCCCAAGAGAAACAATGTCCGAACTGCGAGTCCGCGAACTCGTGCAACCCTCCCGACGCCGCCACACTGAAGTATCCCCACACGTTCTTCGACGAACGGAAGTTCAGCTCCTGTACTGTGCCGGAAGACGGCTTGAAACCTGTAGAACAAAAAGTATTCTGTAAATAAAGATGTTGACACTAAACTAATTCTTAAATACTAACCACGTAATAAAATTCCCCTAAATACATGAATACATGGTCTAATCTGTCCACTTGTAGACTACTCAGGCTACTCAAGGTCTTCTCAAGGCCTACTCAAGGTCTACTCGTAGTCTACTTGACCAACTCGGGTTCTACTCGGTCTCATTGCCTTCTCGTCTACTCGGCGACTGACCTTCATCAGGGTTCTCCGAGGTGATCCTGGCGGCGATGACGTGGCCCCAGGGCGAGGGTCTCTGCTTGGGGTTGTCCAGCTCAATCTGCGACAGGCCCCACGGGCTCTCGCCGTACAGGAGCCGGATGTCCTTGATGTTGTATAGAGGAAGACCCATGGCGATCTGTAGAAGAAAATGTACTGGTAAATAATAAGGTACATGATTCTTGTGCCCAAATCTCCGACCAACCTCACTCTAGACTTCTCCAACCTCACTCTCGATTACTCTAACCTCACTCTAGACGTCTCTAACAATCTCCTCGTCTCCCACTTCACCCTAGATCTCCCACCTCACTCTAGACGTTTCCCACCTCACTACAGACGTCTCCTACCTCACTCTCGACCGTCTCCCACCTCACTCTGGACGTTTCCCACCTCGCTTCAGACGTCTCGTATTTACCCCACCCCACCATAGACATCTCTAACCACCTCTCCGTTTCCCACCTCACTCCAGATGTCTCCCACTTCGCTCCATACATCTCCTACCTCACTCCAGACGTCCCCCACCTCACTCCAGACGTCTCCCACCTCACTCCAGACGTCTCCCACCTCACTCCAGACGTCCCCCACCTCACCCCAGACGTCCCCCACCTCACTCCAGACGTCTCCCACCTCACTCCAAACGTCTCCCACCTCACTCCAGACGTCTCCCACCTCACTCCAGACGTCTCCCACCTCACTCCACACGTCTCCCACCTCACTCCAGACGTCTCCCACCTTACTCTACACAGACGTCTCCCCGCACTGACCTGCAGCTGCGCGGCGGGCAGGTTCACGTCGGCGACCATCTCCGTGCACGGATGCTCCACCTGCAGCCGCGGGTTCAGCTCCAGGAAGTAATACTGGCCCGTGTGCGGCTCGTACAGGTACTCCACTGTGCCAGCGGAAACGTAGCCCACCATTTTGGCTAGACGCACTGCGGCCTGAAAAAATATTTATACTTAATTTTTTTACAGAAAAAAAAACAGGTTTTTTTATAGGTACTGAAAAATTGGTCGAGTTGATCTCGCATATGAAAACCCTAACATTCCGTCCACTCATATTAGTTGAAATCCACATCTCGTCCCCCGCTCCGCTTCAGTGGAAACAGTCCAGCGGAGACGAGCGGAGCGGAGAGGAGACATAACTGCAATACTACATTGTAACACTCCACTCAGCTCCGCTTGTCTCCGCCTCAGTGGAATCACTTAGCTCTTTTCACAGCTCTGCTCCACTCAGCTCCGCTCATCTCCGCCTCAGTGGAGCCGCAGCCTTATACTGGGGCCCCTGAAGATACTAACAAAAGAAATGAAAAACTAATAAAACATTTCACATACCTTCTCCATCTCGATAAAGACATCTGGCTTAGCGATGGCGGCCGGCGCCTCTTCTATGATCTTCTGGTGACGCCTTTGGATAGAACAGTCACGGCCGAAGAGGGAGATGGCGTTACCTAAGGAAGATCAGGTTTTTTTATACAGGGTAGCGATGGTTTTGTGATACATTTCTTTTAGGGGGGCATTTATAGATTTCAGTGCTCAATTATAGCAAAAAACGCCATGTAGTGCCCTGTCCAAAAATAAGAGATTCTATTAAAATATTTTGATATATTTGTAAATTTTCAAATTTTCTTTAAATAAACTTGATTTTTTTAAATTACATGTGTATATTAGTTAATGGCCGAATCCTATATTCAAACCGCGGACAGATAGGCTTACTTCGGATTAAAATTTGACACATTTTGTATGGGAAAATGTCAAATTTTAACCCGAAGTAAGCGTTATCTATCCGCGGTTTGAATATAGGGTTTGGCCGATA
The DNA here is from genome assembly GCA_948252455.1 of Acleris cristana. NCBI lineage: Eukaryota > Metazoa > Arthropoda > Insecta > Lepidoptera > Tortricidae > Acleris > Acleris cristana. The sequence goes on from OX411801.1 coordinate 2,047,410, forward strand.
AAGAAATCATGACGCAGTCATTGAATCTGTGTAGCAAAATGTCCTAAAACTTTGTTAAAAATTCTAAATTGTGAAAATTTGTCGAATAGATTCGTATTTTACTCTCTAAGTTAGATTATCGATGGTTACCATAGCTTTAGTAAACAAATGAGCCAAATCACGACGAACAAAGGCTCACCGGCTCCTGAGCAACCAGCTAAAGTAATATCGACGTTAAAAAGTTACCGAAATAATGTCACTTTTATATAAGTTTCTGCCAAAAAAGAATACTTCGACAAGATAAGTTTATTAATACGACCCTTAATCTGATAAGTCAGCCATCTTCATTTTATCGTTGAATTTAGGGAGTAAGTATAACGCTTACCATACTGGTCAGCAATAAGCTGTACTTCCAAATGTCTAGCGGATTTTGCGAGTTTCATCACGAATATGGGAGACCCGGGCACTTCGGCTTGCACCTGTAACGGGAAGAATAAATAAATAATAATAAAGGCCTTTACGTTTGTTAACGACGATTCATACGATATTCCGCGACTTATTAAGTAACCTAAAGACCTGCCTCATCATCAGCACCAACCTGTCAGAACATGTTGGGGAAGTCGTCCGGGTTCTCGACCTTCCTGATGCCCTTGCCGCCACCGCCCTCGGAGGCCTTGATGCATGGCGGGAAGCCGATCTTCGACTCATTAAGGAACCTAAGGAACTGCCTCATCATTAAAACCAACCTGTCGGAACATGTTGGGGAAGTCGTCCGGGTTCTCGACCTTCCTGATGCCCTTGCCGCCGCCGCCCTCGGAGGCCTTGATCATGACGGGGAAGCTGATCTTCTGCTACTCATTAAGGAACCTAGAGAACTGCATCATCATCAGCACCAACCTGTCGGAACATGTCGGGGAAGTCATCCGGGTTCTCGACCTTCCTGATGCCCTTGCCGCCGCCGCCCTCGGAGGCCTTGATGCATGACGGGAAGCCGATCTTCGACTCATTATGGAACCTAAGGAACTGTCTCATCATCAGCATCAACCTGTCAGAACATGTTGGGGAAGTCGTCCGGATTCTCGACCTTCCTGATGCCCTTGCCGCCGCCGCCCTCGGAGGCCTTAATGCATGACGGGAAGCCGATCTTCGACTCATTATGGAACCTAAGGAACTGTCTCATCATCAGCATCAACCTGTCAGAACATGTTGGGGAAGTCGTCCGGATTCTCGACCTTCCTGATGCCCTTGCCGCCGCCGCCCTCGGAGGCCTTGATGCATGACGGGAAGCCGATCTTCGACTCATTATGGAACCTAAGGAACTGTCTCATCATCAGCACCAACCTGTCAGAACATGTTGGGGAAGTCGTCCAGGTTCTCGACCTTCCTGATACCGTTGCCGCCACCGCCCTCGGAGGCCTTGATGCATGACGGGAAGCCGATCTTCGACTCATTAAGGAACCTAAGGAACTGCCTCATCATCAGAACCAACCTGTCGGAACATGTTGGGGAAGTCGTCCGGGATCTCGACCTTCCTGATACCCTTGCCCCGCTGCCCTCAGAGGCCTTGATCATGACGAGGAAGCCGATCTTCGACTCATTAAGGAACCTAAGGAACTGCCTCATCATCAGAACCAACCTGTCGGAACATGTTGGGGAAGTCGTCCGGGTTCTCGACCTTCCTGATGCCCTTGCCGCCGCCGCCCTTGGAGGCCTTAACCATGACGGGGAAGCCGATCTGCGACTCATTAAGGAACCTAGAGAACTGCATCATCATCAGCACCAACCTGTCGGAACATGTTGGGGAAGTCGTCCGGATTCTCGACCTTCCTGATGCCCTTGCCGCCGCCGCCCTCGGAGGCCTTGATCATGACGGGGAAGCCGATCTTCTGCGCGGCCTGGAGACCCTGCTCGGGGCTCGTCACGCAGCCGCGCGCGAACAGCTCTGACGAGATCTTTATCTTCTTGCTGTTGTATTCCGCTTTTAGCTCTGTAAAGAAATTATATGTTTTAACATGACATTCAAATCCTTAAGACTCCCATCTAAGACTTTAATCCTAAGACCGCAAAAGCGTTGTCAACCCTGAGGACTAAAATGGAATGGGACGAGCCGCTATTCTACTACATCTCCCAGGGCAGCGTGGGTCTGCGCCACGATGGAGGAGGCGATCTTGTCGCCGAGCGGCCACGAGTGAGATAAGACGAGGTGACTCACCGCTCCCGCTCCAGGGCAGCGTGGGTATCTCGGCGGTCTGCGCCACGATGGAGGAGGCGATCTTGTCGCCGAGCGGCCACGAGTGAGATAAGACGAGGTGACTCACCGCTCCCGCTCCAGGGCAGCGTGGGTATCTCGGCGGTCTGCGCCACGATGGAGGAGGCGATCTTGTCGCCGAGCGCCCACGAGTGAGATAAGACGAGGTGACTCACCGCTCCCGCTCCAGGGCAGCGTGGGTATCTCGGCGGTCTGCGCCACGATGGAGGAGGCGATCTTGTCGCCGAGCGCCCACGAGTGAGATAAGACGAGGTGACTCACCGCTCCCGCTCCAGGGCAGCGTGGGTATCTCGGCGGTCTGCGCCACGATGGAGGAGGCGATCTTGTCGCCGAGCGGCCACGAGTGAGATAAGACGAGGTGACTCACCGCTCCCGCTCCAGGGCAGCGTGGGTATCTCGGCGGTCTGCGCCACGATGGAGGAGGCGATCTTGTCGCCGAGCGGCCACGAGTGAGATAAGACGAGGTGACTCACCGCTCCCGCTCCAGGGTCGCGTGGGTATCTCGGCGGTCTGCGCCACGATGGAGGAGGCGATCTTGTCGCCGAGCGGCCACGTGTGAGATAAGACGAGGTGACTCACCGCTCCCGCTCCAGGGCAGCGTGGGTATCTCGGCGGTCTGCGCCACGATGGAGGAGGCGATCTTGTCGCCGAGCGCCCACGAGTGAGATAAGACGAGGTGACTCACCGCTCCCGCTCCAGGGCAGCGTGGGTATCTCGGCGGTCTGCGCCACGATGGAGGAGGCGATCTTGTCGCCGAGCGGCCACGAGTGAGATAAGACGAGGTGACTCACCGCTCCCGCTCCAGGGCAGCGTGGGTATCTCGGCGGTCTGCGCCACGATGGAGGAGGCGATCTTGTCGCCGAGCGCCCACGAGTGAGATAAGACGAGGTGACTCACCGCTCCCGCTCCAGGGCAGCGTGGGTATCTCGGCGGTCTGCGCCACGATGGAGGAGGCGATCTTGTCGCCGAGCGCCCACGAGTGAGATAAGACGAGGTGACTCACCGCTCCCGCTCCAGGGCAGCGTGGGTATCTCGGCGGTCTGCGCCACGATGGAGGAGGCGATCTTGTCGCCGAGCGCCCACGAGTGAGATAAGACGAGGTGACTCACCGCTCCCGCTCCAGGGCAGCGTGGGTATCTCGGCGGTCTGCGCCACGATGGAGGAGGCGATCTTGTCGCCGAGCGCCCACGAGTGAGATAAGACGAGGTGACTCACCGCTCCCGCTCCAGGGCAGCGTGGGTATCTCGGCGGTCTGCGCCACGATGGAGGAGGCGATCTTGTCGCCGAGCGCCCACGAGTGAGATAAGACGAGGTGACTCACCGCTCCCGCTCCAGGGCAGCGTGGGTATCTCGGCGGTCTGCGCCACGATGGAGGAGGCGATCTTGTCGCCGAGCGCCCACGAGTGAGATAAGACGAGGTGACTCACCGCTCCCGCTCCAGGGCAGCGTGGGTATCTCGGCGGTCTGCGCCACGATGGAGGAGGCCATCTTGTCGCCGAGCGGCCACGAGTGAGATAAGACGAGGTGACTCACCGCTCCCGCTCCAGGGCAGCGTGGGTATCTCGGCGGTCTGCGCCACGATGGAGGAGGCGATCTTGTCGCCGAGCGCCCACGAGTGAGATAAGACGAGGTGACTCACCGCTCCCGCTCCAGGGCAGCGTGGGTATCTCGGCGGTCTGCGCCACGATGGAGGAGGCGATCTTGTCGCCGAGCGGCCACGAGTGAGATAAGACGAGGTGACTCACCGCTCCCGCTCCAGGGCAGCGTGGGTATCTCGGCGGTCTGCGCCACGATGGAGGAGGCGATCTTGTCGCCGAGCGCCCACGAGTGAGATAAGACGAGGTGACTCACCGCTCCCGCTCCAGGGCAGCGTGGGTATCTCGGCGGTCTGCGCCACGATGGAGGAGGCGATCTTGTCGCCGAGCGCCCACGAGTGAGATAAGACGAGGTGACTCACCGCTCCCGCTCCAGGGCAGCGTGGGTATCTCGGCGGTCTGCGCCACGATGGAGGAGGCGATCTTGTCGCCGAGCGGCCACGTGTGAGATAAGACGAGGTGACTCACCGCTCCCGCTCCAGGGCAGCGTGGGTATCTCGGCGGTCTGCGCCACGATGGAGGAGGCGATCTTGTCGCCGAGCGCCCACGAGTGAGATAAGACGAGGTGACTCACCGCTCCCGCTCCAGGGCAGCGTGGGTATCTCGGCGGTCTGCGCCACGATGGAGGAGGCGATCTTGTCGCCGAGCGCCCACGAGTGAGATAAGACGAGGTGACTCACCGCTCCCGCTCCAGGGCAGCGTGGGTATCTCGGCGGTCTGCGCCACGATGGAGGAGGCGATCTTGTCGCCGAGCGCCCACGAGTGAGATAAGACGAGGTGACTCACCGCTCCCGCTCCAGGGCAGCGTGGGTATCTCGGCGGTCTGCGCCACGATGGAGGAGGCGATCTTGTCGCCGAGCGCCCACGAGTGAGATAAGACGAGGTGACTCACCGCTCCCGCTCCAGGGCAGCGTGGGTATCTCGGCGGTCTGCGCCACGATGGAGGAGGCGATCTTGTCGCCGAGCGCCCACGAGTGAGATAAGACGAGGTGACTCACCGCTCCCGCTCCAGGGCAGCGTGGGTATCTCGGCGGTCTGCGCCACGATGGAGGAGGCGATCTTGTCGCCGAGCGCCCACATGGCCTTCTCGGGCGGCCCGATGAACACGACGCCGGCGCGGTGCAGCAGTTCGGGTAACTTCGGATTCTCCGATGCGTGGCCCCATCCCGCCCACACCGCCTGCGCAAGGCAATACAATTAAAACAGCTTTCTGAGGCGTGCAAGTATTCATTAGAACAAGTTGTCCAAAAACATGCATTTTGATATTTTTAATAGCAATGTCCTTATGCAAGACGCAATTTGATTTGTAACTATTTCAAATAATGGTAATTGACGGTATCTACATTTAGATTCATTCTGCTGCCATTTCAATTTTGTTTAATAAGTGTGTAATTTCGGTAAGAGAGATTTTTGGCATTTTTGTTTAGGTTATGTTTCTCTTGGTTTTTCTTGTGTGTGTGTGTGTGTGTGTGTGTTTCGCTTATGAGTGACGTCATATAGGATGATTATAACCAAGTAAAACATTCATTTACATTTTTGGTTAAGTTTTGGCGAACATTTTTTCACCAATTATCACTTGCATTGTATAGAAAAAAAATCGTTAAATTTTCGCTGAGAATCGAACCCGGGACCGCTAGCTTCGTCGGCAGGGTCACTACCAACTAAGCGGTCGATTATGGCCCTAACCCTAACTTTAATAATTAAACAATACTGCGATCGAAGTCGCATAATATGGACACTACACCATAACATAACATACCTGGGTGGATCAACTTTTTGTTGCTGTTATTCTGTCCCGTAAGCCAGGAGAAAACAGTGATAGAGTTTCTTAGAAAAATGTTTATAATATAGACTAGACGTTTGGAAGAAAACCCATAACAGAATGGGCTTGTAATTGCCAAAAAAACTGATGTTTGCTGGATTTATATACTTAAAAATTGTGATTTTAAAGAGTGAGCCAGGAGACGTCACCATGGCAACGAGGCGCAAAGAAAAGTTGATTGACCCACCTGCACTTGGGTGCGTGTCGCGATGTCCACGATGAGCTCTACGTTGGCATAGTTGTTGTTGTTGCTACCGCCAGGCACTGGCACGTAGTGGTCCGCCATTTTGATATATTCCGCATTGGCTTTCAGATCCTCTGGGGTCACCTGGAAGAAAAACAATTAAAATGTTAAGGAACAATTTCACAATGGGTAGGTCCCATTTGTTCCATGGAACTTTGCATTTTGAATACAATAGGGTATTTGCCTGATATTAAACTTCATATATTCATTTGGATAATATATACGTATTATGATAAAACATAGTATAAAACAAAGTCGCTTCCCGCTGTCTGTCTGTCTGTCCCTATGTATGCTTAGATCTTTAAAACTACGCAACGGATTTTGATGCGGTTTTTTTTAATAAATAGAGTAATTCAAGAGGAAGGTTTATATGTATAATAAATGCTGGTTTATTGTACGGGTGTTACAGAAAACTCAAATAAACCGAAGCAAAGCGAGGGTGGGTCGCTAGTGATAAAATAATTCAAAATCAAATTTGAAATTTGTAATTTAAAAAAAAGTTATAGCCTTTTAAAGTTTTTTGTCTATTTCTTTCTCACATAACGATGTTTTGCGTGTAATTCATATGGCGGTTGAGTAATATGACGTCATATTACTGTATTTTCCTCATTGTCTAAAAGCAAGTTTTATACATTTATATCTTTTGTACTAAGATATTAAAAAAATTATACTACGCTATTAGGAAGGTAAAAAAGCTTCAATTTACTTAAATAATAATAAAAAATTAGGCAAAAACCCTATTCTTTTTTAAATATCGACATGTTATCTCATAGTTTTGAAACAGTTTTCGGTAATTTACTAAAGATCTTTAGACGCCATTCCATATATACTTTTCGCTAGAAGTGCGGTTCAATATGGCTCATGGTTTTTTTTTCTCTGCGTGGAACTATAAGTAGACTTCGGGAACTGGCTTTTGTAGATTCTCAGATAAATTGCGGTTTCGGAAATATAAAGGGACGGGAATGTCAGAACATTAAATAAAAAAAAAAACAACATGATTCTGATGGCCCTAAACCAGAAACTAATCGTATGCATTTTTTCTGTCAAAGGCAGGGACCGGAACCGCTTAGCGCGAAAAGGGTTTTCGAAATGGTATTTGATAGACTTGTTTTTACAAACCCTAAGCCTATCGTCAACTTAGTTCAAGGAAAGGGCAACCAAACGATACAGTTAATTCGACTAAGCGCTAACCCTATCCCAATAACCCATCGTCTGTTACCCTATTCAAACTTAATCGAACGGTATCAAGCTGGTTTAATCTCTATGTATGCATTTTTTCTGTCACAGGCACGGACCGGAAACGCTTAGCGCGAAAGGGGTTTTCGAAATGGTATTTGATAGACTTGTATTTACAAACCCCAAGGATGCGCTAAGCCTATCGTCAACTTAGTTCAATGAAAGGAACAAACGATACAGTTAATTCGCCTAAGCCCTAACCCTATCCCAATATCCCATCGTCTATTACCCTATTCAAACTTAATCAAACGGTTTCAAGCTGGTTTAATCTCTATGCGTAAGTTTCGACTTATTATTACATTACCTAATAATTGAAAGGATAGCGACAGGTAGTAGCCGCTTAAGCGAGACAGCCAGAATTCGCCCGAATGCGCAAAAAAGAGAGAGGCGATCAATGGGGTAATACCCAGTCAATGCTAAGTGCTTAAATATTAAACCACCGAAACCCTAATGAACTTGGTAAGTTCTATGGATGCGGTTAACTAATTCAAAAGGTTCGCCTTAACGTTAAAGTAACTCAATCATAGGGTAACCACATCCATTGGGTAACCAAATGATAGGGTTAGCCTATCGATAGGGTTAATCAAATGAAGGGGTTTTCCGGTCCCTGGTCACAGGCTGAACATAGTTAACTCACCATAACGACGAATCGCACGGCGCGTTCGTTCTTGAACATCTCGTAGGACCATCTTCGGATTGATCGCATGCATTTTACTGCTCCGATGCCGTTGTTGGCTATAAGGACCTGTGGACAAAATAATAACACACTAAAAACAAGTGTAACAAAAGGGTGCGCCAAAGTTCATATAAAATTGCAACTCCGATTATTCTAACTCCAAAAAATTTTCTCATACTATTTTACGGGTTACTATCAAAATTCCCTTTTCGCCAAAGGACCTTTTCAGCTAGATGACATAACGGTAAAATACACAGTCAGCAAAGAGTCAATTCAGCTGAATGACATGAAAGTAGAATACTCAGTCAGCAAAGTGTCAATTTAGCAGGACGTCACAGAATTGAAATGAGCTAGTAGCCAAACGTCTGGAAATATAAATAGTCCTTGTGTTTAGAATACCTAATTAACCGAAAGTAAAATTAGTTGATTGACATGAACATAGAAGGAGTCATTAGCAAAACGTCTGGAAATTAAAATAGTCCGTATAAATAGAATACTTAATTCGTCGAAAGCAAAATTAGTTGACTGCCATTTTAAGATCCAAACGTTTTGCTAACGGGCTATTTGGCGTTCATGTCTATTTAGTAATTAAGACATTTTGAGATACAAACGTTTCGCTACCGCCATTTAGCTTTTATATCTTTTAAGTAATAAAGACGTTCCGCTACTAGTGTATTTTTAAATGTAACATTCTAAGATCCAGACGTTTTGCTAAAGAGACATTTAGCGTTCCTGTCTATATAGCAACAAAGACATTACACAATCGAGCCGTTTGAGCTATATTGTCATTTGGCGAAATGGGAATTTTGATAGTAACCCCATTTTACATCATAATGATCACTCCTCATACTTTTCATAAAAAATGTTTATACTAATGATCGGAACTCATAATCATCTGAACTTATAACGCCAATATTCATGGAACCGTACAGTTTTCAGAATTTCTTAAATATCTTACGTGTAGATAAAATTAGGTTAGGTTAGGTTAGATTTATAACAATCCTCAAAAAGTAACAGTTTCTTAAAAAAAATAATTATGAGTTGCGATAAGTATGAGCAAAATTTTTCGAAGAAATGATGAGTATAGACACAAATTGTTATTTGTATAAAAAATGTAAAGACCAATTTTATATGAGCCAATATGAACCCGTAACAAAAAGCAAGCTTTAAAAAAACCAAACTGCTGTTTGGATAATGTCGTCAAAGTAATGTTACTTATCATGTATATATTTTTTTTATTTCGTCAATTTCTATCACATTTAAATATTTTTAACTAAACTCTAGTCACTTGAGTGTCCTAGGCTATATCAAAATTATTTAAATATGAAATTGGATTGGACTAGAGTCTGGTGGTTAAGACGAATCTAACCACGTATAATTTACTAAAATCGGTTTAGCCGTTTAGTATTTACGAGGGAACATAGAGTCAGACATATATATATATATACAGGTCAAACACATAAACCTCCTTTTGGGCTTTGCCGCAGTCGGGTATAAAATGGGTCGTTTCTAACAAGATTGTGACTGTGGTGCAATTTTCGTCAACCGGTCAACTTCTGCAATTAGTCAAATCCATTAATTTTTCAATTTCCCCAATTGGTCATTGGTTTTTAATACGTCATTTTCGTCAGTTGTGATTTTACCCAGTCGCATATTATTTATTTTTATTACAATGGAATAAGTAGGTAGGTCTAAGTTATGTTAGTTTTGCATCAGGCCCAAAGGGCCAGAGCATGCAGAAATAGGAGCTCCGCGCGTCGACTCTGTGAACCCCCAACTGACGAATTCGGGTAATTGACCAAATAAGGATTTTAATGAAATTGACGAGTTACACAAGTGATCAGTTAGCGAAAATGACAAATTTTGGAAAATGGCGAGTAGTTTTCCAATTGCTCCTAAGCTCTAGTGGCACGTGTCTTTGTTTTCTCATGTGCAAATTATCTATCTAACGAGCGACCTTGCACTGCACTCTAACCTAAGATTGCATCTGCATCTATTAAATGCATCATATAATTAACCATTTCAATAATACCAACACAGTATGACGTCTATTTCAAGATGGCGTCGCTGACATTTTCAGTAACACTGACCGCCCTCTATTCTATGTGGTAAAACAATATTCTTTTTAAATTTTAAATATCAGGGGACAAACTCACACAAATTGACCTAGTAGTCCTAAATTAAGCTCTAGGCTTGTACTATGGGTACTAGACAACGATAAACATATTTATAAATACATATATACGTGTGGGTTAGAATAGTGCCACTCCATGTCTACCCGTGGATGTCGTAAGAGGCGACTAAGGGAATAAAGGCTTGTACAGTGCGATAGGTCTAAGAAGGTGCTTCGGGTTTGTACTTGTCTCTCACTCGCTCTCATACGATATTATTAAGAGCGATTGAGAGAGAAGTACAAAACCGAAGCATCTTCTAAGTGCTCACAGACTGTAGTACTGTAAGGCGATGGGCTTGCAACCTGTCACTAATACACTGGTAAACTGGCCGAAACGTTCACATCCTGTCGCTGCTTTTTAATACTATTTTTAATCCTCGTTCTCCCATCTACCTTTCTGAGCGATTTAGCTTCATGGCCACCGGCTCCCAAAACCGGTTGCGCTCTAAGGCCAATCTCACCCTCGCTTTCCCGTCCCACAAATCCAAATCCTATTCCAAATCCTTCTCGGTGCATTCTGTCAGGTTGTGGAATCGGCTACCAACTGGCATTAGGCAATCACAAACGGTAGATTCTCTAAAAGGCAAATTAAAGAAGTTCTGGCTTGACTCTATCTCCTAAATATCAACTATCCTCTAGGTACATAAAATGTAGTTTATGTATGTATATTTAAGTATTAATATATATTACTGTATCTATTTATGTAGGTATTTGAATGTATTTTTATTTAATTTATTATTGTTTATATTTATATATTTTTATTTTATTTGTTCTTCTAAATTAATTTGTACACTTGCTTACTCGATGCACAACCTTAACTTTTCTCAATCTCTCAAGGGTTAGCTGGAAGAGATCCCTTAAAGGGATAAGTTCGCCTTTGTACTTATTTTTATATTAATTGTATTGTTCTGTTTTTTTCTTTTGTACAATAAAGTGTTTACATACATACATACATACATAAACTTCTTAGCCTAATTATGCAAAATGTGGTTACAGAATTATCAACAACTTTTAAGAGTTGTTGGTAATTATGTAGCTCTGCTTACCCCACTCTGGGAAGGCATGAGTTTATGTTAGGTTATGTTATGTTAAATACATAGAAAACAATCAAGACTCAGAAAAAAATTCTCGCGCTCATCACACAAATATTTGCCCTTACCGGGAATCGAACCCGAGACCGTTAGCTTCGAAGGCAGGGTCACTACCAAGTAGGCTATCGCGTCGTCGTGATGTGTTGTCATATTGATTTTAACAAATAAGAGCTATCGTAACGTTTACAATACGATAACATGTCAAAAGCGATATAGTTTTACCGATTAGAATAGAAAGAAAGATAGAAAAAGAAAAAACATTTATTCGTGACAAACAGACAAACAAAACTCAACAAAATACTGGTTCCAACTCAGCAAAACCAGCACTGGAGCCCCCGAGTTAGTAGGCACAAATAACAAATCTCAAGCATAGATTCTGATAGCTTGTTTGTGAGAATCGGATACTTTTTTTTATTACATAAAGTGTGAGAAGCGAGCTGACTATGTTTTATTTTTTAAGTTCCCTTTAACATGTGAAATTAAAATTAATTAATTTATTGATATGTATTATTTGTCTAATATTGAAACAGCTGTTGGGAGACCAAATAAATAAATAATTTAATTCTGAGCATTTACTATTTTTAAAGTGTATATTTATTTAGGTACTTAACGTAAAGTGCACAAACGGATGGAGATGAAATAAGATGCAATTTCGCCGACAAAAAATAATTGGTTTCACCATTTAATTTTTTAATTGCCGGATTTTTTGTTTGGCGTATTTTGTAGATTTTTTTTCATTTGTTTGCCACAGGAAATGCTCTGGGATTAAATAACCGTTTATTTCATCTGAATAGACCTCATATGAGGCGAGCTATTTCACTTTGTTCTGATAGGATTCATACACAGCACTCAATATATATTTTTTAATCTTAAAAAAAAGAGCAATTTTTTTTAATATTTCTTTTGTCGGTGAATTGTATCTAGTTTAATCCCTACTCGTTTGTGCACTTTATCCAGGGTTTATCCAGGGTTTGTCTTTTAGGGTTGTAAACAAACCAAATCACGTGGCTCTGTTAAGCAACCAATCAAAACTGTTTCGTCGAGCTTTGACGTATCATTGCTCTGCTTCTATTGGCTAACAAACTATACCAAGTGGTTTCATTGTTTACATTTAGTTGCTTATTAAACAGATGGACTATACCATCTTTACCATAACGGCACACGATGGTAAGTGAAAACTGTGACCTATAGATATTCGCATTCACAAGACTGCAATCCTAAAACTGCAAATGCATTGCCAACCCTGACGACTAAGATGGAATGCCTCTATGCTAGTCATCACACCGGCTGTCTTATCCCCAAACCGCAACACAACAATGCGAACACTGCTGTTTGGCGGTAGGTTAATGGATAAGACGGTGGTTGCGATCCGGACGGACCCTGCACAAGGTTCTACCACCCGCAAATTACCAACCAAATTACCTACCGCACTTGTATAGGGACAACCCATCTTAACACCTTTACGGCGGCAAAATATTTAACTGTAGTTAACCATACTTATATTAGTCTAATTCTACCCGATACCGTACCGAACGTGTAATAGAAAAAAGTTTAAATGTTACTAGGACTACATACTTTATTGATGGGTCTGGTGCCCTGGAACCTCTTCACGAACTCCTCGGGGGTGGCGACGGTGAAGTCCTTCTCCTGGAACCGCTGGCTGTGGATCACAGTTCCTTGGGACATAGACGGTCTGCGGAAGAAACATGTTTTTTTTTACGATACTATACAGAACTTCCAGGTTATTAATAGGGAGATATGCATGGATTTAACGTTACAGATATTAGAGCTTTTGATTGTAGTATACAAGCCTAGAGCTTAGTTTCGGACTAGGCGAATTTGTGTGAGATTGTTTATTTACAAAAAAAAAAATGCACTTGGAAGCAAAGAAATCAAGCCACTTAGTACTGAATTTCCGTAGAAAGTGGCTTGATTTCTTTGCTCAAAAGTATAGTTACAGTTTTTTTTTAAATAATAAACATAAATAAATAACTAGGCAAAAATTTACACATATATTAGTGATACAGTGAGATATAGTGAGAGGCAGAATCTCTGTCCAAAAACCCCTTAATTACTTTGGGGTCATTCCAGCGAAAAAGACACCACCAATTTTCACAACCGGTTAATATTGTTGAGAAAAATATAGGATTTGTATTAAAGATAATATAATAATTCTTATTTCATTTAGTAATTCATTTAGTAAGTAAACAAAAGAGAAGTGTATTCATTTTATTCAAATGTATGCCTGAATTTTACTTGTCCCACCTGTCACAAGGTGCTGTCACACCCGTCACAAGGTGCTGTCGCATCCGTCACAAGCTATGAGAAGCATTTTTTATTATTTTTATACAAATTCATTGCATACATGATACAAGTACCTAATTTGTACAATCTCAGGAACAATATATAAAGAAGTTGTTTATTAAAATTTGCATCGTATATTACAATTTGTGAAGTGTATCAGAAACCTCGCAGAGGAGGGGCAATTTGATGTCCTACCCGTCACACTTCTAATACCATCTCATTCTAACAATAAAAAGTGATTTTCTTACTTTTTTAATGATAAAGTACTTATAAAATGATTATTTGGTGATATTATGATGATGTAATGATATGATGATTACAATCGTATCGTATAAATATCATATCGTAGAAATATCACGTGTTAGGAAGAAATAAATAAAAATGTAAGTAAAAAAAGAGTCAAAAAGTCCCACTCGTCACAATGGAATGACCCTTTGATAAATTAATAAACTGATCTCATTTAAGAGTCCTTTACACGTAACCTATTTATGTTGACATCACATTTAGCCTCATTGGTAGTAAGAGTGCCTTATATTTTATCGAAACAGCTTTCAACAAACGTACTATTACGCAGAATTTTCATTTCATCGAAAGGCATTTCTTGCCGCATGAGTTAACTATTTTCAGTAGCCACAAGTCTAACCTAACCTACATAATTAATGTTTAAAATATTCACAAAACATCATGTTTTCAGCAGAAAACAGCGTTCAAAGAAATGAAATACGCTGAAATGATACATTTGATGAAGTGATTTTCGTTAAAATGATGGGTTACTTAGTAGTAACCATGCAATAGGGGTGAGTATCCAACAGAGCTGTGTGACGTATATTACACACACAGAAAACAGCAAATACACAGAAAACATCCAAGATTAACCCCTCGTATGCTTAGGGCACGGATCCGTGCTCAAAATTTGAATATCTTTTTGTATTTGTTTAAGCCTAATTTTATGGACTATATCATAATCAGAAGAGACTAGAACTTGGTACTTTTTTGACCTCCCGCATACGAAGGTTTAAGGAATGAATACTTGCACTTATCACTCGAATATTTGCAGGTTATGGAATCATAGTGGGACCACAAACATCATATGCAGGGTCATTACCTTATTACTAACTAGGCTAGATTCATTGCCAATTGTTTTTGCACATAAAATAGGTTATTCCAGTCATATTCAAGTTATTAGATGTTAATTTAACTAGAAACAAATACTCCTAATCATTAAAGATTATTGAATTAATTTAGGAAAGTAAACTACTTAGAGATTGGCAGTGTAAGATAATATTTTAAGCAAAACCGTGTTACGTACTTCATAAACTTAAAACATATCTAGTCTATGCCATTTTATTAGTAAAACTGAAGTTATTTTGTCCCTCTAGGGGTTAAATTAAAGTAAAATACCAATATTAACGTAGTAAAGCAAAATTTACCGATCTAAAATGAGTGCGATCGACACCAATTTCTAGTTAAAATTATGCGAAAGAAAATTTGAGCAGCGTAAGTGAAACTTAGTGAAATCAGTGGCACACTTAACAAAACCATGGTCCAAGCTGTATAAAAAAGGATATACTGAATCATGCAAGCATGCAGACGGATAGTCTACGAAATAACAGTCAAATACAACGAAATCGAATTGGAAATGGGTAAAGTTTTCGTAATTTTCTAACCTGTAAGGGCTGTCAGAATATAAACCGGTTAGTGAGCGATACATTTTTCACAATACACAACACTGTTTAATACACGTTTTAATTAAAACAACGTATAATATTGCATTTCATTTTCTTAAATTGTATCTACACAACATTCCGCCGCAAGAATCGGTTTTGTTTTCACGGTTTGACGTTTCATCCGCCAATTGAACTTCCTGACTGATCGTACGATCGTGTGATCCCGCTCGCTCCCATTGATTAACTGGTGTAAGAGCGGGAAACGCGACATGTGGATCGGAGTTGCCGTTGCAAAAGATTGCAATAATTTCATAATTTGTTTTTGCGCGTGTTTACGCTAGAGATGGGAAAAGGTCATATCGATATATCTAATGTAAACAAACAACAACCAGATAGCATATTTGTTGTTATCTTAAGCCGCAATTGACTTATCAAACTGTTCTCATGTACTAAAGTTAGATATTAGACCAATTTAACATGACCCTTCAAGATAAGGCCACAGTCAACTCCAACTTGAAACGAAACTGGGGACTACGTCGCAAATTCAAATGACGTGTCCACGATATCAGCGTTTTAGGAAACGAAAGAACAATATAAAAATAATGTGACTTTAAACTAACAAGTCTTACATCAAATTTGCATATTTTAGTTTTAACATCTCGATTTACTGTAATCTCCTAAACGAGTTTACAAGCAACACTAAGTAATTTAAATTCTTGTTCTTGGTTACGTCACGTATTGCGTAGGTACGTCGTCCGTCCGATTTCATTATCACTCTTCCTCTGTACTTACAAAAAACCAGTTTTGTTAACTAGTTAAGGAAAATCCTAATTAGCTTGAATGAAGCTAAAATTAAAATTCTAACTTCAGCACGTTTTGCTTGGATGGTTATTAAACTAAAAACCGGTCAAGTGCGAGTCGGACTCGAGCACCGAGGGTTCCGTATTTAAGATAATATGCTTGGTAACTGCAAAAGAAATTACTCATTTTGTTATGAACTTTGTTTTCTATGCAATAAGGTTCATTTTGACTAGCCTAAATTTTAATACAAATTTTTAAAGATTTTCTTATTTCTCAAAAACTGTAGGTATCTATACTTTTTTTCAGATTTTTTGTTTAATAAACTTCGGCGATAATGGCCCCCCCACGGTCATTTTTTAGACATTTTTGGCTATAAATCCAAAAATAAATCATTTTTCTTTTTAAGTTTTGAAATGTACAAATTAAGCCCTTTTATATCACATCCCATTTTTTATAATCAAACCACTTTCATTTTTCAACCCACCATTCTGACCCCGTTTCAATTAATTATAAAATTAATTTCATTTTTTTTACTAAAATCAGATGCGGGCAAGCTAGTTGTACAACTATGCCAAATTTCAAGTTGATAGCATTTGTAGTTGCGGAGAAAACCTGCTGTGACATACAGACAGACAGACCGACAGACAACGAAGTCCCACCATAAGGGTTTCTTTTTTACCATTTTGGTACGGAACCCTAAAAATGAGACATAGATGTAAATGAGGTGAGAAATATGTTAGCAATCAAAACAAAAAATATATTATTTTCACAAACCATTATGAATTTAATTATACCTAAGATTAATGATTTTGCCTTGTTTTTGTATGATGTGATGACAATAATCGATTTGCTGAAGCGATCAAAAATAATTTTATACCAAAGAAAATCGTTTGAGATCCGAGAGAAAATAATAATCACAGTCGACAAAAATAGTAAAAGGGGAAATAAACACTAGTCAAGTATAATTTTATCTTCTGGCACATGCTTATAAACATGTTTAATAAAGACAAACAAAATTTCGTCATCATTCATTCGTATAGTCAAGAAAAAGTAAACAAATCTGATTGTATATTTTTGTAAACAAAATAGTGCGCCGTTGAAACTATCTAGTGTTGCGATATGTCAAAAAAGCGGCCAAGTGCGATTCGGACTCGCCCATGAGGGGTTCCGTGAAAGATAAATTGCGGTTTACGATTTATGATGTATTGAAAAAAACTGCTTACTAGATCTCGTTCAAACCAATTTTCGGTGAAAGTTTGCATGGTAATATTTTTTTTTAGTTCTATCATTCTCTTATTTTAGAAGTTACAGGGGGGGGCCCACATTTTACCACTTTAGAAGTGTCTCTCGCGCAAAGTATTCAGTTTAGAAAAAAATGATATTAGAAACCTCAATTTCATTTTTGAAGACCATCCATAGATACCCACACGTAAGGGTTTCATGAAAAAAACTTTTTGAGTTTCAATTCTAAGTATGGGGAACCCCCAAAATTTATTGTTTTTTTTTTGTATTTTTGTGTGGAAATCTTAATGCGGTTCACAGAATACACTTACCAACTTAACATCTACTTACCAAGTTTCAATAGTATAGTTCTTATAGTTTCGGAAAAAAGTGGCTGTGACATACGGACGGACACACGACAGACAGACATGACGAATCCATAAGGGTTCCGTTTTTTGCCATTTGGCTACGGAACCCTAAAAACTGGTTAAGTACGAGTTGGGTTTAAACGTGAAATAAAAGTCGTGACTAATAGCTACATTTTACTGATTAACGATGGACTACTTTGCTAACCACAATACTAGGTTTGTTATGAGACGATAGCATATCGCACGTCTAGATAAACAAAAGTATCTACTAAAAAACTTGATACTTTTGTTTCAAGATCTTTGAATTTGATTTTAAAGTATCATTGTATTTTGAGTTACTACTGTTTATTAAGCTGGGCATTCACGGACGCGCCGTTTGTCTCGGCGACAGATGGAGTGTATACAACTGGATGGGCGTAATCACGTCACGGAGCAGACTGATTAGAAAACGGCAGCTAGAGAACGCATACAAGATGATGCCATTTGTCATGGCGCGGTGGCGTGGCGTGTTCGAACGTTGAATTTCGATATTCACGATAGTTCCATTCGGATGGCGCATTGGCGGGACGCGCTGGCTTTTCGTCCATTTGGAAATCCAACTACCCGCGCTAAGTAATTTTTTAACGCTACAGTTTTGACATTCACGGATTGATTTTGGCGCGGCGCTGCTCTATTCGGCTTGCTGGAGCGATCGGAGTGCGATATGTTCAGTTGCACAAACGTCTACTAAATTTATTTTTACCAAGTGGTCCTTTCTAGGTAACTTGGAGAATTAGAATGTGATAGATAGAAGGTGGACTAATCCTAATATGACATTAGCGCTATAAATGTTGGTGCAATTGGGTGATAAACTGAGTTATTGATATTTTCTCTTGCAAAAAAGACTTACTTAAAGATATTTTTTCGAAAACTTAATACAAAAGTTAACATATTATGATCTAGAAATAGAGAAATAAAATAAATAATAATCGCTACGCTTAGGACTGTTTCCTGCTAAACGTGGGAATACTTACTAGATCTAGATAGATGAAAAGTGGATGACGATGACAAGTCAGTTCTTGCGTCCGTTTGAATTAATATGAATGGCTTTGTTTTAAATAAAATGATATCATGCCATTTTTTTAATTTTACCGTAAAAACTGTTTGAGGAACTTATGAACGCCGTTTCTTGCCTTATACTATTACTGTACGTAACTTGTCAAAAAACTTGTTTACGTGGTTAGTAAAATAACTTGTTTAACGTCGTTTTCGCAACAGACGTTTTTTAAACATTACTTAATAAATTTTTATTTGAAAAAAAAAATGGATTTCGTGGCCGCTATGTCTGCCATCTTATCCTTTAAAGTACCTCCAAGCCGCAGTGTTCGTATTGTTTTCCGGTTTGGAGATAAGACAACCGATAAAATCGTAGAGCGTTCTTTTCTTGTTAAAATTTTCTTATTTTTTAAATATAAGGCGCGAATTTGACTGGCTTTTTCTCATTGCTTTTTATAAACTTTTCAAACATAAAGAAACATGAATAGAAATGTGTTATTGTTACCTAAAGTCATTTTTTGGAGTTTTCAGGAACATAAAATAGTACATTACTATAAACTAACACGATTTCCACGATTTAAAACATTAAACAGCACTTAAATCGCGCAATAATACGTCTAGATTGTATTTACAACTGCCGTGGTCACGAGAAGTCTAGGTTATAACTGACCATTGTTATGCTGAAAGAAACTAAGAAAAATACCGGTTTTGACATTCAGTCTTTTTTAAGTAATTAAATAATTTTTCATAGAAATCTATAAAAAAATGATGTTTAGTTTAGGTTGTTTATTCATCAATGTAATATTACAATATAAATTGCATTGCATGTCAAAGAATACAAAAATAATTAATAATTAAAACAACAACAGGTATGTGTTATTTTAAGATCAAACACACAGCGCGTGGGACGGGACGGCGACGGGACGCTGGCGGGGCGTCGGCGGGGCGTGTAGGTCACACTACTGAGACCCTACTTTGAAAGTCGAAGTTCAAAGTTACGTTAGTTCCATCCCTTTCCTGCGGTTTAGTCTCGAATGACGAGTGACAAGGATGAAGCTAACGAACTTGTAAATTCTTTTATATTTGTTCCCGAGTCTTGTCTATGTATTTAAGTATATATTTCTCTATATAAGTATTTATATCGTTGTCTAGTACCCATAGTACAAGCCTAGAGCTTAGTTTGGGACTAGGTCAATTGGTGTGACATTGTCCCCTGATATTTTTATTTTTTATCTATTTTTACCCGACTGCGTCAAGAGGAGGGTCAGGTATGCTTTTCGAGTGTATGTATGTATGTATGTATGTCTGCAGCCTAAACGGCTTGATGATTTTAAAATTATTTTTACATATGTATGAGGTCTCATTACATTCATTTTGGTGGTGGGAGTGACATAGGCTATATGAGAGGGTTTTTTTTTTAATACATTATACAGACTAAAATATCAAAACGCTTATTTTCTGGAATGGAACAAATCAATGGAATGACGTGCTAAAAATAAGTCGCTTACACGAGAATATTGTTTTAAAAATCTAGTTCATAATGGCGTATCTCACTTTTTGATTGTTTCTGGTCTTCTTCTGCATAACTATGGTCAATTGTCTAGGACAATTATACTGTACTTACTATTATGAATTAGGTATAAAAGAAAACAATCGTTGTCGACAAGATATAATGCAGGAAAAATAAGTTAATTGTGTGTCTAGTTTGCCTCATGTAAAATATGATCTTTTTTCTTTGATTTATACAACATTCCGTTGTTCCGTTGCTATCTCTATATTTATTTATAGTCTTTCCAATATGCGAACCTAACCGAATATGGCTATTTGAAACGAATTATTACCAAAAAGAAAGATTTTGCGAACTGTTTAATACATTACAAATTAAAGTGTCATTTTTTTATTTGCCTACATAATTTAAAAAAAAAAATTGTTGAAATACTTATCTAAGACGTTTACATAGTTACTTATATTAAACTCTCAATAAACCCACGAATAAAAGCACTTAAAAAAAATTAAGCTATTTGTTAAACACATGCACATTATTAACCTTACATATTTCTATTATTTACTTAAATTTACCCTTCGATTACATCCGCATCCGGTTCAGACCTGTTTATGTTATAAAAGACAATATTTTTATTATAAAGATCAATCATCAATCATCTACATTTGAATATATATATTTTTTTGTGTTTTAAAAAGCATCAATATTATAATTAATTCGTATGTAATAATAAAAGAAAAGAAACCTAAAAAGGCGCTAATAATAAAGTATTATTATTATGTTTACATTTATAATTGAAACTGATACTGTGATTATTAGAAACTCGAATAATAATTTGTGACTGTAGTTCCACAACCACCGAAATTATTAAATATTCTTTAGTAGCAAGTAATGAACAGCTATTACAAGTCGACACTTAAAGCCAATTCCATTGACGATTCATATCTATCTATATATATCTATATATATATATATATATATAATATATATATATATATATATATATATATATATATATATATATATATATATATATATATATACATATATATATATAAAAAAGGGAAACTTGACTGACTTATATATCAACGCACAGCCAAAACTACTGTACCTAGAAACTTGAAATTTGGTACAGGGGTTCGTTTCATGATGTAAGTGAGCACTAAGAAAGGATTTTCCAAAAATCGACCCCCAACGGGAAGAAATGGGGGGAGTAGCGGGAAACTAATTCTGCGCGTACGAAGTCGCGGGAGCCCTCTAGTAATCATAATAAAATTGATCAAAGACTACAATCCAACTTACTGCAAAGTCTGATTAGGTGGCCGTAGTAGCCCTTTACTACCACCCTGCTCCTTCTTCTCCTCTATCCGATCCTCCGGTTCCGTCTCCAAGGTCATCTGGAACTTCTGGAGATCAGGAAGCACCTCCGTCTCGTCTCCCATCTCCCATGAGGGCTCATCACTGTCTCCAAGGACGAACCTCTTCGACGTCCGTCTCTTCAGCATGTTGTAGAATTGTAACACGTACTGCGCTATTTTTGCAAATACTCCAATACCAGGGATCATACACTTTTATCACTCACTTCGTCATTTTAAACACTGTAATTTAACTCTTTGATCAGGATTTAGCGTTTAGCAATTTTGAAGCGTTGTTGTCACAGCCACCTTTTGCAAAGTGTTCCTTACACCACTTTTAAATTAGCATAAGTATGTCACCTTTAACATTAATTTATATTGTAAAGTGCGTAAGTTACGTCAAGATATATTTTTTTTAACGTTAGGATTGCGATGTTTTGACATTGAGAGCGAACGCGTCAGTGAAGACTGGTGTGTATTTACGTCCATCTTAGTGGTAATACGTCAATTTGAAGAATAAACGATGACGATATTATCATTTAACGACATTTTAAGGTGTTTTTGATTGCTAGGGTCAAGTTAGAGGCATTATCAACAGTATAAGAACTGAATCCTGATTTTTATATGATATAGAAGCTAACTAAAACGGTGCGTCAATGCAACTCCAATTACTGGTCTGGTTGTTTTCCAAATAAATTAAGTCGTTAATCGTGGCTTGATTGGTAGTAAATGCCGACAAAACTAGGGGTCCCGGTTTAATTCTGGGTAAGGGCGAATATTTGAGTGGCACGTTTGTGTTCCAGAGAGATTGTAGATGATTTTCACGCATTTAGAGCTTAGTTTGACAATAGGTAAATTTTGTGTGAGATCTCTTGATATTTAACAAGAAATACTACAAGAAATCATGACTTGGAAACCCAAATACAAGTAACAATTATTTATTTTATTTTGTTTAAATTTTGTCTAAAGCGCAACAAACACCATTTTAGGTTTTCCCGTGCACTAACGAGGTAAAAACCTTATCGGAAAGTGACATTATGCCTAATTCACATAATGCGAGTTGGTGTGATTACTGCATTACTTATGGCGACTAGCGTCGTGTAACTGTATAATGTACTTACGTTACTAAGTTACTAGGTTGTATACGTTTGACAATGTATACAACCGTTAATCATTTAAATTTCCCAATGCATGTTACTGTTAGTACTGTTATAAGCCAGTGGGCCAGCAGCTCGCGTTCGAGTTGCTACCTAGTTCTGTTTACACTTAATTAGTAATTGCTTGTCTGTTTATAGCTATTCGCAATCCTGTAACCAGTAGAGTCAGTCAGGGGCAAGTTTTATAAAGCTACAAGTTACAATTTTACAGGTCTTAAATGGCAAAACTGCTCAAATGGCTGTGGCTCGTTTCACGAAGCTACAAGTTACAAATTACAAGCGGAACCCTCTTTCTAGCAGTACGAATTAGAAAGAGACTTCCGGTTGTAATTTGTAACTTGTAGCTTCGTGAAACGGGCCTCTGGTCTTCATTGGTCGAGGTTGTGTCAAATGGAAACTTGTAACCTGTAAATTGTAATTTGTAGCTTTATAAAACAAGCCCCAGGGTTGAGTTCAAATTCCTAATCTCGAGCTGATGAGAGCAAGCGAGAAAGAAAAAACCTGAAGGCCTATTTTCGTTTAGCACTGTACTGAGTCAGTGCAGTGCAAAACCAGTCAGTACTATTGACAGACAACAGTCGGCAGTAGCTGTCTTTTACACGTTCATGATTTGCGGCGTTATCTATGAAAAGGGACCTTATTGTCGATGGCGCTTCCGCCATTATTAACGATATAAATACAACGTGCCGTGACGCAGTGCGGCGTAAGCGCCATTTACAATAAGGTCCCTTTTCATAGATAACGCCACATCTATAGATTAAACCAACTGCTGACGCCCGTTCACGTAGAATTATGAAAGTCCGTTTTCAGTACACCCCTAGGGTACCTACTTAATGAATGTGTGCATCAGTCAAATGTATTGTTCAAACTCAAACCAATAACATTTAAGACAAATATAATAATTATAGAGTCAAAGAGTTTGAAGCACTTCAAATAACATCCGCGTTTAGTTCAAATATTTGTCTACGTATTGTACGCGCCCGCGACCATGACATTTCTGTAATTTCATACGTAATACGCGTAATAACGGACTTTGAACCGTGTGTTAACAAGTTGAGCGCCGAGAACCCTATTTAGGGACATATTTGAATAAAAAGGTAGTTTTTATTACAGGTGTTAATGTCCAAAACTTGAGGTCAGTAGTGTTGTTGGTTAAACTAGGTATTATTTTGACCAACAAACATAGCATGACCCATTGCGTTAAAATATTACACATTAAACGTTTATAATGTACGTATATTTCTTTCAAGTAGAGCATTTACCATGACGACTATAATAATTGAAACTGCAAAATGTCATTAAATATTCGTCAAAGTGGAAAAATTTAAAGTGAATTTATGTTTGTCCATAGGTATACTCGTAAATTACTTATTCCACGATAACATACGTACAGTCACCAGCAATAATATATTATCCTATATTGGGGGCAAAAATATCTGTTACGCTCTTATACCTCTAGTAATAAAGACGTGTGAGATATTTCTGCAGCCAAAGTTGTGTAATATAATTATTATTGCTGGTAACTGTACCTACATGCTTTATCATTTTAATTACCTAATAAAAGGCAAATATCCTTCGCCTTCTAGAGTAAAATGTAGTTTAGTGACAGGACAGACATGTAGTTTAGTCGGTATTTAATTCATGTATATTTGGCCATAACGCGTTTTATCGACCTACATACCTACATTACCGACAGACAAACAAATCACGCAACAAGTGTATGGCACGTATCGCCCAGCATCTTGAACAGTTTTTATTTACGTAAGTAACCGGTTTATAAGACGTCGATAATAGTTAAAATATGTAATTTTCCTACAACAAGTTCACAAAGCTGAAAACTTGAGAATCAGGTATTATTTAAGCATCAATAACAATTCACAGATCTTTTTAACAAGACACAGTTGACTTGTTACTAATAGAACACTATCTTGGTAATAATTTACTACATTGATATAATACGGGTACTTTAAGTGTAATTGACATACGATTCAAGGCAGGCAACGCTATTTTTGTGTGGCAACAATGGCTGCTGTCGGGACACAAGGGGTTGTAAACTTAATAATAAATAAGGGATTTTTTGACACACAAAATTATATGAGTCTATTATGCCTGGTTGCCACTAATTTTGCCGGATCCGGTAAGGGTAGTGGCTGTACAATTTATATGAAGCTGTTCACATTATGCCGTGTGAACAGCGTCATAAGCCACTAGCATTACCGGCATCCGGCAAATTCGCCGGTCCGGCATAGTGGGAACGGGGCCTTATACGTGACAGTTAGTATCGATATCGGTTATCGACATTTTTACCTCCCTAGCACTTGAAAGTAGTAGTTATAATTAACCTATTTTACCTGTGGAAACTGTCACGCTAAGGTTAATGCAAATTGTCTATGGTTAATAAACTAACAACAGAGAAATATAATAGTAAAATAGTAGTAGTCTGTAGAGTAAAATAAAATCAAGAATGGCAAAAAAAACAAAATATCATACTTTTACATAGCGCCACACAAACTAACAGTCCGTGTCGGTTGGTATTGCTGTCAGTTCATCGTATTAGAACCCTGACCGATGAGTGTCTCTGAATTTTTTTTTCTACAGACATTGACTTGATTGGCGTTTTTTTACAGTTTTGGACTGCAGGGGCAGGGTTTTTTTTCTATTTTTGTGTGAAAATCTTAATGCGGTTCACAGAATACATCTACTTACCAAGTTTCAACAGTTCTTATAGTTTCGGAAAAAAGTGGCTGTGACATACGGACGGACAGACAGACGGACAGACATGACGAATCCATAAAGGTTCCGTTTTTTGCAAATGGCAAAAAAACAAAAAAAAATGGCTACGGAACCCTAAAAACTGGTTAAGTACGAGTTGGGTGTAAACGTAAAATAGAAGTCGTGACTAATAATTACATTTTACTTATTAACAATGGACTACTTTGCTACCAGAACACTAGATTTGTCATGCGACAATAGCATGGACACGTTTTATAAAGCTACAAGTTACAATTTTACAGGTCTAAACTGGCAACACTGCTCAAATGGCTGGTCGGCTTTGGTTGAGGTCGTGTCAAATGGAAACTTGTAACCTGTAAATTGTAATTTGTAGCTTTATAAAACAGGCCCCAGGTTTACACGTTAGCCTAGCCTGGGTTCGATTCCCAGTATGGGAAGTGTGTATCGTTGTATAGTACCCATAGTACCTACAAGCTTAGTTTGGGACTAGACCAATTTGTGTGAAATTTTCCCCTGATATTTGTCTTTTTTTTTAATTATTTAAAGTTACGTTTGTGGTTAGACGTCTGTACCTAAAAGGGATAAAGGATAGAACTCCTTGTGTAGGTGACATGTCAATATCTTGGACCATGTATAAAGATAAATAAGTGATAATTGTATCGACATTAAGCATATTTGTCGATTTTTAAGCGTACAATGATTTTTATTGTCAAAGTATCCGAGCATCAAAAAGTGAAAGAAGCTATAACAAAGCTATAAGTGATTAAGGGCTGACCCTTTTCCGGTCTGGAATCCGATGATGAGTCGAGATGAAAATCGATAAATAATGCATAACATGGAGCGCGGCTCCGGCCTCCGGATTCCTATGATATTGGAAAAGTCAGGAAAATAAGAAATATTAGAAGTCGAGAGTTTAACTATCGATATACATTATATCGATAAATTTAAATATCTTAAGTCAACTTTTTCACTATTTTCTTAGTGGATACAACACAATTGAGATCCTAAAATATATTCTCTAAGTTTGTTAAGCAACGTTGACGATTGCGTTTGTCCGATTAAAATTCATGACACGTTACGTGATTTTTGCTATTTCAGTGTCGTTATTTAATCTTCTTCATTCGCGTTCTGAATCATTAAGATGAGTAATTGCTATTAAGTGACCTTCAAATGTTGCAAATTTATTTGCCAAATACACGGAATGTTCTAGACAATTCT
Organism: Acleris cristana; assembly: GCA_948252455.1. Taxonomy (NCBI): domain Eukaryota; kingdom Metazoa; phylum Arthropoda; class Insecta; order Lepidoptera; family Tortricidae; genus Acleris; species Acleris cristana. Next base: position 2,073,858 of record OX411801.1, read on the forward strand.
AAACCAAGAGAATTAATTAACGCTCGATTTACCCTTAACCTTATAAAAAACTGGTTTTACTAACGACAGTTACGAACCATATTACAAAATTGAATGCTAATAAGGCTAGCCAAAGTTAAATAGATACATTTGAAAACGTAAATTTGTTAATTACTAAATGATTTCAGGTTCTGCAACATTATGTCAACCTGTTATGTGAATGGAATATATTTTAATATCCGACCTTCGTCAGCCTTACTAACCTCTTGTTTGCCACTGTTACATAGCCTGCCAACCTCGGAAATTACGCCCCATAGTTACATGGTTTACATAAAGCGCACACAGTTTCTACTTCTATTTACCTACCTCCACGGGCACGTTTTATAAATAAATAAATATCAGGGGACAATGTCATACCAATTGACGTAGTCCCAAACTAGAGCTTTTGTACTATGGTTACTAGACAACGAGATACATATTTATAAAGAGAAATTCATACTTAAATACATAGAAAACATCCAAGACTCGGGAACAAATACTAGCTCTCATCACACAAATATCTGCCCTTACCGGGATTTGAACCCAGGACCGCCTAGCTTCGTAGGCAAGGTCACTACCAAGGGCCTGTTTTATAAAACTACAAATTACAATTTATAGGTTATAAGTTTCCATTTGACATAACCTCGACCAATGACGACCAGCCATTTGAGCAGTGTTGCCAGTTTAGACCTGTAAAATTGTAACTTGTAGCTTTATAAAACGTGCCCCAACTAGGCCAACGCCTCGTCAAAGCTAAAATAAATAAAGCTACAAGTAACAATTTTACAGGTCTAAACTGGCAACACTGCTCAAATGGCTGGTCGTCATTGGTCGACGTTGTGCCAAATGGAAACTTGTAACCTGTAAATTGTAATTTGTAGCTTTATAAATCAGGCCACAGGCTTCTAGACAAAGTTTTAAAGCAGTGAATTTTCTTTTGGTTTGCCAGACTCATGTCTCATGAGCTGAGAAACTTGAGTCGTCGAGTTGGTCGACGGTTGCTGCGACATAGCTGCTTAACTCAACCCCTGACCTCAAGCAACTTTTAGTTACATAAAAACTGCTACTTCAAAACTCTACCAACTTTGCGACCTCCATTGTTTTTAATTGCAATGCAAAAAGTTTGACGGCTATGTGTGTGTCTGTAGCACCGTAGCTCTTAAACGGGTGAACCGATGTGGATGCGTTTTTTTATTTGAAAGCTGGTTTTCTTGAGGTGGTTCTTAGCTAGGTTTCATGAAAATCGGTTGAGCCGTTTAAGAGATATCAGCTCTGAAAGAAGGGGTCACTTATATCTGGGGTTTTACCTATCTAATAGTTATCTCTCAAATCCCTTGATTGTTGAAAGATGATTTTAACGTAATTTCTACCTTCAAATTTGGCATTACAGTATCTGTAGTTCCACGGGAGTAGGGTTGCCATCCATCCGGATTTATCCGGTCATGTCCGGACTTTTAGACTGTAGTCCGGACTTTGTTCGGCTGTTTAATTTGTCCATATTTTTTTTAATTAGATGGCCTTCCGTGCCTCTGTAACTAAATAATTAATGTTTCACTTTTGTGACTAAAAAGTCCGGACTTTTATTGAAATGTCAGGCTTTTTTTCAGGACTTTTCGAATGCCTAAATGGAGTACACGGGAGCACTGTAAGGGTATTCTTTTACTCAGACTGGTTCGGCGAGCTATGTCGGGTTTTCTCAAGGTCACGGCGTACCAGTGTGGCAGACACGCATCGCTATGCGTTGCTAGCCCTTGCAGAGATCATTTTAGACCGGCCATGCAGAAGCACCGATAGTTGATGATTACGTACATGCCCCCGACGTTTACCAATAGCAGATGTAATATTCATCGCGACATCACCTGATACATAACAGATATTTCGCGTTGTCGAAGACGCTTTGATATCCCGCCTTGAGTAAATAATAGCAAGGCTAGCAAAAATGAGCAAAACGGCCTTCTTAAAGGTATGTTTTCCTGCTGCAGTGTGCTTTTATTGTACTGTTTATTTTGTATTTTTTGGCTACCTACCTAGTTAGTTAAGTTTAACTATGGAACAATGCTATGGTTTGGCGATTAATTTAAGTGCGTATCGTATCTTATCTTATATTACTAATTTTATAAATGAGAAAGTTTAGATGTTAAAATGTTTGTTACTCAATCACGCTTCAACCACTAAACGCATCGCGATGAAACTTGGCACACATATAGATTAGGACCTAAGATAGGACATAGGATACCTAGTTTTATCCTAGAAAATTTAAAAGTTCCTTAGGGAATAGCGATAATCGAAATCTAAGCCGTGGAGATCGCGGGCAAAAGCTAATATATATTAAGAATATTCTGTTTCTTAACTACCTTTAAAGTGTAAATGTAATTAATAATTTTAAAAATGTTGTAAAAGTTATGATAATTCCAGACACTAAAAATGTTATTATTGTATGTATCTATTCTGAATCATATTTATATCTGCGTTTGAAACCCAATATAAAAATTACAAATTTGATAACATTTAGTTGTTTTACGCGCAGATACCATGTGCTGTTGTTATTATCTCTTATCATTCATTATCACTTTATACCACGATCATCATTCAACACGAATGCATCATATCATCATATTTTATCGTGCACGGATTATAAGCTTAATATATCGATAACAAAGTTCAACTTATACACATCACTAATCAAAATATGGCAACCCAAAAAAGTAAACACAAAATCCGGACCAAATTTCGTAAAAGGAACGCACTCTTGAAACAACACAACAACTTTTTAATAAAAACACTTGCTCACAGTCACAATGAATCTACTACTAAATAGCTATTATTATTTGTACAATATTTTTCCGTATTCAGTGGAGATAATTCTCGGCGCAAGCGTGTTTAAAGCGCGAAGGTTAGATACCTACTACATTTTGCCGCCATTTCTGGCACCTGCGAGCGCTAATGCCGTCACCATTTTGATAGGAAGAGCTAATCATTTAGCGACTTATAAAACGAAAACTAGTTGTAATAAGGTTGTTTATTACAAGTGTGGACGGCAGAAAAAGGTTGTTTGGTTATGAAATAGGTATTTTGTTTACTTAGCAGAAAGTAGAAACAATATAAAGATTTATTGGTCGTCAAGTCGTCAATCACAACCTTACTATGTTGAGGACACGGCCTTGAAGAGAAACGTCAGTGTTATAAGGTTGCTACTTTTATTTTTAACAATATCATTGGACAATCTTACACAAATTGATGACATAAGGCTGGCATTACACCTGTAAGTTTCGAGACGGAACTATGGGTAAGGGTGAGTAGCAAAAATCTGCATCTCTTTCTTGCATAGGTATACCTACCTAGCTTTGTTTCAAAACTTACAGTAATAACTTATAGGTGTAATATCGGCCTAAGTCCCGAACTAAGGCTTGTATTATGGTTACTAGACCACGATAAATATAATTATGTAGAAAAATACATACTTAATAATAGAAAAAGTCCAAGACTGAAGAACAAATAGGTACTCGTGCTCATCACACAAATATTTGCCCATACCGGGAATCGAACCTAGGACCGCTAGCTTCCTAGGCAGGTTTAAGCTCCATCCATCGATCCATGGATCCATCATTTATCTAATTAGGGATAAGCTCGCCTTTGTACATTAGTTTAATAACAATATTGTAATATTTAATTTTTTGTGCAATAAAGAGTTTACATACATACATACATACCACAAACTAGGCTAAAAGAGTCCTCACCTACTTCGTGAGAAAGCATATAAGACCTATAGGTGCCCATTCAATGAATCTTCCAACATAATTATGGAAAACACTGTGATTGCGGAGCATGCATGGTGTAATGAGTGTAAAAATTAAAACCTTAAAACCTTAAAGCTTATTTCAAAACTCATTATAACTCTTAAATAATTGAAAATAAAAATAATTTGAAAAACTTCATAAAAAGAAAGCAAAGAAAGTAACCCTTAATTTGACAATGTTCACCACAGTGAACATACCATATACTTTTTTATTTATGTCCAATTAAAGGATAAGGCGATAACAGACAGACAACGTTTCCAACACGTCATGAGTAAGTAAGTGGGTTACTGTCACCCCTTCGTATTGGAACAGGGATTCAAAAGGAGGTATCAAACAAAAAAAAACAAATTCCTAGACTGTATTATTTTTTTACCTTAATCAGTTTGACAGTTTAAACAGCCCAATAAATGTTGCCGCGGTATGCTTAGTGCTGTTCTTATCGACATTTAAAAAGGTTGTATTTTGGGGCACGTTTTATAAAGCTACAAGTTACAATTTTACAGGTATAAACAGGCAACACGGCTCAAATGGCTGGTCGTCATTGGTCGAGGTTGTGTCAAGGTTTACAACCAGTAAATTGTAATTTGTAGCTTTATAAAACAGGCCCCTGATGTTTCCCATGAGAATTGACATAATACTGAGGCTCTACTTTGAAATCCGTAATTCGAACTTCGTCTATTGCTATCCCTTTTGCTCTCGACGCGTCACTAATTCGCAAGAAAGTGACAGGGCGATCCGAAGTTCGAATTACTGATTTCAAAGTGGAGCCTCTGGACAGTAACTAGTGACGGTGACTAAGGGACAGTTCAGATGTGGAAGGACTATGTGCTGGGGCTCTACTTTGAAATCAGTAATTCGAACTTCGGATCGCCCCATCACTTTCTTGCGAATTAGTGACGCGTCGAGAGCAAAAGGGATAGCAATAGACGAAGTTCGTATTACGGATTTCAAAGTAGAGCCTCAGGGTCCGTCTGGATCGCCACCACCATCTTATCCTTTAGCCTACCGCCAAGTAGCATTCGCATTGTTGTGTTCCGGTGTGGGGATAAAACAACCGGTGACATTACTAGCATAGAGGCATTCCATCCATCTTATTCCTCAAGGTTTCCAACGCATTGGCACTCTTATTATACTCGAAACTCGAATTCAAGACCAAAATCCTAACCTCAACGGGCGCACATTCGCTGTGATTACTGCATTTTGGTTTAAGTGTAGGTATTTTTATCAATAAAACTTACCCTAATATTACTGGTTACACGAGTTCTCATTCATGTTTTTATGAAATAATGTTAAAATAACTAAATAATTAAGATGGGAACTGTCAGATTTTCGTCTTGAATTTGAGGTTCGAGTATAGGGTATGCGCGCAAGAGCAACTTAGTTGCCGAGCGACAGAACATCTGTCTCTTTTTCAAGTTCGAAGTACAAAAACGTGCAAAAGAGACAGATGTATTATTGCTCGTGCGCGCATAGCCTTAGGATTGTAGTTTTAAGATTGTAGTCTTGCAAATACAAAATTCTGAGTCTCAAATCCCACAAAAAAGACCGGTCAGAGCGTGTAGGACCAGTCGATACTAAAACATCGACATTTTCTCATCACTATTTAAGTTCTGGCAATACTTTATTTGTCAAAATAGTACGTCCCAATAAATATTCTACATACCTTCCTCTAGATTTAATCTCTAATGACGAGTGATAAAGATGGTGCACGTACTTAACTTCGAACTTCCATTTTCAAAGTAGGGCCACGGAATAGAAAAAACAGTGGAAGTGTCATGAGCTTCGCTTAGCGCAGACCTGTTGTCGCCAATACTCAAACTATCATAAAAACAACACGCCACCATGGAAAATGTTTTTGGTGCGGCTATCGTTTTTACATTCCAAAATAGCACAATAAGGCACGCTTCTGGATTTATTTCGTATTTTAAAAATATCGAAATAAGCGATCGCGGCAAAAGTATATGGTAGGTTATGCGGAACTCCGCATAACTATGCCACACGTTACACGCCCACTTGACACTTCTACTGTTTTTTCTGTTCTGGGGCTCTACTTTGAAATCAGTAATTCGAACTTCGGATCGCCCCGTCACTTTCTTGCGAATTAGTGACGCGCTGAAAGCAAAAGGGATGGCAATAGACGAAGTTCGAATTACGGATTTCAAAGTAGAGCCTCTGTGGTAGGGCCTCAGATAAAACTACTATAATCATAGGTCGATAGATTAATTGACAGCACCTACGTGACACGATAAGTTGCTTACAATCTGTCCTGGGGCTCTATTTCGAAATCAGTAATTAAAAAAAAAAAATGTACACTTTTTTTGGAAAACGCCCACCTACACTTTTGCACTTTATTACAATGAAATAAGGTGCAAAAGTTATTTAACTCGCTGTAGAACAGTACCTTCAATTACGTAACAACGAGGAAAACATGTTTTTGATAAGGTTTCCCTCTGAACTTGTCCTACTTTTTTTCGCGACCGAGATTGCATTATAAATTGGTTAGACGAAACCCTAGGCTGCAAATTATTTGAACAGGGTGACCAGTTCATTGGCTATTGTAGGACTTTTTCCCAGTTAAAAAACATAATAGCTCATTTACACTATCGGCGATGATCGTTGATGGTCTGGGGCACGTTTTATAAAGCTACAAGTTACAACTGTACAGGTCTAAACTGGCAACACTGCTCAAATGGCTATGGCCCGTTTCACGAAGCTACAAGTTACAAATTACAAGCGGAACTCTCTTTCTAGCAGCAGGAATTAGAAAGAGACTTCCGCTTGTAATTTGTAACTTGTAGCTTCGTGAAACGGGCCACTGGTCGTCATTGGTCGAGGTTGTGTCAAACGGAAACTTGTAACCTGTAAATTGTAATTTGTAGCTTTATAAAACAGGCCCCTGTGGCCCGTTTCACGAAGCTACAAGTTAGAAATTACAAGCGGAACTCACTTTCTAGTAAAAGGAGTTAGAAAGAGACTTCCGCTTGTAATTTGTAACTTGTTGCTTCGTGAAACGGGCCTTCGTCTATAATCGGCACGATGATCGTGCAAGCAGTGCAAGCACTATCGCCGGTAGTAGTTTTCGCCGAAAGTGTAGAGGGCCCATAACATGAAGTGTCATGTTATAAAATTATATTGTTTTTTGTACTGATGATGAAACTTTAGATAGGTAAGGTTTTGTTAAATTAAATAAATCCCCATTAAATCAGTAAAAATAAATGCTCTTTAGTTTCAACGCCTGCAATATTTATATGAGCAATATGATGCAAAGAAACTTTACTCTGATTATATCAGGCGCTGTAGTTAAGTTTACTTGAGCAACATAATTCGAAAAGGGAAGTAATTAAATGGTCAGCCGTTATTAAAATTGATCAGCAAAAAAAATCAGCAATTAATTCATTTGGGCAGCATAAAAAGATTTGGGTGGCAATAAATAAAAATCAGGCTACAACTCTTTGTTCAGCAAACAATTTATAAACGGGTAACATTTTAAACAATTTCGATCAGCTTTTTTTGTCATTTGTCTGCCTAATAAACAGTCGAGCTGCAAAATAATTATTTGGGCAGCAAGATTTTACAATTGGTCAGCAGAGAAAACATGTCTGTAAGCAGTTTAATTAAGAGGTATTCATATTAAAATAATGGTCATCTATAATATAGAAGTGGATTGCGTTTAGTTTGAAAAGTCAGCAGTGTTAAGTTTTGTCACACAATTTTCTATCACAATCACACCCTAGATTAACCAAAATTTGTATCATAAATATGAGGTAGGTTAGGTTAGGTTCGTTTTTATATCAGGCCCGGAGGGCCAGAACAACCCAGAAATAGGAGATCCGCGTGAGCGGAGCTCCGTCGACTCTGTTAAATTTGTAAATTTGATGGTGGGTTTGGGATGTGTGTGTTGCCGGCACGGCAGTAAATTTGTTAATTACACCTTTGTGTACACAACTGTACCCAAAAGTGTATCTATTAGGAAACACTGCATTGATATTTAAAAAGGGGATCTATAAGGAATAAAGGCGAACTTTTTCAAGGGTGTATCTGCGAGGAAAGTGTGCCCTAGAGGAATAATCTATATATATAAAAGGCTAAACTGACTAACTGACATATCAACGCACAGCCGAAACTACTGTACCTAGAAACTTGAAATTTGTTACATGGGTTCCTTTCATGATGTAAGTGAGCACTAAGAAAGGATTTTCCGAAAATCTACCCCCAACGGGAAGAAATGGGGGGGAGTAGCGGGAAACTAATTCTACGCGTACGAAGTCGCGGGCGTCCTCTAGTTCTATATAAATTGAATAATTTACAAAAAAAGAGAGTATATTTGAATGAACTTTGTAATAGTTGCGCCCATTTTGTTGATGACCAATTTGATTTTATTGCTTCCTTTTTTCTGCTGGACAAAATGAATTATTTTGCTCACCTTCTGATTGCTTACCAAAATTTAATTATCTGTGGTTCGTTCAATGCAGCTCAAATATTTAATTTGCTGACCAAAATAATTTAGAGCAGCCCAATATGTCATTAATTGCCGACAGATTTATAAAAGTTTGCTAACCATAAGTTGCTTACCAACTAGCTATTTTGGCTGACCAAATACATATTTCTGTTCACCAAAATGAGAATATTTTGCTGACCGGTTAATTGATACCCATTCGAAAATATATCTAGCAAAGCGAAAAATAATAATTGCATGTTTACTAAAAAAGTGGTTATAGTGGAAAAGTCAAAGTTAAGGTTGGTGCAGACGTAACCGCTCGACACGGCTCGGATCGGTACGGCGCGCGCGTTAACGGTATTTATCTACACACGTATAATAAGTCCTCTATTATGCGTTCAAAACCCGTAGGCAATGACCAGCATTACCTGTGGTAGTAGGTGACAGCGATGACAGCTGTTAATTTTGGAAGCTGTTCCAAATTTGGATCTCATTACTTTAGGTACAATATTCGATAACGTTAATTTCATTACGTTACAGCTGTCATCGCTGTCACCTACTACCACAGGTAATGCTGGTCATTTGCCTTTCGGCTTCTGAACCCTTAGTCTGAACCCATTACGCAACCGTCTCGTAAACTACCATTATACTATGACATACATAAGAGTGCGAATACGCTTGACGGTAGGTTTTGGTTGTCGTTTTACTCGCACAAATAGTTACAAACCTAAACTGTCGTCGCCACGTTTGTTATAATCATACATGTCTCATCAAGCCTTAGGTTCACATGACATTATCGTAATAATGGAGCGACAAAACCACATGCATGATAATATAGAGAGATAGTAATATAAATCTGCTTCGCATTAATTTACTGTTAACGTCAACTCCTTGGGTGCCGCGTTCGACGCCACAGGGGGTCCCGTCCGAGAGTCATTCCTCCCTTATTACCGGTAGTCCCTGTCGTCTAGCACGGAGCCCAAGGGCGGGACCCGAAGGTCCCCTGTTGATCCTCCACACTCCTCTACAGATCAACCCAGGCCTCCAAAACAATATTAATATTTTGCCATCTCTTTACATCAATACCTACATTATTACAGTTTATAAGCGCTTACCAGTGTACAATACAAACAATTATATCTCACTTCACAAACCATCAACCAATCTCATCTAATCATCCTCCATCTTTTTTCTCATCTCCTTTTCCCGCCAAAGCTAGATGACACCTCTCTCAGAGTTGCCAGTCATAATTATTTCGTCTAAAAATTACTACCGAACTAAAGGGGTTCACTCACCAGGGGCCCGTTTCTCAAAGCGTATTAGTCTAATAATATTAGTGTTTTGTCTCGTAAATAAAACTAAAAAATGTGACAAAACACTAATATTATTAGACTAATACTTTACGAGAAACGGGCCCCAGCATGCATATCGCGATCATTCGCGACATAAACAACATATAACTCACCTGAGCTTGCTTCTCTTCTCAGCCAAAGCCAGTTGCTGTACCGTAGTAAGCTTAGGCCGCAGATTGGGGGGAGGCACGTTTGGGAAGAAGTCCCCCCCCTCATTAGCCGGTTCATCGTCCACCTCCTCGCCAACGACGAAACTTGGCTTTTCCTGGAACACAAAACGTTAACATATAAGCACAAAATCAAAATTTAAAAAAAAACTTTGGTATTTTCAGATACCTCGACTGTCATTTTAAAACGTGTTTTGAAAAATAGTGGTTTTACCTCATAAGCAAACTTTTTTCTGCATTATTTACTGAGAATAAATAAATCAAATTTCTGCTAATGGCTAAAGAGCTTAAACGCCATATGGTGATTTCTACGTCACAGCTAATACATTATAAGTCACCAATATTGTATACAGACCTTATTACTGTGGCAATAAGGTCTATGTGTACATGTTTTTGCAACTTTGTGCGGATATTTATTTTTAACCTTGGCTGTACAAACAAAATGACGTCATTCCGACAACTAACGCTTTTTCAGCGAGTAGCGGCAGTGGCTCACGAAACGCTGTCCAAACACTATTTTACTGTACAATTTTCTTAAGGGGCTTCTAAACGGGCCATATTTTCACTGCAATATGTGGCCGGCAACTATTGGTGTCTTTCTCTGACATACGAGTAAGAGAGGGACACCAATAGTTGCCGGCCACATATTGCAGTGAAAATATGGCTCGTTTAGAAGCCCCTTTAATAGCGATCGATAATCTTCGTTTTTCTATGACCCACGATTATTGACAAATATAATGTCAGTTGCGAGTGCAAGCGTGATAGCTAAGGCATTACTTTGAAATCCGTAATTCGAACTTCGTCTATTGCTATCCCTTTTGCTCTCGACGCGTCACTGATTCGCAAGAAAGTGACGGGGCGATCCGAAGTTCGAATTACTGGGACCCAATTCTCGTGACTTCGAGATGATTTTTCATGCGAGATATGTCGAAAAAATGTATGTAGTTGACAGTTCATCTCGCATGAAAAATCATCTCGAAGTCACGAGAATTGGGTCCCTGTATTCGTGTAAACTACTTCTTACTACTAGGCGTTGGTTTATAAAAAAACTTACGTTCTCTTCAATCTTCACATCATCAGAGTCGATCTTCTCGAAGTTGTCGCTCTCGCTCGAGGAGCAGCGGACCTGCTCTTGATCTCCCATCTTCGGACCTGGAATCAATAACGAAACACTTTTATAACTACTTTACTAACACCAACGGACCACATAGTGTCTTAATTTAAATTTAAATAAATAAATAAGTAAACATCATATCAGTATGTATATTATATACGTTTATATGTATAGTTCTTGACTATTATGTTCAGCGATTTTTACTACATTTTTACACTTATCAATTTGATTTTGGCCTTTACTTTTGTCGTATTTCTAAATAAACTAAATCCGTACCTACTAAGTAATATTTGTTTTCTTACGCTTTCACAGCGGAGATATCCTCCGTACCATAATTAATTTAAACTCGTTAGCGGTATAATGAAAGATTGAATTTTGAAATATGACAATAGTGAAGGGCAAAATCAAAGTGGGATGTATTATAAATATTATAATAATCAGGAATCAGCGACTCCATGGATCCTAAAACCACGGTTTGCCAGCAAAAGTCCTAACCCTAATAATGAGAGAACAGAAATGCCAGGAGCGGTTGCTTCTTGACTAGACTGTATGCAAAATGCTAAGCTAAAGTGTATTAAAGTATGCTGCGTAAATAAAAGCGTGTGGTTGCCGGGTTAGAATAATGCCACTCCATGTCTTCCCGTGGACGTCGTAAGAGGCGCCTAAGGGAATAGAGGCTTGTAGTGCTGTTAGGCGATGGGCTTGCAACTTGTCACTAATACGCTGGTAAACATCTTAGCCTTATTGTGCAAAATGTGGTTATAGAATTATCAACAAGTTTTTAAAGTTGTCGGTAATTCTGTAGCTCTGCCTACCCCATTCTGGGATTACAGTCGTGAAGGTATGTATGTAACTATGAATGTATATGTATAAATGTTTATTCTACGAACCAGGAATACAAAACATATTTAAACACAACATTGCCGCCATTTTTTTTGTTTAAATTTTAACACCACACACTACTCACTCTTAAACATAATGAAGACTAAATAAAATAATAACATATACAGAAAAGTAAAAGTAGTTACTAAGTAATAAAAGTCATATAGCGGAACCAAATAATGGAGAAATTGGCGACATCGTTTCAAGGTTTCTGTTCCACTCGGTAAAGCTATATTGCCTTTGAAATGCTATTGTATGGTTTTTACAGCCATTAATGTCAAGTAAAAACGGGGCATCAGCAGACACCGTTACCACAAACTTAAAAAAAACCGGCCAAGGGCGAGTCGGATTCGCGCACGAAGCGTTCCTTACCATCCATACTAATATTATAAATGTGAAAGTGTGTCTGTCTGTCTGTCTGACTGTTACCTCTTCACGCTTAAACCGCTGAACCGATTTAGATGAAATTTGGTATGGAGATAGCTTGAGTCCCGGGGAAGGACATAGGCTACTTTTTATCCCGGAAAATTAGACAGATCCCGAGGGAGCAGCGATGAACGACTTCTACGCGGAGTCGCGGGCAAAAGCTATTATCTATATAGCATTAAACATTGCCGTTATTAATATCGAGCAAAAAAACGGCAAAAATATCACATTTGTTGTATGGCCCCGCTTAAATATTAATTTTATTCTGTTTTTAGCATTTTTTGTTATAGTGGCAACAGAAATACATCATCTATGAAAATTTCAACTGTCTAGCTATCACGGTTCACGAGATACAGTCTGGTGACAGACAGACAGACGGACGGTGGAGTATTAGTTATAGGGTCCCGTTTTTACCCTTTGGGTACAGTACCCTAAAAACCATGACGAAAAACAACAAGTATGAACGAATTTTCTATTAAAAGTTATTTCGTGCTTTGTTAGATGATTTTTATTAGGTATAAACTTTAAAGTTAGTCTTCTGATTCTCAGAAACTAATCCTTATCAAATCTCAGTTGCCGCACTCAGAAACGTCAATTAAATTTAATGCTTGATTAAAGTTGCTACTGTCACATTCTTTACTATAGCAAACGAATAAGACAACGCTTCACTAAACAAATATTAAATTTAATTGACTTCTCTGAGTACGGCAGATAGTCGCAATAGTTTTCCATTTAAGTTCATCATTTATTTATTTATTTATTTATCATTTGCTTTTATTTACTTGAGATATTTTTCAGAATTTCCTATTCCCCTAAATCACTGTCACCCTACTAACCTACAAAACCAATCAAACGAAAAGCAACCCTAAACCTTCATCCAAAAGATCAATTTCGACCAACACCCATATTCCAAACAGAACTAAAGCAATTCCTTGCATTTCATCACGGGATCGTTTAGCGAGGAATGCGTTGATGGGAAATTGATCGTTCCTGTACACAATTACCTAGGCGCCAGTAAATTGTCAATGTAATATAGACTATAAGTCCCTTGATTTAGAGAGCAAACTCAGATTGGGAAATTTTTGTACTTAGCTGGTTTTGGTATAGAGATGTTTTTTTTATAATTGACAACAGGTTTTTTTTAAGGTTTTCTGATAAAAATCATGCTTATGGAGGTTTTATCTCAAAAGCGTAAGTACAATTTTTTTTCCTGTTTTGAGAAAGAAAAACAATTCATAAGTACATTTTTTTTTTCTCAATCTCTCAAGGGTTAACTGGAAGAGATCTCTTAAAGGGATAAGTTCGCCTTTGTACATATTTTATTAATTGTATTGCTAATTGGTTTTTCTTTTGTACTTACAATAAAGTGTTTACATACATACATACATTATCAGTGTCATGCTACACCCGCCCGCCCGCTGTGGACTATACTCGAAACTCGAATTCAAGACCAAAATCCTAACCTCAACGGGCGCACATTCGCTGTGATTACTGCATTTTGGTTTAAGTGTAGGTATTTTTATCAATAAAACTTACCCTAATATTACTGGTTACACAAGTTCTCATTCATGTTTTTATGAAATAATGTTAAAATAACTAAATAATCAAGATGGGAACTGTCAGATTTTGGTCTTGAATTCGAGTTTCGAGTATAGTGGTCGGAATGACGGCATTTTGTTTGTAACCTTACGTGGCACTAGCTGTGACATAGAAAATACCATGTAGCGTTTAAGCTCTTTTGCTATTAGCAGAAATTTGTTTATTTATTTTCTCAGTCAATAACGAAAAAAAATTGGTCATGTTTGACACTGGGCAATTCTCGACATTCATCGGGAGAGATCGGGAGTGCAAATGACACGAGATATATTGCTGCATATTCATAATTATATAGTGTGCACTTAACAGTTAACTGCCGCACTCAGAGACATCAATTACATTTAATGCTTGTTTAGTGACGTGTTGTCTTATTCTATTGCTGTAGCAAAGAAAATGACGCAGCAACTTTAAAGCATGAAATTAAATTGACGTTTCTGAGTGCGGCATTAAACCATTTTTATCATATACGATAAAAAATATTCATAGGCCGCATTTCACCAAACTGGAATAAGAGACTTACTCCGAGATTAGTCTATACAAATTCGGCGTTTAATCTAGGTATAAGACCTTGTTCTCGCTTGGTGAAATCCGCCAATAAATAGTTAAGACTGAAGATTAATATAAAGATTAAATATTACTTACAATATTTTGGTAATTTCATAATGTTTTGCATATTAAATTTAGAGTGGCCAAAAACGATGTAAAAATAGCAAAAAACCGGTACTACTACTCTACCCTACATTGACACGATAGTGCAATGTGCATTGTTAAATTTATCAGTGGGGGCCAAACTCAATGAATTAAAAACACTCACAAAAATTCAAAACCGAAGATATTTTGCTATATGCATTTGGGATTTTTTTGGCAGTTCAAGAAATTCTTAAAATACTTACCCCATAAAAAAGAAAACATTTTCACGACAATTTTCCATAAAAAAAATACAATGATAACAACTGGCTGAATGGCAATGACCGCTGCTTTAACAAATAACATCAAAACTGGCGGGAATTTCATATAATTTTAAACAATTACGAAAATACTAAGAATAAAATCTATGATTCCATTTTCAAAATGGTAACCAATTTCACTCTGCATAACTTTTTAAAATAACTTTGTATCTTCTCACTAGTGCGAGGAAAGACCGGTTTTTATCGATAAAAGCGTGACCGTGTGACAATATCTATCTGTGGTTATCTTGTGTCAAATGTCGAGTCAAGAGTCACACAGCGTTACGATTTTGTTTGAAGGTGACATAGGACGAATGATATCGGGCCAAGGAAGTGAAATAGAGGACAAACGGGAGAATTCGCGAGCTTTTGTTCGATACATGCTCGTGATGCGTGTATGATAATTAACCGCGTTTGCTCGGATACTCTTATTTGTCGTTTTTTTACTCCCAAGTACCCTAGTATATATAATGTGAGCGTCTTTTTGACTGTAAGTCTGTACCAGCACAAACGGTGTTTTTAATTCCGTACATATCACATTTTGCAAAGGTTTGCTAGAAATCGGTCTTTCTATCCATCAGTGACGAGTTAAAGGATCTAATATTTTTTATTCCGTGGATAACATTGTCGAGGTTATTTTTACGAAGGTAAATATATCGGTTTGACATTCCAAGGGCCGAGCAAAAAATCGTTTAGAGTGGTTTCCTTTTGAGAATATTTTAGGTTTTCAGTTAGCTGTCACGTTAAATTCTTCATAATGTAAAATTCGAATATGTCACATTGAAAATGAGACGCATATTTTAAGCATACACATTATAAGGTCGGCATAAGGTACAGTCTTAAGAATAGCTATTGAAACGAATGTTTGACCTAGCTAAAATAAATGTTGATTGCTCGACAAAGGTCTAAATTCGGTATTTAGGCCGCGTGCTTCCGTGTTCGCACAGAAGGCGAAAATGGCGCGTTATCGTGCGTAGTCTGAAGGGCCCCAGACATAACAACACGTTATAATAAAATGTATAGATTTCTTAGTGCGTTTTTGCGTCGCAGCTGAATTAAATCTTAGTAAAAAAACCGGCCAAGTGCGAGTTGAACTCGCCTGAACAGGGTTCCGTATTTATATATTTTTTTTTGATAAAATTCTTATAGGTTTTCCTGTAATCTACAAGCTATGAAATAGGTGCATTGTATTTTTATCAAAATTTTAGGCACTGGTCAGGAGTAGGGTATCAGGGGGGAGGTCAGGAGATCAGGGAGGGAATGGTCAATTTTCGTCTTCTTTCATGAATAAAATCAAAGCTATTTATTTTAATTCACTATTGTTCCCTTGTCCTACTGAAGGTACGATACATAGAAAACATCCAAAACTTACGCTCATTCATTTCACAAATATTTGCTCTTACCGAGAATCGAAACCGGGACCGCGAGATAAATGCTTTGTTGATAGAGTCACTTAGAACCAGACTAACTGCGTCGTCAATAGGGTCCAAGGTTTTTTTTTATTGCGATGCAAATTGCAGTAAATGTATTTACAGAGCAGACATTCATCATACAGGGGCTCTATTCTAGAATTAGAATAAGAATAAGATTCATTTATTGTCAGACACTGTGTGTACACGTCATATAAAAGGTCTCACAGTTTGCCCATTTCGGGCGTACAATAGAAAGTAAATATATATTATATTAAAAAAGTCTTAACCAGGTACATACATACATTAAATCACGCCTGTTTGCTAGAGGGGTAGGCAGATACCACTTTTTTCCACCTGCTACGATCCTGACAAACTTTCGCTTCTTCCACATTCATACATCGAGTCATGCATGCACGTCGGTTTCGGGTACCTACTGATTCGGCTCTTTTCCAGTATTTCTCCGATTTGATTCGAAAAAGTACGTTTAGCACGGCCCCATTCAACCCTTCCACTCATTTTCGCTCTGTATATCTCTTTCGTCAACCTTCTTTCATCCATCCTTTCCAAATGACGGAACCATCGAAGCATGCCCTTTTCAATCTTAGTCACTACATCTTCTTTTAGTCCACATTTCTCTCTGACCTTTTCATTCCTTACTCTATCAGTCAGTTTCACACCGTACATACTACGCGAAGAGCGCATTTGAACTGCATTTATACGACTTTCATGCTTACACCAAGTATACATCTGAAATATTCATTTAATTTGTAGAAACTTTTCAATGATAGCCTTTTATTGAGCTTTATTTTAATCCTAATCCCATCTAGCGATTTAATATGTTCAGGCAAATTATGCAAAATGTGGTTATCTACAGAATTATCAACACATTTTTAGAGCGTAGAATTAGTTCCTCGCTACTCCCCCTATTTTTTTTCAGAGAAAACCCTAATGAGGCTATATAAAAATCTCAACAAAATATGAATACCGTAAAAGAGATCACCAAAAATGAAATTTAAATTAAAATCGACCAAGAAATACGAATGATACAAGAATTTTAAACTGTTAATTAGACAGCGATTAGACAAAGATCCGATACGCCGTGTGATGTCGCGTCGGCCATATAAACTCCATGTTAAATTCTGTTTTTCTAGAAGTAGATAGGAACCAATCTTTATTGGCTTATATCTTGGTTATTTTTATAGCTCCTCAAAAAATGATTTTTCTCAACTGTTTATAAAAAAAGTCATGAATACTCCCTATTTGCAAGAGCCTTTTTACTTTTTATTGTCTACGTAACAAAGACAAAAAAGGATGTTTTAGATCTCAAATTAAAGCCCGCTATACATTTGGCTAAATTCAGTGTGCTGAATGAAAAAGACGCTAAAAAAAGACAAGTGTAAAGGCAGTTAGCATGTTAGTCAAGAGGACGCGATTATCCCCTCCACGCCGCCTGTCTAAATTTAGCACACTGAATTTAGCCAAATGTAAAGCGGGCTTTAGGTAACTTTTGTCAAAACTGGTTGTTAACACTTTCTTGGCCGACCTACAGGTCCGCATTGTCGCTTCGTACATTTCAGTTACTCACTCATTTTTAACATAAAACGTCTCTAAATACTTAATATTATTTCAATTACGTGTTCGTTAAATTTCTGTTGAGAGGTTGTGACGCACCTAAACAGGTGATAGGTAACAGGTAACACGCTGCTACCGAAACCAAAACATTAGGTCAAAGTTGACAACATGCCTATCACGCGCATGTCGCGCGTGAAAAATAGACATTTTATTTACATTTCAATGCCGATAACAACTTGAATAATAATCTGTCGCCACTCTAAATAGAGTGATCTTTAACAATAAATCTTAATAATATTGGAGTAAGATCCAAATCTGATTCTAACGAGATGGATATATAACATCTTAGAGCAAATAACTGTCTTTGTATAGCATCCAATCTTGATGACCTACAAGTACCTACATCAATTAAGTAAGAGATATGTAATGTTTTCCTCGTGAGTTCTAGTTCATTGAAAATGTATAGAATTGTATAGAGCAATCGGTCAAGCTTCGCAGTTTTTTTTTTAAATCTTAATTAATGGCTTTCACTCCTTGTTTTAACAAGGTGTATTTCGCCAGTATCGAGTTTTAGACAATCGCCATGGACTTATTAGGGAAACAAGTCCATGGATATCACACGCGAGGACAATTGTTCGGTTAAAGAGATTTACTCTGGTGGACGAAACAGAAGCACATGGGGTTAGCTCCACGCGCTTCTGTTAAGTCCCAGCCTCGCTGTTGCCTAGGTTTTGTTTTAGTGGTGGTAGAAACTGGTGCAGGGTCCGCACGTCCGTTCGGATCACTACCACCATCTTATCCTTTAACTTACCGCCAAGTAGCAGTGTTCGCATTGTTGTGGGAATGAGACAACCGGTGACATTACTAGCATAGAGGCATTCCATCTTAGTCCTCAGAGTTGGCAACGCATTAGCTGTCTTATCATTGCACTGCCTATGGGTCTGAGATCCAACTTACCATCAGGGGCAAGCTACATTTTTATAAAGCCACAAGTAACAATTTTACAGGTCTAAACTGGCAACACTGCTCAAATGGCTGGGTCACGTTTTATAAAGCTACAAGTTACAATTTTACAGGTCTAAACTGGCGACACTGCTCAAATGGCTGGGGCACGTTTTATAAAGCCACAAGTAACAATTTTACAGGTCTAAACTGGCAACACTGCTCAAATGGCTGGTCGTCATTGGTCGAGGTTGTGTCAAATGGAAACTTGTAACCTGTAAATTGTAATTTGTAGCTTTATAAAACAGGCCACTGGACGTCATTGGTCGAGGTTGTGTCAAATGGAAACTTGTAACCTGTAAATTGTAACTTGTAGCTTTATAAAACGGCCACAGGTGGCCTGTGTGCTCGTTTGCCTTACGGTTTAGGCTGTACGTTATCTGCCAGTCAGTTAGTTGAAAAATAACGTTAATGATATTTTTTACACAGCAAAGGCTCGCTTTAGTCAAACATAGAGCCTGGTATGCAAACTTCATCCAAATCTGGATTACCTAATAGCCAAAACAATGGCCGATAAGTCAGGTTTCCTCTTCAATAATAAATAACAATTATTAACCAACCAACCTAAGTTATCCCGTAGTAATAATAACATTCTAATGCGTGCGTAGGTATTTGGACTTTGTTCTAAGGTTTCGTCGACGAAACTGCTCAGCGACTGTCATAGGTCTAGCTCGGCATAACGTGTCTACGAACACGCGCTCTTTTTTTTAATTGAGGATAGTTGTCACAATCGTATTTAACATCAGTAGATCATCACATTTAAAAAAAACCTAATTACTTACTACAGATTTTTGCGAATGTAGGTAATAAAATAAAATAACATATAGCACAAACCATAATAATTACTCTTAAGTTCTGCGATTGTTATACTATAAAACATCTATAAAATATAAGTTAGCACGTGTTGAGACCTATAAAATGTAGTAGCAAGTATAAGAGTACCATTACGTAATAAAAAAAAAAACTGAATTTTGCTGGAAATTATCAGATGTGTTACTAGAGGACGCCCGCGACTTCGTACGCGTAGAATTAGTTTCCCGCTACTCTCCCAGTGCTCACTTACATCATGAAAGGAACCCCTGTACCAAATTTCAAGTTTCTAGGTACAGTAGTTTCGGCTGCGCGATGAAATATAAGTCAGTAAGTCAGGTTTGCCTTTTATATATATATATATATATATATATATATAGATTATTTTATTATTAGCATTATTTTCCATCAATTGAAATGTAGTCTTCTTTAACGACAAAATTTTACAAAGCAATACAAAAGTGTACTTTTAAAAGTACTTGTTTTGTTATTCATTTAAATAACAAAACAAGTACTTGACACCTTTAAGTCAATGTCCCGCGGTAGGTACTTCCGAATTTGAACCTTTTTAGTCTTTTTAAAACACGTCATACGTAATAAGAAGTTGTGCTTAGCGACAGTTAATTTAAAAAGTTAGTAGAGTTCGAGCAAATAGAAGTAAAATTATTGTCTTGTTTACCTATAAAAGGTAATGTAATCACTTGACATGTATAATGTATGCAAATAGTTAAAATACTACAACCGGCATAAAATATTCACAATTGAATGCAAATCAGGTTCTTTTAGCGTCATGTGTGAACGTGAAGGCACGATTTTTAAATGTGCGTCAATTTACACGGAAATATAAAAGTAAATAAAAATAAACTTACTTTCGCTGTCTTCTTTTTGGTTCAAAAACTGCTTAACAATGTAGCAAACGACTGCAATTCCTATGAAGAACGCAATTGTCAACATCAAGACTTATAACAACACATCACAACACTTTATCACATAACGTAAAAAAAAAGAATTAAAAAACTACGCGTTCCCGCCAAGAAATGACACGCGACTGTTCCCGCGCGGTAATCGGGCAACATGCGCGCACCATTCAAATTTAGAATAGGAATTCAATTCAATACAGCGCTGAACGCAACAAAATGAAAAAGCGGTTGTCATTGAACAATGTATTTGTGATTGTGAGGCTTTGCAATTTATTCCGCTAACAGCTTGGAGGAGAACACGGTAAGCAACATGCTTGATTCACGACGACAATCAGGCAAATAAATAGAACATACAATCAAGCGATGACTTGCAGCTTCTTAGATCAGACCGTGTGTAATCTATGGGGAGATGGCAGCCGCTGTAAAGCGCTGCTGTTGCTGATATGTGTAATTATTATCGTATGATCCCAGTGAACTTGATAGTTTATACGATATGGTTACGGCCTCATTCCACTTGGAGATTATGTTTTGTCGTTTTTCGCGACCAATAGAGAAGTAGTTGATTAGATTTAGATTAGATACGACACATGTGTTTCCAAAATATTACTCACTCTTTATCGAATATATTTTATCGGATATATCGGTTGTGTGCGTGCACTTTACACCTGTGATGGTGTGCAATGATTTATTTTTAAATGCTTTTATTATGACGTTCGCAAAAAACCGGTACAGAATTTGGACAAGGTACTTACATCACTATTTTAAATAATAGAATTTAACAACAGGAATTTTTTGAAAAGGCGTTCTGTCAAAAACATCCTAGATAGATAGATAGATTAGCATAGTTTTTTTTTGGTTATTATTTACAATTTTTTTTAATATTATGAGTATTTGCTACGCTCGCTTTGTAATAGTGGTCGGAATGACGTCATTGTGTTTTTAACAGCGTATTGTTTTTCTTAAGTCTAGCACTAGCGTGACGTAGAAAAGGCCATTTGGCGTTTAAGCTCTTTACCTATTAGGAGAATTCTGTTTATTTATTTTCTCACTAAATAATGAACAACAACATATTTTGAGTAATAGAGACAACCATGATTTTTTCAGATCACTTTAAAAAAGTTCTGTTGTCCATATTTTTACAATTAAGGTGAGGCGGGGCTATTGCATCTGCGGGGCTATTGTAACTTTTCATACTAAAACATGTTCTACTTTTAAAATTAGTATTAAAAGTTACAATAGCCTCGCAGATGCAATAGGCTATTTGACAACATTGAAAATATGCATCAAATTGTCGTCATCCTATTAGATAATAGCGTAAAACAACATATTTCACTTTATTTTAAACTAAATTAAGCATATTTTTTTGGAAATTACACGAAAAAAATTGTAATATATTTTGAAATTTTATCTGTGGCAGAAACGCTATATGCGATTGCTTTGTAGCTGTGGTTACTCGCAGGTGACGTCACACGCAAGTAACCACAGATCATAAGGGCATATCTCTTCAAATGATTTTTCATTGTTTACTTGCATATAACGTCACACTTGTCACATGGCCAGCGCCACGATAGAAACAGCGTTTTTGGCGCGGTTTCGGAAATTTAAACTTTTAAATGGATTTTTATTGATAATATAGTAGAATCTCACGGAAATATCAATGTAGTGTGCTTCTTATGTAATAAAGAATCATTTAATAAGGTTTTCTAAAATTAGTCAAATAGCCTATTGCCCCGCCTCACCTTACTCTAATTCGAAAAAACATTTCGAGGAATAGGGTTTTAAAGCCGTTCTGCATTATTAAGTTTTTGATATATGTATCTATTTTGGATATTTCGTCAAAAGTATATTTAACCTTTGTTTGACTTTCGTTTTCGGCTTGAAGCCTTCCTAGGTGTATCTTACGGGTTAGGCGAACACCGCTTGAAATAGTATGTTTTGACGACTTTATGTCCCCTCGTAACTACTAAACGGCTATACCGATTTTAATAAATTTATACATGGTTAGATTCATCTTAACCGCTAGAGTGTCATAGGCTATATTAAAATTATTTAAATGAGAAATTGGCGAAATAAAAGATATATATACATGATAAGTAACATTACTTTGACGACATTGTCCAAACATTTTTCACTGCCAAGGCATTGTCGTCTTTGGTAATTGTTAAAATATGATCGAAAATTATTAACACTCATGCTCAGCAGGCGCTTGCAGAGATTATTTGTAGTGCGTTAATTAATTGAGCATTTCTCTTTTTTTTTTGCCAGTATTAAACTAAGCAATACCTAATTAAATAATATTCTAATGTGTCCCAAAATATTTGTATGGAAAGTTCCTTTTGTGTTACCAAAAACGTATGAATATCGGTAACACAAAAGGAACTTTCCATACAAATATTTTGGGACACATCAGAATATTATTTAATTATTGCATAGTTTAATGTTCTCTACCTACCTGCCATTTTTTTTTAATTCTGGATATGTCACTCACAGTGGCAAAAAAAAAGAGAAATGCTCAATTTCGATCTTATTTCAATTAGTCCAAAGACTTAAGAATAAGAATAATACTTGCGTGTTCTGCGCTTCGCTGTTTGTGCGCCGGGCCTAAAGGTGCTTTTCTATCGGCAAGGCAAAGGCGAGACGAGAATAGAAAATATCAAAAAAAACCCTCCTTGCGTATTTTCGGTGGAAATGGTATTTTAATACAAATTAAAATTCTCGCGCCGTTCTCTTTGCTCTCTCTCGCTTCGCTTCGCCGCCGGTGGAAAAGCAGCTTAAAGGCACTTCATTCAGTTAATGACGTATAAGTCATTCTTTAATGACGATTTTTCATGTATACATAATAATTATGTTTGAAATAGGAACGTCTCGAAAATGTCTGTGTTCGGCGTTTAATTTTAGGTAAGCTTAAAGAAAAAACATGAAGTGTAATAATTCATTTATTGTGTCAGGAATTCAGATTTGACCAATAAAAAATGCAATAAAAAAACATTCATGAAGATTTTTTATCTGTAACCTTGACTTTGATAACATGTCAGAAGCATTATGGTTTTACAGAATAGAATACAGCTCAGTAATGTCGTTTGCTGAACAATATACATCTCTACAGCATTAAGTAATTTTGTCTGAACTAATTTCAACACAATTGGCGTTTCTTATCAGCAGTGGTCCCTTCTTGGAAAGCGCTGGTTGATGTCTAAAAGTTCCCGTGCGACCTACTTAATGAATACCGTTATCCTTGTCTTATTGAAAAGAGAGAGTGAAACTGATGAATATATATAAAAGGCAAACCTGACTGACTTACTTATATATCAACGCACAGCCGAAACTACTGTACCTAGAAACTTGAAATTTGGTACATGGGTTCCTTTCATGATGTAAGTGAGCACTAAGAAAGGATTTTCCGAAAATCGACCCCCAACGGTAAGAAATGGGGGGGGGAGCAGCGGGAAAATAATTCTACGCGTACGAAGTCGCGGGCGTCCTCTAGTTCTTATATATAATGCCACGCGAAATAATCTAACTGCTATACCTGTCCTTGATAGGTATTTAACTAAAGGTAAACAAACCAAACACGTGGCTCTGTTCAACAGCCAATCAAAGCTGTTTGGTCGAGCTTTGACGTATCAGTGTTCTGCTCCTATTGGCTGACCAACTATGTCACGTGGTTTGTTTGTTTACATTTAGTTAAATACCTATCCGAACAAGGTATAGCTGGTTTATTAACTAGTTACCATAAATTCTAAAACAGCATACCTACCAGAAAAACTAGCCTTGGTTTTCTTTTCAAATCTTCATTAGCATATAAGCTCGCAAAAAACGATACGTTGCATAATAATAGCTATTATGATACACTTGCCTATTATTTACTAAGCCACTCGTGTCATAAGACCCTATAAGACAGTTTCGTAATAACAAGTTATTTTCATCTCTCCTTTTCGGAATGTAAGGTTTTCCATGTCTATAATGGGAAGAAAATAGCATTTCCAATATTTCCATCTAAGCTCTATGGAGGAACCATTTTTATGCTTAAAATATAAGTAGGTGTCATAAATATCTAAGACTGCAGATAAATTGTATTATTTTTGAATATTTATGGTCTCAGAAGCGTGAACATGGAGTAAGAAGACTTCAGGATCTGAAAAAAGGGAATTATATTATGTTACCTCAGTTGGTAGTGACCCTGCCTACGAAAGTAGCAATCCCGGGTGCGATTCCCGGTATGCAAATATGGGCTATACATATACAACGTCTTAATATACGAAGATAGGTACCTACTGAATCTTTCCTAATAGTGCAATAATCTCTATTTCTCCCTCTCTCTCTCACTCACTCACCCACACACACACACACACACACACACACACGCACACACACACACACACACACACACACACACACACACACACACACATGCGCACACGCACACACACACACACACACATTTTTGTTCTCTCTCTATCTTGTTTGTTAACCGTACCATCTCCCCCACGCACGGGACAGGCAATGCCTAGTGTGGGGGTCAGATTCAACCGTAATTTGGATGTAATTTTTGGAAATAAATTATTTGTATTTGTATTGATAATATTAGTGTATAATTCTACCCTCACTCACAGCCACGAACAGCTCCATGTGGAACTCCAGCATGTTGAACGCCGTGATGTTGACCGGGACCTGCGCGCGCGCAATCATGAACACGAGCGTTTTGCGCACGCGGAGATCGATCACGCGCTCCCACCCGCAGCAGTACACGCTGGTCGCCACGGCTAGAGCCTGTAATCATCATTGTCGTTGTCATGACAACCTAAGTCCATTTCTACACACACATAAACTCACGCCTTCATTCTCAGAGTGGGGTAGGCAGAGCTACAGAATTATCAACAACTCTAAAAACTGGTTGATAATTCTGTAACCACATTTTGCTCAATCAGGCTAAGATGTTTACCAGCTTATTAGTGACAGGTTGCAAGCCTATCACCTAATAGCACTACAAGCCTCTATTCCCTTAGGTGCCTCTTACGACGTCCACGGGAAGACATGGAGTGGCACTATTCTAACCCGGCAACCACACGCTTTTATTTACGCCGCATACTTTGATACACTTTAGCTTAGCATTTTGCATACAGTCTAGTCAAGAAGCAACCGCTCCTGGCGTTTCTGTTCTCTCATCATTAGGGTTAGGACTTCTGGTGGTTCGTAGAATAAACATTTATACATACATATATAGTTACATACATACTTTCACGACTGTAATCCCAGAGTGGGGTAGGCAGAGCTACAGAATTACCAACTCTAAAAACTGGTTGATAATTCTGTAACCACATTTTGCACAATCAGGCTAAGATGTTTACCAGTGTATTAGTGACAGGTTGCAAGCCCATCGCCTAACAGCACTACAAGCCTTTATTCCCTTAGTCGCCTCTTACGACATCCACGGGAAGACATGGAGTGGTGCTATTCTAACCCGACAACCACACAGGATACGATAGAGGTACTTAAAGATATACAGGTGACTGCGGGGTCGTGATTCAATTATTTTTTTCATCTCAGTAAATGATGTAGATTCTATTAGAGTAGTGGTTTTTGAAACAATTAAAGGTTCGCATTTTACTAAAATAATATTACGTTTCCGTAATTAATACTAAAACTATGGTCACCTTACATTTTTATGTTAAAACCTATTTAAAAGTCAACCGATCAGACGAGAAAGAAATACTCAATGTAGGGTGGCCATGATCCTGAACAAAAATATTTCATTTTATGTTTATTTGAATAAAAAGCAAAGTAATAAATAAATAAATATGAGGGGATTGTCACACCAATTGACCTAGTCCCAAACTAAGCTCTAGGCTTGTACTATGGGTACTAGACAACGATATAAATACTTGTATAGAGAAATATATACTTAAATACACAGAAAACTCCATGACTCAGGTACAAATATTCGCGCTTATCACACAAATATCTGCCCTTACCGGGATTTAAACCCAGGACCACTTGCTTCGTAGGCAGGGACACTACCAACTAGGCCAGCACGTCATTCGCTCTAACGCGTCTATGGTCTAAACGCTTTTAAATCTATTTCGTCATGTTCCTAATGGCGAAGTGAGTTAAAGTTTACTTTGTTGACACAACCCCGCAATCACCCTGTATAAGAGAGGGATAGATGTGGTAAAGGTACTTTTCACAGCACTGCTCGGAAATATGGCCACAGATGGTCTTGTTTGGGGTCACAAAACGTCAGTTATAAGGACACACCAAGAATGTTTTTGTCGGCATGTTTGCTGATTGGTCGAGAACATTGGTCCAACTTTAAGAACCAAGGAAAATCAATCAATCAATTTTTGTGTCATAGCTCCTTAAAATGAAAAATTGAAATCGACCAATCAGAACACACCATTTTGTGTCGTAAAATATTAGGTGTATTTTTGCTAAAAGATACACAGACTAAAAACTATGTCACTGCTTTTTTTTTAATGTAATTCAAACTTCGCCCCTAATCTCGAACCACTAGAGATGAAATTACATGAGAGATATGGCGAAATAAATACAATTTTATATGGAGTTGACATCCTCTCATCTCGAATGTTAGTTTATTAATCTCGAGTGCCAAGAGAATAGGGGTCAAGATTAAAAAAAAAAATCTATGGTTAAATTGGCGGTGATACAGCTTCTATACTACCTTTGAAAAACCGACTCCAATTGACTAACACTATTGAGTTTTGAATATGAATTTTAATTTATTTCCTCTCAGTCGTTGTGAAAAGCACTATGTCTGCCTCGGTAGAAAGTGCAATTTATGGACTCGTACACTAGAGGGCCTCAACTACGTTTTGGCCCTCTATATGACTCGTCCAAAAATCGCGTACTTTCTATCCTCTGCAACAATGTACTATTAAGTTTGAGACGTACACCAGCTTGCAGTTTAGCGGCGTAGCGGCACGGCAGATAAATATGCACGATAGTGCCTGCGATGAACACGAGGTAGCGGGGATCGATTCCGTAGCCCTAAAAAATCACAGCATTAGGTAAGTAGTACACTTTCTAAAGTTATTGCAAAACCTGAGGTAGTCCAGTACCCTCACAATGAGTTACAGTGACCGTATCTCACTAGTGCGTCGAATGCTCTATCCCTCACAGCCCACGGTATTGTACAGGGCGAACGACATGAGGTGTTGCCAATTTCAAAAGGCTACGATTTTTTTCTGTTGTAACCAATTATTTTTTATTAAGAAAAAAATGAGAAAGAAATATCAAAATTAAAAAATTAGTTTATTTTAACTCGATATGACCACCTTTTGCCTTGACTATGGCCTTCAGACGGTCGAAAATTGAAAGCACGCGGTGGTCCTGCGGTATGTTATGCCAATTACATACGATCGCTTTCTTCAGTGCATCCATACTGGCATATTTTCTTCTCCGCACCTTACTCTCCAAAATGGACGGATAGAACAGTCCATCGGATTCGCGTCTGGGGAAAGCCATTGTACACGGTTTTTCAGCCATTCTTGGTTTACACGAGCTTTATGATGAGCCGTGGCCGAGTCTTGTTGAAATGTGCACGGTCTACTACCGAATTGTTTGCGTGCCCAAGGCTCCAATGCCGCTTCCAAAAACAATTTCCCGATAGTAAGTCGCATTTACTTTGACACAAGGTTCGATAAAAACGATTGATCGTTCGCCCTGTATGGTAAGGGTACATAACTAACTGCCGCACTCAGAGATGTCAAATAAATTTAATGCTCTATTAAAGTTGCTGCTGTCACTTTCTTTGCTATAGCAATGGAATAATACAACATGTATGTATGTATATAAACAATATTCCATCTTTCCTATTGTTGCTTTTGATTTGTATAATATTGTTTTTAACTCGGCCGCCATTACTGTCAAGTAAAATGCTATCGTAACGTTACCAATACAATAACATGTCAAATGCAATATGGTTTTAGCAAATAGAATTGAGTCCTGGCTTCTTTCTAGTCCAGGCATAGACCCCTAGGTCACTCAAGTTGAGTACTAACCTCAATAATCTGGTACATGCAATTACAAATCTGGATCATAGTGGCGATGAGGATGATACCAAGCCAGATGTTGAAGGTCTTCTGCAGGAGCTCCACCATTCTGGAATTATTTTATGTTACAAATGGCCACTTTCAGATACTACGACCCTTTTAGGATCTTTTGTGCAATGACTTATGTCAAATTTGCTTAATCTTATAGTTTATGATCCCTATCAGCCCTCTTAGTTCTGGCGCTGGCTTTAGGAACGACCTGTATACATATAATCAAAATATTGCCCTCCCTTCTTCAGAAGTTGGAAATATTCATAAGGTTTGAAAAACAGCTATCAAAAACATAAATAAATCTACCCCCATCTACATATATTACACCTCCCCACTTAATTAGGTACACCTCTATGTTTTTGTGTAAACATAACAACTCCTTACAAACTAACAAATCATAAATTATATGCAGGTTATGGACTATCATACATGTAGTCTATTTCGAGTGGTGTCCTGCGAGTTCTACTCGGCAGGGGTCGGAGGTTCACCGGCGAGCGCCGCGGTGGCGGAGGCGGACATGGGGAGGGCGTCGTATCTGACTGTTCCGCCACTACTTCCTCACTTTGAAATCCCTCAGTCCTTTCCCTGCCAATGTCCTCCTGACCTCTCGGCTGGGCGACGACCCCCTCACCCCCGTCACACTTTTCGGCCACCTCGTCAGCTGTCGTCGGACATGGAACAGTCGATAACCTAGATCTGCGTCTGATTTGATCGATATGTCTAACTAGAGGTTTTCCGCTACCGTTATCCAGGGTGTATCTATTTGTGCCTTCGGCTGCCAGCACGGTTCCGCGGCGCCACCGGTCCGGGCCGGAGTAGTCGCGCGCCCAGACGGCGTCCCCGGGGGTCAGCGCCCGGCGCGCCCCGCCCGCCTGCTGCACTTGCCGGTGCTGCGCCGCCGCCACGCGCTCCCCCAGCGCGCGCTCGCTGCGCAGCAGGTCGAGCCGCGACCGCAGCGAGCGTCGCTGCAAGAGCATCGCCGGGCTCTCCCCCGTAGTGCAATGAACGGAATTTCTGTACGCTAACAAATAAGTTTGAAGCGCTGTGTCGACATCGATGTTATCCCTATAAGCTTTCTTTATTGCGCGCTTACATAAATTAACCGCATTTTCCGCCGCCCCGTTGGACGCCGGATGGTACACCGGAGAAAAAGACTGCTTTATACCATTTTTCTCTAGAAAATCCTTTATTTCCGAACTCGAGAACGGCGGTCCTTGGTCCGACACTAACTCCGTCGGTAAACCGAAACGCGCAAAAGTGCTTCTCAATATTTTGATTACGGCAGAAGCATTTGTTTTACCTACTTCAAAAATTTCAAGCCATTTTGTACTAGAGTCTATAAGCACAAGGAAAGTTTTACCCCTATACGGTCCGAGAAAGTCTATGTGAATTCTACTCCATGGCTGAGTGGAGTATGGCCATGGGCTCGGCAGCGCGCGCGCCGGCGCTGGCGCCTCCGCCGCGCACGTCTCGCAGCGCCGGCACAGCGCCTCCACGTCGGCGTCGATGCCGGGCCACCACACGTAGCTCCGGGCCAGCGCCTTGGTCTTCACGATACCCATGTGGCTAACGTGAAGCTGCTTTTGAATAGAATCTCGTAAGGCCGGTGGTATCACCATGCGATAACCCCACATTAAACAACCGCGGTCTAAGTACAATTCATGCCGTCTTGCAAAATAAGCTTTGACTTCCTCATCGGGACAAGAAATGGGCCAGCCAGACTGCACATACATTACTACCCTACTCATAAGAATGTCCTTAGCTGTAGCCGCTCTAACGTTGTCATTTGTCACGGGTAAAAAATTCTCCACGAAATTAAGATATGTGATTTCCTTATTTCCTGAACAACTGTCCCCCGGCTGTGGAAGTCTCGAAAGGGCATCTGCGCAGTTCTTACTCGAGGGTACATATTCTATTCGGTAGTCGTACCCTGATAATAAAACTGCCCAACGCTGCAGTCTCGACGCCGCCATTACCGGGATACCTACTTTATCGCCGAAAATATACGTTAAAGGTTTATGATCCGTCCTGAGTATGAATTTCCGCCCATAAAGATATTGATGGAATTTACGGATTCCATAAACGATCGCTAAAGCCTCCCTATCTATTTGCGCGTACGCTCGTTCGGCTGCGCTCAGCGTGCGCGACGCATACGCGACGGGCCGCTCGCCCTCCGGCGTCATGTGCGATATGACACAGCCGACCCCCACCCCCGAGGCGTCCGCCGTGAGCACCAGCGGCAGCGAGCCCGAGTAGTGCACCAGCACCTCGCTCGAGCTTAAGGCTCGCTTAATCGAATCAAAAGCGTCCTGGCAGGGCCTATCCGAAACGAACTTAGTCCCCGCCCTTAACAGATTGTATAACGGCGTAAGTATGGAACTAACATCTTTCACAAACTTAGCATAGTACATAATCATACCTATGAACGCTCGCACTTCGGAGACATTGCTAGGGGCCGGGGTACTCACTATTGCCTTAATTTTATCCGGGCACGTGTGTACACCCGCCTTACTAATCACGTGACCCAGATAGTTAACCGATCTTGCGAAAAACTCGCATTTCTCTTTTTTTATCCGAAGTCCATGCGCCTGTAACCTTTCGAACACTTTGTATAAATTATTTATATGTGACTTCGTATCCGTCCCTGTTATTATTACATCATCTAGGAATACCCCTACATGTGGTAAATCCGCAAATAATTGTTCTAATTGCCTTTGAAATATACCTGGGCTCGATGACAACCCATACACCAAGCGATTGTACATGAACAGGCCCTTGTGAGTATTTATCACGGTATATTTTCTTGAGTCATCCAGCTCAAATTGTGCGTAGGCCTGAGACAAGTCTATTTTACTAAAGCGGTCCCCTCCGTGCAACCGTGCCAACAAGTCTTCCACCCTGGGTAACGGATAACGATCGACTTCCGAAACTTTGTTTAAAGTTAATTTAAAATCAGCGCAGATCCTAATGTTACCGTCTTTCTTGACGACGGGCACGATGGGCGTCGCCCAGTCCGAGCGGCTGACGGGCGTGAGCACGCCGTCGCGCACCAGCTGGTCCAGCGCGCGCTCCACCGGCTCACGCAGCGCGTACGCCAGCGGGCGCGCGCGCAGGAACAACGGCCGCGCCCCCTCGCGCAAGTGGATGCTCACACGGCCGCCGGTGAACCTTCCAAGCCCGTCCGCGAACACTTCAGAGAATTTGGAACTGAATTCTTTACAATTAAAATCTGTTTCACTAACACTATTTACCTCACAAATTTTAGCTATCGGAATCTGTACACTCAGCTCCGCTAACCACTGTCGACCGAGTAAAATAGTTTTACCATTCCGAATAATGTACAAATCTAAATTCTCTTGTCTGTTCATATACTTCACTAAAGGCCTAATTACTCCAACCGGACTGACTAACTCGCCGGTGTAATATCTTAAACACAAGTTACAACTTTTTATTTCTAAATCCTTAAAGAATTTATAATACAAATTTTCACTTATGCACGACACTGCACTACCCGTGTCGCACTCCATATCTAGGTCCGTACCGTGTACATTGACCTTAATAACAATCGGTTTGTACGCCGTTGTCGACAGCTGATTTAAAGTAGCAATAAATACCTCGTCACTGTCCTCACTAAGCTGCGTAACTGCCACATCCACGTTGTACTGGTCCGTTAAGCAAGGACACATGCGCCGCAGGTGCCCTTGTTTGTTGCACACTCTGCACACGTAGCGACTAAACCGGCAAGTTCCTGTGTCGTGTGCGCTTCCGCAGGCACGGCACTGCTGTGTCTGCGCGGCCGGCGGCGCCTGTGCGCCTGCCCGGGCCGCCGGCCCCGCCAGGCCCCGCGCCTCGAACTCGCCGCCCGCTCTGCCCGCGCCGCCGGGCCGCTCGTGCCCGGCCGATGCGACATGCTCCCCGACATCGCCTGGTACTGGACCGTAGCCGCTCCGCCCGACGGTCCCGTGCGCCCTTCGACTATAGCCGAATCTCTGTCCGCCGCTTCCATACTGACCGCCAAGTGATATGCTTTCCCATAATCTAAATTATCTTCCGTGAAAAGCCTCTGGCGTACAGTCTCACTATTTATTCCACATACCAGCTGATCGCGCAAACTTTCTTGTAACCAAGTTCCGAATTCACAAGTTTTCGACATTTTCTTTAGTTCCGCAACATATTCGGCGATCGACTCACTTGCGCCCTGCTTCCTTTGTCTAAATTTATATCGCTCTGCTAATATGCTCGGTTTCGGTTGTAAGTGCTTTTCTAGAATGTTCGTTACCTCTGTGAACGTTTTCGTTTTGGGTTTGTCCGGCGTGCACAGGTTCACTAATAACTCGTAGCATTCTGCCCCAATAACCGTAATTAGTGTCGGCACTTGTAGCTCACTTGTAATCTTGTTCACAATAAAATATTGTTCTAAACGTTCCACGTACAAGCTCCAGTTATCCGTTGCCACATTAAACTCGGGTATTCTTCCCACCGACATTGTTCACGCACACACAAACGTTCCCTCCGTAACACACACACACGTTTATTATGGTTCTAGGTATCCTCGTCGCCACTGAGAAAACCAGGAAAAGGGCATCCAGGAACAACTCCAGACTTGGGAAATAAAACGCGTCTAGCCAGCTGATCATGTAATAGAAGACTGAGAGTTAGAACTACCTTAAATCCTAATTAAATAAATCTACCCCCATCTACATATATTACACTCAACAAGAAAGAAAGAAAGAAAATCATTTATTCGTGACAAACATAAACAAGATAAAAACGTACAAAAAGAAAATAGCCACGAAATGGTCTCAGCTCAGCGTAATGCTGGCATTAAAGTCGGCGCTGGTCTTCCGTTGGAACCATCAGGTGAAACCACGGAAGGTTACACACACATAATTATTCGTAAACAAAACATAAATAACAACACGAGAAAAAGGTAAAAATAAAAATAAACGTAA
The DNA here is from genome assembly GCA_948252455.1 of Acleris cristana. Classification (NCBI taxonomy): domain Eukaryota; kingdom Metazoa; phylum Arthropoda; class Insecta; order Lepidoptera; family Tortricidae; genus Acleris; species Acleris cristana. The sequence goes on from OX411801.1 coordinate 2,107,323, forward strand.
AACACCCACCCACCTGAACACCTCATTCTGCTCCTCAATAACCCCCGTTATCTTCCTCAAAACCATGTCCACATCCCGCTCCATCATCGCATCCTCCAGCGTCTTACAGAACAGCTCCATCTTCAAACACACATGATTAATCGTGATCCCAAAAAACGCGTCAAAACCTATGAAGCTCAGGATATAAATGAAAGAACAGTACACCATGTAGAAGAACATGATCTCGAAAAATGGAGAGTCGAAGCGAGCTTCAGGCTCTGAGAAAGGCTTCATCATGTCATGGACCATGTATTTCGTCGGGTCGGATTTGAAAGCGAAGTTGTAGAAGTTGAGGACTAGAGCTGTTAGTGGGAAGGTTAGGACGCAAGTGACAACGGTTACTGCCCAGCATTTTTCGCTGTACAAGACTGTGTCTCGGATGGCTCTGCGAGCGATTGCTTTGTGGTCTTCCGGAAGCGTGTTGAAGCGAGCGTAGTCATCGTCGATTTTGTTGATGATTCGGTAAGCTTCGGCGCGGCGAATGAAGAACAGGATCATCTGTTGAAATATTATCTCGATCTAGTCTATTGCTGGTCCGAAGTTTCGTTTGTCAAATGTTTGATTTGACCAATTTTTCATAAGTTTTGTTGAATCCGTTGATGTATTCTAGTAAACAGCAAATTAAAGGCATCCACCTCATGTCATGTAAAAGTACGATTTCTCTTGGCGTCTACCAAATTTTCAGCAAGCAACGCTGCTTCAAAAACTATTCTGAACCATGAGTTTCAAAAGAGAAATACGGTTTTATCAACAAATAAAAGAGGTACGTATTGCGAATGCAACCATTAGCAACGTTATTTTAGGTTTGTTGCTTAGTAAAAAAATAAAAAAGCATGGCATAACGAATGAAACAGTTGACAAACGAAAATTCAGACTAAACAAAAGATATAGATCCTGTGTCAATAAAAGAGACACATAAACAGGGTCTTTAATTAAGAGTAAGTGTCTTTGCCCATAAATAAAAAAAAACTTCACATTATTTTCCGCCATTTTGTGAAAAAATTCAACGTCACTGATGCCAGATTGAGAGGAATCTTCCCAAATTTGGAGGTTTTTTTATAGATTTGGGGGGACATGTTGTTTTATATGTAATTTTAAAGATCACTGATTCTTAATGGAAGACCCTGTATAATTGTTGATCGCTGGGTCTATTCGCTTCCCGCTCATCGTCGGCGGTGGGACGAGTGCCACAGACTGATCATCAGACCTAGGAATATACGGGGCAAAATTAAATGACAGCTAGGGATTGCCTATATCCATAAACTCAACTATCGATGCTTTTTCCATATACTAGTGATCGCTCCACGTTTTGTTTGTAAAAATATTTTTTTATTGAAAGTATGCAAATGAAACAAAATAGCAACATCACTCATCATCATCGTATTTTTTTACTCCTAACAAATTCTGATCGTTTTTTAATTTACTTAACAATAGTAAATGGGACAGCCATTCTAAGTAAATACACAATAAGGAAAAAAATGTGACGATGATGAGTGAAGGTTAAAAAATCCTTTTAAAATAAAAGAATAACCAGAAAAAGAAATTCTATATGAAAATGTCTAAATGTAATGAAATAAATGAATTTGATTTGATTTGATTTAATTTGATTTTGAATTATGTTGCTATTTTGTCTCATTTGCAAACTTTCAATAAAAAAATATTTTTACGAACAAAACTTGGAGCGAAACTAGTATATGGGAAATGCATCAATAAGTGAGTTTATCGATATATAGGCAATGCCTAGCTGTCATTTAAATTTTGCCCCGTATATTCCCAGGTCTGCTGATCATGTACAATCAGCCCAATTGAACCCTGACCCACCATAGAACGGTGTCACAGTGACATTATAAAACAATTTGTTTGACACTTCTTATGACTTGAATCATAACGTCTCTGTGACACAGTTCTATGGTGGGTCAAGGTTCCAATGGTCTGATAGTACACAACGTACTTTGAGCAGCACTCCAAAGAAGGGCCCCATGACAGTCCCGTGCCTGATGATGTTGATGATGTCTCCCTCGAGCCAGCTCCTCCAGATGTCCAGGACAGTCATCACGGAGACAGGACCCACAGAGGTTATGATCAAAGCTGGAAGAATATGTGACTGACACATCGAGTTTTTTTTAGGTACCCCAACGAAAATGTTAAGCACTTTAGTGCGTTGATAGTAAACTTCAAACGGAACATCAAATGACACACATGATCGTGACAATGACATTCACAAAGACAAGGTTCTAAGTATGCTCAACATTTTTATTGGGTGACTGTACCTACCTAATCGCTAGTGATCACACTATCCCACTAATATTGTAAATGCGAAATTTAGTGTGTGTTAGTTTGTTAAAGGGGCTTCTAAACGGGCCATATTTTCACTGCAATATGTGGCCGGCAACTATTGGTGTCCCTCTCTTACTCCTTTGTTAGAGAAAGACACCAATAGTTGCCGGCCACATATTGCAGTGAAAATATGGCCCGTTTAGAAGCCCCTTCACACATAGGCTATTTCTCATCCGGGAAAATTTTAAAGTTCCTGAGGGAATAACGATCATCAAAATCTACGCGGACGAAGTCGCGGGCAGAAGCTATTAATGTTATAAATATGAAAGTTCATTTGTGTGTGTGTTAGTTACTCCTTGACACGCTGATATGGCTGAATGTATACTATGGTCATTATACATTGGAAACATTTCGGCAATCAACGACGACTTTTTAAAATGACAACTGAATAATGACGGCATTTTAAAATTATGACTTCCTAAAATGACGACTTCTTTTAATATTATGATGACGACTTTTCAAATTAGGACATAAATAAATAAATAAAATGACGACTTCTCAAAATGTCATTTTCATTCAGTCTACATTTCATACATACATGTGCCGAAAGGGAAGTTGTTGGAAGGGGCGAGGTGATTCGTACCCCGCTTCTCTTTCTTGCTACCCCGTAGGAGAATCGCGCGCGAAATTGTTGGTCTACAAAGGCCGCTGTACACATTGGGCCAATGCGTTTGCAACATTGGCATATTGGTCATTCTCTATTGGCGCTATGATAAAAGACCCTACCCTGTTGGGCGGCCAATGTTGGTCGCCAACTACAAATAAACCAATAGCGGTGCCTATTATTCCTCTACCAACATGTTGGCCCAATACCTTGCCCGAACGCATTGGTTCAATGTACTGAGTGTAACAGCGGTCATTATATTGCACTGGTGTGGTTACTGTAGGTACATAAGTTACAGTTTTTTACGCAGTAGGGTTATTTGATTTTATATTTTTTGTCACTTCGTCTCTCTCGTTTTCCTTTAATAAACTGAAACAAATCATAGCCTGGCGCCTGGTGCTCTACTTTGAAATCCGTAACTCGAATTTCGTCTATTGCTATCCCTTTTGCTCTCGACGCGTAACTAATTCGCAAGAAAGTGACAGGGCGATCCGAAGTTCGAATTACGGATTTCAAAGTAGATCCCCAGGATTCTTTACAAAGATCACGTCTCGACCATGCGCTGCCTCGACCTCCCTTAAGTCCCAGTTAGATGTGCGAGTAAGGGTTTAGAAGTTCGCGTACTTAGGGTGACACACGGGCGAATTAGGTCGCCGAGCCATAAGTACGGCGTACTTACTCGCACGTCTATCTGGGACTACGCTTGGTTATACTATACCCACAGAACAGAAAAAAACAGTAGAAGTGTCAAGTGAGCGTGTAACGTGTGGCATAGTTATGCGGAGTTCCGCATAACCTGGTACCATACTTTTGCCGCGATCGCTTATTTCGATATTTCGATATTCCAATGTTTCTAAAATAGGAAATAAAACCAGAAGCATGCCTTATTGTGCTATTTTGGAGTGTAAAAACGATAGCCGCACCAAAAACATTTTCCATGGTGGCGTGTTGTTTTTATGATAGTTTGAGTATTGGCGACAACAGGTCTGATACTAAGCGAAGCTCATGCCACTTCCACTGATTTTTTCTATTCCGTGACTATACCTATGCCGACGGCACGGTAGATATCGGTGCGCGGGGTAGGATATAGCATGCCCGCGATCATGGTGAACGTAATGATTTTATACGTGTCGCGAAACGGCTGGAACTCTGCATCTGGCGCTGGAATCACAAATAGCATTATAATAATAATGGTGAAAGTACCTAAATACCATCAACATAACTGGGGCTCCAGTCTACTCAAGGTAGGTAGCCTCACACATGTTTATTTATTTAGGTAATGTAATGGAACCAGTAATCGACAAGGACCAAAGATCGACACTGATTCTTATTTCACAGAAAATAAGGGTTATTCATTTCTTTTTTAACACTCAGTTTATGACCGTATGATCTATTAATTAAGAGTTAAGTGTCGATTATTGGTGCATGTCAGCTTAAAGTGTCGAACACTTTTGCCATTACGTTATATACTTTATTGCACGAAATTAAAAAAGTGTGCAATAGGCGAACTTAATGCTACAAGCATTGTCTACCTTATGGGGAAACAGAAATCAAAAAACCGTGCAAGAGCATGTCTGACCATGCTCAGTGTTGGGTCCGAAGCCTTTATTACACAAAAACTATCTTAAAAAACCGGGCAAGAGCATGTCTGACCACGCTCAGGGTAGGGTTCCGAAGACGTTACTACCCAAAAACTAACTTAAAAAACCGGGCAAGAGCATGTCTGACCATGCTCAGTGTAGAGTCCGAAGCCTTTATTACACAAAAACTATCTTAAAAAACCATGCAAGAGCATGTCTGAGCATGCTCAGTGTAGGGTTCAGAAGCCTTTATTACACAAAAACTATCTCAAAAAACCATGCAAGAGCATGTCTGAGCATGCTCAGTGTAGGGTTCCGAAGCCTTTATTACACAAAAACTATCTCAAAAAACCATGCAAGAGCATGTCTGACCATGCTCAGTGTAGGGTCCGAAGCGTTTATTACACAAAAGCTATCTCAAAAAACCGGGCAAGAGCATGTCTGACCGTGCTCAGTGTAGGGTCCGAAGCCTTTATTACACAAAAACTATCTCAAAAAACCGGGCAAGAGCATGTCTGACCATGCTCAGTGTAGGGTCCGAAGCCTTTATTACACAAAAACTATCTCAAAAAACCGGGCAAGAGCATGTCTGACCATGCTCAGTGTAGGGTCCGAAGCCTTTATTACACAAAAACTATCTCAAAAAACCGGGCAAGAGCATGTCTGACCATGCTCATTGTAGGGTTCCGAAGCCGTTACTACACAAAAACTATCTCAAAAAACCGGGCAAGAGCATGTCTGACCATGCTCAGTGTAGGGTCCGAAGCCGTTCCTACACAAAAAATATCTGTCTGCTGTCTTAGATGATTTTAATAGGTTTAAATATTTTAGTCGCCTGTTTCTTTAATATTCGTTATGTGCTTACATTTAAGTTTAAATAACAGCTTTCTAGAACTGAGTGTGTCTGAGTTAAGCCGCGGACGAACGGACGGACGGACGGACATGGCGAAACTATAAGGGTTCCCAGTTTGACTACGGAACTCTAAAAGTTATATGCAATAAAATTGGGTAGGTTATCAACTCTGAGGGTGAGGACCAAGATCGATCCCCACAACAGTGCGAACACTGCTGCTTGGCTTGGCAGTAGGCTAAAGGATAAGATAGTGGTAGCGATCTGGACCTTACACATTCACCATCACTCATTTTATACTATGTAATACAAAATCAAATTAATGTTCTTTATTTATTTTTCTTCGTAAATAATATTTTCTTTATTTTGTAACATAAAATCTCATTTAGTCATTGAAATATAACAATTTAGTTAGCATATTTAAACATGAAAAACTGGAAAAATCCCGTTTTTGGGGGGGGGGGGGGGGGGGGGCGGGGGGTGTAGTTACTTATTAGTGCAACCCGACCAGAGCAAATAAATTAAAGGGGCTTCTAAACGGGCCATAATTTCACTGCAATATGTGGCCGGAAACTATTGGCGTCTTTCTCTAACATACGAGTAAGAGAGGGACACCAATAGTTGCCAGCCACATATTGCAGTGAAAATATGGCCCGTTTAGAAGCCCCTTTATATAAATAGATAAACATCTTGTATTTACGTGTGATTATATACTCCATGTTCTCTTCTAGACGATACCTCTTCATATTAACAAAATCAGCGACGAATCTGTTCCAATTGCTTCCTTCAACTGATTCCTAATCAAGTAACAAAGGAATGGAAAAGCTTTGTGACTTGTTAATGAAAGCGCTTCCGGCAATTTGGAAAATTAAATTGACGACGATTACGACATTATAAGTATAATTTTTTTAATAATAAGGTCTAAATTCATGTTAATGTCCAATAAACTAAGGTTTTTTTTTTCGGGTGAATACTTTAATAAGGTACAGCCTGCTTTATAAGTAGCTGCACAAGGCTTCTATACTACGACGCTAAACCATATTGCTTTTGATATTGTTTTAAACTCGGTCTGCATTACTGTCAAGTAAATATAGTGACCGACCCGTGGTACAACTGCTATGTTCAAATGACCAAAATTATTATCATAAATATGAGGTAGGTTTAGGTTAGGTATGTTAGAACTTCAGCTGGCCCGAAGGGCCAAAACACTCAGAAATAGGAGCTCCGTCGACTATGTTAAAATTGATGTTCAGATAGAATCATTAGTCAGTTGAACAAAGTAGTTGTACACGTGTTCATAAATAAGTATGTGTGCATTTTAGTACCTTGTATATTTACCCCTTACTAATAAGGGCTGATTTTTCAATCCCCAGATAAAGCTAACCGGAAGGAAAATTTTAGCTCTGTCCTTTTCTTTCACATGACTTCAGTAAAGGATAGTAATACATTTAACAGACGGATAATTTTATCTGGGGATTGAAAAATCAGCCCTAAACGTTGAGTAACGGTGGTATAGCTATACAATGTTTTGTCCTTATCTGTAATTGTGATATTTGGATTTGACAGATCAGGACAAAACATTGTATAGTTATACCACCGTTACTCAACGTTTATTAGTAAGAGGGTAAATGTCTTGTTTAAACTGCCATGTATGAATTGTCACAGGGATTAAAGTTACAAGGTAGGTACTAAAGTGTACACATATTTATGAAGTCGACTGTACCAGGGGTCGGGAGTGGTGAATATGAGCTAACAAAACGTTGACAATACGATAATACTAAGGTCAAAATCAATATTTGTTTATGTATTAGAATGGAGGCCGTGGCTGAGATTCTACACGGTAAAACCTTATTGCTTTGGACGTGTTTCTGTATGGCAACGTTTTTGATAGAGCTTATTTACTTGACAGTACAGAGGGGCTAGACAAGGTGCATTGCTCTAACTAGCGTTTATATTCGTTACGTTTTTAAACCAATCGCGTCACTTGTAGATGATGTGATACGAAAAGTCACGTGATCTGCCAGTGACGCGATTGGTTTAAAAACGAAACGAATAGAAACGCTGGTTAGCGTAATGCATCTTGTCTAGCCCCTCAGGCGTGTCCGCTGCGCCAAAAAACCAACAAAACATGTTGACAAAATATGTTACAAAACATGTTTTGGTACAACTGCACGTCCATTGCGACTTTGGAGTCAACAATGTATTGTTTGTCATAACATTTTACTTTTCTTTTGACAGCTGTCTGCTGTCATCCCAGTACAATTTGTCATCTTTGACGTTTGTTCACTGTCTGTTTGTAGGGTTGAAGGATATGTATTTATAATACTGATATTCAAAGGTATCTAAATGAGTTCCGATGAAGAAGACGTGATACGCAAATAATTATGAATTAAATAATTAATGCAATATTTGACAGTTCTTAACTCAAACTCAAAACATGACCCCCTCCCCCGCAGGCGACCGCGGGGAATTGGCCACGCCCCTTTTCTGTTCGAAAAACATGTTAGATGTTTAAAAACATCGAAAACATGGCGCAGCGGACGCGGCTTAACGGCAACCGAGTTAAAAACAATACGGTACGAGTAAATGGGGGCTTATTCTGCTTTTGACGTGTTATACAGGGTGTTAGGCAGAAGGTTCGACAAACTTCAGGGACTAACTCTGTAGGTAATACTCATCAAGTTTTGTTATGGGATCAACATCCAAATCGCGAAAAAAAAAACAGCTGTTCCATTCGGCTGTTTAGTTCTCAAAGTTTGTATGGAACAGCTGTTTTTTTTCGCGATTTGGATGTTGGTCCCATTTAAGTTGATGAGTATGACCGAGAGTTAGTCCCTGAAGTTTGTCCAACCTTCTGCCTAACACCCTGTATAGTATTGTTTTTAAATCGGCCGCCATTGCTGTCAAGTGAAAAACAGCCTGTCCATGAGCTACCGTAACGTTGACTATACTATAAAATGCCAATTAAAGCATTAGGTATGGTTTTATTGGAATGGGCTAATATTTGGGATATATAGTCTGACCAGCGAATCGTGACACAAAAAAAAGGCGGCAAATTCAAAATAATCTCTACCTGGTAACACGAAATGCATAGCGACTGGATAGGTACTCATAACGTGACAGCTTGTTTCATACGTAAAATTGTTGCCATATCAAGAATAAAAAAAAATGCTATTGTCACGATTCGCTGGTCAGACTCTATTTAAACCTGATAATAATGAAAAATTATGGTGCCATAGACCTGAGGGCCCTGTCAAGATGCACTACGCTAACTAGCGTTTCTATTCGTTTCGTGTTTAAACCAATCGCGTCACTGGTAGATGACGTGATACGAAAAGTCACGTGATCTACCAGTGACGCGATTGGTTAAAAACAAAACGAATAGCAACGCTAGTTAGCGTAGTGCAGGGACCTCTGGTTTCATGGTGGAGTCGGAAGGTGGCAACAGAGGCTCTACTTTGAAATCCGTAATACGAACTTCGTTTATTGCTATCCCTTTTGCTCCCGACGCGTCACTAATTCGCAGGAGAGTGACGGGGCGATCCGGAGATCGAATTAGGTACTGATTTCAAAGTAGAGCCCCAGGATCTTCGCTATATTTCGATTCGTTAGATCATCAAGAAGACAAAACTTTAATTTCAAAGTAATAAGCTTTGCCCTATGATTTACAATTCCGATTGACGATTTTAAATTATCTGCCTAATCAAAGCTTATAGCGTATAGCTTTTTATAAATTCATACGCGAAAAGCTAAATGTGATCGAGTTTATCACAATTGGAAATTATCGAAAAAATTAACTGTAATTCTTCTACAACATTATTAACGCCATGTCAAAAACAAAGGTAGTCACTCCCACGCTAATGAAGTAATGACGGTTGAAAAGCTCCGCGAATTTCTACGAGTACCTATCTGAAAATGACGACTTAGCTAGCCTAGTTAGTAGTGACCTGCTTAGTAAGTTTTCGATTCGGGTTTGATTCCAGAGGCGCAAAAACACTCAGAAATTGGAGCTCCGCCATAGCAGAGCTCCGTACTCTTAGTTGAGCCGTCGTGAAAGAAAAATAGTTGGCCAGTTTCAGTTGGTCAGGTTAGTTGATCGCAGTGGAACAGGGCTAAACGTCTAGACCAGGGGTCGGCAACCTTTTAGCAGTCAAGGGCCACATAGTAGCTAACGAAATTGACGCGGGCCGCACATGTTAATAATTTATGACTTTACTGACAAAAGTTACCACTTTGTCAGTAGTCAATAAGGACGAATTCTAATATACATTTTTGTGCAAAAAGCGCCTTATTCAAAAATACTTACCTACAAATAAATCTCTCGTCCTGCCCGACTACGAATATCTTCGTTGTTGGCGATATCTACAGTCGCAATTACGCATGCTAAGGATTTCAACTTTTGTGAGAAATTATTACAAAAAATCCTGAACACAAAGACCCTTACAAAAAAAAAAGCCAGGGAGACTCGCGGGCCGCAAGTAAAGGGCTTGCGGGCCGCATGCGGCCCGCGGGCCGCCTGTTGCCGACCGCTGGTCTAGACGGATTTTAACCCTTGCAGACACAGCGTACGTGGTTATCTTGTTGTTTTTTTGCCTTTTTCTCCCTCTATCTCTCTCCTAATATTTTTGTCATGTTTTCCTGCTGAACTATGCATGATGTTTGATATTATATTTAATTTAATATTTATAGCTTTATATTTATAATACTAGACTAAGTAGTATCATTGTAGTAAGAAATATGGTTAAAAAATGACCGATTGCTGAGTTTCTTGCGGCGTTTCTTCTCGGCAGTGGTCTCCTCTTGGGAAGCGCTGGTAGACTCCTGACGTGTAAAAGTGCCCGTGCGGCCTACTTACTGAATAAATGTCTTTATCTTATCTTTATCTATGACTAGAGGACGCCCGCGACTTCGTACGCGTAGTATTAGTTTCCCGCTACTCCCCCCATTTCTTCCCGTTGGGGGTCGATTTTCGGAAAATCCTTTCTTAGTGCTCACTTACATCATAAAAGGAACCTCTGTACCAAATTTCAAGTTTCTAGGTACAGTCAACCAATTTGATTCCTAGGCCACTATGGATTTTGTCAATGTGACGTTGTAAACCAAATCATAAGAAGTCTGTATCGTTTGGTTGTCAACGTCACTTTAACATAGTCCAAAGTGGCCTAGAAATCTAGTACACTAGTTTCGGCTGTGCGTTGATATATAAGTCAGTCAGTTTTGCCTTTTATATATATAGATTTGTGTGCTGTTGTCGATGCTAAATGATTTGTGTTAGTGTATGTGCGTGTGCGTGCTTACATGTGCACCCGCGTGTTAGTGTGTGTGTGTTGGTCTGCATGTTGTGTGTTTTAGATCACTGGATAGATTACCCACGCGTGTTTATCTATATGTCTAGTGTCATGTCTCAACCAGTTCTTACACCCACAGCAGATCCATTTTCAATTAATTTCCTGAAAAAAAATCATGCATGCACCTCCAGCTGAAAAAAAATTGATTGATTGATTGATTGATTGACGTCTGCCCGAAACCCAGAACAATTTTATTTTGGCGGTCGCGTTTTTTTTTAAAAACAGCCATCTTTTGTACAAAAACAAAATTACTTCACAAGCCAATTTTTTCTTGTGTTACAAACCAGCGTACCGCCTTCAAAATATGCACTGACTTCAAAAATATATATTTTTTGCCGTTCGTTCTTTTTTTCGGCTCACAGGTATTTTTTTTTTCAATATTTTTTACAACATTTAATACTAAGTCAGATACACGTTACAGCTAACTTAAACTAGAAAAGCGAATGCTATAATAAAGAATAAAAACAAAAATATATACAATTTTGGTTTTTGATGTTGCCGCAGACGTGACTATGAAACCTGTCGGCTAAGCCAAAACTGATGATGTTTTGCGAGTTCGATACAAACATAGTCACGTCCGGGCACCTCAAATAATCATAATTTCTAAACAAACATTATATAATACTAATGCATTAAGACAAATTAACAACCTTATTTAAACAATGGTATAAGTTCAACATCCGTGTTATTCAAAATCAAACCCTATTTTAACAGCATTTAAATAAAAAGTAGTCTAATTATTGTAAATCATTAGTACATGGTATTTTGAAAGTAATTCCAACAACTCAATTTAATATATCGTTTATCAAAAAGTAAAAATATTTTACCCGGACATCATACTGACAAGCAGCAGTGTTCGCCCGTCTGTGTTCCAGCGTGGCAGTAAGACAGCCGAAAAAATCGCTATTTTTTTTAATTACACGACATTACCGGTCATGCAAGGCATCTCATGACTGCAATCCCAAGACTTCAGATCCGTTGCCAACCCTGAGGACCAAGATGGAATGCCTCTATGCTAGTAATTTCACCGGTTGTCTTATTTAAGGCTAAGATGCCATTATCAAGACGCGAGTTATAGATCTAATTTTTGACCGTATCTTGAGATGGTCATCTCAAGCTAAGGCATAGAAAAAAAAACATTAATGTTTCAAAATATCCGTTAATTCTTTCATTGGTTAAATCAAGTAGTTGGATTACTTATTGTTAAACATTAAAGTAACGTCTATTCCACATTGTATTAGCCATCTCGCTTCAATATAGCAATCATATTATTGTATGATCTCTTATTCATTTTTTTATGTCATCAAGAGGCCAAATGGCTCACAGGCTAGATGGAGCATCTCAAGATGACTATCTCAAGACTTGCCAATAAATGTCTATGCTAGTAATTTCACCTGATGGAACTGACATAAAGTCAAATGTGATAGCAATATCAAAGCGAGACAGGCCAAACCAATTAAAAAAGGGCAAAGTAATTGTGATGGGTTTTAAAAACTAACGATAGAAGTATCATAAGGAGTTACGAGAATAATTTCATAAATCGTTAAAATCTAGCCTCGATAATATTTTTTTTCGCAATACGCGATTGAAATAATCTAGTTTGAAAAAACGTTCGATATATCTAACAAAAAACAGCAAAATGACTAATCGCCTATGGCCTATATACAGTATATATACAACGTTCATACAACATGTATGTTTGTTAAAATGTCCGTCCGTCCGTACTTGAAGAAATTCTTTCAAATCAGTTTTTTAGAGGAAGTTATATTTATTTTTGGGAATTTTATTTCGTACAGTCGCTGGTCTTTTGATATTATTGAGATGGTAAAAAAACAACAATAAAAAAAACAAGAATTAGTTGTGCAATGTTACCTATTATTATAAATCTTTATTGAAATCGGTTCTCTAGTTTTGAAGAAATTTGCAACAAACATATACCCAACTTCTCACCCTATTACTATCTTTCTAAGGTAAGTGTTATAAAAACCGACAAACAAAGTATTATTTAGTTTTCAATTATAAATTAGAGATGATTTTTACAGTTTACTAATAATAAAGCAAAAAAAAACTCAAAATAAATGATTACGCACTATTTCTCAAGTCGTCAAGTAGTGGATACTTGTCTATGACTGTACTAAACCGAAAATATTCATAAAACCTATGATATTCAACATTTCGTCAACTCAACAAATATAATAAAAGAAAGTTATCTTCCCTTAAATCGAGTCGTAGAAACGAAAAACAAACTAACTAACGCTAATATTTCGTTTTGACTCTCTCTATCGAATTCATGTCAAAATCTTGCACGCTCCACACGAATCTAAAATACTTCTCATTTCAGACATACGCAATAAAATATCAAGGCGTAGGTTATTTATCGTTCCAAGTAGCGTTGAAAAAGTCCGGAATAAATCCCGTTTTATTCCAAACAACTGGTCTTTTTCGGATTTTTATAGAAAAAAAACCAAAGAAATTTTCTGCAGTTATTTTAATCTATATTCGGTCTTATTTGCACCTACGAAGGGACGACACGAAGGCAGAAGCAATTGAAATAGGTGGCGAGTGACAATGATTGACTATGAATAAATCGTCATTATTCATTTGTTATTTTCCTAAAAAACCCGAAAAAAAAACGAAATATCATTTGATTTTTTCCGACATTTTCAACGCCAGTCCCAAGGCCGTGATAAGAAATTGAGGCGATGTCCAGTAAATCACCTGGTAGGATCCCCCACGTACAAAATTAATAGGTAGGGGATCCTGCCAGGTGATCTTACTGGACATCGCGGATATTGATCGTGGCTGAGATCCCCGTCTGAAGATATATCAAAATGAACGTCAATTTATAACTGTTATTTATCATTGTTTATGTAATAAACCGGGGAATCTTATCGTTTTGTAACAGACTTGCTGTTTAGTTATTTGTGATTGGAATAGGCGGTTATATAGCTAAACTTGAAGGACACAACTGGTAAATTGCATCAATTTGTTTGAAAATTGATCGTAATCCGATGCAGTTTTGTCCGTGAGTATAAATGGAGTGGTTGATACAGATATAGGATCGCGTAAGGGTCTCCCCAGATCTATCGACGCGGAATCAGCTTGAGCTGGTAAGAAAAAGTTTTATCTCCATGCAATAAGAGCGAAAACGACGTCGCTCGGCTCGGCTCGGCTCGCTTCGGCGTTGCAAAAGGAACGACGTCGTTTTCGCTCTTATTGCATGGACATAAAAGTTTTTCTTACCGGCTCAAGCTGATTCCGCGTCGATAGGTTTGGGGAGACCCTATGAGGACAAATCGACCGAGCAATCTTTTAAACATGCCTTGTTTCATATAATTTTCTCATTGTTATTCTTTATTAAACCATTCCGTGTATGATTCTAGCGTGACAAGAATAGAAAAACCAACAAGCAATGACTAACCAATTTTCTGTTTCGGTTACGTCACATATATCTTTGTTTATATCTGCAAATTATATATAGCTGTAGGTTCACACATACGATTGAAAGATAGGCGCCCTCGCTTCGAGTGTGAAATAAACGGTGACTTTGTTTCTAACTTTCATGTCAATTGTGAGGCAACTTGATAATAAAACTAGTAAGACTCAGTTTAGTATTTAAGAGTAGCTGTATAAGATTTTAACATAGCTCTGTAGGGTGACGGCACCAATGATGGACACTTTTAGCTGACAGGCACCAGTAATGGACACTTTACTCTTAATTCAAATCTCATACGGTCGCAAATTGATTGTTGCAAAGCAAATGAATAACCTTTATCTTCTGTAAAATTAGAATCAAGTGTCTATCATTGGGTCCTTGTCCACCCTACAGGCTTAGTTTTTTTTTAAATCCTTTTTCTTTTTAGGTTGCATCTACTGCACAGGTCCTTTGTCTATTTCTTCTGTTCAAATCATTTTTTTCCCCTAGGGTTGAAATGCATCGCTTTCAACCCGCTTCTAAGATAAACTATGGCCTACTAGATTATGTGACAAGGTAATGGATATTTCTATCACGCTTACGTGGTATCAACAACTCCATTATTTGGCAATTTTAGCTATATAAAATCTGACTTTTACGCCCTAGACTGTATGTATGTCCGTCAGTCAGTCGGTCTAACAGACTAGCTCTACATGTAAATAAGGCATTTATTTCAATAAGCTAGAAAATACTAATATTATTATTGCGATTAATTTAATGTGAGTTATATTCGTTTTAATTTGTACTTTTATAGGATTACCTAGACCTCTGGCGGAAGTATTTATTTTATGTTAATACAAACATATTTAAAAAAAAAACAGATCCTTATCTATTTTTTTTAATTGGATTTACATCAGCGTGTTTCGTTGGTCTCCAAAATAAGCTAAATTTAATGTAAATTTTCTTAGTGTACTCAAAATTTAAATTTTATCATCTTGAAATTAGCATTAATTTCTAAATTTCCAACGTTTTTACATTAATATACATTTCCATAAACAAATGCTCCCGCCAGTGTAAACTTACAACCCTAATCTTACGACAAAAATACCTTATAGACAAGTTTTTAGATCTACCCTCTAAATCCAAAAAAACTATGCCACTAGTCGCATATACAACCTTGAACTGTTGATAGTTTAAAAAGGCATAATTCGACAAATCAGTGATAGCTAAAAATGCAGGGGTATATGCATGAGAGTTGCTGTTTTTCAACCCCCGAGAAAAAAAAGAGGGGGTGTTATAAGTAGGGACCTTTGATGGCAAACCTTGGTTTTAGGATCCATGGAGTAGCTGTGTCCTGATTATTATAATACGTACCACCTCGATTTTGACCTCCAGTATTGTCATATTTCAAAATTCAATATTTCATTAAATCGCTAAACGAGTGTAAATTAATTTTGGTACGGAGGATATCTCCGCTGTGAAAGCGTGACAAACAAGCAAATATTAGGTATGGATACACTGAACTAAAAATGTATTTAGTTTATTTAGAAATATGACAAAACTAAAGGCCAAAATCAAAGTGATAAGTGTAATAATAATTAGGAAAGAGAGACTCCATGGATTCTAGAACCACGTTTTGCCACCAAAATCCAAACCTGAATTATAAGTTTATCGTGTATTTCGGGACGCGCTTTTTTTTGTATACCTTTTATATCAGACAACTCTATCTGTCAACAAGACCATCAAGTTATGAATCCTAGTATAGTTCTATTGGCAGATAAGCCTTTTTGGCTAGAGGATACTACCGCCGTAGTATGTACCTAATGTGAAGAGCACAAATCTAAAACAGTGTAAACGACATTATATATATTATTGCTTTGTTGTTTGGTGTTTTGTGTATGTATGTTTTCTTATTCCCTTGCAGGGAGCTAGTTGCTAGAAAAATAACTATTTTTTGATGTAGCTTTAAAATAGGGATGTGGAGGGTCCTTTTTTTCATTGTATCTTCTCTTTTCTTGTCTGTGTAAGGCATTTTTTTTAACAAATAACTTACAATGACGATGGCAGGGTGCTATTCAATTTGTATAAAATCTTTTAGCAAATTTCATTTTTACTATATTCGAAAAGCATTGTTAAAATAACATAAAACACTCATTTATCATAACGATATATGTATTTTGTGTAGTTATGCATTTTAAGTCAATTTCTTCTTACTAGGTTAGGTGAAGTTAGGTTAGGTTAGGTTAGAACTGTGACCACATTAGACGTAATCGAAGACGTTAGAAATATCTACTTTACCCGACTGCCGAAGGGGGAAAGTAATGTGTTTATCAGACTACATATGTATGTATGTTTATTCCTTTGTGGAGCTCTAGAAACTAAACGCGTGGGCGAATTTTGATGATTCTTATATCAATCGATAAGATATGACAGAAATCAAAATTCAATATGGCGGCAACCAGAAGCCATATTGTAAAAAAGAAAGAAAAATGTCGACGTATTATGACAAGTGGGGTATCATCTTTAGGTTTTTTTTACATCATTTTTCATTGTGAATGATCATTTTAGGATTTATAACGATTTAAAGTTGGTCAGCTACAGTTGGATTTTTAAAAGTTTTCTATTTATTAAACTTTTTACCTATAAAAAATATGCATTTTGTGTTATACAAAAAGAAATTGAGTAAATTAGGTTTTATGCAAATAACTACACCCACAATGGAATACAATTCTGATTCAAGTTCCTCATCCCTATTATTAAGGCATTGCTACTTAAATGTCCATTAACTAAAGTTCTTTTCCCTTATCATATTACGATATGATTGACCGAGCAGTTCCGATTTCGATTTTCAATTTACGACGAATTTATTTTTTTACGCTCAAAAATACTGCAACGAATTCCTAGTATTTAAGTATCTTTAAAACGCGTATGTTTTAATATTGAAAATAGCTAGTTTTACACAAAATATAAGTTATTTCGATGATACATACAGCCAAGGGCACAAATATGTTATTTTTAGCTAAAAATCTAGGTTTTTGACAGATCGCAAACTATACTTTATTTGTTTAGTAACTAAATTAAATGTAAACAAATCGTTTTTATAACCAACTTCAAAAAATGAGCAGTGTCTATGTTCCACTGCATATTTTTTTTTCAGGTATGATTAATGATTCCTTTTTAAATTGTGTACCGATTTTGAAAATTCTTATTTCATTTGATAGAATATTTATGGCAAGAATGCAAGTGACACAATATTTTCTTTTTAGGGTTCCGTACCCAAAGGGTAAAAACGGGACCCTATTACTAAGACTCCGCTGTCCGTCTGTCCGTCTGTCTGTCACCAGGCTGTATCTCATGAACCATAGCTAGACAGTTCAAATTTATACTAAAAACAATAAAATAAATATTTAAAGGGGGCTCCCATACAACAAACGTGATTTTTTTGCCGTTTTTTGCTAATGTTGTATAGATAATGATACGGAACCCTTCGTGCGCGAGTCCTACTCGCACTTGACCGGTTTTTACTATGACCACGTTAATTCTGGAAATTACCGATACGACTTATATTTTGTGTAAATAACTTTGATGCTGTTGCGATGAGTTTAAAAATGTAAAGTCAAACACGACACGTAAAAATTCAATCCAAAAATTGTAAATCTATTGCTACACTAATTGTAAATATTACGCGGTTGACATGCTTAGAATTAGTTTAGTGTAAGCACCTTAACTACCGCATTCAGAGACGTCAATTAAATTTAATGCTTAATTAAAGTAGCTGCTGTCCCTTTCTCTGCTATAGCAATAGAATAAGACAACGCGTCACTAAACAGGCATTAAATTTAATTGACGTCTCTGAGTGCGGCAGTAAGTGTTTCAACGTCTGATGAAAGACATGAGGTCGCAGTTGTATATTTGACGCGGTTTCAAAAGGACAAAGTATATTTAAGCTATTGGACTCTTACTACATTTTACCCCCTTACTAATAAACGTTGAGTAACGGTGGTGAAGCTAAACAATGTGTCCTTATCTGTCAAGTTCAAATGTCACAATGACAGATAAGGACAAAGCATGGTTTAGCTCTCCCACGGTTATTCCACATTTATTAAGGTCGGATTTTTATTCCCACAGAAAAAATGTAAACAAAGGTGTTGCCGTTAACAAAAAACATTTGCAGTATTCAAAATATTTATACTTTCCACATTTATAAGAAATCGACTTTCTATAAAAAAAACTATACATTGTAATCAAGATTTGAAGAATTTAATGTTGATGGCATACTTTATTTTGATATAAATTCTTTGTTGTATTGATTTAAAACGAGAAAACTGTTTTTGTATGCATAATTTATTTATTGCACTGGTATCATTGACTCTATACACCTGTGTCAACAAATTGAGGGTTGCTTGATTAATGTGAGACGTCACTTCACTCGCTTCGCTTC
This sequence comes from Acleris cristana, assembly GCA_948252455.1. Lineage (NCBI taxonomy): Eukaryota > Metazoa > Arthropoda > Insecta > Lepidoptera > Tortricidae > Acleris > Acleris cristana. The sequence continues at coordinate 2,125,937 of OX411801.1, forward strand.
AGAATGATAACTTAATATTATATTTCTTGCTGACCCAAACTTTGAGATCCCCTGAAATGTCACTTTAACAGTGACGTAACTTTGTTTACATTTTTTCTGTGGGAATAAAAATCCGACCTTAGTAAGGGCATTAAAGTTTAGTCGTTGTGTATGATATAGACTGTAGGTCAAATTTTACGTAGGTTATATAAAGGCATCCGATAACTTAGTTAAACATAGCAACAAAGCTACTTATATGAATAATGTTTTTCCTTATTGTATGGTAGGTATTATGGTGTATAGAGCACAGGCTATATGCTAGGTAAAGTAGTTCGCTTTTGACGTGATATATTTTTTTTTAAATTCCAAGTAAATAATAGCCATCTTAACGTTGACAATATGATAACAAGCCCAAGGCATTATAGATTTACCTAGTAAAATAGAGGCCCAATTGTAGTGCATAATCCATTGTCTTATCGATGGGTATTAAATCTGGCTGAGGAAGCAAGATAAATAGAAGTATTGACCAACCCACATAGGTCCAAAGTCAATCTGACATTTTACAGCAATAAGGTTGAGTTTCCTAGTTAAAAATGACTTGGCATTAATGACATCGACGACTTTAAGCACTTTTTAGGGTTCCGTACATAAAAAGAAAAAAAAACAACCCTTATAGGATCACTTAGTTGTCCATCCGTCTGTCTGTCAAGACCCTTTGTGTCAGGAACGCGTGGAGGTATCGAGTTGAAATTCAAACCATATACTCAGGTCTACAGTCCCTTGAAGCTGTAAAAAAAACAAACTTCTAAGTTAACGTAAAAAAAAAGATACAGATATATTTCGACACTGTCAAGGAAATCAAAATTTATAGGGTATTTTCCGTTGATCTAGAACTATGAAATTAGGCAAGTCGTTACCGTCTTATACTAGAAGCATAGGGAAAAATCGGAAACTATAAATTTTCAATTAAATCACAAAAAACGTTCTTTATGTATGTACCAACAAATTTGCACGGAACCCTCGGTGGGCGAGTCCGACTCGCACTTGTCCGGTTTTTTTTCGAAATGCGTACCTTGCTTACTTAGCTAGCTTTAACCAATCAACAAGACGAACATATCCAATAGTCTAGTATATCAGTAACATTGAACTTGCGTCCACAAGTGTCCGAGAGGTGCATGTAATGTCCGGGTCCGGTCCCCCCCCCCTAGCGGCCGGCGCCGCGCGCGCGGCGTCAACGGCGCCAGGAGCGCTCCTCGTCCTCGTCGTCCTCTTCGTCGAAGCGGAGAAGCGCGTCCGCCGCCTCCGCCGGTGTCTGCTGAGATTCATTACTGGTACAGATCGATTCACAAGATTTACTGTCATTAGGTAATTTAATGTAGTGTAATATGAATTAAGATCATATAATATTATATTATATGGTCTTAATTCATATTACACTACATTCACTTGTGCGTATTTCATTTTGGTCATAATTTATAATGGACAAAATTCCATTGGGACTTATTTAATTTACAACGAAAATAAATTTGGTTGTAAATACTTTTCAGCACAATTACATTTGGACTAAATTCACTTTTGACACCATTACTTTTGACCCATTTTCAGAATGGTTATTTCACGTGGACGATTTTCCATTTGTACCTAATGTAATGACAGTAAATCTATTATTTTTATAACATTAATACTTACTTCAGTTTCCTTAACGGGCTCGGGCGCGTCAATACGCGGTGAGGCAGCACGCGGCGTGCTCGAGAACGCCTTCGGATTTGCTACCCACGTGATCTGACAGACAAACACACATTTAATAACTGGAACATATGAACCAAGAGGAGAGAGATGCGTCAAATTATATTTGTGGGCACAAAAACAAGTGATAGTTTCTGTCATCCTACGGATCAGAGATGAGACGGGTTAGAAATTAGTCAATTACTTAACGGGTTAGGGATAAGTTAGTCAACAGTCCAGTGAAGACTATCAACAGGCCAGTTAACACTCCGTTAACAAACCGAGAGAACAGTCCATCAAAGGGTAAGACGTAAGTCCTTCAATGGCTCAGGGATGAGTCAGTCGAAGGGTCAGGTGTAAGTCCGTCAATGGATGAGTCAGTCAAAGGGTAAGGCGTGAGTCCTTCAATCCCTCCGTCCACTAGGATCCATTGACAGGATCAATTAATGGGGTCAAGTGGACTTTTTGTACATTCAAATCCGGACGGGGGGGCGTGAGTCCGTCAATGGCTCAGAGGGTCTATTTCGAAAATAGAAGTTTGAAGTTACGTTAGCTCAGTCCCGGTTACTCGTCATTCAAGACTAATTTGAAAGAAAGGGATAGAACTAACGTAACTTCGAACTTCGATTTTCAAAGTAGTGCCTCTGGGATGAGTCAGTCAAAGGGTCAGGGATGTATCCGTCAACGGGCCAGAGATGAGTCCGTCAAAGGGTCAGGGATGAATCCGTCAACGCAGGGATGATTCAGTCAAAGGGTCAGGGATGAATCGGTCAACGGATCAGGGATGAGAGATGTCGTGGCACTCACGGTGAGCGTGCGGTCGTTGTAGTGGCGGCCCTGCTGCGCGGCGAGCTCGGCGTGCGCGCGCGCGCGGTACACCACCACCAGCTCCGGCACCGTCGGGTTCAGCTCCTTGCGCGCGATCTCGCCGAATTGCTGCACGAGATATAATAACGTCAGTGCTAATAATTACATTTTTAGAATTGGGAAGTTAGGAATACGTAGGGTTGGGAATCCGTACAGTTTAGAATCTGTAGAGGTGGGAATCTGTAGAGATGGGAATCTGTAGAGGTGGGAATCTGTAGAGATGGGAATCTGTAGAGGTGGGAATCTGTAGAGGTGGGAATCTGTAGAGATGGGAATCTGTAGAGGTGGGAATCTGTAGAGGTGGGAATCTGTAGAGATGGGAATCTGTAGAGGTGGGAATCTGTAGAGGTGGGAATCTGTAGAGATGGGAATCTGTAGAGGTGGGAATCTGTAGAAATGGGAATCTGTTGAGGTGGAAATCAGTAGAGGTGGGAATCTGTAGAGGTTGGAATCTGTAGAAATGGGAATCTGTAGAGGTGGCAATCTGTAGACGTGGCAATCTGTAGAAATGGGAATCTGTAGAGAAGGGAATCTATAGAAATGATAATCTGTAGAGATGGGAATCTATAGAAATGATAATCTGTAGAGATGGGAATCTATAGAAATGATAATCTGTAGAGGTGGGAATCTGTAGAAATGGGAATCTGTAGAGGTGGGAATCAGTAGAGGTGGGAATCTGTAGAAATGGGAATCTGTAGAGGTGGGAATCTGTAGAAATGATAATCTGTAGAGGTGGGAATCTGTAGAGGTGGGAATCTGTGGGACTGGGAATCTGATGATGGCGGCGGTACTCACGGCGAAGTGCGCCGAGAGCGCGGTGGCCTCGTCGGCCTCAAACCCGGAGACGAGGAGCGCGCGCGGCCGGTGGTCCACGGACTGGTTCACGAACGGCGCGCGGATGTAGCGGGTCGTCTTGAAGCGGCCGCCCCTGGGGAACACAAAGTTAGGTTAGGTTAGGTTTTTTTTTGACGACAGTATAGTAGGTAGAGACTTGAAAGTTGAAATTGGCAAAGATGTTAACAAAACCAAACGAACCAATTTACTATTGTTAATCATGTACTTTTAAAGATGAAGTGATAAAAAAAAAAATTATATTGCGTTATTTTAAGTAAAAACACGCTATAATATTTGAGGTTATGTGTCAAATGGTACGAATCAGTCATCAGTTCATTATTTTACTAGAGGACGCCCGCCACTTCGTACACGTAGAATTAGTTTCCCGCTACTCCCCCCATTTCTTCCCGTTGGGGGTCGATTTTCGGCAAAATCCTTTCACTTACAGCATAAAAAGAATCCCTTTACCAAATTCCAAGTTTCTAGGTACAGTAGATTCGGCTGTGCGTTGATATATAAATCAGTAAGTCAGGTTTGCCTTCTATATTCTATATTTTGAAATTAGAGAACATAGGTCCGAATTGGATCCACATCTATTAAAACTTACCTATGCCAACTGAAATAACAACAAAACAATCAAAATATGCACAAAACTAAAGAACGGCGAGTCATTTCAGATTCAGATTCAGATTTAGACATTTATTGATAAAAAACTACATACAGTGGAACGTTTTTTGAAGTCGGTTAAAACCGCATTTTTACAAGCAATTAATGTACTTTGCAAAAAGCAAACTACATTAATTTTATGTCTATAGTAGGTACTTAATTCTAACAAATAATTTATCTAGTCATTGTTATTTTTTTTAATGTCAATATGATATAATTTATAAATTATAGTTGACGCAGTTTTATTTAAGTAATAGCACCTAACAGTAGGTCAATGTTTACATTAAACTATACGATGGAATTTAAAGTTCCTATTTATCTACTAGATAAAAACAGCGGACGTAACAAACATTGATAATCTACAGTCCATACCAATTGACTTTACTTATTTAGTTAAACACTTTTATAACCTCAAAATGCACGATTTTTGGCTAAAACGGCCGCTTTCTGCTGAATAAAGCAACTAGAGACCACATATTTTGCACACCATTTTCCTGATTTCACATCATGGTTGGTTTTTTTCATGACAACATTGTTATTACACTAAGGGCCTGTTGTTTGATCAGTAGTGAAACTAACTAATGGTCAAAAATGGTTACTAATAGTTAAATTCTCAAGGAAATGTGTCAAATTTTCGATTCCTTTTTCGAATTTTAACAATTAGTTGAGTTAACTACTGATCAAACAACGGGCCCTAATATTATCAAGACAAAAGATTCGTGTTTTTGTATGTTTGTCATGAATTAACTCAAAAACTACTGAACCGATTTCAAAAAATATTTCACCATTACAATGCTACTTTATTCCCGAGTAATATAGGCTAGTTTTTATCCCGGAAAAATTAACGGTTCCCGTGGGAGGACAAAAATACGATTTGTATGCGGGCGAAGTTGCTGCTGGCAAAATCTAGTATTCAATATTTTTCCCCTCCGCTATAAGCAAGATTTTTATCCGAACACCTTATCAAAAACGATGTTGTCTGCAATGATATTTTATATTAAGATACATGGCGCAAAAGCGTTCCTCAAAAAGGAAGGCAATTGCCTTACTACCGTTTGACTACCGTTCAGTTGCGCCGCGGCCGTTGACACGCACGCATCAAAAACACCGATTTTATTACCGAGATGCAACAAATATAAATCATAAAAAATGCCGTCTTGTATTTTTCGAGGCTGCCGAAATTATACTGTGACTGTAAAAGGAAGAATGGATGTCTCATTTCATTCGCAAGTACCGTAAATATTTTTTATATTTTGTTTGTACATCGCCATGATTTTTTTTACTTTGCAACGACGTCATTGTCACCTGTGAAACATGAGATACACAATTAGATATCGCAGGAGTGCGATAAGGACGGCCGTGAGCGGGCACTTGTCTTGGCAGGAATGGCGAGTAATTTGAAACAACTATTTATCTCTTTCTAACAATAGCGTTCGCTACGGATTGCCGTCTTTGTCTGTAGAAATATGGTAACCATGGTAACGTAGCAACTGTCAGTAATTGGTGACGGGTTTTGAACGCGCTTAGTATGAGCATAACGTATCTAAATATAAAATGTCATTGATTGTCTGTATCTACTCTTACCTGATTCTTCTTTTCACAATGCGATAGCTTGGAAAGAAAACAAACGCTTACTGAGACGATCGCAAACTACTTCTAAATGGAAACACACATATTGGCATAGTCGTATAATCAATTATGGACATGTAACAAAAACTTTGATCGGAATTGTGTTGGGGTTTTATTCTATTCAGTAAAACCATATGGCTTTTGACATTTTATCGAATTGTCAACGTTATGATAGTTCGTTATTTACTTGACAGTAATAGCAGAGTTTAGAACAGTACGATAACATGTGAAAACCAATACGGTATTACCCATAATATCTAGCCGGTAGCATAAAAAACAGCGCTATAATAGGCATAGTATCACTAAAAAACCGGCCAAGTGCGAGTCGGACTCGCGCACGAAGGGTCCCGTACCATTATCTATACAACATTAGCAAAAAACAGAAAAAAACACGTTTGTTATATGGGAGACCCTTTTAAATATTTAGTTTATTCTGTTTTTAGTATTTGTTGTTATAGCGGCAACAGAAATATATCTTCTTCTGTGAAAATTTCAACTACCTAGCATCACGGTTCATGAGATACAGCCTGGTGACAGACAGACAGACAGCGGAGTCTTTCTAATAGGGTCCCGTTTTTACCCTTTGGGTACGGAACCCTAAAAAGAATTGGACGTGACATATTGAACTGCGAAATTCACACCAAGTGCCAAACAAGAAACTAAGCAGTAGGTATATTATTTGGTTTACCTATGTTTCGCCAAATTATTTTTCGTCAAATGCATTTCGTCAAATGTATCATTTGGTCAAACGCTTTTATTTCCAAAACCGTTCAGGATTTTTATAAAGCTAACCTAACCTAACCTATAGGGTTTTACACAATGGTTCTGAAATAAATCCTGAAATATTTACAGTTTCGGAAAAAAATGCGTTTTGACCAAATTAAACATTTGACGAAATGATACATTTGACGTAAAATAATTTGGCCAAACGGCAGTACACCGGTTTGGCCGTTGTATGGTCAGCCTCAGGAGGCTAAGATGGAATAATGCCTCTATGCTAAGAAGTCACACGTTGACAATACGATAGTAAATTGGTCAAAGATGATTTGGTTTTTAACGCCTAGAATCTGGACCCAGGTTGGTTTTAGACCTTCACAAACAGGACTTCAAATACCGCCGAAGTCTCGCATTGAAATAGCGATATAGTTTCCCATATTGCCTAGTTACCTGGAATGAGGCCGGTGCATGACGGTATGCACGGGGAACTGCATCGCCATCTGCCGGCGTAGCTCCGCGATTCTCTTCTGCAAGTCGGTCACGTCTTGTCCTTCCTGCAGGGAAAATATAAATACATAAGTACTATAATAGTACATTATTGTGTAGGCCCGGAAAGTAGAGGATTGCCTGACGAGTTGGTTAGCAGGTCGAGCCTTGGCGAGGGCTGCTTAAGTAAGAGGAATAATGCTTTTCTCGAACAATGCGAAGAAATAATACAAATACATTTGCATAATGGGATTAAACGAATTGAGAACCTCCTTATTTTAAGAAGAAAAATAACAAAATTACAAATTGTAAAAAAAAAATTGAAGAGGTTCTCAACTCGTCGAGTTCCTATTTTGTAAGAAGGTGCGTTGGGTTTGTACAGTCACCAACAGTAATACATTATCCTACATAGGGCGCAAAAATATCTCACACGCTCTTATACCTCCTGTAATATCAGAATATTTTTGCGCCCAATGTTGGATAATATTTTATTACTGGTGACTGTACTTGTCTCTCACTCGCTCTCATACGCTCTTATTAAGAGCGAGTGAGAGAGAAGCAACTAAGTGCTCACAGACTAGTTACCTGTTGTTTCGTGAACATGTCGAGCTCGGCGTCTAGAATTTCTTTCTGCGCCTCTTCCCTCGATTTTGGTTTCTTCGCGTTCGCCTAGAGACAAATAGACAAACATTAGTATAACAAGACTTAATGAAGAGATAGGTTTTTTTATGTTCTTCGTTTCCATTGAATTATTTCTTGTAAATTGAGTTAATTTTTTTATTTTCGTTATTTTTATATGACAAAATAAAATATAAAATGTTAAGTTTTTTTTTAAATTAAAATTTAAGTCATTATATAAATGCGATTTAAGATTTTACTTACGTTTTTAATAATTAAAATAAAAAGCATGTTTTAACTGATTAACCAACACATACAACTACCAACAAACAGATGAGCATGATTATTATTATTTTACAAAATGAATGATGACATGAATTCTCTACCCATTACTTTTACTCTACACGACAGGGCACTTGACTCTAAATTAAATATTTATTATTATTAATTAAATAACATTAAAATAATATAGGTAAGTTTTTAAGCAAATTATATTTTACAGCTGTTGTTATTAAATTACTTTTATATTTTATATATGGGCAATAGGAAGTAGAAAGGCGTTTTCACTAGAAAGTGTACCCAATTAAGGACTGAAATTAAGGAACTTTAACTTTGTCAGTTTTATGACGAAAATTAGCCATACATTGCGGCCGTCAATGTATAGCTAATTTTCGTCACCAAACAAACGTCTTTATTTAAATATCGAGTGGTTATTTGAGTTCCTAATTGCCCTTTATAAGATAGTCAAGTACCCATTTAATAAAAAGTTTTACTTACAATATGTACCAACTGTTATAACAAAAATGGATTTAATGACAACGCTACATCGCACGTTGAAAAAGAAAAAGAAACAAGTTTTGATGCTTTAGCAAATATGTGGCGTTATCTATGAAAAGGGACCTTATTGTCGATGGCGCTTACGCCGCACTGCGTCACGCGACGTTGTATTTATATCGGAGCATCGTTAATAATGGCGGAAGCGCCATCGACAATAAGGTCCCTTTTCATAGATAACGCCCCATATAATATTATTTACATACATCCATATCATAACTTCCCTACAATATGTTTAGAAACTATAAACAATGACCTTTATTAAGAAACCTGTATCTGTGGTTGTATTTTAATGTTAACATTAAAGTATTGCATGTCATTAAAGTATCGGTTACCGATATTGTTGCATCTTAATGTATTCATTAAAGTATTGGTGACCGACACTTTAATGTGAACATTAAGACAGGGCAACCACAGATACAGGTTTCTCACATATTGTAGAAAACTTATGATATGCATGTAGATAAAGTTATGCTACTGTAGACCGTAGACATAACTAGGCATTAAAGCACTTGTGTGATCTTATTATGAAACTCTCCTTTCGGCTCGTTGCATAAAACCTCACTCGTGTATTAATGCCTTTTATTATGCACCAGTCAGAAACTACTATTCGTTTTTAATTATAATAAAAATAATACTTTTTACTTTCAAACGTGCGAAATGTTTTTAATGGTACGCTAATGGAAGAAGGTCGTTTTGTACACATGCGTTGTGAAATGATATTCAACAATGATATTGTCATGTCTCGCGGCTTTTTATTATTATTAAAACAATTTTAAAGTTCATCTACCTGTATCTTACGGACTTATAAAATTTATAAAAAACATAATAAAAAAAAGAAATGATTACAATTTATCGACAGCAAAGATAACACAATCATGCAAAAAACAATATATGAAGAGACAAAATCAAAACTCACAAAATGCTGCAAAAAAAAAGTAATTCTCTCTATCTTGGCTATAATAAGACCACGTAAGTTACACTGTTTACTATGTTTGTTTACTTCAAAGACATGAAGATGACAAATGAGCACACAGCCCCCTATTTCACCACCCTGACAATGACAAGTGACAGGTAACATTTCAGTGTACATAGCGCAGCTGGATATGAATCCCACTGATGTCAAATCTTAACTTTGCAATGTATAGCGAATTGTCACCTGTCGCCTATCATTGTCAAGATGGTGAAATAGGCGACTGATGGGATCTGATGCCCATACACATTAGCATTTGTGGTCATTTAAAATAGCTCCAATGCGTGATGATTTGATTAATAATGAATCTTTATTTTGAAAATAGGTCGCACGTTTCATGGATTTACTGTCATTAGGTACAAATGGAAAATCGTCCACGTGAAATAACCATTCTGAAAATGGGTCAAAAGTAATAGTGTCCAAAGTGAATTTAGTCAAAATGTAATTGTGCTCAAAAGTATTTACAACCAAATTTATTTTCGTTGTAAATTAATTAAGTCCCAATGGAATTTTGTCCATTATAAATTATGACCAAAATGAAATAGAAACAAGTGAATGTAGTGTAATATGAATTAAGACCATATAATATAATATAAAATGTACGAATTTCAGGTAGGACGTATTTACAATTGGTCATATTTCTGAGTGTACGTAAATACAAATAGACATATTTTTTTCGTCCAATGTCATATGGGACAATTTTACCATGGGACATGATTCCATTTTAGACGTTTTTCAAGATGGACAATTTTCCTTTTTGTTGTATTTCAAATGGTCATTTTTCTGAACTGACGTATAATTTCAAGTGGACGATTTTCCATTTGTACCTAATGACAGTAAATCGTTTCATGTCTAACAGTTTTCAACTGTTTAAGGTGTTAATAACGTTAAAATGACATTTTAATGGTCAAGCGAAGAGGAAGCTGAATTGATTTCCATACTTTGTTTTTTGATAAGTATAGATATATTTTATTGCATATAATTATATTAATTTCATCTTTAAGTGCGTCAACTTGAGTTTTTAATTTCACTTCCAAATTATTTATAGTCGTGGTTTCGTGGATTCTCATTGAATTTATTTTAAATGGGGCTTTTCCCACCGAGGGATAAAAGCGTAATTATTTTTCAAGGGAATACAACATTTTAGAACAATGTTAATAAAATAAATATCAGGGGACAATGTCACACCAATCGACCTACTCCCAAACTAAGCTCTACGCTTGTACCATGGGTACTAGGCAACGATATAAATACTTATATAGAGAAATATATACTTAAATACATAGAACACATCCATGACTCAGGAATAAATATTCGCGCTCATCACACAAATATCTGCCCTTACCGGGATTTGAACCGAGGCCCGCTAGCTTCGTAGGCAGGGTCACTACCGACTAGGCCAGCGCGTCGTCAATGTTCGCCTTTTATATAAATTTAGGTACCTACATTTCTATAAAAGAAAACCAAAACAGATTCAAAACATTATATTCCTTTAAAATAGTGGTAACAGCCCCGACAGACTTTATTTTAATAAGGATTAAAAAAACAAAAAACCCAAAAACACAAATGATTTTACACCTGAACCAAAAAAATCTGCACAGAATCTTCCTAAATGTCACTCTAAACGTTAAAAACTCCTTAAACGTTAGTAAAACCAACACGAGTGTACCAACAGTCCATATAACAGTATGTACAGTCCATGATGCGTATTTAGCGCGTACATTGTGGAAGAGCATCGCACAACCCATGCGTACAGTCCACCGCGTTCAATTGACCATCTGTGACAGCTACGGGGTGTTCAGATTAGGTTTATAGTCGGTGGCGAGTGTACCTAGGCTCTGTTCTGCTCGGTAAAGCCATATTGCTTTTGAAGTGGTATCATATTGTTTTTAACTCAGCCGCTATTACCGTCAAGTAAGTGAGAGATATCGTAACTTTGACAAAACGATAACATAGACCATAGTTCAACAGAGACAAATTGTACATTTAAACCTTAGTTTATTAGTTAACGATAAGTGTAACTAAAAATAAAATTGGTTGAGAACTTTTTGATTGGTTGTCAAAATTGAAAAGTCATATTTGTATGGGAAAAACGCGAGCGTCCGTAATTATGTCACCACCACTGTATATATTCTGCATTAAACCTTAAAACTACTTGATATTTTGTAACCTGAGCTTTTCAACATTAAACATTTGACACTTTTTCTATAGACAACCGCACAAATTTATCAAACTGTACCCATATTTTTGTTAGATAGAAGGTTAATCAACTTGCCTTAGAGGTTATTTTACTACATACGTTTCAGTACTAAGTAGTAGCCCATATACTCCATTTATTTAGGTACTAAACTAACCCCCTTACTAATAAACGTTGAGTACGGTGGTATAACTATACGATGGTTTTTCCTTATCTGTCATTGTGACATTTGAATTTGACAGATAAGGACAAACATGGTATAGCTATACAACCGTTACTCAACGTTTATTAGTAAGGGGGTTTATGTCTAATCCGCACCACGTAACATGAGCCAATATGGCGGTTACCGTGCAGGTAACAACGCGGTTGCTATGGTAACGCGCTCCCCTCACACCGCGCAGCTTACCGCCTACCTGTTACACCTAAGTCGTGAACCGAAATTATGGTTTCTAACGCAGCAATTAAACTTTGTTGAAGTAAAACTTAACTTCTTTAAAGAGTAAAAATTACCAACCTCGTGGTCACCCTATTCTACTAGACGAGTTATGTATGAGTCTGACAGTTCAACGAAGAAGAAGTAGGGTAACCATGAGACTCGGTAAATTTAAAATTAATAATTTTATTCATTATTACAAAATATTGCATTTACAAATTTTTGTATAGCGTTTCGTACGAGTGCTTTATCTAATGGTAAAGAGCAAGAAAAACATATTTTGGTTCACGACTTAGGAGTCAGTCATACAGGGCGTATGTATCATAAACGTGACATGAAATTTTATAACCGCAATGTGTGTGGGTGTGTGTGAAGCACTATTAAAAATGAAGTATAGCTACAATACTTTTGTCAGATCAGAGTCCCCAGCTGAGATGCAAACCCTACTAACGTTTTTCTTTTCTATCACTGGTTTATCGCAACGCACGAGAATGTCATCCGATACATTTAGAGCGATAGAAAAGAGAAATGTAACGTTTACATCTTGGTTAGGGCTTCTTTCACCCAAGAGTCGGTCAAACACTGTGCCATCAACTATAATGTTAATGTGAACACGCCGTTAGTTAGTCAAATTTTTAATCAGACAAAGTAAACTTTAGACACAAATTACGTAGCTTTTTTTCGTGGAATCAAATAGGCAAACGAGCACACAGGCCACATGCGCGGCCTGTTTCACGAAGCTACAAGTCACAAATTACAAAATCTACTCCTTTTGCTAGAAAGAGAGTTCCGCTTGTAATTTCAGCTCTAATTTCATAACGGGCCTCTGATGGTAAAGTCTGTTCCTATTCGTTCGGTCACTCTTGTATACAAATCAATTTACCATTATAACTCCATATTCGCATACTTTTGAAGGTTGAGCATAGTCATATAATTTTTTTATACACTTAATCATTGTCTTCATGTTTATTTTGAGGTAGTAATCTCTATTTAACATTTGTTTTTTTCATGAAAAGTGCTTTTGGTAAAAGACGATGACACCGACTGGTGCTTGACACATACATTTCATTTTTTCTAAATATATTTGACATGAAAATGTAGAAGTGCTAGGTTTTCGTCTCTGTCGCACTCAGCATAATAATACGATGATGATGATGAATATATATTCAACCTTATTAATAAACTAATTAGAGTTAACATTATTGTCATTGCTATTTCATCCTCTATCTAAAGACAATTACAGTTAGGTATACTTGTTATTGTCATTGGCAGTCCGAATAGGAACAGACTTTACGTGCTACGCCGCAGCCTAACAACTAAGGCTGCCTGTCCACTAGAGCGGTGCACGAGAAAAAACCCACCAAAAGAATTACTTAATTTTTGGTTGTCTTGCTCAGCGCAGCTCTCCTATTGGTGGACTATTCCGAGGAATACCCAGCTCCATTGGATAGGCAGCCTAAGATGGAATACATCTATGCAGATCGTGATCTGTCAGTTTACTTGGTCCAATAAAATTACGACTTTTATGAGGGTAGTCACAAATGGTCATGAACGATGGCACCGCGACCGGTACCTGAGCCAGTTGGAGTCTTGCCAGAGAGCGCGCGACCGCTTCGTCCTGCCGTCACATATTCAATTTAGGGGGTTGTTTTCATATTTTAAACAAGGAAGAAATTATTTTAGACTGTTTTTTTAAATAGATAATTTTATTGGTAGGCATTTATTTGAATCTGAAACGTATTTTTGTAATTATTTAAGTGCAACACTCGAGTCAATCGCCAGGTATAAAATTGTTTCTAATTCAAACAATCGTCTACCAATTCTAGTTTTTTTCTTTACATTTTGACCTTACCACATTTTTTAAATTATTTGCAAAATAATGTTAAAAATTACAAACATATTCAAAAATTTACTTGATTTAGGGGATAAAAAACGTTACCGTCCAGAGCTAAATTTTTATATAAAATTGTTGACAGCTACGCGATTTAAGTCTCTCCACAATTCTATTGAGGTGCTGTTCCACCAGCGAAGCGAGGCGAAAAATTGTATTTAAAAAAAAACCTGCCTCCCTTATTTTCGGTGGAAATGGACCCTACTGCCGAAGGAGGAGGTATATATGTATATATTTTTATTCCTTTTTGGCGCTCTAGAAACTAAACGCGTGGACCGATTTTGATAATTCCTATGTCAACGAATTCGACTTAAACTTGTGTGACACTAATCACTAAACACACAAAAAGATATGGCAGTAATCAAAATTCAATATCACGGCAATCAGAAGCCAGGTTGCAAAAAAGAAAAAAAAAATCGACGAACTATGTCAAATGGGGTATCATTGAATAGGTATTTAAAAATCATCTTTAGGTTTCTTTCATCATTTTTCATTTTGAATGATCATTTCGGATTTATAACGATTTAAAGGTTAGCATCGTGTTTTTTAAAGCTTGCTTTTTGTTTGACATGTTTAATACAAATTTCAATTCTTGTAACGCCTCGTCTCGCGTCGCCTAGTTGGTGGAGAAGCACCTTTAACTTTCACAGTGATCAATCTAAAGCTAAAGAACGCAACAACCTGCAAACAAACACCAAAATACTACGCACCTGCATTAGTTTAAGCGTTCTGTTGTACGCCACGAGCTCCTTCCTTAGCTTCTCGATGCCTTCTTGCGCGGAGTTGATCGCTTCCATGAGCACCTGCCTTTGGGGGCCCGTGACGTTGCCTGCAGACAACACCGTTGGTTAAAATCATTGACGTCTTTATATTACTTATGTTTATTTTTATTTATCAAATGGATAGAAATAATCTTGTCTAAGTTGGCAGGGTTACTACCAACTGTACAGTGCAACCAATCCTGGTTACTGATTAAATAATTAGTATATTGATTTCTGAGTACTGCAGTGAATTACCCCTACTTATCGCTCAAAACCCGATAAATATAGAAAAAATAATTAAATGGTCTTAGTGTCTTAAGACAGAAATCAAGAAGTTTTGGACACTGGCTCCCTTGGTAGCCAGGGGGTACCAAAAGATTTTGTTTTTATTTCTGTACTGTATTATCGATATATTATTATATACTAGAGGACGCCCGCGGCTTCGTACGCGTAGAATTCGTTTCCCGCTACTCCCCCCATTTCTTCCCGTTGGGGGTCGATTTTCGGAAAATCCTTTCTTAGTGCTCACTTACATCATGAAAGGAACCCCTGTACCAAATTTCAAGTTTCTAGGTACAGTAGTTTCGGCTGTGCGTTGATATGTCAGTCAGTCAGTTTTGCCTTTTATATATATAGATAACGAAAGTCGATACGAGAAGTCACTAGCGCTATCGAAAAGTGCCACGAAAATTCCGGCCTCTGGACTTATTACTATTCCATCACACGCAACAAATAAGTTTGGCATTGATTTGTCAGGATTTATTTTTTATCTGTCTAGTACTGTAATTGTAGTAAAATGTTCCCCATGTCAAGACAAGCATAACCCTACAGAGAGCAACGCAACTCAGGTCTCAAGATGGAGGTATCGTGATGTAGCACACTTATGACTCAAGCGCCGCGCATTGAGAGCGGGGCGGATCTAAGGAGCGTGCAGGCTTTTGACAGGCGACAGGCGCGACAGGTGACAATTCGTCTACAACAATTTCCTAGCTACGAAATCTGTCGCGTTGATGAAGAGGTTATGTGTTTGGAAACATTTTAATGAAATACAAAAATGCCAAAGGTTGGATTTGATCTCGGGTCGTCAAGCGCCAAAAGCGAGCGATGAAACCGCTACACCAAATGCAGACGGTAGAATTGGTTGAAAATCATCAACGTATAGTGCCATTATTGGATAGAAATTAAAAGGGTCAAATTTCAACGCAAAGTTAAAAAAACTTGAGTGTCAATGTATAAAAATTGCAGAACTTGACTGCTGACTTATTCTAACTTAAAAGTTAGAAAAAGACAGCAAAATTGTGCTTCTTGCTCTAGAACTAAAGTTAAAGTAGGATAGTAATCAACTTCTGTTTTTTTTATTGCTAGTCTATTTCTGCCTTTACGGCTACATATGCAGTACCGTAAAACTACTCAACTATGGTCCTAGCCTGGAACTATAGTCCAATTTTCCTCATTACATTATTCTAAAATATGACACTTTACTGCTATTAATGCTGGTTATATGTACTGTTTGGCCTAAAATCGATTGCTCTAAACTCTAGCTTAGCTTAAGCTATCATAAATATTTTTAGAGTAATGTGATAAGTAAAATTGGACTATTGTTGTAAGCCAGGACCATAGTTGTGTAGTTTTATGGTAGTACTTATTAAGAAAATATTTTAAAAAAACAAGCTATTTAAATTTTTCACTAACTTCCTTCCAGCCGCTGGATCAGCAACACCTGCTGCTGCAGCTGTGTCTCCAGCAGCGCCTGGGCTCGCTTATGCATCTCCATAACTTGCTTGCTCTTCTCCACCGGTTTCACTTCCTTTTTCTTGTCTATGCCGTTCGCTAGCGCCTCCTTAGCTTCTTTAGCCTGAAACAAGTTACATCATTCTGTCAGTCATCAATTTCTGCCATCGACTTCGTCCGCGTAGAATTTGTATTTTTGTCACCCCACGGGAACCGTTCATTTTTCCAGGATAAAAGCTATGTTACTCAGATATTATGTAGCATTCTAATGGGGAAAGAATTTTTGAAATCGGTCTAGTAGTTTTTGAGTTTATTCGTTACAAACATACACAGAAAATACGACTCCCGCTAGCTCGCGCCGCCTCATCCCAAGGCACGCCTCGAGCCGAGGCGCGTACTCAAGAAGGAAACAGTGAGAGCCGTGCGTGCCTTGCCCGAGGCTGCCTCTAGAGCCGCGTATCCACTAGAGGCAGCCTCGTTAGTGGAGACGCTGCCTCAACCTGAGGCACGCCGCGACACGAGGCAAATTCGTCGCCGCGAGCCGAGCCATATTTTGTAGTTTATTTTCCCGTGCTCAAAGAAAGGCTCCTTTGAGTACGGCAAAAAAAAACGACAAAATATGACCGTCAGTCCGAGCCGTGCATTTGATGGAGACGGGCGTGTAAACTGCGCACATTGCGGATTAAGCTGAGGCAACTCGCTTCGAGCTGATCCGCAATGTGCCTCGAGCCATTGGCCGCGTACTGACTGAGCGAGCAGCCTCGGTGAGGCAGCCTCGGACGTTTGTCGCGCAACGTTTGCCGCACGAGGCAGCAACGATCGGTTTTGTTGCACCAGGCTGCCGCGCGGCAAAGACGAACCATGGTGAGGCTGAGCCGTCATCGAGCGGTCAGTTTAACGTGAAGTCTGTTCGGCTTCTGCTGGTTCGACGGCGCCATGTTTTATATATTTTATAATATCATCACAGCTTTACCTTCTCGGCCTGCAGCGCCTGCTGCTTGTTGTCGGCGGTGGCCTTGATGTTCTCGCGGTTGATGAGCACCTTGTTGTGCGAGCCCGCCTGCGGGTTGTTCGGCTTCTGCTGGTTCGACGGCGCCATGTTTTCTTGTTTGTTCTGGAAATGTATATAATATATCGTATGTTAAAAATACTCCTATTTCAGTACCAGTATAAACCTATGGGGGAGATATGGTAGAAACAAATAAATCATTATGTAGGGTATATAGTTGGGGAGGTCGAAGTTAATTTTCTCCTTTTTTATTTGATTAAATGCATGGTGAGATGTGAACACCGAAAGTTAGTATTCAAGGGAGTGAATACTGATGTGACGGCTAATACGGCTAAGACGGTGGTTTTAGGATCCATGGAGTCGCTGTGATTATTATAATACAAACCACCTTGATTTTGAACTTCAGTATTGTCATATTTCAAAATTCAATATTTCATTATTGCTGAAAGAGTTTAAATTAATTTTGGTATGGAGGATATCTCCGCTGTGAAAGCGTAACAAACAAACAAATATTAGTAGGTATGGATAAACTGAACTAAAATAAATTATGACAAAACTAAAGACCAAAATAAAAGTGATATACATACATAAACTCACGCCTTCGTTCCCAGAGTGGGGTAGGCAGAGCTACATAATTATTAACAACTCTAAAAAACTTGTTGATAATTCTGTAACCACATTTTGCACAATTAGGCTAACTGCCGCACTCAGAGACGTGTTGTCTTATTCTATTGCTGTAGCAAGAAAGTGACAGCAGCAACTTTAATCAAGCATTAAATTAAATTGACGTCTCTGAATGCTGCAGTAAGATGTTTAGATTGTCAAAGTGATATATGTAACAACTAGAGGACGCCCGCGACTTCGTACGCATAGAATTAGTTTCCCGCTACTCCCCCTACTTCTTCCCGTTGGGGGTCGATTTTCGGAAAATCCTTTAGTGCTCACTTACATCATGAAAGGAATCCCTGTACCAAATTTCAAGTTTCTAGGTACAGTAGTTTCGGCTATGCGTTGATACATCAGTATACATCGGTATCAACGTTCAAATTTCATGGCACCCGGTAAGGATAGCAAAAAAATAAATACATTCGAATATTTGATGAATAATAACGTTTATATTCTGTGTTATTTTTAAATTTAATTATGCTGCAGTTAGCTGTACCTATATAAATACTGTACTTATACGTAAAGAGCTTTATTGTCTTAATAATGTAATATAACCTTAATACTCATTTTGCATTCGAAAAGTAATATATGCCAAATAGGAAACAAATGTCAATTTAATTGTCAAACCAAATAAATATTAGTTGGTGTGAAAAGGTCATTTGGTCATTAAAAAATGGACATATTATAGCAGACGTCAAATGTTGACAGAAAAATCCATGGAACAAATTTTAGTAATTTATTCAAACCTTTAATACATATTTGGCGTCTTTCTTTTTATTTATAAAAAATAAAGGTTCTAAATACTAGATGTATTTGTTTGTATTTGTTTTTCTGCAAACCGTACTTTGCCATGAAAGTTGAACGTTGATACCGATGTTTATACATCAGTCAGTCAGTTTAGCCTTTTATATATATAGATAATTAGGGAATAGCGACTCCATGGATTCTAGAACCACGTTTTGCCACCAAAATCATAACCAGGGGTCGGATTTTTCATCGCATGGTGAGATGAAAGAAAACTGTGGAGTCGATATTAAAGCTAAATTTTAATTCATATTCATACTCATACTCACCAATTTTCTTAGTCCCGTAATACTTTTGTCCCTTGTGCAGGTTGACAGATCGAAAATGTTAATCGAAAATTAATCTTACTGAATGTAATTAAAATTATTTGTGTAGTATGATTTGGGAAGTGTTAAGCCTTTTGCTTGGTAAAGGGTTACATTTACCCTGTAACTATATCAAATTAGTTAATCTTTTGTTTGGTTCAGACTACTTTGTTGCGGTAAAAAAAAGTAATATTTTATTTTATTTTTATTTACGATATAATTTATTTCTACTCATATGACTTATTTTATTTATAATTTAATTTCGTTCTTAATTAAATGAATGAGTATGAATATGAATTAAAATTTAGCTTTAATATCGACTCCACAGTTTTCTTTCATCTCACCATGCGATGAAAAATCCGACCCCTGATCATAACCCTTCTAATAACGAATGATTGGGATAAGACGAGTGACTCACCTCAGGATTATGCCAGAACACTTTGATGAATCTGTTGTTGAGAACGGCCTCTGTGCTCTTGTAGGCGACGCTGGCCTCCGTGTGGTTCGAGAACGTGATCAGGGCGCCTTCCGGGTCGCCCTCGAAGCACACCTGGTGGACAAAACAAGATTAACAATTAGTATATTTACTAATATTATAGTTTTGAAACTGTTTGTTTGTTGAAATATTGTGAAGAGATAGTTTAAGTTAGTTTTTAAGACCATTAGTTGAATAAGTACTAGATATTTAAAAATACCTAAGACAACAGATTCCAACAGAGACAGGAAATATTAGGTAAAAAAAATAACGCCTTATTTTGAATATTAAGTTTTAGGATTTTAATATATTCAGAATCTGGCACTATGAAGTTCTAGTATTGTAGTAATGAGAAATCCCTATTCCATAAAACTTTATTTTTATTTTTTTATGTAAAAATGGAGGCTGACGAGCAAGCGAGAGGAATTGCAGGTGCGCTGCCGGCCTTTGAGAAAAGAGTAGGCTCGTTTTTGAAGGCCCCCAAGTCGTATTGGTTCGGAAATACAGACGCCGAGAGCTGATTGCACATAGATACTCGTGGCAAGCAGGCCTCCGAAAAACGCACGGTAGTGAATTTCCAACTATCAAGATGGCGTTGATGTAATGATAGTTTGATACGAGTTGTACGATGGTGGAATCCAGCGGCTGGTATCAATCCGAATAATTCCTCGGAGCACTCCCCGTGATAAATGCGATAAAAGACACAGAGGGAAATAGTGTCGTTTTTTTATTGCATGAATTAGGGTAACCCATCACTTTATCGAATTTCACTTCATCGATTGTATCATTTCATCGAATTTCATTTTGTCGAACGGTAGTTCCTGCTGAAACCAAGATGGTTTCAGGATATCTTAAACGTTAATTACTTAGGTTAGGTTTGGTTAGAATTGTCAAAATCAAAAAAGGTAAGGCATGCGGTGAGAAATGCCTTTAGATGAAATGAAAATTCTGCGTAACACACAACAACAACGTTCGTTGAAAAGTGTTTCGATAAAATAATAGGTACCCATGAATTAGGCAAACGGGCCACCTGGGGCTTTATTCAACTATGTCTTCAGATCCCGTTACATTTGGAAGGACTGACCTGTATCTTGACGATCTTGCCGAACTTGCCGAAGTGGTTGTTGAGGTGCGTGATGTCGTTGAGCCCGCGCGGCACCTTCTTCACCTCCAGCGAGCAGTCAGTACTGGGGGGGGGACTGACCTGTATGTTGACGATCTTGCCGAACTTGCCGAAGTGGTTGTTGAGGTGCGTGACGTCGTTGAGCCCGCGCGGCACCTTCTTCACCTCCAGCGAGCAGTCAGTACTGGGGGGGGGACTGACCTGTATGTTGACGATCTTGCCGAACTTGCCGAAGTGGTTGTTGAGGTGCGTGATGTCGTTGAGCCCGCGCGGCACCTTCTTCACCTCCAGCGAGCAGTCAGTACTGGGGGGGGGACTGACCTGTATGTTGACGATCTTGCCGAACTTGCCGAAGTGGTTGTTGAGGTGCGTGATGTCGTTGAGCCCGCGCGGCACCTTCTTCACCTCCAGCGAGCAGTCAGTACTGGGGGGGGGGGACTGACCTGTTTGTTGACGATCTTGCCGAACTTGCCGAAGTGGTTGTTGAGGTGCGTGATGTCGTTGAGCCCGCGCGGCACCTTCTTCACCTCCAGCGAGCAGTCAGTACTGGGGGGGGGGACTGACCTGTATGTTGACGATCTTGCCGAACTTGCCGAAGTGGTTGTTGAGGTGCGTGATGTCGTTGAGCCCGCGCGGCACCTTCTTCACCTGCAGCGAGCAGTCAGTACTGGGGGGGGGACTGACCTGTATGTTGACGATCTTGCCGAACTTGCCGAAGTGGTTGTTGAGGTGCGTGATGTCGTTGAGCCCGCGCGGCACCTTCTTCACCTGCAGCGAGCAGTCAGTACTGGGGGGGGGACTGACCTGTATGTTGACGATCTTGCCGAACTTGCCGAAGTGGTTGTTGAGGTGCGTGATGTCGTTGAGCCCGCGCGGCACCTTCTTCACCTGCAGCGAGCAGTCAGTACTGGGGGGGGGACTGACCTGTATGTTGACGATCTTGCCGAACTTGCCGAAGTGGTTGTTGAGGTGCGTGATGTCGTTGAGCCCGCGCGGCACCTTCTTCACCTCCAGCGAGCAGTCAGTACTGGGGGGGGGACTGACCTGTATGTTGACGATCTTGCCGAACTGGCCGAAGTGGTTGTTGAGGTGCGTGATGTCGTTGAGCGCGCGCGGCACCTTCTTCACCTGCAGCGAGCAGTCAGCACTGGGGGGGGGACTGACCTGTATGTTGACGATCTTGCCGAACTTGCCGAAGTGGTTGTTGAGGTGCATGATGTCGTTGAGCCCGCGCGGCACCTTCTTCACCTCCAGCGAGCAGTCAGTACTGGGGGGGGGACTGACCTGTATGTTGACGATCTTGCCGAACTTGCCGAAGTGGTTGTTGAGGTGCGTGATGTCGTTGAGCCCGCGCGGCACCTTCTTCACCTCCAGCGAGCAGTCAGTACTGGGGGGGGGACTGACCTGTATGTTGACGATCTTGCCGAACTTGCCGAAGTGGTTGTTGAGGTGCGTGATGTCGTTGAGCCCGCGCGGCACCTTCTTCACCTCCAGCGAGCAGTCAGTACTGGGGGGGGGACTGACCTGTATGTTGACGATCTTGCCGAACTTGCCGAAGTGGTTGTTGAGGTGCGTGATGTCGTTGAGCCCGCGCGGCACCTTCTTCACCTCCAGCGAGCAGTCAGTACTGGGGGGGGGACTGACCTGTATGTTGACGATCTTGCCGAACTTGCCGAAGTGGTTGTTGAGGTGCGTGATGTCGTTGAGCCCGCGCGGCACCTTCTTCACCTCCAGCGAGCAGTCAGTACTGGGGGGGGGACTGACCTGTATGTTGACGATCTTGCCGAACTTGCCGAAGTGGTTGTTGAGGTGCGTGATGTCGTTGAGCCCGCGCGGCACCTTCTTCACCTCCAGCGAGCAGTCAGTACTGGGGGGGGGACTGACCTGTATGTTGACGATCTTGCCGAACTTGCCGAAGTGGTTGTTGAGGTGCGTGATGTCGTTGAGCCCGCGCGGCACCTTCTTCACCTCCAGCGAGCAGTCAGTACTGGGGGGGGGACTGACCTGTATGTTGACGATCTTGCCGAACTTGCCGAAGTGGTTGTTGAGGTGCGTGATGTCGTTGAGCCCGCGCGGCACCTTCTTCACCTCCAGCGAGCAGTTCAGCCCGCCGGCGGCGCGCGACGCTGCCGCTGTAACAATATTACTTGACTATCAAACAGATAAGATGAGCGAGTGGATATGTCTCATGTCGGTAAGGGACGCCCTAGAGGCACATAAAGTGATCAGATTCGCAATGTACTGAATAAGGGCCAAATCCACGGAATAGAAAAAACAGTGGAAGTGGCATGAGCTTCGCTTAGTATCAAACCTGTTGTCGCCAATACTCAAACTATCATAAAAACAACACGCCATCATGGAAAATGTTTTTGCTGCGGCTATCGTTTTTACACTCCAAAATAGCACAATAAGGCATGCTTCTGGATTTATTTCCTATTTTAGAAATATCAAAATATCGAAATATCGAAATAAGCGATCGCGGCAAAAGTATGGTAGGTTATGCGGAACTCCGTATAACTATGCCATACGTTACACGCCCACTTGACACTTCTACTGTTTTTTCTGTTCTGTGCCCTAGACACACATACAGTGATCAGATTCGCGATGTACTGAATAAGGGCCAAATCAAAAGCACCCGAAACCGACGTACGTAAAGTGAAAGTTGTATGTTTAGACTGTTGCACCTGGCGATTCATAGCCTACCCCATTGGGAGACAGGGGTGAAGAAATGTATATATTTGTCAAACAGTTCAATTGGTGCTTTTTAATTGTTCACGTAAAGTCTGTTTCTATTCGTTCCGTCACTTTTGTATACAAATCAATTTACCATTATAACTCCATATTCGCGTACTTTGGAAGGTTGAGCATAGTCATATTATTTATTTATAAACTTAATCATTGTCTTCATGTTTATTTTGAGCTAGTAATCTCTATTTCACCTTGTATTTTTTGATGAATAGTGCTTTTGGTAAAAGGCGATGACACTGACTGGTGCTTGACACATATATTTATTTTTTTCGACATATATTTGTCATGAAAATGTAGAAGTTTTGATAGATTTGATTGATAAGCTAGGTTTTCGTCTCTGTCTCACTCAGCATAATAATACGATGATGATGATGAATATAAATATTGAACCTTTTTAGTAAATTAATTAGAGTTAACATTATTCTCATCGCAATTTCATCCTCTATCTAAAGACAATCAGAGTTAGGTATACTTGTTATTGTCATTGGCAGTCCGAATAGGAGCAGACTTTATACTCACAGCGTCCGAGCCGATTGTAGTCAAAGTTCTTCTTGGGCGGCGCCGGCAGCCGCGGCGGCGCGCCGGGCGGGCCCGCGCCCACCGGTGGGCCGTCGTGGATTCTGGGACAAAACATATACATTACAAATCCATTTCATTGCATTCTTATAATAATTATTACTATTAAAGCTAATGGGAACATTATTTTTGTACAGTCGCCCACACACTTAACTGACCATTAAAGACGGAGCTGAGAATAAGTGTCAATGCTTGAAAGGGATGTAAATATATTTAATATGAAAAAAATATCTACATCCCTGTCAAGCATTGATATTTTCTCTCTGCTCTGCCTCCAATGGTTAGTTAGGTGTGTTGCTGTGTGTACATAAAAAAATAAACTGACTCGCTGTCCGATCTCAGACTTTGAGAAGGTTTAATGAACGGCTTTTACGACTTTTATTATGGTAGTAATTACATTCTTACTAAAAAGGTGTAGTAAAAAAGTAACCTGGGGATCTGGACGTATAGTCGGGACGTTTTCGTTTCGTCACTCATATAAACAAATAAATTTACCATTGTTATTTCATTATCACGTACTTTTGATGTTTGAGCACGGTCATATCATTTATACACCTTTAAATTATTTCGTCATATTCGACCAGTTCGATTTCCGGTTAAGGCAGGAATATTTACAAAAATCCATAAATGCAGTTATAATTGTTTTCAAAAATAAAAGTAAGTCTCCTTTGCGTGGAATTTGCTATTTCCAATATTTAAACCACCCTGTATATTCAACCTTTTTAAAAACTCGTTAGAGGTAACATTATTCTCATTGCTATTTCATCATCTATCTAAAGACAATTACAGTCAGGCATGCTTGTTATTGTTATTGGTAGTCTGAATGCGAACACACTTTAAAATGCTATAATAATTATTATCGAACTGTTATTACCATGGCAACGCTTATTATAGAACTGTTTTCACGCTTCGTTTACTCTATAGATGGTATTCTGATACCGTTAACGATATCAATAATAGCGGTGTTACAGTACGCGAGTATAAAAAAAAACTAACCTGGGTATGGGGATGAGCTCGCGCGGCGGCGGCAGGTGCTCGGGCGGGTAGGGCGGGTAGGGCGCGCCGCACCAGATGTCCGGCGTCAGCGGGTTGTACTCTGAAACACGCAGGACAACTTACTCATCATAAATCTAATAGTTATTTATGTGACTGGTGCATAATGAGCGGCATTTAATACACGAGTGTAGTTTTATAAAACGAGTAAGGCGAGTTTCGTAATATGATCACACGAGTGTTTTAATGCCTAATTATGTCTATGGTCTACAGTCGCATACATAACTTTATCTACATGCATATCATAAGTTTTCTACAATATGTGAGAAACCTGTATCTGTCTCTACCCGGTATCTTAATGTTCACATTAAATTATGAGTCACCGATACTTTAAAGTGAACATTAAGATGCAACTACAGCGATAACCGATCCTTTAATGACATGTAATACTTTAATGTTAACATTTAACACACATACCCCCTTTTAGCGTCGAAGGTTAAAAAATCCCTCACAATATCCGCTCGGGTGTAAAGGGTTAATTATAGATACCTTGCACGGGCGGCGGCAGGGCCAGCACGGACGACAACGCTGCGTCCTCGAGCACGACGGGGTCGGCGCCGTGGTCCCACTGGCAGAGGTCGCCGCGCATGCAGTATCCTTTCTCTGTACAACAACAATAAACCAGACTTAAGCTGTGTCATTTAAGTGGGGATAGGGCCTTGTGCAGGTTCCGTCGCTACCACAATCTAAATCTTAGGCTACAACCAAGCAGCATTCGCATTGTTGTTTCTGTTAAGACAGAACTATTGGGGATAGAAGCTTTCCGTCCATATCACGATATGTCTAATAGGCAGCTAATACGACCAGCCCACTATTTCACCGTCCCGACAATGACAGGTGACAGGTGACATTTCAGTGTACATGGCGCAGGCTTATATGAAACCCAATGATATATCAGCGTGTTAGCTTTGCAATGTGCACTGAATTGTCACCTGTCACGTGTCATTGTCAAGATGGTGAAATAGGGGGCTGATCGCTTTATGACTACATCTCGATCTGACTACATCGCTTTGTGCCTAGATCGCAATACGACCAGATCGCTTAACGCTCACATATCAAAAAGTCCGAGTTGCTAAGTGACCACATTGTTTTTTTCAATTTTTATGTCTGTCTAAGCAATGTCAACGCAGCCCCGCAGTGCGGGGCTCCTATTGCAGGGCAATTACCCTTCGGGTATTTGAAGTTACCTAACAAACCTAAACTACCAAGTAACCCAAACGAAGTGGTCATTTTTCAACTCAGATTTTTTTGAGATGTAGTCGCAAAGCAATCTGGTCGTATTTGCTACCTAGTCCTACCGAGATGTGGACCTAAAGCTTCTATACCAGCTATCGTAACGTAGACAATACTGAAACACGTCAAAAACAATGAGGTTTTACCGTGTAGAACCTAAGACCTGGGGCTCTATTGTCTACCGCACTCGCAATCACGATCGTTTTCATTTTGAAAATCGAAGGCTTGTCTGCATACAAAATGAAAACAATTGATCCACTTTGAAGCCGGTTGCGATTGCGAGTGCGGTAGACAATAAGCTCTCAGTTCTACCACAACCGACCGGTTTTACCGATCGTGACAGTTGACAATGCAAGTGCGACAGCGATTTATTGTCAAATACTGTTCGGCTTACCGTCAAAGTCCCGGCAGCGTCGCTTGTAATGGTCCGGATGGTCTCTGACGTGGTGAGGCGACATCGAGTGCGAGCGAGACCGATCGCGTGACCTGCGATGAAAGATAAGAGTTACCATAACGTTGACCACAGAACAGAAAAAACAGTAGAAGTGTCAAGTGGGCGTGTAAAGGTGGGTACAGACTGGTGAAACGTAACATGCAATGTGTCATGCAATGAAAGAATTCACCGTACAAAGTTGTTACCTTTCATGATACATTGCAGCAATGTGTACGGTGAATTCATGACACATTGCATGTTACGTTTCACCAGTCTGTACCCACCTTAACGTGTGGCATAGTTATGCGGAGTTCCGCGCAACCTACCATACTTTTGCCGCGATCGCTATTTCGATATTTCGATATTTCTAAAATAGGAAATAAATCCAGAAGCATGCTTTATTGTGCTATTTTGGAATGTAAAAACGATAGCTGCACCAAAAACATTTTCCATGGTGGCGTGTTGTTTTTATGATAGTGTGAGTATTGGCGACAACAGGTCTGATACTAAGCGAACCTCATGCCACTTCCACATTATATTCTTTTCCAATTTACCTACACTTGTTCAAAATAACCAAATAAACACCCACCGATCTCTATCTCTAGAGCGGGACGCGCGATCCCTGTGCTCTCTGTCGCGCGACATTCTGTCCCGGTCCATCTCGCGCGGCGGCCGTAAACGCTCGCGCTCGTGCTCCCTCTCTCTCACAGGAACTGGGGATCTTGACCTGCTGAAAAGATGAATTAGTCAGTAAAATTATGTAAATTTAAACAATTCGTACAATTTGTTTCAAGAAATTTACGAGGCGGATTTTTTTTTTGTATGAACGCCAATGAAATATTATTTGTAAAGCCTTATAAAATGAAAGATTCCTTTTAAAAGAGATAAAATGTACATATGGGTGATTCCACGGGCGTTTCAACCTCTGTCAGTCCTTAGTATTAGTATATTAAAGAAATCTATATATATAAAAGGCTAAACTGACTGACTGACATATCAACGCACAGCCGAAACTACTGTACCTAGAAACTTGAAATTTGGTACATGGGTTCCTTTCATGATGTGAGTGAGCACTAAGAAAGGATTTTCCGAAAATCGACCCCCAACGGGAAGAAATAGGGGGGAGTAGCGGGAAACGAATTGTACGCGTACGAAGTCGCGGGCGTCCTCTAGTCTGCCATAATATGGTTAAAATTCGATCAATTGTGACAAGAAATACGGTTACAGTACATCTTAGTATGAGTGTCCGCTGCTTGGTGTAGCTCATTATTTCAATATTTATGACTAGGGACTGACGACAGTTGAAACGCCCGTGGAATCACCCATACATTTAAACCTCAGTTTATTAGTTAACGATAAGTGTAAAAAAAAAAATTGGTTAAGAACTTTTCGATTGGTTGTCAAAATTGAAAAGTCATATTTGTAGGCAATTGTATGGGAAAAACGCAAGCGTCCCTAATTATTTGACCACGACTGTGTGTTTGTTAGTTTTGTTAAACTCAATATGTATTAAATAAGTTTCGGTCAAAAAAATTCATTTTTGGGACAAGCCTTTGTTGCTGACTGTACTTTTTTTTTGCAAAATCTTTACCTGTTTATCAAGAAACTATTGTGTCCTAACACGGTGGTTCTACGTTAAGTACAGCGGAGATCCTGTCGCCACCTTCCGACTCCATCATCAGATCAGCTCTTAGATACCATAATATTGCACCGTCATCGGGTTTACATGTGGTCCAAATTTCAGCCGCTTCTATTAACGCGAACTGGTTCAAAATGGCAATTTAAAACCGACTGACAGAAACCGAATTCTGATCTATACTATAAGCGTATCTTTAACATTACAAAACGCAACTCTAAAAAAGCGAAAATATCTGACCTCGAAGGCGCTAAGATTCTTAAGTACCTTAACTCGATTATTCTAGGTAGCAATCTTTGCAGTCACATTGTTATTAGGTCGAAATAGGTGGGTTTAGGTTATGTTAGTTATGCAGCAGGCCCGAAGGGCCAAAGCACCCCGGAATGGGAGCTCCGCTGCGGAGCTCCGTCGACTGTGAAATTGTTTTTTGAAATGTGAAATATGCAACTCGGACAAAGCTACAAAGTGACAAATGCGTGCGGTTAAAATTATGAAAAACTGCTAGACGGAATAACCGAATTTAGGTAGCGGATCTAACTCTTATCTACTAAAACATATTTGATATACGTATAAAGACCAACAACTAATAAATAGATTTCTACAAAACTATTAATTGAATAAATTGCGATCAGGCGGCGCTCTATTCCACTCTTGTTAACGTTATTATAGCTCATAAGGACTTCTAAACGGGCCATATTTTCACTGCAAAATGTGACCGGCAAAACTCGAAAGGGGCTTCTAAACGGGCCATATTTTCACTGCAATATGTGGCCGGCAACTATTGGTGTCCCTCTCTTACTCGTATGTTAGAGAAAGACGCCAATAGTTGCCGGCCACATATTGCAGTGAAAATATGGCCCGTTTAGGAGCCCCTGAATGATATCGACCATCATCGCCATTTTTTCTGCCTGTTGCCGCTTTGGAGAATGGCATAATCGTGAAAATTTATTCAAAAAGTGGTCAAAGTGTGCAACCCAATACCAAAATATTAGATTATAATTTTGATTACTGTTTTTTTTTTAATAAATAGAAGGAATGCGAGCGAATTCATTAAAAATTTGAACAATTAAACACCATAACCAACATGCTAAAAGCAATAATGTTTTACAGAGTGGAATACAACCCCAGACCTCGTTTCAGAATCAATTTATAAACGTATTATTCTCAACAGATTTTTATAAAACTCAGCCAAGAGCCACAATACAACCTATAAAAAAAAACATCCCTTTTTTCCGCTCAGGTTTACTTTGTCCATATTCCCATTTCGTCCACATTCTCATCTCGGCCTCATTCCCAACTCGTCCACATACCAATCCCAAATTGTACATTTCCTATCTCGTCCGCATTCCAATTAGTCCACATTCCCAACTCGTCCTCATTCCTAACTCATCTGCAAACTAACTTAGGACTGTGTGTTCGATATCAATTCGATCACTCGGTTGTTCACGAATTGTTGGGAATATGAACGAACTGAGAATTTGAACGCGATACGAATATGGACGAGATGGGAATGTGGACGAGATGGAATGTGGACGAGATGGGAATGTAGACGAGATGGAATGTGGACGCGATGGGAATGTGGACGAGTGGGAATGTGCTCGAGATGGGAATGTGGACAAGATGGGAATGTGGCCGAGATGAGAATGTGGACGCGATGGGAATGTGGACGAGATGGGAATGTGGACGAGATGGGAATGTGGACGAGATGGGAATGTGGACGAGATGGAAATGTGGACGAGTGGGAATGTGCTCGGGATGGGAATGTGGACGAGACGAGAATGTGGACGAGATGGGAATGTGGACAATATAGGAATGTGGACGAAATAGGAATGTGGACGAAATAGGAATGTGGACGAAATAGGAATGTGGACGAGATGGGAATATGAACCAAGTGAACCTGAGCGTGTTCTAATGGGGTATGTGAAACAGGTACCCACCTAGAGCGAGTGTTGGGCCTGTCTACCGCGGCCGGCGGACTCCTATTTCTAAAGCGGCCGCGCGGCGAAGGCGACCGAGATTGCGGCCGTCTGCGAATTAATTATATTTACGAAATAATAACTACGGCTACTATAAACATCATATTATATTATAATTATGTCGAATTTCACAAACAACTTAACAAACGATTAATGGCTATCTAAGTACCAATTTCATGAAACGATGTTAATTGCTAATCGACGGTTAGTTCATACATTTTCTGCGGCACTCAGAGACGTCAATTTAATTTAATGCTTGATTAAAGTTGCTGCTGTCACTTTCTTCGCTATAGCAATAGAATAACACGTCACTAAACAAGCATTAAATTTAATTGGCGTCTCTGAGTGCGGCAGTTTGACCGCTGTCAACTTTCTAATCGTCTAAGTTGTTGGTGAAATTAAACATAAGAGTATGAACTAACAGTCGATTAACATTGAACTTCGTTTGGTGAAATCGGTAGTTAATCTACACTAATACAATAAAAAGGAAAAATTGTATTTTTGTATGTTTGTAACGAAAAAACTCTAAAACTACTGGACCGATTTCGAAAAATCATTCACCATTAGAATGCTACATTATCCCTGAGTAACATAGGCTATGTTTTATTATTCTGCGCGGACGCAGTCGCGGGCAACGGCTAGTATATATATAAAATAAAGTCCGTTAATTCTGTCCGTCTTTCAGTTCGATCGGGTAACCCATCATTTTATCGAATCTCACTGCATCGAAGGCTCATTTCTGCTGAAACCGTGATGTTTTCAGGATATCTTACACATTCATTACGTAGGTTAGGTTAGGTTAGGTTAGACTTGTGACTACCAAGAAAAAATGAACTCATGCGGTCAGAAATAACTTTCAATGAAATGAAAATTCTGCGTAATGAATTAATGATACAATATTTTTAATATCAAGAGCCTGATGTGTCCCACTCCTGGGAAAAGGCCTTCCCCCCTAGGGAATGCATTCCTGTAATTTTTTGTATGGGAATTACCGCGGTCACGGTAAATTACCGGTAATTTTAATACAAAGAATTGCCGGTTTGCACTATACTCCCCCTACGTTTTCCATGATTTCCCGTTCTTAACCCATTATTTGCTAGCGGTGCCGTTTGGCACCCTAGTATGTCCTGGTTAGATTTTATGCTTTATTTTTTATACACAAACTCTAGACCTTTTTAGTCAAAATAAAATTATCTAATCAAACAATTCCGCCCTTAATGGTCAATATTTGGTCCAAACAACAATCTCCTTTCAAGACAATCCGACGATTAGAAGCAGGTTAAGACTTCCAAGATTTTATTAGTTAGTAAGTTAGTTAGTTCCAAATAAACTTAATTAAGTGTAGTAAAAAATAAGCATTTTGAGGTTATAAGTGTTTACTAATTAAGACAAGTAAGGTTGAAAAGACCAGGGTGGATGGGTGAAATGGTGATGATGATGATGAAGGTTGAATGTAACAGTATTCCCAGCTTCCTAATAGCTTTCGGGTAGCTATTGCTATCACGCTTGCACTCGCAATTGACATTATACCTAGTCGGTCCCTAAGTTCGGTGATGTCCAGTTAGATCACCTGGTTGATCCCCCACGTACAAAGTTAATAGGTAGGCGATCCTACCAGATGATCTAACTGGACATCGCGCTAAGTTCTGTCACAAAGGTTTAGTCAAATAAAATTAACTTCTGTTTATTTATTAATTTAAAAATATATAAAAATTACATACATACATGCATTAAATCACGCCTGTTTCCCAGAGGGGTAGGCAGAGACCACTTCTTTCCACCTGCTACCATCTTGACAACTCTCTTTCGCTTCTTCCACATTCATACATCGAGTCATGCACGCACGTCGGTTTCGGGTACTTAAAATTCGGCCCTTTTCCAGTATTTCTCCGAAATATTTTATATAAAAATTAAAAGCTTGATTAATGTACTATTTAGGTACTAATAATCATTCCACATAGTCGCCGCAATTTCCGATACGTTCTTTTAACATTCACGGCCGGCACCGATTAAACGCACGAGTTTACTGAAACTTTCACTTTTTGAAAACGCTTTAAAGGTTAGTCTGTTGACCAGGAAACTTTTTTTTATTTAATATTGTGAAGCCTCTGATCTAGACCAGCGTTCTTTTCTTAACGACACTCAAAAACAAGCTTATGATATGAAGCACAAAATTTGGTGTTTTCGTATTTCTGCAAATTGATGTGAAATCGTAAGGTCGATTTAATGAGACATGAATATTGACCGGTGTATAAGCGGATCTTTAGTTGCTTGGAATACATTTTTATCAGAATTTAAAGATAAATGTCTGGTCAATATGTCACGCAAATTTCGACTCAATACGAGAACTCTTACAAAAATTGTAGCCAGTATCGTCGTCTTGCGTGATTTGAACCATGCTTTCCTGCCCCGAATGGGAATGCTTAAAACTCCTACATTAAATTATTGCAATAGTAAATAATTCAAATAACACTTTTTTTATTCTATATAAAATAAGGTTTTGATTGATGTACTACAGGTTTATGAAACTCTTTTATTTATTTTTTAAATTGTAATAAATCTCAGTGACAGAACTTAAGAACCGACTAAGTATACGTCACTCGAGTGTCATAGAACAACGAAGACTGCCGATCGTTATTAAGAAAATGGTAGCACTGTATATACAGTAGTGGTCACATAATTAGGCACGCTTGCATATTTCCCATACAGAATCTATATTCAATTATAGCAAAGTACAGTCGACCAAAAAAGTGGTCTACCACCCTACGGTTGAGGTTCATTTGAACGTCATTAAACAACAAGGTCGATTTCCCCGTGCCATAATATGACATAATGATTGCTCTCTTTATGATCATTCTAACTTGGTTGCGTTACACGAATCGGTCAAACTCGGACATATTCGTATTAAAAAATGAAATGCTATCCCTCGAGTGTCGTATAATGATTTTCCCCAAAAATGCAAGAAAATTATAAAACAGTAATTGTTGATAATATTAAACACAGTCCCAAAATTGCCTTAAAAGAAGAACATTGTCGCCATCGTCACCGACTCGTTAATATGTAACTTGTTGCTTCGTGAAACGGGCCCCAGTACGTTATTTAAAACTTAAATTTATAAAGTAATTCACAATAACTGTAACTAAAAATAACATTGGTTAAGAACTTTTTAATTGGGATACACCAAAAAAAATGGGTTACTCTTAAAATTCCCTTTTCGCCGAATGACAATACAGCTCAAACGTTTGGATTGTGTTACGTCTTTGTTGCTATATAGACATGAATGCTAAATGTATCTTTAGCAAAACGTCTGGATCTTAGAATGTTACAATTTAAAATACACTAGTAGCGAAACGTCTTTATCTTAGAATGTCTTTATTACTTAATAGACATAAACGCTAAATGGCCCGGTAGCGAAACGTTTGTATCTCAAAACGTCTTAATTACTAAATAGACATGAACGCAAAACGTCTGGATCTTAAAATGGCAAGTGTTGATATGACACTTGATAATTCAAACTCTTTGCTTTCGACGAATTAAGTATTCTAATTATACGGACTATTTTAATTTCCAGACGTTTTGCTAATAACTCCTTCTATGTTCATGCCAATCAACTAATTTTACTTTCGGTTAATTAGGTATTCTAATCACAAGGACTATTTATATTTCCAGACGTTTGGCTACTTGCTCATTTCAATTCTGTGACGTCCTGCTAAATTGACACTTTGCTGACTGAGTATTCAACTTTCATGTCTTTCAGCCGAATTGACTCTCTGCTGACTGTGTATTTTACTGTTATGTCATCTAGCTGAAATGGTCCTTTGGCGAAAAGGGAATTTTAAGAGTAACCCAAAAAAATAACTGCTTGATTTTACATTTTTATTCGAAAGAATAGCCTTTTATAAGAAACTAATTTGAAGCATTTCATGATTAAATGTATTATTGATATTTAAAATAATTTATTAAATTAAAGTAACCTTACCTACTTGTAGCGACAAGATGACGTAGATATTTATAAAGAACGGGTATACTTCATCTAAGACTTAGAAAGACGATTTTTTATTATCTGTGATCTGTTTTCAAAGTCATAATAGACGAACGTCATTCAAATATAATGTAAACAAACAATCGCAATATGATATAATTTATAATTTAAGAGTATATAAGCATTCAACCATTGCTTATTACCTAGACCTCAGTTAATACAACACTTCCTACATGACTTTGTTTCTAGACTAGATTTACTTAACACAATCACATTAAATTTGTTGAAAAGGCGGATTCCGTACTTCCAATCATGAGTTTCTACAATAAATGTTGATGCCGTCTTTTTGAACCTCTTGTAAAACCTTACCACACAAATTATTAACATTTATCACACATAACTCAAAAGAGAAATGGTCTCAATAATATTTTAATTTCATCATAAGAATTACAGTCAATTTGTAAACAAATAAATTTGACATGACAACAGCTGTCTTCAAACGTAGGTGTCAATAGATATCTTAATTGTACTTATAAAATGAAAATTTGGAGAGGTTTTATATGTTTAATGTAAAACCACAAAAGTCCTTGATATAGCGCAATTGGGACGGGTATTTAGGGGTCAAATGAAGGTCATTTCTTAATTTTAATATAATTAATTCATTGTAACATATTTTTATAATCTAACTACTGGGATCGATTTGAAAAGCCTATTCCTCGAAATGGTTTTGAAATTTTCATACATTGTTAAAAATGGGTGTATCCCAATTGGTGGTCAAAATTGAAAAGTCACATTTGAAGGCAATTGTATGGAAACAAAGCAAGCATCCCTAATTATGCGACCACCACTGTATGTGTATTTATGTATGTATGTATGTGTATGTGTGTGTGTATGTGTTTCTCTCTCGCTCACCTCCTCTCGTCCCGCTCGGCGTCGCGCGGGTGGCGGCGGGCGCGCGCGCGGCGCTCCCACGAGCGTGAGCGGCGCCGGCGCCGGTCGTCACGAATCTATACAAACAATAGTCATTATAAAACACAAAAAATCCGTTTTATAGCCATATTTTGGTTTCTGTCGTTTTAGAGACTAATTGAAGTTTTAAAGGCGTCAGAATAATCCAAATTAATGCAAATAGAACCTTTATTTAGTCCATGGATATCACACGCCAGGACAATTGTTCGATTTGTGTGTATTTACTCTGATGGACTAATGGTGGCCATACACCATCCTTCCTATCGTCCAATCGGCATGACGCTACCGATTGGATCAGTTAGAATTGACCGTGGGTGGGAGTGGATTGGCATGACAGTTATACTTGACGGCACAATCGAAATTCGATTCTTTTGGCTTGATCATTCCGATTGGACCGTGTATGGCGGTCAACGATCGTCAGTTCAATCAGGTCAAGATTTTAACCTCTAGAGTTAGCGTTTATCATAACAGTGTCTTGCTTCTCAATTAGAGGAGTAACTAACGTTAGAAGTTTCATGTAAGTTTCTTCATTCATTCGTAAATAATTACAATAATCTTTTGGCGTAATCCTCAATTCTTTTAATAAATTTGTATGGGTAAACTTTTTTCTTTTCATTAACCACCGTTTGCACCACTCTGCTCGATCTTTTTTTTTTTATGTTTCATTTTCACGAGTAAAATGCCCAAAACGGCTAAAACATCGTCGTCTGTCACCGGTGACGCCATGGCTTCAACTGAGCGTCGCTGCCGATTGGACAGTTCAAACTGATCGTGTGTGGTGTGTATAGACGAACTGCAGATTGGATCAAGCCTGAAGCGTCATGCCGATTGGACGATAGGAAGGATGGTGTATGGCCAGCATAAACAAACGCACATGGAGTTAGCTCAACACGCTTCTGCTAAGTCCTGGGGCATACATGTTTGAGGTTATATTTTATACTTAATTGACAGCTGTCAAATCGAGCCACTTATAACAGCGCGAGTATAGATGAACGAACTAATGAAATAAACAAAAAAAACTTACATTTTCTCTGCGATCTCTCCTTCTTGGCGGCTCTACTGGTTCTTCTAGAAGCTCGGTCAAGGGCATTACCTGTAATATAATATTGGGATTAATTTTTGAGACTCTTGTTAATTGCAATTTCAGATTAATCTTTGATTGTCTTCTCAGACTGTATATATGATTGATTTGAAATTTGATCAAATATTGGATATAGAAATTGGACAAAGAATTGAATAGGTGGAATACCACCCTTTGCGAACTTTAGGTAAATATACTCTACCTATTCCGATAACTGCACATTACTACTGATGTGCCAAACGAAACTTTCCAAAATTGCAAAACATTTCATGTAGGAAAATTTCGGAAACTTCTCACAAATGAACTTGAAAATTGAAACTTTCGGTTTCTAATATTTAAATTTCCTATATTTCTAGTGAACGTTTCCGGAAATTTCTTAGAACTTTTCCAACTTTTTGGAAACTTTCCGCAACTTGCACATCAGTACACATTAGGTACCGTCCTCCTTCAGGTAAAAATAATTAAAAACACTCACCTTGATGAGCGTGTGTTCTCGTGGCACGTGCGGCGCGTGCGGCGGCGGCGGCTTGGGCGCGCGGCACAGCACGTAGCGGTGGCGCGGCGCCGCCACGCCCGCGTGCGGCGAGCGCGCGCGCGGCACGCCCGCCAGCGGAGACGACGCGCCGTTCGGGGCCGCTGGGGGGAAACGACTGAATCACGACCATGGCAAAACACGACAACAGAGGCCCGTTTCACGAAGCTACAAGTTACAAATTACAAGCGGAAGCCTCGTTCTAACTCCTTTTGTTAGAAAGAGAGGTCCGCTTGTAATTTGTAACTTGTTGCTTCGTGAAACGGGCCGCAGGGATGTGATTCTCTCAACAACGACAAACGGACGGACGAGGGAATGTCCGAGCCCCGGAATAGAAAAAACAGTGGAAGTGGCATGAGCTTCGCTTAGTATCAGACCTGTTGTAAATATGGTTACAGAGTCTAGTGGTGGTTGGAAGAATGTAACTTTTCCTTTGTCAGTTTAATGTTACTAAGCAAATTTAAAAAGTTAGAGCAGCGGACAATAATGATTTTTCTTGATATTAACGCATACATTTCCGAGAATGTTTGACAATATAAAATAATAAAACATTTTTATTATTTTATCCACGAAATAGAAAAAACAGTGGAAGTGGCATGAGCTTCGCTTAGTATCAGACCTGTTGTCGCCAATACTCAAACTATCATAAAAACAACACGCCACCATGGAATATGTTTTTGGTGCGGCTATCGTTTTAACACTCCAAAATAGCACAATAAGGCATGCTTCTGGATTTATTTCCTATTTTAGAAATATCGCAATATCAAAATATCGAAATAAGCGATCGCGGCAAAAGTATGGTAGGTTATGCGGAACTCCGCATAACTATGCCACACGTTACACGCCCACTTGACATTTCTTCTGTTTTTTTCTGTTCTGTGGTCCGAGCGGTCCTTTCGCTCGGTCGTTCGACCGACGGCCGTTTTTAAGAAAATAATACCCCAAAAACTAGCCAAGTGCGAGTCTCGTCAGGCTAACAAAAATGTTCATGTGCGGTGCAAACAAATTAACGAGCAAAATTAACCGATTTTTCAGCAGGAACAGATTGATTTTGCTCTTTAATCCAAATCGATTCCATTCAAGCAAGATCGAAATGATAATGCTGGCTTTGAAATGTATGACGATTCTAACGAGCTGGTTATAAAAATGAACCAGGTTTCCCAGCCCTATTACAGACCACCTGCTAAGTCTGACTGCGTTACCAACCGTGAGGACGCATCGTCACTACCAATTTCATCAATTGTCTAATCCCCACACCGAAATAACAATGCGAACACTGCATCAAGTTAAAGATAAGTAAGTATAATTCATAAAAAATAACTAACAGTTCTCACCATGGTTCTCGACCTCAGGCTCCTTCTCCGGCTCCCTCTGCTCGACCATCGGGGAGACCTGGGCTTTCTCCATCAGCTTCAGATACTCGTTGGTCTCCAGCGCTTTGAACAGCATGTCCACAAAGGGTTTCGTTTCTGGAAACAAAGTGATACTTTTATTTTTTGAAAATATATTTCAAAGTGACGGTGTCTTCTTTCCTTTCTTCGTTGATCTTGAATGGTAAGATAAAAATATGGGGCATCTGAAGTTCCTATGTTATCATCATAATCATAATCATAATAGCCTTTATTCCTGAAACTAAAACGGTATTACATTATATTTATAAATAAATTTACTTGAAAACTAACACATCGGATTGTCCGGATTAGTGCTCAGCGTGTCTTGTGACACAAAGGCCTCTACGTTATCAACTTATCACTAAATAACTTAACAGAAGAACTGATTTTAATAAGAACTAGCGACCCGCCCTCGCTTCGCTTCGGTTTACGTAAATTTTCTGAAACACCCGTTAATAATCCTGAATTTATTACACAAACCTTCCGTGAAAAATTGAACTGTAATGACATCCTCTCACCCCACCAAACGCATATACCGTCTCCGTACCGTCGTGGGTAAAAAATACCAAAGGAAGAACAAATAACTTTCTAGTAAGTATTTTACCTAGTTAAGATACGTTTTTGTGTAAGAAAACACGCATGATTTTATTGCATATTTATAAAAATTAAAGTCTCATAATGTTTTTTAATCGTTTTATTTCTCAAATGTCCATCGGTGGCCTCCTAGAACTTGCTATTTCCAATATTTAAAGTAGTTGCCGTCTATGTGGAACGCAGCTAAGTGACGTTCGTTTTTTCCACCCTGTATATTTATCTCCCTTAAAACCAACCACTGAACAATCAAAACCAACCTTGCTGGAGGAACACGTCCAGCTGGTCCAGCATGCCGTCCCGCAGCTCCTCCAGCGGCTTGTCCTTCTTGACCAGCGCGTACACATACTTGGCCAACGCGGCCGGGTCTGCGTCGCATCTGGAATTAAAAACAAAAAAAAACAAATCAGTACTAATATTTAACTTTACCTGGGGCCCGTTTCATAAAAGCTTGTAACTTGTAATACGAGTGGAAATCTCTTTTTAATACATACTGTTGGAAAGAGAGTTCCGCGTATAATATAAGCTATTATTTTATATGCAATAGGCCTCTAGGATTGAATGCTAAATAAAGAGCTGCTAAATTGACAACAGCGGCCCGTTCCACGAAGCTACAAGTTGCAAATTACAAACGGAACTCTTTCTCGCAAAAGGAGTTAGAAAGAGACTTCTGCGTGTAATTTGTAACTTTTAGCTTCGTGAAACCGACCTCAGGATTTTTTTCAAAGGATGGTTTGAAAAAAATCATGCTTATAGAGGTTTATGTCAGAAGCATACAATTTAATTTAAATTTTTTTTGCTTATTATTATTCGAGAAAAAAAATGAATATTATAAGTGTTTGCTACACCCACTTTGGACTAGTGGTCGGAATGACGTCATTTTGTTTGTAACCGAGTTACGTAGGACTAGCTATGACGTGGAAAAACACCATGTGGCGTTTAAGCTCTTTAGCCATTAGCAGAAATTAGTGTATTTATTTTCTGAGTAAATAATGAACCATATTTTATATATATAATACATATTTAGTTCAGAGGATACAACTTTTTAAAGTTAAGACAGCGTAGGCCAAAAACAAAACAATGCTTTTATTATTCTTATAATAAAGTACCTGATAATACTCTCAACACCTATAATGCTGTTAACGCATGATAAACCAGCATGATAAACCGTATGAGCACAATGACATACTACCTTTCTACTTCAGCATGCGTTATATCACAGTATTATGGCAACAGTATCTCGTATTATCACTATCAGTTAAGATAAGTGGAATCATTTCACGATCACAGTTATTTGTATTGCAATGTTGTTGAGAAATAGTTTTTAGTTGGCCAGTAATTGCGGAAATTTATTTCATATCACCGTTTTGAAATTAATTCTGTTGCTAAATATTGCTGTCTTTGTCTGTATGGAACAGTACTGCAATAATAACTTAGCCAACATTGGACTCAATTTATTTTGACAACTTTATATCTAAAGACTAGAGTAAAACTTCTGTACCAATATCAACCTTATTACTAAAAAATGAGGGATAAACTGCTTTGGTTGAATTTGAGATACTGCGAATATGCTTAGGAGGGCAGTACAGTACAGTCTCTGGTTTTTTTTTTGTAGAGCAACATTGAATAATATTATGGCTATAATTAAAGGTCTCAAAACTCAAGTAACAAATTATGGGTCACAACCAAAAACATGGACATGCTGACACACATTTTTTTTTATTGTTGTGAGAAAGTTCAAAACACACAGTTTATAGCCTCGAGAGAAAATTTGTCACTTTCTGAAGGAATTGCAAACGCTAATGAAGTAATAGCAGGACTATTGGGAAAGGAAAACCAGTATAAAAATATACCTATTCGTTGAGATCATATATTTGTAATAGCTACCACCCACATTGAACTAAATGAAAATAACTATGACACACAATTTATATTTGTATGTGTAAAACACATGCAGTCCAAGGACTAATACAAAATAACAAAACAAAAGGTTAGGATGTTAACGGGATAATAAAAATAGCATCTTCCTGGGGTGCAATATCAAAGATGTAAAAATAAATCAAGATGAAAAGATAGAAATAGGATTTGTATGTGGTAACATTCTATAATTAGTTTTGTAATCAACTAAAAGGTAATTAAAGATATATTAGTGAACTCAGAGCATTATAATCTAAAAATAAAGCACCAATTGTAGTTTACGACAATGCAGTTCAAAAAATTCAAAACCCATCTTGAGTCCATATTGTATTTGTATTGGTGACATTATATTAGCTTTTACGGTTAAGTAAATAACAGCAGACGTAAAATTAACGATATGATTATAATATAGAATTATACATGTAAAATAGAGGCTTTCAGAGTTTCCCATGAAATAACTAAGGACATCTAGCCCGCTCTAACCTATAATCCACTTGAGTTTCTATTACATATTCCTAAACCACATACAGTCTGTCACTTAGAAGCTGTTTCAGGTTTGTCTCTCAATCACTCTTAATAAGAGCTTATGAGAGCAAGAGAGACACAAGTACGAAGCACCATCTAAGAACTATTGCACTGTACATTGCTATTACTATATTCAGATTCCTACATAGGTATCTAATGTAAGGTATAAGAAACCTTAATTCAGTGGCACCAACATATA
This sequence comes from Acleris cristana, assembly GCA_948252455.1. Lineage (NCBI taxonomy): Eukaryota > Metazoa > Arthropoda > Insecta > Lepidoptera > Tortricidae > Acleris > Acleris cristana. The sequence goes on from OX411801.1 coordinate 2,167,502, forward strand.
AGAGGTTTGCAGTGCAAATTGACCACTACTCCAAGTATTATGTGAGTAGTGTGCCACAAGATTGTACCTAGTTTCTAGCAAAAAATAAAATAAAAATACTGAACCATATACAGGGTGTCCCATAATTGACACGTAACCCTGACACCAGAGATAGTCCACCCCTAGACCTACCAAACCAGCCTAACATGACCTCAGTAAAAGTTGCACGGTTTTCGAGATATTGCCAATAATGATAATTAGTTTCGTATGAAAATTATTACCAAAACTAAAAATTAGAAAAAATAAAAAATAAAATTATTAGGCTGGTTTGGTAGGTCTAGGGGTGGGCTATCTCCGGTGTCAATTATGGGACACCCTGTATAACACGATAAATTACTGTACAGTCAGTCATATATACATTACCAAGGCATCAAAAATATATTGATGCCCACTAATTGGTGGGATGGCTGTATAAATATTATTGCTTTTGACTGTATACTTTTTTAATGGTTAGATAAAGGCTAGGGCAGTCGCATTAGATCCATAAAGGTTGAAGTATAAAACATTTCTATGCTTTTGTTTGTCCTTTAAATGACACTTCAATAAAATGGTACATCAAGGCTTCCATAACCTAAAAATTTCAATTTGCATCCTCAGTTGCAATGCTTTCGTTACACAGAATATTAATGCTCGCAGTTTCAAATTCAAATTTTAAGGTTAGGTTAATATAATGTATGAGTATGATTCGTACTCAAAACTGTACCAGAGAACATTCTTGACGTAAGATTAGAACGCAAACAGGAAAACGCAATGTAATATGTAAATCGCCACTCAAGACGATTTAAATAATAGAAATAACAAACAAATTTTGACAAAAGTAATTAGTGAAAGCGAACTTGCAGATAAGGCCTGAATGTCAAGCACTGGTTACCAAAAAAACTATTACGAAATTTGAAACGTGACACCTTTTTGGCGGAGAAAGTGAAATAAGGAGCTAAAGCAATAACTAACAATCCCACAATGAGTAAATTAAAAACAAACATTTTAATTACAGTAATGCATGCGAAAAAATAACACTATGGCTAAATAAAATGGCTGCGATATACGCCAAATTATACTCACAGCGGTTCCAATATGGAAGTCAGCCACGACTTGAACGCGTCAGGATTTTCAATAATCATGTTGATAACACTAACTATAAACTAGAAATACAACTATCCATGTAAATTGCACTTGTTAAAACTATTCAATAAATTAGAATTAGGGTAAAATAATAAATTTCTCTTGATTTACGTTCAACAAACCAAGTCAACCAAGACGACTTTTCGATTTCGACAACTGTCAAACCACAGACTATCGTAGCGAGCGACTTCACAGATTAATAAGGGTATGATTTGATGTCTATGGGTTCTTCTTTCTGTCTATCTAAGAAGTATATCTAGGCTTGAAATCTTAACTTGAAATAGACTGGAACCCATTCTCATTTCTTTCGAGATTAGGTATATTTCGAGAGGATCTCATAATGTATATCTCTATTAATAATGTCACGATAATATCAACAAATACAGAAAATCCTATTCTCGCTATCAATCTAGATGATTTGATATATATGAATGTTAAAAATAGGACTTACGTTGTCTAATGGAAAGTGGCGTTTTATTATTTCGATTATGAAGCTGTTCGATCGATCGATCTGGCAACACACGGTAAGTAGTTTTAAATATATTTAAATGTGTGAACTCTAGTTATTTACCTAAAATATATTTCGTATAGTATAGTTTGGCGATGATACGATCTAGTGAGTGAGTGTCAAATACAAATATCTAGATACCCGACACCGTCCATTCGTTCAGTTTAAAGTTTAATTTCAAAGAGGAAAAACGCAGTAGTACAACGCAGTAGAACCACGGGCAATACACCCCAGCCTTTTTTGCTGAGGGGAGACACGAGACCGTCGCTTGAATGTCCACCTTAACAGCTCGATTTGGTTGGCTCATCTGTCATTTTATTTATATTAGTGATGTTTTAACGTTGTCTAATTGCTACACTCACTGCCGCACTCAGAGCCGTCAATTAAATTTAATGCTTGTTTAGTGACGTGTTGTGTTATTCTTTCGCTGTAGCAAATAAAGTGACAGTAGCAACTTTAATCAAGCATTAAATTAAATTGACGTCTATGAGTGCGGCAGACAGAGACGTCAATTAAATTTAATGATTGATTAAAGTTGCTGCTGTCACCTTCTTTGCTATAGCAATAGAATAAGACAACACGTCACTAAACAAGCATTAAATTAAATTGACGTCTCTGAGTGCGGCAGTAATACAGTTACATAAAGGTATTCGAAATAACACATCCAACAAATAATTGAAAATATTTATTTACTATATCACAAAGTACAAGCTTTCAATGTAGGTACCAAAATATAACAGGAATTGACCGCTCAAGTACTTAATTACATTATTATATACAATTCACTACATTATCTATGGTATTTATAACAGGATATCCATACAAGTTAAAATATTGAGAATTAAGTATCTGTTTAGGATAACTAAAGCACCCGGAAATGTAAGTACCTTCTTACAAAAGTAATTTATTCATTATAGTACAAAAAAGGTAACTATTTGTGATAAAAAATCAATAATATTAATTGCCTATAAAATTAAATCTAACGAGAAACAAGGAGTGGAGAATTCAATACTGTTTATTGATTATTTATTTACAAGATTTTCAGCATATATTTACCTATTTTTTTAAGTGGTAGGTATGGCCTTTTTAAAAAAATAAAAAATAAAAAATATTACTACAACACTTTTAGCATTATCTGTATACACAAAAGTCAACAAAATGCGTCACTTTTATGCTAAACTTTTATTATTTAAGAATATACTTTTGTTACAATTATGTGATACGAATAATTCACTTTAGGATAAATGCGAATAACAATACGTAGGTACATTTAACACGTTCGAAAATTAAATTCGTATGGAACAGTAAAAAATAATAATTGTCTATTAATATTTAAATAAATAGCACCATATTATTGGTATCACTGAATAAGGCAAGCTTCACATTGCAACTATCAACGAACACTACCTGTGGCCCGTTTCACGAAGCTAAAAGTTACAAATTACGAGCGGAACTCCCTTTCTAGCAGTACGAGTTAGAAAGAGACTTCCGCTTGTAATTTGTAACTTGTAGCTTCGTGAAACGGGCCACTGGGCCCTGTTTTATAAAGCTACAAATTACAATTTACAGGTTACAAGTTTCCATTTGACACAACCTCGACCAATGACGACCAGCGGCCCGTTTCACGAAGTAAAAAGTTACAAATTACAAGCGGAAGTCTCTTTCTAACTCCTTTTGCTAGCAAGAGAGTTTCGCTTGTAATTTGTAACTTGTAGCATCGTGAAACGGGTCTCAGCCATTTGAGCAGTGTTGCCAGTTTAGACCTGTAGAATTGTAACTTGTAGTTTTATAAAAAGTGCCCCTGGGGCCCGTTTCACGAAGCTACAAGTTATAAATTACAAGCGGAAATCTTTTTCTAACTCCTTTTGCTAGAAAGAGAGTTCAGATTGTAATTTTTAACTTGTAGCTTCGTGAAACGGGCCGCTGATTTAATTCTAGAGGTGCTGATGTTTATTTTTATACATTGACATTTCTTACAAAAATACTTCATGAACGACCGCTTATAATTTCACATCTTTTCATTCTATCGAACTAGTAATATTAAATTGCAGAGTAGGTACATTGGAATGTGCATAATCTTGTGCTAAATAAGTACATGCTGAGTAATTCGACATGCTTAATTTAAAACAGATACAGTGTGTTACATATTAATTATAATTAAGTCATTAATTTTCATAAGCTCGTATCCTAAACCGAAATGTGTACACTGCCTAGTAAAGCAACTAATTGGTGAAAGTGTGAACACAACTTAAGTTAATTGACATTTAAGTATAAATGTACCTTTATATTATACAGAATTTAATTCGTAAGAGCACTGCGGCCCGTTTCACGAAGCTCAAGTTACAAATTACAAGTGGAACTCTCTTTCTCGCAAAAGAAGTTAGAAAGAGACTTCCGCTTGTAATTTGTAACTTGTAGCTTCGTGATACGGGCCTCTGGGAGAACGTACTTTTATTTATTTAAGGTTGGTTACACACGGAAACTTTACAGCGATTAAAACGCGATTGACACGCGTTTGTATCGTTTCAAGCGCGCGATTGTATCGATGCAGTCGCTCTAATCGATGAATAGAAACGTGCGGTTGTAGAATGCAAAAGCGTGTCGGCATCGCGATAAAGTGGTGGTAAAAAAAGGTCTGGTGGGGCGCGTGCGTCAATGGGGTAAGTACTTACCCCGTTGACGCAAACCATATTTTTTAGCAGATATTGTTAATTTGACTTGCCCCATAGACGCACTTGTCCCATCTTACCCTATTTTAATTTATTTTGGAATAAAAATAAACTTGCGGATAAGCAATATTTATTAAACACTAGTTTTTTGGACCACCCTAAATCGCTATTATAGCACTGCAGTTGCCGTGTCTAGACTATGATAAACTGTATCGCGATTGCATCGCGCATGTGTTGCTGCTTTACAGTTAGCTAGTGGCATCTGTGTGACTATACTCCATTTATTTACCACGTGATTTTGTTTGTTTACCTTTAGTTCAATACCTAAACCGACGTAGTATAGCGAAGATAATGTTTGTAATATACAAAAACCTTAGGTCAATTAAATATAGTTTCTATTAAGTACTGTGTAAGTACACGGTTATTTTGGAAGACGAAATGTTTACTAAAGGGTAAAATAGCAAAATTTACGGTACGGTAAATGTACGAACGATTACTGTGTGATCGGAATGGGCAGAGCTAATTTGCCTAAACTTGATGCATGTTCATTCAATAATGTATTCCCTTCTCACTCACGCATGAATGAATATGCGTCAAGTTTAGGCAAATTAGCTCTGCCTATTCCGATCTCTGGTGATAATATGATGCTTGCTATTTTACGCCACTTGGACATATTTACTAAAAATATAAATAGGCCCTGCAATAAAATATTATCACAAAAAACATTGAAGGCATATTTTGTGAACAGAACTCGCAGACAGATTTCAATAAAATAAAATAAAACTTTAAAAAAATTCGAGAGAGATATTCCTAGACTGCTATAATTTTATCACTGTTTTATGATCACATACGTACTAACAAATATTCAAGAATACGCCAACCTATATTGAGTTTAAATAAGGGCGAAACAGTTTGACACATCGAAATGAACAAATATTGCCAGTATGAGTAGTGCTGTTTGTATCAATATTTAAAAAAAAATACGGCTCGGGATAACCGATATATAAACCTGTTCGTTACTGTTATTCATATTTAAATAATTTCACATTTATCATAATTTTATGTAATTAGACATTTTTGATACTAATAGACATAGTATTATACAGTATTGCCAGAGCATCGTAGGTCGAGTCGATACTGTACCATCGACATTTTCTAATCACTATTTTTTTCCGTATCTGGCAACATTTGATCCGTCAGAATAGTTTGACGTAGTCTGACAGCTGTCATCCCAGTACAAATTATAACCTCAAACACGAGGACAGTTTTTTTTTAATTGTACCTAGTGTAATGATTCGTTTTAATTTTGTCATTTGATTTTTTTTAACTATGTAGATAAAAAAACGCTATAGGTAGGTACAGTTTGGCAGGTTTTGATTACCTACTTAACTCAACATATAGCTATTAAACATAATACGTGTTTTTAATTAATTAAAACCGAACTCAAAAGTGTAGTCCGTCCAGAAGAATTAAAAACCTAGAGGGGAAGAGAGAGATATTTTTTAATCTGTGCTACGGCTATTGCAAATATTGCAATGGAAAAGAAGAGTTTCTTCCCTGTTTAGTATTTTTCTATATTTCTGGAACACCTTTATATAGATATGAACTCGAATATATTATCTCTGATTATAAATTATTATGATAATCGTATAGCTGTCTATTTTCAATAAAATACAATTCATAATTTAAATTTTAGCTAATGATATTTTTAAAATACTGTTTAGTTCCTGTAGTATTCGGTAGTTTAATTTATTCTGTTTTGTTTTTTCTCGCCTGCAGTTTTCTGTAACTCTGGAAAAGAAATAAAAATATTTTTAAAGATAATACGTAAAGGCACAGTAGAAACAGTAGTTCGTCTTCAAACAAAGGTATATCGCTTGCTTGCATGTGTGCGTGACTCGACCGTACGCACTACGAGCCGCCACAAGCAAGCTCAACAAGACGGACCGAGCCGGTTTAGTCGGAGCACACCCAGCGCCCGAGCGGCAATAGGTAACAGAAACTCTTAAAGGGCCGAAGACGAACTACTTATCTATTTATACTATTTATCTATTTATCTATTTATACTATGATAAAGGCGTAAGCGGGGAAAGCTAGTTATTTATGAATTATAATAATAATAATAAGCCGTAAAAATCGGACTAGGTCTCTTAAGAGGATTGTGAAGCTGAGAATTTCCATACAAAATGCGATTACGTTTCACTCCCCTTAGGCTGGATTTACACTTGTAAGTTATTACTGTAAGTTTTGGAACAAAGTTATATGCAAGACAGAGATGCAGATATTTGCCACTCACTCTTACCCATAGTTGCGTCTCAAAACTTACAGTAATAACTTACAAGTGTAAATCCGACCTAAGGGGAGTGAAACGTAATCGCATTTTGTATGGAAATTCTCAGCTTCACAATCCTCTTAAGTGACTCGGTAGGTCTGTGTCTCTTTTATTGACACGCGATCCATATCTTTTGTTTCGCTTAACTAATGGAGAGAGTTCTCGCCGGCAGTGTGAACAGCCAGCGATTAACTATTAATATACATGTCTCTTTTATTGACACGAGATCTATATCTTTTGTTCGTTTCTTGAGCGAGAATATAGTCGATAGCTATCCGCTTTCTCGATGGCAGTGGGACAAGTGCCTTAGATGGCTGGATCAAGGGCCAGATAGAGAAGGCAGCACTCCTCGACACGGCACGTATTGTGAGGAGGTTCCTCTCTCTGCAGCCCTAACCACCGGTAGCTTGAGCCCTGGGACCCAATTCTCATGACTTCGAGATGATTTTTCATGCGAGATCAACTGTCAACTGCATAAATTTTTTCGACATATCTCGCATGAAAAATCATCTCGAAGTCACGAGAATTGGGTCCCTGCCCCGCTGCCGGCGGCACTCGTATTGTTTTCAATAATGTTTATTTTTTGTATTAGTACATACATACATACATTAAATCACGCCTTTTTCCCAGAGGGGTACGCAGAGACCGCTTCTTTCCACCTGCTACGATCTTGACAAATCTCTTTCGCTTCTTCCACATTCATACATCGAGTCATGCACGCACGTCGGTTTCGGGTACTTAAAATTCGGCCCTTTTCCAGTATTTCTCCGATTTGATTCGAAAATGTACGCCTAGGGCGGCCCCTTCCGACCCTTCCATTCACTTTAGCTCTGTATATCTCTTTCGTCAATCTTCTTTCATCTATCCTTTCCAAATGACCGAACCATCGAAGCATGCCCTTTTCAATCTTAGTCACTACATCTTCTTTTAGTCCACATTTCTCTCTGACTTCTACATTTCTTACTCTATCAGTCAGTTTCACACCACACATACTACGCAAAGAGCATATTATTATTGTATTAGTTTAGTACTTACTGTAAATATCATAATAATAATAATAATTTGTAAGCTTACGTGTTCAGCCATTTCGTAGAGCATCATAGCGGAGTCCCGCCCGGTCTGTTCTACCAGCGACTTGAAGATGCCTCCATTCTCGTTATCACTTACTTCTGACCTGGAAACATTACATTACATTGAAATGAAATGAAATGAAATAATTTATTTGCATTGAACGGGTTACATCATGGTCTGATTATTTATGTCATACACAGCCGCTCAGCCTTTAGTGGCATACAAATTTTTAGTCCTTATAACTAAATTAAAAAGAGCGAACATAATGTCAAATGTATATAATAATAATAACAAAGTCAATTATTTATTTTTTACCGAAAAATTCATCATTGAGTAGTAACATTCCTCTTGTAACCATTGTCTAAGTTTGCCATAAAACATGTTTCCAGTTAAATTTGTTATAGTCTAAGGTACAGCATTATAAATTTTACTTAACATGTAATACGAATTCATTTTAACCATGCTCAGTTTGGTCACAGGTAACTTTAATGGCTTTTATCTACACTCATATCATAAGTCCTCTAAGATGCGTTCAGAATCCGTAGACAATGACCTTGATACAATTTTACTCGCCTTCAGCTCGTTTCATAAAACCACACTCGTATTTTAAGGACCCTCTTTATGTATCAGTTACATAAAATACTATTGCGTAATAGTTCGCTTATTGTTATTGTTAAATTATAATAAATTCCCGGTTTGGACGAAGTGTCGACAGACCTTCTACAAGATGGGCCGACAATGTAATAAAGGTTTCGGGAAACCGCTGGATGACAGCAGCAAAGGACCGATCGTTGTGGAAAACCTTGGGGAAGGCCTACGTCTTGCGGCTGATGATGATGATGATGATGATGACCAGACAGGAGCAAAATTTTATGATAGGTAGGGAGTTCCTATATGGATAAACTCAATTATCGATGCTTGTTCTATATACTAGTGATCATTCCAAGTTTTGTTTGTAAAAATATAATTTTATTAAAATTGTAAAAATGAAACAAAATAATAACATAATTCTCTTCTTCTTTTTAAAAATCGATTTTTGAAATTTTACTCTTATTTTTTTTCTTCGTTGCTGTCCCGTCTACTTATGGTAAAATAAACGATCAGAATTTGTTCAAAATTTTCGGACGTTAAACGTCTCCGTCTGGGCTGATAAATCCATTCATCCAGGTGGTTAAATGACTTTTCAATTTGTGTGGAGGTCATATATTTTTTTTTAATATACTGTTTGAATTTCATACTCGTCTTCAGAACAATACTTACAAAAATATTCATACGACGCTGGGAGCGGTCACTAGTATATGGAAAAAGCATCGATAATTGACTTCATCAATATAGGAACTCCCTACTTGTCATAAAATTTTAGCAGACCTCGTCAGACAATTCCCTACTTTTCGGGCCTAGGCAATAATGATATATCTTGTTTCTTCGCGCCTGGGCTACGAAAGCATGCTTCCTTCCCCCTCTACTCACCGGTTGGAGTAGGTCCGAATCCGATCGCGAGGCACCAGAATAGTCTCGGTCTCGTCGGTGCGCTCGACTGCAGGATCGTACGCGAAGTTCTCTGGTATCACCAGGGGGGCCTGTGGGGAAAATATGTTACAGGACAGGAAAAAAAACCGGCCAAGTGCGAAGCGAACTCGGGCACGAAGGGTTCCGTACCATTATCTATACAACATTAGCAAAAAACGTAAAAAATATCACGTTTGTTGTATGATAGCCCCCTTTAAATATTTATTTTATTCTGTTTTTAGTATTTGTTGTTATAGCGGCAACAGAAATACATCATCTGTGAAAATTTCAACTGTCTAGCTATCACGGTTCATGAGATACAGCCTGGTGACAGACAGACAGACGGACAGCGGAGTCTTAGTAATAGGGTCCCGTTTCACCCTTTGGGTACGGAACCCTAAAAAGATTCTTTGGTACTAAATTGTGTGCCAAAAATTAACTTTGGTGGCTTCTCATTCCTCTTCGATATTTTTTAAAACAATAAATACAGTATTTATGTAATCAACGATTTCTTAACAACGACACCCCCCTCGATGGGGCAAGTAAAAAAAATATTGCCCTCTTAAAAACATTTTTAACCGTTTAACTGTAAAACCTGTGTGAAAGACGACGGACGGACAGACGGACACGTGAGTGACAGCAACAGGGTTCCGTTTAGACACTTAGGGTGCGGAATCCTAAGAATACAGCGAAAATATGTGATTGTAACAAAAAAAAGTTTCTAGCTTTTTTGTAACTTTTGTAGCTGTGACTGTACTTTTTTTGCAATGTCATTATATGCTTATCATGATCAAACAAATGAGTCCCAACACGATGGGTCTACGTTACGTATAGCGGAGATGCTGTCGCCACCTTCCGACACCATCATCAGATCAGCTCTTTGATAACATAATATGGCATTGTCATCGGGTTAACATGTACTTATGTGGTCCAAATTTCGGCCCAGTCCATTAAAGGAAACTAGTTCAAAATGGAGTTGCAAATTTTGACGGACAACTTACAAACTTACTGACGCTGATGGGATTAGGCATCTGAGTTTCCACTTAGAGTGAAAGAGATAGCATGATTAAAAAGAGACCGCGATACTGAGAACCTTCAAGAAGCTTGTGAAAAAGATAATAGATTGGCAATGAAACAGCAATACGCATCTGCAGTATTCCAGATCTGTGTGCCAAGAACGTCGCGATTATAAACAAGGACGAAGGTCGCAATGTGGAAACAACCAACATTCCAGCAACGAATAGTCTCGGTCGTCCCCGTTGCGACAAAGTACTTCGATCAGTCCGGAAGGCATTCTGGAATGATCGGAAACGGGGACTATAAAAAGGCGGACCGGTTGGGGGTGCGGGCAGTCTTTACTTGGAAAGCGAACAGTGCGAACAAGAGCGACCCGAGCGATCATCTTAGTCTTCGAAGATTATTGTGCGATTATTGTTTGTAACGGTTTAAGCGAGTTCGTTAATAAAGTCTACTTTTGATTATTCGTGAATCGCTCAGGTTCACTTTGTCCATATTCCCATCTCGTCCACATTCTTATCTCAGCCACATTCCCATCTCGTCCACATTCTCATCTCGTCCACATACTCATTTCGTCCACATTCCCATTTCGTTCACATTCCCATCTCGTCCACATTCCCATTTCGTTCACATTCCCAAAAATTAGTGAACAACCAAGTGATAGAATTCATATAGAACAACCCTACAGTCCAGAGTTAGGTTGCAGACGAGTTAGGAATGACGACGAGTTGGGAATGTGGGCTAATCAGGAATGCGGACGAGTTGGGAATGAAGACGAGTTGGGAATATGGACGAGATAGGAAGTGAACAATTTGGGATTGGTATGTGGACGAGTTGGGAATGTGGCAGAGATGAGAATGTGGACGAAATGGGAATATGGACAAGGCGAACCTGAGCGTCGTGAATTTCTATCAGTTACCTACGTATGTAACTAACTATACATACGAAGTTAAATAAAAGACCTTTTTTTTTCGGAAATGCTGACCCCGGTCTTTGCAGCAATACTCACGGCGCTCTTGGAGAGCAGCGAGCGCCGCTGCGGCGGGTCGGCGCGCGGCGGGCTGTTGTGGGTGAGCAGCTCGAAAGGGTGCCCCGACTCCACGATGCGCCCGCTGCAACGACACATACATATTTCATTTCATTTCATTTTTTCATTCATTTCATTTACTCAAAAATGCTATGTAATCTTGCCATAACACCAGTAAAAAGGAGCCAGTAGGTTGACGTTCCTGGACAACTGGAAAAGTGTCAAGTAAAGTTGAGGAATTTCGAAATTGGAATCAAAAAGTGTCCAGTAAGTAAGTATGGAAATTCCATAACATATCATATTATTTGAATTTGGAACTATCTGTAAAGACTGTGAGAGCCTTCAAAAAGGCTACTTATACTAGATGAAAAGCTGAACATTCAGCTCCAAAAGTACCAGGGCATCATAAACCAAAAGCGTTATCTCGTTCAGAGCAGACATCGCGCGATTTCTCTTCATTTACGGTTACGAGAGCATCGCTTGCACCGCACCATTTCCGTTTTATGCGCGCCTAGTACATCTCGACCGGTCTGACGAGTTGTGAATCGTTATAAAAAATAATAAAAAAACCGGCTAAGCGACCAGCTAAGAGTCGGACTATCACCCTGAGGGTTGTGCACATGTGGTCATCAATATTTTAACACATTTTTTTTTAATCATTCTTGTTGTTCTATTTTTGAGTAAAGCACTATACATGCTTCGACCATTAAGAGACATCCTGGACTCGTATGTATAAAAGCCTACTCATAACCTCATACTCGTCCAGAAAGGCTCACTTACTGGTCTTTGCAGTAATGTACTATAAAAGCCTATGCGGCAACCTGGTGGATCCCCCAGGACGGCTACAGACGGCGAGGCAGACCCAAGCGGCGATGGCGGGATAACTTGAACGCTTTTCTGAAGGATTGGCCGAAGATTGCCACAAAGAGAGAGGTGTGGAAATCAAGGGAGGAGGCTTTGCCCAGCAGTGGGACAATATATTAGGCTAATTATAATTAATTAAGAGCCTATATAATATCCCAGTGATGGGCAATAGGCCTCCCTCCCTTCTTGCCGCATAGCCCTATCTTGGGCAGCCTCCCCCAGGTCCGATTGAAGGCATCAAGCTCATCTAGCCAACGTCACCTTGGTCTGCCGCGACTCCGAATTCCATCCCGTGGGTATTTGGTACACACTTAGCCCACAATCCTCTGGCATGCGACAGATGCCCAACCCATTCCCATTTGAGCTTAGCAGCTGCTTGGGCTACATCCGTTTTTTTTAGTTTTGGAGCTTAGTATTGTATTCCTGATGCGGTCCGTTAATTTGATTCCCAAAATACTGCGCTCCATGGCTCTCTGACAAACCTTGAGGGCAGATTTCGGAATATTTGTCAAAGACCAAGTCTGAGCTCCGTAGGTGAGGATAGGAAGAACGCACGTGTCCATGAGTTTATTCTTTAGGGACATTGGAAGGTTTCCCTTCATGTATTCATACTACAATGATACTACTTAGTCTAGCATTATATAAAGCTACAAATATAAAGTTAAATATAATATCAAATATCATGCGTAGCTCAGCAGGAAAACATGCCAAAAATATTACTAGAGATATAGAGAGCAACAGGACACAAAAATAGTTATTTATGTAACTGGTATATAATGAAGCCTCTTAAGGTACGAGAGCCGAGGTTAGAGCGCGAGCTTGCGAGCGCTCTAATTATAGGCACGAGTACCTTAAGAGCTAATTATGTACCGTTGCATACATAACTTTTTCTACAAGCTTAGAATGATAATGACAAAAATAAACAATCACTAACTTTTCTCGTATCCTTCACTCGATTTTTCTGCTAACAAATTACTTGTTAGCAAAGTCATTTTCATTATTCCGATTGGTGTTAATAGTTTGTAAATTTTATTGCTAAATGTTTACAAATTTCATTCAAATTTTAATAGTTAGGTACTAAAACAGTTCTGACAATTTATTATAAAAGTTGGAAAACCAAACAAAACGCCATTTTGTTGATATCCATATTGAACGTAACCATGGTAACCAAACAACAAATCGATGGATATTACTCATCTATTTTTAGTAACTTAATAAAAATGTAATTCTAAACACATATTTAGTCTCAAAATTCATTTTATTTTTTATATACGTAATTTTAATTGGTGTTAAATGTTTTTAACGGTTTATGATACAAATTATTAGGATGTCAAGTGTTAACTAAACGCCAAGACTGACATCCGGAATGACCGTTACCATGGTAATAACAATGCTATAATAAATTATACAACTGTTATTACCATAGCAACGCTCATTATATAATTGTTTTTACTCTTCGGTTACCTTATAGGTGGTATTCTGACACCATTAACGATATCAATATTACCGGTTTATAGTACGCGAGTAGAAAAACCTATTTATGTGTATCACAGAACAGAAAAAACAGTAGAAGTGGGAAGTGGGCGTGTCACGTGTGGCATAGTTATGCGGAGCTCCGCATAACCTAGCTCAGTTTGCCGCTGTCACTTGTACGTGACCGTTGTGCGAATAATATTTTTAGAAAAGGAAATAAACCAAAAAGCATGCCTTACTGTGCTATTTTGGAGTGTAAAAACGATAGCCGCACCAAAAACGTCTCCCATGGTGGCGTGTCGTATCATAGGTAATTATTATTTTATTTACTTTTAATATATTTCTCATTTTATGTTTTCCGCAAAACATTATGATTTGTGTACCAACCAAAAATGAACTTTATGTCAAAAGGGTAAGGTCGATTTGTAACCTTGATAGAATAAGGTGATAAATCTCGAATGTTCCACGCTACTCGGACCGAACGCGCTGCGCGAGTAGAGAGAGGGTGTTGTCGATAATGTTATCGATTATTCATATTCATATCATAGTATAAATAGAGAAGTAGCTCGTCTTCAAACAAAGGTACATCGCGCGGCTTGCACGTGTGCGTTACGCCGACCGTACGGCTGTGGGCGGGGCGAACCTCCCACACGAAACTACAAGCAGAGGTGCGGGAATGGTGATTAGACGGGGCCGCGGCGTCATTGCGTTCGGTCACGTTTGGTTGTAGGTAGTGCGCATTAAATTAAAACATCGAGCGACTATGTCTTCGTCGAAAACTAGAAAATATTGTTCAGTTTACGGGTGTTTCAATAATGGTATAAGAAATCCGGAGCTATAGTTTTTGCACATACCTTTTGAGTCGGAAAGGTACCTAAATACCTATTTAGAGCTGGTGTTGTGAAGAATGCTGTTTATTTTTTGATATTTACCTATAGCTTATAGCCCACTTGCAGCATTTGTTAAATCTATTTTATTGTCAGCGTGACATTTTCTTTCGTTTCAAAACGCCTAAACTGTGCCCAAAACCTAGCTTAAGTAGGTACTTACAACTATCCAGATTTAATAAAAACTGCAAGTGATTAATGTAAATACCTACTCAATTAATGAGGTATTTCGTACCGGCTTGCCTATACCTATAGAATAGATACCTACTTAGGTGAAATAAATACGTATTAAGTAGGTAATTTAAGTTATTGAGTGTGACGTTTCAGTTAACATGTGACGACGTGGATGGCCTAGGTAGTTGGTAGTGACCTAGTGACTAAGTATTGCTTACGAAGCTAGCGGTCCCGGTCAGGGCAATTCGTGTGATGAGTGCGAGTAGGTATTTGTTTCTGAGTCTTAGGTGTTTTATATGTACATATATAGTAATATTAAGTAAGTATGTATTTTTCACTACATAAGTAATTATGTATCGTTGCCTAGTACCCAAAGCCTAAACCTAGTTTAGGGCTACGTAGGTCAATTTGTGTGAGATTTTCCGGTGATGTTATTATTTAGATATTTATTAAATTTTCGGTACATTAATATTATTATTGTTCACATCACATCGTATTTTTTCTTTATCCATGTTGAGTAGCTATAGACGGGAGCTACTCCTTGTTTTCGTACTTTATTTATTTAAAATTAAATACCTATACTCTATTTAAACCTCGACAAAAAAGAGGGATCTTACAAGTTAAACGTGCATATCTGTGTGCTTATGTGTGTATTTACTTAGGTACCTAACAATATTTATACTTACCTACTTTAGGTTTGTGTAATTTATGAAAACTACTATGATTATAAATCATAGATCAAATT
The DNA here is from genome assembly GCA_948252455.1 of Acleris cristana. Lineage (NCBI taxonomy): Eukaryota > Metazoa > Arthropoda > Insecta > Lepidoptera > Tortricidae > Acleris > Acleris cristana. The sequence goes on from OX411801.1 coordinate 2,182,939, forward strand.
AGGTTTGGTCAAGTAGGTGACCAAATTTGAAAAACATGTTCGGACAACCCTGACGCCCGAGCGGCAATAGGTATCAAAATCTCCTAAAGGGCCGGAGTCGAGCTACTTGTCTATTTATACTATGTTCATATCATAAAATTCATAAGACTTCTAAGAAGAAAAAAATAATTCTAATTATTTTATCGACATAACAACTGCAATGAGCTACGTGCATCACTAAGTTGCGACAAAGAAGGTGTCTGTCTCTGTCGCACAAAAACAAACGTTATCGTTCCGCTACTCAACACTAGATGGCAGCACTTTGTAAGCTAACTTGTGGTTTTACATCTGTTTGTCATAAGTCGTAAAAATACGTTCTATAATTTAAACTATGCTGCATGGAATTAAAGTTTACGTTACGTTAACGGATTATGGTGCATATTCTTTTATGATTTAAAATCCTTCGACCAATCATTTTCAAGATTTCTTAGTGGTTGTTTTTATGATAGTGTGAGTTTTGGCGACAACCGGTCTCATAGTTAGCGAAGCTCATGCCACTTCCCCTGTTTTTTCTATTCCGTGATGTGTATATAAGACGGCATATGGCTTGGCAAAATTTGATCGTGCTCTAGATGTGGCATCTTTATCAATTCATCATCAACATCATCAAACTTCCTTTTGATCGTGCTCTAGATGTATCATCATCACCATCACCATCACCATCACCATCACCATCATCACCATCACCATCATCATCGTCATCGTCATTGTCATTGTCATTGTCATCGTCGTCGCCGTCGTCGTCGTCGTCGTCGTCGTCGTCGTCGTCGTCGTCGTCGTTGTCGTCGTCGTCGCTTCTTCCCTACCACTCACCGGTCCATGACGATGACGCGGTCATAGTCCATGACGGTGTTGAGCCGGTGCGCGATGGTGAGCACGGTGGAGTTCGCGAACTTCGTTCTGATCGTGTTCTGGATGTGTTTGTCCGTTCTGAAATCAAACAATAAGATTAGCAAAAAAACACCACATAACCTTAAAAGCTAAAATAAGATTTTTGTTAAATCCAAGACTGCATAATTGATTTACAAAAGAAAATAATACGTGGAAAACAAATCTGATACACATTTTAGCGCAACTAATCAAGGCCGTATTGACATACTGTATTCATATTAGACTACATTCACTTTGCGCGTATTTAATTTTACTCCTAATTCGGGCTTAATTACTTTGCAATGAAAAGAAATTTGGTTATAAATATTTTTCAGCACAATATTTTGAAAACATTTATTTCGGACGATATTTTTTTTGACCTGAATCAAAATTTTCAATTCAAGTGGACGATTTTCCATTTGTACTCAATGAGTGAATTAAAAAAAAAAGTATTTTAGGACTCAATTAAAAACACCTTAATTTTTTCCATTGTGTAACGAAAATTAGCCATACGATCGTAGGACTGTCTGTATTGATTGTAGATCTATAGCCATCCCATTCGCACTCACTCCGTATCAACATTAGCGGTGGCCTCGTCTAACACCAGCACGCGGCAGCGCGCGAGCGCAGCGCGAGCGAGACACACGAGCTGTCTCTGTCCCGCGCTGAAGTTGCCGCCGCCGTCGCCAACCTTGCTGGACAGGCCGGCCGGCAGGTTGGAGACCATCTCTGTTAGCTCCACCTGGTGGATGAAATGGTAAACTTAGGCGCTGCTCCCACCAAGGGCGAGGAAGTGATTAGCTATAGACTATTTTCTTACTCTAGAAACGAAAAAAATACAGGGTGTCCGGTGGCAGATTTACATTTTAGTAATAGACTAGAGGACGCCCGCGACTTCGTACGCGTAGAATTAGTTTCCCGCTACTCTTCCCATTTACTCCCGTTGGGGGCCGATTTTCGGAAAATCCTTTCTTAGTCTCACTTACATCATGAAAGGAACCCCTGTACCAAATTTCAAGTTTCTAGGTACAGTAGTTTCGGCTGTGCGTTGATATATAAGTCAGTCAGGTTTGCCTTTTATATATATAGATTTTACAAAAAGTAATAAATGGTGCGGGGGAGTGGGGGGCGTTATTAGAATCACCGATCGTGCGGATTTGTTAGTCACGATGTCGCAGTGGTCAGGAGAGCTTCGCGCGTTCGCTGTCGACGCGTTTTAAGGGCGACGATTCCTGTATTATTGCGCGTCGTCGGTTTTGTTCGCAGTACAATATTCGCCCTTAAGTGATGAACCAAGTGTTCATTTAATTCGTTCCTAATAGACGACATTTGGACTTTAAAAAGTGAAATCCGCATAATTTTTCTGCAATTTAAAACATAAATTAAAACGATATGTAAAATAGTTTTTTTTTATTTAACTTTAAAAACATAAATCTGCCGCCGGACACCCTGTATATACCTAGATCCCGTGTCAAATAAAAGAGACACGTATATTGATAGTTGATCGCTGGCTGTTCACACTGCCGGCGAGAACTATTTCCACTAGTTTGTCGAAACAAAAAGTATACACTCACGGACAAAAAAATCGAGTCAGAGTGCGTTTTTCATACTAAAGAGGCTATTTCGAAGCCTTGGTTCCTCGCCAGTAGAGGCTTTTAGTGAAATCTGATGATGGATACCCCGAGCATCAATACAGGACTTCCAGAGTGCCAAGGATACCCAACTGATTGAAGCTGCGGTTAACTCCGGAATTGTGCATGTTCAGAAAAAGATCTAAAATGGCAATAACATGTAAGGAAATCCAAATGCTGACCCAAACTCTCTCGCTGTGGTGTTAACTGATTGTGCGATCAGTTAGGTATCTTAAGAACTTTTGACCTCCTCTATTGAACCTCGGAGTATCCACCATTAAACTTCACAAAAATAAATCCCTGGCAAGTAACCAAGGCTTCGAAATAGCCTCGTTTGTATGAAAAACGCACTCTGACCCGTTATTTTTGTCCGTAAGTGTAGAGATCCCGTGTCAATAAAAGAGACACAAATATTAATAGTAGATCGCTGGCTGTACTCGCTTCCCGCTCATCGTCGGCTGTGGAGCCAGTGGCTTAAGCTGGGCATTCACGACCGGTCCAACAAGCCTTTATTTTATACAATGTAAAAATCAAAGTCTAAAAGTAAAAAAAGAACTTTGTCATTCATAAAACAATAGGTAAAGTTTGCTTAAACATATGCTTTTCCTTTTTTTTCATTATGGCATTTCCATTTGACAGAAAGGGACACCGCACACTTTAACTAAAATAGGATTTACTGTCATTAGGTTCAAAAGGAAAATCGACTATTTGAAATTATACGTTAGATTAAAAAAAATACCATTTGAAATACATCAAAAAGGAAAATTGTCCATCCTGAATAACGTCTAAAATGGAATTATGTCCTATGGTAAAATTGTCCAAAATGATATTGGTCGAAAAAAATATGTATTTGTATTTACGGACACTCAGAAATATGACCAATTGTAAATACGTCCTATCTGAAATATGTACAATTTATATTATATTTATATGGTCATAATTCATATTAGATTACAATCACTTGTGCGTATTTTACTTTGCTCATAATTGAAATTATGAAATTACAACGAAAATAAATTTGGTTATAAATACTTTTCAGCACAATAACTTTTTGACTAAATTCACTTTGGATACTATTACATTTGACACAATTTCAGAATGGTTATTTCACGTGGACGATTTTCCATTTGTACCTAATGACAGTAAATCTAAAATAGGTTTATAGTGCGTATATGAATAAAGGGGGCGAACAGTGAAGAGTGGCGACAGGTATGTAGACACCTCTGCTCCTAAATACCTCATCATAGGTAGGTTAAGTACCTCATGCAGCGCCTTGAATATCTCTGCGTCGGAGTAGGCGTGCATGGGGTCGAGGTTGTCGCGCAGCGCGCCCGCGAACAGCGCCGGGCGCTGCGGCAGCGCCACGAGCCGGCGCCGCCACGCGCGCAGCCCCGCCTGCGAGGCGGTCACGCCGTCCACCGTTATCTTCCCCGTGGTTTTGCCTAGCCTGGAAACAATACTACATTTCTAAGGCGCGGGACACACAGAAAAGACGTAAGACGCGGACGCGGCGGAGTTGGGGCGAGGGCGCGTCTTTTTTAAATTATATAGAAAAGACGGGGCGCGGACATGTCGCCGTCGCGCCCTATTCAGACATGGACGTGACGGTGTGATTTTCAGCATGCAACCATCTTATATTGACACAATCAACATGTCTTCTTCTGAAGATGAAGATGTGCTAGCGCTCGTGGATCTTCCTAATATGCAGAAGAAAAGTCCATCTACGCAAAGTGATAAAGTTTGGGCTTGAGGCCGTAAAGAATCCTCGAAAGCCGCTCGACGGTGATGAACAGAAATGCCTCGGCAATCAAACACGAAGAAGGAAGGATAAATGAAAGGTTCACTTACCAGAGGGCTCACAACACTGTTCACAGTCCACACACATGATTTTTCACAATCGGACGAATCGGGAGATCAGCGCAGCAATTCGTCGCACGCGCCATATTGAAATTGTCCGGCAGTGTCGTAGACAGTGGCGCCGCGCCGCACAGAGAGATATTGCGGCGGCCGCGTGAAACTATACGCGCGCGCTTTGTGCAGCCATGGTACAAATGACGGATAATGACGCGGGAAAAAGGGACATATTTGAAAGCCGCAACATTTCCCCCCACTTGAAACCATCGATGGGTTTCATGAGAATTAAGTTTAATAAAATAAAAAAAAGTAAAAATTAAACCTAGTCGTAAACTGTGCTCAGAATAGTCTTACTACCTACGTTTTTAAAATCTAAGTAACATAAATCATTGTTCAAATTTTAATTTCACACTCGAAACAGAAAAATAAAGAAAATAAAAAATAAAACAAAATGTCATATACTCAATGCTACTATATCTTACTAAGCTAGAACTTATGAATGACGAGTCAACGTTATTTTTCGAGAGGTAAAGGACAAATTTTAGTGACAGGACGGCGAAACAATCCTTTTGCAGTGCGGAGGGTGACGACTCGCACCACGCCGTCGGCTCCCGGATGGAGCTGTTCCACTTTACCGACAGGCCACTCGAGTGGCGGCAAATTTTGTTCAACGATCATCACGATATTACCTATTTCAATATTTGCCTGACTTTTGCACCACTTAACTCTTTGCTGTAATGTATGCAAATAATCAAGATGCCAAATACGCCAAAAGCATTGAGTCATCTTTTGAAGCAATTGCCATCTTGCTAAAGGAGGGACGTATGTGTCTGACAACTGTGGCTCTGGTAATGCTACTAAGGGGCCACCAGTTAGAAAGTGTCCGGGTGTTAAATCGTCAACCTCGTTGGGGTCGGATGAAGCGGTGCAAAGCGGACGTGAATTCAAAACGGCTTCAACTTTTGTTAAGACGGTCATAAATTCTTCGAAAGTAAGTATCTGCGTGCCTACTACGCGCTTTAAATGATATTTCATGGATTTTACTCCACTCTCAAATATCCCTCCAAAGTGACTGCCAGTTGGCGGATTTAGTTTCCAAGTAATACCGCGATCAGCTAATTCGGTTTCTATATCTGCGTTTTTAAGCCGCATGAACTGGTCAACTTCACTGAAATAACGCCTTGCTCCGATGAAGTTCGTCCCGCAATCTGATATTATGAATTTGCACAATCCGCGTCGCGACACGAACCTGTCCAGGGCTGCCAGGAATGCAGGAGTTGATAATTCAGTTACTATTTCCAAATGAATGGCCTTTACTGCGAGACAAACTATAACACAAACATACGCTTTGTAAGTACGCGCATTGCGTCTACGGCTTTCTTTCAATGTAAACGGCCCTGCAAAGTCAACACCAATATTCTGAAAGCACCGTGCAGACTGAACCCTAACGGAAGGCAGGTTTCCCATAAGAGGTTGACAAGGTACCGGTTTAACCTTGAAACAGGATATACATTTCGATAATCGGGAGCGGATTAAATTTCGAATACCTAAAATCCAAAATTTCCTTTGAACCAACGAGTGCAGCGTCCTTGGTCCACAGTGTAAGTACAGCCGGTGATAGTAGTCTATAAGGAGTTTCGATAAAACGTCTTGTTTGGATAACAGCAATGGGAACATAGCTGCCATAGGAAGTTGCGAGTTAACCAGTCTTCCCCCCACTCGCAACAGACCAGAATCGTCTATAAATGGGTTAAGCCTTTGCACTGGTCGGCAGCATAGTTGACCTGACTTGACCGCTTCTAATTCATCTGCTAGCGATTCTGCCTGCGAATATCGAACTAGCTTCAGAAGCGAGAGTTGGAGCTCTTCTGTTGTCAACCCAGATTTAATACGCTTCGCAGTTTTCACCTTTGCGTTTCTTATGAACCGTAGACACCACGAAACAACTCGTTGAAGTCGTGAAAATGACGAATATTGGTTAATTAATTCAGTCAATATTTTTCTATCAGAACACGCTGGATGAGCCACGCGTATGTTTGATTTTAATTCTGGCACGTCTAACGTGTCGTATTCTTTCTGAGTGGGCCAAGAAGTAGTTTCTTTCTTTAACCAATCTGGTCCCGACCACCAGGAAGAGCAAGCTAACAGCTGTGTACAGCTAAGACCACGACTGCAGTGGTCAGCTGGGTTCTCACGTGTAGAGACGTGGTACCAGTTATTCACGGCCACATCATCAGTTACTTTGACGACTCGATGTGACACAAAGGTTTTTAATTTGTGAGGTTCGGTATTAAGCCAAGACAGAACTGTCAAGCTGTCTGTGAATGCTGTTACTTTGTTTATTTCGATTTTAGAACTAAGCAACTTATACATATGCTTTAAAATACGTGCCAGTAATACTGCACCGCAAAGTTCGAGGCGGTTCACGGTCAAGGGTTTTAATGGTGCAACCTTGGACTTTCCGATGAGAAGATGGACGGTAATCTCTACATCGGTGACAATGCGAAGATAAACGCAGCAACCGTAGGCCTTGGTTGAACCATCACAGAATCCGACTAGTTCAATTTGCAAAGGATTACAAGGCACAACCCTGCGAGGTAGTCGTACTTTACTAAGTAGTTTTAACTCAGACATAAAATCTGTCCATTCCTGAGCATATCCAGGTGGTATCGTTTCATCCCAACTCAGTTGATGGCGCCACAGAGCTGGCAAAAGTATTTTTGCTGTGAGCACTACTGGTGTAAGCCATCCCAGGGGGTCATAGATTCGGGCAACGTTCGATAAGATAGCACGTTTAGTACACGCTGAATTAAAATCCGACAGAGAATACGTAAAATTATCGTTTGTCGGATCCCATTGAACACCTAGGATTTTCAAAACACCTTGGTTGCTGTCTTCACAGAATGTTTTTGGAACTTGACAGTGCTCCGTCGGCAACTGCGTTAAGAATTCTGTTGAATTACTACTCCACTTACGCAGTTCAAACTTTGCCATTTTTAACAGCTGTACAAGTTCGGTTTTAAGTTCTATTGCAACATTGACAGATGGCGCTCCTGCTGTAATATCGTCCATGAAGGTATCGTTTAAGAGAGTCGCTGCTGCGCGTGGCCACTTGCCACCATGATCTTTCGCAAGTTGATGTAAAGTTCGAATAGCTAAGAAGGGTGAGCTGGTAACTCCGTACGTCACAGTACTCAGTTGAAACTCGCATACTGGATCAGTTGGGGATTCTCTCCACAAGATATGCTGTAACTTTCGATCTTCTGGGCGAAGTTCGATATTTCTGTACATTTTACAAATATCGGCCGTAAAAACTACCGCATCGAGACGAAATTTTGTCAAAATATCAATGATGTCATTTTGCAGTTTTGGGCCAGTGTACACTATGTCATTCAATGACAAACCGTTGTTGGATTTTGAACTCGCATCGAATACTACTCGAAGTTTAGTACTGCTACTTTCAGGCCGGAGAACGCAATGATGAGGGATAATGTATTGACCACTTTGTTCCTTTGTCGTATCGATACGTCGCATGTGACCCAGTGTCTCGTATTCAACCATAAATTTTGTGTAATCTTCCTTTAAATCTTTGTTTCGAGCTAACCTTTTCTCAAGATTAAGTAAACGAGAAAGAGAGTGATTAAACGAATCACCTAGACTACCCTTTGGTTCCTTCAATAGTATTGGTACTACATAACGGCCATCGGGTTTTTGATATACAAGCTCAGAATACAACCTTTCGCATTTATCATCGTCGGGATTGAAGACACTGATCATTGGCGGCTCTTCAACTTCCCAAAACCGCTTGACAACTTGGTCTAAAGCTAAAGTGGAGACCAAAAGGGAGGTGACCTTCGATGTTGGAATTGGAGTTTGGTAACTTTCACTTATCTTGCCAGTAATAACCCAACCGAATATGCTATGTAACGCTACTGGTAACCCTGGCCCCAGTTCTACGCGCTGACCGTCATAAATGCTATGGAATAACTCAGCACCAAGTAAAAGTTCGACATCTTTTGGTTTGTCAAAGTCACAGTCTGCTAGTTGTAAATGCTGACACGCTTGTCGAACCGAAGAAGATACTTCAGCCGCCGGCATAGTACTAGTGATGTTGTTCATGACTATGGGCTGAATGTGAAAGCATGGAATTTTAGCACCGCGTGGTTGCACGAAGCACGACGTAATACCTTTTACGTGATTAACGTTATTTTGGCCTAAGCCGGCTACGGTTATGTTGCATCGACGAAGTGAAAGACCTAAACGTCTTGCGCAAGCTACGGTCATAAAACAGTCTTGCGCACCGCTGTCAATGAGCGCGCGCACCAGAAGCGGTGGGCTGCCGGGGCTGTCCCCGCGCACGAGCACGGAGCACGTGCCTAGCAACACAGTCGCTCGCCCTTGTTCCAGGTGCGCGACAGTACCAGAAGCGTTTTCCGAAGTGGTCGAGGTATTTACGCTCGCGCACATACCTACCGCTGAATTGTTAGGTATAACACACGGAATGTCGTCACTCAAGACTTGAGCACTAATTGAGCTATCATAGTCCACATTTAAATTGAAAGTATTAATATTATCGTTTTCACAGATGTCAGATACCTGGTGATGATTTTGCGTAGTCCGCCAAGAGTTGGATGCGTTCTGACTAGTGGTACCGACCTCGCCCAGTACAGGGCGCAGTGGGTCGTTAACATGTAATAACGTGTGGTGCCTGATTCCACACACTGCACAACTTGTACGCGAAAAACACTGATTTTCGTTATGGTTTGGTCGCAAACAATTCACGCACATATTCTTGTTAGTAATAAATTCGAGTCGTCCATTAGAGTTAAGGGCTAACAGCTTTGGGCACTTGTAAATACTATGACCTTGTCCGCAACCAAAACATTCAGGGGCCTTGACGTGCGCGGGCAGCGCCGCCGACCTGTAGGTATTGTTGCTGCCATAGCGCCACGGCTCCGCGATTTTGTTTACATTTCTGTTATAGTTTTGTTTTGGTAATGTACTAGCCGCGGTACTATTATTATTTGACACATTTGATTCACTCACTTCTATTATCTTAACATAGTTCTGCAAGAAGCACAAAAGATCGATAAAGTTAGGTATTTTTGACTGATTCTGTGTTTCAAAACGTTTTCGTGTGTCGGAGTCCAAGTTTCGTGATGCTAAATAGAACAATATGAATTCGCCAAGGTTTTTTAGTTTCATGGCCTTAAGGGCATTGACACATTCATTTAATAAGTTTGTGTATTTACGTAATTCGACGAAATTGTTTGTTTTTACTTGTTGAAACTTGCAGATTTTGTCAAGATAATTAACAGCTAAGATTCTTTTGTTTTGAAATCTATCTACGAGAGCATCAAACACAATCTGATAATTATCGGCAGTCACAGGAACGCCTTTTGCAATTGACAACGCTGAACCGCTCAAGCACGATATTAAATAATGGTACTTTTCTATTTGACTTATGTTCTCGTTTTCATGTACAAGCGAAACGTAAGTATCAAAAAACGTCTGCCAGCATTCAATATCGCCGTCAAATTTAGGCAAATCGATTTTAGGTAAGCGAGCTTGAGCGGTCGGTTTCGCGGCATAAGTACATGGTGGCGCGATACTGTTGCCGGCCACGGCCGGCGCGGCGACACCCGACTCCTCCGGCTTAGGTTTAGGTAACAATATTTCCGCGGCGCTTAAAACGGCGTAATACAAATCGTCAAACGCCGCCACTACTTTCATGCAAACATTTTCTTCTAGTTTTAGTTTCAAGGTTAATTCATTTATGGATTGCGTCACTTCTAAATATTCGTTCCGTAGGGACTCCAAGCGGGAGTACCTAGCTTTGAATGCACCTAATTTTGATTTGTCATTTTGCGCGTCATTAGATAGATCGTACAATATTTGCATAGCACTGAATACATATTCACGTTGTGTTGTTAACACTTTTAAAGATCTTTGGTCGGTCATTATTCTGGCAAAATAAAATCACATCGGTAAGTACCTACAGTCTAGTATTCCGAGCACAGTCACGTACCTAAGTTAGGTTAGATAGTATTTTGTTCAAGTTTTACGACGTATTTCGACGTTAGTTGACTAAACAATGAAATAAACTGTTCACTGGAGTTTTCTTTTGAAATTGAACCCAGTTTCCACAGGGTATCCGGCTCGAAGGACCACAATGATAAAGTTTGGGCTTGAGGCCGTAAAGAATCCTCGAAAGCCGCTCGACGGTGATGAACAGAAATGCCTCGGCAATCAAACACGAAGAAGGAAGGATAAATGAAAGGTTCACTTACCAGAGGGCTCACAACACTGTTCACAGTCCACACACATGATTTTTCACAATCGGACGAATCGGGAGATCAGCGCAGCAATTCGTCGCACGCGCCATATTGAAATTGTCCGGCAGTGTCGTAGACAGTGGCGCCGCGCCGCACAGAGAGATATTGCGGCGGCCGCGTGAAACTATACGCGCGCGCTTTGTGCAGCCATGGTACAAATGACGGATAATGACGCGGGAAAAAGGGACATATTTGAAAGCCGCAACACAAAGCATGTCACAACCACTCCCGAAGTAAGCGCAAGCTTCGATCAACAATAGGTAAGTACTACTACTGTTTGAAAATAGAAGTTCGCAGTTACTTTAGCCTTATCTCTTCCTCTCGATTTAGTATCTAATGACGAGTGACAGGGATGGAGGTAACGTAACTTCGAAGTTCCATTTTCAAAATAGTGGCCCAGCAGGCATAGCACCCCGCGCCCCGCGCCCGCGCCGCCGCCGCGCCCGCGTCGCGTCTTTTCTGTGTGTTTTTAAGTAGGGCGCAAGCGACGAAGCGACATGGCCGCGTCGCGGGCGTGACCTTCTATATCCGTATGTACAATAGTAGTCTTTAGCTTCTATACATTTTGGTTGAAAATTCATTAAAGGGGCGCCGCGACGCCGACGCGCCCTCGCCTTACGTCTCTTCTGTGTGTCCCGCGCCTAAGACTACGCCGAGCGTACGCCGGATGTACAGTGGCACTAGTGTTGTTAAAAGACTAGTCTTGAAGACTTTTGAACCTTAAAGACTTCCAAACCTTGAAGGTTCAAGCTTTGAAGACTCGAGCGTTAAAGGTTTGAGCTCGGAAACGGTTCAGAACCTTAACGACTCAAGCTTTTTATGAGCTCTTAAGAGCAAGTCTTTAAGACTCGGGGTTCATAGACAGCTCAAGCTTTAAAAACTCGGCTTATTGAAAGCTCAAGGCCCGGAACCTCGAAGGCCTGAGTTAAGCGTTAAGAGCTCAAATAATGAGCGTTATAGGAAGAAAGTATTATTGTACGGTCAAGTGCTAAAATACGTATCGATTTCATCCTCTCATAATTATGTATCGAGGCCTTATTTCGCTGACGTTAAGGTACTATGGGACATATTTTTGATTGGTTATGTGCACCTATATTTTTACACTTGACTGCACCTATATCTATTTTTAACCCTTAATTTGACGGTGTCCGGTGTGGCGGTCTAGGTCTACCTAGTTTTTAGGGTTCCGTATCCAAAGGGTAAAAACGGGACTCTATTACTAAGACTTCGCTGTCCGTCCGTCCGTCCGTCATGTCACCAGGCTGTATCTCATGAACCTAGGCTAGCTAGGCTAGACAGCTGAAATTTCCACAGATGATGTATTGCTGTTGCCGCTACAACAACAACAAGTTCGGAACCCTCAGTGGGCGAGTCCGACCCGCACTTGCATGGTTTTTTTACTTCTAACGACCTCAGGATTATGCTGTTAAAATCTCTCGGGTTCCTCACGGGCATCCTGTATAATTATCAAATATGGCATAGATAACATAAATTAATCTACTTTGTTAAAAGCTTTTAAGACTTAAATGCTACAAACCTTATAGACTTAAACCTTCAAAGCTTAGGAGGCTTTAAAGCTTGAGGCTTAAAGACTCTGAGGTTTCTGTGCTCGTAAGCAACAATGCGAACTTATTAAGTTGAGGCTTATATGGTCGAGGCTTTAAGGTTCGAGGCTTCTAGACTCAGAAGTCGCGACTCAAGTCTTGTAGTTTACGCCTCGAAGCTTAAATTCACAACACTAAGTGGCACCCTCATCACTATTATTGTGTTTTCTAATAAAATAAAGTATTTTCTTGAAATCGGACGGTGCATTTTTGTACTACAAATGAAAACATAACTTATAGGACATGTCACATAGTTTAATAACAATTGACATTTGAGTTATCAACTTAACGGAAAAAAGTGGCCACCTTTTCCCGTTAAGCTGACTACTCATAGGGTAATTGTTATCAAAGTTTGTTACGTATCCCATAAATTGTGTTTTTACTAGCGCTACAAAAAAGCATCGTCCGATTGCAAGGAAATTCTTTAGTTAATTAGAAAACACAATAATAGTGATGAGGGCGCCACTGGACGGTCGACGTTTGCTCGGCGCAGTCTTAAACATAAAACTTCCGTGAGACTCAGACTTATTAAGGAGATGACACCGGGTTACTCATGTAAAATTTGTTGAAATACGCTCGACATGTTTCGGGCTCGTCCGGAGTCCCTATTCATGAGCAGACGCGGCCGCAGCACAACGAACACTGTGTTTTTACGTAAGTAACCCGGTGTGATCTCCAAACCATATAGACGCCGCAAACGCGCTCAATAGTATGGAAACCGAGCGTGTCAATTTTTATATGCCAACTATGACGTCACGTAAGCAATTTAGTGATGTTTAATACCGTTTACTCGACTTGCCACTCTTGTTGAATTTAAACAGTTAATTACGGCGCAATGAGGCATTTTCTAGTGCAGCAACAAACGTCTGACAGTTAGACGACAGGAGCGCGACTGACCGCCAAATGGTGCACCGATCTACTTAGTTATAGTCTTTATTATTTCTAGCGAGCTGATCTTCTATACAAAGGCCATTGTTTGTGTACAATACTATTATCTTTCTTTGTGTCCGTAACCGCAAGCCGATTACATACAAAAAAGTTAGAACTACATTGAATGTCCATTGAATTATCAACCCTATCCTCGTAGTCAGTAGGTTTAAAATGTAAAGTGTCAGGATACAGGTATGTCTTTATTATTTGAACCGAGCTTCTTCTCTACACAATATTATCGTCTTCTGTCGCCAGGGTTGTACTCGCGTTGTTTAAAATATTACTTTAAATAAAACTATGAATAACTCGATATTTTGGAGCAAAACGTGTTAAAGCCACCTTTTAGGACTTTCGAGAGCAAGAAAAGTCCAATAAAACGTAGCTGGGTTGCGAAAAAGTGCACTATAGAGGGTGAAAAATAACGCATGTACTAAAAGAGCAAAAGCCAGTTAGACACTAATATAACAAAAAAAAGAACAACCCTAAGCCCTGCCTTAGTGTCCCCACCAATTGATAACAGAGCAGTTAGACAAAATAATCATTCTATATTTATTGCTATCTCGCTCGCTCGAAGAATTTTACCTGAACCTGCGGGATACTAGTTGCATTGTAATTATTGTTTCTTCAAATTTGTCATTAGGATGCGGAATTGGTTATATCTTGGATTCATCACACTATAATGGTGGTTAAAATGCAGGTTAATCGAAAGTCCTAAAAGGTGGCGATAACACGTTTTGCTCCAAAATATCGAGTTATTCATAGTTTTATTTAAAGTAATATTTTAAACAACGCGAGTACAACCCTGGCGACAGAAGATGATAATATTGTGTAGAGAAGAAGCTCGGTTCAAATAATAAAGACATACCTGTATCCTGACACTTTACATTTTAAACCTACTGACTAAGAGGATAGGGTTGATAATTCAATTGACATTCAATGTAGTTCTAACTTTTTTGTATGTAATCGGCTTGCGGTTACGGACACAAAGAAAGATAATAGTATTGTACACAAACAATGGCCTTTGTATAGAAGATCAGCTCGCTAGAAATAATAAAGACTATACACGCAAAGTACATGCATTAGCGGTAACTAGGATATCTAGGTCTGTGCTGGAAACAATAGTACATTATTGCCTAGGCAGGAAAGTAGGCAATTGCGGGCCGGGTATTGGTTTAAACGGACGAGCTTGCGAGTTTTTTTTTTAATTTGAGAACTGACATTAAACTATGTACTTCGCGTGTCAATATGTAGATAGTAATGTCAACATTTCCGGATATTTATGAGAAAAACGTTTTTTCATGTCTCGTACTCTAAAAGTAACAATACAACGAACAAAGAAACGATAGATAATATAAATCAACTAGTCTGTATGACGTACGAGTATAACTCAATAGTATTTCTATGTAGTCGCCGTCAATTTTATTGAGAAACCGCCAGACAGAACTAAACTAATTACGACAAGCTTTGTAGTTCCCTTTTTAAGCTTCTCGAAAAAATGGTTTTAGCTCATAAAACTCACTTTCCCGAAATGTGGACTTTCTCTAAAAGTGCACTTTCCACGAAATTTACACTTCCAAAATGTACACTTTCCCATTTAGGGCACTTTCCCCGTAATGTTCCCAAAAAGTACACTTTTCCAAAATACTTACACACTTTCCTATAATGTACATTTTCTCAAAACGCCCCAAAATATATACATTTTTAACCGACTTCAAAAAAAAAGGAGGAGGTTCTCAATTCAACTGTATGTTTTTTTTTTTATGTTTGTTACCTCAGAACTTTCGACTGGGTGAACCGATTTTGAAGATTCTTTTTTTGTTTGAAAGCTGGTGCTTTCCATTTGGTCCCATTCTTATCATAATGAAGATTTGATGATGAAGTCTATGAGGAATCGACGGAACTCTTCAAAATTTATAGGCACACCTATAGCGATTTTGGTATTTTTCATTGTAACTCGTGTATTTGCTCTTGGAAAACACTATTTGGTAAAGTAGAACTGATGATGAAAACCACAGATGGCCACCGGAACTCCTAAACGGTATATATTTCAAGGGTGGCGACAAGATATTTCGATTAAGATAGTTGAGCGACTATGACGAAGCATATGTATGTTTAAGTATTTGACTATGACTTTCCCACGGCGTTGCTTGCGGCGAGATTAAATTTCAATGTTCTATAGTTTCTTATTAATTCTTATTAATTAAAGTGGGACTACATAACATAACATTATAATTATGATCACTAAAAAGTATAAAATAAAATAAAAGTTTAAAAAAACAAAAAAACCGCCTTCAAAAAGCAAAAAATAACTTCATTTAAAATGGTAGGTAATAGGTCAGTCCAACTGAAGTCGGCGTCCAACAATATTTTAACCAAAAGCAGACTTCAGTTGGACTGACCTACAATTACCTACCATTTTAAATGAAGTTATTTTTTGCTTTTTGAAGGCGGTTTTTTTGTTTTTTTTCTCAAAACGCACACTTTCCAAAAATGATCATTTTCTCAAGTCGTACACTTTCCCAAAAAGTTCACGAGCCAAAAATTACATCTTCACCACAAAGTTTTACTCAGATAAAGATTCTAAGCCAGGATGGCGGTGCTAACATTTTTACCAGTAAAATGTAGGTATTTTATACTGCTTTTGCTATTTAACATTTAGTACAAGTTAAACTTTCACCATTAGAATGCTACATTATCCCTGAGTAACATAGGCTTCTTTAAATCCCTTCCCCTTCCCCACAATCCCGGAAAAATTAACGGTTCCCGTGGGATGTCAAAAATACTAATTCTACGCGGACGAAGTCGCTGGCAGAAGCTACTAGTTCTGATACCGTTGAATTTTCTATTGGATGAAAAAACACACATTTTCTAAACTTTGAGGTCTCATGACCCTAAGTCATTTTGATATTTTTTGTTTGTATTCACTTTTAGGGTTCCGTACCTCAAAAGAAAAAACGGAACCCTTATAAGATCACTTTGTTGTCCGTCTGTCCGTCTGTCTGTGTGTCAAGACGCTTTATCTCGGGAACGCGTGAAGGTAACAAGTTGTAATTCAAACCATATACTTCGGTTTACAGTCCATTGAAGCTGTGAAAAAATCAAACTTCTACATTTACGTAAAAAAAAGATACGGCCCATATGTCGCCAAAAACGTGTATTTCGACACTCTCGAGAGAATCAAAATGTTTAGGGTATTTCCCATTGCCCTAGAACTATGAAATTTGGCAAGTAACACCGTCTTTTACTACAAGTATAGGAAAAAATCTGAAATCTGTACATTTTTAGTTAAATCACAAAAAAACATGGTCTTTATGAAAACGTCGGTACAAATTTTGAATTGAGTAAACCGTGTCATGTGCGGAACCCTCGGTGGGCGAGTCCGACTCGCACTTGTCCGGTTTTTTTTTATTATAATGTCCAGATTTCCTATCCATATTACTAGATTATACATTAAGTTCAACACGAGTCAACATCATTATGACACAAACCTGAACAGCGCCTGTATCAACGAGCTCTTCCCAGCACCAGTCCTCCCCACCACGGCCACCTTCTCCGAGGGGTGCACTACGAAAGACACCCCCTTGATGGCGTACTGAGGCTCCGTGACCTTCTGAGCGTCTCCATCTTGCTTCGGCGGTTTCTCATATTCTAGGGAAACGTCTTCGAAAGCGATTTCACCTGGAAAAAGACAAAATACAATATAATGAATTGAAAAAGTTGTCACTTCTCGCCGTCTGTCCCTCTGTATGCTCAGATCTTTCGAACTACGCAACGGATTTTAATGCGGTTTTCATCAATAGATAGAGTGATTCAAGAGGAAGATTTTTATGCATAATAAATTCTGTATTAAGTACGAGTATTGCAGAAAACTCACATGAACCAAACCGAAGCGAGGGCGGGTAAATAAATGATACAGTTTCTTTCTTACTTCGCTGACACGGTTAGGTACTCGTATTTCTGATATGGTCAAATATTCTTAGTCATGGATGTTTTTTTTAATGTATTTATGTATGTATTTCTCTTTATAAGTATGTTTAGTGTTGCCTAGTGTACCCATAGCACAAGCCTGGAGATTATTTAGGGTTTCTAGCTCTTTATTTTATACTGGGAAAGTGCCAACATGTAGCGTTATGGCGGCACTTCACTCGGCGTTGCTATCTGTGTGTGTATCGGCATCAGTTTGATTAAAAATCACCGCACATTAAAAAATAGCTACATCTGAAACATAACGATTATGAAAAAATGCAACATTAAAATTGACTAGTTGAAAAAACGCTTGTGAAAATGATCTAACAAACCCTGTCCAACCCCTTAACGCTCCCTAGAATTCATTGGTCCGCATCACAGAACAGAAAAAACAGTAGAAGTGTCAAGTGGGCGTGTAACGTGTGGCATAGTTATGCGGAGTTCCGCATAACCTACCATACTTTTGCCGCGATCGCTAATTTCGATATTTCGATATTTAGATATTTCTAAAATATGAAATAAATCCAGAAGCATGCCTTATTGTGCTATTTTGGAATGTAAAAACGATAGCCGCACCAAAAACATTTTCCATGGTGGCGCGTTGTTTTTATGATAGTTTGAGTATTGGCGACAACAGGTCTGATACTAAGCGAAGCTCATGCCACTTCCACTGTTTTTTCTATTCCGTGGTCCGCATGTTTTTCGTGATACACTTCATCGCTGCAACAGCTCCCGGCTCAATAATTTCAAAACAACTCTTCAATGGATGCGGGGTATTAAAACTGAGTCTTTAGGAAAGGCAGCCATGTTATACGCACCTTTGTCAGGCCACTGTTCGAAGTTGAGGTCGGGATGGTTGGCCCTCAGCGCCGCCTCGTCTGTGTCCACCGGCTTCTCCGGCGGGAGGTTCGTGTATTCCAGCATCCGTTCCACCTGGAACCAGACATGATCTATTTCAAACATATTAATGGAGAAAGTGACTGGCTGATCATCGATCGATCAACGCACAGCCGGAACCGCTGGACGTAGGCACTTGAAATTTGGAGGGAATAATCCTTGGATATCCTTCTTAAGTAACACAACGTCAACTTTTTATCTCAGTGATTTTCTGCGTTGAGAGACATTGCCCCTTTTATAAAATAACTAGAGGACGCCCGTGACTTCGTACGCGTAGAATTAGTTTCCCGCTACTCCCCCCATTTCTTCCCGTTGGGGGTCGATTTTCGGAAAATCCTTTCTTAGTGCTCACTTACATCATGAAAGGAACCCCTGTACCAAATTTCAAGTTTCTAGGTACAGTAGTTTCGGCTGTGCGTTGGCAGTCAGTTTTGCCTTTTATTATATAGAAGACAGTAAACAACCTCAATGAGGCCATCTGGTTCTCATGTTCACCAGGCCGATCAATTGGGAGATAGCTAAAGTCGGTTGGTCGATCAGTCGGTCGGCCAATTAGTCAGTTATTGGTCCATCGATCTGTTAGTCGTTCGGTCGGTCGGTCACGAAAGAGTTTAATATGTAATTTTATAATCATAAAATGTCCCAAACTCACGGAGGTCATCTGGTTCTCCACCTCGGCCGTCTGCCGCATGCCGTACTGGCACATGCCCACCAGCCCGATCACCTGGGTGATGGCGAGCCCCACGTTGCCGCCGATCGTGTCTGAAATAACAATATACGATCATAGAGGATAACAATCAAACAATATCATTTGTCGTCCAAAAAGTTCGGTATAATCTTGCTTACTTAGATAGTTTTAATAAAGTCACCAGAAAATATTTTTTTACTAGTTGCTTACTAACCGTTAATATTGAAATCGTTAACGGTGAATACCACAGTGAAAACAGTTCTGTAAAGAGCGTTGCCATGGTAATAATAGTTTTCTTAATAATTATAATAGCATTGTTATTACCATGGTTACGCGCATGAACAATTTAAATATGTAAAAGTACGAAAATTATTTAATTTAATACCATAAAAGAAACCTTGAAAGAAATAATAATTCAGAAAGGATTAATAAAAAGAAATGGTTCGGTTGTTTTGCACTATGGCGGCACCAGAAATGGCGCTTGTTGAATAAAATTCAAATAAATAAATGTGAAAATACTCGCGAAATATTAAATGAATAAGCTTAATAAAGAGCATAATATTTAAGTACTGTTGTGCTAACAGTACTTTCGGCTCGTTTTTTAATCACGGTTTGCTAATAAATCGTGATAGTGCAAAAGTTACCCTCGCTGGCGAAGAAGAAGAAACTGAAGGTGACGAAGGCGAGGTAGAGGCAGCAGACCATGTCCATCCAGAACCCGAAGGCCCTGTTGGTGTTGAGGACCAGCGACCATGCTGAACTGTGCAGGTCCTGAGGGCAAACATACACATTAACAAATTCCAACAATAACTACTAACAAAGAGGAAAAACTCTTTAAGGCTGCGGCTCCACTGAGGCGGACATGAGTGGAGTAGAGCGGAGCTGTGCCAATATTAACCAATAGAATCTAAACTAACGAGCGCAAGGCGCGCTCGACGTGACCGCATGCGCCTTCTATTGGTTAATATTGGCACAGCTCGGGCGTCTCCTCCTCAGAGGAGCCGCACTCTTACGGCGCAACCAAAACGGTCCATTGACAGGTCGTTTTAACATAGTTGAGCCGAGAGCTATTGCTGCGACGCAATGTATCACGAACAGCATGCGGACACAATGAAACTGAGCCTTGCATCTTGAATACGATACGTCTTCATAGCTTCAAAGCGAGAACCAACCTGGAGTTTGTCGAATTCCCTCGCGATGGTGACCTGCGCCGTCCGCGTGGACCTTATCGTGGTCAGACCACCGACTGTCGCCGTCGTGTGGTTCAGCGACTGGCTACGAGCTGTAACAAAAGATATCAAGGTGTCTATAGACTATGGTCAGAAGTAACCTAAACGGAAGAAGTACCCCTCCAGCATGGCTCCTGTCGATAAGAACGTATAAGGCTGCCTAATTGAGAATGCACGCGCTAAAATGTGTTTTGTTCCTTCGGACGGGACTACTTAAACTCGCCGCTTCGTCCAATCGACCGCCGTTTTGAGAAAATCACACCCCAGCTCTAAAGGATGATTTCCACCAAACGGCTCGCATCGCATCGGATCGGTACGGATTTTACAATCTTTAAACGATATTAAATCCTGTACACAGTATTTAAAGTCTATATTACTGAGCCGCACGCAGCAGCTTGACGGCGGGCGTCTTCCGCGATGCGCGATCGGAGCCGTGGTGCACTCAAACACGTGGTAGGAACGAAACTATTTGACTGAGTGCGGTTACGTTCGCAAGCAACCGTACGGTGCCGATCGTGTGCGTCGACATCCTGTCGACCGCGAACGGCTGTTATCGCCCGATCGTATGCGTCGACATGCCGCCGGACACGATCGGTGGTCGCCGCATCCGTTCGTATTCTTTCCGTTCCGATCCGTTGCGGGCCGTTTGGTGGAAATCATCCTTTATCCCTTCTTTGAGCTCACCAATGGCTTCGATCCGCTTGAGCTCGCGACTGGTGCTGAGGAACAGGCTCCGCAGCAGGAACAGCAGACACGCCACCACGGCGGTCGGGAGCAGCAGCCACCAATTGACCAGGCACACCACCACCAGGATAGAGATCACCTCCAGGAAGAACTGAGGAAGAGTATTATAATGGTCACGTTTTCACTCAGGAGATGACTTCAGGATTTCGGTTGCATAGAGTAGTGATGTTGACTGACAGATCAAATCAGTAACTATTTCGAATATGAATAGAGTAGTTTATTCGTCAATTCTTGAACAGATTTACATAAGCATATAATTAATTCACACTAACTAACAGATATTTGTGTGATGAGCGCGAATATTTGTTCCCTAGTCATGGATGTTTTCTAATTAAAATATGTATTTCTAGTACCCATAGTGGGAGCACTTTGTTTCCCATTTTTTTTTTGGTCATAATGTCATTGTTGACATAATTATTGATATTCATATTTTTGTATGTCGCTGTTACTGTAAACTTTTCAGAAAATATCTAATGAGTAGACAAGGCTGGGTTAGGTTAAGATTAATTTGTAAAAATTCTTAAAAAAGTAACCGTTTCTTAAAAAAATACGTTATGTCTTAAAACACATTATAACTAGAAATAATTATGGCAGACAATATAGACCCACCCATACAAAACAAGCCTAGAGCTTAGTTTGGGACTAGGTCAATTGGTGTGACATTGTCAATCTGTTTTTTTTAAATTATTTATATTCTTTAGTAGGGACTGGAATCCTGACACGCTGGCCACGTCTATACCGCGCTGAGGGAGCTTGTTGTAAAGAGTTGGCCCCATTACTGTTCTATTAACTTTTATTAGTAGTATGAATTTCCCGGGGAAGGAGGTAGGTTAGTTTTATCAAGGATTTTTTAGTTTCACCACCCTTTCCTTTGGTGGGTGGGGGGGGGGGGGGTAAAACAAACACAGCAGCCTTTATATTTGGAGATGTAATATATTGCACAGTATTTTGTAACTTGTAGTAAAGTGTTCCTATTGCACCATATTTTTGGTGCGATGCCGTTGTTTTTTTTATAAACATGGTTAGTAATTTTAAGATAAACACAGCTGTCTTTTTACAAGCTTTTATTTAACTTGCAATGTACGTTTGTATGTATGTACGGGTCAAATTTTGCAAGTTAAATTTGACCCACTTCCCTTTAACGGAATGGGCTGAAATTTGGACCACATATGTAAACCCGATGACAATGCAATATTATAGTATATAAGAGGTGATCTGATGATGGAGTCGGAAGGTGGAGACTGGATCTCCGCTATTCTTAACGTAGACCCACCGTCTTAGGACTCAATAGTTTGGTCTTGATAAGCAGATAAAGATTTTGCAAAAACCGGCAACAAAAGCTTGTCGCAAAAAAGTTTTTTTTACAAAAACTTTTATTCGGATATTTCATAATATTGCAACGTGTTTTGTAAGTTGCAGTAAAGTGATCCTATTGCGCCATGTTTGTAGGTGCCGTTGTTCCCGCTTATATGGTAGATTGCACCATATTTTGTAACATTTTGTTTGGTGTGATATCCTAATATTTACATTTACAGTAATGCGCCAAGTGTTTTTTGACTTATTCTCCTCTGCAGTTAAAAATTTAGGCATCATAATGGAACAGACTCTCCTGGTGCAGAATCCAAGAATAATTAATAGAAAAAAAACATTACGCAATGGGCTTTCCCGTGGGCATACTGCTAAAAAACATTGCGCAATTTAAGCGACGCTGCAAGCTCGAGCATTTTAATATAAGACGCGGTCGCTACGGCGATAGCTTCAGTCTACACCCGCTGCGAGCGGAGGCAGTGCGTTCAGAGAATATTTAATGAAACAACATGGTGAACTACTATATTTATGCTAAAGACTATTCTTCATCGACCCGAGGTGTACCATATTACCATGACAATGGCTTGAAAACTCTTAAATCGTTTAAAAGTGAGGTGAAAAGTCTGAGTGCATCAGAAGAGCATCGAATTGTTTATCTACGCTGGGACTCCTCGTGTGAGCAAGTCGACGAGGACACGACTATCAATGATTACAAGAATCATAATGGACGGGGATGCACGTATCCGGAAACTATAATAGAATGGGTAAAGAATCAAATTAAAGAAGGAGACGAAATAAAACTGTTGTACATCGTCACCGATGGATGTATTCCCAGCTCCTGTTTAAGTGAATGCTTGAAGCTCAACGAAGACGTTAACTATGAGAAGGTGTATTTCCATGCGATTAATAAAAATCTCAGGGAGATAGACTTATCCGTCGCTTCGTCGTTTTTCAAAAGCCACTGCATTGTTTACCGCAACCAAGAAAAATTCGACGAAACCGACATCTCTCAAGAATTCGACTACAACACGATAACCATCGAGAATTTTGCAACGGAAAAGGAGAATCTGAAGTCTTACATTAAATTGAAATACTTAAATTCATCGTCACACAATGCTGCGGCTCTGAAAGAAATTGAAAAGCTGACACAATTAAGAAATAGGTTATTCAACAGCGTGCCGCGTGAGTCCCGTCCGAGGGCGCCAGGACCTATCAATCTCGAAACGACGGATAAAAACGCATTTATACAAGCATTCAAGCAAACAAAATGGTACAATAACCTGGGTAAATCATCGTACAATTTACAAAAGGATATAGAAAAGTCAATTACTACTTTGATTAACTACATTGTCTGCGAAAAAAAGTCATACGCATTTGACGCTTTGAAATTTGATACCAATTTCAGCGAAGAAGTTACCGAAGAAGAATTAGTCGACGTCAATTTCCCACCGGAAAAAGAAATCCAGTTCCCCGACATCATTTTGGACGACGAGACAGGAATACCAGTGATCTTATTAACGGAGTTGAATCTGCTAAGAAAACTCATTTTCAAACAGACGAAATCGAAATACCGGAAAATACCTACGACGGCGTGCTTCTCCAAGTTCAAAGCGACGATGGAGTGCCCTTTATTTTTGTTCAACGACCGAGCGCTCAACGACTCCATCGGCTACTTCTACACTATAAAAGTTTACGAAAAATTACTGAGAAAAACTGCAAAGAAGGAACCTCGCACGCGGCGACCGTACCAAGGCGGGCTCGTGCTAGTCGACACGGATGACTTCGACGCGTACAACGACTACATAATATCAGCGACATATTTCGACAAAAAAAAGTGAAATTTAACATCGGTTTATTTTATTTACTGTTGTGGAAAATTTGCGAAAAGAAGGAGTGGATGGACAGAAATGTCGTCGAGCAGTTCAAGAAATACATGCTGAGGCGAGTTAAGAACACGGTGTGCAAGATTGCACTCTCATCGCTGCCGTTAGATGCTCAAGTGAAGACATCATTGCCGACGGCCTTGTGGTACTGCGCGGAACTGTCCTCGGACATTTTTAAGTCAGACCCTGATCATTTCACACACGAGCGTTTGAGAATGTATCACGGAGTCGCACCGCATATGGTAGAATGCTTACAGTATTTAGAATATGACTTGGACTCTGAATACATTAGAAAACGATCTGACTTGGTCAGACATGTGATGCTATTGAAGAAAATACCAGCCCCTAGAGAGAAAACGTTCTATATGTTGAATACAATATTTGAAAACGTAAATGGCTTTCTAGTTTGTAAAATTAAGAATCAAGGTAATGTGAGGAAACTTAATTATTTGAAGCTGTATCATAAGGAAATTTTAAGAGATGACGTAGTATCAGAGGATGTTAATTTAAATGATTACGTTCATTTCTTGCATCAGATCGATGATTCGGGTGTTCAGATTTGCGAAACCACGTTCCGCCCTTACTTTATGATTGATGAAAACATATCTTTTTACAGCGATCTTTTCGAAAATGGGAAACAAGTTGTCGTTAATCATAAAGTCAATGGTAAACTTAAGTTAAATCATGAGAGATTGGACAAGTTCGAGCTCAACAGGTTTTTGCCTTATCATAATTTATTTGTGCAGTGCGTTAAGGATAGCAAAAAATATCCTGCTTTGAAGAAATATGTGGATTATATTTTGAAAAAGAAGAAATTTCATAACAATTTAGTGACTATTTTCCCGGTTAATGTTTTTGATTGTATAAAAAGAGTTTTTAAAGCTTATTCCAAGTTGACAAAAGGCGTGGCTGTGACAAAGTTTATTGCTGATTGTAACAAGTATGCGAGCCGAGTGGAAAGGATTAAGGCTGAAAACAAAAGGAAATTTGAGGATGACAATGACATTCTTGAATTTATTAATAAGGAGGAAATTAAAGTAAAAAAGGTTAAAACTCAAAATTTATAACAAGTCATAGTATGTATTGAAGTTTGCATTTAATTTTTTAACCTTTATTAAAGGTTATATCCTCTACCGGGCATAGCTCAACACTATGCTTTTAGGAATATCAAAACTAGTCATAGTTAATGTTACTTGTGCTATATAATATCTACCTACTGTTTAATTTTATAAACGGCTGTTAGTTGTAATTATTAGGTATTAGTTCCTCATTTAATGTGTAATTGAATTTTTGTATAGAAATTAAAGATCTCTAACGTTATTTTTAGACTTATTTAAACCCTTCGTCGGACTTTTTTTTAAGTTTCTATTTAAATTAGCGCAATGAGGAATAAAATCTAAATTTGAAATACTGTTTGCAGATTAGTATAATAAATAATATAATTAAATTAATTCGAAATATTATTGTTTTGCTATTGAGGTAAATCGGTTTCGGCGAAATATGTTAGCCAAATGTATTGTTTCCCAACCGTTTCATTTGCCAACCCGCTTTGTTTTCTGTAACCATAAATATTTCAGGATTTTGTAAGAACTAACCTGACCTAACCTATAGGGTTCTACACGATGGAACTGAAATAAATCCTGAAATATTTACAGTTACAGGAAAAAAATGGGTTGGCAAATGAAAAGGTTGGGTTGGGAAACGATACATTTGGCAAACATATTTCGGCCAAACGGCAGGCTTTTTTTTGTTTGGTTGTACATTGTAAACGTAAATATTTGACTTAGTGCGGTGTTCACCAACAATTAAACGACCGATTAGAGCTTTGACGGCTGACAAAATGCCTCTATTGGAGGCGGTAAAAACGATATCGTATTTAACCTGCTATGGAATTGATTCTAACTCAGCCGCCATTACCGTCAAGTAAATAAGAAACAGGTATCAGAACGTTGACAATACGATAAAATGTCAAAGACGATATGGTTTTTAACGCCTAGAATAACGGCATCTGGATCAACACAGGCTACTTTTTATCATCATTTCAAAGTTCCCGAGGGAATAACGATAATCGAAATCTACGCGAAGTCGTAATAAATTATAAGAAGAAAAGGCATTGGGTAATTTTGTATGAAATTTGTGTTCATTTTATTTCAGCGGCCACGGATGATTTTTTTATTATGGTTTAGAGTACCTCTACATACATTAATGTATAAAATTCAATGCGTTAAATAATATCGGAGCGGAGAAATAAGATTTAAGTACCTATTTAGTTTTTGGTACTAAAAGTACGCCCAGGTATGAATATTAAAATATCTCTGCTCCGATGCACTTAAAAGTATTACATTACAACAAAATATGTTTATTTTCAACTATTCTATGATAATTAACTCACCATAAAAATGTATGCATTTTACAAATTATTTATTTATATCAGGAAGACCAACAGCACACTACACTAGAGACATACATACATCCAGGAAGCCAATTACAGGTTCTCGCCGATATAAATACGGTAGCAACAGTAATTCACATCGCATAAAGCCGTTATTGGTGCACCGACAACGCGACCGAAATGACTACACTTTTACCCAAACTCCTTTAGGCTTCATAATAGAACAGGCTCTCCTGGCGGCTTCGGTCCCCTTCATTCACTTAAACGAACTTCCCTCCCTATATTTGACGACGCGCTGGCCTAGTTGGTAGTGACCCTGCCTACGAAGCTAGAGGTCCTGGGTTCAAATCCCGGTAAGGGCAGATATTTGTGTGATGAACGCAAATATTTGTTTCTGAGTCATGGATGTTTTCTATGTATTTAAGTATATATTTATCTATATAAGTATGTTAATCGTTGTCTAGTACCCATACTACAAGCCTAGAGCTACGGACTAGGTCAATTGGTGTGACATTGTCCCCTGATATTTATTGTCCCTGTTATTTTATTATCACACGAAAGTGTATCTTGCAAACTCTACTTCTTTCTCTTCTTGCTGACATTGAGATACGCAGATCTTGACCTCAATCTTGAGCTGCTGGAAAAGCTTCTCCAAAACGTTTATTTACGCTGTGCATTTTGGCCTACGCAAATACGACCGCGTCACGTGTCCCACATTCGCGGTAAGCTCAATTGGTTGTCTATTCTCTCCCGGACTTGGGAAAGGTTCGAAAAATAACGGATAATTATGGTTCTCAACCAGGTTTTTCGAAAACGCTCGCTCGGAGCGGAATCGATTCGCGAGTATAATGATCACTGGGATATACCTGGTAATTTTCGTCTTTGATTCTTCATGCAGTTGGTATGATGGGTGGCGTGAAGACTAAAATGTTAAGGCCGGCGTGACTGCAAGCTGAGCAAGTGAAAATGCAACTAAAGAGCTAGTTAATAGGGTAGGAAAGATAAGAAAACGATGGCGGTGAAGGGCGGTGCGAACAAATTAGCGAGCTAAGTTACCGTTATTTCGAGCAGGAACAGTTTTATTCAGTTCTTTGATCAGAACCGGAAAAATATTGATTCTATGGCTCTGAAAGTGCTCGATGGTTTGCGAAAAAAGTACGATCGTTGGCAAAAGCTTGTGAAATAACTGTATTTGTCAGAAACTTATTTATCTGTGGGCTTAACAGCCGGCACATGCTGAGTTGGGACCGTTTCGCAACAACTATCAAATTTTGTGTAGCTTTACTTTTTTTATTTTTACTTTAATTGTGTGTTGTTGTGAATAAATATTTTTATTATTATTATTATTATTATTAAAACCTAAACAAACTATTGCAAATATCAGATAGGTCCGAAAATAATAAATTTTAAAAATACATTACGCGATGGGCTTTCCCGTGGGCATACTGCTAAAAAACATTGCGCAATTTAAGCGACGCTGCCAGCTTGATATAAGAGGCGGTCACTGCGGCGATAGCGTCAGTCTACATCCGCTGCGAGCGGAGGCGGTGTAATCAGTGTTTTTTTAATGATACAACATGGTGAACTACTTTATTTACGCTAAAGACTATTCTGGATCGACCCACTCTGTACCATATTACCATGACAATGGCTTAAAAACTCTTAAATCGTTTAAAAAAGAGGTGAAAACTCTGAGTGCATCAGAAGAGCATCGAATTATTTACCTACACTGGGGTCACGAGTGTCTACAAGTGGATGAGAAAACGACCGTTGATGACTACAACAACCACATAGGCGAAGGCTGGGATACGCTACCAGAAACTATCATACAATGGATAAAGATAAATATTAAAGAAGATGACAAAATAAAACTGTTGTACATCGTCACCGACGGATGCATTTCCAGCTCCAGTTTAAGTGAATGCTTGAAGCTCAACGAAGACGTTAACTATGAGAAGGTGTATTTCCATGCGATTAATAAAAATCTCAGGGAGATAGACTTATCCGTCGCTTCGTCGTTTTTCAAAAGCCACTGCATTGTTTACCGCAACCAAGAAAAGTTCGACGAGACCGACATCTCTCAAGAATTCGACTACAACACGATAACCAATGAGAATTTTGCAACAGAAAAGGAAAATCTAAAGTCTTACATTAAACTGAAATACTTAAATTCATCGTCACACAATGCTGCGGCTCTGAAAGAAATTGAAAAGTTGACACAATTAAGAAATAGGTTATTCAACAGCGTGCCGCGTGAGTCCCGTCCGAGGGTGCCAGGACCTATCAATCTCGAAACGACGGATAAAAACGCATTTATACAAGCATTCAAGCAAACAAAATGGTACAATAACCTGGGTAAACCATCGTACGATTTACAAAAGGATATAGAAAAGTCAATTACTACTTTGATTAACTACATTGTCTGCGAAAAAAAGTCATACGCATTTGACGCTTTGAAATTTGATACCAATTTCAGCGAAGAAGTTACCGAAGAAGAATTAGTCCACGTCAATTTCCCACCGGAAAAAGAAATCCAGTTCCCCGACATCATTTTGGACGACGAGACAGGAATACCAGTGATCTTATTAACGGAGTTGAATCTGCTAAGAAAACTCATTTTCAAACAGACGAAATCGAAATACCGGAAAATACCTACGACGGCGTGCTTCTCCAAGTTCAAAGCGACGATGGAGTGCCCTTTATTTTTGTTCAACGACCGAGCGCTCAACGACTCCATCGGCTACTTCTACACTATAAAAGTTTACGAAAAATTACTGAGAAAAACTGCAAAGAAGGAACCTCGCACGCGGCGACCGTACCAAGGCGGGCTCGTGCTAGTCGACACGGATGACTTCGACGCGTACAACGACTACATAATATCAGCGACATATTTCGACAAAAAAAAAGTGAAATTTAACATCGGTTTATTTTATTTACTGTTGTGGAAAATTTGCGAAAAGAAGGAGTGGATGGACAGAAATGTCGTCGAGCAGTTCAAGAAATACATGCTGAGGCGAGTTAAGAACACGGTGTGCAAGATTGCACTCTCATCGCTGCCGTTAGATGCTCAAGTGAAGACATCATTGCCGACGGCCTTGTGGTACTGCGCGGAACTGTCCTCGGGCATTTTTAAGTCAGACCCTGATCATTTCACACACGAGCGTTTGAGAATGTATCACGGAGTCGCACCGCATATGGTAGAATGCTTACAGTATTTAGAATATGACTTGGACTCTGAATACATTAGAAAACGATCTGACTTGGTCAGACATGTGATGCTATTGAAGAAAATACCAGCCCCTAGAGACAAAACGTTCTATATGTTGGATACAATATTTGAAAACGTAAATGGCTTTCTAGTTTGTAAAATTAAGAATCAAGGTAATGTGAGGAAACTTAATTATTTGAAGCTGTATCACAAAGAAATTTTAAGAGATGACGTAGTATCAGAGGATGTTAATTTAAATGATTACGTTCATTTCTTGCATCAGATCGATGCTACGGGTGTTCAGATTTGCAAAACCACGTTCCGCCCTTACTTTATGATTGATGAAAACAAATCTTTTTACAGCGATCTTTTTGAAAATGGGAAACAAGTTGTCGTTAATCATAAAGTCAATGGTAAACTTAAGTTAAATCATGAGAGATTGGACAAGTTCGAGCTCAACAGGTTTTTGCCTTATCATAATTTATTTCTGCAGCGCGTTAAGGATAGTGAAAAATATCCTTCTTTTAAGGAATATGTGGATTACATTTTGAAAAAGAAGAAATTTCATAACAATTTAGTGACTATTTTCCCGGTTAATGTTTTTGATTGTATAAAAAGAGTTTTTAAAGCTTATTCGAAGGTGACAAAAGGCGTGGCTGTGAGTAAGTTTATTGCTGATTGTAACAAGTATGCAAGCCGAGTGGAAAGGATTAAGGCTGAAAACAAAAGGAAATTTGTGGATGACAATGACATTCTTGAATTTATTAATAAGGAGGAAATTAAAGTAAAAAAGGTTAAAACTCAAAATTTATAATAAGTCATAGTATGTATTGAAGTTTGCATTTAATTTTTTAACCTTTATAAAAGGTTATATCCTCAACCGGGCATAGCTCAACACTATGCTTTTAGGAATATCAAAACTAGTCGTAGTTAATGTTACTTGTGCTATATAATATCTACCTACTGTTTAATTTTATAAACGGCTGTTATTTGTAATTATTAGGTATTAGTTTCTCATTTAATGTATAATTGAATTTTTGTACAGAAATAAAAGATCTCTAACGTTATTTTTAGACTTATTTAAACCCTTCGTCGGACTTTTTTCCAAGTTTCTATTTAAATTAGCGCAATGAGGAATAAAATCTAAATTTGAAATACTGTTTGCAGATTAGTATAATAAATAATATAATTAAATTAATTCGAAATATTATTGTTTTGCTATTGAGGTAAATCGGTTTCGGCGAAATATGTTAGCCAAATGTATTGTTTCCCAACCGTTTCATTTGCCAACCCGCGTTGTTTTCTGTAACCATAAATATTTCAGGATTTTATAAGAACTAACCAAACCTAACCTATGGGGTTCTACACGATGGAACTGAAATAAATCCTGAAATATTTACAGTTACAGGAAAAAAAATGGGTTGGCAAATGAAAAGGTTGGGTTGGGAAGCGAAGCGATACATTTGGCAAACATATTTCGGCCAAACGGTAGGCTTTTTCTTGTTTGGTTGTAAATTGTAAACGTACCTAAATATTTGACTTAGTGCGGTGTTCACAAACAATCAAACGCCGATTAGAGCTTTGCGGCTTCGTCAGGATTTTTCTTGAATCTGGCCCGTTTCACGAAGATACAAGTTACAAATAACAAGCGGAACTCTTACTAGCAAAAGGAGTAAGAAAGAGACTTCCGCTTGTAATTTGTAACTTGTTGCTTCGTGAAACGGGCCTTTGGTTGTAAATTGTAAACGTAAATATTTGACTTAGTGCGGTGTTCACCAACAATTAAACGACCGATTAGAGCTTTGACGGCTGACAAAATGCCTCTATTGGAGGCGGTAAAAACGATATCGTATTTAACCTGCTATGGAATTGATTCTAACTCGGCCGCCATAACCGTCAAGTAAATAAGAGACAGGTATCAGAACGTTGACAATACGATAACATGTCAAAGACGATATGGTTTTTAACGCCTAGAATAACGGCATCTGGATCAACACAGGCTACTTTTTATCATCATTTCAAAGTTCCCGAGGGAATAACGATAATCGAAATCTACGCGAAGTCGTAATAAATTATAAGAAGAAAAAGCATTGGGTAACTTTGTATGAAATTTGTGTTCATTTTATTTCAGCGGCCACGGATGAGTTTAGAGTACCTCTACATACATTAATGTATAAAATTCAATGCGTTAAATAATATCGGGGCGGAGAAATAAGATTTAAGTACCTATTTAGTTTTTGGTACTAAAAGTACGCCCAGGTATGAATATTAAAATATCTCTGCTCCGATGCACTTAAAAGTATTACATTACAACAAAATATGTTTATTTTCAACTATTCTATGATAATTAACTCACCATAAAAATGTATGCATTTTACAAATTATTTATTTATATCAGGAAGACCAACAGCACACTACACTAGAGACATACATACATCCAGGAAGCCAATTACAGGTTCTCGCCGATATAAATACTTAGCAACAGTAATTCACATCGCATAAAGCCGTCATTGGTGCACCGACAACGCGACCGAAATGACTACACTTTTACCCAAACTCCTTTAGGCTTCATAATAGAACAGGCTCTCCTGGCGGCTTCGGTCCCCTTCATTCACTTAAACGAACTTCCCTCCCTATATTTGACGACGCGCTGGCCTAGTTGGTAGTGACCCTGCCTACGAAGCTAGCGGTCCTGGGTTCAAATCCCGGTAAGGGCAGATATTTGTGTGATGAGCGCGAATATTTGTTTCTGAGTCATGGAGGTTTTCTATGTATTGAGGTACATATTTATCTATATAAGTATGTTTATCGTTGTCTAGTACCCATAGTACAAGCCTAGAGCTAGGGACTAGGACAATTGGTGTGACATTGTCCCCTGATATTTTATTATCACACGAAAGTGTCTCTTGCAAACTCTATTTCTTTCTCTTCTTGCTGACATTGAGGTCGAGATACGCAGATCTTGACCTCAATGTTGAGCTGCTGGAAAAGCTTCTCCAAAACGTTTATTTACGCTGTGTATTTTGGCCTACGCAAATACGACCGCGTCACGTGTCCCACATTCGCGGTAAGCTTAATAGGTTGTCTATTGCCTCCCGGACTTGGGAAAGGTTCGAAAATTAACGGATAATTATGGTTCTTAACCAGGTTTTTCGTAAACGCTCGCTCGGAGCGGAATCGATTCGCGAGTATAATGATCACTGGGATATACCTGGTAATTTTAGTCTTTGATTCTTCATGCAGTTGTTATGATGGGTGGCGTGAAGACTAAAATGATAAGGCCGGCGTGACTGCAAGCTGAGCAAGTGAAAATGCAACTAAAGAGCTAGTTAATAGGGTAGGAAAGATAAGAAAACGATGGCGGTGAAGGGCGGTGCGAACAAATTAGCGAGCTAAGTTACCGTTATTTCGAGCAGGAACAGTTTTATTTAGTTCTTTGATCAGAACCGAAATAATATCGATTCTGTTAATGCTCTATGGCTCTCAAAGTGCTCTATGGTTTGCTAAAAAAGTACGATCGATGGCAAAAGCTTGTGAAATAACTGTATTTGTCAGAAACTTATTTATCTATGGGTAAAACCTAAACAAACTATTGCAAATATCAGATATGTCCGAAAAAAATTATTTTAAAAAAACATTACGCGATGGGCTTTCCCGTGGGCATACTGCTGAAAAACATAACGCAATTTAAGTGACGCTGCCAGCTTGATATAAGAGGCGGTCGCTGCGGCGATAGCGTCAGTCTACATCCGCTGCGAGCGGAGGCGGTGTAATCAGTGTTTTTTTAATGATACAACATGGTGAACTACTTTATTTACGCTAAAGACTATTCTGGATCGACCGACTCTGTACCATATTACCATGACAATGGCTTAAAAACTCTTAAATCGTTTAAAAAAGAGGTGAAAACTCTGAGTGCATCAGAAGAGCATCGAATTGTTTATCTACACTGGGGTCACGAGTGTCTACAAGTGGATGAGAAAACGACCGTTGATGAATACAACAACCACATAGGCGAAGGCTGGGATACGCTACCAGAAACTATAATACAATGGATAAAGATAAATATTAAAGAAGATGACAAAATAAAACTGTTGTACATCGTCACCGACGGATGCATTTCCAGCTCCAGTTTAAGTGAATGCTTGAAGCTCAACGAAGACGTTAACTATGAGAAGGTGTATTTCCATGCGATTAATAAAAATCTTAGGGAGATAGACTTATCCGTCGCTTCGTCGTTTTTCAAAAGCCACTGCATTGTTTACCGCAACAAAGAAAAGTTCGACGAGACCGACATCTCTCAAGAATTCGACTACAAAACGATAACTATCGAGAATTTTGCAACAGAAAAGGAGAATCTAAAGTCTTACATTAAACTGAAATACTTAAATTCATCGTCACACAATGTTGCGGCTCTGAAAGAAATTGAAAAGTTGACACAATTAAGAAATAGGTTATTCAACAGCGTGCCGCGTGAGTCCCGTCCGAGGGCGTCCGGACCTATCAATCTCGAAACGACGGATAAAAACGCATTTATACAAGCATTCAAGCAAACAAAATGGTATAATTACCTCGGTAAACCATCGTACGATTTACGAAAGGATATAGAAAAGTCGATTACTACTTTGATTAACTACATTGTCTGCGAAAAAAAGTCATACGCATTTGACGCTTTGAAATTTGATACCAATTTCAGCGAAGAAGTTACCGAAGAAGAATTAGTCGACGTCAATTTCCCACCGGAAAAAGAAATCCAGTTCCCCGACATCATTTTGGACGACGAGACAGGAATACCAGTGATCTTATTAACGGAGTTGAATCTGCTGAGAAAACTCATTTTCAAACAGACGAAATCGAAATACCGGAAAATACCTACGAGCGCGTGCTTCTCCAAGTTCAAAGCGACGATGGAGTGCCCTTTATTTTTGTTCAACGATCGAGCGCTCAACGACTCCATCGGTTACTTCTACACTATAAAAGTTTACAGAAAATTACTGAGAAAAACTGCAAAGTCGGAACCTCGCACGCGGCGACCGTACCAAGGCGGGCTCGTGCTGGTCGACACGGATGACTTCGACGCGTACAACGACTACATAATATCAGCGACATATTTCGACAAAAAAAAAGTGAAATTTAACATCGGTTTATTTTATTTACTGTTGTGGAAAATTTGCGAAAAGAAAGAGTGGATGGACAGAAATGTCGTCGAGCAGTTCAAGAAATACATGCTGAGGCGAGTTAAGAACACGGTGTGCAAGATTGCACTCTCATCGCTGCCGTTAGATGCTCAAGTGAAGACATCATTGCCGACGGCCTTGTGGTACTGCGCGGAACTGTCCTCGGACATTTTTAGGTCAGACCCTGATCATTTCACACACGAGCGTTTGAGGATGTATCACGGAGTCGCACCGCATATGGTAGAATGCTTACAGTATTTAGAATATGACTTGGACTCTGAATACATTAGTAAACGATCTGACTTGGTCAGACATGTGATGCTATTGAAGAAAATACCAGCCCCTAGAGACAAAACGTTCTATATGTTGAATACAATATTTGAAAACGTAAATGGCTTTCTAGTTTGTAAAATTAAGAATCAAGGTAATGTGAGGAAACTTAATTATTTGAAGCTGTATCACAAAGAAATTTTAAGAGATGACGTAGTATCAGAGGATGTTAATTTAAATGATTACGTTCATTTCTTGCATCAGATCGATGATTCGGGTGTTCAGATTTGCGAAACCACGTTCCGCCCTTACTTTATGATTGATGAAAACAAATCTTTTTACAGAGATCTTTTCGAAAATGGGAAACAAGTTGTCGTTAATAATAAAGTCAATGGTAAAATGAAGTTTAATCATGAGAGATTGGACAAGTTCGAGCTCAGCAGGTTTTTGCCTTATCATAATTTATTTGTGCAGTGCGTTAAGGATAGTAAAAAATATCCTGCTTTGAAGAAATATGTGGATTATATTTTGAAAAAGAAGAAATTTCATAACAATTTAGTGACTATTTTCCCGGTTAATGTTTTTGATTGTATAAAAAGAGTTTTTAAAGCGTATACCAAGTTGACAAAAGGCGTGGCTGTGACAAAGTTTATTGCTGATTGTAACAAGTATGCGAGCCGAGTGGAAAGGATTAAGGCTGAAAACAAAAGGAAATTTGAGGATGACAGTGACATTCTTGAATTTATTAATAAGGAGGAAATTAAAGTAAAAAAGCTTAAAACTCAAAATTTATAACAAGTCACAGTATATATTGAAGTTTGCATTTAATTATTTAACCTTTATTAAAGGTTATATCCTCTACCGTGCATTACTCAACACTAGGAATATTAAAACTAGTCATAGTTGATGTTACCTGTGCTATATAATATCTACTGTTTAATTTTATAAACAGCTGTTATTTGTGATTATTAGGTATTAGTTCCTCATTTAATGTATAAGTACTTAAATTATTTTTTGTACAGAAATTAAAGATTTCTAACGTTATTTTTGGACTTATTTCAACCCTTCGTCAGACTTTTTTCCAAGTTTCTATTTAAATTAGCGCAAAGAGGAATAAAACCTAAATTTGAAATACTGTTTGACACATTAGTATAATAATATAATTAAATTAATTCGAAACATTATTACTATGCTATTGAGCGATTTACCTCAATAGCAAAGTAAGTTAAAAGTAAGTTTTGGCGAAATATGTTTACCCAATGTATCGTTTCCCAACCGCTTCATTTGCCAACCCGCTTTGTTTTCTGTAACCATAAATATTTCAGGATTTTAAAAGAACTAACCTAACCTAACCTATAGGGTTCTACACGATGAAACTGAAATAAATCCTGAAATATTTACAGTTACAGGAAAAAAATTGGGTTAGCAAATGAAAAGGTTGGGTTGGGAAACGATACATTTGGCAAACATATTCCAAACGGCAGGCTCCCGGTTAATCGCTATGGAATATATAAAGGCATATTGTCAGGATTTTTCTTGTTTGGTTGTAAATTGATAGCGTAAATATTTGACTTTAGCGGTGTTCACCCACAATTAAACGCCCGATTAGAGCTTTGACGGCTGACAAAATGCCTCTATTGGAGGCGGTAAACACGATATCTTATTTAACCTAATTCTAACTCGGCCGCCATTACTGTCAAGGAAATAAGAGCTATCAAAACGTTGACAAAACGATAACATGTCAAAGACAATATGGTTTTTAACGGCCTCTGGATCAACACAGGCTACTTTTTATCATCATTTCAAAGTTCCCGAGTCGCGGGCAGACGCTATAATTTTATATTTGATCTGGCGGCCCGCCTTCGCTTTGCTTCGATTTATGTGAGTTATCCTGTAACACCTATTTATAATCCAGAATTGATTGAATTATACATACCTTCCTCTTGAATAACTCTATCGATTGATGAAAACCGCATTAAAATTCGTTGCGTAGTTCGAAAGATCTAAGCGTACATACAGAGGGACAGTTGAGGGAAGCAACTGTTTTATACTATGATTATCTTATTTTATTAATAATCAAGTAGGTACTTTTGAACAGCCAGGGAGGTCAACTTTCATATCAGATTAATGATAATAACTATTAAAATACTTATTCATTTTTATAAGCGCGCGAAAAAAAATCAAGGTTATGTGTCAAACAGTTCTTTGTTTACTATCTTTGCCTTTTCCACTTGACACCAACTTTACTATTCTAATCGTCTTCCTGAAGGGCGAATAGTAAATAAATTATAAAAAGAAAGGGCATTGGGTAATTTTGTATAAAATTTGTGTTCATTTTATTTTTCAGCGGCCACGGATGATTTTTTTATAATGGTTTAGAGTACCTCTACATACACATTAATGTATAAAATTTAATGCGTTAAATAATATCGGAGAGGAGATAATAAGATTTAAGTACCTATTTAGTTTTTGGTACTAAAACTACGCCCAGGTATGAAAATTTAAATATCTCGGCTCCGATGCACTTAAGATTTACTGTCATTAGGTACAAATGGAAAATCGTCCACGTGAAATAACCATTCTGAAAATGGGTCAAAAGTAATAGTGTCCAAAGTGAATTTAGTCCAAATGTAATTGTGCTCAAAAGTATTTACAACCAAATTTATTTTCGGTGTAAATTAATTAAGTCCCAATGGAATTTTGTCCATTATAAATTATGACCAAAATGAAATACGCACAAGTGAATGTAGTGTAATATGAATCAAGACCATATACTTAATATAATATAAATTGTACAAATTTCAGGTAGGACGTATTTACAATTGGTCATATTTCTGAGTGTACGTAAATACAAATAGACATAATTTTTTCGTCCAATGTCATATTGGACAATTTTACCATGGGACATGATTCCATTTTAGACGTTTTTCAAGATGGACAATTTTCCTTTTTGTTGTATTTCAAATGGTCATTTTTCTGAACTGACGTATAATTTCAAGTGGACGATTTTCCATTTGAACCTAATGACAGTAAATCGCACTTAAAAGTATTACATTACAACATAATATGTTTATTTTCAACTATTCTATGATAATTAACTCACCATAAAAATGTTTAAATTTTACAAATTATTTATTTATATAAGGAAGACCAACAGCACACTACACTAGAGACATACATACATCCAGGAAGCCAATTACAGGTTCTCGCCGATATAAATACGGTAGCAACAGTAATTCACATCGCATAAAGCCGTCATTGGTGCACCGACAACGCGACCGAAATGACAACACTTTTACCCAAACTCCTTTAGGCTTCATAATAGAACAGGCTCTCTTGGCGGCTTCGGTGCCCTTCATTCACTTAAACGAACTTCCCTCCCTATATTTGACGACGCGCTGGCCTAGTTGGTAGTGACCCTGCCTACGAAGCTAGCGGTCCTGGGTTCAAATCTCGGTAAGGGCAGATATTTGTGTGATGAGCGCGAATGTTTGTTTCTGAGTCATGGATGTTTTCTATGTATTTAAGTATATATTTATCTATATAAGTATGTTTATCGTTGTCTAGTACCCATAGTACAAGCCTAGAGCTAGGGACTAGGTCAATTGGTGTGACATTGTCCCCTGATATTTATTGTCCCCTGATATTTTATTATCACACGAAAGTGTCTCTTGCAAACTGTACTTCTTTCTCTTTTTGCTGACATTGAGGTCGAGATACGCAGATCTTGACCTCAATGTTGAGCTGCTGGAAAAGCACAAAACGTTTATTTACGCTGTGCATTTTGGCCTACGCAAATACGACCGCGTCACGTGTCCCACATTCGCGGTAAGCTCAATTGGTTGTCTATTCCCTCCGGGACTTGGGAAAAATAACGGATAATTATGGTTTTTATAGAAATAGAAATAGAAAATTTTATTTGCTAGAATGCGTTGTACAGGGTCTTAAAGAATAACAGGGTTAGATCGTTCATTCAGTGTCGACAGTACGACATGCAAATTTTTAGTTAAATGGTCAAATCAATATAAATAGTATTGCCGTCTACTCATATCATGCATACAAATAAACTAGTAAACTAATATTCTAATATAATTACAGGAATCAGTCTTATCTACAAGTGTTCTTACCATTTAAATATCTTATCTGCTACTTGGTTCCGTTATTAAAAAAATCATTTAAATTGTAAAAACAATTAGAAAGAAGCCATCTACTAAGCTCATTTTTAAATGTAGTCCCCTTAAGTAATTTAATTTTCGTGGGAAGAGCATTATATATCTTAATGCACATATTGTAGGCATTTCTTTTGTATATATCAGTGCGGCAACGTGGTCTATGCAAGAGATGTTTAACCAGGTTTTTCGTAAACGCTCGCTCGTTAATGCTCTATGGCTCTGAAAGTGCTCTATGGTTTGCGAAAAAAGTACGATCGATGGCAAAAGCTTGTGAAATAACTGTATTTGTCAGAAACTTATTTATCTGTGGGTAAAACCTAAACAAACTATTGCAAATATCAGATAGGTCCGAAAATAATAAATTTAAAAAAACATTACGCGATGGGCTTTCCCGTGGGCATACTAATGAAAAACATTGCGCAATTTAAGCGACGCTGCCAGCTTGATATAAGAGGCGGTCGCTGCGGCGATAGCGTTAGTCTACATCCGCTGCGAGCGGAGGCGGTGTAATCAGTGTTTTTTTAATGATACAACATGGTGAACTACTTTATTTACGCTAAAGACTATTCTGGATCGACCCACTCTGTACCATATTACCATGACAATGGCTTAAAAACTCTTAAATCGTTTAAAAAAGAGGTGAACACTCTGAGTGTATCAGAAGAGCAACGAATTGTTTACCTACACTGGGGTCACGAGTGTCTACAAGTGGATGAGAAAACGACCGTTGATGAATACAACAACCACATAGGCGAAGGCTGGGATACGCTACCAGAAACTATCATACAATGGATAAAGATAAATATTAAAGAAGATGACAAAATAAAACTATTGTATATCGTCACCGACGGATGCATTTCCAGCTCCAGTTTAAGTGAATGCTTGAAGCTCAATGAAGACGTTAACTATGAGAAGGTGTATTTCCATGCGATTAATGAAGATCTCAGGGAGATAGACTTATCCGTCGCTTCGTCGTTTTTCAAAAGCCACTGCATTGTTTACCGCAACCAAGAAAAATTCGACGAGACCGACATCTCTCAAGAATTCGACTACAACACGATAACCATCGAGAATTTTGCAACAGAAAAGGAGAATCTAAAGTCTTACATTAAACTGAAATACTTAAATTCATCATCACACAATGCTGCGGCTCTGAAAGAAATTGAAAAGCTGACACAATTAAGAAATAGGTTATTCAACAGCGTGCCGCGTGAGTCTCGTCCGAGGGCGTCCGGACCTATCAATCTCGAAACGACGGATAAAAACGCATTTATACAAGCATTCAAGCAAACAAAATGGTATAATAGCCTAGGTAAATCACCGTACACTTTACAAAAAGACATAGAAAAGTCAATTACTACTTTGATAAACTACATTGTCTGCGAAAAAAAGTCATACGCATTTGACGCTTTGAAATTTGATACCAATTTCAGCGAAGAAGTCACCGAAGAAGAATTAGTCGACGTCAATTTCCCACCGGAAAAAGAAATCAAGTTCCCCGACATCATTTTGGACGACGAGACAGGAATACCAGTGATCTTATTAACGGAGTTGAATCTGCTGAGAAAACTTATTTTCAAACAGACGAAATCGAAAAACCGGAAAATACCTACGACGGCGTGCTTCTCCAAGTTCAAAGCGACGATGGAGTGCCCTTTATTTTTGTTCAACGACAGAGCCCTCAACGACTCCATCGGTTACTTCTACACTATAAAAGTTTACAGAAAATTACTGAGAAAAACTGCAAAGACGGAACCTCGCACGCGGCGACCGTACCATGGCGGGCTCGTGCTGGTCGACACGGATGACTTCGACGCGTACAACGACTACATAATATCAGCGACATATTTCGACAAAAAAAAAGTGAAATTTAACATCGGTTTATTTTATTTACTGTTGTGGAAAATTTGCGAAAAAAAGGAGTGGATGGACAGAAATGTCGTCGAGCAGTTCAAGAAATACATGCTGAGGCGAGTTAAGAACACGGTGTGCAAGATTGCACTCTCATCGCTGCCGTTAGATGCTCAAGTGAAGACATCATTGCCGACGGCCTTGTGGTACTGCGCGGAACTGTCCTCGGACATTTTTAAGTCAGACCCTGATCATTTCACACACGAGCGTTTGAGGATGTATCACGGAGTCGCACCGCATATGGTAGAATGCTTACAGTATTTAGAATATGACTTGGACTCTGAATACATTAGAAAGCGTCCTGACTTGGTCAGGCATGTGATGCTATTGAAGAAAATACCAGCCCTTAGAGACAAAACGTTCTATATGATGGATACGATATTTAAAAACGTAAATGGCTTTCTAGTTTGTAAAATTAAGAATCAAGGTAATGTGAGGAAACTTAATTATTTGAAGCTGTATCATAAGGAAATTTTAAGAGATGACGTAGTATCAGAGGATGTTAATTTAAATGATTACGTTCATTTCTTGCATCAGATCGATGATTCGGGTGTTCAGATTTGCAAAACCACGTTCCGCCCTTACTTTATGATTGATGAAAACAAATCTTTTTACAGCGATCTTTTCGAAAATGGGAAACAAGTTGTCGTTAATAATAAAGTCAATGGTAAACTTAAGTTAAATCATGAGAGATTGGACAAGTTCGAGCTCAACAGGTTTTTGCCTTATCATAATTTATTTGTGCAGTGCGTTAAGGATAGTGAAAAATATCCTTCTTTTAAGGAATATGCTGATTATATTTTGAAAAAGAAGAAATTTCATAACAATTTAGTGACTATTTTCCCGGTTGATGTTTTTGATTGTATAAAAAGAGTTTTTAAAGCTTATTCGAAGTTGACAAAAGGCGTGGCTGTGAGTAAGTTTATTGCTGATTGTAACAAGTATGCGAGCCGAGTGGAAAGGATAAAGGCTGAAAACAAAAGGAAATTTGAGAATGACAATGACATTCTTGAATTTATTAATAAGGAGGAAATGAAAGTTAATAAGGTTAAAACTCAAAATGTATAACAAGTCATAGTATAAGTATTGAAGTTTGCATTATTTTTTTTAACCTTTATAAAAGGTCATATCCTCTACCAGGCATAGTTAAACACTATGCTTTTAGGAATATCAAAACTAGTCATAGTTGATGTTACCGGTGCTATATAACA
Organism: Acleris cristana; assembly: GCA_948252455.1. Taxonomy (NCBI): domain Eukaryota; kingdom Metazoa; phylum Arthropoda; class Insecta; order Lepidoptera; family Tortricidae; genus Acleris; species Acleris cristana. The sequence continues at coordinate 2,225,258 of OX411801.1, forward strand.
TCTACTGTTTAATTTTATAAACAGCTGTTATTTGTCATTATTAGGTATTAGTTCCTCATTTAATGTATAAGTACTTAAATTAATTTTTGTACAGAAATTACAGATTTCTAACGTTATTTTTGGACTTATTTCAACCCTTCGTCAGACTTTTTTCCAAGTTTCTATTTAAATTAGCGCAAAGAGGAATAAAATCTAAATTTGAAATACTGTTTGACACATTAGTATAATAATATAATTAAATTAATTCGAAACATTATTACTATGCTATTGAGCGATTTACCTCAATAGCAAAGTAAGTTAAAAGTAAGTTACGGCGAAATATGTTTCCCAAATGTATCGTTTCCCAACCGCTTCATTTGCCAACCCGCTTTGTTTTCTGTAACCATAAATATTTCAGGATTTTAAAAGAACTAACCTAACCTAACCTATAGGGTTCTACACGATGAAACTGAAATAAATCCTGAAATATTAACAGTTACAGGAAAAAAATTGGGTTAGCAAATGAAAAGGTTGGGTTGGGAAATGATACATTTAGCAAACATATTTCGGCCAAACGGCAGGCTTTTTCTTGTTTGGTTGTAAATTGAAAACGTAAATATTTGACTTAGTGCGGTGTTCACCAACAATTAAACGGCCGGTTAGAGCTTTGCGGCTTCGTCAGGATTTTTCTTGTCTGTGGCCCGTTTCAAGAAGCTACAAGTTACAAATTACAAGCGGAACTCTCTTACTAACTCAAATAGTAAATAAATTATAAAAAGAAAAAGGCATTGGGTAAGTTTGTATGAAAATTGTTGTCATTTTATTTTTCTTTGATTCTTCATGCAGTTGGTATGATGGGTGGCGTGAAGACTAAAATGATAAGGCCGGCGTGACTGCAAGCTGAGCAAGTGAAAATGCAACTAAAGAGCTAGTTAATAGGGTAGGTTTTTTTTTAAATGCCTCCAATCATTTTTAATTAAAAAAGCCTACTATTCGGTTGATGAATACTTAAGTGATCCAAATAATATATTATAAATGGCGACCTCTCTGACATCCCCTCTCTTTCTTTATAGTGTTTCCTGGTAAATGTAGTTATTGACAAATTATTTTAAATTTTTATTTCCTTTTTTATTTATGTGTAGATAGATGCTAACAAATTGACAGTTACTTAATATTATTAAAATATCTTTTTTTCTTTGACTAATGTAACAGGCTGACATCATAATTATAAATAACTTTTAATATCTGAATTCTAATAATTTAATATTGATTTAAAATAATCAGCATTTATATTTAATATTTATTTTTTAGTAGGTAGTCAGTTAATTGTAATTGTGATGACATGTTTAAATTTAATTGGTTAATAACGTAGTTTATTGATTTGATAGCAGCGCCCTTACAGGGTTTATGTTTGGACTAAATATATTTTTTAAGATCATGTATACACGTAATGCAATAAATAAATGAGTATGAGTATGAGGAAAGATGAGAAAACGATGGCGGTCAAGAGCGGTGCGAACAAATTAGCGAGCTAAGTTACCGTTATTTCGAGCAGGAACCGTTTTATTTAGTTCTTTGATCAGAACCGAAATAATATCGATTCTGTTCGAGCGGAGTCGAAATGAAAATGCTCTATAGCTTGCGAAAAAAGTACGATAGATGGCAAAAGCTTGTAAAATAACTGTATTTGTCAGAAACTTATTAATCTGTGGGTAAAAAAGAACTTAAACTGCATTATGTCCCGGGAAATTTACCTAAACAAAATATTGCAAATACTTATCACATAAAAACAATAAATTAAAAAAAAAACATTACGCGATGGGCTTTTCCGTGGGCATACTGCTGCAAAACATTTAAAGCCGGGTCCGCTGCGCCATGTTATCGTGTTTTTCTAACACCTAACATGTTAGGTCCACCCCCCCGCAGGCGAACGCGGGGGATGTTATCCATCCTCCGCGCAAAACATGTTAGGAAAACACGAATAAAATTGGGTTCTCTATTGGATGGCATAAAATTATTTGTAATAATATTGTTACGCATAATTGCTTTTAGCCGAAATAGCGATGTGCATAATCATCTTTACGCATATATTTTTATGCATAAATCTAAAAAGCATAAATACAGAAAGCATAATCGTCATGAAGACTAACATCAAATAGCATAAATACAAAAAGTCATAATAATAAATGGCATCATTATAAAATGCATAACAATATTGTCCTAAAAAAAGTCATGTACAAAAATGGCACATAGCAATAAAATTGCTATAGCGGAAGTCGTAGAAATACTACGTGAAAAGGTTCGTTTAGTGTATATATATATATTTAGGAACTAAGGCGAGGTCGACGGAGGTCCGCTTAGCGGACCTCCTATTCTGGGTTGCTTGGGCGCTTCGCGCCTGGATATCATACTAACCTAACCCAACCTAATGTACCTAACGTGACCTAATTGAACCTTGCCTAATATGTAACAACGAAACTGTTGTTGTAGCAATTGTAGAAAACTAAAATTATGGTTAATGACAGATATAACAAATAATTATTAGCCCAAACAATAATATGCATAATGTGTATTAGTCTAATACAAATTAGGTTAACTGAAATTATTCTAATAGCGTAATATGCCAAAAAAGTAGTAAAAATGCTAAAGTATTATTATGCGACAGTACTATTATGCCAATACAAATTATGCCAGAACAATTATGCGAAACAATAATAGTCTAAAACAAATTATGCGATCCAAGGGGATCCCATAAAATTGCGCAGCGGACCCGGCTTAAGCGACGCTGCCAGCTCGAGCAATTTAATAATAAGAGGCGGTCGAGCCGGTCGATCGATACGGCGGCGATAGGATAGCGTCAGTCTACATCCGCTGCAAGCGGAGGCGGTGCGTTCAGTGAATATTTTAATGACACAACATGGTGAACTACTACATTTACGCTAAAGACTATTCTGGATCGACCCGAGGTGTACCATACTACCATGACAATGGCTTAACTCTTGAATCGTTTAAAAGTGAGGTGAAAAGTCTGAGTGCATCAGAAAAGCATCGAATTGTTTATCTACGTTGGGGCTCCTATTGTCACCAAGTCAACGAGGACACGACTATCAATGATTACAAGAATCAGAATGGACGGGGATGCACATATCCGGAAACTATAATAACATGGATAAAGAATGAGATTAAAAAAGGAGACAAAATAAAACTGTTGTACATCGTCACCGATGGATGTATTCCCAGCTCCAGTTTAAGTGAATGCTTGAAGCGCAACGAAGACGTTAACTATGAGAAGGTGTATTTCCATGCGATTCATAAAAATCTCGAGGCGATAGACTTATCCGTCACTTCGTCGTTTTTCAAAAGCCACTGCATTGTTTACCGCAACCAAGAAAAATTCGACGAGACCGACATCTCTCAAGAATTTGACTACAACACGATAACCATCGAGAATTTTGCAACAGAAAAGGAGAATCTAAAGTCTTACATTAAACTAAAATACTTAAATTCATCGTCGCATAATGCTGCGGCTCTGAAAGAAATTGAAAAGCTGACACAATTAAGAAATAGTTTATTCAACAGTGTGCCGCGCGAGTCCCGTCCGTGGGAGTCCGGACCTATTAATCTCGAAACGACGGATAAAAACGCATTTATACAAGCATTCAAGCAAACAAAATGGTATAATTACCTCGGTAAACCATCGTACGATTTACAAAAGGATATAGAAAAGTCGATTACTACTTTGATTAACTACATTGTCTGCGAAAAAAAGTCATACGCATTTGACGCTTTGAAATTTGATACCAATTTCAGCGAAGAAGTCACAGAAGAAGAATTAGTCGACGTCAAGTTCCCACCGGAAAAAGAAATCAGGTTCCCCGACATCATTTTGGACGACGAGACAGGAATACCAGTGATCTTATTAACGAAGTTGAATCTGCTGAAAAAACTCATTTTCAAACAGACGAAATCGAAAAACCGGAAAATACCTACGACGGCGTGCTTTTCCAAGTTCAAAGCGACGATGGAGTGCCCTTTATTTTTGTTCAACGACCGAGCGCTCAATGACTCCATCGGTTACTTCTACACTATAAAAGTTTACAGAACATTACTGAGAAAAACTGCAAAGACAGAACCTCGCACGCGGCGACCGTACCATGGCGGGCTCGTGCTAGTCGACACGGATGACTTCGACGCATACAACGACTACATAATATCAGCGACATATTTCGACGAAAAAAAAGTGAAATTTAACATCGGTTTATTTTATTTACTGTTGTGGAAAATTTGCGAAAAGAAGGAGTGGATGGACAGAAATGTCGTCGAGCAGTTCAAGAAATACATGCTGAGGCGAGTTAAGAACACGGTGTGCAAGATTGCACTCTCATCGCTGCCGTTAGATGCTCAAGTGAAGACATCATTGCCGACGGCCTTGTGGTACTGCGCGGAACTGTCCTCGGACATTTTTAAGTCAGATCCTGATCATTTCACACACGAGCGCTTGAGAATGTATCACGGAGTCGCACCGCATATGGTAGAATGCTTACAGTATTTAGAATATGACTTGGACTCTGAATACATTAGTAAACGATCTGACTTGGTCAGACATGTGATGCTATTGAAGAAAATACCAGCCCCTAGAGACAAAATGTTCTTTATGTTGAATACAATATTTGAAAACGTAAATGGCTTTCTAGTTTGTAAAATTAAGAATCAAGGTAATGTGAGGAAACTTAATTATTTGAAGCTGTATCACAAAGAAATTTCAAGAGATGACGTAGTATCAGAGGATGTTAATTTAAATGATTACGTTCATTTCTTGCATCAGATCGATGCTACGGGTGTTCAGATTTGCAAAACCACGTTCCGCCCTTACTTTATGATTGATGAAAACATATCTTTTTACAGCGATCTTTTCGAAAATGGGAAACAAGTTGTCGTTAATCATAAAGTCAATGGTGAACTTAAGTTAAATCATGAGAGATTGGACAAGTTCGAGCTCAGCAGGTTTTTGCCTTATCATAATTTATTTCTGCAGTGCGTTAAGGATAGTAAAAAATATCCTTCTTTTAAGGAATATGTGGATTATATTTTGAAAAAGAAAAAATTTCATAACAATTTAGTAACTGTTTTCCCGGTTAATGTATTTGATTGTATAAAAAGTGTTTTTAAAGCTTATTCGAAGTTGACAAAGGGCGTGGCTGTGAGTAAGTTTATTGCTGATTGTAACAAGTATGCGAGCCGAGTGGAAAGGATAAAGGCTGAAAACAAAAGGAAATTTGAGAATGACAATGACATTCTTGAATTTATTAATAAGGAGGAAATGAAAGTTAATAAGGTTAAAACTCAAAATGTATAACAAGTCATAGTATAAGTATTGAAGTTTGCATTATTTTTTTTAACCTTTATAAAAGGTCATATCCTCTACCAGGCATAGTTAAACACTATGCTTTTAGGAATATCAAAACTAGTCATAGTTGATGTTACCGGTGCTATATAACATCTACTGTTTAATTTTATAAACAGCTGTTATTTGTGATTATTAGGTATTAGTTCCTCATTTAATGTATAAGTACTTAAATTAATTTTTGTACAGAAATTACAGATTTCTAACGTTATTTTTGGACTTATTTCAACCCTTCGTCAGACTTTTTTCCAAGTTTCTATTTAAATTAGCGCAAAGAGGAATAAAATCTAAATTTGAAATACTGTTTGACACATTAGTATAATAATATAATTAAATTAATTCGAAACATTATTACTATGCTATTGAGCGATTTACCTCAATAGCAAAGTAAGTTAAAAGTAAGTTACGGCGAAATATGTTTCCCAAATGTATCGTTTCCCAACCGCTTCATTTGCCAACCCGCTTTGTTTTCTGTAACCATAAATATTTCAGGATTTTAAAAGAACTAACCTAACCTAACCTATAGGGTTCTACACGATGAAACTGAAATAAATCCTGAAATATTAACAGTTACAGGAAAAAAATTGGGTTAGCAAATGAAAAGGTTGGGTTGGGAAATGATACATTTAGCAAACATATTTCGGCCAAACGGCAGGCTTTTTCTTGTTTGGTTGTAAATTGAAAACGTAAATATTTGACTTAGTGCGGTGTTCACCAACAATTAAACGGCCGGTTAGAGCTTTGCGGCTTCGTCAGGATTTTTCTTGTCTGTGGCCCGTTTCAAGAAGCTACAAGTTACAAATTACAAGCGGAACTCTCTTACTAACTCAAATAGTAAATAAATTATAAAAAGAAAAAGGCATTGGGTAAGTTTGTATGAAAATTGTTGTCATTTTATTTTTCTTTGATTCTTCATGCAGTTGGTATGATGGGTGGCGTGAAGACTAAAATGATAAGGCCGGCGTGACTGCAAGCTGAGCAAGTGAAAATGCAACTAAAGAGCTAGTTAATAGGGTAGGTTTTTTTTTAAATGCCTCCAATCATTTTTAATTAAAAAAGCCTACTATTCGGTTGATGAATACTTAAGTGATCCAAATAATATATTATAAATGGCGACCTCTCTGACATCCCCTCTCTTTCTTTATAGTGTTTCCTGGTAAATGTAGTTATTGACAAATTATTTTAAATTTTTATTTCCTTTTTTATTTATGTGTAGATAGATGCTAACAAATTGACAGTTACTTAATATTATTAAAATATCTTTTTTTCTTTGACTAATGTAACAGGCTGACATCATAATTATAAATAACTTTTAATATCTGAATTCTAATAATTTAATATTGATTTAAAATAATCAGCATTTATATTTAATATTTATTTTTTAGTAGGTAGTCAGTTAATTGTAATTGTGATGACATGTTTAAATTTAATTGGTTAATAACGTAGTTTATTGATTTGATAGCAGCGCCCTTACAGGGTTTATGTTTGGACTAAATATATTTTTTAAGATCATGTATACACGTAATGCAATAAATAAATGAGTATGAGTATGAGGAAAGATGAGAAAACGATGGCGGTCAAGAGCGGTGCGAACAAATTAGCGAGCTAAGTTACCGTTATTTCGAGCAGGAACCGTTTTATTTAGTTCTTTGATCAGAACCGAAATAATATCGATTCTGTTCGAGCGGAGTCGAAATGAAAATGCTCTATAGCTTGCGAAAAAAGTACGATAGATGGCAAAAGCTTGTAAAATAACTGTATTTGTCAGAAACTTATTAATCTGTGGGTAAAAAAGAACTTAAACTGCATTATGTCCCGGGAAATTTACCTAAACAAAATATTGCAAATACTTATCACATAAAAACAATAAATTAAAAAAAAAACATTACGCGATGGGCTTTTCCGTGGGCATACTGCTGCAAAACATTTAAAGCCGGGTCCGCTGCGCCATGTTATCGTGTTTTTCTAACACCTAACATGTTAGGTCCACCCCCCCGCAGGCGAACGCGGGGGATGTTATCCATCCTCCGCGCAAAACATGTTAGGAAAACACGAATAAAATTGGGTTCTCTATTGGATGGCATAAAATTATTTGTAATAATATTGTTACGCATAATTGCTTTTAGCCGAAATAGCGATGTGCATAATCATCTTTACGCATATATTTTTATGCATAAATCTAAAAAGCATAAATACAGAAAGCATAATCGTCATGAAGACTAACATCAAATAGCATAAATACAAAAAGTCATAATAATAAATGGCATCATTATAAAATGCATAACAATATTGTCCTAAAAAAAGTCATGTACAAAAATGGCACATAGCAATAAAATTGCTATAGCGGAAGTCGTAGAAATACTACGTGAAAAGGTTCGTTTAGTGTATATATATATATTTAGGAACTAAGGCGAGGTCGACGGAGGTCCGCTTAGCGGACCTCCTATTCTGGGTTGCTTGGGCGCTTCGCGCCTGGATATCATACTAACCTAACCCAACCTAATGTACCTAACGTGACCTAATTGAACCTTGCCTAATATGTAACAACGAAACTGTTGTTGTAGCAATTGTAGAAAACTAAAATTATGGTTAATGACAGATATAACAAATAATTATTAGCCCAAACAATAATATGCATAATGTGTATTAGTCTAATACAAATTAGGTTAACTGAAATTATTCTAATAGCGTAATATGCCAAAAAAGTAGTAAAAATGCTAAAGTATTATTATGCGACAGTACTATTATGCCAATACAAATTATGCCAGAACAATTATGCGAAACAATAATAGTCTAAAACAAATTATGCGATCCAAGGGGATCCCATAAAATTGCGCAGCGGACCCGGCTTAAGCGACGCTGCCAGCTCGAGCAATTTAATAATAAGAGGCGGTCGAGCCGGTCGATCGATACGGCGGCGATAGGATAGCGTCAGTCTACATCCGCTGCAAGCGGAGGCGGTGCGTTCAGTGAATATTTTAATGACACAACATGGTGAACTACTACATTTACGCTAAAGACTATTCTGGATCGACCCGAGGTGTACCATACTACCATGACAATGGCTTAACTCTTGAATCGTTTAAAAGTGAGGTGAAAAGTCTGAGTGCATCAGAAAAGCATCGAATTGTTTATCTACGTTGGGGCTCCTATTGTCACCAAGTCAACGAGGACACGACTATCAATGATTACAAGAATCAGAATGGACGGGGATGCACATATCCGGAAACTATAATAACATGGATAAAGAATGAGATTAAAAAAGGAGACAACATAAAACTGTTGTACATCGTCACCGATGGATGTATTCCCAGCTCCAGTTTAAGTGAATGCTTGAAGCGCAACGAAGACGTTAACTATGAGAAGGTGTATTTCCATGCGATTCATAAAAATCTCGAGGCGATAGACTTATCCGTCACTTCGTCGTTTTTCAAAAGCCACTGCATTGTTTACCGCAACCAAGAAAAATTCGACGAGACCGACATCTCTCAAGAATTTGACTACAACACGATAACCATCGAGAATTTTGCAACAGAAAAGGAGAATCTAAAGTCTTACATTAAACTAAAATACTTAAATTCATCGTCGCATAATGCTGCGGCTCTGAAAGAAATTGAAAAGCTGACACAATTAAGAAATAGTTTATTCAACAGTGTGCCGCGCGAGTCCCGTCCGTGGGAGTCCGGACCTATTAATCTCGAAACGACGGATAAAAACGCATTTATACAAGCATTCAAGCAAACAAAATGGTATAATTACCTCGGTAAACCATCGTACGATTTACAAAAGGATATAGAAAAGTCGATTACTACTTTGATTAACTACATTGTCTGCGAAAAAAAGTCATACGCATTTGACGCTTTGAAATTTGATACCAATTTCAGCGAAGAAGTCACAGAAGAAGAATTAGTCGACGTCAAGTTCCCACCGGAAAAAGAAATCAGGTTCCCCGACATCATTTTGGACGACGAGACAGGAATACCAGTGATCTTATTAACGAAGTTGAATCTGCTGAAAAAACTCATTTTCAAACAGACGAAATCGAAAAACCGGAAAATACCTACGACGGCGTGCTTTTCCAAGTTCAAAGCGACGATGGAGTGCCCTTTATTTTTGTTCAACGACCGAGCGCTCAATGACTCCATCGGTTACTTCTACACTATAAAAGTTTACAGAACATTACTGAGAAAAACTGCAAAGACAGAACCTCGCACGCGGCGACCGTACCATGGCGGGCTCGTGCTAGTCGACACGGATGACTTCGACGCATACAACGACTACATAATATCAGCGACATATTTCGACGAAAAAAAAGTGAAATTTAACATCGGTTTATTTTATTTACTGTTGTGGAAAATTTGCGAAAAGAAGGAGTGGATGGACAGAAATGTCGTCGAGCAGTTCAAGAAATACATGCTGAGGCGAGTTAAGAACACGGTGTGCAAGATTGCACTCTCATCGCTGCCGTTAGATGCTCAAGTGAAGACATCATTGCCGACGGCCTTGTGGTACTGCGCGGAACTGTCCTCGGACATTTTTAAGTCAGATCCTGATCATTTCACACACGAGCGCTTGAGAATGTATCACGGAGTCGCACCGCATATGGTAGAATGCTTACAGTATTTAGAATATGACTTGGACTCTGAATACATTAGTAAACGATCTGACTTGGTCAGACATGTGATGCTATTGAAGAAAATACCAGCCCCTAGAGACAAAATGTTCTTTATGTTGAATACAATATTTGAAAACGTAAATGGCTTTCTAGTTTGTAAAATTAAGAATCAAGGTAATGTGAGGAAACTTAATTATTTGAAGCTGTATCACAAAGAAATTTCAAGAGATGACGTAGTATCAGAGGATGTTAATTTAAATGATTACGTTCATTTCTTGCATCAGATCGATGCTACGGGTGTTCAGATTTGCAAAACCACGTTCCGCCCTTACTTTATGATTGATGAAAACATATCTTTTTACAGCGATCTTTTCGAAAATGGGAAACAAGTTGTCGTTAATCATAAAGTCAATGGTGAACTTAAGTTAAATCATGAGAGATTGGACAAGTTCGAGCTCAGCAGGTTTTTGCCTTATCATAATTTATTTCTGCAGTGCGTTAAGGATAGTAAAAAATATCCTTCTTTTAAGGAATATGTGGATTATATTTTGAAAAAGAAAAAATTTCATAACAATTTAGTAACTGTTTTCCCGGTTAATGTATTTGATTGTATAAAAAGTGTTTTTAAAGCTTATTCGAAGTTGACAAAGGGCGTGGCTGTGAGTAAGTTTATTGCTGATTGTAACAAGTATGCGAGCCGAGTGGAAAGGATAAAGGCTGAAAACAAAAGGAAATTTGAGAATGACAATGACATTCTTGAATTTATTAATAAGGAGGAAATGAAAGTTAATAAGGTTAAAACTCAAAATGTATAACAAGTCATAGTATAAGTATTGAAGTTTGCATTATTTTTTTTAACCTTTATAAAAGGTCATATCCTCTACCAGGCATAGTTAAACACTATGCTTTTAGGAATATCAAAACTAGTCATAGTTGATGTTACCGGTGCTATATAACATCTACTGTTTAATTTTATAAACAGCTGTTATTTGTGATTATTAGGTATTAGTTCCTCATTTAATGTAAAAGTACTTAAATTAATTTTTGTACAGAAATTACAGATTTCTAACGTTATTTTTGGACTTATTTCAACCCTTCGTCAGACTTTTTTCCAAGTTTCTATTTAAATTAGCGCAAAGAGGAATAAAATCTAAATTTGAAATACTGTTTGACACATTAGTATAATAATATAATTAAATTAATTCGAAACATTATTACTATGCTATTGAGCGATTTACCTCAATAGCAAAGTAAGTTAAAAGTAAGTTACGGCGAAATATGTTTCCCAAATGTATCGTTTCCCAACCGCTTCATTTGCCAACCCGCTTTGTTTTCTGTAACCATAAATATTTCAGGATTTTACAAGAACTAACCTAACCTAACCTATAGGGTTCTACACGATGGAACTGAAATAAATCCTGAAATATTTACAGTTAGGTACAGGAAAAAAATTGGGTTAGCAAATGAAAAGGTTGGGTTGGGAAACGATACATTTGGCAAACATATTCCAAACGGCAGGCTCCCGGTTAATCGCTATGGAATATATAAAGGCATATTGTCAGGATTTTTCTTGTTTGGTTGTAAATTGAAAACGTAAATATTTGACTTAGTGCGGTGTTCACCAACAATTAAACGGCCGGTTAGAGCTTTGCGGCTTCGTCAGGATTTTTCTTGTCTGTGGCCCGTTTCAAGAAGCTACAAGTTACAAATTACAAGCGGAACTCTCTTACTAACTCAAATAGTAAATAAATTATAAAAAGAAAAAGGCATTGGGTAAGTTTGTATGAAAATTGTTGTCATTTTATTTTTCTTTGATTCTTCATGCAGTTGGTATGATGGGTGGCGTGAAGACTAAAATGATAAGGCCGGCGTGACTGCAAGCTGAGCAAGTGAAAATGCAACTAAAGAGCTAGTTAATAGGGTAGGTTTTTTTTTTAAATGCCTCAAATCATTTGTAATTAAAAAAGCCTACTATTCGGTTGATGAATACTTAAGTGATCCAAATAATATATTATAAATGGCGACCTCTCTGACATCGCCTCTCTTTCTTTATAGTGTTTCCTGGTAAATGTAGTTATTGACAAATTATTTTAAATTTTTATTTTCTTTTTTATGTAGTTATTGACAAATTATTTTAAATTTTTATTTCCTTTTTTATTTATGTGTAGATAGATGCTAACAAATTGACAGTTACTTAATATTATTAAAATATCTTTTTTTCTTTGACTAATGTAACAGGCTGACATCATAATTATAAATAACTTTTAATATCTGAATTCTAATAATTTAATATTGATTTAAAATAATCAGCATTTATATTTAATATTTATTTTTTAGTAGGTAGTCAGTTAATTGTAATTGTGATGACATGTTTAAATTTAATTGGTTAATAACGTAGTTTATTGATTTGATAGCAGCGCCCTTACAGGGTTTATGTTTGGACTAAATATATTTTTAAGATCATGTATACACGTAATGCAATAAATAAATGAGTATGAGTATGAGGAAAGATGAGAAAACAATGGCGGTCAAGAGCGGTGCGAACAAATTAGCGAGCTAAGTTACCGTTATTTCGAGCAGGAACCGTTTTATTTAGTTCTTTGATCAGAACCGAAATAATATCGATTCTGTTCGAGCGGAGTCGAAATGAAATGCTCTAAGTTTGCGAAAAAAGTACGATAGATGGCAAAAGCTTGTAAAATAACTGTATTTGTCAGAAACTTATTAATCTGTGGGTAAAAAAAAACTTAAACTGCATTATGTCCCGGAAAATTTACCTAAACAAAATATTGCAAATACTTATCACATAAAAACAATAAATTAAAAAAAAAACATTACGCGATGGGCTTTTCCGTGGGCATACTGCTGCAAAACATTTAAAGCCGGGTCCGCTGCGCCATGTTATCGTGTTTTTCTAACACCTAACATGTTAGGTCCACCCCCCCGCAGGCGAACGCGGGGGATGTTATCCATCCTCCGCGCAAAACATGTTAGGAAAACACGAATAAAATTGGGTTCTCTATTGGATGGCATAAAATTATTTGTAATAATATTGTTACGCATAATTGCTTTTAGCCGAAATAGCGATGTGAATAATCATCTTTACGCATATATTTTTATGCATAAATCTAAAAAGCATAAATACAGAAAGCATAATCGTCATGAAGACTAACATCAAATAGCATAAATACAAAAAGTCATAATAATAAATTGGCATCATTATAAAATGCATAACAATATTGTCCTAAAAAAAGTCATGTACAAAAATGGCACATAGCAATAAAATTGCTATAGCGGAAGTCGTAGAAATACTACGTGAAAAGGTTAGTTTAGTGTATATATATATATTTAGGAACTAAGGCGAGGTCGACGGAGGTCCGCTCCGCCGACCTCCTATTCTGGGTTGCTTGGGCGCTTCGCGCCTGGATATCATACTAACCTAACCCAACCTAATGTACCTAACGTGACCTAATTGAACCTTGCCTAATATGTAACAACGAAACTGTTTAGAAAACTAAAATTATGGTTAATGACAGATATAACAAATAATTATTAGCCCAAACAATAATATGCATAATGTGTATTAGTCTAATACAAATTAGGTCAACTGAAATTATTCTAATAGCGTAATATGCCAAAAAAGTAGTATGCTAAAGTATTATTATGCGACAGTACTATTATGCCAATACAAATTATGCCAAAACAATTATGCGAAACAATAATAGTCTAAAACAAATTATGCGATCCAAGGGGATCCCATAAAATTGCGCAGCGGACCCGGCTTAAGCGACGCTGCCAGCTCGAGCAATTTAATAATAAGAGGCGGTCGAGCCGGTCGATCGATACGGCGGCGATAGGATAGCGTCAGTCTACATCCGCTGCAAGCGGAGGCGGTGCGTTCCGTGAATATTTAATGACACAACATGGTGAACTACTACATTTACGCTAAAGACTATTCTGGATCGACCCGAGGTGTACCATACTACCATGACAATGGCTTGAAAACTCTTGAATCGTTTAAAAGTGAGGTGAAAAGTCTGAGTGCATCAGAAAAGCATCGAATTGTTTATCTACGTTGGGGCTCCTATTGTCACCAAGTCAACGAGGACACGACTATCAATGATTACAAGAATCAGAATCGACGGGGATGCACATATCCGGAAACTATAATAACATGGATAAAGAATGAGATTAAAAAAGGAGACAAAATAAAACTGTTGTACATCGTCACCGATGGATGTATTCCCAGCTCCAGTTTAAGTGAATGCTTGAAGCGCAACGAAGACGTTAACTATGAGAAGGTGTATTTCCATGCGATTCATAAAAATCTCGAGGCGATAGACTTATCCGTCGCTTCGTCGTTTTTCAAAAGCCACTGCATTGTTTACCGCAACCAAGAAAAATTCGACGAGACCGACATCTCTCAAGAATTTGACTACAACACGATAACCATCGAGAATTTTGCAACAGAAAAGGAGAATCTAAAGTCTTACATTAAACTAAAATACTTAAATTCATCGTCGCATAATGCTGCGGCTCTGAAAGAAATTGAAAAGCTGACACAATTAAGAAATAGTTTATTCAACAGTGTGCCGCGCGAGTCCCGTCCGTGGGAGTCCGGACCTATTAATCTCGAAACGACGGATAAAAACGCATTTATACAAGCATTCAAGCAAACAAAATGGTATAATTACCTCGGTAAACCATCGTACGATTTACAAAAGGATATAGAAAAGTCGATTACTACTTTGATTAACTACATTGTCTGCGAAAAAAAGTCATACGCATTTGACGCTTTGAAATTTGATACCAATTTCAGCGAAGAAGTCACAGAAGAAGAATTAGTCGACGTCAAGTTCCCACCGGAAAAAGAAATCAGGTTCCCCGACATCATTTTGGACGACGAGACAGGAATACCAGTGATCTTATTAACGAAGTTGAATCTGCTGAAAAAACTCATTTTCAAACAGACGAAATCGAAAAACCGGAAAATACCTACGACGGCGTGCTTTTCCAAGTTCAAAGCGACGATGGAGTGCCCTTTATTTTTGTTCAACGACCGAGCGCTCAATGACTCCATCGGTTACTTCTACACTATAAAAGTTTACAGAACATTACTGAGAAAAACTGCAAAGACAGAACCTCGCACGCGGCGACCGTACCATGGCGGGCTCGTGCTAGTCGACACGGATGACTTCGACGCATACAACGACTACATAATATCAGCGACATATTTCGACGAAAAAAAAGTGAAATTTAACATCGGTTTATTTTATTTACTGTTGTGGAAAATTTGCGAAAAGAAGGAGTGGATGGACAGAAATGTCGTCGAGCAGTTCAAGAAATACATGCTGAGGCGAGTTAAGAACACGGTGTGCAAGATTGCACTCTCATCGCTGCCGTTAGATGCTCAAGTGAAGACATCATTGCCGACGGCCTTGTGGTACTGCGCGGAACTGTCCTCGGACATTTTTAAGTCAGATCCTGATCATTTCACACACGAGCGCTTGAGAATGTATCACGGAGTCGCACCGCATATGGTAGAATGCTTACAGTATTTAGAATATGACTTGGACTCTGAATACATTAGTAAACGATCTGACTTGGTCAGACATGTGATGCTATTGAAGAAAATACCAGCCCCTAGAGACAAAATGTTCTTTATGTTGAATACAATATTTGAAAACGTAAATGGCTTTCTAGTTTGTAAAATTAAGAATCAAGGTAATGTGAGGAAACTTAATTATTTGAAGCTGTATCACAAAGAAATTTCAAGAGATGACGTAGTATCAGAGGATGTTAATTTAAATGATTACGTTCATTTCTTGCATCAGATCGATGCTACGGGTGTTCAGATTTGCAAAACCACGTTCCGCCCTTACTTTATGATTGATGAAAACATATCTTTTTACAGCGATCTTTTCGAAAATGGGAAACAAGTTGTCGTTAATCATAAAGTCAATGGTGAACTTAAGTTAAATCATGAGAGATTGGACAAGTTCGAGCTCAGCAGGTTTTTGCCTTATCATAATTTATTTCTGCAGTGCGTTAAGGATAGTAAAAAATATCCTTCTTTTAAGGAATATGTGGATTATATTTTGAAAAAGAAAAAATTTCATAACAATTTAGTGACTGTTTTCCCGGTTAATGTTTTTGATTGTATAAAAAGTGTTTTTAAAGCTTATTCGAAGTTGACAAAGGGCGTGGCTGTGAGTAAGTTTATTGCTGATTGTAACAAGTATGCCAGCCGAGTGGAAAGGATAAAGGCTGAAAACAAAAGGAAATTTGAGAATGACAATGACATTCTTGAATTTATTAATAATGAGAAAATTGAAGTTAAAAAGGTTAGAACTCAAAGTTTATATAACATGTCACAGAATGTATTGAAGTATGCATTTAATTTTTTAACCTTTAACCTCTCGTATGACCCGGAATTTTGAAAAAACGACACTTGTCTGCCCGCGGATACTTTTCATACCTAAAATCAAAAAAGAGTTGTTTGCCCGCGTGTACTTTTCCCATCAAAACATTAATGTAAAATGAGAGCCAAGTTCGATATGAATGCCTTAGATGTTGACTTCAACGATAAAAGAAGTGAGATCGAAATGGGTGCCAAGATCAATGGTCAGTCCTGAAATATATGTTTATGAACATAAAATATTGTATAACAACTTAAAATATAATTTCTTCTTATAACTAGGATAATATATTGAAGCCTAAGGTCTGACCTTGCTAGTTCTCATTAATTTTAGTTATTAAAGCCTTCGCAAGTTCTAAAGCTAAAAGTTCTTATTTTATTCTTCTGAAAATTTACCCACAGGTACCCACTTAATAATAATTCGTATATGAGAACTAGCCAAGTCAGACCTTAGGCTTCAACATATTATCCTAGTTAAAAGAAGAAATTATATTTTAAGTTGTTATACAATATTTTATACTCATAAACATATATATTTCAGGATTGCCCATTTAACATGGCACCCATTTAGATCTCACTTATTTTGTCGTTGAAGTCAACATCCAAGGCATTCATATCGAACTTGGCTCTCATTTTACATTAATATTTTGATGGGACATCATTACTTTTTGTACAGAAATTGGTACTTATTCATAATAAAATTAATATATCATTATATTGGATACCCGTTTGGAGCGCTAATATAGACACTTAAATCTTCCCAGTTACGACATACATACTCTTCTATAGCACCTATAGTCTCACGTAACCTATTGGTTTGTTGTATATCACTATACTCAAATAAAGAATAAGCAATAGAATGGAATAGGCAGCTTCCATCGGGAGGCATTGGAATAATTTGGTGTAAGTTAAGTGTGTCACCCCCCAGTAATTCTTTAAGACGATTACCTAAAAAATAACCCATTATCTATTGAATTCTCAAGAAAATTATAGGTACATAAGTTAACTATCTGTTACCTATAAGTTAACTCATTCAGAGTTAAGTACTAACCTACTTATAACTATTATAACAATACAAAAAATGTATATACTATTAAAAGAATTGTAATAAACATATAACTACAAATATTCCAAAAAAAAATTAAGAAAAAAAACATTTATATTCGTGACACAGGTTAGCTTTGCCGCCATTTTGTTTGTTTTGCCGCCTACTAAGCGCATTTTAGAGTACTTATAATATGTGTGTAGATAAAGTAATGTATGCAACTGTACATAATTAGGCCTTAAAACACTCGTGTGATCTTATTATGGCAAAAAGGCTTCAAAGCATAAATCGCAACACTTATAGGTCAGGTATCGAGGGACAACACGACAGCAAGACAGGCACGTTCGCGTCAAGGCATAGTTTTATCGCACCGCTCCCCACCCCGCTGCTCCACGGGCATCCTTCGAAATACCTATTATTTATTTATGCTATTGATGTGCGCTAAATAATGAAACAGTAATTAATACTCAATCCCATTTAACAACGTAATAAATACGAACGTCAACTAGACTCTTAGTTATAAGTAAGTAGTTATAAGTACTAAAACTGATAAGTTTGGATTAAAAAAAATTAAGGGTGGTATTCCACTCATTATATATTCACATGAAGACCTTAAAATCCACATAAGGACCGGCTGTCATCAATTTTGATTGCTTTTGTTTCTTACATTACAGGCACTATAAGTAAGTGTTCCTAATAGAATCAATTAATTGAAAAAATATAAAAAAAAGAAAAAAAATACTAGTTTCTGATTTATTCCTTTGTATTCACCCAACTACCTATCTGGATGCCGAACTTTCTAGGTCATCTGGAACTGGGTTAGAGTTTTGATCTATAGGTCAGTGATAATAATGTCGATTTTTGGACGTTAATAATAACCATCCATAATCTCTGTCTCCCTTCTTCTTCCATATAATTTTGCCCTACTTTTATTATATACTCCACCGGGCATAGTTAAACACTATGCTTTTAGGAATATTAAAACTAGTCGTAGTTAATGTTACTTGTGCTATATAATATCTACTCTCTCCTATTATATATATTTATTTAAAAAAAAAAAAAAAAAAAAAAACTTATGCTACTCTACTTAAACCTATACTAGACTAAGTTGTATCATTGTAATAATAAGAAATATGATTATGACTGCTGAGTTTCTTGCGGCGTTTCTTCTCAGCAGTGGTCTCCTCTTGGGAAGCGCTGGTAGACTCCTGACGTGTAAAAGTGCCCGTGCGGCCTACTTACTGAATAAATGTCTTTTATCTTTTTTATCTTTTCATGTTTCATTTTATAAACGGCTGTTATTTGTAATTATTACGTATTAGCTACTCATTTAATGTATAATTGTTTTTTTTTACAGAAATTAAAGATTTCTTACGTTATTTTTTGACTTATTTAAACCCTTCGTTAGACTTCTCTTCCAAGTTTATTTTTAAATTCGAGCGAAGAGGAATTTAATCTAAACTAACTTTTTTTTAAATCTGGACCCCTGTTCTCGTGGCACTCGAGATTAATAAACTAACATTCGAGATGAAGATGTCAACTCCATATAAAATTGTATTTGTTTCGCCATATCTCCCATGTAATTTCATCTCTAGTGGTTCGAGATTATGAATTACACCGGGGCCAAGTATGAATTACATTAAAAAAAAAGCAGTGACATTGTTTTTAGTCTGTGTATCTTTTAGCAAAAATACACCTAATATTTTACGACACAAAATGGTGTGTTCTGATTGGTCGATTTCAATTTTTCATTTTAAGGAGCTGACACAAAAATTTATTGATTGATTTTCATAGGTTCTTTAAGTTGGACAACTATGTTCTCGAGCAATCAGCAAACACGCCGAGAAAAACATTCTTGGTGTGTCCTTATAAGTGACGTTTTGTGACCCCAAACAAGACCATCTATGGCCATATTTCCGAGCAGTGTTGTGAAAAAGGTTTTTTAATCGACGCTTGAATGTTTCGTCACTGGACTCATTTTTTAAGTCAGCGGTTAGGTGCTCGTAGAATTTAGGGCCGGTAATACGCGGGTTCTTCCTGGCTAGCGCCGTAATAAATAATACATCAAAACGACATTGCTAGCGCGTGAGTCATTCAAGCTATTTTCGTCTCAACTCTACTAAACGTTTCCCCCCTGTACCACGATATCGTAACTTGTTCGTGAAAACGACACGTTCTAAAGACTAGTGTCGCTGAATCTCTGACAAACACGTTTCGTGGTACCGGCTGGGCAATCCCGTGGCCGGCCACGACGAAATAAATAGCATTAGTTTAGTTTATTTTTTTGATGAAAGAAAAATAACATTGTAAGTTTAGGGCTCCCTCACATTTAGCGTTTTTCGAACGTGGATGTCTCATTAACGCCCGCGCAGCGTCGACGTCGCGTTCTCGCAGCGCAATGTCGTTTTGGCGCTGCGTGAACGCGACGTCGACGCTGCGCGGGCGTTATTGCGTTCGAAAAACGCCACTGCGTCGCGTCGGCGCTGCGAGAACGTTGCGTCGACGCTGCGCGGGCGTTAATGAGACGTCCACGTTCGAAAAACGCTAAATGTGAGGGAGCCCTTACATTACATTAATAATAACGGTAACAAATAACATTTAAAGTCTAGTTGGCAGAGTGACGTTGTCTACGAAGCTCGCGGTCCCGGGTTCGATTCCCGGTATGGACAAATATTTGTGTGTCGAACAACCCGAGTGTTGGATGTTTTCTATGTATCTATTTCTCTATAGTTTGTCGCGTAGCCAGAGAAAAATACTTATGAGAATACTAAAAGGTTTCATTTTTGCTGTGTGGATAGATAAAGCGCATTTGTGAGCTATTGTTTAAAATTATAAGTGTCACGACTGTGCTTTACGTAGGTATTTAGTAATATTGCGTGTTACGTAATGTTTAAAGCATTAAAGCCCATGTACGTGCCCTTTTTTGTCATAGATGCCTTATCCTGATTGAAAAAAAAACTAATTGGTCGAACCATTGTCGAGTTATGGCGTGACCAAGGGGAAAACAGGGATTCATTTTCCATATATACCTACATGAAAATGAAAATGAAAAATGTTTACCAACTCAGAAAAACTTAATTTAAGGCACAAAAATGGTTTTGGGTCCTGCGCTAGGATTCCCTGTGTTGCAGGGCCCAATTTTAATCAGTTTCAACAGGCACATTTAATTTGCGGATATTGCAGATCAACTCCTTATTACAAATACAATAACATATAGATTACATATCGCCCAGTGGGATTTCCAGTGACACGTTGTTTTGTTGGGTTGCCCTATTTCGTAATGTTTCACAATCTCCAACAACCCGCCCGCGGGATGACCTGTTGCATAATATTTTACAACTAGTTATTCCTTGCATCATACCTTAATTGAATGAATTTCCAAAATATTAACTTCCTTCCATTGTTTTGCGTTTGTGTAACGAAAATTATCCATATTATTATATGACTAATCTTCGTTACACAAAAGAAAAAGTTAAGGATTGTTAAGCATTTTTAATTGAGCCCTTAACTAGTACAATATTTTTGCAATTCCCCCAGTAAGCAATTAAAAAGCCAGACGCACGTCAATAAAGCGACGTTGCGAGCTCGCCTCGTGCCACCCTAATGCCTAGGTTACTCGTTTAGTTTAGTGCTTGTGCTCAATTTTGACTTGTCCTTAAAACAGGGTATATCTTCTTCTTATTCAAGGGTTATCTTATCAACAGGTTTTGCACTTTTGGTGCCTATGAGGTCAAAATGACGAGTTTGACCACAGTGCTCTAATTTAGCAGGAGTCTAGCTCCTAAAATAAAATCATAAAAATAAAAAGCTATCGGAATTAAGTACAGCTTTATCGCAATCAGAATACGGATCACAGCCGCAGCATTATTTGTTCACCACTTATTACTAAAAATGGCACATTGAGTCAATATTCTTCTATGCATATCAATGGGCGAGTATTGTTTAAGTTTATTACAATAATAGAATAGTATTTCATCATTCAACTGGACATTACAACGGTTTCTTTAAATGATGTTATCTTGATGATCTACCCATTCCATCACATCCATAGTCTCGGAAAGTTTAATAATGCTATTTTTGATTTTTTATCAACCAATATGCAACGTGACATCATCTGTGTGTGTATGTAACTTATAAAAGAGGCGGTCGCTCCGGCGATAGCTTCAGTCTACACCCGCTGCGAGCGGCGGCGGTGCGTTCAGTGAATTTTTAATAACACAACATGGTGAACTACTATATTTACGCTAAAGACTATTCTGGATCGACCAGCTCTGTAACATATTACCATGACAACGGCTTAAAAACTCTTGAAGCGTTTAAAAGTGATGTGCAAAAGCTAAATGCATCAGAAGAGCATCAAATTGTTTATCTACGCTGGGACTCCTCGTGTGAGCAAGTCGACGAGGAAACGACTATCAACGATTACAAGAGTAAGAAAGGAAGAGGAGGCACGTATCCGGAATGTATAATACAGTGGGTAAAGAATCAAATCAAAGAAGGTGACGAAATAAAACTGTTGTACATCGTCACCGATGGATGTATTCCCAGCTCCAGTTTGATAAACTGCTTGGAGCTAAATAAAGACGTTAACTACGAGAAGGTGAACTTCCATGCGATCAACAGTCGTCTCGCGAGCATAAACTTATCCGTCGCTGCGTCATTCTTCAAAAGCCACTGCATTGTTTACCGCAACAACGAAAAATTCGACGAAACCGACATCTCTCAAGAATTCGACTACACCACGATAACCATCGATAATTTTGCAACAGAAAAGGAGAATATCAAATCTTATATTAAATTAAAATACTTAAATTCATCGTTACAAAATGCTGCGGCTCTGAAAGAAATTGAAAAACTGAGACAATTAAGAAAAAGATTGTTTAACAGCTTGCCTACAGTTTCGATGTCGAATGTCGATCTCGAAACAACGGATAAAAACACCTTTTTACAAGCATTCAAGCAAACAAATTGGTACAAAAACTTGACTAATTCCTCGTACGATTTGAAAAAAGACGTAGAAAAGTCAATTTCTACTTTGATAAACTACATCGTCAGCGAAAAGAAGTCTTATGCCTTTGACGCGTTGAAATTTGACACCAACTTCAGTGACGTGGTTCCCGAAGAAGAGTTAATAGACGTCAATTTCGCTTCTGATCAGGAAATTGAGTTCCCCGACATCATTTTAGACGACGAGAAGGGAATACCAGTGATCTTGTTCACAGAACTGAATCTGCTGAATAAGATTATTTTCAAAACGTCGGAATCGGACACGCCATCGCCGGCGAGCTTCTCCAAATTTAAATCGACGATGGAGTGTCCTTTGTTTTTGCTGAACGACCCCGATCTGAACGACTCCATCGGCTACTTCTACACCGTGAATGTTTACAAACAATTACTAGAGAAAACTACGAAGACGGAACCTCGCACGCGGCGTCCGTACCATGGCGGGCTCGTGCTGGTCGACACGGATGACTTCGACGCATACAACGACTACATAATATCCGCGACATATTTCAACTGCAAAAAGGTGAAATACAACATCGGTTTATTCTATTTCGTGTTGTGGAAAATATGCGAAAAGAAGGAGTGGATGGACCGAAATGTCGTCGAACAATTCAGGAAATACATGCTGCGGCGAGTAAAAACCACCGTTTGTAAGATTGCACTCTCATCGCTGCCTTTGGACCCTCCACACAACACATCATTGCCGACGGCCTTGTGGTACTGTGTGGAACTGTCCTCAGACATCTTCAAGTCAGACCCTGATCATTTCGCACACGAACGTTTGAGAATGTATCACGGAGTCGCACCGTATATGATAGAAATCCTTAAGTGGTTACAATATGATCTGGACTTCGAATACATTAGACATCGACGGGACTTTATCAAACATGTGATGATACTGAAAACCATACCAACGCGAAGAGAAAAAGTGTTTTATTTAGTGGAGAAAATATTTAAAAACGTGAATGGTTTTCTAGTAAGTATAATTGAGAATCAAGGCAATGTAAAAAAACTTAATTATTTAAAATTGCATCACAAAGAAATGTTAAGTGATGACGTAGTATCGGAGGACATTAATATCAATGATTACGTTAATTTCCTGCATCAGATAGATGATTCAGGCGTTCAAATTTGTGAAACAACACTCCGGCCTTACTTCATGATCGATGAAAGTAAATCGTTTTACAGCAAAGTATACGAAATAGGTAAACAAGTTGTGGTTGATAAAGTCGAAGATAAAGTCTTGATAAAGTATGAAGCGATGGATAAGTTTGAGTTCAGTAGAATCTTGTCAAATTACAATTTGTTTGTGCATTGTGTTAAAGATACTGAAAAGTTTCCTTCATTGGAGGAATATACGGATTATATTTTGAAAAAGAAGAAATTTAGGGAGGATTTAGTGACTATTTTCCCGGTTGATGTAGTTAAAAGTATAGAAAGAGCGTTTTTAGCTTATCAGATTATAATCAAGGGTATGACTGTGAGTGAGTTTGTAGCAGAGTGTAACAAGTACGTGAGCCGAGTGGAAAGGATAAAGGCTGAGAACAAAAGGACATTTGAGAATGAGAGAGAAATTCTTGAATTTGTTTCTACAGAGGAAAATAAAGTTTGTTTGCTAAAGGTTAAAACAGAAACACATTAACTTCGGTGTGACTGGTGACTTTTTCACAACAATTCTAGAAAATATCGCTTAAGATGTTCCAAGTCGCGGTCAGACAGCATATACAAACAGCCCAAGACTATTGTTAATATTTTACATTATTATTTGACAATCTATAGCGTATTTTCCAGCCTCTGAAACAATGGACCATATATATTTTCATATAAGAAATAAATTTGCAATATAATATAACCTTAAGTCACAAAAATCTTTATTAATTAAGATAAGATGTAAAACAAAGCGAAAATTTGTAGTTTGAAATAAAAAGCTGTTTTTTTTAATTAAGTTTCTGAGCTTTTGTAAAGAGCTGGCGGTTAACTGTACAATTGTTTTAACTTCTTACGTATAAGTAAGTAGGTATAATATAATACTACTCCAGAAAAAAATTGTATACGAAGTAGTCTTATATATTCCTAATAGTTTAAGTATATTATATGACTCTTGTTTATAATCAACATTACTAATAAGATAGGTGTTAGAAAATGTTGTAAATGGTGAAATAAAGATTGCATTTATTAAAAAAACTTTTATTTAAACCCAAGATAATTAAAACATAAAATATGTTTTTAAAACCTTCCGCGATAAATGATCTAACTGATAGTGAGAACCGCATCAAAATCCGTTGCGTGGTTGAGGAGAAGTTAACGGATAAACAGACAGACGGACAGATAGATGCGGAAAGCGACTTTGTTTTATACTTGAAGATTGGCACCATTCGTACACTTTTTAGCCTATTTTTTTTTAAAGCTAATCACTATAAATTCCCCAATCAGGTATAAAATTATTACACATATATTTAGCCATGTTATAAAAAAGTACAAATAAAAAACACAGTTAATTACAACCAAAAATGTGATTTATTAATCACAAATAAATATACATGATTATATGATTTTTTAACGCGACAAAAAAAAACCTACACAAAGTTAGTAGGTATAAAATTTTGCAGCTCGACTCTTTATTAGGCAGACAAATGATAAAAAAGCAGATTGATATTGGTTATAACCGTTCGTAAATTGTTTGCTAAACAAGAGTTGTAGCCGGATTTTTATTTATTGCCAGCCAAATCTTTGTATGCTGCCCAAATGAGTTAGTTGCTTTTTTTTTTGCTTATCAATTTTAATAACGGCTGACCATTTAATTACTTCCCATTAATAAAATATTGTGCACTGTAAATATTAGGATATAAACCCAACAAAGGGTTACAAAATATGATGCAATCTACCATTTCAGCGGGAACAGCGCCAAAAACATGGCGCAATAGGATCACTTTACTGCAACTTACAAAATCCGATGCAATATTATGAAATATCCGAATAAAAGGCAGCTGTGTTTGTCTTTAAATTATTTACCATGTTCATAAAAAACAGCGACAACGGACAAAAATATGGCGCAATGGGATCACTTTACTAAAATTTACATAATACGGTGCAATATATTACTTGCTCCAAATATGAGACCCCTCTAGACAAAAGGGGTGTTTCCCATTTCGAACTAAAAGTACTTGATAAAACTATCCTATGTCTTCTCCAGGGAAGTTCGCGCTATTTCATTAAAATCGGTTTATCTGTTTATGGTCTAAGATTCAAATAGGAGACGATTTGCACCGGGCTGTTTATTCGATGAAAAGTATTTTATATCAAATTTAATATGCTAAATAATATGTGGCGAATATGTAGGCTGAAAAATTTCAGTCCAGCACACTTATATCATATTTTTTTTTATTAAAAATGAACTTTTTTTTTAAAATTGCAAATGTTTGTTTAATTGTCAAATTACATACTAATCGAAAGTATGAAGCCTATAGAATATACAAACGTTAGATTTGGTGCAAATTATTATATACCTTGTTTATACCTGCCTACCCAATAGTTTGATGGGAAAAAAATAGTCAACCTAACGTTTGCATAATATTCTATAGGCTTCATACTTTCGATTAGTATTTAATTTGTCTATTAAACAAGCAATTTCAATATTTTTAAACAAAGTTTTTTTTTTTTTTAATTATATTCTGGACTGAAATTTTTCAGCCTACCTATTCGCTACATATTACTTAGCATATTAAATTTGATATAAAATACTTTTTATTGAATAAACAGCCCGGTGCAAATCGTCTCCTATTCGGATCTCCTACTATTAGCAAAGAAGACGTAAAAGTATACAATAAACTAATTAAAAAAGTCAGTAGCGATAATATAGGTATGAAACAGTTTTAATTTATCTTGTTTATTAGGTAAGGAAACTATTATAATGAATCGTTGTGGTTCATTAAAAAAACCCAAAAGGGGTTTTCCTGTTTCTATAATCTAAACAAACAATGCCTATATGCTAAAATTATAATAATACCTACCTACTTCGTTGTTATTTTCAGATAAGAATAATAACGGTCAAATTAGCATAATTTTTCTGGAACAAAAAAGATAAAAATGGAATATATTTGTACAATTCGAATTCTAGGAATTAATAACTTAATTAGTAACAGATTTTTTTTTATTCAATTTGACTTTTTGTAACCTCCGCTAGGACACGATACGTGCAAAATTATCATAAGTACATCTATTTGTTTTTCACAACACTGCTCGGAAATATGGCCATAGATGGTCTTGTTTGGGGTCACAAAACGTCACTTATAAGGATAGACCAAGAATGTTTTTGTCGGCATGTTTGCTGATTGGTCGAGAACATTGTTGTCCAACTTTAAGAACCAATTAAAATCAATCAATCAATTTTTGTGTCATAGCTCCTTAAAATGAAAAATTGAAATCGACCAATCATTTTGTGTCGTAAAATATTAGGTGTATTTTTGCTAAAAGATACACAGACTAAAAACTATGTCACTGCTTTTTTTTTCAATGTAATTCAAACTTGGCCCCTAATCTCGAACCACTAGAGATGAAATAGAGAATGTCAACCAGTTTAGATTTTTGGCTTATCGTATTCTTCATTAAAAACAAAAAAATGCTGTAAAAAAATCATTTCGATACGTCTAATAGTTTCCGAGATATTGAATTTTAAACTTCGTATGCGGCGCTCGAAACCCGGCGGCTAGCGCTCACGGATGATGACGTCATCGTTTGGCTGCGGTACGCGCCCTTATATGAATGAGTGAGTTTACAGGGCTTCTATCTTTTTAACCGTAATAAATAGACAGTTGAAATTTTCACAGAATACGTGTTATTATAGATTCTATCGATTAAATTTTTAAAATGAACAATAAATCAAATCCCAAGAGGGGTCCCCGTACAAAAACCATGAAAAAAACCATTTTTTTTACTTTTTTATATGGATTGTATTTCAATAATGGCTTCTTATTTTGATGCGATTTTAAGCTTAAGTTCTAGTCTAATTTTCATACTTTACGACTAAATAGAAATCTCAAGTAAAACTGCTACAAATAGGTGAAAAAGCTGATTTTATCAACACGATGTTTTAAGCGGTCACCCATCCTGTTTTAGACTACGCTCGTAGTTGCTTAACTTTGGAAGTCGTAATTTTTTACGAATTCGTTTTGATGTGACTATGATAGTTATGGTTATCTATTGTTTTGTTTTACATACAGTTTAACCTGTTTAACTAAACTAACTGTCCGTTGCTGACCGGCTTTTCTGTTTGTAATGTTTGTCGAATAAGTTGGTTAAATAAAAATAGAATAATAATCAAGCACTTTTAATTTAGGGTTCACCGTATTCTACATAAAAATACCAAAACATTAATGCAAAAAACCGGGCAACAGCCTGTCGAACCATGCTCAGTGTAGGGTTCCGAAGCCGTTACTACAAACAAATTAGACCTCGCGACAAACTTAACTTTGCCGTTGGAAAACTGTTATCCCCATACATCGATATAGGTCGCGGTCAGTTTACCAACACCGCAAATAAGTTTTCGGCAGGTATAAACATTTAAACCGTTTAACTCAAGAGCCAATGAAGTCTACTTAGTCGTGATAGTTTTCCTTTGAAGATATTTTTCATATTTTTTATTTGTAGTTTTGGCTGTAGTGGGGAGGGGACGACGACACTTGACTCTAACAAAAATTTGCGCTTTAAAGCTTTTCATAAACGGATACCTTAATTGAAATATTGTTTTCACAAATCCGCAATATTTTGGAAAGACCTATACAACGACACCCCACACTATGGGGTAGACGAGAAAAAAAAACTTCCCCAGGTTATGTAAAAAAAAATAATTCATGATTTTACTTTTATTTAACTATGTTGGCGTGACTAATATGTATATTCATGCCAAATTACACGTTTCTAGTACTAAGAGTCTCTGAGCTAGGCTGCGGATAGACGGACACACGTCACACACACACACACACACACGCACGCACGCACGCACGCACGCACGCACGCACGCACGCACGCACGCACACATACACACACACACACACACACGCACGCTATCTAAGCTATCTTGCATACACGAAATAACAGTAATAATGCTCAAAAACAGTTCAAAAACTACCTACTTGCTACAGCGGCCGCTAATACCAACAACTAGCGAGAGAGAGAGAGAGAGAGAGGCGGTCTAGGTACCTAACTTATGGCGAGTGAGCCACTTGGCAGCGCCCGCCCGCGAAATTTGAAATCGATGAAATGAATAAGTACACAAAATATCAGAACTACTACCTAGGTCAATCAAAAACTCATGTTTTATAGTTCATTATTTTATACGGTACCTAGCGGTATGAATTCTACATTAGATACGACATTTGTAAAGAAAGGGCTATCACCAAAGTTAAGTAAACACCGCTTAAACATCGTGTAACATTTTGTTGTTTGTTGTTTTACTACAGATTACTGTTTGGTCGTAAGTATGGAGTTTAGATTATTGTGTGACACCGAAATAAAAAGCTAATACAAATACAACCCGTACTTCGGCTTCCAAAGTTAAGCAACTACCTACTTACAA
This sequence comes from Acleris cristana, assembly GCA_948252455.1. Lineage (NCBI taxonomy): Eukaryota > Metazoa > Arthropoda > Insecta > Lepidoptera > Tortricidae > Acleris > Acleris cristana. The sequence continues at coordinate 2,254,297 of OX411801.1, forward strand.
GCGTATTCTAAAACAGGATGAGTGACCGCTTAAAACATCGTGTTGATAAAATCAGTTTGGTCAAATATTTTTAGCAGTTTTACTTGAGATTGTTATTTAGTCGTAAACTATGAAAGTTCGACTGCAATTTAAGCTTAAAATAGCATCAAAATAATAAGCCATTATAAAAATATAATCCGTATAAAAATGCTAAAAAAACTGGTTATTTGTCATGTTTCTTGTATGGGGACCCCTCTTGGGATTTGATTTATTGTTCATTTTGTAATTTTAAACAATAGAGTTTATAATAACACGTAATCTGTGAAAATTTCAACTGGTTATTTATAACGGTTAAAAAAATATAGCCCTGTAAACTTACTCAATCATATAAGGGGGCGTACCGCAACGAAACCATGACGTCACTCCAGTAAGATGGCGCCCGCACCCTTTAATATTTTTGACCGTAATTTCATACGTTCGTAGAATCAAAACTACTGGGTCTATTTGAATGAAACAAAAAGTAGTATGTTTGTTTATTTATAAGCTTTACTCTTACAAAGTTTCAAGCGATTTGGCGTACCTACTGACATTCTTCATTACATGGGAGATATGGCGAAACAAATACAATTTTATATGGAGTTGACATCTTCATCTCTCTCTCTCTCTCTCTACTAATCTCGAGTGCCAAGAGAATAGGGGTACAGATTAAAAAAAAAGTTATCTATGGTAAAATTGGCGGTGATACTGCTTCTATACTACCTTTGAAAAAACGACGCCTATTGACTAACACTATTGAGTTTTGAATATGAATTTTTATTTTATTTCCTCTCAGTAGTTGTGAAAAGCACTATGTCTGCCTCGGTAGAAAGTGCAATTTATGGACTCTTACACTAGAGGGCCTCAACTACGTTTCGGCCCTCTATATGACTCATCCAAAAATCGCGTACTTTCTATCCTCTGCAACAATGTACTATTTTTTTTTAATCGTTATTAATAAAATTCTGAAAAGACTAAAACTAGGTATTTTTTACCCGACCGCGTAAGTGAAAAATAAACGTAATTTATTGATCGATATTTCAAACTTAGTTATATTCTATACCATTAGGGAATATGCATGATTTTTAAATCGCATTCCTCAACAAAATATTAAAATACCGTAAAAGAGATCACCAAAAGTGAAATAAACATTAAAATCGGCCAAGAAAATAAGGATGATTCATAGTGTAATGTATAATTTTCGGGCGTGAATTAACGCATCAGCGATACACAATTTATTCCATTTCTGGTCAAGTTGTTATATTGGTATCTTAAATTAATCTTATAATCTATGGTCAATTCAACTACCAGTGGACCTGTATCAAAAAACTACTGAATCTGTGGCCTATGCACCCGGTGTGTACTAGGCCCAAAACTGGAAAACGCGTCTCTAAACGATGCAAGCGTCAAATCATGTATCTGTTGGGGTGACAACGTTATCCAAGGGTTTTGACCCTGCAGAATACGGATCCGCCTGTCGCCATTCCGAAATCTGAACCGGAAGTATGCAATACCGGAAGAGTTGCAGCCCATGCAAAATTTTTCGTCGTACATTTTGTAAATCGTTGTTCCAGTACCCTAAAAAAGTTCCGATTGTTATGGTTTTTTAATATAAACAGGATCGCGAAATAGTCACTGAAAAAAGATGATGAACTAGTTTTAGGTGTTTTGGGATTAGGCCATTAAATTATTTTTTTAAACGGATCTGATTTTTTGAGAAACTAATTATTAGATGTTTCCGTATTTACACATTATGATACAAAATCATTTTAAAATCTAGACGTATTGGTAACATTGTATTGCGAAATCATGTTGTAATAAAACCTCTCCGCTCCGGCACTGGGATAAAAAGGCGCGCTTTACAGATAAGGATTCAGTCTCGACGCCGCCGCGCGCCGGAGCGGACGACGCGGACCACGAGACAAATTCAACATGGTCAACTATTTCATTTACGCGAAAGACTACTCCGGTTCAACAGACGGTGAACATTACTACCACGAAAATGGCTTGAAAACTGTTGAGCTCTTTAAACGAGAAGTGCAAAGACTACGTGGAAGAGAACAATATCAAGTTGTCTACCTACACTGGAGCCATGAGTGTGTGCGAGTCGACGAGGCTACCACTATTAGAGAATATAAGAATCGGATAGCAGACGGTCGGAATACGCTACCAGAAACTATTATAAAATGGATAAAGGATAATACTTACAAATACGACAACATAAAACTGTTGTACATTATAACAGACGGACAGATTTACAATGACAGTTTACGGAAATGCTTCGAGCTCAACGAAGACGTTGACTATGAGAAGGTGTATTTCCATGCGATCAATACTGATCGCAACGAGATAGACTTGTCAGTCGCTGCATCATTTCTGAAAAGCCAGTGCACTATTTACTGTAACAATGAAAAAATCGACGAAGCCGATGTGTCTCAAGAATTCGACTACGCCACGATAACCATCGATAATTTTGCAACGACAAAACATAATCTGAAGTCATACATCAGACTGAAATATATAAACACATCTAAAGGAAATGCTACGGCTCTGAAAGAAATTGAAAATCTAACAAAGTTAAGATATCGACTATTTAACAGCTTGTCCTTAGGGTCCGGATCTATCAATCTGGAAACGAAAGAAAAAGACACATTTTTGCATTTATTTAAGCAAACAAACTGGTACAAAAACTTGACGAATCCCTCGAACGCTTTGAGACAAGACATAGAAAAGTCGATTTCTACTTTGATAAACTACATCGTCAGTGAAAAGAAGTCTTATGCCTTTGACGCGTTGAAGTTTGAAACCAAATTCAGTGACGCTGTTCCCGAAGAAGAATTAATCGACGTCAATTTCGCTTCGGATCAAGAAATCGAGTTCCCCGACATCATTTTACATGACGAGAAGGGAATACCAGTGATCTTGTTCACAGAACTGAATCTGCTGGATAAGATTATTTTCAAAACGTCGGAATCGGACACGCCATCGCCGGCGAGCTTCTCCAAATTCAAATCGACGATGGAGTGTCCTTTGTTTTTGCTGAACGACTCCGATCTCAACGACTCCGTCGGTCACTTCTACACCGTGAATGTTTACAAACAATTACTAGAGAAAACTACAAAAACGGAACCTTTAACGCGGCGACCGTACCATGGTGGGCTTGTGTTAGTCGACACGGATGACTTCGATGCATACAATGACTACATAATATCAGCAACATATTTCAACTCCAAAAAGGTAAAATACAACATAGGTTTATTTTATTACGTGTTGTACAAAATATGCGAAAAGAAGGAGTGGATGGATACAAATGTCATCGACCAGTTCAAGAGATATATGCTGAGGCGAGTTAAGACCACAGTGTGCAAGATTGGTCTCTCATCGCTGCCTTTAGACCCTCCAATCAACACTTCATTGCCGACGGCCCTGTGGTACTGTGTGGAACTATCGTCAGACCTTTTCAAGTCAGACCCTGTACATTTCACACACGAACGTTTGAGAATGTATCACGGAGTCGCACCGTATATGATAGAAATTTTAAGGGATTTACAATATGATTTGGACTTGGAATACATTAGACAACGACGGGACTTGATTAAACATGTGATGATACTGAAGAAAATACCAACGCGAAGAGATAAAGTGTTTTATTTAGTGCAGAAAATATTTAAAAACGTGAATGGTTTTCTAGTAAGTATAATTGAGAATCAAGACAATGTAAAGAAACTTAATTATTTGAAGTTGCTTCACAAAGATATGTTAAGTGATGACGTGGTATCAGATGACATTAATATTAATGATTACGTTCATTTTTTGCATCAGATAGATGATTCAGGTGTTCAAATTTGTGAAACAACACTCCGACCTTATTTCATGATCGATGAAAATAAATCTTTTTACAGTGAACTGTACGAAAATGGAAAACAAGTTGTGGTCGACAAAGTCGAAGGTAAAGTTGTGATAAAATATGGAGCAATGGATAAGTTAGAGTTCAGCAGAATCTTGTCGTACTATAATTTGTTTGTGCATTGTGTTAAAGATACTGAAAAGTTTCCTTCATTGGAGGAATATACGGATTATATTTTGAAAAAGAAGAGATTTAGGGAGGAATTAGTGACTATTTTCCCGGTTGATGTAGCTAAAAGTATAGAAAGAGCGTTTTTAGCTTATCAGATTTTAATCGAGGGTATGACTGTGAGTGAGTTTGTAGCAGAGAGTAACAAGTACGTGAGCCGAGTTGCAAGGATAAAGGCTGAGAATAAAAGGACATTTAGGGATGACAGAGAAATCCTTAAATTTGTTTCTAAAGAAGAAAATAAAGTTAATTTGATAAGGGTTAAAACTGAAACATAGATTGTGACAGGTGACAACACTGCTAGGAAATATTGCTTACGATAATCTAAGACCAACCATACACGGACTGCTTTAAGCAGTCGGAAACCGTCTGCACTTCCTTGCTATTGGTCGATTTGCAGTTTCAATGCTCTAGAAAGTGCAAACCGCCCCATAGCAGTCAGTTCCTGACTGCTTAAAGCAGTCCGTGTATGGCGGGACTAAGTCGCGGTCAGACAGCATATACAAACTGGCCAAGAATATTGTTCATATTTTACAAAACTTGAATATCTATACTATAGCGTACTTTCTAGCCTTTGCAACAATGTACCATTCTCATTAGGGTGTTGGCCGGAAAGAAAACAGTTTGTTTTAACCTCATAATATGTATAGTATAAGTACGTAGGTATAATACTCTGCTTGCAAAAAAATAATAGCAAGTATTTAGTCTATATTGTAAGACTGTTATTTATGATTATCATTTTACATTTATTTGTTACTAAATAAACATAAGAATATGTTGAAAAAAAGAAATGCATTTATTAAAAAAATAACATGCTTATGAACAAATTTGACTTTTATTTCAACCCAAGTTAATTAAAACTTAGCGTGTAACACAGATAGCTTAGTTGGTAGTGACCCTGCCTACGAAGCTAACGGTCCCGGGGTCGATTCCCGGTCAGGGCAAATATGTGAGATGAGCGCGAGTATTTCGCTGCTTATGTACAAAAGCGCCACAAAACAAAATATGTTGGTGTTGCGTTTAAATTCAGAATGCTCTTTACTTTAAGTTTGAAATCAAACTATTTTTAATTTTGTCTTTGGTGTTTCTATGTATATGAGCATTTATTACGATATCTATATCATTATATTTATTGTAGCTAAGGTTGGGACTAGGTCTATTTTTGTGAGATTCATAAAAAAACAGCCCATGTACAGTCAAGTGCAAAATTATGTATTTGTTAAGAAGTTCTTATTACACTGGAACTGACCTTTAGAACCACGGCTAGAAAACCTGCTTTTAAATAAATAAAACCGCATCCAAATCGGTTCACCCGTTTAAGAGTTAGAGAGACCCCTTACTGTCAAGTAAAAAAGAGCTATCAACACGTTGGCAATACGATAACAGGTCAAAACGATAATGGTTTTTACCGCGTCGAATAGAGCTCCAGTTTGTAGCATGTTCCAAGGTCGCGCCATTGAACTTTATAAGGCCACAGGCAAAGATAAACAACATTCAGCCAAACAACGTGTTTTTCAACCGGCGTCGGCGACGTTGCCAGCTCGAGCAGGAAAACACTGCAGCCGGCATGTAGTAGTCAAGGCATTTTATACTCTTTTGGTAAACAAATTAGATTTAAAATGCTAATGCTATTACTATGCAGTTACCCGCTTTCTTTGATATATCGGTAGAATAACGCCTACTTCGGCAAAGTGAAACAGTGACTTACAGTCACAGAACAGAAATAAACAGTAGAAGAGTCAAGTTTTACAACTTTGTACGAACGCCAAATATTTATTTTTTCAAATCCTTATAAAATGAAAGATTCGTTTCCAACAGAGATAAACTGTATATACATTTAAACTTTAGTTTATTAGTAAACAATAAGTGTAACTAAAGATAAAAATTATTAAGAACTTTTTGGCTGGTTGTCAAAATTCATAAGTAATATTTGTAGGCAATTGTATGGGAAAAAAACAAGTGTCTCTAATTATGTGACCACCACTGTACATGTATAATAGGTTTATGTTTTATTTATATTTTTGATACTAAGTAGTTATTTTACAAGTTTTCAACCTTTCTAATTACGCATTCTCTGTTAACCATATGGTTGACTGGTAGAGAATGCCTTTAGGCATTGAGTCCGCCATTTGTAGTTTTTTACATTTATTTACATTGTGCAAATAACTAGAAATAAATAAATAAATACTTGGATTGGATTTCAATAAAAGTCAATATAACATTAAAAAAAACTTTACTTTTTTATAGAAATGTGTAGGGACTACTGAAGTACTGACAAAACAAAATCTTTTAGTACCCCGTGGCTACCAAGGGAGCCAGTGTCCAAAACTTCTTGATTTCTGTCTTAAGACAGTAATTAAAAAAGTAATATTAGTATTAATTTTAAGTAAAAAAACTGGATCCCTCCAGCGCTGGTACATTTTTGACGTGTAAGAGTGCCCGGGCGACCTACTTACTGGACAAACATATTTTTTTTATCTTTTTAGCACAGCGCTCCTTTTTCATCACTAAGATAATTGTTCTGTTTCACTTTAAAAGTCTGTCCATTCTGCCAGGATTTTATTTTACAAGGGCAGACTTCTTTTGAGCATTTTTAAAATTAACTTGACTTTCTTCCTCGTCAAAAAATTTTGGAATGTCATTGTTACCCTCAGATGACAAATTTGCTTTCAACAATTTCCCTTTCCACTCGGCTCACATATTCCTTACACACAGCAATAAATTCACTCGCAGACACGACCTTGATTAAATTCTGAGAAGATAAAAACACTCTTTCTATACTTTCAACAACATCAACGGGGAAAATAGTCACTAAATCCTCCTTAAATTTTCTTTTTTTCAAAATATAATTCGAATATTCCTCCAAGGTATGAAACTTTTTAGCATCTTCAACGCATAAAATAAATAATTTGAAGTAAGACAAGATTTTGCTAGGTTCGAATTTATCTATTGCCTCGTGATTGAACACAAATTTACCATCTACTTTTTCAACAACAATTTGTTTACCTATTTCAGACAGTTCGTTGTAAAACGTTTTATCTTTTCTTACATTTTCATCAATCATGAAGTAAGGGTAGAATGTTGTTTCACAAATTTGAACACCCGAATCATCTACCTGATGCAAGAAATCAACGTAATCATTGATATTAATGTCCTCGGATAGTACGTCATCACTTAACATTTCTTTGTGATGCAACTTCAAATAATTAAGTTTATTTACATTACTTTGGTTCTCAATTTCACTAACTAGAAAACCATTTACGTTTTTAAATATTTTCTCCACTAAATAAAACACTTTGTCTCTTCGCTTTGGTATTTTCTTCAGTATCATGACGTGTTTGATCAAGTCCCGTCGTTTTCTAATGTATTCCAAGTCCAAATCATAGTTTAAATACTGTAAGATTTCTATCATATGGTGTGCGACTCCATGATACATTTTCAAACGTTCGTATGCGAAATGTTCGGGGTCCGACTTGAAAATGTCTGACGACAGTTCCACACAATACCATAAGGCCGTCGGCAATGATGTGTAGACTGGAGGGTCTAAAGGCAGCGATGAGAGACCAATGTTACACACTGTCATCACAACTCGCCGCAGCATGTATTTCTTGAACTGTTCGACGACATTTCTGTCCATCCACTCTTTCTTTTCACATATTTTCCACAACATGAAATAAAATAAACCGATGTTTAACTTTACATTATTACAGAAGAAATATGTCGCGGATATTATGTAGTCATTGTATGCGTCGAAGTCATCCGTGTCGGCCAGCACGATCCCGCCTACGAACGGTCTCTGCGTGCGAGGTTCCGTCCATTCAGGTCTCTCCAGTAATTCTTTGAAAACATTCAAGGAGTAGAAGTAACCGACGGAGTCGTTGAATTTAGGGTCGTTCAGTAAAGACAAAGGGCACTCCATCGTCGATCTGAATCTAGAGAAGCTATATGGTAATAGCTTACCAGATTCAGATTTAAAAAAATAATTATCCAGCAGAATCGGTTGTGTGAACACGACCACAGGTATTCCTTTCTCGTCGCCTAAAATTATGTCAGGGAACTCGATTTCTTGTTCCTTTACGCCGTATTTTATTTTGTATCTGAACGAGTCGAAGTCGCGACATTTCTTTTTGCAGACGATGTAGTTTATTAAAGTAGATATGGACTTATCTATGTCTTTTTTCAAATCGTACGATGGACTACTCAAGCTTTTGTACCAGTTTGTTTCCTTGAATGCTTGTAAAAATGTTTTTTTATTCTTCGTTTCAAGATTAACAGACCCTGATACTGAAGACAAACTGTTAAACAATCTATATCTTAATTTTCCCAGCTGTTTAATTTCGATCAAAGCCGTTGCATCACGTTTCGATTTACTAAAGTATTTCGATTCGATGTAAGACTTAAGGTTCTCCTTTTCTGTAGAAAAATTATCGATTGTTATCGTGTTGTAGTTGAATTCTAGACAAATCTCGGTTACGTCGTATATTTTATCGTTGCAGTAAAACACGCAGTGGCTTTTGAAGAATGCAATAGGCACGATCTGGTCTATGTTTCTGAGCTTTTTGTTGATCGCACGGAAGCACACCTTCTCGTAGTTAACATCTACATTGAGCCGCAAGCAGCGGCTTAAACTAGGAATGGCCTTGTGCATCACGCCATTGGTGATGATGTACAACAGTTTTATTTTGTCATCTTCGCTAATGTTTTCTTTAATCCATTTTATAATGGTTTCCGGCAGCGTGTTTTCGCCGTTGCCTTTCTGGCTCTTGTAATCATCAACGGTCGTCTCCTCGTCGACTTCCACACACTCGTGGCCCCAGTGTAGGTAAACAACTTTTCGTTCTTCTGACGCACTTAATGTTTCCACTTCACTTTTAAACAGTTCAACAGTTGGTAAGGCATGTTCGTGAAAGTATTCATTGCCGTTCGTCAAAGATGAGTATTCTTTTGCGTAAATAAAATAATTCACCATGTTTTATTTATTATAAAATGTATTTGAGCGCTCGTCTTAACGCAAGGCCTTGTAAAGGGACACTGACGCGCTCACCGCCGCGACCGCGTCTTATATCGTCCCTGGTGAGTTACACAACTTAGGTTATTACATTTGGTCGCATATTCTCGCATAACGGACTTCCCCCTCAAATACTTACCCAAATATACCTAACAACTCTTCTACATTGATGCCTATGCACTAATCAATAAATGCTAATCAATATGATTGTCACTGCTAATAAATTTAATTTCTAAACTAAGAATAATAATTATGTTAATAAATTGTAATATCGTTTCTGCCTTTGACGAGTCATATCTTGTTCTGTTTAAAATGTCCTGTATCTTTTGTATTGAATTGATAAATGTGTAACAGTTATAAATGGCAATAAAAATTCTGATTCTGATTCTCATACATGGAGAACATCTTAGAATCAGTCACAAAATATCAGTGCTATTTGTCCGCAGTCATCGAACCCAGTGGAGCTAGGTGCGCAGGCAGGGTCGCTAACACTACCAAGGTCAACCGCGTCGCCTATTACGTAATGTAGGTTAATACCAGGGGTTATTCCAGTCGGTAAAACCATATGTCTTGAAAGATAGATTCACCATTATATCGGGGTTTTTATCCAACACATAATTATTATTAATAATAATAATAATAATAAAAATATTTTATTGGAATCAAAAGAGCACCTCCACCAACTTAATTAACTTAAACATAAGAAACCTAATATAACATAACATAAGCATTGGTGGTGCTGCGCCCTGACGCCAAAAGGGGTCCACTCAGCATGTGTTGCGGCACAGGTGCTGCAACGCTGATTTTCAGTGGATCCCGAGTTTGCGGGCGACGATAAACAACATCTTAAGAAAATGTAATAACTTGCTGCCCTGTCGAGTGCGCTCGTATTGTTTTAAAAGCTGATGAACTACACTACTAACCACATGCCCGAGTATCAATATTATAATATCTCGGCTGTGATTAGGGTTACCATTTAGGAATTTGAAAAGTCCTGACAAAAAGCCTAACATTTCGATAAAAGTCCGAACTTTTTAAACAGAAAATGGAAACAACACTTAGTTACAGTGGTATGGTTGGTAGGCATGGTAGCAGACGCTCGCATTACAGGTGGTAAAAAAATCCGAACAAATTAAAGTCTAAAAGTCCGGACATGTCCGGACTAATCCGGACGAATGGTAACCTTAGCTGTGATGGACAAGCCTTTTACATAATGTAACAAAATATTTGTCAAAATATACCACGTTCACGAATTGCCGCAAAGCTAAAAATGTTTGACTTTTACAAATGAAAACCTTTTAAACTTGAATCTATCTGCCGTTTGAATAAAGGAAACGGACAATACTACACAAAGTTCAACAAACTTGGGTCTAAATGAAAGTTAAAATAACATACAAACCTTTTTTTATTTTTTACATAAATCAATGCAACCTTGGCATCAACATTATTTTATGTATAGTCAGTACAACACTTATTACAATAATTAACTAAAATTAACAGTCGCTTATATAAAACTATAAGGAACATATAAGACTACTTCACTATCTATATGTTAGTTATCTAAGTTAAAAAATAGAAAATTTTAGCACTGAGATTCTCTTTCACCAGTGAGAAAAGTGATCTGTCTCACTTTAAAACGTTAATAATAGTAGTGTTTTATTTTAAGTTATTCTACCCAGTCTGTGCATTCTGCTGGGATAGCTTCTTTTACAGGTGCTGACTTCCTTTCAGCTTTTTTAAAATTAACTTTAATTTCCTCTTTGGTAATAAATTCAAGAATTTCTTTGTCATCCTCAAATTTCTTTATGTTTTCAGTCTTTATCCTTTCTGATCGGCTCGCATACTTGTTACACTGAGAGACAAACTCACTAACGCTCTTGTCTTTTATAACATTCTGATAAGCTAAAAACGCTCTTTCTATGCTTTTATTAACATCAACCGGGAAAACAGTCACTAAATCCTCCTTAAATTTTCTCTTTTTTAAAATATAATTCGAATATTCCTCCAAAGTAGGAAACTTTTTAAGGCCTTTGACACATTGCACAAACAAATTATGATAAGACAAGATTTTGCTAAATTCAAAGCTATCCATTGCCTCGTGATTCAACACAACTTTACCATCGACCTTATCAACCACAACTTGTTTGCCTGTTTCATACAGTTCGCTGTAAAACGATTTGTTTTCATCGATCATGAAGTAGGGGCGGAGCGTTGTTTCACAAATTTGAACACTCGAATCATCTATCTGATGCAAGAAATGAACATAATCATTGATATTAATGTCCTCGGATACTACGTCATCACTTAACATTTCTTTGTGATGCAACTTCAAATAATCAAGTTTCTTAACATTGCCTTGGTTCTCAATTTCACTAACTAAAAAACCATTTACGTTCTTAAATATTTTTTCCACTAAATAAAACACTTTGTCTCTTCGCGATGGTAGTTTCTTCAATACCATCACGTGTTTCACTAAATCCCGTCGTTTTCTAATGTATTCCAAGTCCAGATCATACTGTAAATATTTCAGGATTTCTATCATATACGGTGCGACGCCGTAATACTTTCTTAAACGTTCGTGTGCGAAATGAACAGGCTCTGACTTGAAGATGTCTGAGGACAGTTCCACACAGTACCACAGGGCCGTCGGCAATGATGTCCTGGCTCGAGGGTCTAAAGGCAGCGCTGAGAGTCCAATCATACAAACTGTGGTCTTAACTCGCCTCAGCATGTACTTCTTGAATTGTTCGACGACATTTCTGTCCATCCACTCCTTCTTTTCACATATTTTCCACAACACGAAATAAAATAAACCGATGTTATAATTCACTTTTTTGAAGTTGAAATATGTTGCTGATATTATGTAGTCGTTGTATGCGTCGAAGTCATCCGTGTCGACCAGCACGAGCCCGCCATGGTACGGACGCCGCGTGCGAGGTTCCGTCTTTGTAGTTTTCTCTAGTAATTGTTTGTAAACATTCACGGTGTAGAAGTAGCCGATGGAGTCGTTGAGATCCTCGTCGTTCATCAAAAACAAAGGACACTCCATTGTCGATGTGAACTTAGAGAAGCTCGCCGGCGACGGAGTGTCCGATTCCGAAATTTTGAAAATAATTTTATTGAGCAGATTTAGTTCCGTAAACAATATCACCGGTATCCCCTTCTCGTCGTCTAAAATGATGTCGGGGAACTCGATTTCTTGATCATTTTCAAAATGAACGTCGACTAATTCTTCTTCAGGAACATCGTCGCTGAATTTTGTCTCGAATTTCAATGCATCAAACGCGTAGGACTTCTTTTTGCAGACGATGTAGTTTATCAACGTAGAAATCGACTTGTGTATATCTGTTTTTAAATCGAAAGATTCATTAATTAAGTTTTTGTACCAGGCCGTTTCTTTGAATGCCTGTATAAATTTGTTCTTGTCTCTGGTTTCGAGATTGACTGGTTCGTTCACTGCCAGCAAGCTATGGAACAATCTATTTCTTAATTTTGTCAGCTTGTTAATCTCATTCAAAGCCGTAGCATCACGTTTCGATTTATTTAAGAATTTCAATTTGATGTAAGATTTCAGAATTTCTTTTTGCTTGGCGAAATTATCGATAGTGATCGTGTTGTAGTCGAAATCTTGAGAGATGTCGGTTTCGTCAAATTTTTCGTTGTTCCGGTAAACAATGCAGTGGCTTTTCAAGAATGACGAAGCGACGGACAAGTCAATCCGGTTAACGCAACTATTAATCGCATGGAAGTACACCTTCTCATAGTCAACGTATTGATTGAGCCGCAAGCATTTATGTAAACTCTTGCGGTTAATCATCCCATCGGTGATGATGTACAGTAATTTTATTTTGTCACCGTGTTGAACATGTCTCCGTATCCATTGTATAATTGTTTCTGGAAGCGTGTCCGTGCCGTTACCCCTTCTATTCTTGTAGTCATCAACAGTCTTTCTTTCACTGACTTCCACACACCTGTCTCCCCAGTGTAGGTAAACGACTTGATCATCTTCCAGTGCACTGAATATCACGTCCATTTTGAACTGGTGAACAGTTTTCAAGGCATTTTCGTGGTAGAAGTGTTGACGCTTCGTGGAGCCAGAGAAATCTTTCGCGTATATGAAATAGTTGACCATGTTTTATATATCTGACTTCGCGGACCGCTTTGGCACGCGGCGACGTCGACACTGAGCCGTTGTGCTACAACTGAGCATACTTTTATAACCTATGCCCGAGCTGGCAACGGCATTGCTCGTTCGGGTCGTTTCGCCGCTTATCGCGGAACGCATTGCCATATTTCGCAATGTTTTGACAGCGCATGTAGGTATATTTCAATTTTAGATAAAATTCCGTATTCCGGGAGAGTTAGGAGGACACTTTATTGTACAAAAGAAAAACAATACAATGAAGATTTATAAAAAAAAGTACCGACGCGAACCTAGCCCTTTAAGGGATCTCTTCCAGCTAACCCTTGAGAGATGAGATTAATGAAAGGTGCATCGAGTAGGCAAGTGTACAGTCAAGGACTTTAATTGTCATGCCACTATGGAATCCTGTCGCATAACGTTTATCATTAATTTTGGCGTAATTTCTTTCATGTGGTTTGGCTCGGTCATTATGACAGGGTTCCATAGTGGCATAACAATTAAAGTCCTTGACTGGACAACTTTATTACTAAATACTTTTAGCGGTCTACCTATTACGGTTCACGAGATACAGTACAGCCCGCTGACAGATACTGACGGACAGCGGAGGATTAGTACGTAATAGGGTCCCGTTGGCACCCTTTGGGTACCCCTTAAAAAAAGTACAGTCGGCAACAAAAACATGTTTCTAAAATGTATTTTGAGATACTTAAATATTTTATGTCAGTGGTATTGCACCATTTGCACCATATTTTGTAATTGTAAGAGATCCCATTGCACCATATTTTTGGTTCCTTCGCCTCTGTGTAGGCCAATGCTTGATTGCATCATATTTTGCAATCTGTTCTTTTGATATCCCAATATTGAAACTGCACAATGTTTTTTTTATGTTGGTCATATTGGGTAGCTCATTGCAAAATGTTTTTTAAATCTATTGTTTTCATAGCATTGCGCAATATTCACACATGTTGAAAGTATGTAAGGGTAAATATATCCAAGACTTTTTTTTGGTATGGAAAAAGCAAGGTGGACTCTAAAGCTTATGATTAGCAATCTCAAGACTGGAAACCGAAGATTACATAATTCCAAATACATTGGCAACCCTGAACCCTAAAGTGGAATGTGTCTATGCACAATATTTGTTTAAAATTGTAATAGGTACTTTATTATTATATTATTATCAAACTCCTTTGAAAAACTTACCCCTCCAATCAGAAACATTATTAACCTATTTTAGTTAAAGTATGTTTTGTCAGGGCGCCTGTCGTATCGCATAACGTTTTTTGTCCTAAAAATCTTTGGCCGAGAATGTTTGGCATACTGTTGAATGGCATACTACTCGTTTGTCCTAATAATTTTTGCGCATACTCATTTAACGTCCTAATGCAAGTTTGTCCTAATATTGATAACCCTAAAGTCTAATTACCTAAAGCATAATATTCCTAACATGAATTGTCCTAATAATTATTTTGCCTATTATTAAACTGGCTACAATTACAGCACCTAAACTAAACTATGGTAGGCGTGAAGTCAGAATTGTTACGTATTCTACCTTCAGGCAGGTCAGATTTCGGTTAGGTTAGGTACGACGACGAGCGAAGCGAGGAGGAGTGTTAGGTAGAACTGTGACCCTAACGAGCGAGCGAAACGCCAGAACCAACAAGTTTGACAATATGACATGACAATGTAGTCAAAACAATTGTAGCACATTAAATATTAGGAATATTACAATTATGCACATCAATCATTCGACAGTTGAATCTTAGCCACATCAAACGATAGGACAAATAATATTTAGGACAAACGATAATAGGAACAACAATTTCGGACAATCAAAAATATGCGGAACAAAGTGTATGCCATACGTTATTAGGACAAAAGACGTTATGCGACACAACGATAGGACTAATAATTGTATGCCAATCGATATAGACCCGTTTTGTCACCTTCTCTCATAATGCAAATGTCACAATGACAGATAAGGACAAAGCATGATTAAAAAGAAGTTTGGGTTAGGTTAGGTTAGAAGCACTAGCTATTGTGCGCTTATGAATGAGCGTAAATATTAAACGGAACCCCAAATTAAGCAAAACCTTGTTTTATATTAGTTATTTAGTGAATAACTGGTATATAATGGTGACCCTTTCTTTCAGAGCTGATATCTCTTAAACTGCCAAACCGATTTTCATAAACCATAGCAAAGAACCACCGCTAGAAAACCTGCTATCAAATAAAGAAAATCGCATCCAAATCGGTACACCCTTTTAATTATTTATCTAGCAAGCGCGTGTGTTTGTTTTTAAGTATTAATTGTTTTCTATACATGAATATTATTATATACATGTATTTCTTTATAATAATTTTGTCTATCGTTGTTCCATATTATACAAGTCTAAAGCTACGAGACTATAGGTACATCAATTTGTGTGGGATTACCCCATAATATTTTGTTTATGTGCTAAATCAAATTTCCGACTTTCGTTTGTATTTCCCAGATAAGCGATTGTAAACATAAACACGATATCGAAGCGACGTTGCCAGATATCAGACATAACTATAATCTTTTATCGTCTCGATCGCTCGTCCCTCCCTCGTACCACGAAAACGTAGCTAGCTAGTGATAACGAAAATTTCCATAGAAAAATGTCGCTGGAGCGTAGACTGCCGAGTATCGTGGTACCGGTTGGGAAACACCGCCGCCGACCGTGAAAAAACCAGAAATAGCGGTGATAAAATTAACTGCACTTATATCTGTTAGCACAAAGATAATACTGATAATCTAAATATACATTACCAGCGATCTGCCCTCGCTTCGCTTCGGTTTATGTGAGTTAGTCATACCCTTACATAACCCAGAATTTATCTTGATATATATAAGAGGCAAACCTGACTTACTGACTTATATATCAACGCACAGCCGAAAATACAGTACCTAGAAACTTGAAATTTGGTACAGGGGTTCCTTTCATGATGTAAGTGAGCACTAAGAGAGGATTTTCCGAAAATCGACCCCCAACGGAAAGAAATGGGGGGAGTAGCGGGAAACTAATTCTACGCGTACGAAGTCGCGGGCATCCTCTTGTTATACATAAAAATCTTTCGTGAAAAATTATCTAACTGATGGTGAGAACCGCATCAAAATCCGTTGCGTGGTTTAGGAGGAGTTAGCGGATATACAGACAGACAGAAGACAAACAAACGCGTAAAGCGACTTTGTTTTATATTATACCTTGTTTTTTTAGTATTAGAAAGACCTTTCAAGAAGTAAATGTAAGGTTTTTTATTGGGAATGTTTTATGTTTTACGGTAGTATAACTTTAAAAACCTGTAACGGCAAGTCCTTTACCTTCCGTTAACTTTCCTTAAAGGCTTCGGCACACCAAACGCGTGGCAGCACCCCGGCACCCCGAGACGCGCGTGTGCGGCGCGTCTGCAGCGCGCGGCGCGAGACGCGCGTCTCGGTGTGCCGGGGTTCCATTTGTTTTGTTGTTTTACAACTCCCTGCCGTCACGCGACGCTACGCGCTGCTGCTGCCACGCGTTTGGTTTGCCGGAGCCTTAAGTCCGTTAATCGTTAATACCTAAGTACCTACTCACATCAAGGCCGCCCGCCGCCGCCCCGCCGCGCCGATCACGTTCCGACTAGTTTGCGTTAGGTTTGTATGCAGTGCAACTTACATAGCGCGAGTTACTTTTTTTTTATTTTTTTATTTGACTTAGTTAAAACAGCATTTATATTTCTAAGTTAACATGTGCCTAATTGTAAATTGTAAATTGCATATGATCTTTGACATTCAAAAAGTGTTCTGTATGAATCTATATTGAATAAAAAAATTGACTTTGACTTTGCCTTTGTAAAATTCGGTTTTGCTAGAAAGAGATAGGAATCTTTGTTGGCTTATATCTTGCTTATTTTTATAACTATTCAAAAAATGATTTTCTCACCTTTTTGATAAATTAATCAGCGTTTATTGAAGCTGTAAAAAAACATGCATATTCCCTATTGCATGTTCAGTTCATATAATTTCCGCAATATGGCGAGGTTTTTTATTTTTCTAGTCATGCTATAAAGAGATATAGAGAGATATATTTTTACTCATATGGTGTTTTAAATCATAATCATTGGAATCCATAACGTATTTTTTCAGTTTCAAAATATTTCCAACCAAAAGCCGATTTCAGTTGGACTAACCTATTACCTACCTATCATTTTAATAGAAGTTATTTTTTGAGTCTCAGATGGGGGTTTTTTGGTTTTTTAAACATTTATTAATTTTAATCTATCTGCCGTTTGAATAAAGGAAACGGACAATACTCAACAAACTTCAACAAACTTGGGTTTAAATGAAAGTCAAAATAACATAAAAACCTTTTTTTATTTTTTTACATAAATGCAATCTTGGTGTCAACATTCATTTATGAATAATCAGCACAAAACAAACATACTACAATAATTAACTAAAATTAACAGTCGCTTATATAAAACTATAAGGAGCATAATAATATTACTTCACTATCTATTCGTTAATCATCTAAGAATTAAAATAAAACTGGATCACTGTAGCTGGTAAATTTTTGACATGTTAAAATACCCGGCCGACGTACATACTGGATAAACATTTTTCATCTTTTTAGCACTGGGCTTCTTTTAACCAGTGAGAACAGTGATCTATCTTACTTTAAAACTTTAACAATAGTAAAGTTCCTTGTTACCTAATTCTATCCATAAACACTAAGTGACTAGTATTGAGTTTTATCCTTTTTCTGATACAGATTAGGATTCTGTACATGCAATAAATTTAATAAGTATCTCACATTTAAATTGGACAAGAACATAACTTATTCTAAACCTAAATTAATTCTTAAGCAGAATTTAGGCCCTGTTGTTGTTTAACTAAACTAATTGTTAAAATTCGAAAAAAGAATCGAAAATTTGACACATTTCCTTGAGATTTAACCATTAGTTAGTTTAACTACTGATCAAACAACAGGCCCTAAGTCTTAAAAATAAAATAGGACATACATTAATTAAGTACGCATTGAGTCCATTTTTACTTATTGTCTGTCCAATCTGCCGGGATAGCTTCTTTTACAAGTGCAGACTTCTTTTGAGCTTTTTTAAAATTAACTTTCATTTCCTGCTTATTTAAAAATTTAGAAACGTCATTGTTACCCTCAGATGGAAAATTTTCTTTCAAAATTTTCCCTTTCCACTCGGCTCACATATTTCTTGCACACACCAAAAAATTCACTGGCAGACATGGCCTCGATTAAATTCTGATAAGATAAAAACACTCTTTCTATACTTTCAACAACATCAACCGGGAAAATAGTCACAAAATCGTCCTCAAATTTCCTATTTTTCAAAATATAATTCGAATATTCCTCCAAAGTATGAAACTGTGTAGCATCTTCAACGCATAAAATAAATAATTTAAAGTAAGACAAGATTCTGCTAGGTTCGAATTTATCTATTGCCTCGTGATTTAACACAAATTTACCATCGACTTTTTCAACCACAATTTGTTTACCTATTATAGACAGTTCGTTGTAAAAAGTTTTAAGTATTCTTATATTATCATCAATCATGAAGTAAGGGTAGAATGTTGTTTCACAAATTTGAACACCCGAATCATCTACCTGATGCAAGAAATGAACGTAATCATTGATATTAATATCCTCGGACACTACGTCATCACATAACAGTATCAGTATCATCATGTCTTTGATCAAGTCCCGTCGCTTTCTAATTTGTTCCAAGTCCAAATCATAGTTTAAATACTGTAAGATTTCTATCATATGGTGTGCGACTCCGTGATACATTCTCAAACGTTCGTATGCGAAATGTTCGGGGTCCGACTTGAAGATGTCTGACGACAGTTCGACACAATACCACAAGGCCGTCGGCAACGATGTGTTGTGTGGAGGGTCTAAAGGCAGCGATGAGAGACCAATGTTACACACTGTGGTCTTAACTCGCCTCAGCATGTATTTCTTGAACTGTTCGACGACATTTCTGTCCATCCACTCCTTCTTTTCACATATTTTCCACAACACGAAATAAAATAAACCGATGTTGAACTTTATCTTAGTGAAGGAGAAATATGTCGCGGATATTATGTAGTCATTGTATGCGTCGAAGTCATCCGTGTCGGCCAGCACGATCCCACCTAGGAACGGTCGCAGCGTGCGAGGCTCCGTCCAAACAGGTCTCTCCAGTAATTCTTTGTAAACATTCAGGGTGTAGAAGTAACCGACGGAGTCGTTGAAATCGGGGTCGTTCAGTAAAAACAAAGGGCACTCCATCGTCGACCTGAATTTGGAGAAGCTTAACTTATCCAGCAGAATCGTTTCTGTGAACAATACCACTGGTATTCCTCTTTCGTCGCCTAAAATTATGTCCGGGAACACGATTTTTTGTTCCGTCCCGAAATTGACGACGGGCAGTTTTTCTTCAGGAACTTCTTCGCCGTATTGGATCTTGAATCTGAACGAGTCAAAGTCGTAAGATTTCTTTTTGCAGACGATGTAGTTTATCAAAGTAGAAATGGACTTATCTATGTCTTTTTTCAAATCGTACGATGGACTACTCAAGCTTTTGTACCAGTTTGTTTCCTTGAATACTTTTAAAAATGTGTTTTTATTCTTCGTTTCAAGATTAACAGACCCTGTTACTGAGGACAAACTGTTAAACAAACTATTTCTTAATTTTCCCAGCTGTTTTATTTCGATCGAAGCCGTAGCATCACGTTTTGATGAATTGAAGTATTTCGATTCGATGTAAGACTTAAGATTCTCCTTTTCTATAGAAAAATTATCGATTGTTATCGTGTTGTAGTTGAATTCTTGACAGAACTCAGTTTCGTCGTATATTTTATCATTGCAGTAAAAAACGCAGTGGCTTTTGAAGAATGCAGCAGGGACGAACTTGTCTATATTTCTGAACCTTCTGTTTATCGCATGGAAGCACACTTTCTCGTAGTTAACATTTACATTGAGCCGCAAACAGCAGCTTAAACTAGAAATGGCCTCGTGCATCACGCCATTGGTGATGATGTACAAAAGTTTTATTTTGTCATCTTCGCTAACGTTTTCTTTAATCCATTTTATAATGGTTTCTGGCAGCGTGTTTTCACCGTTGCCTTTCTGGCTCTTGTAATCATCAACGGTCGTCTCCTCGTCGACTTCCACACACTCGTGTCCCCAATGTAGGTAAACAACTTTTCGTTCTTCTGACGCACTTAATGTTTCCACTTCACTTTTAAACAGTTCAACAGTCGGTAAGGCATGTTCGTGGAAGTACTTATTGCCGTTCGTCAAAGACGAGTATTCTTTCGCGTAAATAAAATAATTCACCATGATTTATCTCTTATAAAAATGCGTTTGAGCGCTCAGCCTTCACGCGAGGCCTCGTAAAATAAGCCTGACGCGCTCACCGCCGCGACCGCGTTTTATATCGCCCGATTGCGCAATGTTATTGTTTACATTCGGCCGCATGTTTAGATTTGCATAGCGGGCTTCCCCATGAAATACCCTACCCAAAAATGCCTAACAACTCTCCTACATAGTTTTGGTTTTTAGTTTTTTATTTTGCTGGCTATGTGACCTGGGGCACGTTTTATAAAGCTACAAATTACAATTTACAAGCTACAAGTTTCATTAGACACAACCTCAACCAATGACGACCAGCCATTTGAGCAGTGTTGCCAGTTTAGACCTGTAAAATTGGAACTTGTAGCTTTATAAAACATGCCCCTGCCTTGGTGTCACCAAATGGTTCCTGTGGAAGACCAGCTCTGGCCTAAAAACCAGTAACATGCTGAGCAGGAACCATTTTGCTCCGTCTGGCACTGGTTCAGATGTTTTGTATTTTTGTTTTTGTTTGTTAATTTACTTATCTGTACTTGTGTTAGTTGTGAGCAAATAAATGTTTTTTCTTTCTTTCTTTCATAGAGAACATCTAAGAACTGGTCACAAAATATTTGCCAGCACCAGACATCGAAGCCGGTAGAGCTAACTGCGCAGGCAGAGTCACTAACACTGCCAAGGTCAACCGCGTCGTCTATTACGTAATGTAGGTAATGTTCGCAGACTAAAGCAGAAGGAGATAAAATTATACAAAACCTTTTTGCTTATTGGGTATGAGAACTCTTTAGAAAAAAAAAAGTAAACTGTCAATATTATTTTTGTAATAGAAGCTGTTTACGGGCATCAGTGCCTGCCCGGGTAAAATCGGGTGTGTAATGATCGGTATAACAACTTTTGATATATTTTCACTAGATACAACAACTTTTGATATAATTTCATAGAATATAATCACTCACGGGGCATAATAAACTTTGGATATAAAAACAAAGTAATATTTTCATGGTGTATAACGTTCTATAAGTATAATGTATGGTTGATATAACGGTTACCTTATATAATGAACGTACGATATAAGTATTATTGATATAAGGAGAGATGCTCCGAATATTCGTTTGGTATTCGGTATTCGGCGTATTCGGCATCTTTTTCACTATTTGTATTCGGTTGAATTATTCGGTTTTGGTGCCGAATATATTCGGTTCGAGTATTTCTATTTTCTTGGCTACACGACACGGTATAGAACTAGAAGACAAAACTACTTATGTAAGATTTATGTTATATTATAAGTCAAAGAAATCCTATGAAGAATGTGTTTTATAAAGCAAATAAAATGAACTTTTGTAACGTAATCGTGCGATGTTTTGAAGGAAAGTGATAGCGCGGTATGCGCGGGTGGCGGGCGGTGAGGTACGGCTCGCCAGTCATCTAGCCAGCAGCGACTCGTAGCGTACATGTTAGGACCTGTTTACGCGGCAAAACAATAAAATGGTAAACCGAATAATTCTGCCGAATATCCGGTTCGGTAAAGATTAAACCGAATAGTATTCATCCTTCATTCCTGTGTGGATTGCGTTCGAAGTGACACGATTTCAAATAAAAATGTTTTGAACTCCTGGGCCCGTATCATGGTCGCCTTTATCGCGGTGGATAGAGCAACCGTCACTCTCGCACTTACAAACTGGGGCACGTTTTATAAAGCTACAAGTTACAATTTTACAGGTCTAAACTGGCAACACTGCTCAAATGGCTGGTCGTCATTGGTCGAGGTTGTGTCAAATGAAAACTTGTAACCTGTCAATTGTATTTTGTAGCTTTATAAAACAGGCCCCTGGTCAGAAAGTGACAGATGCTTTATCAACGTCTATCCACATCGATAAACACGACCATAATAGGGCCGCTGAAAGCTTGTTTACATTCTTTATCTCGTCTCGTTGGCCTTACTATAGATACTAACGACTAGATGAACCACGCCGTCTACAACGTAATGTATATTTCGATTATCACCGCTATATTCGTGCTAACAAATAGATAAGTATCGTTAATTTTATCACCGCTACTTCCGGTTTTTTCACGGTCGGCGGCGGTGTTTCCCAACCAGTACCACGATATTTGTCAGTCTGCGCGCCAGCGACATTTGTCTATGGAAACTGTCGTTATCACTAGCTAGCTACGTTTTCGTGGTACGGGGGAGTGATGGGCGGTCGAGACGATAAAAGATTAGTCATGCCTGATATCTGGCAACGTCGCTTCGATATCGTGTTTATGTTTAAACTCGCTTATCAGGGAAATACAAACGAAAGTCGGAAATTTGTTTTAGCACATAAACAAAATATGAGGGGGTAATCCCAATTAAATTGAGTTAGTCCCAAATGTAGCTTTAGACTTGTATAATATGCGACCGCGATAAAGAAAATTATTATAAATAGTTTCATGTATAGAAAACAATTAATACTTAGGAACAAACACACGCGCTACACACTTTGTCCATTTTCACATCTCGTCCACATTCCCATCTCGTCTACATTCCCATTTCGTTCTCATTCCCATTGCGTTCACATTCCCATCTCGTCCATATTCCCATCTCGCCACATTCTTATCTCGTCCACATTCCCAATACCCACATGAACAACCGAGTGATCGAATTTATATCGAACAGCCCTACAGTCCTACGTTAGGTTGCAGACTAGTTAGGAATGCGGACGAGTTGGGAATGAGGATGAGTTGGGAATGAGGACGAGTTGGGAATGAGGACGAGTTGGGAACATGGACGAGATAGGAAGTGGACAATTTGGGATTGGTATGTGGACGAGTTGGGATGAGAATGTTAACGACATGGGAATATGGACAATGAGCGTTAATTTCGTTGAAACTTGTCAAAATTTAAATACCTATTCGGCTGACTATCCATATGGTTAACACACTTAACACGTTGCCAACCTTACAGACTAAACTGAAGTAAATGACAAAAATGACAGTTTTCTATGACTTCAATACCAAAAAAAAAAGGGGACAATGTCACACCAATTGACCTAATCCCAAACTAAGCTCTAGGCTTGTACTATGGGTACTAGACAACGATATAAATACTTATATAGAGAAATATATACTTAAATACATAGAAAACATCCATGACTCAGGAACAAACATTCGAGCTCATCACACAATCTGACCTTACCTGGATTTGAACCCAGGACCGCAAGCTTCGTAGGCAGGGTCACTAGCAACTAGGCCAGCGCGTCGTCAAACTTGACATTTAATTTGACATCTTGACGAGATGCAAGGAAAGTCAGCAATAACGCGTAAATGTCTACAAACTATACTAATATTTTAAATAGATAAGCATATTTTCGCTAAAAGAAAGTTTCATTATATTTTATCCTGGAAATAAGAACATATGCGGCGTGTGTACCTGCGTTGGCTATTTCTGCTGTGTTTACATACTTTGTCTCTATAGGTGATAAGTTGATAACCTTCTTTTTGTTATGTAATTTACACCCGTATTCACAAACGTTACTATGAGATCTCACAGTGCTCACGAACGCGTCAAAAAGGACCAATCACCAAGCTGTGTTGAACGCAGTGCGTTTACTCAGTGAAGGATCCCTTAAGTATTGTTTGTGAATACGGGTGTTAATGTCTTGTTTTTTAAGCTGTTACATCTCCAATAAATCATAAATAAATAAATAATAATTTCGTAATTTCACTCCTCTAAACACATATTAAAATACATTACGCAATATGCCTTCCCGCAGGCGTGTTAGGTTTAGAACAAACATTATGAAACATTACGCAACCGGGTTACAACATACAAACTCGTACTTTACACGGGAAATCCTACCAACACGGCTATATAAAGATAGCGTAGGGGTCCACTCGCATACATATTTTTACGCATAATAATCATTACGCATACAAATCGATTGTCATAAAACGGTTTTTACAATAGAAAGGGTTTTATTTTAATTATTATTAAAAACTAACCTAACCTAACCTCATCTACACAATAGACGTTTATTAAATTTTGCAATGTCATCCTAAAAGGGTGTTATGAAGATCGATTTTTATGCGTAATGATTACTATGCGTAAAAAAATTATGCGAGTAGATAGGCCCCCATAAAGATAGTATGAATGTAAAAAACCGGTCAAGCGCGAGTCGGAATCGCCCACCGAGTGTTCCGTACCGCCACACAGTAGGTATTATTATAGTCCGATTTCAATTCAATTTTTTAAATCGAATGAGGACGAGCCTTTTTAAAACTTGAGCATTTTTAAAAGTTGTTGTTTTATTCAGGGTTTGTACTGTAATCCTACCTGACGCTTGTATGTTTTAAGGTTTTCAAGATATAATAAAAACAAAAATTTGGCGTTATCTAAGAAAAGGGACCTTATTGTCGGGGCTCCCGCCATTGTTAACGATGCCCCGATATAAATAAGTCGCGTGACGCAGTGCAGCGTAAGCGCCATCGACAATAAGGTCCCTTTTCATAGATATCGCCACAAATAAGTTAAAAAAAAAACGTATTGGCAAATATTTGCAGCCACTATTTATGCTTCCTTAATAAGTTTCTTGCGGCGTTTCTTCTCAGCAGTGGTGTCCTCTTGGGAAGCGCCGGTAGATTCTTGACGTGTAAAAGTACCCGCGCGGCTTATTTACTGAATAAATGTCTTTTATCTTTTTAAATAATGGAAAGCAATCTTTAAAAAACCTCGACTGCATTTTTTTATATTGTCTTCAACATAATGTTATGATTATTTTTATCCTCATTACTTTGAATAAAATATTATAGCCTATGTCACTCACGACACCTCACTCTTCAAAATCGTCCGAGCCTCCTGTATTCTATTACTTATTTGTATTTATGTTGACGACTTCATCGTAATCTCATATTTTTCGCATCGCAATTTATTTTGTAATATTATATTAACGATTAAATAAACTTAACTAAACCAAAATAACCATTATAAAATAGCTTTAGGCCGAACCAATACATTTGTGAGAACACAAACTGAATCAAAATATGTTTCCACATGGTCATGATAAAGAATACATTGCGCAATCCACAACGGGTGATATAAAAGGCCGCCGCTACGGCGAGCGCGCCATTCTGTCTTTACGCATCTTCGCGAAAAGACAGGCGCTTGAGATTAAATAAAGACTAAACATGGTGAATTATTTTATTTACGCGAAAGACTACTCTGGATCGACGAACGGCGCTGGATACTACCACGTGCATGCCCTACCAACTGTTGAACTGTTCAAAAAAGACGTGCAAACAATAAATGCGTCAGAAGAAGGAAAAATAATTTATCTACACTGGGGACATGAGTGTGTGGAAGTTGACGAGAAGACTACTATAAATGAATACAAGAACTATAACGGCGATGGCCGAGACACGCGACCAGAAACCATTATAGAATGGATAAAACAAAACATCAGCGTGGATGACAAAATAAAACTGTTGTACATCATCACCGATGGCATGATAAACGGTGACAGTTTTAACAAATGCTTGCGACTCAACGAAGACGTGAGCTACGAAAAGGTGTACTTCCATGGGATCAACTATCTTATCGACCGCATAGACTTATCCGTCGCTTCGTCATTCTTGAAAAGCCACTGCATTATTTACCGTAACAACGAAAAATTCGACGAAACCGACATCTCTCGGGAATTCGACTACACCACAATAACCATCGATAATTTTTCTACAGAAAAGGAGAATCTCAAGTCTTACATCAGAGTGAAATACTTGAACTCGTCGAAACATAACGCTACGGCACTGATCGAAATTGAACAGCTGACAAAATTAAGAAATAGATTATTTAAGAGCTTGTCTTCAGGTTCGAAGGCTCTCAATCTCGAAACGACGGATAAAAACACATTTATACAAGCATTCAAGCAAACAAACTGGTACAAAAACTTGTGTTATCCGTCGTACAATTTGAAACAAGAGATAGAAAAGTCGATTTCTACTTTGATAAACTACATCGTCTGCGAAAAGAAGTCTTACGCCTTTGACGCGTTGAAATTCGACATGAAATACAGCGAAGAGGTGCCCGAAGAAGAATTTGTCGACGTCAATTTCGCAAAGCATCGGGAAATCGAGTTCCCCGACGTCATTTTAGGCGATGAGAAAGGGATACCAGTGATCTTGTTCACAGAAGTCAATCTGCTGGATAAGATTATTTTCAAAACGTCGGAATCGGACACGCCAACGCCGGCGAGCTTCTCCAAATTCAAATCGACGATGGAGTGTCCTTTGTTTTTCTTGAACGACCCCGATCTCAACGACTCCGTCGGCTACTTTTACACCGTGATCGTGTACAAACAATTACTAGAGAAAACGCCAAAGACGGAACCTCGTACACAGCGACCGATCCAAGGCGGACTCGTGCTGGTCGACACGGATGACTTCGACGCATACAACGACTACATAATATCCGCAACATATTTCAACTTCAGAAAGGTAAAATACAACATCGGTTTATTTTATTTCGTGTTGTGGAAAATATGCGAAAAGAAGGAGTGGATGGACAGAAATGTCGTCGAACAGTTCAAGAAATACATGCTGCGGCGAGTTGAGACCACGGTGTGTAAGATTGCACTCTCATCGCTGCCCTTAGACCCTCCAGCCAACACATCATTGCCGACGGCCCTGTGGTACTGTGTGGAACTGTCCTCAGATATTTTTAAGTCAGATCCTGATCATTTCGCACACGAACGTTTAAGAATGTATCACGGTGTCGCATCGCATATGATAGAAATCCTCAAGCACTTACAATATAATTTGGACATGGAAACCATCAGAAAACGACGGGATCTGATCAAACACGTGATGATATTGAAGAAAATACCAACGCGAAAGGACAAAGTGTACTATTTGTTGGAAAACATATTTGAAAATGAAAACGGTATTCTTGTTAGTAAATTTAAGAATCAGGGTAACGTAAGGAAACTTAATTATTTGAATTTGCATCACAAAGAAATGTTAAGTGATGACGTAGTATCCGAGGACATTAATATCAATGATTACGTTTATTTCTTGCATCAGATAGATGATTCGGGTGTTCAAATTTGTGAAACGACACTCCGCCCTTATTTCATGATCGATGAAAACAAATCGTTTTACAGTGAACTGTATGAAACAGGCAAACAAGTTGTGGTTGATAAAGTCGATGGTATATTTGTGATTAACTATAAAGCAATGGATAAGTTTGAGTATAGCAGAATCTTGTCATATTATAATTTGTTTCTGAATTGTGTTAAAGATACCGAAAAGTATCCTTCATTGGAAGAGTTTACGGATTATATTTTGAAGAAGAGGAAATTCAGGGAGGAATTAGTGACTATTTTCCCGGTAGGTGTTGTTACAAGTATAGAAAGCGCATTTTCAGGTTATCAGAACCTGATTCAGAATAAGACTGCGAGTGAGTTTATATCTGAAAGTAAGAAGTATATAAACCGAGCGCAAAGAGTAAAGGCAGAAAGGAAAAGGAAATTTGAGGATGACAAAGACATTCTTGAATTTATTAATAAGGAGGAAATGAAAGTTAATTTCAAGAAGATTAAAATACAAAAGGCTCCAAAAGTACACAAAGGTTCTGCGCTGAAGTGCAAAAGAGAGAGAAGGATATCAAAGGAGAAAAAGAAAACAAAAAAAAAGCACAACAAAGGTGAAAAAAGAACACAGCGCTAGATTGTTGGAATTTATCATATGTATAACTACTTCTACTATCGAATATTATTATTATAACTAGGTATAAGCAAACGGTAAGTTTGTATAATTATCTATAAGAAATTTATGTTCTAAGATTGCATTTATTCATGAACAAAAATAAAGATCTTTTAAGTTATTTTGACTTTTATTTAAACCTACAAAAATCGACGTCAATATTTATGTGATTTAAAAACAACTAAGTATATGATCTATGCGGCAAATTTTGACGACCTATTATAGATGGCTTTAATGTTCATTCAATTTGTCCAATGGGTAAAAATTTATAATAACATAAGTCAGGGACAGGTCTCATAATTTTGGCGTACCTCAAGGCAGTGTACTTGGACCTACCTTATTCTTGGTTTAAGTTAATGACTTGTGTATAATTAAGTTATTTCCAAGTCATGACTTATGCAATGACACCGCCTTTCTTCTTTATGCATGGGACTTGAGAACCTTCACGAAAGCGGTAATAGGATGGATAACAAGTAATCTACTGACGATCAAACTATGTTTATTATTTATCACTTTCAAGACAGCAAAAACGCATGAATAATCGACCAGACTTCTCGGAATACAACTCCTAAGCCCACCATACAAAGAAATTCACCAGCGGAATATAAACCTATTGTGAATACCATAGTGTTAACTTTCTAATTCGATTGACAGTCATAAATACAAAGGAAAATCCACTTTATCGGATGGATCTTTATTCTAAGGCCCGAGAAAAATTCAATTATTTGTACATAATTCGGGAGGTTAAGAAACTTGCAAGAATACGCGAGCCTTGTTTCCGTTAGTGCAATGTATTTGGTACTTAATCCTTTATACTTACAATACCATTTTCATGAACGTAAGTGTAAAAACCAATTCAAAAACAGCACAGCTCAGATACGTACCGCTTTTAGTTTCAGTAGTTGTTAATAACTTATCTTATTCAACTACTTATAATAAAACAAGCGCGTTGAACAAGCTTATCTCTTTTTTCACCGGTATAATAATTATTTGTCAAAGATTGACGGAGTTCTCCGATGTTTTTCTTTCATCCCCAGCATGGGTTTATGTACTTGTAGGAAACGACATTGGTAGATGATCACTACAGGGGTTCAAACTTGGTACTTTACGATCGAGTCGACAGCCTAAGCGACAAAGGCCACAATAAGTATTGAATATTAACCATATACTATTTCATACCTTTTAAAAATATTGAATCAGTTTGGACTAGTGAGATAGAAACTTAAATTAATCATATAGATACGTTGTAGCCATACAAAAAAAAAACCCAAAATTTGTAATAAACAGATCACTGTAAACTCCTTCTGTTCCCAAACATATATTCATATACTTCAAAAATATATATGTTACGTGTAAAACATAAAAAATAATTTTATCATGTACTTACCTTGTATATTAGACACAATAAATAGGTTTTTTCCGGCCTTTTTGAAAACACTACGCCCGTCTCATAAAGGAGGCCACCGTAGCGGTCCGGAAATACCAACCCAATAATTCTACAAAACTGTAACGCGCGGTAAAGTGTCTGAGTATGAGACCGAACTACTGGCAGTAACCCCATTAAAATTTCTTAAGGGTCAAAATTCAACAATAGCACAGAGTGACATCACAGATTTCTATTGCATACTAAACTCCATAAATATTTGCTATTAGACACTGCTAGTTTTAATATTTAAAATGTTCATACTAATAATAGATATAAGTCTCAACTAACAAAAGCACTAGCAAGTGAGAATATATTTGTGTTTCATAGACAACGAGAACTGCCGATAGCTATTAAACCTTTTTAACACAAACGACGGATATCCTTCATGGTTGCCAACGCAAAATAGACCTGAGTCTATGAGGCAAAGTTGAAATTTACTCTAGCTGGCGTGTTAGTTATAATAAATAAATTTGCAATAAATAAATTTGAATTTGAATTTGAATAGTTACGTCTTTTGCTCACTAGTTGAAACTGATTTGATCTGTCGCTATACGTTGAACTCGGAATATACAATCTGTGGTAAAAGCAATGGACTCACCCCCAGGCAGTCAACCAGAGCGACGGGCAGCAGCGTGTCCACCTGCCCGATGTCCTTGGAGAAGCGGTTGAGAATCCGGCCGGAGGGGTTGTGGTGGAAGAACCACATCGGCGCGTTGGTCACTCCCCTATGAAAAACACAATAGTACAGTAAAAAACAACTGATATGGCTTACCGATGTACCTGCGCAGACGACATATTTTCGAAGCGCGGGAACCCATCACGCGTTGCGCGTCTGTATTCTGTGCTATTATTGGTTATTAGAGGCGCCATGTTGACGCGCGCTCGCGTGTCATTCAGTCAGCCGTGAGTGAGATGGAAAAAATAGATGCAATTTAATTTGCACTTTATAACTATTACGTACAAGTCTGATCGTGGGTTTTAATCGTGCTTTCGGGAATCATCGGAATCGTTGGTCGTGTCTGCGCGAACGAAGATTCACGACACGCCATATTAATTGGGTTCTACTGTACATTATTGCCTAGTCAGGGAAGTAAGCAATTTCGGGACGAGTATTGGTTTAAAAATACGAAGTCCGCAATTGCTGTTCCTGCCATGGCAAATATAGTGTTTTTCTCAAAAATCGCAAGAGAAAATTTGTGTTGGAGTAAAATCTTCATCGCTTGAACTCATTTTTTGAATTGCATACAAACATAAACTTCACGTGAAAAAACCATCACTCTTTACCGCGTTTTTGTTTATGACAAGGAGAAACGCAAGCTTTGTTTAAAAAAAACACAAGCTATTCCAGACACAGATAAAAAAGTTATGTTTCCAATAAAATATGGATGAATAAGACTTGTGCCCTCATTTTATTATGGCCCTTTTCACTTTTTAAAAAGTTACAAGCTAAATTAGTAATGGAATTTGTATGCAACATTGCTGGTTTATGTAGCGAGCACGTATTGTTTTTTTTTTAATTTGATAACTGTCAGTAAACTACGTACTTCGCGTCTCAATATTTAGATAAACACTTTATTAAACAGTTGTATATTTGTTGAATGTATATGTACGTTGTGTATGTATTTAATATATCCCTAAGTATTGGTACTATTATTAATATTAGACGTTAAAAGATTGTTTGGGAACATCCTTATTTCAGATTCAGATGCCGATGATCACCCCTATTCAGATTCAGATGCCGATGAGTGCCGCGCACGTGCCCGCACTCAGTCAGTCAGAGTTGTATTATGTATAGATATCTCACCGGAACATCGTGTCGTGCAGCGACACAGACGCCCGGATGCACGTGTTGTAGAACACGACGAGCTTGTTCCACGTGAAGAATATGCAGATGCCGATGAGTGCCGCGTACACGTGCCCGCACTCAGTCAGTCAGAGTTGTATTATGTATAGATATCTCACCGGAACATCGTGTCGTGCAGCGACACCGACGCCCGGATGCACGTGTTGTAGAACACGACGAGCTTGTTCCACGTGAAGAATATGCAGATGCCGATGAGTGCCGCGTACACGTAAACGCACTGTTCCCGTGTTAAATGGAACGTGTTGCCTTGTACTTGTGTGAAGTCTGGAAATAACAAGATCTGATTAATATAATACCTATTTACCTAAAGTCGCCATCAACAGAACTTACAAGCCTTACTAACCTTTAAGGCAACATTTCTTCGTAAATTTTTACACCTTCCTCAATCGATTCTAATGATTCTGATTAAAAAATACATTTGTCCCATCACTAGTTAACTCATCGAACCATAAACAATGTCAATATGGCGCTTTGTTTACATCGTTGCCAAGTTCTTTTGATGGCGACTTTAGAAAGGTTTTTTTCAACGTATTTTTATTTTAGTTGTATCTTAAAAACGGTAAAAAATAGAAGCGTCGAATTTGGTAGGATTATATTACGAACCCTGAAGAAAAACAACAAATACAAAAAACTGTTAAGTGTGAGTAGGACTCTCGGTGATTCGATTCGAAATTGAATTCAAATCGGAATATAATACACACATCAAAAGTGCCTAGGGATATTTTTTATCCATAGACAGTTTTGAACATTTCAATATAGGCATATTACTACTGAGTCGAAACATCAAATTTGTCTAGGGATTCTGAGTATCCCAAGACTTTTGTGATGTGTGTAGCTACTGTGCAGTACGGAACCCTCACCGCGCGAGTCCGACTCGCACTTGACCGTTTTTTTTTAGTTGGTAAATCTTACCAGGAGGAACCGCGCTGCTGCTATTCCTCTGAGCCGCTGCTGCAGCGCTGTTGGCTTCTTCCATGTTCACCCTGTATAAAAAATACAGTCAATAACTGAACAGAAATACAGGTCGATTCACAACAGCTGGCACGAATGGATTGAATGAGTGAACGAAAGTATACAAGTGTGTAAAATAACAACAGGTTTTCGGTTTGAAATTCGAACATCGGTTCAATGGACGGCACTCACACAATGATAGGGTGACATTACTTTCGTTCAATCCGTTCGTGCCAACTCTTGTGAATCGACCTGTAAGTATTTTCCCTTATTTTTAACCTTGGACACAAACATACACACGAGCAGAGGAGTTGAATAAGCTTAATGCGTGTATCTGCGTGTCTGTTTGTCTGCCGCGATTTGTTTAACTTCGTAAGGCCCACCATAATGCAAACAGGGAGGTTTTTGTGAGTGGGACTTTGAATCTACCATCAAAGCAATAAAGTTCAATTACGTTTGTTCGATAATGCCATTTGCAGTTGATGAACATAGGAAAATAAACCTTATTCTTGTTGCAACACAGTTCAAATCAAATTGCCTTGATTATATACATCCTAATGTAAAAGAAGATGTAGTGACTAAGATTGAAAAGGGCATGCTTCGATGGTTCGGTCATTTGGAAAGGATAGATGAAAGAAGATTGACGAAAGAGATATACAGAGCGAAAGTGAGTGGAAGGGTCGGAAGGGGCCGCCCTAGGCGTACTTTTTCGAATCAAATCGGAGAAATACTGGAAAAGGGCCGAATTTTAAGTACCCGAAACCGACGTGCGTGCATGACTCGATGTATGAATGTGGAAGAAGCGAAAGAGATTTGTCAAGATCGTAGCAGGTGGAAAGAAGTGGTCTCTGCCTACCCCTCTGGGAAACAGGCGTGATTTAATGTATGTATGTATGTATGTATGTACATCCTATTGCACAATGGGCCTTATACGAGGTTAAACAGAAAGTTAGTTTAATCCTGGTGTTCCTTGAAGCCAAACAAGCGTAATTTTTTCGTAATTTCTGCTACATTTGGTTTCATACAAACTCCTGTTTGGTTCACACGGCGACGCAAAATGATTGGTTGGTTGGTTTTGTATGAAGCAGAAATTACAATAGTCCCCCGTGTGGTTTCCGGGTTAGAATAGTGCCATTCCATTTCTTCCCGTGGATGTCGTAAGAAGCAACTAAGGAAATAAAGGCTTGTAATACTGTTACGCGATGGGCTTGCAACCTGTCACAGAGCAGAGTATTAACTCTGGTAAACATCTTAGCCTAAATTGTGCAAAATGTTGTAAATGTCATAAAATGTAGCTCTGCCTACCCCACTTAGGGATTACAGGCGTGAAGGTACGTATGTATGTATGTAAA
Organism: Acleris cristana; assembly: GCA_948252455.1. Lineage (NCBI taxonomy): Eukaryota > Metazoa > Arthropoda > Insecta > Lepidoptera > Tortricidae > Acleris > Acleris cristana. Next base: position 2,288,230 of record OX411801.1, read on the forward strand.
TTACAAAAAAATCAAACCCAAAAAAAAACGCTCGTATGGTTTCACCCTTATCGCCCTCGCTCTTCTCTGGATTAAATTCGAGATATCCTTTCTAGGTTCAGGGTTTCTCCAAGCCAAATAATATTAAAATCGGTTCAACTGCTTAAAATAACAAACAAACATAGTTTCTTTTGTATTTATATAAGTACTTATAATCAAATGACTAAGTATTATGTCGGTGGTTTCTTAGTAAGCTTATTAGGTACCTGAAAAAAAACGCACCGCTACCGCTGTTGGTGTGAACATGCGGTACAATATACTACTATTACTAACCATTCCTTGAGCCACACGTCAGTCGACGAGTAGAACAGCTGCGCCAGTATGAACAGCGTGAAGAGAAGCGACATAGACATCGCCCCGCCGCCGCTCTTGATGTAGGCTATATACACGCTGTTGTCCACGGAACCTTTGTTTTGTACTTCACCTGAAAAAAATATGAGTTGATTACAAATAACATAACGCACACCAGTTTAAAATACATTTAATATACATGGCTCGGTTAAAATTACAGTTTTGAGTTAGGCAAAACTTAGTGTCAACTTGTTGTCATTTAATGTCAGTGTTGAAACTTTATGATGACAAGCACAGGAGCAGTGAATCGTAACGCACGCTCACGCTTGACCGAAGAATTGAAGGGCTCCGTCACACTCTTTCTCCATTCGTAACCAAGGCGAGAGAAAAGGACAGAACTAATAGTATTCGATCCTCGATTTTGGTGCAGAGCCCACTTAAGAATCAGAAACTTTTACATTGGTTTAACGTTAATTAGTGATTAAATTTTATAATTGATTATCTTCTGAACGATACGAGTTCGTACACTAGTTTCTTGGAGGAATTAACTTTATTTGATCTAATTTATGCTCCCTTAAAATTAATCCAAATAAAAAAAAAACACGGTGTAGATCCAGTCAGTATTAGCTCTTACCCTCGTAAGCAGGATCTAGGTTGTTATCCAAGTCTAGATTGAACGAGAGCTGAGATGCCTCCGACATTGACCGTTGCGACCGCAGCTTATGACTGTGCTCCTGTAATAATATAAATTAGGTTAAAACCAAAATAACATGGTCTGTATTGTATATATCTTCGTATTGATAAAGGGGTCATACTGGACTGGTGACAGTTTATTATTAAAGTAACTAACATCCGTCTTCACAAACAATACTTAAGGGTACCTTCACTGAGTAAACGCACTGCGTTCAATACAGCTTTGTGATTGGTCCTTCTTGACCGACCTTTTGTTTATGAGACGATTTGAACCCTGTGCGTTTGTGAGCTCTGTGAGACCTCATAGTGACGTTTGTGAATACGGTTGTAAAAGAGTTCAATGACGCCGACTTCGTTTTTTATATACTAGTGACAATTTGTATGACCTTGCAAACATAGAAAAATACTTAAATCATACCATACTTCTAATCGTACAGTCGCGAGCTTTAATTTAGTACCCACCTTAGGTCCAAAGTCAATCTGGCATTCTACAACAATAAGGTTGAGTTTCCTTAAAGTTACAAATGACTTGACATCACTTATGACATTGACGACTTCAAGCATATTTTTCTTGAAATGGGTCCCAAATTAACGCTCGTGACCGTACAAATTCTTATTCCTCGGTTATAATCTTATGTTAAAAAGATGAAAAAAAAAACACAAAAAATCACGACAAAGCACAACGAAATATTTTAGCTAAAATATACTTTGTAATTGGGTCATACACACTCGAAAAAAACAAAAGTTGTCGTTCCTGTGTGGTTAGAAATTAAAAGGCTTGTGTGCCTGTATTATCTGATAGGACTAAAGAAGACCTGACGCCGTTTATGCTGATATAGGTTCAGCTAGAAAATTAGGCCTTAAAAACGTTAACTTCGAGTATGTCCACAGGAAAAACGATTAACTAAATCTGTGTATGACTTGCTAAAAACATTTGGCAGTTCTAAAATAAATGAACAAAATAAACAAAAAACTACGTAACGCTTCAACATCAACGGTTACTCTTGGATTGGGTTATCCCATAATTTTATAATGTACGGTGATTCAAAAACCATTTCGAGAAAAAGGGTTGTAGAACCATTCCCTGTTTTCAGATTATTTTACAAAATTAGTATTAAATAGTTATTTTAAATGTATCATTTGACATTATTTGACCTCTAATGTACTCAGGTCACGATCTTGATTGGTAATTTGTATCTAATCTGTGATCAACCGTAGTACTGCATATAATATGAGTCCGAAATGCATTAAAATATACAATATTGTATATCGAATTTTGTCTTACTTATTTAGTTTAAAGCTTCAATTCAATTAGTCTATTTTATCGAAAAAAAATATATAATAATTAGTTGTTATTTTTTTTGGGATAACCCAATTACTATTTTGAAAAAACAACCAACTAAATAAATAAACTAAAAAAACAATCGAGTTAAACATACACTTCTTTTATTTTCCGCTTTGGCGTTATCTGTCGATGCGACAACGTTGAATACCTTAGGAATTAAATCAAAATAAATGAATAAATATGCGCGGGACACGGGACGATGGTAGATGGTCAAAGAAAGCCTGTATTTTACTGACTAAAACCAAATCCCTTTTGACATGTATTGTTTTTAGCTCCGCCATTACTGTCAAGTAAATAAATCATAACGTTGACGATCCGATAACAGGTCAAAAGAATAGTTTGACCCAATAGAATAGAGGCCCAGTGGACACGTAGGTTTAGGTTACGTTAGATCTTCAGCAGCCCGGAAATAGGAGCTCCGCGGTAGTCGTCGACAATGCTAAACTCGCATTTGGTTCAGAAAAAATGTACAGTCGAGTTCATAAATATATACACTTTAGTACTTGTCACTTTAATCGTTGTGACAATTCATATAATGGCTGTTTAAACATGACAACCTGTCCTTTGACGCTGACCTACCTATGCGTCAGCCATTCTAATTTAGATTTTGAATTTAAATTTTAGAGGCAAACATTTAAAAATTCGAATTTTAATGCTTCAATTAAAATCTGTCAGGTACACTACAGGTTAAATAGACACGGAACTAAAGTGTATACATATTTATGAACCCGACTGTACAGAAATGCCACGCAAAAAAAAAATGCGATAGGTGATGACGATGTCACATACGCGGAGTCCGTTCATTTGACCGAAATACGTTTGGCCGAACGAGTCGTTTGGCAACTGTTTCATTTCCCAACCCGCTTAAGCCGCGTATCCACCAAGCGCACGCGCTCGCGCGGCAGCCTCGCGAGCCAAATGCTCGGTCCGTGTGGACGTGCCTCAGGACTCGTTGCCTCGGCAACGTGCGCACGAACAGTCCTGAGGCACGTCCACACGGACCGAGCATTTGGCTTTGGCGTGCGCTTGGTGGATACGCGGCTTTATATTTCTGTAACTGTAAATATTTCAGTATTTATTTTTGTACCATTGTGTAGACCCTATAGGTTAGGTTAGGTTAGTTTTTATAAAAAATCTGAAATATTTACAGTTACAGAAATATAAGCGGGTTGGGAAATGAAGCAGTTGCCAAACGACTCATTCGGTCAAACGTATTTCGGTGAAACATTAGTGAACCCAAATACGCTCACAAGACAATTCTAGACTTACCACTGTCTCCTGATTTTCGTAGGAAACATTTTGCTTGTCTCTCCTCTCATCGTTCATCTCGAGGAGGGCGTCGAACTCTTGGACGCCATTTTGAAGCTCACGATACGTGCCCTGGGCAACGATCTGAAAGAAATAAATACTTATCAGGGGAAAATGTCACAACATATTGACCTATTCCCGCACAAAGGTGGTTTAAAAATAAGAAATTGTTATTTAAGATACCTGTTATATTATAAAATAAGTGTTTTAAAAATATCCGCCTTCAAAGACGCAAAAAGGTCAGTCAAACTGAAGGCTTTTAAACTATATCGAAAAAACAACGATAGATGGCGTCAGCATACCCTCCGAGTATGAAAAAGTAAGCGATCACTAATTTCGTGGATCTTAAGTAGGTTCTTGGTGGCATAATTGGTAATGCGCCTGCATCGGCCCGGAGAGCCAGAGATGTAGGTTCGAATCCTGCCTAAGACCGACGAATTTTTTTTTCGCTTTAATATAGTTTGAATTCACAGAACAGAAAAAACAGTTTTTTCTATTCCGTGTTTGAATTAAATACAGACGTTTCCGTTAAAATAAAAAAATGTGAAGGCTTTTAGTTAAAAATATTGTGGGACGCCGAGTTCAGTTTGACCTACAATTTCTTCCCTCAATTCCTCAAGGACCCCTCAGATACCGATTTGATAGCAATGGGACCACCTCGGAAGTATACACTATCAAACAAAACAATACTTCAACCTTCTTTTTTAGGGTTTTGTACCCCAAGGGTCCTCAACCGCGATAGCTAGACAGTTGAAATTTTCACAAGTATGTAGTTCTGTTGCCGCTATAACAACAAATACCAAAAAAAGTGGTGCTCCCATTTTGCCGTTTTTTTGCTCGATAATGTTACGGAAGTCCAACTCGCTCTGGCCGGTTTTTTTACCTTGCTGGAGCGCATGACGCACACGTTGTGCGCGTGGCGCGCGTAGATCGCGTGGTGCGTCACCAGGACTGTGGCCTTGTCGCGCAGGAAGCCGCGGATGCACTCCTCGTAGATGGCCTGCGCCACCTGCGACGTACACACATTTGTTGGTACCAAACATACAGTAAGTATTTATATATTTATTTAAACTAGTATGAGTATGATTCGAGTTAAATATGAATGTCAACTCTATGGTTCGCTTTAGTGGGTTATGAGCGGGATGCTTAAAATGCAAGATGCCTATCGAGTAGGACGTCTCAAAAGCAAGATGCCTACCGAGCAGGACGTCTAAAAAGCAAGATGCCTAGCAAGCAGGATGCCAAACAAGCAATTTATAACTAGGTTGAAAAAGGTAGGTAGGTTTAGATTATGTTAGTTTTGCAGCAGTCCCGGAGGGCCAAAGAAATAGGAGCTCTGTCGAAATTCTGCTAATAAGAAATATTGATTTTAGATGATCTAACAAATCATTATACTTTTCAGGCAACTCGCTCGGTAGTCATTATAGTTGTTAGGCATCATGCTTGTTAGTCATCTTGCTTTGTAGGTAACTCGCTTTGTAGGCATAATACTTAGGCATCTTGTTTTGTAGGCAACTCGCTCAAAATCGGCATTAGTCTTAGGTAAGGGTCCGTTCACACAGACCGGCTCGGAGACAGCAGATTTTTTATCACGTTGTAAACAGAGTTTTGAGTAAATGTAATAAGGTTTATTTTTATATGTGCACTTTTCGTCAATTCTTAATGACAAAAGAAGTGCACATGCAAAAATAAACCTTATTACTTAAAACTCTGTTTCCAACGTGAAAAAATCTGCTCTCCTCTCGGAGCCGGTCTGGATGATGGTAATTTTCAAAAATATTGTACACAATTCAAGGCCTTTTGGAAACAGAACCACGATCGCATCCTTTATGTAACGAAAGTTAGTCATACAAACTATATGGGTAACTTTCGTTACGCAACGGAATCAGTTAAGATTTGTTTTAACTAAAGCCTTTAACTATGTAAAAAAAGGCCCCGTGAACGGACCCTTAAGGACGGTACGGATTTTACAATCTTAAAACGATATTAAATCATGTACACAGTATTTAAAGTCTATATTTACTGAGCCGCACACAGCAGCTTGACGGCGGGCGTCTTCCGCGACGCGCGATCGGAGCCGTAAGTATGCTGCGACACGCGATCGGCCCCGTTCGGTTGCGATCGGCCCCGTTCGCTTGTCGTCGTGTGCGATCGGAACCTTTCGGCCGTGACCGGACGAGCCCACTCATTCTCGAAAGTGCACTCAAACACGTGGTAGGAACGAAACTATTTGACTGAGTGCGGTTACGTTCGCAAGCAACCGTACGGTGCCGATCGTGTGAGTCGACATCCTGTCGACCGCGAACGGCTGTTACCGCCCGATCGTATGCGTCGACATGCTGCCGGACACGATCGGTGGTCGCCGCATCCGTTCGTATTCCTTCCGTTCCAATCCGTTGCGGGCCGTTTGGTGGAAATCATCCTTTACCGTACTATGAAAACTCCGAACCTTGATTATTATAATAATACATAATTTAGTTTGGATGGCTACCTTAGCGTCGACTGCGGCGAGGGGGTCGTCCAGCAGATAGACGTCTGCGTGTTGGTACACGCACCGAGCCAAGGAAATCCTGGCGCGCTGCCCGCCGGATAGAGAAGCTCCTGGAAAATGTTGAGAGCATCGAGGTACGATACGACTAATTGGACTTTGACACTCGGCAATACTCGACATTCATCGGGGGAGATCGGAAGTGCAAATGACACGAGACACATTGCTGCATATTTAGAATATCATAGTGTGCACTTAACAGTCTAAAACAGTAATGTAGATCATCTGCCAAAATGACTTTTTTTTTCATTAGACCTATGAATAACACAGATGTGGCTCGATTAAATTATTACACCGCATTACTAAAAACACAAAATATTAAATTAGTCAATGTAAATTAAAGATTTATTTCCAAGCAAATTCCTTTGATTTTGAAAGCTAACCCGTCACATTATATCATAAAAAGTTTCTATACTTCGGTTGAGGTTTTATTATTAATTATACTAAAAAGGTTTGAATATTTTATGTGAGTAAATTCTAACTAAGTAACTATTATTGCACGGAAATTTTCACGCGTGAACTTTATTTCTGTTATGACGTGTCAACTTTAAACCAACATAGTTTTTGTTTTTTAAACGTTTTTCTTAACTGTGTGAATGTCATTAGTCATTAAAATTCCAACAGGCCATTATTCAAATTCCAAAAATGTTTTTATTGTCAATTCGAAGTATTCTATTCCCGATCATTTCAGTGAGCGAAAAAATCAAACCGGCGTTAAAAAGCCGAAGAATCACTGTCGAACCATTTACCGTATCTCAGGCACGTGAAGTTCGTTCAATCATTAATTCATTCATTAATTCGTTCATTCATTCACACAGAACAGAAAAAACAGTGGAAGTGTCAAGTGGGCGTGTAACGTGTGGCACGGTTATGCGGAGTTCCGCGCAACCTACCATACTTTAGCCGCGGTCGCTTATTTCGATATTTCAATATTTCGATATTTCTAAAATAGGAAATAAATCCAAAAGCATGCCTTAAGGCCCATTTAGATGGTACGAGTTTCTCGCCCATTTTGGGGCGAGAAATCGTATGACATTATCGTATGCAATAATCGCAGGGCGAGAATCGTATAAAAATGGTTACATTAAGCGAGAAATAAAAACTCGTTTACGATGATGTCATTCGATACTCGTACGGAGATTATCGCCAGGCGACATAGTTTACACGAGACGCTGCATTCTACGGAGATATTTGCTGACGATGTCTCGACTCATCTAAACTGGTTCTCGTATGACATTTTTTCACGTACATGCGAGTATCGCACGAATCGGTCAGAACCGATTTTCATACGAGTTTTACCCGTCAATTAACGTGTTTACACGGAGACTGCAACCATATAAGGCGAGGCGATTTTCGCCCCTTGCCATACGATATCGTACGTGTAGTTTATATGATGACATATTTTTTCTCGTGCTACGATAATCGTACACTCGAAGAGAGAAACTCGTACCATCTAAATGGGCCTATTGTGCTATTTTGGAATGTAAAAACGATAGCCGCACCAAAAACCTTTTCCATGGTGGCGTGTTGTTTTTATGATAGTGTGAGTATTGGCGACAACAGGTCTGATACTAAGCGAAGCTCATGCCACTTCCACAGTTTTTTCTATTCCGTGTTCATTCACGCTAGTTACCTCTCTCCCCGACGATGGTCTTGTCCCCGTGCGACAGTATCTCCAGGTCGCTCTTGAGCTGGCAGCACTTGATGACCTGCTTATACCGCCTTAAGTCCATATCTTGACCGAACAGGATGTTTTGTCGGACCTGAAAACGTCACATTACTAAATTAATATGAATTTTCGTCGGGATTTTCTGATTGTTAAGGGTTTTTTTTCTTAATCAGATGGTTTCATTGGCCCATGGCAACGGCCGCCGGGGCTTGAACTCGGTACGTAACGATACGATCACGAATCCACCCTACCCTACGCTACTAGGTCACCGTGACGTGTTGATTATTGTTGGATGAATGGATAAATAGATGCATGGTTGGTTGGGTGGATGGATGGATGGATGGATGGGTGGGTGGATGGATGGATGGATGGATGGATGGATAAATAATAAATATCAAGGAACGACCTCACACAAATTGACCTAGTCCCAAGAAAAGCTCTAAGCTTTTACTATGGGTACTAGATAACGATATAAATACTTGAATAGAGAAATAAATACTCAAATACACAAAAAAACATCCAAGAATCAGAAAAAAATACTCGTGCTAAACACACAAATATTTGCCCATACCGGGAATCGAACCCGGGACCGCTAGCTTCGTAGGCAGGGTCACTTCCAACTAGGCTATTGTGTCGTCAAATAATGTATGGATGAAGGGATGGTTCGATGGATGGTTCGAAGGATGATTGGGTGGATGTATGGATGGATAGATAACGAATAGATGGACAGATGGATGGATAGATACTCACGGAAGCTTCGAACAGCCACGGGTCCTGCGCCGCGTACGCCACCACTCCATTCACCTCCAGGTGCCCCTGGCTCGGCGGAAGCTCGAGGAATATGAAGAATGTTTGGATGGATGTACGGATGGATGGATAGATGTATGGATGGATGTATGGATGTATAGATGACGTATAGGTGGACAGATGGATGGATGGATGGTTGGTTGGATGAATGGACGGATGGATGAATGGATGTACTCACGGAAGCCTCGAACAGCCACGGGTCCTGCGCCGCGTACGCCACCACCCCATTCACCTCCAGGTGCCCCTGGCTCGGCGGCAGCTCGCGGAGTATCGCCTGCAGCACCGTCGACTTGCCGGAGCCGACCGTGCCTATTATAGTCGTCAGAGTCTCGGCTTTTATCTGAGGACGAAATAAGTTATATCATACTTAATTTATTTAGAAATGTTCCGGAAATTACGCGGTTTAAAAAGAGTATTCACTGAAAGGTAATTTGGCTGTGCCCCTGGTATTGCTGATGTTTATGGGCGACGGTGACCTTACCATCAGGTGGGCCGTCTGTGTTAACGACCCTGAAACATTGACTGCATGAAGGAGGGGGGCGCGGGGCGCTTTGCTCGGACGAGCCACCCCCGCCACCGGGAGACTTAGCTTGGGATCGCCGTCCGTCACCGAGCTTTTTTACTACGGAAGCGACGCGATAACCACCTTGATAACGGTCTTATTTTTACTTTCATTATAATTAGTTTACAGTCCACTGTCATTTTATTATTTATCTAGATATCCCTCTCACGTATAATAGGGCACTAGATTTAACAGTCTGCTCGTTTGCCTTTTACGGCTATAAAAACTGTAGAAAAGTAGTAATACTAGTTTATAAGGGATATAAAAAAAAATTACATATCCCGGAACCAGTTTTCATATTTTTACTTTGCGTATTTTCCGACTAATGATGAAAGTATTCAATAAAATACCACTCCTCTATTAGGGTCAATTCACACCGAGACGCGACGCGACGCGACGTTGCGCGCACATGCGACTCAAAGTATACTTTATTTACTACACAAAAAGGTACATTTTCATTGTGAGAATTCAACGCTGCGTGGTGCAACGTATTCTGAATTCTCACAATGAAATGTGTACCTTTTCGTGTAGTAAATAAACTATATTTTGAATTGCATGCGTCGCGTCGCGTCTCGGTGTGAGTTGACCATTACCTTCAAAGTTTATTGTTATATAAAAAAAAACCAACGCAACGATATTTATGTAAAATGCAATTTCTAAGTCTTCCGAAATTTAACGCCTTAACGGTTAACGAAGTTAACATAAGTAACAACTAGCAATTAACGACATTAACTATTTGATTAACCGTGCCCAGCTAGTAGTATATAACCTGTGCAGAAACAATGAGACACTCACGACCAGGTTGATGTCGCTGAGCGCGAGCGTGCGGCCGTCGCCGTCCGCGTCGGTGCCCTGCCAGTGCGCCGTGAAGTCCTTCAGGCTGACCAGCGCCTGCGGCCGGGCCAGCTTCTCCAGGTTCGATTCCGACCGGATGTATGCTTGTTGCCTGGAAATGCATAGTCAAATTTGAACAATTAATATTTGAATTTAAAATGCGCGTTAACCGGTTAACCGGTTTAACGGCAGATGAGTTATGGTTAAAATGCAACACTTCTAAAATTAAAACGGTTTTGACCAGCATAGGTCGGTAAATTACCGGTTTTAAAATTAGTCCGTCGGTGCAATCTGGCTAACCAGACCGATTTCTATGATTTTTCAATATGTTGTAGATATTATAAATCTGTACGTTTTCCTTAAAAAATATTTTCTGAACACAAATTAAGAAAAAAAACGGATACGTAAAAACCTAGTTTTTCATAACAACTACAACATATTGTAGAAATTGGACTTAAATAAATAATTTAGCCTTAAGCATCCGTTCACAATTCCTTAAGAAGCTACATCGAATTTAACTTCGTCAAAATTTTTTTTTTTTTTTGCAAACAGTACTGAAATTTATTGCGTTAAGTCAAGTCGTCAGTTTTAGCGTCAAGTAGCGAATACAAAATTGCCCGAAAAAATCACTTGTTTGCGCCTCTATTCTAGGCGGTATAAACGATATCGTAGTTTACCTGTTAGGCCAGGGTCGTTTTCACCCGCCGCCCGCGGCCGACAGCGGCCCGCCGCCCGCGGCGTCTGAATCTGCGGGCGGCGGCGGGACGCCGCACGCGGCGGGCGAAAGCGACCACTCCCGAGCATTCCAGATCATACCATTCAGACGCCGCGGGCGGCGGGCCGCTGTCGGTCGCGGGCGGCGGGTGAAAACGACCCTGGCCTAAAAGTATTGTTATGTTATGACGTTAGCCGTCATTACTGTCAAGAAAATAAGAGCTATCGAAACGTTGACAATACGATAACAGGACAAAAACGATACTGTTTTTACCGTCTTGAATAGAGGCCCTGATCGTCATACATTTAAATAGATCAACAAATAGGGCAACGAATGCGTTGAAAAGAGACTCACCCATTCCCAATCTTCTCAAACACCCTCTCCACCTTAGACGGCTCGTCTATCTTCACCAAATCCACTCCATCATGATTATCCACCTCCGGCAGCAACAGGAACTCTTGCATCCTCTTCACACTCACGTACGCCTCCAACGTAAACGTTATAGCGAGAGGGAGAAAGTCGACCAGCGTGTACTTCAGTATTTCGTAGTAGGAGAATATGACGAAGACCTTGGCTGCTGTAAGATCGTTGTTGAAGGAGAGGAAGGAGATGATGGAAAGAAAGATGGCGACTTTGGTGTTCAGTTTCACGCAGGATATCATGACGGCGCGAAGCCAGGACATCTTTTTTATTATGTTCATTTCTTTTCTGGAATAGAAAGAAAGAGATATTTTATAATGAAACTAAAGGACGCCCGCGACTTCTAAAATTAGTTTCCCGAAAAAAAAATGTTGAACTGATTACTACCAAACTTTACAGGATTACCCGCTGGGCTAATCTGAAGATTGCCTGAAAATTTCACCAAAATCGATCCAGCCGTTTTGGAGCCCATATTCAATACACCTATGCCCACATACAGACAGAGATTTTTATATACAGCGGTGGTCACATAATTGAATCGCTTAACTTCAAACTCGGATATGTCCTTGAAATTTGGTATACGAATTTAAAGGTTTACTAATGTTTCACCGAAATACGTTTGACCGAATGAGTCGTTTGGCAACTGCTTCATTTCCCAATCTGCTTATATTTCTGTAACTGTAAATATTTCATTTTTTTTTATAAAAACTAACCTAACCTAACCTTTAGGGTCTACACAATGGTACAAAAATAAATCCTGAAATATTTGCAGTTACAGAAATATAAGCGGGTTGGGAAATGAAACAGTTGCCAAACGACTCATTCGGCCAAACGTATTTCGGTCAAATGAACGGACCCCGAATTTAAAACTTAATATGTTTGAAAAAAGACGCAAATTCCGTTGTCCTTTTGCATGGACTTATTCGAGTTTGAAGTAAATCGACTCAATTAGAGACCCTGTTTTTTCACAACTATGACTTTTAAATTTAACTACCATTGAAAAAGTCCTTAAACGCTTTCGTTATCGAGTATAATAAAGCTTGTATTTCTTTCAAATCACTTACTTCCTAGCCTCTCCTATGATCCTGGCGAAGGCGTTCTCCCAGGCATACATCTTGATGGCCTCTATACTCTGTATGACTTCGTTCATCAGTCGTATCCTGTTGTCGGTACGAACAGCTGTTTTCCTTCGCAATTTACTGGAGATCTTACCGAGGTAACCTGTAAGGGAAAGAAGACTAAATGTTTCCACTTCTCATGCTCTTAAAATGTTACTTTAGTCTCTGCACATCGGGACTAAAACTCCTTATTAATCTCTAGGGGTTTTTTTTTTTAATTTACTTTGGAAACCTCTTAAATAACCAATCACGGTGTTTGTGAATTGAGGATTATCGCTATTTTCAGTGATTGTGGAAATAACCGCAAAATTAAAATAAATAGGCCTTTCCATCTATTTCAGATGATTTAGGTAGCACTATGAATTAAGACACTTTCGCTCGTGACTTAACAGGCCGATTCGGGATAGGATCCCCCGGCCGCACGCACGGCAAGTGTACGCACCCCCTGTTGGTCGGAGGTAGGCGGCCCGCACGTAGCGCCTCGCGCGTTTTTCTCTAAGGAGACCTAACCAGGTAAAGTCATGGTTTGCTTGACCTTCTTGAACAAGGCGACGCCACCCACTACGGTCTTCGGCCAGGTCTTCCCATTGGCTGCTAGGGATGTCGAAAGCTACCATATCACGCTTAGCACAATCTTTGAAGCGCAAAAAATAACGATTTAATTTCGTGAAACACGATTAATGATTACGAATATGAATCTATTTAAATCTATTAAGGATAATTTTATTTTATTAGGCATGGTCCAAATAGTTTTCAAGTTTATATCCGTTGGCTAAATATGCAAGCATTTGTGTCACTTTGTAAAGTGTTACTTTACAAAAAACTAACACGTCTAATAACCGCAATGTAAATATCTAGTTGTTTGCCTTCTCCATGTGGTGCCGGGTTTAGAATGTTGCCACTCCATGTCTTCCATTGGATGTCGTAAGAGACGACTAAAGGACTTAAGGCTGTGTAGTGCTGTTAGGCGATGGGTTTGCAACCTGTCACTAATACACTGGATAACATCTTAGCCTGGTTGTGCAAAATGTGGTCACAGAATTATCAACAAGTTTTTGGAGTTGTTGGTGAGTTTGTGGCTCTGCCTACCCCACTCTGGGAACGAAGGCGTAAAGGCCCATTTAGATGGTACGAGTTTCTCTCTTCGAGTGTACGATTATCGTAGCACGAGAAAAAATATGTCATCATATAAACTACACGTACGATATCGTATGGCAAGGGGCGAAAATCGCCTCGCCTTATATGGTTGCAGTCTCCGTGTAAACACGTTAATTGACGGGTAAAACTCGTATGAAAATCGGTTCTGACCGATTCGTGCGATACTCGCATGTACGTGAAAAAATGTCATACGAGAACCAGTTTAGATGAGTCGAGACATCGTCAGCAAATATCTCCGTAGAATGCAGCGTCTCGTGTAAACTATGTCGCCTGGCGATAATCTCCGTACGAGTATCGAATGACATCATCGTAAACGAGTTTTTATTTCTCGCTTAATGTAACCATTTTTATACGATTCTCGCCCGGCGATTATTGCATACGATAATGTCATACGATTTCTCGCCCCAAAATGGGCGAGAAACTCGTACCATCTAAATGGGCCTTTTATGTTATGTGTTAGGTTATGCCTTCTCCATACTTAACAGTGACTCACCCTGCAGCGGTATGAACAGCAACAGGAACGCCACCCCCACCAGAGTGGCCACCCCGATCTGCCGGTACATCAGGAACACGATCAGGACGCTCTCGATCGGCGTCCGCACCAGGTCCACCATGAACAGGCACGCCATGTCGAAGCGGGGCGCGTCAGCTGTTAGCAGCGTGAGCACGCGGCCGGATAGACCGCTCGTCCCGCCGTTTAACTCTAGCCGGATCAGCTGAAATTATGGTACATTACTGAAGAGGCCGTGAAGTCAGGGATTTAAGGACGAGTTTGGGGTAGACGGCCGAGTCGTAGACGAGCCTGGATAGAACGAGTCCTTCAATCCCTGTTCTGGCCGAGGATTGTGTAGTACTTTTCTCAAGCAATGTGAGGAAATATTAAGTACATTACTGCAATCTTACGATGGCAATCTTAAGACAGCAATCTTACGACTGCAATCTTACGATGGCAATCTCAAGACTGTGCAATCTTACGATGGCAATCTCAAGACTGAAATCTTACGACGGCAATCTCAAGACTGGAATCTTACGATGGCAATCTCAAGACTGTGCAATCTTACGAGGGCAATCTCAAAACTGCAATCTTACTATGGTAATTTCAAGACTACAATCTTACGATGGCAATCTCAGGACTGCCATCTTACGACGGCAACCTCAAAACTGCACATAAATATAGTAGACCAGGTACCATAGATTTTGTTTTTTTTTTTTATGTCGCAAAATATTTTTACAGAGTCTAGTGGTGGTTGGCAGAATGTAATTTTTCCTATGTCAGTTTAATGTTAGGAAGCAAATTTAAAAAGTTAAGGCAGCGGCTAATATTTTTTTTTTTTAGGGTTTTCATACATTACTTCTTGGCCTAGGCCAAGAAGTAATGTAGGGAGCCATAAACAGGAAACTTCATGTCTTCATTTCGTGCCATTAACGCATACATTTCCGAGCATGTTTGAGAAAAAAGCATTTATAAAAGGAAACATTAAAAATAAACACGGTGGTAGGATCTTGTGCAAGGCACGTCCGGATCGCTGCCACCATCTAATCCTTTAGCCTACTGCCAAGCAGTCTTCTCATTGGTGTTTCGGTGTGGGGACAACCGGTGACATTACTAGCATAGAGGCATTCCATCTTGGTCCTCAGGGTTGGCAACACATTTGTGGTCTTAGAGCCCGATGAGGGTTGCGATCCTTCCTTGCCGCTTGTTGATAACTGAAGATCGTGATTATAGCACGTCTTATGTTTCAAAAAGGATAGCTTGATAAATATGTTTATTCAGAACGTAGGCCGCAGCAAAAGTGCCCTTTTACACGTCAAAAAACTAGCAGCGCTTCCCAAGAGGGGATCAATTTTGACAATAAACGCCGCAGGAAATTCAACAGTCATTTTTTAAATATTGCCTATGACCAGAGGTTGGAATAGGTAGTGCTTATTAACCTAAACTTGATGCTTCTTCATTCAATAACGTATTCCCATCTCACTCACGCATGAATGAACATGCGTCAAGTTTAGGTTAATAAGCAATACCTATTCCGACCTCTGCTTATGACAATGATAATACTTAATTGAGCAGGAAAACATTTTTCTTCTATGGACTTCTCTTAGACCCGCCATACTCGGACTGCTTTAAGCAGTCGGGAAACGACTGCACTTCGTTGCTATTGGTCGATTTATTTTGTAATTGGTCAGTGCATTTCGATGGAGATCTGCCACGCGACCTAGACTTTATAGTAACTCACCTTTCTATAAATGAGCGAGCAGCAAGCCACTCTGATCTTCATACTCATGTCGAGCAACCATAGCAGCATAGGGTGCATCATACTAGCGTTTATCGCCATAAAACTGTAACAAATAAGTACCGTATTAAATATAATATTTTAATGAGAGCATAATGATGACCAAAAAATATAAGAAATGTACGAGAAAGTCGACGACGCAAATCTAAGCTAACCTAACCTATAAAGGTGTAATTAACCTTATTTAGGAAATTGGTTTATAATTCATACCTTTATTTGAAACAATTATTATTTATAATTCGTTTGTAATAAAATATGTTATGTAATATTTGTCCTGATCAAGTGATCATTATTGCAAATATTTTTATTTATTTTAATTATTATAAGTACTAAGGGCCTGTTTCACATAATCGTCAAGTAATGCGTATCTGACACATAAATTTAGCCCTTTCCTTTTCTTACACTTGAACATAGACAAGGAGTGAGCTAACTTTAACTGGCACATAAATTTACCTGTCGATTGTGAAACAGGCCCTTACTGTACAAATGAGAAACAAAGGATACTTACCCGACTACACCGGCAGCGTACAAATACGCCATGTTGGTGGAGACGCCGTTGTGGGACGGAGAAAAATAATTGATTAATCCTTCAAGGCACATTGGGATGGATAATCTGGAAAGAGAGAGAATACCTATTAGGTATAGGTAGTTCCACGAGAGTTGAGGTGAATGTAATAAGCTACGATGAAATACCTACTGATTGCAAAAAGGGAATTAATGAAATGAGTGAGTGAATGTGAATGTAAATAAAAACGCTTAATTATATTTTTAATAAGTATCAAAAGCAGTAAAAAAAATATAAAAAAATGCTTTTATAAACCATCATCACTTGGCATATCTTCATCTGATTCGTTAAGATTGATGACAAGATTTACGGTTAAATAATCAATCCTATGTTCCATTCTCTTTGGTTTCTACGATTAGTATTATATTCATATACCTACGCATATCTGACCTTTATTTATTCATATTATAAACTATTTATTTCAATAAAATCGGTCAAAATATTTCATTTTCTGTTTTATTTGAAGTCGATGAATTGTTCTACATAATACTTAACAAAATAGTTTAAAGAAACTTTTTGGTCTTTCTTGCAGTTCAGTGTTGAACTTGCGATCGGTACAATATTAGAACAGTAATTTCAAAATCCCGCTGTCATTACATGACAGTGTTGTTGTGTGCGTGACCTCAACTCTCGTGAAACAAGCTATACTATCTTTTTTGGTGCCGTACCCGAAGGGCGCCCAACAGGGCTCTATTACGACGACGTCCGTCCGTCTGTCTGTCTGTCCTCACTTTAAAGAGCCGTATCTTTTGAACTTCGTGTAATAATATAGGGGGTCCTCAAACAAGAAACTTTTTTTTTAACGTGTTTTTATTTATATTGCACCGTGAAAACGGTAAAACACAAGCGTCTCATTTGGTATGATTATATAACAAACCCTGTAGAAAAACATAAAGTACTAAAAAATTGTCAAGTGTGAGTTGGCCTCGCGCTGATTCAATTTGAAATCGAATTCAAATTGGAATATAATAATACCTACTGTGTGGCGGCACGGGACCCTCGGTGCGCGAGTCCGACTCGCACTTGAACTTTTTTTAACTATAAATATGTCTCCTTAAAGTGTTCTCCGGTACTTCATTGTTTATGTAGTGTTTCCGACTTTCCCCTTTTACTCATAAACGCACATTAAACCTAGTTTACTTAAAGTATTCTTTGTCCCTTTCCATCAAATTCAAATGTCAAAATGACAGATAAGAACAGAGCATATTTCAAGCACACTTTAGCTATTGCGCGTTTATGAATAAGGTTATAATATTAGTTTGTCGAGAACCGGCGACCCTCGGGTTAGTAGGCAAGACTATAACTAGAGAACCATTTCATAAATATTATAATTTAAAATACATTGCTAACTGAACTTGTCTGACCCCACGAGACAGGCGTCGCCTAGTGGGGTGGTCATAGTCATAAGCACAGAACAGAAAAAACAGTAGAAGTGTCAAGTGGGCGTGTAACGTGTGGCATAGTTATGCGGAGTTATGTTTCTAAAATAGGAAATAAATCCACAAGCATGCCTTATTGTGCTATTTTGGAGTGTAAAAACGATAGCCGCACCAAAAACATTTTCCATGGTGGCGTGTTGTTTTTATGATAGTTTGAGTATTGGCGACAACAAGTCTGATATAGATGAATTACCGAGAGCGTGGAATTGTATATGTAGTGGTAACATGTCTTTACAGGCATTCTATATTTAAATTTCCTCTACTTCTTATACCATCAGCATAAAAAGAGTATTGTTATATATTAAATAAGTAAGTACAAAAATAATGTCAGTGTCAAATTCTAAATACTTTTTACAATGCCCTAAAATATACGTCTTATTTTATTGTAAATACATACCTTCACGCCTGTAATCCCAGAGTGGGGTAGGCAGAGCCATAAAAATTACCCAGAACTTTAAAAACTATTTTATTGGATACTCGCGATTTTCAGAATTATTTTGAGTGGGCACGTGCGTAAGAAAGTAACAGTAATTTTGGTCCGATTGAGGGTCAAAGTAAACAAATAATTTTAACTGTCATAAATATTTTGAACTCGAACTATTGAAAAATGTAAATTCACCTTACACCGCTGCCCAATTCGTTGAAAAAGCTACAGGTGTTATCTCTCGACTATTTATAAAATTATGACTGAGAGTAAGAGTGACAAATTCAAAGCATCGAAAAAATTTCTCTCTCCGAGTAAGAAAAAGTTACGTACGGTCCGTCGCCTGTAGATGATTTTGAACTAGAAGTCATCAGGAGAACTACCTATACAGGGTGTCTTAAAAACCTTTCAACATATTTGGCGGGGTAATAGTTCGCACGATTCTGATCACGGGGGTATGGTTCATTTTTGTTTCTGTTAAAGTAAAAAAAAAGAAGGTTTAATTATATTCATTTTGTTACTTGATGTATCGCAGCCGATATCTTGACCTTGACATTTTGACGTTGATTACTATACTACCGATACTCCAAACGCTCGTAGTAACTAACGTCAGAATTCCAAGTTCAATGTCAATGACCATACCTACGTTGTTTACATGGTATGTAAACAAACAGTTCGCTCCATGTAAACAAAAATAAGTTAACATTTTAAAAAATTATGGTAACTTTTAGTGCAACTTACTGTATTTTTATTTTTGCAATTTGAATACTAGCTGGTTTTAAATGTGAAATCACTAGATCTCTTGTTCATGCTTTGCCAAGACTGATCATATCGTCCGTCTTATATTACTGTCGAAATCTAACCATTTACTATTGTTTTCTGGTCTAAAGTGGCCCATATAACTGGTTTACAGCAAAAATAATTACGACTAAAATATCTGAAAATTTAACAATGACATCTAATGACAGCCATAAATTCATAGACAGACATCTAAAAGTTCGGATAGACATGGATTGAACGATCAGAGGCCCTACTTTGAAAATCGAAGTTCGAAGTTAAGGTAGCTCCATCCCTGTCACTCGTCATTTGTGACTAAATCGAAAGAAAGGGATGGAGCGAACGTAACTTCGAACTTCGATTTTCAAAGTAGGCCTCTGATTAGTGCTCTCCGTATTGATCCGTAATGCAAAACATTAACAGCCGAAACCTATATTCAAAGCACGGACAGATAAGCTCTTAGAAGGTGCTTCGGGTTTGTACTTCTCTCTCACTCGCTCTTAATAAGAGCGTATGGTAGCGAGTGAGAGAAAAGTTCAAACCCGAAGAACCTTCTAAATGCTCACAGACTGTACATATTTTGCACAATTAGGCTAACCTGTCATTATCTTACTCGTTTTCGCAATAGGAAGCTTCAAGAAAATGCCGTGTTATAGCAATAACCGTGTAAGAGTACAAAAAATCCAATACAAGATTTGCCAATTTTATGTGTTTATGGCATCAATAATCCTATTGCCAAACCTGCATCCCTGATAGATTTAAATCAAAGTGGTATAGCTCATAGAGTACTAGTACAGAATCTGGACTATAATAATATGATGAACTTTGCACCAGCTATTCTTCTCTATGTTTTAGATTATGTATTTCTTAAGAAGAAATGAAACAAAAACTAGGCTGTTTTTTCTCCTTCAAATATCACGAACGCAACGTCAAATTCAACGTCGACTCTGACAATGGACCTCTCTTGGACTTTGAATACAGAAGTTTCCCCGATAGGCCCCTTGTGCTCTACTTTGAAATCCGTAATTCGAATTTCGTCTATTGCTATCCCTTTCGCTCTCGACGCGTAACTAATTCGCAAGAAAGTGACGGGGCGATCCAAAGTTCGAATTACGGATTTCAAAGTAGAGCCCCTGGACCAGATAACTTCAACTTGACTTTGACCAAAACGGTTAAATCTGTTCGGTGGGTCGAACAGATCCTGTTACCAATTTTCGACTCCATCATTACATCTGCTGGCCAATTGCCTAACGCACTCGCAATCGCAATCGACTTTAAAGCGGAACAATTGTTTGGATTTTGTATGCAGAATTGCAGACAAGCCTTCGATTTTTAAAATGAAAATGATTGCGATTGCGAGTGCGTTAAGCAATATCCCCTCGGGTCTCAGCAACAACACTGGCGTTGTCAGATCCAATTCAAACCCTGTGACAACATGTAAGAAAACCGGTCAAGTGCGAGTCGGACTCGCGCACCGAGGGTTCCGTATGTAAGATAATATGGTTGGAAAACGCAATAGTACTATCAGACCATTGGAACCTTGACCCACCATAGAACTGTGTCACAGAGACGTTATGATTCAAGTTATAAGAAGTGTCAAACAAATTGTTTTATAATGTCACTGTGACACCGTTCTATGGTGGGTCAGGGTTCCATTGGGCTGATAGTACTTTCTTCATTTTGTTATGTACTTTATTATCTATGCAATAAGGTCCATTTTGATTAGCCTAAATTTCAACATAGATTTTTAACTCTGCGACTGACGTAACGTCTATCAGACACCGCCAAAAAAAAACTCCGTATAGCGTGTTATAGCTCTGTATCGCTCAGTACCTTGAATAACACAAATATGTACATACATACATACATACATTAAATCACGCCTTTGACTTTTTTGAAGAAAACGAAGCGTTGATACCGAGGAGGGAGTTTTATGAAGAATGGTTAAAGTACAGCAAAAAAGATAAATGAAGGGCTTTATTTGACTACTTTTCATGATTATCGCTCGGACTTCCAAAAACATTTTATGAAAAATGTGCTGAATGTGGAAAAATACAGAACCATTTCGGGACATTATCGCAAAAGGTATTAATTGGCTGAATGGTGAAGGCCTTAAATTTTCTATACAACTTAAAATAATATAAATTTGAAAATTAGAGCAAATAACGCCCTTTTTACAACGTCATACAAAAACCAGTTTAAGCTGACCTCACATTTTAGGGGAAATCAGCGTACAGGGAGATCAAATTATACTAGATATTTAGTTTTTTCGTTAAAAATAGCTTGTTTTCCAACTTTTTATAAATATTGATATTTCTAGCTTCAATGTGTTGAGTTTTGATCTTATATTTAGCGTCAAATAATATTATCCACCTAGATCGGGCTCTTGTCGCACTGTACGCCATTCCTTGCATAAAGACCCTGTTTTTTTGTGATTAGATTAAAAATTTACAGATTTCAGATTTTTTCCTATACTTGCAGTAAAAGACGGTGTTACTTGCCAAATTTCATAGTTCTAGGTCAACGGAATACCCTATACATTTTGATTCCCTCGAGAGTGTCGAAATACACGTTTTTTGCGACATAAACGGCCGTATCTTTTTTTTACGTAAATGTAGAAGTTTGATTTTTTCCCAGCTTCAAGGGACTGTAGATTTAAGTATATGGTTTAAATTTCAACTCGATACCTCCACGCGTTCCTGAGATAAAGGGTCTTGACAGACGGACAGACGAACGGACGGACGGACAACAAAGTGATCTTATAAGGGTTCCGTTTTTCCCTTTTGAGGTACGGAACCCTAAAAAGAATATCTAAAAGCACACAATTTTCCAACTCCTTATGAATGCCATAAATAGAAAAGGTCTTCTAAAGGTTTCTATGCTACTACTTATTCTATGGATTATTATTGTGAAGGAGAAGACACGTTACATGTAGTATGTAACCGCATCCTCGCTTTGCACCCTCGGCTCACAAATTAACCAAGTCTCAATCTAGTCTTGTACCTAATATGGATAATGCTTAAATAGCTTCGAAAACATAAATGCTAGCTGTACTTATTTGTTTATGGTTTCTGAAAAACCCGCCGGAATTGAGATACACCCATTTTTAACAATGTATGAAAATTTCAAAACCATTTCGAGGAATAGGCTTCTCGAATCGATCCCTGTAGTTAGATAAAAAAATATGTTACAATGAATTAATTATATTTAAAGAAATGACCTTCTTTAGACCCCTAAATGCTGGTCCGAATTGCGCTTAATCAAGCTCTTTTGTGGTTTTACATAAAACATATAAAACCTCTCCAATATTTTATTTTATAAGTACAATTTAGATATCTAACCGGCACCTACATTTGAAGACAGCTGTTGTCATGTCAAATTTATTTGTTTACAAATTGACTGTAATTCTTATGATGAAATTAACATATTAATGAGACCATTTCCCTTTTGAGTTATTGTGTGATGAATGTTAATAATTTGTGTGGTGAGGTGTTCCAAGAGGTTCAAAACGACGGCATCAACATTTATTGTAGAAACTCATGATTGGAAGTATGGAATCCGCCTTTACAACAAATTTAATGTGATTGTGTTAAGTACATCTAGTCTAGAAACAAGGGTCATGTAGGAAGTGTTGTATTAATTGAGGTCTAGGTAATAAGCAATGGTTGAATGCTTATATTATACTCTGAAATAATAAATTATATCATATTGCGATTGTTTGTTTACATTATGTTTGAATGACGTTCGTCTATTATGACTTTGAAAACAGATCACAGATAATAAAAAATCGTCTTTCTAAATCTTAGACGAAGTATACCCGTTCTTGATAAATATTACGTCATCTTGTCGTTACAAGTAGGTAAGGTTACTTTAATTTAATAAATTATTTTAAATATCAATAATACATTTAATCATGAAATGCTTCAAATTAGTTTCTTATAAAAGGCTATTCTTTCGAATAAAACTGTAAAATCAAGCAATTTTTTTTTTGGTGTATGTATCCCAAATTGTAACGCCACCCTAGTGCTTTCGGAACATCTAAAGGTGCTTTTCCACCGCGGTGCACAGGCGACGCGAGGCGAGACGAGGCGGGACGAGAATTGAGATTTGTATTGAAAAATCGCGCAAACTACTCGCGCGCGCGCTGTGGAAATGGGTGTTTTAATACAAATAAAAATTCTCGCGCCAACTCGTCTCGTCTCGCGACGCCGGTGGAAAAGCACCTTTAGTGAGACACAGAAATCGGGTTTGTCGGTCTCACTTGAACTAAGTTTTCTTGGTTCCCTGTCATCAAAGAATTTGTAACCGCCTTACTGGCTATAACGGTATAATTTTGATTAGCAATTAATAGTTAGTAATCGATCCAGTCTGAATATGAGATCCTTGTGCGTAAATTGTTCTATGGACTAGACTGTCAAGTGGATAGTTTCCCGTTCAAAATGCACACAATGTCTTTACAGATTTTTATCCGGAGTTGAATTTTGGCAACATGATCCAATTTTCACCAAAGAATATTGTAGTCTCACCACGAGATGACCTCTTCTCAGCATCTTCTTACTAAGCTACAAGTACTAAGTTTTATCTTTCTTCTAGGATAAGAATTTCATTCAACAACGTGTATGATGCCAGCTTTAAATGGAAATCTTACAAAAAAATCTTAAACCTCCTTGCACAAAGAGGTACAAGATTTAAAAAAAACTTTGTCATATTGTCAAAGCATACCCAGACTTTAACGATTTCTTTTAATTGTTGTGCATAATTTATTCGTAGAAATCTCTGGTAGACGCAAATAAATAAAATTAATCCATGATTCATATTCTCGTAGAAGAAGTTTAATGTAAAAGTACCTAATAGTGATAGTGTGATAGTGTATTTTAGTTGTGTACGAGACTGATGAGAGTGATGAGTAAAAATCGTAATCGTAAGTTTCATATTTAAATTATTTCAGACATAAGCCCTTAACAGAGACCGTCTTTTCGTTCATATTACAGAATAAAGTCTCAGTTTTCTAAACCCCATGGAGCATTTGACCACACACACACACACCACACCACCATTTTCCAGTTTGTTTGTTTACAATACGTTGTGACACATGTTATGAATGAAGTAGTTAAGATGGGGCACACTGAGAGCATCATCAGGAAGGGCGATGACAAATCAGTCTGTAACTCAGTCAAAAATTAACCTAAAAAAAAAATACCAATGTAGGGTTGATCCAAATCATCCACCCTACCTACTGTTAAAAAATGTTGAAAGGTTTTTAAGACACCCTGTATATAATTTTCATCTATCCCATAAGCAATTTCCAAACTTAAATGCTTTCCTTTTCATGCGAACGGTACAACCACTACATATGCAATTCCACGCTCTCGGTAATTCATCTATACTAAGCGAAGCTCATGCCACTTCCACTGTTTTTTCTATTCCGTGGTCATAAGTAATCCATATTATTGTACGATAATTTCGCTCAATGCGGCTAGCACAAGTGGCCCGCGACTTGTTTGTCGCTCGGATCTCCCTTTCTATCTAGTCAGCACTGAGCGACAAGCGGACAAATACAACTTGTGCTACCCGTGCAGGTTCACTTTGTCCATATTCCCATTTAGTCCACATTCTCATCTCGGCCACATTCCCAACTCGTCCACATATTAATCCCAAATTGTCCACTTTGGAATGTGGATGAGATAAGAATTTGTACGAGATGGAACGTGGACGAGATGGGAATGTGGCCGAGATGTGAATGTGGCCGAGATGGGAATGTAGACGAGATGGGAATGTAGACGAGATGGGAATGTGGCCGAGATGGGAATGTGGACGAGATGCGAATGTGGACGAGATGGGAATGTGGACGAGATGTATGTGGACGAGAAGGGAATGTGGACGAGATGGGAATGTGGACAAGATGGGAATGTTTACGAGATGGGAATGTGGACGAGATGGGAATATGGAAAAAGGGAACCTGAGCGGATATTCAACTTGGTAAAAACATGTTTTTTTTACCTTATACTGGCGTCTACGAAGGCAAACAGTACATTTCCTATTATAAACTTTAGACCGTATATTTTAATAATTGCGCGAAGGAGGGACGGCCTGCGGCCTTTATCTGAAAAAGAAAACACCTCAGTTAAATAAATACTTTATACAAAAAGAGGTTATACTTATTTAACTGGCTTTTATAGTTATGTATTTAACTGGTACATAATGAAGGTTCTCAAGGCACTCGTACCTTAACCCTTCGAGTGGCAAGCAACCGTATAACGGCTGCTGTCAAAAAATAATTTATACTTTATGACATTAACTCAAAATTCAAATTTAAACTGACTATAGTTTTCTTGCCGGTTGAAGGGATATGAACTAATTATATACCGTTGCATACATAACTTTTTCTACAAGCTTAAAAAGGAAACTACAAAGTTTGTCGTAATTAATTAAGTTCTCTCTGGCAGTTTCTACATTGATACCGACAAATTATGACGCATACGTAATAAAGCCTCTCTTTGTTTAGCTAATTAATTTTATATTTTGGAGATTTTGACACATTTTTTTTATACTTCGAACAATAAAGTATCAGATTTGGAATGTTAATTTTATTCACCATTTTTCTTTTCTTAACTATTACTTCTTTCAAAGCTCCTGTTATGATTTAAATATCTTTCGTATTTTACACATTTAAATTATTTTTCTTATGAATATTGTAATTTAATGTAATAATTTTATGTTGTATTTGGAGACCGTGTTACGAGTACATAATTGCATGCCGTTTGTAAACACCTGAACAGGTGGAATTACTTTTGATCTATCATCATTTACTAACCCATCTCTGCAAATAAATCATTATGAATTGTACAAACAGTTTTTTGCCAAGTATAATATAAAAAATTGAGATGTCAGTTGATCATCAAACACCATCACTGACATTATTCATGCGCGTTACCATGGTAATAACAATGCTATAATAATTATAAAAGAACTGCTATTACCATGGCAACGCTCATTATAGAACTGTTTTCACGATTCGGTTACGCTATAGGTAACGATACCAATATTAGCGGTTTATAGTACGCGAGTACAAAAAAAGCGTTGTGTTACATTGTAACAACTTACCCGTCTTCTCCAACTCCTGTTTCCACTTCTCTCCGAGCTGATCCCCCCGGGGCGCCGCCCTGTGACCCGGTGTACATCTGGAAAACAAGAGTAAACAGCATTAATAACAGTTTAGTTTTTAGTTTATTTATTCATCAATGTAATATTAGAACATAAATTGCATTGCATATTAAAAAAATGCGAAATTACATTGAGATCGTCAACATAAAGAGTAATAATCTAGGTATAAAAAATAATTAAAACAAAAACAATTAAACATCTACCCTTACTAATAAACGTTGAGTAACGGTGGTATAGCTATACAATGTTTTGTTCATATCTGTCATTGTGACATTTGAATTTGACAGATATGGACAAAACATTGTATAGCTATACCACCGTTACTCAACGTATATTAGTAAGGGGCAAATAAATAGTCACTCAACAACGACATCAACATATAATATACATAAAAACCCGCAGAACAGAAAAAACAGTAGAAGTGTCAAGTGGGAGTGTAACGTGTGGCCACCGTGTGGCATAGTTATGCGGAGTTCCGCATAACCGTCGTACGTTGAGGGTTGATTGAACCAAAACCATACCTGTATACATCTGATATGCTGAGCTGTCCTTTCCGCCCTTTTGCGAAGAGTGGTCGGGTGTACCTGCAATATTAATTAAAATACATACATACATACATTAAATCACGCCTGTTTCCCAGAGGGGTAGGCAGAGACCACTTCCTTTCACCTGCTACGATCCTGACAAATCTCTTTCGCTTCTTCCACATTCATACATCGAGTCATGCACGCACGTCGGTTTCGGGTACTTAAAATTCGGCCCTTTTCCAGTATCTCTCCGATTTGATTCGAAAAAGTACGCCTAGGGCGGCCCCTTCCGACCCTTCCACTCACTTTAGCTCTGTATATCTCTTTCGTCAATCTTCTTTCATCCATTCTTTCCAAATAAAATATAAGTTAATTAACAACACAAACCAACCAGTACCACGCGTCGATCACGCGAATATATTGCATTTATATTATTACATAAAAATACTCTTAAAAATCCGATCACGAGTCGCACTCGCGCACCGGAGGTTCCGTATTTAAGATAATACAGTTGGAAAACGCAAAAGAAAATAGGTACTCATTATGAAATTTATTATCTATGCAATGGACCTTCCATTTTGACTTTATTTCATAATTTTCTAAAACTGTAAAGTTTGACCACTTCATTTTATTTTTCGCGTAAATTATAAGCTTTAAAGCTTCGGAGATTATTTCAATGGAATAAGGTGAAAAAATTTAAACATATCTTTGATGTCGACTGTACGCAAACTTATCCCTTTAATGGTCTTGTCCGAAGCGCTAGTAGATTCACTCTATATTACCGACGTGTAAAAGAGCCCTCATGTGGCCAATTTACTGAATAAATATTTTTACTTTTGATTTAATTATTTTATTTTGTTAAGAAGATTTAGTGTCATTAGGTACAAATGGAAAATCGTCCACGTGAAATAACTATTCTGAAGTTGGGTCAAAAGTAATACTGTCCAAAGTGAATTTAGTCAATATGTAATTGTGCTGAAAAGTATTTATAACCAGATTTATTTTCGTTGTAAATTAAGTCGAAATGGAATTTTGTCCATTATAAATTATGTGCGAAATGAAATATGCACAAGTGAATGTAGTCTAATATGAATTAAGACCATAAAAACAATATAAATTGTACATATTTCAGGTAGGACGTATTTACAATTGGTCATATTTCTAAGTGTACGTAAGTACAAATGACATATTTTTTTCGACCAATATCATATTGGACAACTTTGCCATGAGACATGATTCCATTTTAGACGTTATTCAGGACGGACAATTTACCTTTTTGTTGTATTTCAAATGGTATTTTTTCTGAATTGACGTATAATTTCAAGTGGACGATTTTCCACTTGTACCTAATGACATTTAATCGTTACGAAAATTATTTGCACACGCAAAATTAGTGTATGCTGATTAGGAATTGATAAAAAAAATACCACAATCTATGGAATCATAGTTAAATTTTGAGGCCGCGATAGATAGTGGTTTTTACATTATTATTACTATTAATGTTATCGTAGCAGGTAGAAAGAAGTGGTCTCTGCCTACCCCTCTGGGAAACAGGCGTGATTTAATGTATGTATGTATGTTAGTGTAGTTTTTTTAGTTTTTTTCTCAGCCTCATATGTCCCACAAGTGGGCAAAGACCTCCCTTTTTACCCTTTCACCCTTCTTCTATTTCTCAGAAACTATCCATTACATAAAAAAATAACTAGCGACACGCAACGACAACGCACGGTGAGCACAAAAAAAATATCTGTTGATCTGATCTAATCTGAGACTGTGAGACTGCCTGAAAATGTTATCAAAATCGCTGCAGTCGTTTTGGAGTCCATCGGGAATATAGACCATATAGAGTATAATATACTGGGAATGAATACTAAATATATACCTACTGACAGAGCGACTGCTAGGGTTGACATATATTTTTGGCTTTGATTTTTTTTTGGGTACTTGGTATGTATGTAGTCAAGAGCAATGAAAACAGGTCACTTTGTAATGAATTACCATAGAAAGTGACCCGTTTTCATTGCTCCTGAGTGTATATAGATAGATAGATAGGTATATATTATGAAACTTACCAAAACGTCGCTTTCGACAGCGGATTCGCCTTCTCCCTTGGATTCGGCTTCCTCTCAATATCGAAGTAGCCGGGGTCCATCGTACCCTGGCTCGTTTAGCTTAATAATATATCAACAATCTTATGTGTTAAGTTTTTGGCAACTTTTCGTGACGAAGTCTACGGGGCCATTATCTGAAACAAAAGAAAATACTTTTTCAGTTTTCCACTCTTTTTTTTATTCCGTGGGCGGTACGGAATCCTCGGTGCGCGAGTTCGACTCGCACTTGACCGGTTTCATTTTAATACGAGCCCTTATGACAATTAGGTATAATAATATCTACTTGATACTTTTTGAGATAGGTTGCTTTTAATTTCACAAAAAATATTTGCTCGCGTTGGCAATTATAAAATGTTAAATTTTGTTACAGTTAAAATATTGAATACTGCCAAGAAAATGTTAACATATCGATGTTTCGAAAAACCTTTGTCCGCTATTTCGTTTGTCCGAATTTTCATTTGTCCGAAAATCCTTTGTCTCTGAAACGGTTTAACGAGCATGACGAGCTGTAAGGCCCGGTTCCCACTATGCCGGACCGGCAATTTTGCCGGATGCCGCGGTAAGTGGCTTATGACGCTGTTCACACGGCATAATGTGAACAGCTTCATATAAATTGTACAGCCACTACCCTTACCGGCATCCGGCAAAATTGCCGGTCCGGCATAGTGGGAACCAGGCCTAAGTAGGCCTCCAACAAGATGGAGTGACGACCTTGTAAAGATCGCGGGAACGAGGTGGATGCGAAAAGCACAAGACCGGTCTGAGTGGAGATTCGAGCCTTGGGGGAGGCCTGTGTCTAGTAGAGATGGGCCAAACCGTAAATATTCGAAACCGAGTTACCCGAGTCGAAAATTTATGTAAACCGGTTTCAACCCGGGTTGCTCAAACCGAGTTGACAGTACGAACCTACGCATGCACACTAGCGTTTCGTTCATCAGGAGACGAGTCAACCCGAGTCTGTGTCGGGTTTATTCGGGAATCTTCGTCAGTCCCGCTTCGCTCCCGCTCGTCCGCCCGTCATCGTAACGCCGCGCCGCGTTTGATCGGGTTAAATCGGTAAATTTCGTCAATTTCCGTCCATCCGAGCGAGGCGAACGAACGTTTTGACTTGCGGGCTCACGGTTTCCGAGTAGCTCGCTCGAAGCGAGTTAGAGAAACTTCAAACCGACCCAAACCGAGTTGAGCATAACTCGGTTTGAACCGGTTTGGTAAACCGAGTTGACACATCTCTAGTGTCTAGCAGTGGACGTCTTTCGGCTGACATGATGATGATGATGGATTATTCATGATAAAATAACAACATATTGACTGTATTATATCTCTTATCTCTTTCGCAATAATTGTTAAGCCTTGATCGTTGCATATTGCCACAGATACGAACTATCTCCGTGTATATTGTTGTATTGGTTGATAACGCAATACATTGACGTTATCTGATTACAGTATAACCTAGATTATGATCACTAACAAGTATTGTACGTAAAAGTTTGTGATAATAATTATTTCTCAATAATGCTATGTAATGTTGCCATAATACTAGTAATTAGCAGCAATTAGGTTGAAGTTCCTGACAATAACGAAAGCGTCCAGTAAAGTAGAGTGATTTTGAATTTGGCATCAATAAGTGTCCAGTAAGTAACTAACTGCCGCACTCAGAGACGTCAATTAACTTAAATGCTTGTTTAGTGACGTGTTGTCTTATTCTATAGCTGTAGCAAAAAAAGTGACAGCAGCAACTTTAATCAACCATTAAATTAAATCGACGTCTCTGAGTGCGGCAGTAAGTATTTAAAATCCATGACAAACCACATTATTTTAATTTTGAACATCTGTACAGACGTGACAGCCTTTATAAAGGCTAAGACTAAGCTACTACCTAAGCTAAGCACGAGAACTTAACAGAGCTAAGCACGAGAAAGTCACATTAAAGTATATATATATAAAAAAATATTAACTGTGTTTTTACTCCATCTGTGCCTAGATTCGAGGCGGTAAAAACCATATCTTCTTTGATCTGTTATCGTATTGTCAACGTTTTGATAGCTCTTATTTAATTGACAGTAATGGCGGCCGAGTTAAAAACTATACCATAACAGGTCAGAGACGATAGTTTTTACCGCCAAGAATAGAGGGTATGGATTTTTGAAAAAAGAACCATTACCTATTAAAAACAATTTTATTCGCTTTAAAATTAAAATACTAGTGTAAGACAAGGGCAGGAAGATGATATCTCTGCGACAATATCATATAAAGCGTCGGGTTGTCAAGCCTTGTTTTGTTAATTAACCTGCCCTAATAAAGTGCGTCATGACGCAAGCAGCGGGCAAACTGAACACTGATAAGCAGTGGGTCGGAAAGGCCGACGGCGGGTCAAAGCCGCAATCAATTACAACTGACGCGAATTGATTTAATTCTACTAGGTCAGTGGCACGCCTAGCTTTGAAAGCACCATCAATGGCTACCCATAATTTCGCAGTTGATTTCTCTTACAGTCCAAGCGATTTTCATGAAACCAAGTTAAGACCCTTGCCGTCTTGCCGATTATATCATACTAGCTGTTCCCGTGCCCACTTCTTTGGGCAATAAACTTTATTTTTGTTGATATATATCCTATGACACTCACAAATAACGTGGCTTTCGATTAGTAAAATAATTTTCAAAATCGGTTCAGTAGATCCAGAGCTTACCCCCTACAATGTCACAAACTTTACGTCTTTATAATATTATAGGATATGTAGATAAGGTTGCCGTCAATAGAACTTGCGAACTATGAAATAAACTAGCTTCTGCCCGCGACTTCGTCCGCGTAGAATTAGTAATTTTGCCATCCCACGGGAACACTGATTTATTTCGGGATTCAAGGTAGCCTATAAGCAGTTAATAGGGTGACGGCACCAATGATGGACACTTTCAGCTGACCGACACCAGTAATGGACACTTCACTCTTAATTCAAAGTCCATACGGTCCTAAATCGATTATGGCAAAACCAATGAAAAACCCTTATCTTCTGTACAATAAGAATCAAGTATCCATCATTGGTCCTTTTGCATTACTGGTTCTGTCACCCTAAGCAAACTCTATTCTAAATTATATCCAACCAAATTCGGCCATCCGTTTTAGCGAAGAAGTAACAAACTCACGGACGCATAGGTAACCTTTCGCATTGATATTATATGTAGAATAGGATGTAAATAGGTACATCCAGCACACACAATTGCTCCGGCCGAAATCATAGTCGATAAAAATACCCTCGGTGCGTGAGTCCGACTCGCACTTGACCGGTTTTCAGCATTTGACGCTTGCGTATTTTACCGTTATAACAATACAATAAAAAAATGGTTCGCAGTTTTTTTTAATCTTAATTTTGTATTGAATAATACAAACGGACAATATCCCAAACAAAGCAAGTAGGACGAAGTTCTTCGATCAATGAGCGCGAGCGGGCTTTGCCGCTCCTATTTACACCCCCGGCGTCCGCGACACGCTGCGAAGAACTTTGTCGCTGTATACGCGAAAAAGAACTTTGACGCTGTATTATACTTTCATGTATAAACTAAAGTCGCACAATTTCACACTGAACAAATTTTACGATTTAGATGTTAATGCGTAATGTATATTATAGTAGATGTAAGTGCCCAATTAGTTTTTAATTCTAAAGTTGAATAGGTAATAAAGAAAAGTTAGGGTATTTAATTTTTTACATGTTTAATTTTCGGTACTGGGTGGTCAAGAAATAAATTAACCTTACTAAGCCTATTCGGATTCTGGATGGTCATAAAAAAACTTTACCCTAACGTAACCAACTTTACTTACTCCCAGTACATTATAGCTATTATCTCTACCTCTATCCCCCATTTCAACTACTTAGGAATATTTTTTGAAAATCGCCAAATGTATTTTTTTTTAATAACACCAATTTTAACGTTTATAACTACAAAAATGACGAACTCTCATATAAAATTCTACATCCCCCTTTTATCCCTTAGGGGTAGTTTTTCCAAAATCGCTGTAAGCTATACATTTTATTTTTATTAGTATATACCAATTTTCACGTATCTAACTTCAAAAAATAAATGCGTTTTTGAAGGCGGTTTTTTGTTTTTTAAAACATTTTTTTTTGACTTTTTAGAGATCATAATAAGCTTATGTTCCTAGTCCCACTTCTTAGTTGATATGAAACTTTAAGACATTTCACGATCGCCGCCAGCAACGCCGCGGGGAAGTCATAGTCATATTTAAACAATTAAATGTCCTTCGTTGTAGTCGCTCAACTATCTTAATCGAGATATCTTATCACCACCCTTGAAAAAAGTATCGTTGAGGAGTTCCGGTGGCCATCTGTGGTCTTCATCATCAGTGCCATTTCACCAAATGATACTTTCTGAATGCAAATGCTAGATTTGTTACTAAAAATACTAAAATCGCTATATGTTTGCCTGCAATATTTGAAGAGTTCCCTCAATTCCTCACTGATCCCCTTAAAAATTTACCCTTTAGGGTTAATAATATGAGCAGGCAATAAATAGTATTAGTAGGATTAGTGGATAATAGCTTCTAGTCTTCGTCCGCTTAGATTTCGATTATAGTTATTCCCTCGGGAACTTTTAAATTTTCCGGGATGAAAAGTAGCCTATGTGTTATTCCAGGGTATAAGCTATCTCCATTCCAAATTTCATCCAAATCCGTCCAGCCGTTGCAGCGTGAAGAGGTAACAAACACACACACACACACACACACAAACTTTCGCATTTATAATATTAGTAGGATTAGTACCTACTGTTTGACACATACATACATACATACATTAAATCACGCCTGTTTCCCAGAGGGGTAGGCAGAGACCACTTTTTTCCACCTGCTACGATCTTGACAAATCTCTTTCGCTTCTTCCACATTCATACATCGAGTCATGCACGCACGTCGGTTTCGAGTACTTAAAATTCGGCCCTTTTCCAGTATTTCTCCGATTTGATTAGAAAAAGTACGCCTAGGGCGGCCCCTTCCGACCCTTCCACTCACTTTCGCTCTGTATATCTCTTTCGTCAATATTCTTTTATCCATCCTTTCCAAATGACCGAACCGTCGAAGCACA
This sequence comes from Acleris cristana, assembly GCA_948252455.1. NCBI lineage: Eukaryota > Metazoa > Arthropoda > Insecta > Lepidoptera > Tortricidae > Acleris > Acleris cristana. Next base: position 2,322,128 of record OX411801.1, read on the forward strand.
CACACACCATCACATCAAATATTCACCAAGCGTGTTTTTATTAAACATAACGTATAATGAATAGTTATTTCATCTTAAACTTAATATGGAAATAATGATGTAGTGTATAAATCGTTGCAAAGACCTCCCTTGATCTTTAAAAGTTCGTGATTATCGAGTAATCATGGTGAATTGGTTCGTTTGGTTTTGTTTACATCTTTTTTTGCAAGTTCTATTGACGGCGACTTAATAATTTATTAAAATCGTTTTAGCCGTTTAGTAGTTACGAGGGGACATAGAGTGAATATTTGATTCGTCTTTACCGCTGGAGTGTCATAGGCAATATTAAAATTACTTAAATGTGAAATTAGCGAAATAAAAAATATATGTACAGTCGGCCTTATAAGAAGCTGAACACTTTTGTACCTTGTCGCCATAACACCTTTGACAGATTAGTGCAGCAGTTCAAACATGACGTTAAAGTGACAAAACACTAAAGTGTGCAGCTTCTTATAAAGCCGACCGTACCTATACATGATAAGTAACATTACTTTGACGACATTATCCAAACAGCAGTTGGGTTTTTTAAAGCTTGCTTTTCGTTAGACTTGATTTCAGAACACCTTTCAAAAATTCATCATCAATGAAACTGATGGGTAAGTACTCATTATACGATACCGATATCGAGTGTACAGTTACTACCGTCACTACACAACACGTGTATCCACAAAAGGATGTTGACTGTACCGATGACAATCAACCGATACCGTCCTATTGTCAACATCCATATCATTACGGCTAGCACACCCACGGAATAGAAAAAACAGTGGAAGTGGCATGAGCTTCGCTTAGTATCAGACCTGAGGGCCCAGATAAGATGCACTACGCTATCGTTTCTATTCGTTTCGTGTTTAAACCAATCGCGTCACTGGTAGGTCACGTGACTTTTCGTATCACGTCATCTACCAGTGACGCGATTGGTTTAAAAACGAAACGAATAGAAACGCTAGTTAGCGAAGTGCACCTTGGCAGGGCCCTCTGTTGTCGCCAATACTCAAAGTAGGTATCATAAAATCAACACGCCACCATGAACATTTTTTTTGGTTCGGCTATCGTTTTTACACTCCAAAATAGCACAATAAGGCATGCTTCTGGATTTATTTCCTTTTTTAGAAATATCGAAATATCGAAATAAGCGATCGCGGCAGAAGTATGGTAGGTTACGCGGAACTCCGCATGACTATGCCACACGCCCACTTGACACTTCTACTGTTTTTTCTGTTCTGTGAGCACACCTATATTAAGGCTGCAGCAAGAGCGGGGCGTGCAGCGGAGCGTTCTACCGTGCATTGCATGGCTTGTTTATGGAGACGCGGGGCGTCGAGCGTAGCGTTGGGCGGCGTATAGTCTTTTTTAGGGTTCCGTTGCCAAATGGCAAAAAACGGAACCCTTATAGATTCGTCATGTACCTGTCTGTCTGTCCGTCCGTATGTCACAGCCACTTTTTTCCGAAACTATAAGAACTATACTGTTGAAACTTGGTAAGTAGATGTATTCTGTGAACCGCATTAAGATTTTCACACTAAAACATATAAAAATAATAAAAATACCATTAAAGATAAGACGTGCAAGTTACGTTCAGTTCTATGCAGTACTGTTAATTTTCTTGTTGTTGTTATTACATATTTGTGTAAACTACTTAAAATTTAAAGTTATTTACCTTTTTATAAAGGTAGGTAACAAAAACTCCCGCGGGATCGTAGGTCATATTCATATCCATGTTAAAATAACGGACTTAAACCCCGGGCAATTGAATCCTAGATTCGATCACTATTACAATTTTACACGTGACGTCAACCACGCCGTGACCACGTGTACCTATGTGAAAAGGCCCTAAGCGTATTTACACGAATGTTTCTCAGAACTCAAATAGCACGTCTCAAACCAGAATTCCGCAAAATCTAGTTTAATCGTATAATTACTGTTAGTTTAAGATAACCGTTAAAACCTTACGTTCACAAACGCTAGGATTTACATACATACATGTATATATCTTCACGCCTTCATTCCCAAAGTGAGGTGGCAGAGCTACAGAATTACCAAGTGTCAAGTGGGCGTGTAACGTGTGGCATAGTTATGCGGAGTTCCGCGCAACCTACCATATTTTTGCCGCGTTCGCTTATTTCGATATTTCGATATTTCTAAAATAGGAAATAATTCCAAAATTGTGCTATTTTGGAATGTAAAAACGATAGCCGCACCGAAAACATTTTCCATGGTGGCGTGTTGTTTTTATGATAGTGTGAGTATTGGCGACAACAGGTCTGATACTAAGCGAAGCTCGTGCCACTTCCACTGTTTTTTCTATTCCGTGGGTATTAGTGACAGGTTGCAATCTCATCGCATTTAATGTTTTCAATTCACCTCGGCGCCTGCACCCTTACTTACCATGAGTCACAATAGAGAATATGCATGGCATTTTTAAATCACATCTCTCGACAAAATATAAAAATACCGTAAAAGAGATCACCAAAGTGAAATTTAAATTAAATCGGCCAAGAAATACGGATGATACAAGCATTTTAAACTGTTAATTAGACAGAGATTACCTTGACAGAGAGATCTGATATGCACTGTGACGTCATGTAACAGATCGGCCATATAAACTCCATGTTGAATTCTTTTAATTTCCTTGTTTTTTTCATTTTCAAAACTTGCTTTCCGCGACTGGACAGTCAAAGACTTAAGGCTTAAGACCTTAGGTCCAAAGTCAATCTGACATTCTACAACAATAAGGTGGAGTTTCCTATAAGTTACAAATGACTTGACATCTCTAATGACATTGGCGACTTCAAGCATATTTTTGTTGAAATGGATCCCAATTTCACGCTCGTGACCGTACAAACGATTTTCAAACTTAGGCTCACAATCAGTTCAGTCCATGCGAAGGCGCATGCTTGTAGCAATCCATTGACAGGTTGTTTAAACATTTTTGAGCCGAGAGCTATTGCAGCGACGCAATGTATCACGAAAAGCATGCGAGGTGGTAGATTACATATTTAGTAGAATTGGAGGCTTTATGTCGTATATTTTCCTTAACGGGGTTTTTCCGAACACGTTTTCCTCAATCGCTTATTTTTTACTAAGTAATACGTTTTTTAAGTTTATAGAGTTGCAACCGCGTACCGGATGCGAAGTGTTGCTAGGCCCCACAAGGTGGTCCGATGATAAAAACCATATCGTCTTTGACCTGTTATCGTATTGATTTTAACTCGTTGAAATGTAACCCGTATGAAATCGTTGACAATACGATTACAGGGGCACGTTTTATAAAGCTACAAGCTACAATTTTACAGGTCTAAACTAGCAACACTGCTCAAATGGCTGGGGCACGTTTTAAGGGGCTTCTTAACGGGCCACATATTGCAGTATAAATATGGCCCGTTTAGAAGCCCCTTTATGAAGCTACACAAGTAACAATTTTACAGGTCTAAATTAGCAACACTGTTCAAATGGCTGGCCGCCATTGCTCGAGGTTGTGTCAAATGGAAACTTGTAACCTGTAAATTGAAATTTGTAGCTTTATAAAACAGGCCACAGGTCAAAGACGAGATGGTTTTTACCACCTAGAATGGTTAGAATCTGTAAATGTCATAATCTAATCTAGGTATATAATTACTAACCTGACGGATAAAAAAAAAACAAGCAAGCATCTACTATAGTCGCGCCGTTTTACGAGGCCTGATTTGACAGCTGTCAACTCAGTACAACATATAAGTTTGAGGCATGTTTCTAATTCTAATTCTATTTTTTATTAATGTCTTTCACTTCTGTTAAGGTGTATTTCGCCAATGTCATGTTATTTATACACTTCCATAAACTTATTAGAGAAATAAGTCAAGTCTTGAGGCATGTTTGAAGTTATATTTTGCACTTTGACAGAATTGTCAAATTGGGCCTCTTAGACTATATTAGACAATAGATACCAATCGGATTTTAGTCTTTAACAGGTTCATTCTCGGTTTTGTGACGCCAAATAAAAAAACCGGGGATTGTATTTTTTTATATTTAATCATTTATTTATGAAAAAATAGAATAGAATAGAATAGAAAACATTTATTTCGCTTAATTTTTACATATTTCTACAGTGTGTGAAAAGTACCTAGTGGTGCGAAAATGGTATCCACTCAGCTATACAGGGTGTTAGGCAGAAGGTTAGACCAACTTAAGGGACTAACTCTGTAGGGCAGGCAACATCGAAATCACGAAAAAATAAAAACAGCTGTTCTATACATTTCGGCTGTTTAGCTCTCAAAGTTTGTATGGAACAGCTGTTTTTTTTTCGAGATTTGAAGTTGGTCCCATAATAAAAGTTGATGAGTATGACCTACAGAGTTAGTCCCTGAAGTTTGTCCAACCTAACACCCTGAATGTCGACCACATATTGGAAGTACGACGCTGGTTTTCTGCGGACCCAAATATATTGAACTCAATACTCTCAAGTCATAATCCTGTTTACCATTTAAAACAAGTTAGTTTGAATTTGAACCACAGAGGCGTGTTTGGAAACCCGCCGGCTGGATAGCACAACATACATGTTTGAGAATGGCTCGGTGACGGCGACACTCGCTATTGTGAGAATCGAGCGGCGCCGGCGCCGGCATTATGGGAGTAATGAGTAGGTAATGGGCGGGTGACAGATGCAAATTATGTCGAACGATATCCGTAATATAGATATAACTACAATTGATGTAAAACAAGAGAATGTCATGGCAAAAAAGTTATAGAATTTTATTGTTGAAATACCTAAATAATATATTTTGTCTGGTTTCTCTATTCTTCTATTACGCCGAAACTTTTAAATGACCGTGTGTTGCCGGGTTTAGAATGTTGCCACTTTTTTTCTTCCCGTGGATGTCGTAAGAGACGACTAAGGGACTAAAGGCTGTGTAGTGCTGTTAGGCGATGGGTTTGCAACCTGTCACTAATACACTGGATAACATCTTAGCCTGGTTGTGCAAAATGTGGTCACAGAATTATCAACAAGTTTTTGGAGTTGTTGGTGAGTCTGTGGCTCTGCGTACCCCACTCTGGGAATGAAGGCGTGAGTTTATGTTATGTTATGTCGAACTCATATAAGGTCAACTTCTGGTCTCTGGCTGACTAGTGACTTTACCTGTATAGTTACGCCGAATTAGGATAGGAATTAATTAATACGCCGAGTTTGTTTTCGCATAATTTTCTCCAGCTTAAACGGATTTTTTTTTTAATGTTTTGTGTAATCCTGGTAGAATAAAGTAGGTTAAGTTAGGTTTTTTTTTCTATATCAAGGATTTTCAGTCCATTCCTTTTATAGTTTGTGTCAATTGAAATTACCAAAGATGTAAACAAATTAGTACTGTTTGGCAAATAACCTCAAATATTCATTGAGCATGTTTTTATTTAAAATAACGTATAATTAATAGTTATTTAATCTTACACTTAATGTAAAAGTAAAGACTAAGACCTTACTTTAAAAATAATTTAAAAAAAAACCTTCAGGTTAATTGATTTCTCATGATGCACACATACCTTAAATAAGAAATGATAAAACCAAAAAATAAAAAACTTTTTGTATGAAAATAAACCGTCGAATTTTGAACGTCTATTTCCAAATCTTTTTAAAATGAGACATTGGCATTCTGAATGAAAATGTAACTATTGAATGGGCTCAGGCAAATAAGCAGATAAATATAGTGCAAAGATGTTTCATATACCATTGGTTTCTTTATCAATTTGCCAAGGCTTAAAGCTAAGACAAAGCAAACACTGACACAATTTACAGTTCATTGTTACCTCGATGGTGAATAAGTATACTAAAACAAAACTTTTACTTGGTTTGCACAGTTATTATGCTAACACCCGTATTCACAAACAATACTTAAGGGATCCTTCACTGATTAAACGCAGTGCGTTCAATACAGCTTTCTGATTGGTCCTTTTTGACCGACCTTTTGTTTATGAGACGATTTGAACCACCTGTGCGTTCGTGAGCACTGTGACCTCATAGTGACGTTTGTGAATACGGGTGTAAGAATAAACGAACTAATGCCCACTTTTTGGCTCTGGCAGAATACGACTGCAATTTCTGCAGCATAATGCTAATTGTAAGTCAGCGCCTTTCATCCCACGACACATGGCTCTTATATGGAGACAATTTTTATGTAAACTGCTGTTTCTTTGTACGTTTTTTTTAAATTTGTGTTCCATGTTTTACTTTTTTTTTCATGTTATTTTGTTTTTTAGTTCATAATTGTTTTAAGAGCCTTGTGTGTTGTATGAATAAAGTTTTGATCTGTCTATCTATCTAATTAAAACGGCTCTTTATGCTCTCATGCATTTAAAGTGCTTACTTTCTCTTCTCTAAGACCAGGACAATATAACCATCAGCCAACACGACAAAACTTCATTGAACAGACTTGTAATCTATACATATCTTTACATAGTATAAAACAAAGAAGTTTCCCGCCGTCTGTCGCTCTGTATGTACCTACGCTTAGATATTTTCTACGTAACGGACTTTAATGCGGTATTCAATAGATAGAGAGTGATTCAAGAGGTTTGTATGTATAATAAACTAGCTTTCCGCCCGCGACTTCGTCTGCGGAGAGTCAGTACTTCTGTTAAAAGTACAGTTATAGTTTACATCACCTTCAAAGGCTTTTTAAAAAAAAGTCTAGAACGTGAATTCTAAGTAAGCGGTCCACATAAACAACTTTAATTTCATGGCTCTAACCTTTATAACAACAAAATTGACATACAAAATAAATTCACTGCCTCTCTTTCACCATTACGTTTTTTTAATACGATTCTAGATAAATTTGCCATATTTCTATACAAACAATTAACCCACTTAGCAGAAGATTTTCGAAAAACACCGAATCTGAATATTTTCTGTATATAATAGTAATTTGAATACTTAATTTCGATACAAACTTTACAGTCAGTAGTCTTGGATCCCAAATTTTTCCCTTTAGTTATTTTTTATTGATAATGGATTTACTCTTAACTAACTTATCCCTTTAAGGTGCAAATGTTTAAAAAACACTGAAGATTGCAATGTTTTAGATGCCATAATTCATGTACCTGGCTACAAAAAAAACTCATATTCAAACTTTCACCCGCTTTTCACAATGTTCAGGGATTGTTTTATAAATTGGTTATTATTTAATTTACATTGGTGTTGATACCGAGTTTCATGTATCTAACTTCAGTCATAATTTTAATTTGTAGGTAGGTAGGTTTTTTATAGGAAGGTAAACATTAGGTTATCTTAATACCAATTTCCACATTTCTCACTTCAAAAATAACCAAATTTCTACCAAACTTCTTCCCCCTCATTTAACCACCTTTGGGATAGTTTTTTCTAAATCGCCATTTAGTAACTTTTTTTGTTTATAAAAACAGTATCGTAAATATACATTTCCACATTTTTTCCTTCAAAAATTATCATAATCCCTTACAAATTTCTATCGCCAATTTACCCCTAAGTGTTTCCAAAATCGCCGAAAGCAATATTTTTAATTTATAACTACAGTAGCCGTTACAACATTTTCCACGTTTCTCACTTTTTAGTAATCGGTGAAATACGTGTCTCATTATTTGCATTTAAAAGTATTCCTACCAAGTTTTAAGTAAATTTGATCATAAAAATATTTTATCTATACACACTTTGCAACCCCCTTTCATCCCTCTAGGGTTGAATTTAAGTAATCGCTGAAATATGTGTCTCATTATTTGCATTGAAGAGCATTTCTACCAAGTTTCAAGTAAATTTGACCATAAAAGTATTTTTTCCCATACAAACTTTGCAACCCCCTTTCATCCCTCTAGGGTTGGATTTTAGTAATCGCTGAAATACGTGTCTCATTATTTGCATTGAAGAGCATTTCTACCAAGTTTCAAGTAAATTTGACCATAAAAGTATTTTTTCCCATACAAACTTTGCAACCCCCTTTCATCCCTCTAGGGTTGAATTTTAGTAATCGCTGAAATACGTGTCTCATTATTTGCATTGAAGAGCATTTCTACCAAGTTTCAAGTAAATTTGACCATAAAAATATTTTATCTATACACACTTTGCAACCCCCTTTCATCCCTCTAGGGCTGAATTTAAGTAATCGCTGAAATACGTGTCTCATTATTTGCATTGAAGAGCATTTCTACCAAGTTTCAAGTAAAGTTGACCATAAAAGTATTTTTTCCCATACAAACTTTGCAACCCCCTTTCATCCCTCTAGGGTTGAATTTTAGTAATCGCTGAAATACGTGTCTCATTATTTGCATTGAAGAGCATTTCTACCAAGTTTCAAGTAAATTTGACCATAAAAATATTTTATCTATACACACTTTGCAACCCCCTTTCATCCCTCTAGGGCTGAATTTAAGTAATCGCTGAAATACGTGTCTCATTATTTGCATTGAAGAGCATTTCTACCAAGTTTCAAGTAAAGTTGACCATAAAAGTATTTTTTCCCATACAAACTTTGCAACCCCCTTTCATCCCTCTAGGGTTGAATTTTAGTAATCGCTGAAATACGTGTCTCATTATTTGCATTGAAGAGCATTTCTACCAAGTTTCAAGTAAATTTGACCATAAAAGTATTTTTTCCCATACAAACTTTGCAACCCCCTTTCATCCCTCTAGGGTTGAATTTTAGTAATCGCTGAAATACGTGTCTCATTATTTGCATTGAAGAGCATTTCTACCAAGTTTCAAGTAAATTTGACCATAAAAGTATTTTTTCCCATACAAACTTTGCAACCCCCTTTCATCCCTCTAGGGGTTGAATTTTAGTAATCGCTGAAATACGTGTCTCATTATTTGCATTGAAGAGCATTTCTACCAAGTTTCAAGTTAATTGGACCATAAAAATGTTTTTTCCCATACAAACTTTGCAACCCCCTTTCGTACCTTTAGGGGTTGAATTTCGAAAAATCCCTTCTTAAACGACGCCTCCATTACAAAACCAACTTCCTCTCAAAATTCCAACTTTTTATCTTTATCGGTTTGGGCTGGGCGTTGATATGTCACCCGGGACATTGCCTTTTATATATATAGAAGATAGATTCTGGTTTATGTACGGGTTACAGAAAACTCACATAAACCGAAGCGAAGCGGGGGCGGGTCGCCAGTGTATATGTCGCTAGAAAGAAAAAACATTTATTCATGACAAAAAGACAAACAAAACACGCCTGTTTCCCAGAGGGACTTCTTTCCACCTGCTACGATCCTGACAAATCTCTTTCGCTTCTTCCACATTCATACATCGAGTCATGCATGCATGTCGGTTTCGGGTAAAGATTCGGCCCTTTTCCAGTATTTCTCCGATTTGATTCGAAAAAGTACGCCTAGGGCGTCCGCTTCCGACCCTTCCACTCACTTTCGCTCTGTATATTTCTTTCGTCAATCTTCTTTTATCCATCCTTTCCAAATGACCAAACCATCGAAGCATGCCCTTTTGAATCTTAGTCACTACATCTTCTTTTAGTCCACATTTCTGTATGTCTTTTTCATTCCTTACTCTATCAGTCAGTTTCACACCACACATACTACGCAAAGAGCGCATTTCAACTGCATTTATACGACTTTCATGCTTGTCCTGCCACACCCAACATTCACTACCATACATCAGAGTAGAGGCCAGCACTCCATTATGAACAGCCAGTCGGGCTTTTTGTGAAACGCCCCTTCTGCTTGCAAAGGAGTACAGAGCCCCATTAATTTGATGCGACTAAAATAAGCCACAATGACACGAGATTTTTAGCCGCGCGAGAGCTATGTATGAGCGATAACTAAGTTTTTTACAAATTGCGCGCGGTTGTTTTTTTTTTATAAAGTGACGCTTTATATGCTTGCATATTTAGCCTATAAACTAGATAAATGTTTTAAATCTAAAAGGACCATGCATAATTAAATGTATTAAATATTTGTAATGATTAATCGTGTTTCACGAAATTAAATCGCGTTTTTTTTCTAAATTGCAGTTGTAATTTTGAGATTACTTCCACGCGCTAAAAATTCTCTACGTATATACAATCACTGAAAATGGCGATAATCCTCCATTCACAAACACCGTGATTGGTTGTTTAGGGGTTTCCAAAGTGAATTAAAAAAAAAACTTTAGTCCCTATAGAGACTAGTCCCGATGTGCAGAGACAGTAACATTTTAAGAGCATGAGAAGTGAAAAATATTTAAATTCGAGACTCAGACTCTTATTGCGTAATGTATGTTGCGTCCTTATTTCACAATGTGGCAACATTTGCCCTTATTCATAAAGTATTTATTTACACCGTAGCAAAACAGAATAACCTTCGTATAATCAGTCATCTTAATACTCTCCAAACACTTTATTACTTACTGTATTTATTTAGCATTGCTACAAATAAACAGTAAATAAAGACAGTTGACATGTGTGTGTCATTATATTTTTAAGTAACTATATTTAAAACTAGAGGACGCCCGCAACTTTGTACACGTAGAATTAGTTTCCCGCTACTCCCCCCATTTCTTCCCGTTGGAGGTCGATTTTCGGAAAATCCTTTCTTAGTGCTCACTTACATCATGAAAGGAACCCCTGTACCAAATTTCAAGTTTCTAGGTAAGTACAGTAGTTTCGGCTGTGCTTTGATATATAAGTCAGTAGGTAAGTCAGGTTGGCCTTTGATATATATAGATGACGTCTTAGAATCAATGAAAATAATGTTACCCATCGTATGATATCCAAATCATGTAAAAAAAGTTTTAAGATAATATTTTAAAAATGTTTTTTTAAGAGAATAGAGTCTCTTGGTTGAACAATCAACTATTTCAATCTCAACAACAGCTTATGAAAAATATGAACGTCAAATGTGAACACGCTCTCTACGGTCGTTCACCTGACGTGTTTTATGGCATATACCTAGAAGGAAAAACAGCACACAGTCGACCTGTCGTTCTCAAAACTACAATCCTAAGACTGCAGACTGCAGGTCAAATACTGAAAATGCGTGCCAACAGGGACCGGACCCGCTTACCGTAACCCGGGGTTTTTAAAGGGTTTTTATAGCGCTGATTTTTATAAATCGTTATTCGGTAAGCGCTTCATCGGGTTACACATTAAACGGATAAGCCATTCGATTGAGTTAATTCGACTTACCGCTTACCAGTATCAAAACCCCCGAATGGGTTACCGCTTAAAATACTGACTGAATACCTTCAAGCAATTTCAGTTCTTAGACGAACTATGTACGACATATTATTGAACAGCTTATAACTCAGGCAGCGCGTGCGCTTGAAGGTCACAGTGGCATGAGACGCGCGCTGGAAGGGAGCGAAGGGGTTACCTTAACCCGAACGGTAAGCGCTTAACTAAACAAATATCTAATCCAGCAACATTCGGTAAGCGGTTACCAAAGGGTTACGGTTAAGGTATCCCGGCTTATTAGGGCTACCTAATCGTCGGGTAAGCCGGTAAAGAGGTTACCGAAACGATTGGCTTATCGTATGAACGGGTAAGCCGTTCGAATGGCTTAAGCAAAGGAACGGGTTTTCCGGTCCCTGGTTGCCAACCCTGAGAGGACTAACACCCGTATTCACAAACGTCACTATGAGGTCTCACAGTGCTCACGAACGCACAGGGTGGTTCAAATCGTCTTATAAACAAAAGGTCAGTCAAAAAGGATCAATCACAAAGCTGTATTGAACGCAGCAGTGCGTTTACTCAGTTAAGTCCCTTAAGTATTTTTTGTGAATACAGGTGTAAGATGGAATGCCTCTACGCTAGTAATGTCACCGGTTGTGTTATCCCCACACCGGAACACAATGCTGATGCTGCTTGGTGGTAGGTTAAAGCATAATGCTGGCCATACACCATCCTTCCTATCGTCCAATCGGCATGACGCTGCAGGCTTGATCCAATCTGCAGTTCGTCTATACACACCACACACGATCAGTTTGAACTGTCCAATCGGCAGCGACGCTCAGTTGAAGCCATGGCGTCACCGGTGACAGACGACGATGTTTAAGCCGTTTTGGGCATTTTACTAGTGAAAACGAAACAAAAAAAAAAGATCGAGCAGAGTGGTGCAAACGTGGTTAATGAAAAGAAAACAGTTTACCCATACAAATGTATTAAAAGAATTGAGGATTACGCCAAAAGATTATTGTAATTATTTACGAATGAACGAAGAAACTTACATGAAACTTCTAACGTTAGTTACTCCTCTAATGGAGAAGCAAGACACTGTTATGAAAAACGCTATCTCGACACACGAGAGGTTAAAATCTTGACCAGACTGAACTGACGATCGTCGACCGCCATACACGGTCCAATCGGAATGATCCAATCGGAATGATCAAGCCAAAATAATCGAATTTCGGGTGTGCCGTCAAGTATAACTGTCATGCCAATCCACTCCCACCCACGGTCAATTCTAACTTATCCAATCGGTAGCGTCATGCCGATTGGACGATAGGAATGATGGTGTATGGCCACCATAAGATGGTGGTATTGGCATAGTAGCGGTCCGGACGGACCTTGCACAATACAAGGTCCTATCAACACCTAAAGTCGCTCTCTCGGTCGTTCACCTGAGGTACGTCATTCGGTATGCAGACCGGTACCGACGGTAGCGCCACATATTAATTTGGCACTAATTTAAATGAACAATATGTTAATATTGAACCGGTTTTTTTGCATTAAATATTCAATCAAAACCGTATTTAATTAAGATCTGAATGTTATTGTTTTATAAAGCACTAGCTGTTCCCGTGCCCACTTCGTTGGGCAATAAACTTTTTTTTTAGTTAATATATAGACTATGACATGATGTGCATATCACATTTCATTATAAGGTTTAATATTTTTCAAATCGTCAAAAATACATCTCTGGCCATTCTATTAATCAAAAATCTATTGAAAGAAAACATTTCATCCATTAACAATTGATTATTTTTTTAATTAATGGCACAGCTGTAACTTATTTTTTTTAATTATTATTTCGCATATCAAAAATACGCCTCTGACCATTCTATCAATCAAAAATCAAATTGAAGAAAATATTTCAACCATTGACAATTGATTAACTTTTTAATTAAAGTTACTGAAGTAAAGTTTTTTTTTTAATTCTAGTCACCTTGATCTGACGAAACAGCCACAGCGAGGCTAAGTGAGGTGTAATACCATTCCGCATGCAGATCACTAAGTTAAAAGTGAACGTTTTCAAACCGGTATAGAAAGTCATCTGGGCATAGGCGAGGATATTATTACAACTTTTGATATGCTTGAGGCAGAGAAATATAGTACATTTTTGCAGAGGATAGAAAGTACGCGATTTTTGGACGAGTCATAGAGAGGGCCGAAACGTAGTTGAGGCCCTCTAGTGTACGAGTCCATAAATTGCACTTTCTACCGAGGCAGACATAGTGCTTTTCACAACTACTGAGAGGAAATAAAATAAAAATTCATATTCAAAACTCAATAGCGTTAGTCAATTGTCGTCGGTTTTTCAAAGGTAGTATAGAAGCTGTATCACCACCAATTTTACCATAGATAACTTTTTTTAAAATCTGGACCCCTGTTCTCGTGGCACTCGAGATTAATAAACTAACATTCGAGATGAAGATGTCAACTCCATATAAAATTGTATTTGTTTCGCCATATCTCCCATGTAATTTCATCTCTAGTGGTTCGAGATTAGGGGCCAAGCATGAATTACATTTTAAAAAAAATCAGTGACATTGTTTTTAGTCTGTGTATCTTTTAGCAAAAATACACCTAATATTTTACGACACAAAATGGTGTGTTCTGATTGGTCGATTTCAATTTTTAATTTTAAGGAGCTGACACGAAAATTTATTGATTGATTTTCATTGGTTCTTAAAGTTGGACAACTATGTTCTCGACCAATCAGCAAACACGCCGAGAAAAACATTCTTGGTGTGTCCTTATAAGTGACGTTTTGTGACCCCAAACAAGACTATCTATAGCCATATTTCCGAGCAGTGTTGTGAAAAATAAATAGTTTCGATTTTATGCATGAAAGAAGACGAAAATTGACCACCCTGATCTCCGAAATGAGACTAAAATTTTGAAAAAAAAAAAAAATTAATTAATTGCTTGTAGATTACTTACAGGAAAAGCTATAAGAAATCTACCAAAAAAACACATACTTATGTACGGAACCCTCTCCACACGATTTTATTATAGATTCTGTACGAGAGCCTCCTAGTAGAGCCTCCTACAGTACTTAAATGCACAGCAAACGTATTACGTAACACACACATACAAACATAAGCGATAATATAGGTAGGTACGACTGCGGGATTCCCACGTTTCAATAGGACAGTTAAATAACAATTTTATTCACATTTACTCATTCATAAGTTTCATAACTGAGCGAAGTCGAAAGATGTTTAAGTTATTTTTAAAGCAACCGCAAAAGTTGTATTATATAGTGTTCCTAGTATTGTATGTATTAGCATAATAACAAATGCTTATAGTTAGTGACAAAATAAATAGAAAAACTACATACAAATACCTTACAGAAACATATTTAAAAAAAGAAATACCTACTGAGCCAGTGTAAAACATCAATATAGGTACTTACAGATGCCAAAGACAGCGATATATAGCCGAGTAGGTACAATAAATAATCAGGTTTTACTATTCTTTAGGGCCTGTTTCACAATCGACAAGTAAATATATCTGTCATTTAAAGTTGGCTTTCTCCTTGTCTATTTTTATGCTTTACTTGTCGATTGTGAAACAGGCGGTAAGTATTGCAAAATCTCAAAAGGTAGGTAGTTAGGGGATAGGCCTTATTAAGAAGCTGCACTCTTTTGTACCTTGTCGCTTTAACGCCTTTGACAGACTAGTGCAGCAGTTCAAACATGACGTTATAGTGACAAGGTAAAAAAGTGTGCAGCTTTTATAAGGCCGACCGTACATCACAGACGGAATCCCGCTAAAAGTCATCCATATAATAATGTATTAATGGAGGTATAAAACTGAAGGCAAACCACGCGGAAATGGCGTCTAGGTCATCAATAGGAAGAAAATACGCCTTTTCCTCATATTTCTGCAATTGTATAACAATGACTTATTAATTACCAGAGATCAGACAAATTGGCGTCATTACTCGCCATAATGTGGACATGACTTCAAAGATTAAATTAAATTAATCGATTTCTTACCTGAAATTTAATTGATCCTTTGAAAGAAATAACAGACACTTGATATTGTGTAGATTTACCCTAAACGTTGAGTAACGGTGGTGTAGCTAAACTTATCTGTCATTGTGACATTTGAATTTGACAGATAACGACAAAGCATGGTTTAACTAAACCACGGTTACTCAACGTTTATTAGTAAGGGGGTTAGTAAATAAACAGTATTTTTTATAAATTTTCTGTGGTTAGTACCTACTTAGTGTATTATATTCTGGTTCACATCTAAAATAAACTTATGAGCTGAAACAGTCCTTTCGCAATTCACTGATGTTATTGGAGCAAACTTAAGTAGCTGGTAATTAATGGTAATATTATCATGCCATTAGATTTCAGAGTTTTTTTCTCTTCTAAGTATTGGAAGACAGTCTCAATGTCTGGATTTATTTTAAGGATTGATTCTTGCAAACGGACTCCTAGTTTTCATTGTAAACTGTCCAGATTAATTTCACATTTATCGCATTTTATTTGAAGAATATTCGATAGTATTCGAAGATTGCAAACTCTCTAATACGTGTGTTCTCCGTAGTACAAAATTGAATTTCGGCTAAGAAACAAATTAATTTAATTTAATTATTTTGATTTATCTTTAGAGTCATGTCCACATTATTACGAGTAATGTAAAGTCCGATCTCTGCTTATTACATAAATCAGCAACGCTTGAGAAATTGTAAAGACTTACCCCCTTACTAATAAACGTTGAATAACTGTGGTATAGCTATACAATGTTTTGTCCTTATCTGTCAAATCCAAATGTCACAATGACAGATAAGGACAAAACATTGTATAGCTATACCACCGTTACTCAACGTTTATTAGTAAGGGGGTTACAATGTAAGGTTATTTTCAAAGCATTCAGCACATTCCCGAATCTGTCAGGACTGACTAGAGTTGCCATTTTATTTTGTTCTGACACTAGAGGACGCCGACTTTGTACGCGTTGGGGGTCGAATTTTCGGAAAATCCTTTCTTAGTACACCCCTAGACCTCATAAGGAACCTACGTCCCAAATTTGGAATCACCAAGAGGTTTTGGGCTGTGCGTTGATAGATCAGTCAGTTTCTTTTTATATATATATATATATATATATATATATATATATATATATAGATGTCAGGATTTTAATACTTCCGTCAGGATTGCGGCCGGACTCGGCAAATGTCAGGATAATATTTCAAACAATTTTTCCAAATCTAAACAATATTCACATTTTTGCATAAAAACATTACTCTTAAATCACTTTCTATTGATGAAAACCTCATTAAAATCCGTTGCGCATTTTGAAAGATGTAGGCGTACAGTCAAGGACCTTAAATGTTATGCTACTATGGAACCCTGTCATATTGACGCCAAAATTAATGATTAACGTTATGCGACAGGGTTCCATAGTGGCATAACAATTAAAGTCCTTAACTATACATACAGAGGCGACGGCGGGAAGCGACTTTGTTTTATACTAGGTGTACAGATACTCGTAATAATACTATGTAAGGATGTAAAGATCCTGTAAGTGACGAAACCGGGGAGTCCCCTTTCTTTGAATACCTACATGAAGCTATCTTGCTTGTTGTAGCGACTGACTCCCGTATTCGGATTCCCGTAAGGTCAATGTGGCTAATTCCGTCTACGGGGCTATGCCGTCATATACACGCCTGCGTTGAATCTAAGCACAGTACGCCGCTGCCGACTCAGTCTATAAAGCAGCAGGGCTTTCTAGTTCAAACTAAGAAACACAGATAGCGCTGTACAATCTACGAAGAAAAATATCTGCTTTCGAACTTCAGTTGTGTTCCGAAGTCGAAACTGGAGTGTAGTGATATGCAGTTTTACCAAAGATAAATATAAAACAGTTAGATTTCTAACTATATTTGTGTGCTTATTACAATGTTTAAGATATTTCTAAAACTATCTGCCTGTTTATTGTGCGTAAAAGTCCGCTGGTTTTAAGTAATTCACCGTGTTAAATTAGGAACCTCAAAATGACGAAGTGGGAAACTCCGTACATAATAAAAGGGGCTAAGCCATCATATGCCGGTATTTCCCGATTCCAGATGTTGTCAACCATGTTTTTAGTGTGGTAATTTTTAAGAATCTTTTTATAAGCAACAATTTATAATAGCTGATTATTTTTCTTTAAATGATAAATAATAATTCTAGAATGTATTAAAAGTTGTAATAATCACGAAAATAGTACTAAATTCTCATATTTATTAAATGTATTTATTAGTAAGTAAGAAAGTACTTATTTTATTTTCTTTCGGCAAATTAATATCATCTCTGTAAAATGAGCGATAATTGAAAAACGATTATAAAAGATGTTACCTACCTTACATTTTAGCCCAGTGTTAAACAAAATCTCTTCCTAATTGTTGTAGGATTCGTAAATATATTTGTTTTATAACTTTAACATAAACAATTATGAAGTTATTTAAGAAAATACGCAAAAATCGACCATCCCTCCCTTATCTCTGAAAGTACTGGCCCCAATATGGTCAATTTTCGCCTATTTTCTTAAATAACATAAAAAACTGTTTACTTATGTTAAAGACAAATATATTTGAGATGCTCACAACAAGCCCTTTCATTTGACTTGTCACACAATAAGGATTGGGAAACTTTTTTTTGATTTCCTAATTTATCCCCCAAAAGTAGCCCCCAAGTTTGAACAAATTCAGTTATTTATGTTACGCGTCCGTCTTTGAGTCACCGACTTACATAATCGTACCAAATTTCAACTCGATCGCTCCAGTAGTCCTGGAGCAAATCTGCTGTGACAGACAGACTAGCAGACAGGTATATGGTGTGGAGACGGAACCTCTCCACGCGAGTCGAACTCTCTTATTACTTTTTAAATCAAATTGTTAATTACAAACTGACTTTTATTTTAGAGTTAAATGAAAAGTCTGCGGATGGTATCTATGTCAGACAGACGACAATAATGATAAATGCATAGTCATAGAGACAATTCATTCTATTAATTATCGTGGTAGGAATTGAATTGTTATGTCAATGAAAACTGTCCAGTGTGTTGATCGACCCGTTAACGATGGCTCGGGCTAATTATTTCTATTAAATTAGTCAAAGCCATGACGACCAATTTAAGTACTTCAGTACACTGTAAGTATAGTGCATTAAGCCACAGTTGATAAAAAATATAGAAAAAATATATAATGAGAAAATCTTAAAAAGGTTGAGCTCATCTGATTGCCAAATCATGCCGGAATAACCCCAAAAAAATATTTTTGCCGATAACTTTTATTGTGAATCTTATTTTCAAGGTTTGAAAGCACATATTTGATTGAAATCTGCGTGTCTTTATTTTCCACTAACATAGACTTGAAAAATCTTCGTTATACTAGGGAAACATCTTTTAAGACGGAATAGCCCCATTTTTTTGGGAAATTCCGTCTACCTGACTGTTTTTAAAAAAACATTTATAATAAATTATGCAAGTTAGATACAATGAATTTCATAATTTACCTTGAAAGCCAAGTCAATTGTTAGCCAACTACATGCGCGCCATGGGTAAATAGTATGAATAAAACGCCTCAAATTTTCAACCAAAGTTGAACTAGCTCAAAAATATGACGGAATTAGCCACATTGACCTTATATATATTTTTATATGCTCGGATTTTTAAAGATAATAGTTTCTCATAAACCGTTATAGACAGACAGATGAAATTTTCAATGTGTATTTATTTCTATTGCCGCTAACTATAACAACACTTAATAACAATTAAATTAAATTGAACATTAAAGGGGCCCCAAAACAAGAATGATACAAAACCTACCGGGGGTGTCAGAAAAAATCACGAAATATCCCGAGGGGGAAGCAGCGATGATTTTAAAACAAACCGGTCAAGTGCGAGTCAGACTCGCGCACCGAGACAATAGCGGCCTGCACACCACACGTACATTTCGGACCGCGGGAAACACCACGCGCCGTTCCAACCCTCGTTCCGAACTGTACGTGTAAATGCAACTGTAATAGTAAAATAGTAAAAAATGTACGGTTCGGAACGAAGATTGGAACGGCGCGTGGCGTTTCCCGCGGTCCGAACTTTACGTGTAAAGGCCGCTAATTTGCTTGGTAACCGCAAAAGAAAATAACCATTTTGAACCTTAATTAATCAGCTAACGAACAACGATAAAAGCAATACAATTGGTCTATTAGTTCTTGATTGGTTGTCAATTTTGGTAAGTCATATTTGTATGGAATCGTTGCTAATCGTACGAGATGTAAGTACTATCAGCCCAATGGAACCCTGACCCACCATAGAACGGTGTCACAGTGACATTATGAAACAATTTGTTTGACACTTCTTATGACTTGAATCATAACGTCTCTGTGACACAGTTCTATGGTGGGTCAAGGTTCCAATGGTCTGATAGTACAAAGGCGATATATTAGTGGCCGGACCTGTGGCTATAGCTTGAAAACCGTCGAGGCTATCAAAAAATACATATTACCTTTTCTTTTCAGAATTTAATAAGGAACATTTTTGTCCTTGAATTTTTTTTGGTATCTGTTATATTGGTCCCAAGAAAGTTAACGGGGGGAAATTTCAGGGTGGGGGGTGAAGCGTCAGGGGGATGGGGGGGAGAGTAGTGAACTTTAAACACCACACCCAAATGTATCATGTCAAACAAGTTTTAAAACTTTATTAATTTGTAATTTGTTTGTCAAAAAACATAGAATGACTCAACTATTAGGACTTGTTATATATTAGCAATTATTTTAGCATGTACAGTCAAGGACTTCAATTGTTATGCCACTATGGAACCCTGTTACATAACGTTAATCATTAATTTTGGCGTAATTTCTTTCATGTGGTTCGACGCTGTTATTAGGTATAACAGGGTTCCATAGTGGCTTAACAATTAATGTCCTTGACTGTACCACCCTCGACCTCGTCGGCACTTAACATCAGGCTAATTTTAACTGGAAGAGATCTCTTAAAAATATAAGTTCGCCTTTGTACATCCGTGTTATATTTTTGTCTATTTTATAATTGTTATATCTCTTCTGTTTCTACAATAAAGTGTTTGCATACATATATAAGGTGAGACTCAGGTGAAACGCAAGGACATTTTGGATAAAAAAAATATTAGCCGCCAAACAGCTGTTTGCATTGTTGCGTTTCGGTGCGAGAGTGAGACAATGAGATACCAGTGTAACAAAGGAGTGTACGGGCTATTCATCTCTTTACAGCAATTCGATACACGTTCAGCTGTAAAAATCGGCTCATATAAACCTACCTTCTCGTAACAACTTGACTAGTCATTAGTCATTCACAAAAATATTATGTTCAGGACCCTTCAGAAGAAACTACGCCTTCGTATCGAAACGGACTAAAAGCAAATTGTCCCATAACCACAATGACATGAAAGCAAATTGTCCCATTAGCACAATGACATAAAAGCAAATCGTCTTATTATCAGGTCGCCCTTTTAGCAAAACGTCCCGTGCGAACGTGCCATGAAATTAGAATGACAAAGATAAAGATAAAAAAAGATAAGACATTTATTCAGTAACTAGGCCGCACGGGCACTTTTACACGTCAGGAGTCTACCAGCGCTTCCCAAGAGGAGAGCACTGCCGAGAAGAAACGCCGCAAGAAACTCAGCAGTCAGTCATTTTTTAACCATATTTCTTACTACAATGATACTACTTAGTCTAGTATTATATAAAGCTATAAATATTAAATTAAATATAATATCAAATATCATGCGTAGTTCAGCAGGAAAACATGACATAAATATTAGGAGAGATATAGAGGGACCTTAAAGCAAAACGCCCTATAAGCAGAACGTCCCATACTTTACGTGTGCAGGCCGCTATTGTGACGTCGACTCGCAACTCTCGCAAGATGATATACACACAAAGAGATTAAACTGAATCATTCGGTCAAAGTTTAATTGCGACATAACAGGCCGTATGAACAACAAATTGATCCAAGTAACCATTACTTTATGCTGATTAAAATCGTTTAACAGTTTGTTTGGCTGGAGATTGTTTAGCTACGAACATAGTAGCCAGTACGAAAGTTTACTGTGAAGGTTGAAGACCTCGTCGTCGCCTCTATGGCTCGATATTTGAAATAGGAACACTCTTAAAAATAACGGATACTTAGCTGCGATGGGTATAACGACAGAACCTCATAAGATTTGGAATAGAGATGTATAAATAAACAACCAGGACGGTTTTTCTTTGGGTTTTTGACAAGATGGCGTCGCTTTCCTAATTGTTTTAAATTTTTTGCATATTTTGTTGTTTAATGGATAGTAATGATGTATTAATATGCAGTAAATTAACATTCAAATGTGCAGTGTAACGAAGAATTCAAGTTTGAACACGTATCGCCTTTGGAAGGATTGCTCCAAGAAAATCCCATCTGGTCTTCGTAAAGTTCTACCTACATCGCTTCACGGAGGCTAGAGGATCACCGTACAACGTCGAATTATGTTTTTTTTGATATGTATATGTAACTCCTAACCTTGACACTGGCGGATTTGTCCCAATGGACAGAAGCCGTTTAATAAAGAATTGAACAACCAGGACAATATTAAAAAATAAGTAACTATCTGTCAAAAAAACCATTTTTGGAACAAGCTTTTGTTGCTACACTTTTCGCTAAGACATCATCTGCTTGTGAAGTATAGCAATCCCGCTTCCGTTAGATAAAACAACTGTACATACGTATACACATAGAAAACACCCAACATTTGCCCTTCCTGGAACCGAAACCCGGGACCGCTAGCTTCCTAAGCAGAGTCACCACCTAGGCTAACATCGTCGTCGAGACGCACGAGTGATCTTATAAGGGTTGTTTTTAATTATTTGTACGTAACGCTAAAAACGTTTATTTATACCCTTTTTAGGGTGTAAAAGTAAAAACGACCACAGCGGCACGTTTATGAAACGCTTTTTAGTGTATGGGAAGTGTGTTTGCGCATGGACTAACATGGAATGCCTCTGTTAGCTTAAAATATACTTTGGTTGAGGTATAATGACTAATAAAGTGGTTATGAGTACGTTATGTTTGTTTGAGATAAATTTTCCAGCTGTTCGTGTTTTTGTATCTAATTGCTGAAACGATATCAATGGCTTGCGCACTCCTTTGTTACCCTTTTAGTTTGTTTATAATCATAAGTGGTAAGGTCATGTATTAATTATTATTCACTGAACAAAGATATAAATATCAAGTACTTATTATTTGCAGGCCTGTCCCAACTGATTTTTTGTTTCCCAACCAAAGCCTAGTTAAGGGGGCGTAGAAATATGGCAAGGGGTAAAATGTTTTACATTTTCGAAAAAAACTTCAACATAATCGTGTTTTTTTTTTCGAAAATTACTTTCTGTGTCTGTATTATAAATCATAACGTGACGACGTTAAATTAATAAATGAATGTACCGTAACATCGGGGTACTTTAGCCCTGGCGGGCAACTTTGGCCCGAAACAGAAAAATGATTAAACTTCCAGCAACACCGCATTTCAGGGGCTATCGATGTAGTTCGCGCTACTCCACGATAGATGTTCGTATGGGGCCGTCAGTAAAATAGTTTCAGGTTAAAAAAGCTGATTGGTCAATCCATCATTTTGGAGACAATTTGCTACCACTAAACTACGCGAATTTATAATGTGCAAACTTTTTCACGAAACAAAGAAAGGAGGTAATTTTAAGTGTTTGATTGTTATCATTCGTAACAGATATGTATCTGGGATCCTAATGTGATATAAATCTAAGAGTTTAAGACCTTTTTGTGAGAAGTATATAATAATTAAAACCACAGTATTCTTTGGCTAACGTTTTCGGATATCTTTGACCCATGGTCCAAACATATTTTTTTTCTGTTTCCAAATTCCTTTTATTAGCTAAATATACTTTCTTATCATTCAGACGTGCAAAGATGCCTATAATTTATAAATAGAAACCAGGAAGTCGTCGTTACATTGATTACACAAGCGAACAGTTTCAGCAATTTCTAAGCGATGTGAGATCTGAGACGTTGACTCAATGGGAAGCTTCGAAAAAATACAATATTCCTCACAGCACTATGAGCACCAGCACTAGCAGCGGAATAAAAACTGCAACAAACCTGGCCACCCAACAATATTTACAACACAACAGAGGAACAAGCATTTGTTGCCCATGCTACAGCACTATCCAAATATGGGTTTAAACAGAAAAAAAACTCATGTCACATAAAATAATAACAGTAATACGTTTAGTAATAGATACGTTTAGAAGGTTATTGTGTTTGTTTTGGAAATGTTTTAATAAAAAAGAGCCATGTTTGATAGATTTATTACTTTGGGATGATTTTTTTTGAAGTTTTTTAGTCCAATTGAAACAAATTAATCAAGATACTATTTCTTTCTTTGACTTGTGTAATCAATATCAACAGGTTTCTTTGTGCTTTCATTGAAAACCGTTACGTTTTACTACATGAAAAATCGAGGGCCAAAGAAACGCGCTTCAAAGTGCAACTTTGACCCAAACTTAGCAAAATAAAAAAAAATACTTGGGGTTTTTTTTATTAAGTTTTGCGTGTGTGCATGAGTTGAATATATCCACAACTAAATACCTATGCCTATAAAAGAGTCATAATGCTATTTAAATTGAAGTACTCAAACGAGAAGTAAAAAGTACCATGATTTTGGAGCAAAGTACCCCGATGTTACGGTACGTTTGTTTGTCACAAAAAAATTCAAAGCTGGCCATGAAAATATTATTTACTATCTGTGGACGCTCGACGCAAAAAAGGTTGGGAATCCCTGATTTGAGCCATTAAGCCTGGGTTTTATAAAGATCCGTTAGATCAAATTTCGGTCAGGAATGTCAAAACTTGTATGAAGTTACTAAAATTTGATCTGACATATTTACTAACGGACCTTTATAAAACCGGGCCTAAGTCGATATTTTATAATTGAATTTAGAGTGAAAAAGGTTTGAATAATAAAATAAATATGTAAACACTTCGGCCAGATGCAGAAAATTTAATAACAAATAGTTTGTAATATGTGTAAAAAATCTTTATGGCACAAATAAAAGTTTGACAAATGAATCCTTATAAAAAAAATATACAAAGGCGAGCTTATCATTAAAAGTGATCAATTCCAGCTTAAAATGAATATGGAAATCATGATAGGCAAAATTACATGTGACTATTATTACAGACAGACCTCAATTCCTTATCAAGTTACGATGTGAATCACTTCTACATCTGGTCAAGGCTACATCATATAAATGCATACTAGCGACTCGCCCTGGTTCTGCTTTGGTTTAAGTGAGTTTTTTGTAACACCTGTACATTATCCAGAATTTGAAACTGATGAAATGCGCATTAAATTACGTAGTGCAGTTTGAAAGATCTAAGTGTACCTACAGAAGGACAGACGGCGTGGAGAAACTTTGTTTTATACTAAGTAAAGATTAATAAAACATGTACAAAATTCGCACATTAATTACATTAGAGTAGAAGACAATAAAAAGAAAAAAGTTGATTATTTTTAATTTATATAATTATTTCAATTATTATTAACTCTTAACGCAGTGATAAGTTTAACATGTGTATTTGTGTATTTATGGCATCGTAGCTCCAGACCGGATGGACTAATTCAGATGGTTTTTTTTTCAAGAAAGCAATTTTTATCGGAATGGTTCTTAATGAGGTTTCATGAAAATTGGTTGGGCTTTGGAGTTTATATCGTTTTTTTTTGTAGTTTATTGTTACATGCAGTGGCGTAACTATACTAACTAAGGCCCGTGGCAAATTCGTCGGATAGGGCCCTTCTTTCACTTTTACTAAAAATGAAAAAAAAGGTCCCTCCTGTGCTCACGGACTTTCGGCCCGGGGGCCCCTCACTGGCCGGTGGCCCGTGGCATTTTGCCTACTCTGCCACCCTATAGATACGCCACTGGTCATATGCAAACCTTATGTTATTACTTATTCATGTAAACAGGTGGTCTAAACGTCATAAAATCATAAGTAATTAGTTTAGGAGTTATTAAAAATTTCATTTCACTGTTAATCTTTTGCCTATGGTTACTGTAAATTCTTAGTTAAATGAGATTATTACATTTGGTGACATTGTTTACACTCTTCACTGGACTTAAATTTCTACTATATTTTCTAACTGTTGATAGGTATCTTCATTAACGTTGTACTTAGTATTATATGAAGATATCTACCACCCTAATTATTAATTTAATGGATTATAGAGTAGTATAAGGATATAAAAAGACTAAATTATGTATCAAATTTGAAAAGTTACAAATAGTTTTCGTAAAAATTTAGCTGTTCATTTCCCCCATGTCCTTTTCTATCTTTCTTTCTATGTAACTCAGTAATAAAAGATTTTCCGATATCTGTGATACTAATAGAAGTTACAAAATATTATTACAAAAACAGGTAGGTATAATTTTATTGTGAAATATTTTTGGCTATTTTATTTCACAACATGATGACATGACGCAAACCTATTTTTCTAAATAAGTTGACCAACTGAAGAAAATAATTAGAAATTTATTTTAGAAAAAAACTTGGGATATAGGTACTTTCTTTTTAATTTCTGTTGACGCAAGGACGAAGATAGTAACTTAATGCCGTAAAATTATTAATACTACACTTAATACCTCTGATAGTTTTATACGACTACAAGTTTCATATTTACCATAGGTACGGGTAATAAAGATAAATTTAAAGACTTACCGAAACCGAGACCAAATCAAATGTCAGCTGATCACGAGAATCACATACACTTATTATCACAATAAAACAATATATCACCAACACTGGTACGTAAAACTATTGAAGAATTACAATTAACTATTAAGTAACTATTTACATTGAAAATAAATAACCGAAACAGTAACTCACGGTCCAAGCAAAAGCAATTTTTCAAATAATGTTACTTGACAACGTCAAGTCAGATTCTGAGAAAGAATGAAGGAAGTTTGTTACAGTCACCCACAGCCCCAACGAATGAACGACTCGGAACAAGGCCACGGACGTTCAGAAACTTTGTTTGTTCATGTAGTGTTTTATCAAGTTTTATTTGTCTATCCTGTCTTGAGAATTACAATTACAATTTTTTATTTAAAAAAATAAGTCATAATAAAGATTTACTTAAGATTCATAAATCAAAATAATTATAAAATTTATTTCGTTGTTGTCGAGTTGTTTATGTAATTGGTTTTCGAACGTAGCTTAGAAATAAAATAAAGTATTTCAAAATGAGCAAAAAGTTTTCACTGTACGTTGTACGAATTTGAAGTTTTTGTTTTAGGAGTTTTTGTGCAATTTAAGCTGGGCCCTTGATCAGCAAAAAATCTCCTATATGCTTTACTAAGCCGATCTCAAGGATTGTTGTTGTTGGATTGGAAATTGAATACAAAAGTGTAAGTACCTACTTATGGCTTGGCAAAAAAAAGTTTATTAGAATAGGTACATAATCCCCGGTCGTTATGGGTTCCTTGAGCAACAAAAAAAATTATAGAAAATTAGCATGTTATTTCTGTTGCTCTGTTGATACCGGCTATTTCCAGAGGCTCTACTTTGAAATCCGTAATTCGAACTTCGTCTATTGCTATCCCTTTTGCTCTCGACGCGTCACTAATTCGCAAGAAAGTGACGGGGCGATCCGAAGTTCGAATTACTGATTTCAAAGTAGAGCCCCAGTTGTCCGCACCAATTTGTCCACTCTGCGGACAACCGGGTTTTTTTTCCCAGTTGTCCACAGTGTGTAGTGTGTATCCACACTGTGGACAACTGGGAATAGACCGTTGATACCTACCATAGGTACACACAGCAACACACCTAACTAACCAATGGAGGCAGAGCAGAGAGAAAATATCAATGCTTGACAGGGATGTAGATAATTTTTTCATGTTAAATATATTTATACCCTTTCAAGCATTGACACTTATTCTCAGCTCCGTCTTTAATGGTCAGTTAAGTGTGTGGGCGACTGTACCACCTCGTAGAATCTTTTCCTACCCCTCTTACTGTTACTAGTTGCTCGGAAGTGCAGGTTTCCTCACGATGTATTATCTTCTATCGCCATTTTCCAAAAATCGAAATCCATAATTACCTTTGGTCCATTTCTTTATAGTGCAAATATTTTAGTTATTATTCTAGTGCTTACACCTTGGTGCAGTCATCCTGCAATATTATATAACTATTATCCAACACTGGGCCCTCGTAAGGCCCATGTCAAATATCGTTAGTTCGAAAAAGAATCTTGTGTTGGTCAACTAAAGTCAAAAGTCACTTTGACAAATGTCCTAAATTTAGGACGTTGGGAATTTAGAATAAAAATATCTGACAAGTCTTTATAGCTAGAGGTAGAGCGCGTTAGATATTTTTGAGCGAAATGTTGATTAATATATTATTGCTGGTGACTGTACCTAGTCCTAAACATTATTTATTATAAAACTGCGGCTGCGTGGCGGATGCCCACTTTTAGCGTTCCGTTCCCGACGGTAGCCCAACGGGACCCTACTATACTACAACTAGGTACTTACTATAACTACTATGACTACAATACTACTACCTACTACTATTGACTACGCTGTCCGTTACTTTAAAGAGCTGTATCTTTTGAACATTCTCTAAGTTTTGAACCGTAATTGATAGCGGTTTTTATTTGGGTAATTCCTATACTCGAAACTCGAATTCAAGACCAAAATCCTAGAATGTGGCACATTCGCTGTGATTACTGCATTTTGGTTTAAGTGTAGGTATTTTTATCAATAAAACTTACCCTAATATTACTGGTTACACGAGTTCTCATTCATGTTTTTATGAAAATAATGTTAAAATAACTAAATAATCAAGATGGGAACTGTCAGATTTTGGTCTTGAATTCGAGTTTCGAGTATAGAACCATAGGTTTTTTTAGTTCACTTCTAACTTCACTGAATGGTGTTAAAAAAAATCAAAGGGAATACAATCACAGTGTCAGTTGCGAGAAAACGACATCTATGATCGTATCATTGAAACACAATCGCTATTGAAAGTTGCTTGAATGTGAGTGAACGAAACAAACCTTGTCTGCATTTCCAATAATAACCGGAAAACATCATAGATGGCGCTGAAGTCTTCTCCGCTATAGCGCCATGGCGGGTGTCCCTCGGAATCCATAACAACGTTTGTCCTAACACATCGTTTGTCCTAATTTTCATTTGCCCTAAACTGGTTTTTAGATGAGTCAGGTAACTAAGTTTTCTAGTTATATCTCCAATTGTATTATATGTATATATGTAAAACACTACAATTTACATCAAAATTGGTTAATATGTTTGAAGTTACTTTGGTGAAGTTTAAATTTGTAAAGTTGTATGAAGAAATGAGGGGTGACCGAGTATTTTTGCCAGTGAGAATCCATACTCCATACTAATATTATAAATGTGAAAGTGTGTTTGTCTGTCTGTTACCTCTTCACGCTTAAACCGCTGAATCGATTTAGATGAAATTTGGTCTGGAGATAGCTTGAGTCCCGGGGAAGGACATAGACTACTTTTTATCCCGGAAAATTTGACGGATCCCGAGAGAGCAGCGATGAACATGGATGAACGACTTCTACGCGGACGGAGTCGCGGGCTAAAAGCTAGTATTATATAAAATCCAGATATACAGTGGTGGCTACGCGGGCCACATACATAAGGAACGCTTACGTTTTTCCCATACAACTGCCTAATGACTGCCTACAAATATGACTTTTCAATTTTGACAACCAATAAAAAAGTTCTTAACCAATTTTATTTTTAGTTGTTAATTAATAAAGTAAGGTTTAAATGTATGTACAATTTATCGCTGTTAAAAACAAATAATCAGAGTCGACGGAGCTCCACTATCGTGGAGCTCCTATTTCTGAGCGATTTGGCCCTTCGGGCCGGCTGAAGAACTAACACAACCTAAACCTACCTCATATTTATGATACAAATTTTGGTCAGTTGTGCCTCGTAGTTGTGCCGTGGGTCCGTCACTATTTTATTTTATAAGGAATTTTGTTTGTTCACGTTCACGTTCATTTTACGGCGGATTTACTAAGAAATATAAAAAAAAACAAAGAGAACTAAAAAAGAGGGTCCCCATACAAGTAACGTTTTATTCAACATGTTTATAATTGTATCGTAATAACGGTAAAACATAAGCGTCAAATTTGGTATGATTTTACAAACCCTGAAGAAAAACTACTAAAAAATGGTCAAGCGTGAGCCCACGCGCTGATTCGATTAATACCTACTGTGCGGCGGTACGTAACCCGCGGGGCGCGAATCCGACTCGCACTTGACCGGTTTTTATTGATTACAATAAAACAACAATAATAACAAAATACATTTATTGTCAAACTGTAAAATAAAGCGGTTATCTATCAAGAATACGCCTCAAATGAATGTATGAACAAACTTACATCTAGTTAATAGACGCAGTAAAAGTATTAGACAATTAATATCTAGTAGATAATTAAGATTAAGAAGATAAGCCTTAAAAATAAAATAAAATAAAGAGAAAGAAATGTAGAGAAGTGAAATTCGTAAAGCAAAATTACTTTAATTATTAATATTATATTATAAATAAAGAATAGGGAATATGCATGTACATTTTAAATCGCATTTCTCAACAAAATATTAAAATACCGTAAAAAGATCACGAGAAATTAAAATTTAAATCGGCCAAGAAATACGAATGATCAAGCATTTTCAACTGCTAATTAGACAGAGAGATTCGATACGCCGTGTGACGTCATGTTACGTCGGTCATATAAACTCCATGTTTGTTTTGCTAGAAAGAGATAGGAACAAATCTTTGTTGGCTTATATCTTGGTTATGTTTATAGGCTATAGCTATTCAAAAAATGAGATTCCCAATTCTACAGATTCTCAGCTCTACACACAGAACAGAAAAAACAGTAGAAGTGTCAAATAGGCGTGTAAAGTGTGGCATAGTTATGCGGAGTTCCGCGCAACCTACCATACTTTTGCCGCGATCGCATATTTCGATATTTCGATATTACTAAAATAGGAAATAAATCCAGAAGCATGCCTTATTGTGCTATTTTGGAGTGTAAAAACGATAGCCGCACCAAAAACATTTTCCACGGTGGCGTGTTGTTTTTATGATAGTTTGAGTTCTGGCGACAACAGGTCTGATACTAAGCGAAGCTCATGCCACTTCCACTGTTTTTTCTATTCCATGGCTCTACAGATTCCCAAAGGTTGAATTGGGAATCTGTAGAATTGGGAATCTGTAGACCTGGGAATTTGTAGAATTGGGAACAAACCGTTACAACTACAAGTATGACCCACACGCTATCATGAGATACAAGTACTGTAGGCGGGTAGATCATTGTATCCATTTGGTATTTAATCTTTCGAACAGCAGAAAACAAAATTAATTTTCTCACTCGTGGCAGAAATCAAAGTGGGTCACTAGGTAACCACCAGGGCCCTATTTCACCATGCCGACAGTGAGAGGTGACAATTAGATATACATAGCTTATACGACAAGTTCCTAAGTCACTGGGCTTCATAAAAGAAAGTATTTACACTGAATTGTCACCCGTCTCCTGTTTATTGTCAAGTGGATTAAATGAGGGGCAGAAGCGTTTGATAATTAAAGCGTTCACCCCTCCGTAAAATAAAAAATCTGTACACGAAATAACCCTTTCTTAGTCAGTTCTTAATTATTATCGAGGACTTGACAGAAGCGCGTGGAGCTAACCCCATGTGCTTCTGTTTGGTCCATTAGAGAAAACACTCTTTGACCGAACAATTGTCCTCGCGTGTGATATCCATGGACTTATTTCTCTAATAAGTCAATGTGAGTGTCTATAAATAACTTGACATTGGCGAAATACACCGTAACAGGAGTGAAAGCCATAATTAAAATAAGAATTAGAATGATTATCGAGACAAATATTTTTAAAAGCAAAACATGATTCTGTTAAACAGTATAGCAATACACAAATATAGCCTCAGTCGAGACTTACAAATTTTATTTCTAGAGAACATAATTATTGGCAATTCAATTGCATGAAAATATAATTAAAAAAAGCGTTAAGCGTTAGGACCATAAGTCGATTTTCCAAAAACCTTTTTTTTTATAACTTGGAATATTACCACCCAAGGAATATTACCTCCACATAAGTCCTGATTCAGCGGTTTACGATGTGCATTGTCATTGACGGCCGCAATGTATGGCTAATTTTCGTCACAAAACTGACAAAGTTAAGAGTTCCTTAATTTCAGTCCTTAAAATGTCCAAAAACCACATCGTTCTTGACCTATTAACATATTGTTAACGTTTTGATCGCTCTTAATTAGTTGACAGTAATGCTGCCCTCCTAAGTAAAAAGGACTCATTCACAATTTGTTACTCAAAGTAAATTTAACCCCCTATCTTAAGAAATAAGGTCGGTGTACTGCCTTTTTGCCAAATTATGTTTCGTCAAATTTCATTTAGCAATCAACTTTTCGCCAAAGTTTTATTTGGCAGATCAATCCTCGGCATAATTTTACTTCGTAACTTTTTCATTTCGCTACATTTTTATATTGCAAAATTTTACTACGTCAAATTTTATGTTGTAAATAATTGTGGAGCAAATGATTTGCTAGGGCAAATAACATATTGTCAAATTTTATGTGGTAAATGGATCTTGTATGGATTCCAAGAGCTTATAAAATATTTTCAAACGAAACTGCTCCCAGAGATAGGTAGGTTAGGTTTCTTTTTTTTATGACCCTAAAATCGAAACTGCTCCCAGAGATAGGCAGGTTAGGTTTTTTTATGACCCTAAAAACTAAACTGCTTCCAGTGATAGGTAGGTTATGGTTTTTTTAAGACCCTATAAACGAAACTGCTCCCAGAGATAGGTAGGTTATGGTTATTTAAATTAAGCTAAATTAAGGTATGTCAATCAATACATTTGACGAAAACATAATTGACATCTTAAAATAATCCCAGGTAATAATTTGTCTAACAATAATTTATCAAATCATTAGTTGGGAAATGATATCAGTGCGAAACGTTGAGTTGGGAAATGAAAATTTGACGAAATGAAAATATGGGATACGTAAGTAGTTTGGGGAGATAAGAATTTGCTAAATAAATAATGTCGAAACATTAGTAAACCAACAAGGTCACTAATACGTGCGCGGTTCTATGAGACATACGTCTTTTTTCTAAGGAGGGCAGAATAGCGGCCGAGTTAAAAAAAATACCATAACAGGTCAAAAACAATATGGTTTTCTCCACCTAGAATAGAGGCCCAGTGCTGGTCTCCAGGACTGGCACACTCAGTGGCTGTGCAGTAGGGAAGAGCCGTGGAACACCATTTTTTTTTTTGGCAGGCCGCCTGCAACCCCTTAAAAATAATTTACATACATTCAAATATAACTTTCGATAACATTGAATTTGTTTTCAAACCTTGCTACGTTAATCCTCAAGGCGTTTCACACAGTTTAGGATTCGGCACGAACAGGACATCCTCTCCTATCATGTCAGCCTGCTTCACCGAGGAGCACAGCTTCAGGGGCGTCTGCTTGGAGCTCCAGTGTGCGCTGAGCCTGGAGCTACGGCGGACCGGCGTCATCGTGTATTTGGGTTGGTCGTTCTGGTTGGATTGTCGCCTGAAATCAGTAGATTTTAAAAAACTTTTTTATAGCATGCAGAAGGTGAACGAGCATACAGGCCAGTGGCCTGTTTTATAAAGCTACAAATTGCAATTTAGAGGTTACAAGTTTCCATTTGACACAACCTCGACCAATGACGACCAGCCATTTGAGCAGTGTTGCCAGTTTAGACCTGTAAAATTGTTACTTGTAGCTTTATAAAACGTGCCCCAGCCATTTGAGCAGTGTTGCCAGTTTAGACCTGTAAAATTGTTACTTGTAGCTTTATAAAACGTGCCCCAGCCATTTGAGCAGTGTTGCCAGTTTAGACCTGTAAAATTGTTACTTGCAGCTTTATAAAACGTGCCCCTGATGGTAAGTGGGATCTGTGACCCATAGACATTCGCATTCTCAATACTGCAATCTCAAGACTGCAAATGCGTTGCGTTGTTACTTAAGGGTTGGGATGGGTACCACTTCAACCATTGCTGATCTTTTGTGGCAGCCCTTTGTTTAGAGCTCACCGCAAAAGCCCGTTGCGTCCAGAAATTTCCAGATGCTTTGGGCAGTGAGGAGTTGTATCTCTTATTGGTCCATGATATGTCGCCCTTGGTAGATATATGCATGCGAGATTAACACTTACAATTTAGCCTGCTGCACCGCGAACCTAATAATAGTGCTCTTGAAAACGTTCTTCACGTCGACCAGCTTGGGGTCCACTCGCTCCCTCTTCCCACTGTTGGGGCTTATCTTGAGTTGCATGAATTTGTCCAGCAACTGGTCCAGGTTTGCGTCCACTACCGAGTGCTGTGGGGGAAAATAACAAGTATTAAAATGATAGATAAAACCTTAGATAGAACATGGACATGGACTAAGGCTGCGGCTCCACTGAAGCGGAGACGAGCGAAACGGAGCGGAGCTGTGCCAATATTAACCAATAGAAGGCGCATGCGGTGACGGTTTATCGAAATGTCAGGCTTTTGTCAGGACTTTTCAAATTCGTAAATGGTGTCCGTACCCGAGTCCCCATAGCGATGGCCTCCTCCCAGCACTGCACGGAGGCGGGCAGGTCCCCGCGGCGCTCCTCGAGCGCGGCGCGGCACTCCCAGTAGGCGGCCAGCCCGGGCGCGTGCGGGAAGCGCTCGCGCAGCGCGCGGAGCCAGCGCGCGCATTGCTCCCACTCGAAACCCTGGAGGTAGTTGATGAGAGATCAGTGGGTCAGTTCATTATATTCTTGGCTTTTTCCCATGACTAAATCGAATAAGCGCTTTTTTTTTCTAGAAAATATACAAAATATACTTCAAACCACAGTTGCATGTTGTTTATATTTCTGTGTGCAAAGACTTCCCCCAGTCTTCTCCACTCCTCCCAACCATTATCTACCGTTTCGTCACTAAATTAGTCACTAACAAGTGGGACGCAGCAATACATTAGAACGAGATGTAGATATCTCCATAATGTATGTAACATATTGCGGCATCCCTCTTGTTAGTGACTAATTTAGGAATCTGTCATAAGTGATATAGGGCAAAGATGAAATAATAAATATTTGCTAACAATATAGCAACAGGATAAAATGTTTCACTTTGATAAAATATATTTGGGTTCAAGCCTTCAAATCAGCACATGAAACTGTACTAGGTACTCTGAAAAAAGATTTTATGGTATTATAATAAACTTGTAGAGCATGTCATGTTGCGTTTTTTTTAATCAATGGTCATTTTGTCAATAAATAATTTGTGAGATACTAGCTTTGTGAAATTAATGATATACAACTTTTTTATGGGCTTAAAATCAAGTCAATGGTACAGCTATTAAAAAAATCAACCCTAAAGCTATTTAACTTACCTCACGTAGCAACTCTGTCAAGTCATTTAAGGCACCCAGCATCAAGTCATCAACAGGCAAAACCTCGTCAGAGTTCAACGTAGTATCAGGGCTAGTAGTATTAGGGCTGTCATTCAAACATATACTATCACTGACGTAACTGACTCTGCTTCTCCACTTGTTATTTACATCATTCTTAAAATCATTGTTTCGGTCATTTATGTTGTCCGTATAAGAGTCATTGTCACTATCATGTTCAAGGGGTACATTTTCTTTATTTTCCTCTTCGTCATCGTAATCTGCCGGCTCCGATGGTAAGTATAGAGGCTTAAAAGCCTTGTCTGCTAAATGATGGATACCGAAGCATTGTAAATGATGATAGGAGTCAATGGATTTACCACGTGACTTTAGCCACTTTGTTAGGCGGTTTTGCAGCTCTTCAGGCTTCGGAGTGTTAAAATTGCCACCTGGTGTTTGAAGGCGAACCTTTTTACGTTCACTTTTAACAGATGAACTAACGACATCCTGCTTAACAGCATCATCTTCATTAATATTCGTCAAATGAACTTCATTGAGCTTGTCTCCGATGGAAGACCATTTTTGAATGCAGTTACCAAGTTCCTTCTTACTTATGCGCTTAAAATGGACAGCTGAAATTGATCTCCGAGTTGGGACTGTTTTTGTTAACTTTGGTTCAAACACAGTGTGGCGCTTATTAGCAATGAGACCGCCTTGATGCAATACTTTTTGTAAAAACAAAGGATCTTTCTGAAGCCTGTCCGTATCCTTCATTTCAGTCTTATGAACAGTTTTAGGCTGGGACAGCCTGTCAAAGACGGATAACCTACTCTGTTCACTTTTCTTTGTTGGCAATATACTTTTTCTAGAAACTTCTGTAGCCCTTGGTTTCAATTTTGTTTCATTGAATGTGATTGGAGCACTACT
The DNA here is from genome assembly GCA_948252455.1 of Acleris cristana. Lineage (NCBI taxonomy): Eukaryota > Metazoa > Arthropoda > Insecta > Lepidoptera > Tortricidae > Acleris > Acleris cristana. Next base: position 2,357,752 of record OX411801.1, read on the forward strand.
TTTCCTAGGTATTTTAAATTCATGCTTACTTGTCTGACCAGACAATTTTGCATCAGGCTTGGAAATGATCTTATTGCTACTAACAAAATCTTTCTTCTCTCTATTCTGCGGCATTGTTTTAGTACCATTCTTCACATCAAAACCGTTTCTGACTGCAGCATTCGGAATTTTACTCTCAACACTTTTATTTTCAGTGTTAGATTTTATTTCAGGTTTTTTAGCAAACGTTGGTACAGGCACATGGCGTTTGGTGGAGCCGTTAACTTGAAAATTGTTTTTGACATGGTTTGTGTACGTGGAAATATTGTTTTTTACATAGTTTGTACATGTAGAAATGTTCTTAACAATGGCAGATTTCTGTTTAATATCAGTTTTAACAGACTTGTTGGCTATGGAAGCGTTTAAAGACGGCCTAGGCGTGTTCTGAGGCTCATTCTTGTTATATTTTTTAAGATTTATTTCTCGTAACTGAAAACATTAAAAATTCATTTAATAAGTACATCAGATAATACGAAGTTCACAATTGTCCATGTTAACAAACAGGCCCAATTTAGCAAATATTTAACAGTGTATCAATGAAAAAAATTTAAGTAAAATCTGTCTATTGAAGAAAATTATTTACCTTGTCAAGTCTGGACTTTTCCCTAGCAATACGCTCTTCTCTCAGCTTATTTAATCGTACTTCCACGGATTCCATTATTAATGAATACAAATAAAACACAAATACAACACAATAACAACGGAATCACTTCAAACTCCGCTTTCAATTTAAAAACAAGTAAAAGCTTTCAGCGGTTTTGACTGTTTTGACGGTTAACCGCTTCTATTCGAAAATAACTTTTGAATTTGTTGTGGGGTTGTTTGAGCTAGGATTATAACCGCGCTTTGAGCGAGTTCATAAATAGTTTTATTTTATGCGATTGCGGTACGGTAGTGGAAAAAAATGTTGTTGAAGATGAACATAGGTAAATCTGTCACTGTTAACAGTGAAAAATCAACTTAGTACCAATTTCACCAAACGATGTTAAATTTAATTAATGTTAATCGACTGTTAGTTCATCCATTTTGACAGCTGTTAACGCTGCTTATCGTCTGTTAAGTGGTTAACATCGTTTGGTGAAATTGGTACGTAGTGTAGGTAACATAAAGGCCCATTTTATTGGTCGATTGCTTGTAAGTAGCAGTCTTTTGACGGGTTGTTTTAAATTTTTTGAGCCGAGCGAGCTATTGCAATGACGCCAATGACGCAATGTATCACGCAAAGCATGCGGGCTGTCACGCTATAAAACTGAGCCTTATTCTTATAATCATAAATCAATGACTAACAAATCCTTCCTTCCTAGTTCTTAGATTTAATTGGCGTGTGAATGAGACGAGAATGACTCAGGTGCATTTGACATGGTGCATGGCTGTGAAAGGGCCAAGGACCCAATTCTCGTGAGTTCGAGATGATTTTTCATGCGAGATATGTCAAAAAAATGTACGCAGTTGACAGTGCATATCGCATGAAAAATTATTTCGAAGCCACGAGAATAAGGGTCCAAATGCTTTGCAATGCAAGCATAAAAGGGACAGCAAAACTGCAAATGGAAAGAAGGTAGGTACAGTCAAGGTCACCAATATGTATACGTACACCACAAAGTCTCAAAAATATGTACACAGACCTTATTACTATGGGAATAAGGTCTATGTGTACATATTTTTGTAACTTTGTGCGGATATTTCTTTTTAACCTTGACTGTACATATTTTTTATGTTTCTAACTGCATTTGATTTTTTCTTATTTTAAACTTAGTTTCTTTCTCATTAAAATGTTTAAGCATAAATTATTCTGAATAAAGGTCAATAAATATTTAATAATGATAAATAATCATAAATCCTCATATGAAATAACTTTTACTATAAAAGCTAACGCGTAAATTTGTATCTCGAATAGCTCGACTCAATCGATTATGTTGCAAACTTATGCATAATTCAACTCACCGTAAACAGCAATGTATTCAGTTACAAGATATTAACTATGAATAAATAAATTAAACTTATTATAATTTCGATCAGTATAATTTGCAATTCATCCTTTTATTAATCTGGAAACATTATGAGCACAGTCACCAACGTGAAATATTGATAAACGCCGTAACGTTGGCAGTACTGAAAGTGTTAATGCCCGCTCGGTCACGAGTCCGCCAGACATTGTGGTTTTAAACGCTTGTGATATCAGAATTAAGTTACGGATTATATTGTGCAACAGAATCAAATAAACGTAAGTACTCTCTCACATTAAATTGTCTAAAAATGTTTTTGTTATTATTTTATACGGCGTTGAAACCTCGTTGCAGAGCAATTAAAAAAGTTGAATAAAAAAAGTTGCTTCGCCGGCCGCGCAAATTCGCCAATCGTGAGATTTTTACAAAACAGGTTTTCAAGTCTTTGTTTTATGATACTTTCGGATTTTTAGCGCAGTTTCGTTTTACTACAACTTGGCTGTGGAATATCAATTTGTTTTTCTATATATTTACGGTAGCTAGAATACATGTTTACAATATTGGTGGGTAGGAATTTAAAAAATAAATCATAAACAGATTTGTTACAAACTTATAAATTTATACTTAGTAAATTATTAGGGCACTAAAACTTAGAATATTGTTGTAGAGTTATTTGAATGGATTTAAAAAATAATAGTTATTTATGTAACTGGTACATAATGAAGCCTCTTAAGGTACGAGAGCCGAGGTTAGAGCGCGAGCTTGCGAGCGCTCTAATAACAGGCACGAGTACCTTAAGAGCTAATTATGAACCGTTGCATACATAACTTTTTCTACAAGCTTAAAATGATAATGATAAAAATAAACAATCGCTAAATTTTCTCGTATACTTTACTCGATTTTTCTGCTAACAAATTACTTATCATCAAAGAAATTTTCACTATTCCGATGCGCATTAATAGTTTGTGAATTTTATTGATAAATGTTAACAAATTTCACGCGTATTTTAATAGTTACTAAAAACAGTTCTATCAATTTATCATAAACAAGTTGGAATGCCAAACGAAACGCCATTTTGTTGATATCCATATTGAACGTAACCATGGTAACCAAATAACAAATCGATGGATATTAACCATCTATTTTTAGTAATTGAATAAAAATGTTATTTTAAACACATATTTAGTCTCAAAATTAATTTTATTTTTAATATACGTAATTTTAATTGGTGTTAAAATGTTTTTAACGGTTTATATACAAATTATTAGGATGTCAAGTGTTAACTAAACGCCAAGACTGATATCCGGAATGACCGTTACCATGGTAATAACAATGCTATAATAAATTATAGCACTGTTATTACCATGGAAACGCTAATTATAGAATTGTTTTTACTCTTCGGTTACGCTATAGGTGGTATTCTGACACCATTAACGATATCAATATTAGCGGTTTATAGTACGCGAGTAGAAAAATATTTTTATTAATAATATCTGTATCGTCCTTCATTAAAAAAAAGGTTTGAAATATTGAGCATAAACAATACAAATGTTGAAAACCCCGGACCGGAGGTCTTAAGACATTTTTTTTTATTTCATTTTTTCGATGAAATAAATTTCCGTAATTTGTTTAGGTATTTATTTGTTGTTTAAAAAATATCTTTATAACCGACTTGAAAAAAAACGAGGTTTTTAACTCGTCAGGATGTTTTACTTTTTAGATAAAATAAAATCAAAATAAATGTTCCTAATACAGTTATATTTTAATCATCTGTGAAAGTTTTAATGTTTTATTTATTTATTATATTATATATATTATATTTATTTGGTGTCCGAAACAACCCCATTTAAAACAATCGCTTATTTTTTAAATTACGGACTAGCCTTTTTGCACTATTTTAAAACCAGTATTATTATTATTCGGTATACTCACCATTTCACCAATAAAGTTCTTATCGCGGTTCCAATTGTAACCATAAACGTTTAGTATGACTAAGGTGCAAGTTATCAGTATACCCATGCCAAAAGGACATATCTCTAGCCTATACTAGAAACTATAGCTATTGAAACTCTTCTCCCTAACTTATAAATAAGGTAGAAAATACTATACACGATAAAGCACATATGCCATTTTAGTTAAGAAGAGTTACGAAGAAACATTAAATGAAGCGTTCAGTTTACTAGAAAAATAAAAAACCTCTCGCCAACTTTTTAAAGTGTTGTCACTTTCCGTACCCAAAGGGTGCAAAACGGGACCCTATTATATTACTAAACTCAGGGCTGTCGGTCCGTCTCGTCTGTCCCGCTTTTGAAGAGCTATATCTTTTGAACGCTAATTTCTAGACAGATAAAAAAACAAAACGTCAAAAGGGTGGGGACCGTGTGAGGACCAAAAAGCGTAGGTAGTTAACAATACAAACAACGATGCCGAAAAAAGTTCCAATGTGCGTCGAAAAGTAGGTTCCTATCCTTGCAATTGCGTGGCTAATTTTCGTGTCACAACGAAAAAGTTTTATAGATAATTTAATTTTTAATCCTATTTTTCTTGCCAAGTTTTATTCCCAGCTGTTCGTAGTCTTTAAAAACGGGACCCTATTACTAAGACTCCGCTGTCTGCCTATCCGTCTGTCTGTCACCAGGCCGTATCTCATGAACCGTGATAGCTAGACAGTTGAAATTTTCACAGATGATGTATTTATCGCTCGTATCGCTCAAAGAACTGGAAGAGATCCCTTAAGGGGATAAGTTTGCCTTTGTACATACCATTTGTATTTCTGTCCATTTTGTTATTTGATATTGTCCTGTTTGTACAATAAAGTATTTAAATCGGTGCGCCAAAGTTCATCTAAAATTGCAACTCCGATTATTGGAACTCCTGAAATAAAATAAAAAAACCGCTGGAACCGTAAACTTTTCAGAAGTTCTGAAATATTCAATGTGTAGATAAGACTAGGTTAGGTTAGGTTTGATTTATAAACATCCTGAAAAAGTAACAGTTGCTGAAAAAATACGTTATGAGTTGCGATGATTATAACTTACAATACGTTATGAGTAAAAATAATTAGATGAGCCAATATGAACCCTATTTAAATAAATAGGTACAGTCGCGAACTTTAATTTAGTACCCACCTTAGGTCCAAAGTAAACCTGACATTCTACAACAATAAGGTGGAGTTTCCTAAAAGTTACAAATGACTTGACATCTGTAATGACATTGACGACTTCAAGCATATATTTTTCTTGAAATGGGTCACAAATTAACGTTCGTGATAGTACCTATACTTTGTCGCTGACGTTCTCACCGACGAGTTATTTAAGAGAGTTTACGGTAGGTTTTAGAACACTAACGAAGTCTAGATGTATCGTCATTAACCTCGAAAGATATGTAAATATTTTTGCATATACATTCGACGCAACATGCATCTTGCATAGGTTCCGTGTACACTCCATTTTAAACTTTAGCGTGTCGTGTTAAGGCATCAAATAGGTAATGTTGATTTATGTGGTAGAAATTTTAGGGTTCCTCTGGAAGTGGCTATAGTTTGAATTGACGAAAGGTTTTTTTTAAAAGTGTTCTTATATAAAATCATGCTTATAAAGGTTTGTCTCAAAACATACTACCTATTTTTTAATGATTTTGATTTACTGAGAAACAATAGTAGATTGTTCAACAAGGGACTAAAATAAGCCATAATGACACAAGATGTACGAGCGACGCTCCGCTTGGGTGGCTATATTCTCGAGTATCATTACGATTGTTTAGTAAGTCTCGCGTTAAACACTCTATTTTTTACTTTGAATGCGAGGAAAAAAAATCCGGCCAAGTACGAGTCGGACTCGCGCACGAAGGGTTCCGTACCATTATCTATCTATACAACATTACCAAAAACGGCAAAATATCACTTGTTGTATGGGAATACTTAAATATTTATTTTATTCTGTTTTTAGTATTTGTTGTTATAGCGGCAACAGAAATACATCTTCTGTGAAAATTTTAAGTGTCTAGCTATCACGGTTCATTAGATACAGCCTGGTGACAGACAGACGGACAGACGGACAGCGGAGTCTTAGTAATAGGGTCCCGTTTTTACCCTTTGGGTACGAAACCCTAAAAACTTATTTGTTGCTATAAAAAAAATGAGGTACATATTAAATTATTCAAAAATGTGGTTATTGTTATTGAGATAATATTACATGGTTTCCATAGACGTGTGCGGGTGTACTGCAAACTATTTCGCACTCGTTATGCGAAGGAGGACGAGGTGATAGCGATCTGGGTAGTGATTCTTTCAAACGCAAAGGTGAGCGAATGCAGGAGTGAAGTCCAAGCGGCGAGTTTAAGTAGTCCCATCAGAGCGAGCAAAACACATATTAACGCGTGCATTCTCAATTAGGCAGCCTTATACGTTCGAGAAGCCATGCTGCCAAATTGAATACACGCGCTGAAATGTGTTTTGTTCTCTTTGACGGGACTACTTAAACTCGCCGCTTGGACTTCACTCCTGCATTCGCTCACCTTTGCTTATGAGAAAATCACTACCCAGGATGGACGCTGCGGCGGGTGCGCGAAAGTTCATATAAAATAATAATTGCAACTCCGATTATTGGAGCTCGGAAAAATTTTCTCATACCATTTTACATGATAATGATCACTCTTCATACTCTTCATAATATGTTTTAATACTAATGATCGGAACTCATATTCGTCTGAACTTATAACGCCAATATTCATGGAACCGTACTCTATCTTACGTGTAGATAAAATTAGGTTAGGTTAGGTTAGATTTATAACAATCCTCAAAAAGTAACAGTTTCTTAAAAAAATGCATTATGAGTTGCTATAATTATGACTTAAAAAAGTATGAGCAAAATTTTTCGAAGATATGATGAGTATAGACACAGATCGTTATTTGTATAAAAAATATAAAGACCAATATTTCTAAACTGAATAGTTTACGCGAGAGACAATTCCAAAGTGGCAAAACGTGTTTCCCCCCCCCCTTTTACTTGTATAATAAAAGAACGATAAAACTAAAAAAAATACATGATGTACATTACCATGCAAACTTCCACCGAAAATTGGTTTGATCGAGATCTAGAAAGATTTTTTTTAATACGTCATAAATCGTAAACCGCAATTTACCTTTCACGGAACCTTTCATTTACGAGTCCCACTCGAACTTGACCGCTTTTTTCTTAGGAAGGCATCGCTACCCTCCACATATACCCATTCTATTAATATATAATATATAAATCAGGTCACTGGCTGCCTATACGCATCGGTACCTCTAGGATCCTCGGTAAGGGCACAGATAAAACAAGAAAGGGTGCCATCTAAATTCGTACTGTTGACATTTGAGAAATCTGACGTAAGGTAGATAGGGTTACCAGATAGAAAATTAGTAGGTACGTAGTTTTAAAAAAAAACGGACAAAGCGAGTTGGACTCGCCCACCGAGGGTTCCGCACATGACACGACTAACTCAATTCAAAATTTTCACAATGTTGGGGCTAGATTTATCCCTACATTTGTAGTATAAGACGGTATTACTTGCCAAATTTCATAGTTCTAGGTCAACGGAAAATACCCTATACATTTTGATTCTCTTGAGAGAGTCGAAATATACGTTTTTTGCGGCATAAACGGCCGTATCTTTTTTTACGTTAACTTAGAAATTAGATTTTTTCACAGCTTTAAGGGACTGTAGACTTGAGTATATGGTTAAAATTTCAACTCGATACCTCCACGCGTTCCCGAGATAAAGGGTCTTGACAGGCAGACAGACGGACAGACGGACAACACAGTGATCCTATAAGGGTTCTGTTTTTTCCTTTTGAGGTACGGAACCCTAAAAAAACCTTATTTATATTCTTTAGGTATCCTACCTTTCTCAATGTTTTTTTGGGGCCCATTTATAAACATTGACTTACTGCAGCGTTTCTTGTGGTGCTTCTTCTCAACAGTATTCTACTCTTGGGAAGCGCTGGTAGACTTTTGACATGCGCTTAAATACACGTCATTTAATAAACATTTATTTTTATGATCTAAGAGTACATGAAGAGGGAGGGACAGACGGCGGGAAGCGACTTAAATAAATAAAATAAAATATCAGGGGACAATTTCACACCTGACCAAGTCCCAAACTAAGCTCTAGGCTTGTACTATGGGTACTAGACAACGATAAACTTACTTATACCTACAGAGGAATACATACTTAAATACATAGAAAACATCCAAGACTCAGTAACAAATACTAGCGCTCATAACAGAAATATTTGCCAATGGGAATCGAACCCGGGACGGCTAGCTTCGTAGTCACTACCAACTAGGCTAACTGCGTCGTCATTTAATGTATGAATGTACAGTCAAGGACTTTAATTGTTGTTACTATTGGAACCCTGTCATAATGACAGCGTCAAACCACATGAAAGAAATTAAGTACGCCAAAATTTATGATTAACGTTATGCGACAGGGTTCCATAGTGGCATAAAAATTAAAGTCCTTTACTGTACTATAAGCCCAATGGAACCTTGACCCATCATAGAACGGTGTCACAATGATATTATATACAATCAGTTTGACATTTCTTACGATTTGAATCATAACGTCACTGTGACACAGTTCTAACGGTGGGTCAGAGTTCTATTGGGCTGATAGTACTTAAAGACTCGTCAACAACATATTATTATAACCCTAGACGGAACCCTCAGTGTTGTAGCTGACTCACGCCACCTTTCGTGCGCACACGCACCTCTTAGTGCGAATTGATTTCTAATTGAGTCACGATATTGTCTTTGGCCGGATACACGGCAGATTGATTCGCATAGACACATGTTTTCTGAATCGCTTTTGGCTGGCCTTTGCTTGCGTGTTTATATGAAGATAAAAAATAGTTTATTTACATAAGGGCTGATTTTTCAATCCCCAGATAAAACTATCCGTCAGTTAAATGTATTACTATCCATTTCTGAAGTCATATGAAAGAAATGGACAGAGCTAAAATTTACCTTCCGGATAGCTTTATCTGGGGATTGAAAAATCAGCCCTTAGTATAATTACATGCATACATACATTAAATCACGCCCGTTTCCCAGATGGGTAGGCAGAGACCACTTCTTTCTACCTGCTACGATCTTGACAAATCTCTTTCGCTTCTTCCACATTCATACATTAAGTCATGCACGCACGTCGGTTTCGGGTATTTAAAATTCGGCCCTTTTCCAGTATTTCTCCGATTTGATTCGAAAAAGTACGCCTAGGGCGGCCCCTTCCTTTATTATAATTATTCTGTCTAAAGCCACAAGCAACGCCACACGCAGTGCAACTGCATATTAGGTACTCTCGGACAATGATAACGTAGAAGGAACAATCGGAGGACATTTTAAAATGCCATTGTATGATAAGACGTGGCGTCAGCCATTAGGGTTGGTACTAATGCGTCTGATCAGTGAGGCGACTGCTATGTACGAGTATTTCACTGGTAATATTTACTGTGTAGCGTTTTTAGGATTCTGGGTAGTGATTCTCTTAAAAGCAAAGGTGAGCGAACGCAGGAGTGAATGTCCAAGCGGCGAGTTTAAGTAGTCCCGTCAGAGCGAGCAAAACACATTTTAGCGCGTGCATTTTCAATTAGGCAACCTTATACTTACGTTCGAGGAGCCATGCTGCCAAATTGAATACACGCGCTGAAATGTGTTTTGTTCGCTTTGACGGGACTACTTAAACTCGCCGCTTGGACATCACTCCTGCGTTCGCTCACCTTTGCTTTTGAAAGAATAACTACCCTGAAGTCGAAATAGGATACCTGATTTTTTAATAGGGACCTTTTAGGGAATATTGAACTCCGTGTGTGGTAAAAATATGAAAAAAACTTAAATGAAAGCACATACAGTACAGTCAAAATTTATCCCCCTTTGTCCCCCTGATATTTTTATACAAGTTGTCCAAAACCAACGCCAAAACTGAGAGGGCTTGTAGAGCAGCTAAAAAGCTATCGATTTAACCCCTATGTATGTTCAGCGATTTTTACTAGTTTCGGAGATATTGATCATTTTAATGTTTTTTTTAAATTTTCCCTTCTGTCCATGTCATGAAAAGCATTCATTTCATGTTTTATTTCATAAGTTTTTCAGTGGTATCTTACATAATTAGAATCATTACGAATCAGCGTAGTTTTTGAACCCATGTGCTCGTTTTTTTTTAATCAACTTTTTAAGTAATGACATAAAGTTTGTTTCTCTATACTAGGTATCCCAGTGTTTGTTTTTCACTGTGTATGGAAAAAACAACTATTATGTGATTATCGATTGATTGTTTATTGATAAATAAAACGGGTAATTAGGTTTAAAAACTTCGCTGATTCTAATGATTTATTGGATGACTTTCCCAAACGCATTTTTTCTTTGAAGATAATTTTCTTTTCGCGTTTTTCCCCAGACGTTATACCTATTACCAGTCGTCTTTCCCGGCAGTTTTTCTCACATTCGTGTTTTTCCCCTTGCGAGTTTTATCTAGTCGCTTATTTTCCTAGCATCATAAATTTCACTGTCGAGTTTTTCCCATTCCAAAAATCATATTTGACAGAATCAACGGAGCTCCGCTATTGCTGAGCTCACAGATATAAATACACATAGATAACGCAAATGCATCTACTTCGCGTGTCCGAATCCGAACGACGGGGTTGGCCGTCGCTACTGACGTTCCTCGCGCCTGAGGCACTACTTTGAAATCCGTATTTCATATTCGTCTATTGCTATCCCTTTTGCTCTCGACGCGTCACTAATTCGCAAGAAAGTGACGGGGCGATCCGAAGTTCGAATTACTGATTTCAAAGTAGAGCCCCTGTTGCTGCAGCCGGTCGGCCGTGAAAATTAAGAAAATGCCTCGTTGCGTGATAATAAACCGCAATAGCCATAAAAGCGACGACTTTGAATCGATTTTGCGCGGAAAACGGAAAATTCTCTTTTCTTGGTGTGCCCCAGTTGGTAGCAAAAAGTGACACGGTTGGTTTTCATACAGATTGAGGTGTTTACGTTACACAGGGTGTTAGGCAGAAGGTTGGACAAACTTCAGGGACTAACTCTGTAGGTCATACTCATCAACTTTTATTATAGGACCAACACCCAAACCGCGAAAAAAAAACCGCTGTTCCACACAAACTTTGAGAGCTAAACAGCCGAAATGTATGGTACAGCTGTTGTGTATCTTTATATAAGTTATGAATCCTATTCATCAGGAAATAACAACTATTGAGTACTATACTTCATTTGTTTAGGTGGTTAACTAAATGTAAACAAACAAAACCACGTGGCTCTGTTAATCAGCCAATCACAATTTCTTTGTCGAGCTCTGACGTATCAGTGATCTGCAGCTGCTATTAGCTGGGTAGTGATTCTTTCAAAAGCAAAGGTGAGCGAACGCAGGAGTGATGTCCAAGCGGCGAGTTTAAGTAGTCCCGTCAAAGCGAACAAAACACATTTCAGCGCGTGTATTCAATTTGGCAGCATGGCTTCTCGAACGTATAAGGCTGCCTAATTGAGAATGCACGCGCTAATATGTGTTTTGCTCGCTCTGACGGGACTACTTAAACTCGCCGCTTGGACTTCACTCCTGCATTCGCTCACCTTTGCTTTTGAGAGAATCAATACCCTGACGAACTACGCAGTTTGTCTTCCATACGAACATATATTTTAAGGGTTGAATTTTTCATACAAATTAATTCGGCACGCAATGTAGGGTAAAAATAAGTTAACAGCGACATCTGAATCAGATAAAAATTTAAAATCCATTTCACCTTGATATTGAATGATACTTTTTGAATGTATGCTGGAATTGTTACTAAAAATACTAAAATCGCTATCTATATGTCTATAATAATTCTGAGGGGGCCAAGATGCATTGCGCTAACTAGCGTTTCTATTCGATTCGTTTTCAAACCAATCGCGTCACTGGTAGATGACGTGATACGAAAAGTCACGTGATCTATCAGTGACGCGATTGGTTTAAAAATGAAACGAATAGAAACGCTAGTTAGCGCAATGCATCTTGGCAGGGCCCTCAGGAGTTCCCTCAATTCCTCATGGATCCCCTCATCAGATTCAAATTTGGTGACAGTGGGACGACCTCGGACGTAAAAAAAAAACTCTATGAAACCAAAAAAAGATTTTTTTTAATCGGTCCCCAATTGACGGAGACATGGATGAACTGAACATACATAAAAAAAAACACAAAATGCATACAGTGGAACGTAGAACCTCCTCCTTTTTTGAAGTTTGTTAAAAATACCTATAGCTATATTAGTAGAGGATATCAAAACTTCAGTGTAATCCAGTAAGTAGTATGGCAGTCTGGGGATAGAAACCGCGACCTTCCACCGCCCAGGCTGTAACCACTAACCACAAGGCTACAACATTAGTTAAAAAGGCTAACGTCACGGACAAATAAACTGCATAAATTTACGAGGGTAACCTATCGATGTTTCGAAAAACTTTTGTCCGCGGTTTCGTTTGGCCGAAATTTTCGTTTGTCCGAAAATATTTTTTCTCTGAATCCCTTAACTTTAACGTGTTCTATGAAGACCTACAACTTTCGGGGGCCTTGGTGTTCGCAAGAATACGTATATATTTTTTCTGTTGGATACATAGGTCAGTAGTCATTACCTAAGGTACCTGAAAACTGTCAAGCGGCCTGACGAGACTTTAGGACTGAGTAAAGCTGTTACTGCCGCACTCAGACACGTCAATTAAATTTAATGCTTGTTTAGTGACGTGTTGTCTTATATGCTGTAGCAAAGAAAGTGACAGCAGCAACTTTAATCAAGCATTAAATTAAATTGACGTCTCTGAGTGCAGCAGTTAGTCTACGATGCAAAGGTCATTCCATTTAAAAAATGAATCCATTGAGCTCCCAAGGCTCCATGTTGTGACTCATAACGTGACAATAGAATATTATGAAAATTAACGTCTATAAATAAACGCGCATTGTCTTAGATTGTTATACATAATATCTACTAGTTTTCATAGCAATGTTTGTGAGATATGGTCTTAGTCATATTAAATGAATTGGTGTTTTAGAACTGTGCGTGTTTAGAAATATTTTTAATAAAGAACCTTCTATTTAATAGAACCTATTTCGCAAAATAAAAAGGAGTTGTCAAATTTTAAAGCTTTGGAAAAAATAGTTTTTAAGAATATTATACTAAAAACATTTTTTAAATTAATAAAATTAAAAGTTAAAACTAAACTTATTCAGATTAAAATAAAACTAAGCTACTCAAATATTAAAGACGTAAATAATAATCACCACTATAAAAAGAACACCCCCTCTAGCAGGTCCGCTCGCGGCATGGTCCCTATGACACTGGCTGCGTTACCTCTCTGGATAGCTAGCCCAATCCTTTGGGAGAGGTAAGCACCAGCTCTAGGATCTGCGGAGGTGTCTATGAGGCGGGATGACGGGCCTTAATAAAGATTTTCATATCAAAAATGGTTTAAAAAAAAACTGTATTAAAATTTTGGATTGTCAAAATGGACCTTATTGATTGCATAGAAAATAATGTTCATAACAAAATTAGTATTTTCTTTTGCGTTTTCCAACAATATTATCTTAAATACGAAACCCTCAGTGCGCGAGTCCGACTCGCACTTGACCGGTTTTTTAATACGTTTAATTTTAATATTATGTAGTTTCTTTTAATACTGACTTTTTAAGTTAGGTAACACGTTTTAATTTAATTCGGCAGGACTTTAACAATACCGGTTTCACTCTCGTTTTCACTTTTACTTTTACTGATTGAGCAAAGTGAGTTTTTGTTGACATAAGGACATTTGTCGTAATGATTCGTTATATTACATCATTATTGTCACGTCAGCCGGAGTTGTATTTATACATACATACATACATACATACATAAACTCACGCCTTCATTCCCAGAGTGGGGTAGACAGAGCCACAAACTCACCAACAACTCCAAAAACTTGTTGATAATTCTGTGACCACATTTTGCACAACCAGGCATTTTGTTATTCAGTGTATTAGTGACAGGTTGCAAACCCATCGCCTAATAGCACTACACAGCCTTAAGTCCCTTAGTCGTCTCTTACGACATCCAATGGAAGACATGGAGTGGCAACATTCTAAACCCGGCACCACACGGGCTACAATAAAAACGAGAAAGTTGTATTTATAAACAAATAAAATAAATATCAAGGGACATAATCAGGCCCAAACCATCAAGCGCCGCAAATATTCATCATTATTAAATAATTATGAATTTGTGGCGCTTGCAGTGGAGACCATGGGACCTTGGTTAGCTGATATGAAAAGCTTTATTAAGGCCCTGTCATCCCGCCTCATAGACACCTGCGGAGATCCTAGAGCTGGTGCTTACCTCTCCCAAAGGATTGGGCTAGCTATCCAGAGAGGTAACGCAGCCAGTGTCATAGGGACCATGCCGCGAGCGGACCTGCTAGAGGGGGTGTTCTTTTTATAGTGGTGATTATTATTTACGTCTTTAATATTTGAGTAGCTTAGTTTTTATTTTAATTTAAATAAGTTTAGTTTTAACTTTTAATTGTATTATATCATAATACTCAAATTAACCGAAATAGGCAGAGGTGGGCATTTGGTAATCGATTACAGATTACACGATTACTTGATTTTACTTTTGTAATCCACTACTGGTTGACTGATTACATGTAAATTTCAATCCATTACAAACGTATACACCATATGTGAAAATGAAATGATAGAATTATAAGTAAACCAAAAACAATTTTATTTGATTGACATTAACAAAAATATAAAATAAAGTTTGCCAATGATGTAATCTAGTCTGGAACTGGGGTTAAGTAATTCAGATTACTTAATTACCAAGGAATCAAGATTACAGTAGTGGTTTACAATACCGATTCCAAAGTAATGGATTACAAATGTAATCATAGTACAGTATTCCAGTTATTATGATTACCCAAGTAATCAATTACTGAGGAATCACGATTACTGTTGTGTAATCGTGTAGTTAATTCCAAAAGTAATTGATTAAGCCCAACTCTGGTACTAGGCAACGATAAACATACTTAAATAGATAAATACATACTTAAATACATAGAGAACATCCAAGACTCAGGAATAAATATACTCGCGCTCATCACACAAACATTAAATTTGTCCTTACCGGGAATCGAACTTGCGTTCGGGCTTTATAGTCAGGGTGTCAGCGGTTTAGCTGTGAAACCGTAACAAACAGACAGACTTACTTTCACATTTATATAATAATAGCTTCTGCCGGCGACTTCGCCCGCGTAGATTTCGATTATAGTTATTCCCTTGGAAACTTCAATTTTCCGGGATGAAATGTAGCCTATAAGTTAATCCAGGGTATAAGCTATCTCCATTCCAAATTTCATCCAAATCCGTCCAGCCGTTACAGCGTGAAGGAGTAACAAAGTAACACACACACACACACAAACTTTCGCAATCTTAATATTAGTAGCATTTAAATCATATTAAAGCGAAAAAATTATACTCGGAGGGTACGATAGATGGCGTCAGCATACCCTCCGAGTATGAAAAAGTAAGCGATCACTAATTTCGTGGATCTTAAGTAGGGTCTTGGTGGCATAATTGGTAATGCGCCTGCATTGGCCCGGAGAGCCAGAGGCGATGTAGGTTCGACCGCCGCCGACCTGCCTAAGACCGACGAATTTTTTTCGCTTTAATATAATTTGAATTACGTACAGACGTTTCTGTTAAAATAAAAAAATATTAGTACCTAGCATTTATTTATTTCTCTATATAAGTATGTTTGTCGTTGTCTAGTACCCATAGTACAAGCCTAGATAGTTTTGGACTAGGCCGTGACATTTTATTTATTTATTGATACTCGTATTAAGTATGGATATGAATGAATATGACAAATATAAGGTTACGTAAGTAATAATTGATATTTAACGTAAAATTGATCTTGTAAAGTGACCTTGGCTTGAATGAACCTATCTAATCTTTATTTAATCTCGGATTAGTTATAATACTTTAAATACATTCCTTTGAATGTACTACTATGATTAGAAATAAATATGGTGGAGACAGTTATTTTCAAGGGTTCCGTCCGTACTTAAATGGTAGAAAGGAACCCTTATGGTGAGACTTCGTGTCTGTCTGTCAGTCAGTATAATTAAATAAAATTACGAGCGTTGCCCATAATTTCCGAAAATTAAATTTCATTGGTTGTAGAATTTCCATTCCCATTTTTCCCGATCTTATTTTTTCCCAATCGCATATTATCCTATCCGAATTTCTACTAATTGTATTTTTTTCCACCTATAATTAGGTCGAAAAAGGAAGGAAGGTTTAGGTTATGTTAGCCCGAGGGGCCAAACCGCACAGAAATAGGAGCTCCGCGCCAGCGGAGCTCCGTCGACACTATTAAATTAATTTCTGGAATGGAAAAAATGCGTCAGGGAAAAACGAGCCAGTGTAAAATTAAGATCTGGAAAAATGGGAATAGAAATTCTGCAATCAATAAAATTTGATTTTCGGAAATTATGAGCCACACTCATTCCAATTTGAATTCAATTTCGAAACGAATCAACGCAAGCCCAACTCACACTTAACCATTTTTTTTGTTTTTTTTTATTTTTCTCAAATTTGGATGAGACTCCGAGTAACACAAATAAACAACCAAAAACCTTCAAATTGAGAACCACCTCCTTTTATGAAGTCGGTTAAACAGACAGACAGTGCTGTTATGTTATCAATATTAATGTGAACACTTAGTGCACCACAGGTTGCCAGATACTTTCTCTTATCTTGATATCTGAACGGAATCTTAAACTTAAGACAAACATACTACTTAAAAAGTAAAAAGGACGCATGCGCCACTTTTGTGTCAAAGCAAATTCAACCTCCGTTGTTAATAAATAAGATCACTAATACATACGCGGTTCTAAGAGACATATGCCTTTTTCTGAGGGCAGCATTTATGACGTAACACGTGCCTTGTTAAAAATTGAGTAAGTGCTTAGTCACAGAGCAATCCAATAAGTAACATAATAACAAAAGTAAAACATAATGATAGCACCAAATATGTAGCGCAGTAATTGTAGTACTTAGGTGTGTATTTAGACAAAATCGAAGGTCGTCGTGTACCTTTATTTATAATGTATAATCTATCTATATACAGGGTGGGAACGAGTAATCCGCCAAATTTTAACCATCGATTCAAGAGCCTATTTGGGCTATATATTGTGGTATAACATTAAGTGCAATGAAGTTTTTTTATTTAAAAAACAATTTCATAGTTAATTTAATTTGAACTCTGTCACCTTAACCTGAAGCATTATTTACTAAGAAAGATTCATGTTGTAAGTAGCAATATCATCAACGTACAAAATTTCTTAGTAAATAATACTTTAGGTATAGGTGATAAATTTCAAATTAAATTAAATATGGAATTATTTTAAATAATAAAAATCTCGGAAATTATGCTTTATTGGACTTCATGTTATACCACATTATATACTCCAAATAGGCTCTTGAATCGATGGTTAAAATTTGGCGGGTTACTCGTTCCCACCGTGTATATAAAAATTAACACCTATTTCTCCTGGTCACGCACCCTTCAACTTGAGAACGGCTGAACCGATTTGGCTGTTTGCTTTGGTATTTCTTTTTTGTTGTGTTCGTCATTGCCAGGACAAGGTTATTACGGATATTAATGAAAAGGATTGGGCTAGCTATCCAGAGAGGTAACGCAGCCAGTGTCATAGGGACCATGCCGCGAGCGGACCTGCTAGAGGGGGTGTTCTTTTTATAGTGGTGATTATTATTTACATCTTGAACATTTGAGTAGCTTGGTCTTATTTCAATTTAAATAAGTTTAGTTTTAACGTTTAATTGTATAAATTTAATAAATGTTCTTATCAACATAAACTCATTTAGATCTTTCGAAAAAAGAAAAAACTATGTAAAAAATAAATTGGATCATGATACCAATTTCACTCCGACCGGTCCAAAGTGCCTTGGACCATTTATACCTATAGAGGACAATCCAAATTCTCCGTAACCACAAGATATAGGAGTTCTCACAACATTTTGAGTGCTGTTAACATTATCTGACAGTATCAGCATGGTATCTATGATAATCGTACTGATACCACATTATTTGCTCGTATGATAGCTATGGAGAAACCATAAATCGCTAGGATAGTTACACCCGTATTCACAAACAATACTTAAGGGATCCTTTACTGAGTAAACGCACTGCGTTCAATACAGCTTAGTAATTGGTCCTTTTTGACCGTCTTTTTGTTTATGAGACGATTTTCCATACTCGTCTTCAGAACAATACTTACAAAAAATACATACAATGCTGGGGGCTATCACTAGTATATGTAAAAAGCATCGATAATTGAGTTCATCGATAAAGGAACTCCCTACTTGTCATGAAATTTTGCCCCCTGGATTCCTGTCTGATTGTGAGATAAAGATAAATAATAAGTGTATTTGTTAACTAACCACGATAACACAAGAAAACCCATTATGCAACTTGTATTACCACGGTTACGTTTTACTCCATCCGACCTTGAACGAAACCCTACTTAGTCCCACTTTGCATGTAGGCTTTAAATCGTTAAGCCATAAGCTACTTATTGCTAGACAATTATAGTCAGGTGGTCGTAAAAGGCTCTGACCGCTATTTCACAAACTTGACAGGCGATAAGTAACAATTCGGTACCTATATTATTGAGCCAAAGTATAAAAACCGGACAAGGCGAGGGTTCCGCACATGACACGGTTAACTCATTCAAAATTTGCATCGCCGCCGTTCCTTGCATAGACCATGTTTTTTTTGTAATTTAACTAAAAATGTTGGGTTTTCAGATTTTTTCCTATATTTGTAGTATAAGACGATATTACTTGCCAAATTTCATAGTTCTAGATTGCAACGGAAAATACCCTATAAATTTTGATTCCCTTGAGAGTGTCGAAAAATATGTTTTTAGCAGCATAAACGGCCGTATCTTTTTTTTACGTTAACTTAGAAGTTTAATTTTTTCACAGCTTCAAGGGACCACGCGTTCCCGAGATAAAGGGTCTTGACAGACAGACAGACGGACAGACGGACAGACGGACAACAAAGTGATCCTATAAGGGTTCCGTTTTTTTCCTTTTGAGGTACGGGACCCTAAAAATCAGCAGATCATCTTCGTACAAACATCGTGTGGCTTGTATGTGTATGCATCACATAATTATGCGCCAGACGAATACCGGTGGAGTGTCTGTTCGTCAAAGTCACTAATTCTGCGAAGCAATATTTCCAGTTGCATTTTCCCCCAATTCATAATTTTAACCACACGAATTTATTACATTTAGGGGCTGTTTCACAATCGACAAGTAAATTTATCTGCCATTTAAAGTTGGCTCTTTCCTTGTCTATTTTCAAGTGTAAGAAAGAGAAAGAGCTACATTTATCTGTCAAATATGCTTTAATTGTCGATTGTGAAACAGGTGGTTAGCTTTTTTGAATCGTATGATTGCCTGTTTTAAATATCAATTTCACAGAGTGGAGCTCCGCTTTCGCGGAGCTTCTATTTCTGGGTATTTTGATTAAGAGCGATTAAGAGTAATTTACAACGGAATATATCCGACTGGGAAAATCTTAATTGGGGAAATTAGGTAAAATTATGAATGGGGAAAAGTGCGATAGGAAAAATTGCTACGTGGAATGATCGATTTGGCATACACTCGTTTGCAATAATATTTTCAATAATTTCTTGATTATTTACATTGTTAAACCCAACCTATTTCTAACGCGTCTATGATTTTATTTATTCGCATTGAAACGATTATGCGTATGCGAATTATTAACTCGTAAATCTAAGTTTATGGCTGGTCAATGTTGTTTGATTATAAACGCCAGTTTTCCTTATTAGAACAATGGCATATAAAAATGAGGTTTATTGATTGGTCTAGATAATATAAAAGACGAAATTACTTTTATCTACATCCATATCATAACTTGAATATAATTTGTTCAGAAACGACAAGCAAATGCCCTATATTAAGTACCTAATCTGTATCTGTGGTTATACTTTAATGTTAATATTAAAGTATTACATGTCATTAAAGTATCGGTTATCAATGTATCTTAATGTTCACATTAAAGTATCGGTGACCTATACTTTAATGTGAACATTAAGATACAGGGGAACGACAGATACAGGTTTCTCACATATTGTAGAAAACGTATGATATGCATGTAGATAAAGTTATGTATGCGATTGTACGCATAATTAGGCATTAAAACACTAGTGTGATTTTATTATGAAACTCGCCTTACGCTTACGGCTCGTTTCATAAAACCACACTCGTGTATTAATACCTCTCATTGATTATGCACCAGTCACATAAATAACTACTAAACGATTGAGGTTCCACTCGTAAAACCATATTGACTTTGACGTGTAATTGTATTGTTTTTAACTCTGCCGCCATTCCTGTCAAGTAAATAAGAGCTATCCAAACGTTAACATTACAGAAACACTTCAAAAGCAATAAGGTTTTACCGCTTAGAATCTCGGCCTAAAACCTACCCATATCAAAGTACTTACTAGCTTCTGCCCGCGACGTCATCTACGTAGATTTCGATTATAGTTATTCCCTCGGGAACTTTTAAATTTTCCTGGATGAAAAGTAGCCTATGTGTTAATCCAGGGTATAAGCTATCTCCATTCCAAATTTCATCCAAATCCGTCCAGCCGTTGCAGCGGGAAGAAGTAACAAACACACACACCCACAAACTTTCGCATTTATAATATTACTTATAAGATATGAACTTTATAATAATCTAATCAAAAACAATCTAGTTGACTTCCACATTTTAATTTAAAATTAACATAAAAGTTCGTCGGCATCTAAAAAGGTCGGTCCGGTTTTGACCTGCCGCCGTTTCCGGTTATTGTTCATCTGTGAACTTTTTAACGATTTAGATGCAGTCAGCAAGTTCAATTTTATATCATAAATAGCTGTTTCCCGCGACTGCGTCCGCGCAGAAAAATAAAACATAGCCTATGTTCATCGGGGCAGGGATTCTAATGGTGAAAGAATTTTTGAAATCGGTCCAGTAGCTTCGGAGCCTATTCAATGCAAACAAACAAACAAACAATCAAATCTATTCTCTTTATAATATTAGCGACCCGCCCGCGATTCGCTTCGGTTTACGTAAGTTTTTTGAAACACACATAGGTACCTACTATCAGCCGAATGTAACCCTGTCCCACCGTGTCACAGTGACGTTACGATTCAAGTCGTAAGAAGTGTCAAACAAATGGTTTTATCATGTCACTGTGACACACTTCTATGGTGGGTCAAGGTTCCATTGGGCTGATAGTACATAAAACAGAATTCATCTCTATATATATAAAAGGCAAAACTGGCTGACTTTATATATCAACGCACAGCACAAACTACTGTACCTAGAAACTTGAAATTTGGTACAGGGGTTCCTTTCATGATGTAAGTGAGCATAAGAAAGGATTTTCCGAAAATCGACCCCCAACGGGAAGAAATGGGGGGAGTAGCGGAAGTCTAATTCTACGCGTACGAAGTCGCGGGCGTCCTCTAGTAAAATATAAATTTACAACAACGATGTAATTAAGACTCGCCTCTGTTGGTTCTGGGAGTATTTTGAACTAAGTATGCTTCTTTCTTTAAATTAATGTATTTAGTTTTTGCAAGTCAATTTTGAACGTGCTATTGTAATTGGAATGGTATGAAAGGGCATTGGGTAAGTTTGTATGAAGAAATTTTTTTTCAGCGGCCACACGTATTATTTTGACATAGTTATTAAGAGGACCTCTAAATACACATAGATATAATTGTATAATTTATGGCGTTAAGTAATATCGGAGCGGGGATATTAAAGATTTTAGTATTCAGTTTTGATACTAAAAGTACGCCCAGGCATGAATATTTAAAATATTTAAATATCTCGGCTCCGATGCACTTAAGAGTATTACATTACATAACAAAATGTGTTTATTTTGAATAATTCTATCATAATTTACCACTTTTACGAATAGACTCAACTTAAAAATGTATGACTTTTACAAATGACAACACTTTTACCCAAACCCCTTTGGAATACATGAACCCGATGACAGCAATATTTGATATTTGTGAAGCTTAAAATTTTAAACCGACCGATTTTTGAAACCGACGTGCGTGCATGACTGGATGTATGAATGTGGAAGAAGCGAAAGAGATTTGTCAAGATCGTAGCAGGTGGAAAGAAGTGGTCTCTGCCTACCCCTCTGGGAAACAGGCGTGATTTATTGTATGTATGTATGTAAAATTTTCATACAAAATGCGATAGCAGCAACAAAAAAATATTGACACAATCGTATTTTTCGTTTTTCGAAAATCGTTAACGCCTTAGCGAATTATCGTGCCAAGTCCAAACTCCACTTTCTCCAGTCGACTTATAAGCCATTATATTTGCAGTATCGCTATGATAACGGCGGTCAACGACTTCATGGACGACCTGCGGTGAGACCAGTTTCGCTTGAGCTGTTGTTGGTCTAACACTGGGTCACGCAGGGGTCTATAGGTTCTGGTTACTGTCACTAACATATTGATTTAAATACTTAAGTCTAGAGATAATTTTATCACGTTTAGGTATTTTATAATGGCTTTACTAATTAAATTAATATAATGCAAGGATTGAATGCTTTTAATGCGATACAACATTAATATTAGGTTCTCATATCATATTACAGTCATTAAATAACGGTAAAAACTTTGTTTAAGTCACAACCTGTACCCTTACCTTACATGAGTTACAATAGGGAATATGCATTTTTTTTACAGCTTCAATAAACGCTGATTCATGTAACAAACAGATGAGAAAAAACATTTTTTGAATAGCTATAAAAATAACCAAGATATAAGCCAACAAAGATTTGTTCCTATCGCTTTCTAGCAAAACAGAATTTTACGTGGAGTTTATATGGCCGAACTGCACAATGACGTCACAGGTGCACTTCGGATCTCTGTCTAATTAGCAGTTTAAAATGCGTGTATCATCCGTATTTATTGACCGATTTTAATTTTAATTTCACTTTTGGTGATGTCTTTTTCGGTATTTTTATGTTTTGTTGACAAATGCGATTAAAAAAATCATGCATATTCCCTATAATATTACCGTACTTGCTAGCGAGTCGAATGTTCCGTCCCTCGCACTCTTTAACAATACTGCGAGGTCTGCGAGGGACAGATAATTCTACTCGCTAGCAAGTACGGTAATTAACTCATGGTAAGGGTACTGGGGCAGTTAGCGTAATGCATCTTTGCTAGGGCCTCTGGCTCCTATTTTACAAACTTGACAATGATGTGTTACAGATTATATTTCAGTATACATTGTAAAGTTAGCAAGCTTTCATATAAGCTGCGCCATGTACTTTGAAATGTCACCTGTCATTGTCAGAATGGTGAAATAGGGGGCTGGATAAATACATTTAAGTTGTATAAGGGCCGTACAAACATCATTTACTTTTGCATGATATTTTTGCGCCTTTTTTGCATGTAGAAGGCAGACGAGCACACAGGGGCTCTACTTTGAAATCAGTAATTCGAACTTCGGATCGCCCCGTCACTTTCTTGCGAATTAGTGACGCGTCGAGAGCAAAAGGGATAACAATAGACGAAGTTCGAATTACGGATTTCAAAGTAGAGCCTCAGGTCTGATGGTAAGTGGGATCTGAGACCCAAGTCTCATTCAAGGATATCGCTGCCACCATCTTAACCTTTAACCTATAGTCTCGCAACAGTGTTCGCATTGTTGTCTTCCGGTGTAGGGATAAGACAACCGGTAAAATGAGTATAGCCTCCCGAGTCCCCAGTTTTGCTTCGAGGACATAATGCCAAATATAAAAGGTATCCGATACTACCCTTATAAACCAATAGGCAGTATCTCCGATAAAACTCCTATAGGAATATCAACCTCATTACTAACAGAATACAATTAAAACTGCTTTGGATATGAAGTTGAAATACTGATTTTTGCCTTAGGAGCGGATATGTAATTCGAGAAGGTTGCAATTACTATGTTACTAAAATATGTTTTGGGTCTTACGAGGATCTTAGTCCTCAGATTGACATCGCATTTGCAGTCTTAGGATTGCAATCTTAAGGTTGAAAATGTCGGGTCTCAGATCCCACTTACGATCAGTAGACCTGTTGGTTCATTCGCCGTCTTCGTGCCATAAAAAGCCATATGTTTCTAATGAAGACATAGAATACTTGTTATTCTAAATTCCCAATGAATTTTCTAATAAGAAAGTAAAGTTGAACTTAATAAATTTAACTTGAAGTTTATTTCTAACTTATGCATAACTGTGTTTTCTATTTAAAATTTAAATTAGGTACTTCTAGATTGACAACTAATAAAAAATACCAAATTGTATTTGCGGTTACGGATCGTCGGTTAACTTTAAGCTGGTATGTGGATGTTATTATTTTAGCTGCATTGTTATGTTTGTAATAAAACGGGTATTCATTCTATGTCATTTGAACTTTCCCGTGCACATCTTTACGAATATTAATTAATTTAACCTTCAAAATTCCAAAAAACGCGTTTTTTGATAGTAAGTAACTAATATTACACCATGGTGGGATAAATTCGTGCATAGATGATTTTATTAACAGTTAGGGAACTGCCGCACTCAGAGACGTCAATTAAATTTAACGCTTGTTTAGTGACGTGTTGTCTTATTCTATTGCTATAGCAAAGAAAGTGACAGCAGCTTATTTAATCAAGCATTAAATTTAATTGACGTCTCTGAGTGCGGCAGTAAGAAATTTAGGTTCTCTAAATCTAAAAATATAGCTTAGCGTAGATTTCGATTATCGTTATTTCTCGGCAACTTTTAAATTTTCCGGGATTAAAACTATGTGTTAATCCAGGCTGTAAGCTATCTAAATTCCAAATTACATCCAAATCGGTCCAGCCGTTGCAACGTGAAACTACTACAACAGAACAGACTAACACACAAAATTTTTCATTTATAATATTAGTAGAATAGGATTTACTACGATAATGTCGATGGTAAAAAATAAGGTTACATTTATGTATTAAATATTCAGTTTGGAAAATATCAGATGCAAGCACCAAAAATAGAAATTTACAAGTTTAGTCGGTTATTAAAGACGTTTTGTTTTGTTATTTGAATCTCCAGACTTGGCCCTTCCTTCACATAAAAGGGCCAGGTCTGGAGATTCACATTGTAGGTACGTTAGATACCATTCAAAAAATTAGGTCACATATAATATTCGTAGCACGCTACCATGCAAGGTCGTGTCCACATATGTTAGCGCTATTTAACATACACACTAACTATGTGCCTAATAGAATATTTAACATAGAAGCCGTCACGACTTGGGTAATCTAATTTTAGCCCTTGAAACCGCTTAGAACTACGATTTTAATCCTGTTTCCTAGCTCGAAGTTTTTAAAGAAAGATGCAAAAAGAGGGAAATAAGGTGAACGTTTGTATCTGTATGTCTGTAACATCGTTTCTCCTAAACGGATGCGGTTTAAAAAACCGGCCAAGTGCGAGTCGGACTCGCGCACGAAGGGTTCTATACCTTTATCTATACAACATAAGACACTATACCATAAAACGATGAAAAAGAAGTGTTAATTGGTCAGGGTTGTATGTAGGTATTTTTTTTCGATTCGATCGTTGTTGGATTTTGGATCAATCAGCCATAAAAGACATGACATTGTTGCAATAAGGTCTCAACCGCATATTTTTATATCATTGTCTACCTCTATTTGACCTAAGTAAGTAATTTATGGCGTTTTAAAATAACAACATAGTTTCATAATTTTAACACATTTTACACCCGTCAACGTGACGGTTTAGGTTACATAACTTTACCAAGCTAATGCATCCAACAAAGTTAATTTCAAACGATAAAAGCCTTTGTTCATCAGAAGATAAGGATGTTGGTTTTAAATATTGACTGTATTAGAAAATGGCCTACTCAATTTGCACTCTATCTTGTCATAAGGCTGAAAGAGATAATTGATCACGAAAATATACGTTGGCTGTTCAGTTGCCACCGCCGCTGGCAGTCAAGCGCGTCGCGCTTCAGAAAAAGTTGTGAATTTCCAAATTTGAAAATTTAAATTCCTTTTAAAGAAGTTTTGAGTGTTGCCAGTTATTTTGTTACAATTGTGATTAGTAGTTTATGGCAAAAAGTCTTGAAGAGCTATTTATTTTAAAAAGAACTGCGTTACGTTACTTATTTGCTAGAGAATCTAGATTATTAGCGTTAGGAAAAAGGCCTGTTAATAAAAAGATATCTAACTTCATTAAATCACATCAGGAAAATGATGTATGGAGTAATTTTATGGACTCTTTAAATGAGGATCTGACCAGGAATATTAATGTGTATTCGTGGAAAACTGAAGAGAAGCATCACAGTGTGACCAGGAGATACAGATTGGATTCTACCTCAAGGGATATTTTGCTACATTACGAAATGCGTTTTTGGTAAGAGAAACAAATTTCCTCCTTTGCTGGATAGATAGCAGGGACCGGAAAACCCCTTTATTTGTTTAAGTCTATCGATCGGGTAACTACATCGTATGCTCTCCCAACGTTAGCGTATCCCTATCGATAGGCTTACCCTAATGATATGGAAACGGCTTCGAACTTGTTAACTACAATCATTGAGGTTACCAGTTTCGTAAGGGTTTCGGATTTAAGCACTTAGCATTACGTTAGTGTTACCCTATCCATTCTCCCTCTCCGTTGACTCTGTTTCGCAGATTCATGTGATTGGTTGTTTTCAAGCCTATGTGTGTGAATAGCCACATCAATTGCTAAGAAGTGCAAAAATGTTTTGTATTGACTGCGTGTAGAGATTAAAATAGCTTGAGGCCGTTCAATAAACACTTCATAGGGAAAGCCTAACGAGGGTTTTAAGGAATTGGTAAACGCTTAGTCGAATTAATTGTATCGAATGGCATATTTTTTTATTGGGTTAAGTCGAAGATATGCTTATAGCATCTTTAGGGTTTGTGAAAACCAGTCAATTATATACCCTAACGAAAACCCTTTAAATGGTAAGCGGTTCCGGTCCCTGATAAATAGCCTACTTTAGTAAATAAGTGTGATCGTTTAGTAGGAGATCCGAATGATATAAGTACTGGACTGAAATTTTTCAGCCAACCTATTCGCCACATATTAATTAGCGTATCAAATTTGATATAAAATACTTTTGATCGAATAAGCAGCCCGGTGCAAATCGTCTCCTATTCGGATCTTAGACCAGTATATTTAGTGACACTCAAAAGCAAATCGATTGACATAAGAATCATCAAAATCGGTCGACGCGTTTAGTTTCTAGAGCGCCACAATGGAACAAATAGACATACAAACATTTAAAGGCTGATAAACACATTAGTCCCCTTTGCGTTGCGCAGTTGGATAAAAAAAGATGAGCTATGTACCGCAGTTTGCCTTTGGTTACACCTGGGGCACCTGGGGCCTGTTTTATAAAGCTACAAATTACAATTTACAGGTTACAAGTTTCCAATACTCGTGCTCATCCAAATATTTGCCCTTACCGGGAATGAAACCCCGAACCGCTAGCTTCATAGGCAGGGTCACTACCAACTAGGCCAATGTGTCAGCTTCGCACTGTACATGTACCAAAGTGTATAATATTATATTACCTACGTGTGTTTCGTATCTCGATTCGTCATAGATGAATGAATCACGATAAGAAAATCCATCGCTCATATTGTAGTCCCATCTGGTTCGGTCTAGTTCTCACCATGACTCTATTTTTTTTAAGGGTGTTCCTATTTTACAAGCTTTTATTTAACTTGCAATGTATGTATGTTAGGGTTAAATCTTGCAAGTTAAATTTAACCCAATTCCTTCAACGGAATGGGCTGAAATTTGGACCACATATGTAAACCCGATGACAATGTAATACCTATTATGGTATCTAAGAGCTGGGACTCAATTCTCGTGACTTCGAGATGATTTTTCATGCGAGATATGTCGAAAAAATGTATGCAGTTGACAGTTAATCTCGCATGAAAAATCATCTCGAAGTCACGAGAATTGGGTCCCTGATCTGATGATGGAGTCGGAAGGTGGCGACAGGATCTCCGCTATTCTTACCGTAGACCCACCGTGTTAGGACTCAATAGTTTGGTCTTGATAAACAGACAAAGATTTTGCAAAAAAAAGTACAGTCAGCAACAAAAGCTTGTCCCAAAAATGAAATTTTTGATAGAATCTTATTTATTATCGACCCATAGAGGTGACGCGGAGGTCTTCAAACTTCACAGTATACACAGTATCGTGATTTACCTATAAAAATACTGCAGTAATATGAATCACAATTCGCCGTAACGTGACATTTGTCATGCATCACTTCCGCTATAAACTTCGCTCTTTGAAACTATACGAATTTAAGGGCAATTCCGATCTGGGTATTGATTCTGTCAAAAGCAAAGGTGAGCGAATGTAGGAGTGAAGTCCAAGCGGCGAGTTTAAGTAGTTCCGTCAGAGCGAGTAAAACACATATTAGCGCGTGCATTCTCAATTAGGCAGCCTTATACGTTCGAGAAGCCATGCTGCCTAATTGAATACACGCGCTGAAATGTGTTTTGTTCGCTTTGACGGGACTACTTAAACTCGCCGCTTGGACACCACTCCTGCGTTCGCTCACCTTTGCTTTTGAAAGAATCACTACCCTGTTCAATACTATCTGGTAATCTGTACCTATATCATTGGTACTACTGGGAATTTTACTTATTCACCTGCCAATGCAGGCAGACACTCGGGAACTCCCATTATTATAAACTTTAATGAAAAAAAATGTGAGTAAATCCACCGTAAAGTTGGGCATTCGCGACCGCTCCAACAAGCTGAATAGAGTAGCGCCGCGCCAAAATCGATCCGTGAATGTCTAAACTGTAGCGTTTAAAAGTACTTGGCGCGGTCCGTTGGAATTCGAAATGAACGGATAGCCAACGCGCCATCTTAATGGTACTATCGTAATGTCGAAATTCACCGTATGAACACGCCAAATGGCATCGTCGTGACTCTGGCTGCTATTTTCTAATCAGTCTGGCGCGCCCGTGAATGTGGTCAAAATTTACGCCCATCCAGTTGTATGCACTCGATCTGTCGCCGAGACAAACGGCACGTCCGTGAATGCCCAGCTTAATATCTAACACATAGTCTGGAAATTAAAACGCTATCTATTACGGCTCAAAAGATACAGCTGTTTAAGTTAGGACAGACGTACCAACGGACAGCGGAGGCATATGAATAGGGTCTGTTAGGCTCCCTTCTGCCACGGAACTCTAAAAATTGACTAAGGCTTCCGTGGCATCGTGCCAAAGATGCTGGCATCATTTCCTTGTTGGATAGGTTGAATAGCAATATCAGCAATGCAAATTAAGGTGGTTGAGGAAGCTGCCAGCTCTTTGGTTACCCATTTCAAGGCCGTATTCGCCGAATAATACGACGTCGCATTTACCGCCTGTTTCACAATCGACAAGTAAAGGATATTTGACAGATAAATTTAGCCCTTTCTCTTTCTTACACTTAACAATAGACAAGGAGAGAGCCAACTTTAAATGGCGGATAAATTTACTTGTCGATTGTGAAACAGGCCCTTAGTCTTCAGTGTTTGGCAAACTTTGTTTCACTACTACTTGTCCTTATTAGCGCGCTGCGGATACTATACCACATGCAGTATCGGACGATTTCCAGTATCGGAATTGAAAATCGGTATTGAACCTCAATATCGGAATCTCGGAATCACGCAGGGCATACAATATTAAACTATTTCGAATTCCGGAATTGAAATTCGATATTGTGTCTCAATATCGGAATTCCGATACTAGTATCGGAATTGAAGATCTATTAGAAAAACACACTTTCTGTTCAATATTCAATACCGACTTTCAATTCTGATACTGGAAATCGTTCGACTACATGCCCTATCCACAAATAACTTCGAAATACTAGTAATACTATCTAAGCACCGATTTAAAATCAATTTCGTGTGTTTCGATATTAGAATACCGGAATTAAAAGGTAATTAGTATCGGATTTACGATATTGATAAGCCCAACATCGGTATTGAAAATGATCTGGTATTGCTCCGTCTAATCTCGGAATTGTAATATCTGGAAAATTGGTGCGATATTCCGAGATTTTGAGATTCGAGATCTCGGAATTCATGCCCTAATCAAAACTGTTTTTACCTCAATTCCGGAATTGTAATATCGGAAAAAGTTCCGAGATTCCGGAATTCAAGCCCTACTAATAATAATGAGTCTTGGATGTTTTCTATGTATTTACATAACATAACATAAACTCACGCCTTCATTCCCAGAGTGGGGTAGGCAGAGCCACAGACTCGCCAACAACTCCAAAAACTTGTTGATAATGAAGAATGTCAGTAGGTACGCCAAATCGCTTGAAACTTTGTAACAGTAATGTTTATAAATAAACAAACATACTACTTTTTATTTTATTCAAATAGACCCAGTAGTTTTGATTCTACAAACGTTTGAAATTTGGGTCAATAATATTAAAGGGAGCGGGCGCCATCTTACTGGAGTGACGTCATGGTTCCGCTGCGGTACGCGCCCTTGTATGATTGAGTAAGTTTACAGGGCTATATTTTTTGAACCGTAATAAGTAACCAGTTGAAATTTTCACAGTTTACGTGTTATTATAAACTCTATTGTTTAAAATTACAAAATGATCAATAAGTCAAATCCCAAGAGGGGTCCCCATACAAGAAACATGACAAATAACCATTTTTTTTAGCATTTTTATACGGATTATATTTTTATAATGGCTTATTATTTTGATGCTGTTTTAAGCTTAAATTGCAGTCGAACTTTCATAGTTTACGACTAAATAACAATCTCAAGTAAAACTGCTAAAAATATGTGACAAAACTGATTTTATCAACACGATGTTTTAAGCGGCCACCCATCCTGTTTTAGAATACGCTTTTAAGTAGTTGCTTAACTTTGGAAGCCGAAGTACGGGTTGTATTTGTATTAGCTATTTATTTCGGTGTCACGCAATAATCTAAACTCCATACTTACCTATAGTTTATTACCTATAGTTTACGACCAAACGGTAATCTGTAGTAAAACAAAAAACAACAAAATCTTACACGATATTTAAGCTGTCCTGTTACGGGCACGCTGTACGACTTGTACAGTCAAGGTTAAAAATAAATATCCACACAAAGTTGCAAAAATATGTACACATAGACCTTATTACCATAGTAATAAGGTCTGTGTACATATTTTTGAGACTTTGTGGTGTATACATATTGGTGACCTTGACTGTACGAGACCGCGTAGCGAACTGCGTGAATGTGAATCGTAATATTGTTGAATAGTACCTACCTACCGCGCTCTGCCGCCCGCCGCGTCCCGCGCCTCGCGTCTCGCGCTTAATTTCTGGGAAGTTTCACTTCAGCTGTCAACATACTTTTTGCATTAATGTTTTGGTATTTTTGTGTAGAATACGGTGAACCCAAAATTAAAAGTGCTTGATTATTATTCTAATTTTATTTAACCAACTTATTCGACAAACATTACAAACAGAAAAGCCGGTCAGCAACAGACAGTTACTTTAGTTAAACTGTATGTAAAACAAAGCAATAGATAACCATAACTATCATAGAAACATCAAAACGAATTCGTAAAAATATTACGACTTCCAAAGTTAAGCAACTACGAGCGTAGTCTAAAACAGGATGGGTGACCGCTTAAAACATCGTGTTGATAAAATCAGTTTTGTCACCTATTTGTAGCACTTTTACTTAAGATTTCTATTTAGTCGTAAAGTATGAAAATTAGACTACAATTTAAGCTTAAAATCGCTTCAAAATAAGAAGCCATTATTGGAATACAATCCATATAAAAAAGCAAAAAAAAATTGATTTTTTTCATGTTTCTTGTACGGGGACCCCTCTTGGGATTTGATTTATTGTTCATTTTAAAATTTTAAACGATTGAGTTTATAATAAGACGTATTCTGTGAAAATTTCAACTGTCTATTTATTACGGTTAAAAAGATAGAAGCCCTGTAAACTCACTCATTCATATAAGGGCGCGTACCGCAACTAAACGATGACGTCATCATCCGTGAGCGCTAGCCGCCGGGTTTCGAGCGCCGCATACGAAGTTTAAAATTCAATATCTCGGAAACTATTTGACGTATCGAAATGATTTTTTTACACAATTTTTTTGTTTATAATTAAGAATACGATAAGCCAAAAATCAAAACTGGTTGACATTCTCTATTCTATGACCACATTTTGCACGACCAATTCCACCAATTCCAATTCCAATTCCAATTCTATGTATTTAAGTATGTATTTCTCAGTAGATACATATTTAATATAATACAATTAAAAGTTAAAACTAAACTTATTTAAATTAAAATAAAAACTAAACTACTCAAATATTAACGACGTAAATAATAATCACCACTATAAAAAGAACACCCCCTCTAGCAGGTCCGCTCGCGGCATGGTCCCTATGACACTGGCTGCGTTACCTCTCTGGATAGCTAGCCCAATCCTTTGGGAGAGGTAAGCACCAGCTCTAGGATCTGCGGAGGTGTCTATGAGCCGGGATGACAGGGCCTTAATAAAGCTTTTCATATCAGCTGACCAATTTTACCACAATTCCGGAATTGTAATATCGGAAAAAAGTTCCGAAATTCCGGAATTCAAGCCCTACTAATAATAATGTGTAATTTTATTATTCTAAGTTTAGAATCATTATTCATTGTACCGTAGCATAGCCGCTTATAATAGCACTTACATAAAAGTACTTAACTTAGGAAGGCCGCTATAGACTAAATTCTATTAATAGCTAAGTATCGCGTGTTATGCAATATTGAATAGAATTTCCCACGAATATTGGAACTATTTGATCGCGGTCACGGTGATAGGTACTCGGCCTGTATTCTACACGGTAAAACAATATTGCTTTTGACGTGCTATCGTATTGTTTTTAAATCGGCCGCCATTAGTGTAATTAAAAGAAAAAAACCGGCCAAGTGAGAGTCGGACTCGGGCAACTAGGGCTTTTTAACCGCACAAGAAAATAGTAATTTTTATGAACTTTATTTTCCATGCAATAAGGTCCATTTTGACTAGCCTAACTTTTAAAACAGATTTCCAAAGTTTTTTTGTTATTTCTCCAGAACCCTAAATAATGAACACGTCATTTTATTTTTCCCATACAATATAAATAATTATCTATATGCCAGGACTTTTTCACATTTTTTGATTAGATAATAAACTTCGTAGATAATGGGTCATTTTTTGCTATAAATAAGAAATTACATCACAAAAAAATAAAAGAAAAAGTTTTGAAATGTGCTGATTAAGGCCCTTTCATATGACACCCCATTTGCTATAGTAAAACCACTCATATTATATTTATAAAATTAATATCATATTTTTTTACTACAAAAAACTGGTGCGGGCAACCAAGTTGTATACAACAATGCCAAATTTAAAGCTCATAGCATTTGTAGTTGCTGAGAAAACCTTTAAAGTAAGGACGGAGGGAGAAGTGTCCCGTTGGTACCCTTTGGGTACGGAACCCTAAGAGGATGATTCATCATTTCGTAACTATGAACAACTATTGTACAACTTATCTAATCTAATCATATCAAAAGGATGTCTGTCGAATTTTAGTGTGTTATAATATTTCTCGGTGTCACTGTGTTTTTTAGGTGAGTGCTTTTTTTTAATAAGCCGGCAATGCTGCTTTATATTCGGCAATCCGGGAAAATATAGAGATTATTGGTACCGCGATTTAACAAGTTTTTAAACTGCGTCAGAAGTCAGGAGTTTTTTTTTTTAGTGTATGGCCGGCATTACTGTAAGTGTGTGTGTATTGCTGTAAGTTTTGAGACGCAACTATGGGTAAGAGTGAGTGGAAAATATCTGCATCTCTCTCTTGCATATAGCTTTGTTTCAAAACTTACAGTAATAACTTACAGTGGTCTGTTTTATAAAGCTACAAATTACAATTTACAGGTTACAAGCTTCCATTTGACACAACCTCGACCAATGACGACCAGCCATTTGAGCAGCACGGGTAGCACAAGTTGTATTTTCTCGCTTGTCGCTCAGTGCGTCTCTATTGTTACTGACTAGATAAAAAGGGCGATCCGAGCGAGAAACAAGTCGCGGGCAACTTGTGCTAGCCGCACAGTGTTGCCAGTTTAGACCTGTAAAATTGTAACTTGTAGCTTTATAAAACGTGCCCTAGCCATTTGAGCAGTGATGCCAGTTTAGACCTGTTGTAACTTGTAGCTTTATAAAACGTGCCCTGGCCATTTGAGCAGTGTTGCCAGTTTAGACCTGTAAAATTGTAACTTGTAGCTTTATAAAACGTGCCCCAGCTATTTGAGCAGTGTTGCCAGTTTAGACCTGTAAAATTGTAACTTGTAGCTTTATAAAACGTGCCCCAGCCATTTGAGCAGTGTTGCCAGATTAGACCTGTAAAATTGTAACTTGTAGCTTTATAAATCGTGCCCCAGGTTTAATGCCGGCCTATGTAAGTACTATCAGCTCAATGGAACCATGACAAACCATGGAGCGGTATCACAGTGTCATGATATAACAATTTGTTTGACACTTCTATGACTTGAATCATAACGTCACTGTGACACAGTTCTATGGTGGGTCAGAGTTAGTACCAGTCCAGCTGTCTAGTAAACAGGGGTAGTTACTGGGTATTGACGACGTTGAGAGATAAACTGTAATCTAGTAATCTATATATATAAAAGGCTAAACTGACTGACTGACATATCAACGCACAGCCGAAACTACTGTACCTAGAAACTTGAAATTTGGTACATGGGTTCCTTTCATGATGTAAGTGAGCACTAAGAAAGGATTTTCCGAAAATCGACCCCCAACGGGAAGAAATGGGGGGGAGTAGCGGGAAACTAATTCTACGCGTACGAAGTCGCGGGCGTCCTCTAGTGCCTTATAATCGTGGACCGTGCCATACTAACATACCCCCTTCCCCCCTTCATCTACCCTTGTGTTATAGTATAGTGTAGTGTTGTATTGATATTTTTGTTAAAGAAATGTCAATACATTGGTATGTCCTGGCTTAAAAAGAAAAATCTAACAAAAATGCGTGACTCGTGACTTCAAATGTGACATCATATCACAGTATAGGTAGGTACTTGTATTTAACGTTGCTTTGCTTTTGTCTTGCGTTTCCATGCGTGTTAGTCATGCGAGCCAATACCAACTTTATATATTATCATTTTTTAAATCCCGACGAATTGAGAAAGGATTGGGCTAGCTATCCAGAGATGTAATGCAGCCAAGTGTCATAGGGACCATGCCGCGAGCGGACCTGCTAGAGGGGGTGTTCTTTTTACAGTGGTGATTATTATTTACATCTTTAAAGCCTTAAAATATTAACTATAAATAAAATAACCCTTGCAGTTCCCTCGCTTGTGGCATGGTCCCTAAAATGCTGGCCGCGTTCCCCCTTTGCACAGCCAGGCTGAGCCGCTGCGCAAAGAAAGAGCCCGCGCTGGGATCACCCGCCGCCAAAATAAGTCTTTCCGACACCTCTTTCACAAACTTCTTGGTGTCGGAAGTCCACGGACCCAAAGTTGCAAGTGCCGCAAATTTTAAAGTTTTATTTTAATTTAAATAAGTTTAGTTTTAAATTTTACTTGTATTAATTTAATAAAATGTTTATTGTGAACCGCCTCCTGTTTTTGAAGTCGTTTAAAAACATGGCTGGCTGATCGATCAACTAGGGACTTGAAATTTGGAGGGAATTATATTCCTTTTCCTACGGCCGCACTAATGAATGATTTTTGGAAATTCATCCCTTTATAGAGGGAATAGCGAGAAACATATTCTACGCGTCTGAAGTTTCGAGTCCTCTAGTTACTTATTATATGTTTGAGAAGGATAGCAAGACTCACCTAACCATGACGAGAGTAGTTCTAGCATCAAATACAAGAAAACACTTGACACTTGGGGATCGATGTCAACGCAATGATTGTCGTGTTGTGTGTTTACATAGCCGACAAATACGAGTATATCGAAACACAATGTGTCCAAGTTATAAATAAAACTAGAGGACGCTCGCGACTTCGTACGCGTAGAATTAGTTTCCCGCTACTCCCTCCATTTCTTCCCGTTGGGGGTCGATTTTCGGAAAATCCTTACTTAGTGCTCACTTACATTACATCATGAAAGGAACCCCTGTACCAAATTTCAAGTTGGTACAGTAGATTCGGCTGTGCGTTGATATATGTCAGTAAGTTAGGTAGGTATAAAAGATAGTAAGAGCAGGTTAATTTTCAGCAACTCTACGACTTGCTACAGTTAGACACGCTACTAAAGAAATATGCTAATAAGCATGCAGGAAACATGCGCTTTAACTGTATGCATTTGCTCGAGATAAGCATACTTACTCATTTTAATATGGCTGCGTTTGTCGCGTGACAAATTGTGGATAAAACATCCGTCACTTATTGACACGTATGTAAGTACGATTTGTTCCTGATTCGTCATATTCCAAATTGGTCATCTTCCAAACTCGACTATTTCCTAACTGGTCATATTCCTAACAAGTCATATTCCAGATTCGTCATCTTCCAAACTCGTCATACCATGTACATTTGCCTGCACAAATTTATTATAGAATTCCTCTGTTATGAAAAGAACCTCTTTAGATAATTAATTAATTTTGGACTCCGCCTTAAGTAAGTTATTGTCTAAAAGCCGTAGTACAAAGTATAACTACTAAGAACAATCTGTGTTAAAGTCCTAAGTAATACTTATTATTCCTGTAAGCACGTGTTCACGATTTAATTTGACTGTACAATGACGAGTTTGGAAGATGACGAATCTGGAATGTGACGAGTTAGGAATATGACCAGTTAGGAAATTGTCGAGTTTCGAAGATGACCAATTTGGAATATGACGAATCAGGAACAAATCGTAAGTACGAGGGTGACGGATGTTTTATCCACATTTTGTCACGCGGTAAACGCAGCCATATTTGGCCCACTAGCTTTGTGCTTTCTTCTGCATAAAAAATATATCCGTAAAATTTTCGAGTTGATGCATTAAATTTGCATAATGTTCTTTATCTGCTGATGTTAAAGCATATTATCCGATAGCTTATCGAGCGATAAGTGTATACTGGTGTAGTTTGACACAATCTTGCGTTACATCGGTATTTATAAGTGTCATTAAACGATTATTTTTATTCATTTATATCAGACTTAGTTATAAAAATAAACTACTTACTAGTTATCCGTAAGACTGACACGCCTTTACTACATGGTAATTGTCAACTCTTGATTGGGTAAAAATAGATGTCAGTTTCTGTCGCTTTAAGTACCAATTTCACTATACGATGTTAACCACTTAACCGACGATTAGAGCGTTAACATCTGTCAAAATGTATGATTAACATTGATTAAATTTAACATCGTTTGGTGAAATTGGTACTTAGTTGTAGGTAGCCTTTTTTTTACACATAAGTACCTCATGTTCTTTTCAAGACCTAACAAACGAGTTCAAACTTGAGTACATCGGAGATCCTGATGCCACCTTCCAACTCCTCGCGATAGATATACCTACCCTAACAAACGTATCGCATCTTATTCTTATGTTTGGGGAAATCTCAAGACTGGTTATGTCGGGCTTCCCGACCAAGAGCGGCCAAAATACTCACAATTAATGCCATAAAAAAGTAGTTAGAACTACTGTCTCTGAAGACCAATGTTCTTAGAATTTTTCCAGGATATTTATGAAGCTTTTTCTCTATTCCAGGGGTGGCAGAATGACCGAGGCACCGATAGTTCAAGTGGAACAGGGGCAGCTGCAAGGTCGTGTGGTGCCCAGCCCTTCAGGGAAATCCTTCTTTAGCTTCCAGGGCATCCCTTACGCGAAGCCACCGCTAGGGTCTTTGAGGTTTCAGGTAAGTCTACTACTTAGGCCCCAGCCAAGACGCATTACGCTATCTAGCGTTTCTATTCGTTTCGTTTTTAAACCAATCGCGTCACTGGTAGATGACGTGATACGAGGAGTCACGTGATCAACCAGTGACGCAATTGGTTTAAAAACGAAACGAATAGAAACGCTAGTTAGCGTAGTGCGTCTTGGCTTGGACCTCTGGATGTAGCCCTTTTTTTCCCGTAAATCCCGATCTTCGACTATGCCCTTCCAGTCGCTTCCAGCAAAAACAGCCTTAGCTGCTGTGGCCCTAGTGAAAACGGATAGAGTCGGCTTGTTAGATTATTTAACTAAAAATACTTATATGTACTTACCAACCTACTGTGACGCAAAATTTCTATGAGATTGTAGTCATGCGAAATTTACCGGTCTGGTTTTCTTCCAATTGTAAATCCTACTATATCTAGGTCGAAATAGGTAGGTTTAGGTTATGTTAGTTCTGTGTGTTAGTTTTACAGGAGGGCCAGACGGCCAAAGCATCCAAAAATGGGAGTTAAGTAATAATTTGATTTGAAATGCGTTTTAAATATCCATGCATATTCCCTATTAATTAAGGAAATAATGCGTATGAAAAATTTTCTACTAAAAAAAACGATTACAGAAAATTGTTATTACAAGCCGCACTTGAAGGCTCTGTTTCATCGGTCGATATGCTTTTCGTGATACATTGCATCGCTGCTATAGATTCCCGCTCGATAATGTCATAACACTCGTCAATGGATTGCTACAAGCTTGCGGGCTAAATCCTAATTAAACTGCGCCTTTAATGCCAGAGAGAGAGAAAGGAAGGAAGATGAGTCTTTGCTTCAATTACTTGCGTATTACTTGCAATAGTTCTTACCTAAAAAACACTTTTACTCTGTAATCCTTAACCAAGGCCTAAACTGACGCAATGACTGCATTTCCCCAACGATTTCAGCAAACCTAATATTTGCCGAGCGAGTGATATGTTATCTTGACAAATACTCTGCCGATAGCGGTGATAGTGATAAGAACAGCATCTCAACGGTTTTCTACAAAAATATATGTACAAGTTGTTTTAAAAGATGTTTCTGGAGCCAGGGACCGGAAAACCCCTTTATTTGATTAATTGATTGTCTATCGATGGGGTAACTACATCATATGCTCTCCTAAACGTTAGGGTAACCCTATCGATAGGCTTACCCTAATGATATGGAAACTGCTTCGGACTAGGGTTTGTAAAAAACAGTCAATTATATACCCTTACGAAAACCCTCTAAAAGGTAAGCGGTTCCGGTTCCTGTCTGGAGCCAGTTGAGCAACTTCGCCGTTGTGTGTCAAATTCAGCTTTGTAGTACCAAGGTAGAAGTGTTCTCTGGCTACCCCTCTGGGAAACAGGCGTGATTTAGTGTATGTTAAGAAGAAAATTACTGTATTTACAAAATTCAACAATAATGGAATTAAAAATTAAAACTAAACGTATTGAAATTAAAATAAAACTAAGCTACTTAAATATTTAGGTAAAATTAAATAGGTAAATAATAATCACCACTATTAAACAAAACCCCCTCTAGCAGGTCTGCTCGCGGCATGGTCCCTATAAAACTGGCTGCATTACCTCTCTAGATAGCTAGCCAAATTCTTTGGGAGAGGTAAGCACCAGCTCTAGGATCTCCGGAGGAGTTTATGAGCCGGAATGACAGGGCCTTACCTCCTAAGACCCACCATACAACGAAATTTGTCAATGGAATATGAATCTACTGCGAATGAAATAAAGTCAATTTTCTTATTTGATCGCGAGTTCTAAAAACAAAAGAAATTTTACTTTACTTCCTTTGCACTAGATCTTTATTTCAATGGCAGTATTTTGTACTATTTTTAGAACAAGAACCCTCAGGAGGTTAATAAAGTTTTTCATATCAGCTGACCAAGGTCCCATGGTCTCCACTGCATGTATGTTATGTATGTAGAACCATGAGTATCTGAGTTAAACCGCGGACAGACAGACAGACGGATATGGCGAAACTATAAGGGTTCCTTCTTTGACTTCGGAACGCTAAAAAGTTTACTCTGTAAATACTCTATGGATGCTTCACAGAGATGCTTCTTAAGTTTCTTAACATTACGTTAACTGTCACTTTACTTGTCAAATTATAAAAACACATCTGAACCTTTCTTGGAATGGACAATTAATTTAATTAATGAAACGCTTCACTCTGCAGCTGAGATGCCAAAATACTCAGGTCAGTTAATTGAAGAAACAGGGAAAATTTTCTTCTGGTACATTGGAATAAATGTTTCTATATACCAACTAAAGATAGGTTACTGTACCTGTAATAAGCTTTAGGCTTGTACTATGTGTACTAGACAACCATGTCTCTACATAGTATAAAACAAAAACGCTTCCCGACGTCTGTCCCTCTGTATGTAACGCTTTGTTTCAAACTGTTTTCATCCATAGATAGAGTGATTCAAGAGGAAGGTTTTTATGTAATAATTATTTTATAAAAGACTCAAATAAAAATACTCGTGTTCATTACTCGAATATTTGCCTTATAAAACCAGGACCGCTAACTTCGTCGGCATAGTCACAACTAACTAAGCTTACCTCATCGTCGTTGTCATTGAGTACATCTCTTTTCGTGTACAATATTTAGAAGGAGAATTACTGTGCAAAGAAGTAAGCGAAAAGCAAGGGAAATCAAGTTGGGCTTGGGAGTTACTTTATTTGCTACAATAAAACGAGTGTATATCATAGTTTCGACTACGTACTCTCGGAATATCATGCTATCGAATGTTCGTTGGCTCGACTGTTATCTTAATGAATATTCGCTGGATCGAAATACTTGTGGCCGAAATATGTAAAATCGACAAAACGTAATCTAGAATTATAATGTTTATGGTTATTAAACCTCAATTTCGATTTGACGATTTATCGTTTCTACGCTTTTCGTACCCAGCGAATATTTGTTCCAGTATCAGTCGAGCCAATGAACATTCGTGTCTGAGATTTTCAATGGGATGACAATCGAAATCTCAGTTTCCAGTAACACAAAGATCCAGTAACAGTCGAGCCAACGAACATTCGATAGCATGATATTCCGAGAGTACGTAGTCGAAACTATGATATACACTCCAATAAAACATTGAATACCTAGAACGAGTCCACCTTAACTAAAGAAGTACCCCAACCGGACTTAGGCAGGGCCCCGTCGCCACTCCATACAACAGACACTTAGTACTTCTCGGCTGCTTTTGTTAATTAGGTCCTTCTTTTCTTCCCCCACCAAAAAAGTTACCTAACCGTAAGCTACGTGCCAAAATGCGCCTATTAACGCGCGCTTTTTATTATATTACTAGCGACCCGCCCTCGCTTCGCTTCGGTTTATTTGAGTTTTCTGTAACACCCGTACAATAAACCAGCATTTATTATACATAAAAACTTTCCTCTTGAATCATTCTATCTATCAAAAAAAACCGCATTAAAATCCGTTGCGTAGTTTTTAAGATATAAGCATACATAGGGACAGACAGACAGACAGCGGGAAGCGACTTTGTTTTATACTATGTATTGATTTACTTGCCCGTCGCATGATGTCATTAACTTCGTTCCTATAAGCGAGGGTTGGCAACTAAATAATATATTGATTTGTAGCCCCTTAGTCCTAAATACCTTTTTCACACTCTCCTTATCTTTCCTCAACTTCCCTCTCACTCAACATAACTAAAAGAATTTTTTATCTTTCAACTTGTGTACGTGTATCATCATCATCATCATCCTGTCAGCCATCCACTGCTTAAAGTGGGATCCCTAAGGCTCCCCACGACAATCTGATCATTCATCCTTCACCAGGTTATAAAGCTAACATCTACATTGTAATTAATCTAGCAATTCTTCAATTCCAGGCCCCGCAGCCTCTAGAATCATGGGAAGGCATCCGCGACGCTACCTCCGAAGGCAACATCTGCTCTCAAATAGACCCATTTGGATCGAAGACTTACGAGGGAGACGAGAACTGCTTGTTCCTCAACATATATACCCCTAACTTGGACGGAGAATTCCTACCTGTTATGGTCTACATTCACGGTGGAGGTCTGCAGTTTGGATCAGGCAGTGCTAGTTTATACGGAGGAGATTATTTGGTTGAAAAAGATGTGGTCGTCGTCACAATCAACTACAGATGTGGAGCCCTAGGTTTCCTTAGCTTAAACACGCCAGAAATACCAGGAAATGCTGGTTTGAAGGACATGGTGTTGGCTCTTCGCTGGGTTAAGGAGAATATTAAGAATTTTGGAGGCAATTCCGGGAATATCACTCTGTTTGGTGAGAGCGCGGGAGGGGCGGCTGTGTCTGCGTTGACGGCTTGTCCGCTGACCAAGCATATGATCAGCAAGGCTGTGATACAGTCTGGCACTGCGCTAAACAGTTGGGCGTGGCAGAAAGCACCTTTAGAAAATGCTAAGAAATTAGCTCACAGCCTGGGCTGCGAATCCGAGGAAGCCGATGAAATTCTTGACTTTCTAAGAGCAACAACAGCAAGAGATATAGTAGAGGCTTCTACCAAATTGTTCCCCATGGAGATACTTTACGAGAAAAATGAAATTGGCTTTGGTTTAGTGGTGGAGAAAGAGTTTCCGGGCGTAGAGGCTGCTATAACTGAATCATTTATAGACCTTTTGACCTCCGGACGGGTTGCCGAAGTACCTATCATGATAGGCACCACTTCATTGGAGACTCTCATGAAACCACACACAGAAGACTTGCAAATCCTAATCCCTCATGATTTGAACATCCAACGAAACTCGGAAGAAGCGATAGATATCACTAATAAACTTAAAACGTTATACTTCAAAGGGAATCCCGCTGCTGTGGAAAACATCAACGGATACTTCGAGTTAATTTCCGATAAGGTATTCAACATCGATACTCATAGGTATATCCAATATCTTGTCCATTCTACCAACAAGCCTGTGTATTACTATAAGTTTGACTATGTGGGAGAACTGAACCTTACGAAGAAGTTGCTGGAAACTTTTAACGTGAATCACGCAGGGCATACCGATGAGCTTGGGTATCTATTCAAGAATGACTTCCAGAAGGACGTGGAGCCAACTCCTCAGGATATCAAGATGAGGGAGAGAATGCTGCGGCTCTGGACTAACTTCGCGAAGTCTGGGTAAGTGAGACTTGAATAACTTTATGGTATTTTGAAAGCCACAAATTTTCAGCGGTTGTATTTTTGAAGTGATTGAAAATCTTTACTGGGTGGGTATAGTTATATTGTATTAGGATAAAAAATTACTCATTGACATTCAAACTATATCCGTTTTTTTAACCTCCAATCAAAAAAGAGGAGTGATGAAAGTTAGTAGAGGTAGAGGCTTCGTAGCTATCAAACGAAAGAACCGATTATAATGCGGTTTTTTTTAATTGCAAGCTAGATTGATCAAATGATCAGTATTGTTAGGTATGACGGAAATCGGTTAAGCGATTTAAGAGCAATCAGCTCTGAAACAGGTCTTCGGGGTCGCGTTCACGTAATAACTTCTCTACCTTTGCCTTGTTTAAATCTTAAATATAATAAGCTACAAATATATTCTTCTACAAAGATTTTTTTTTACAGTAACCCTACTCCTGATGAGAACCACTACATCACCGTGACCTGGCAACCGGTCACGAAGGACAACCTTTACTACCTGAACCTGAGCAACGAGCTCTCACTCAACACGAACCCTGACAAAGAAAGAATGGACTTCTGGGACCATCTATTCAACAAATACTTCAAGATCTGGGACCACCCTCAGACTAACAATGAAGAATCACCAGTGAAAGCTCACAAAGAACCCGTATTTGCAGAACCGGAACCGGTTATCGCAGAACCAGAACCCGTTGTTGCAGAATCGGAACCGGTGGTTGCAGAATCGGAACCAGTTGTTGCAGAATCGGAACCGGTTGTAGCAACGCCAGAACCAGTTGAGGTTG
This sequence comes from Acleris cristana, assembly GCA_948252455.1. Classification (NCBI taxonomy): domain Eukaryota; kingdom Metazoa; phylum Arthropoda; class Insecta; order Lepidoptera; family Tortricidae; genus Acleris; species Acleris cristana. The sequence goes on from OX411801.1 coordinate 2,401,780, forward strand.
AGCAAGAAACTGTTACACCAGAACCTCAGCAGAATGGTAATCATGTGAACGGTTTCAATGGTGATGCTGATAGGAAACCTCGACCTTCGAATGAGATCAAGATGGTCCAGAACAACGGTGCACCGAAAGACGTCATCAGAGCAAATGACCCACCGGAGGACGACTTGCCTAAGAACATTGGCGTCAACAAATTTGTGAATTTCTTCGAGTCGCTCGGCGGCAAGAAGTAAGGCCATATTGTGTGTAAGCTTTTTTTTGTATAATTTATATTTTTGAAACATTCCAATGTATTTGTAATATTTACTTCGATTTTTCTATTTTATAGGTTGTTTATTTATTGATGAGAAGGTCGCGTTTACATTGGGTCATTGTTTACTGGCCAATTCTGAGCTGTTTTTCGGTAATCCATCGAACAAGTGATCTTGACTTGTTATCAATTGATCAAAAAAAAACTAAATGAAAATTGTGCTAATTTCAGCATGTTTCGAAATTGATAACAAACAACCACAGGTTTTTTCGCCCAATTATGGATTCTGTGCACGCTGTATTGGCATGTATACTTCATTTGTTTATGTATTTCACTAAATGTAAACTTAAAAACATGTGATATAGTTCATCAGCCAATAGGAGCAGAACACTGATACGTCAAAGATCGATAAAACCTATTTGATTGGCTGTTGAACAGGGTCACGTGGTTTGGATTGGTATTTACACAAATAGAGTATAGTATCGGACTATCATGGCTGACAGTTTGGTGTAAACTGATTTATTGTAAACGTGATATTAAGGCGCTTGTTTTTTTAACAATTTTGTCGTGACTTTTGAATAGGGAATTACACGTCTATCCCACCAGTCCCAAGGGGTTGTTCCATAATGAGACAACTGAGACTTCAGCCCCATCAGTCCCATGGTACAAATGGCACTAATATTCTTGTCACAAAAGTCCCAGTTAGGTTTAGGTTATTTTAGTTTTGCAGCAGGCCCGAAGGGCCAAACCGCCCAGAAAAAGGTGCTCCGCAATAGCGGAGCTCCGTCGACACTATCAAATTTATTTCTAGAATGGGGAAAAATGTCAAGAGACACGACACGGCTAAAGAAAAAAAAACTAAATACAATGATGACGGTAATGTGATTTTTGAGGACAAAAATAAAATAATAATGTTAGTACCACTTGTCTCATGGGCCTACTGGGACGACATCGTCTCACTTGTCCCACAATTGGACAACTGGGATTAGTGGGATAGACGAGGAATTACATTCCATAATAAAGAAGCGTATTTTAAGTCTCCCTTTACCCAAGTGCCTTTAGTTAGTGGAGTGTTAAGGCCATATTAACGAACTGATCTCGGCTGAGATACTCATCTCAAGAGCAGTCAGAATTTACAGTTTTTTATGACTGGACGGTTAGGCTGGCGTACATACAGGGTGTTAGGCAGAAGGTTGGACAAACTTCAGGGACTAACTATGTAGGTCATACTCATCAACTTTTATTATGGGACCAACATCCAAATCGCGAAAAAATAAACAGCTGTTCCATATATTTCAGCTGTTTAGCTCTCAAAGTTTGTATGGAACAGCTGTTTTTTGTCCAACCTTCTGCCTAACACCCTGTATAGCGAGGCGCAGATAATTTTTCCCAAAGCATCATTCATGTGCAGGGCCTATCCGGATCGCTACCACCATCTTATCCATTAACCCACCACCAAGCAGCTTTCGCATTGTATTCCGGTGTGGGGATAACACAAGCGGTACAGGGCCCGTATTATGCTCATCCGTTACTCTCCCACTTAAATACAGGTCAGAAAGTGACAGATGCTTTGTCGACATCGATAAACACGACCATGAAAGGCCCGCTGGTCGACACACGTGAAAAGAGCTCCGAGCGGCTAGTGGAGGGGATATGTTTACGCAAGTTGTCTACTGACAAACCAATAGCGTGGCAGCAAAGCGGAGCGGTCTACACTCCCCCCGTCGCCCTCACCAATTTGGTCCGTAATTTGCTCACTGCGCAGGTAGGTCGCTCAGGGCTATTTTTACGAGTCGACTTGTAAATAAATTGCATAGCGGCATTCCATCTTAGTCCTCAGGGTTGGCAACGCATTTGAAGTCTTAAAATTGCAATCTTGAGATAGTAGTATTGAGTTTTTAAATGTCTATTGGGTCTGGGATGCCAATCTTTAAATCATTGTCTTTGGAAGTGTTGAACTAAGGGGTAATTCACACAGCGGGCGGGAGCGGGTCGGGCGCCGGGCATGTCGTTTTCATCGCGGGACCCGCGCGGGTCTTCGTATTCACCCATAGCGCCGAACCGCGGCAGGCCCGCGCGCTGGTAGTGGTGGGCGGCGGGCGCGGCGGGCCCGACCCGTCCCGCCGCGTGTGTGAATGCTTCCATATAACTCCATGTTAAAACACCCGCCGAACTACCGACCCGCCCGGCGCACGACCCGCTCCCGCCCTCTGTGTGAATTGCCCTTTAGATCGAAATTAATTAACAAAACAAATACGAGATTTCGGAGATCACGTTACTTATGAATGACCGGCGTCACGGCCAAGATCAGTGTTAATAAACCCTTTAAATATTTAAATTTTGTCACAAAATTAATATTAAAGTTAGTTAATTTAATTTGGCTTGTCAGTAATCTAGTGGTTGAAAAGTAGATTTAGAATTTTTGTGTCAAAAACTAGTCTTAAAAATGATTAATATTAACAAGTCACAAGTAATTTTTAATCAATCAATTTATAAATTAATTTGAACAAATTACTCCCAAAGTGAAATTATGAATTCCAAATTGTATTATCAATGTATTTGTATATAATATACCTATGTATGCTATTGAGGATTAGTGAATATTGACGCATAGATAATTTTAATTATTATACAATATGTTATGAAAGAATGTGTATTTTTGTATACGTGTAATTAGTAAATAAACAATGAAACTAAATTGTATTTTTTGACCTAATTAAAGTACTATCGTACTAGTGTCGTTTGTTAATAAGAAACAACGATAGATGGCGTCAGCATACCCTCCGAGTATGAACAAGTAAGCGATCACTAATTTCGTGGATCTTAAGTAGGGTCTTGGTGGCATAATTGGTAATGCGCCTGCATTGGCCCGGATTGCCAGAGGAGATGTAGGTTCGAATCCTGCCTAAGATCGACGAATTTTTTTCGCTTTAATATAATTTGAATTACGTACAGAGGTTTCTGAAAAAAATAAAAAAATATATATTTTAAAGTACTATAATATAAAAAAAACTAGCGACCCTTCCTCGCTTCTCTTCGGTTTATGCAAGTTTTCCGTAACACTCGTACATAAACCAGAATTTATTATATTATACATAAAAACTTCCTCTTGAATTACTTAATCTATTAATACTACTACCGGAGGAATCGTAGGTACTAGTAGTAAAAATGGGAATTGCATTTCTTACCGTTATACAGGGTGTCCCATAATTGACACGTAACGCTGACACCGGAGATAGCCCACCCCTAGACCTACCAAACCAGCCTAAAATGACCTCAGTAAAAGTTGCACGGTTTTCGAGATATTGCCAATAATGATAATTAGTTTCGTATGAAAATTATTACCAAAACAAAAAATAATTAGAAAAAATAAAAAACAAAATTATTAGGCTGGTTTGGTAGGTCTAGGGGTGGGCTATCTCCGGTGTCAGGGTTACGTGTCAATTATGGGACACCCTGTATTTTGAGCACAGGTGTCACGTTAAATATTGCCTCGATTGATCCCCTTAAAGGTAGTATGGTAGGTAACAAGAGCTGCGCCTATATTCTAGGCGGTCAAATCCAAATCGTATTTGACCTGAGGGCTTATTGTCTAACGCACTCGCAATCGCAACCGGCTTCAAAGCAATTGTTTTCATTTTGTATGCAGACAAGCCTTCGATTTTCAAAATGAAACCGATCGTGATTGCGAGTGCGTTGGACAATAAGCCCTCTGTTATCGTATTTATATAGCCGAAAGGATGGCACCATTCAGAAGAGCTGGCACGAATGGATTGAACGTAAGTAATGTCACTTCTTACTGTGAGGGTGGTTTTTATACAGGCGCCTCCTAAATATCTTGTAAAAAAACTACAACTTTTTCACTATCCAAGAAAAAAAGAAAAATTGCATGTAATCTGCACGTTAGTAGTATGTACTAAACAGGGGCACGTTTTATAAAGCTACAAGTAACAATTTTACAGGTCTAAACTGGCAACACTGCTCAAATGGCTGGTCGTCATTGGTCGAGGTTGTCTCAAATGGAAATTGTAATTTGTAGCTTTATAAAACAGGCCCCTGATAATAATTCCAAACTCAAAGCATTGAGGCCAATTTTCGAAGGGCTATCCTGCTACACCCTTTGGTATGACTAGTACAAACCCTGAAGAAAAACAACAAATAGGTAAGTAGGTACTAGAAAATGGTCAAGTGTTTAGTTGGGCTCGAACTGATTCGATTCGAAATCGAATTCAAATTGCAATATTATAATATTTATAATACCTACTATGCGGCAGTACGGAACCCTCGGTGCGCGAGTACGACTCGCACTTATTAGTTTTTTTAATTACAACTACATACATTATTTGCTATAGGCATCATTAGGAGATTTCCAGAGCCTAAAAACATATTGACATTGACAGATTTAAAAATGTTGCTAATTTAATAAATTTCTACCATGGTCAAAGTAACAAGTAGAAATACTTGACTTAAAAGCAAAATATGTTTAATAGAAGGCTAAAGAAGCATTGAAAAGATTAATTTAAGTATTTGCTATTGATTCCTATATAGTGTTTGTAATAATAATTAGTAAGAAAATTTTAAAGTTTGACACTTTTTCCAATATATTTTGGTAGAATTTTTATCTACGACATTGGCAGCCAAAAGATGATGGCCGCCGCCATCGCCGTTGCAACGTTAATTTGTGTGACAAGTCATGTCATTTTTGTCCATGATACATGAGAAAATCCAATGGCAGATTCTTTCTTCGGATACGATACTTCGTTATCGGTAAGCTCCTTGACGTCTCGATGACTGAAAACTACAATACCAGCGAGTTACATGCTGTTTCTCACACACCAAGTCCCGAGTGCCAGCGTGCTATTAAAAACTTGTATGACTCAATTTGGGCCAGTTTTTGATACTTTCTCGCCACTCTACTTATTGTTTGATTACAAAAACACCTTTTTACATTAAATTTCAACTATCTTCTTAATTATGTACATGCACATTAGTGCAAAATACAGAAATGCTGTGTAGTGAATAACATATACGTACATATTAAATCTCTAAGTTGTTTACATCCAATCTGCAAACATATTCGTCACAAAGATGGGTTTCGAATGTCCCCGCTCGTTTTTCATCCTCGGAATCTATAAAAATATCTATATACAACATCTTTACACTGTTTCTGACACTATTTTCTTCAGAAATCATAGTTTTTGCGTAATGGGGTTACAAAATACATATGAATGTTGATCTTATCACTGCAAAATGCATATACATATTACTTTAAGATGCATAACTATTGTAATATGTAACTGGCAGCTATTTTTGACTCATTCTCTGCTTCAGAATTCATAATGACTTCATAACAGAATTTGTATTATTGTGTGTTTACAGACTTGCTTGCCTAGGGAAACATGTTTAGCCTTGCTTACTCATTATACATTGGAGTCTCTGAATGTATTGCACTAAGTTATTATGATTTGTGATTATTTCCAATTAGTATGATATAGATTTTATTATCAATGGTTTTATTGGCATAAAGGTTCTTTTGATTTTGAACTGACCTACTTATAACATAAACCACTGCATATAACAAAACAAAGTCCCGAGTCACATCTGTATGTCTGCATGTTTGTGATAGTCTCAAAAAGTAGTGGCTTAGTGTTGACTCGATCATTCAGAACCAAGATTGAGCCCCAACGGACCAAATGTACAGTCAAAAGCTTAAATATCTATACAGCTATCATGTCAAATATATATAAATAGACCTTATTGCTAGTGACACAGGTGTGTCTGAATGAGCACATATTTATGACTTTGACAGTATTAACTTTTATTAACTTAAGTAAATTATCCAATGCAACCAGCAGAAGGAAAAACATTGTAAGGAAACCTGCATGAACAGATCGAACAGCTGAGTGTGAAAGAGGGCAATTGCACAAAATATTCTAAAGGGTTAAATTGTATCCGAAAGGGCCGTCTTGTAACATCAGATAAAGTAGGTTATGACCAACATACTAAGTGTTATGGTAAAATAAACATAATAATATGTTTGCTATGGTATCAGGTCAAGTCAGATTGATTTAAGTATGGTTTTACAGTTAAATATTTTGCTGGTGAAAAGGTGATGATCGTTCAGAACAAAATTGACACATTTCAGCGCTGATGCCACTGATGTGAGAGTGAACATCAGTTGCAATATTTTTTTCTACTTGCTTACACTTATATTTGCAAATGAATGACTTAATTAACTCGGCTACACTGGCTTCTACAATTCTGTCCCAAAAACTATGATATCCACTATAACTGCACTACTGTATACTGTATGTACTATTGCGTAATATGCATTGCATTTGTGTGTTTGTAAAGTTACATCATCCAGCACAGAGATCTCCTTTAGTGTTTTCAAAATCCGTTCTGTAACCAGTTCCATTTTGTTCCAGAACTTAAACGATGATGAAGGAGGCGGTGAACCGTCGGAGGATGAATATGATGCGCTCAATGACGAAACCTTTGGACAGGGTGAGTAGAAGTATTCGAGTGTTTTGATAAAGCAAGAGGCCTAAGTTTTGCTAAATTTTACATATTCATAAGAGCTTGATATATGACTATTTTGTTCTTGTTCCTATAGCCCTCTAACCCGAGTATAAGACTGGTCCCCGCAGTATAATTTTTTCGTGTTTTTAAACTTTTTAATAAACTAAACTATTATCTTGAGATAAAAGAGTATTGATCAAAGATTCAGTGGATTGTCTTGTCTGTCTGTCAGTTAATTATTGAGAGTTTCATATGTTTGGAAGATGTAGTAATTTGGCTGACTTATTTGCCCTCTGGGGCCCATTTCACGATACTCACTATAGTCTGTGCCAATTGAAATTGGCAAACATTGTAAACACAACCAAACAAACTAATTTACCATTATTACTCGATAATCACGTGCTTTTAAAGATCAAGTGAGGTCTTAGCAATGATTCATACACTTGTTCTTTACTTTCACATTAAGTTTATGATTAAATAACTATTAATTATACGTTATTTTGAATAGAAACACACTTGATGAATATTTGAAGTTATGTGTCAAACAGTACTAAATTGTTTACATCTTTGGCAATTTCAATTGACACAGACTATAGCTAGGCTAATAATATTAGTATATGCAGGTAAATTACACTAGTCGACTTATAGAAAATTGTATTGAGTGAATTAATATTATTAGTCTACTGAGTTTCGAGAAATGGGCCCCTGCTTAACGGAAACAGGATTAATATATTTTAAGAAATATAATATATTTTCTATGTAAGCATAGAAATTTAAGTTTTAATTAAGTAAATAGTTTGTAATGATGTTTGGATTTACTGTCATTAGGTACAAATGGAAAATCGTCCAGGTGAAATAACCATTCTGAAAATGGGTCAAAAGTAAAATAGTACCCAAAGTGAATTTAGTCAAAATGTAATTGTGCTGAAAAGTATTTACAACCAAATTTATTTTCGTTGTAAATTAATTAAGTCCCAATGGAATTTTGTCCATTATAAATTATGACCAAAATGAAATACGCACAAGTGTAAGTGTAGTGTAATATGAATTAAGACCATGTAATATAATATAAATTGTACAAATTTCAGGTAGGACGTATTTACAATTGGTCATATTTCTGAGTGTACGTAAATACAAATAGACATAATTTTTTCGACCAATATCATATTGGACAATTTTACCATTGGACATGATTCCATTTTAGACGTTTTTCAAGATGGACAATTTTCCTTTTTGTTGTATTTCAAATGGTAATTTTTCTGAACTGACGTATTATTTCAAGTGGACGATTTTCCATTTGAACCTAATGACATGTTGTTGTTGATGTTTGTTATAAGCGAATAAAAGTATCTCTATTAGTAATTTAAATGATAAGAAAAATACTGTCTGTCTATAACAGAAAAACTATTATTGTCAGCCTTTGACCTGAAAGAACATGGTATGACTACAGTTTGATTCACAAGAGTTGGCACGAATGGAATGAATGAGTGAACGGTTTTCGGTTTGAAAATCGAACATCGGTTCAAAGGATGGCACTCACACAATGATAGGTAACATTACTTTCGTTCAATCCAAACATTTTTTTTTGTCATGTGATAATGTTGTTGAACCATAAGCCATGAGACAGGTGCCTACGCGTTGTTTTCACGTGATCACCTCTTAGGGCCTTATCACACTTAGCGATTAGCGAGCGCGTCAAGATTTCGCCGCGAGCCCTCACGTATTCGCTGCGCAGTCGCGGGAAAATCCCGTATTATGTTATAGCTATGATAATCTAAAGGCTCCGGCAAACCAAACGCGTGGCAGCAGCAGCGCGTAGCGTCGCGTGGCGTCAGGGAGTTGTAAAACAACAAAACAAATGGAACCCCAGCACACCGAGACGCGCGTGTGCGGCGCGTCTGCAGCGCCACTAGGTATGGACTTTGTCAACGTGACGTTGTAAACCAAATCATAAGAAGTCTCTTACGTTTTGGTTGAGAACGTCACTTTAACATAGTCCATAGTGGCCTAGAAATCAAATTGGTTGACTGTACATTACTGGATAGGCATCGTATAGCAGTTTCAATTTTTTTAATGGTTTATATCATGCAACATTGCAGCGGACGGATACGACTGGGAGTTGGAGCACGAGCAGCACGCGTCACAGCTGGAGAGCAGCCGGCGTCACAACGGGTCCATCGATGACGTCAACTCGCAGCTCGGTGAGTGTATCATCAGAACTCTTACCACCTGTACCCTGCTTAGCTTACTATATAGGACAAGTAGGGTTGCCAACTGTTTTTTAGGAAAATAACGTATATCGTACAACACACGTGACGACAAGTAAAAAATAAAAGTATTTCCAAATAAAAAAAGTATCTTCAAATTTATTTATTTATTTGTTTGAAAACATACTTTTTTGTGCTCTTAGCACACTGTGCTGTAATGAAACTTCACGCACGTTCAGAAATTTCGTAGAAGTCTTGATTCTGCGTTCTGGTCATCAATTTCGATCCATTCCACGCATTAGGGCGGATTCGACCAAACTGGAATAGGTCTTATAACTAGATTAAACGCCGAATTTGTATGGACTAATCTCGGAGTAAGTCTTATTCCAGTTTGGTCGAATCGGCCCTAAGTCAGAAATAAAGTATTTTCAATACTTTTTTTTTATTCAAAAGTATAATAAGGCAAAATAACGTAGGATACGTTATTATAAAGTATGGTTGGCAACCCTAAGGACAAGTAAGAATGAACAGACTTTAGAGCTCGTTCCCACTATGTCGTGTGTCAGTCCGATTTTTAATCGGTCGTTCCAGTGGCAGAACGTTTTATATGAAGCTATTCACACTCGTCCGACAACGATTTTGTGTAAGATCCGACCAAAAATATCGTGTTTTCAGCCCCGTTCGGAAAAAAAATCGTGTCGGATAGTGGGAACTGAGGCGCCGACACCCGATTAAAATCGGAAACCGACTCACGACATAGTGGGAACGAGCTCTTAAGGTTATTATTTATTTATCGTGCTTTATTTTTCGTCCGCAGAAGCGTCCCTGTCCCAGCTAGTGCTTGACGAGTCTGAAGGGCCAGCGGCGCTTGGCTCCAGCGTGTGGCGCCACGATGCGCCCTTCTACCCTGCCCCGCATACGGTAAGTGCGTCATGCGTTACGTCACGACAAAATGTTAGTTTTTGCTGATTTGAATCGGTCGTTTTTGATTTTTATGATAAAATAAGAGATTTCGGTATTTAATGTTTATGTAAGAGTTTTTTAATTGTTAACTTAATAATAGAAAATAGGATAGAAGCTTTACGTCTACTAGGTAGCTGCTGAAAAACTGGTTTCTGATCACGTCTTCGATCTCACCCTGTATATATAATTATACCACTTACAATGTACTATGTTGTTTGCAGTCGACGCCAGCCCTCAAGAATGTTTGCACAGTCGAAGAGCTGGAACGGCAGCTGCGGCAGAAGCAGCAGCCGTTTCCGCAGAATCCGCAGAACTACTACCAGGTCAGGACCACACCCATTTTAACCCCCTAAGCAAAAAGTGGGGTGTCATTAATTAGTTTCACGTTGCCCTAAGAATTGCTTGCCTTAAGCCGCAGAGCGGAGGCCCACGCTGCGTCTTCCGGTACTCGGAAGCCACTCGAGGCCTATGTCCAGCAGTGGACGTCTTTCGGTTGAAATGATGATGATGATACGTTTTTACATATACAAAATTAAAAAATATGTCAGAAAACAGTTAGTTGACGCATTTTTTTTTTACAGCCAAGATTCCCACCGGTTGTTCTACAAAGACCGCCTGGCTTGCAAGCGCCGGTACCACTACCGTTCGCGCCTCAAAACATGCCCATGAACCAAATGATGCCCAACCACAACAACCTAATGGGTCCCAACCAAATGGGCCACAATCAAATGGGCCCCAATCAAATGGGTCCCAATCAAATGGGTCCTAATCAGATGGGCCCTAACCAGATGGGCCCGAACCAAATGGGCCCAAACCAAATGGGCCCGAACCAAATGGGCCCAAACCAAATGGGCCCTAACCAGATGGCACAAAACGTCAACCAATTCATGCAGAACGCCAATCATATGAACTTCCAAAATAACATGCAGAGCAATATGCATCAGATGCCTAACATGCATATGCCGAACCAAATGGGCCCCAATTTGAACCATACCAACCAGATGGGTCCCAATATGAATCAGGTCAACCAGATGGGCCCCAATATGAACCAGGTCAACCAAATGGGTCCCAATATGAACCATAGCAACCAGATGGGTCCCAATATGAACCAGGTTAACCAAATGGGTATGGGGCAAGTGAACCAGATGGTGCCCAATGGGAACCAGTTTGGCCCCGGTATGAATCAGTACCCTCATATGATGGGCCAGCCTAGAATGATGGCTCCGCCTGGTATGCCAATGCCCATGCAGAATTTTAGTCCAAATATGGGCCAGTTTAACCATAATTTTCGTGTGAGTATTTGCTTTTTGCGTGTAATACCCAAATTCCATACACAATAAGGATTTATGATTCGTGATTTTCTTTATATAAACTAAAATTAAATTACAATTTACATTAATCCGATATTAGTTGGAATTTAAACATTATAAAATAAGTGAAATTTTCTCATCTATTTTTTTTTTATTCTTTTAATTCAATTCATCAATTCCATTTTCTATTTTTTTTTCTGTTCTCTATTTATTTTCTATTTTATTAATATTATATACTAACACTAGAATAAGACTTTTTTAATTGCATACATTGATTCAGTCCGAAATAAAAATATATAATTTGAATTCTTTTAATGTTTGACAAATGTCGTAGTTCATTAATCATTATATAAAACACTTATAAATAACAATCATTGTATCAAAAATATAACATACTAGCGGCCCGCCAGCGGCTTCGCCCCGCTGCAAATTTCTGACTTTCCCGGTGGATTTTTCAATTATTTTCTGTCATACAAACCTTGTCCTGACAATGACGAACACAACAAAAAAGAAATCAGTCAAATCGGTCCAGTCTTTCGGAAGTTATGCGATCACATACATTATGGCGATTCATTTTTATTTATATAGATTTCCTATCATTGCAGGGCCCAACCATCCAACAAAAACCCGAACCAAACATGATGCTCAACATGAAGAACCAGTCCCCCCCCAAATCTAAAACCCCCACCAAACTCCAGAAGAGCCGGGTCTACAACAATTCCAAGAATCAAAACCTGACCTCCCAGAATCTGGTGCAGCTCATACAGAACACCCACCCGATGCTGCAGTTCAATAACAGCTTCCATAACGCTAACCACCACCCGATGTTGAATAGGGGGGGGTTTAATAATGGACAGTTTAATAATGTGTACAATCAGAGGGTCAATGGGACCTATAGCAATAATAATAGGTGAGTAACTTTTATGATTTACTAGCCCCTTGTATGTCTTTTCACAGATGTATGTATATATTTTTGTATTTTTTTTGGACTGTGTATATCACAATTCAAAGAGACTAGAACTTAGTATTTTTTTCACCTTTGGCATACGAGCTAAGGTCGGATTTTTATTCCCACAGAAAAAATGTAAACAAAGGTGTTGCCGTTAACGAAAAGCATTTGCAGTGTTCAAAATATTTATACTTTCCATATTTATAGGAAATCGACTTTCTATAAAAAAACTATTTATTGTAATCAAGATTGAAGAATTTAATGTGTTGATGGCATACTTTATTTTGATATAAATTCTTTGTTGTATTGATTTAAAACGAGAAAACTGTTTTTGTATGCATAATTTATTTATTGCACTGGTATCATTGACTCGATACACCTGTGTCAACAAGTTGAGGGTTGCTGGATTAATGTGAGACGTCACTTCACTCGCTTCGCTGCACAATTCGTGATTCCGTCGTAATCGCTTTTGAGTGACTCTTTTGTGCAATTTTAAGTTCAATTATTTCTCAAATTATTTTTTATGTCACGGTACGAGCGAAATGATAACTTAATATTATATTTCTTGCAGGCCCAAACTTTGAGATCCCCTGAAATGTCACTTTGACAGTGACGTAACTTTGTTTACATTTTTTGTGTGGGAATAAAAATCCGACCTTAAAGGACGCCCTCGATTTGGTACGCGAAGAATGAGTTTACTCCTCCTATTTCTTCCCGTTGGGGGTTAATTTCCTCGGTTACCCAAGGAATACTGGCTGCAAATTTCAAGTCCCTAGGTCCAGCGGTTTTGACTGTGCGTCGATCAATCAATTAGTTATCTTTAGCATAAGATACGTAATAATAAGAGTGTCGCATTCGTGACTTGAAATAGTTATAAATTTATGTGACTGGTGCATAATGAGAGGCATTATACACGAGTGTGGTTTCATAATAAGATCAGACGAGTGTTTTAATGCCTAATTATGCGTACAGTCGCATACATAACTTTATCTACATACATATCATAAGTTTTCTACAATATGTGAGAAACCTTTATCCGTCGTTACCCTGCATCTTAATGTACCTGCATCTTAATGTTCACATTAAAGTGTGGGTCACCTATACTGTAAAGTGAACATTAAGATGCAACTACAGCGATAACCGATACTTTAATGACATGTAATACTTTAATGTTAACATTACAGTACAACCACAGATACAGGTAACATAATGTAGGGCATTTGCTTATCGCTTCTGAACATATTATATTGAAATTATGATATGGATGTAGATAAATACTCTTACAAATCAGAGATGACCATTTGTTTTTATTTATCAACAGTTTCCCGGATAGACACATGAACGGCGACGACCTCGCGTCATTGAGCGACACCGACGAGTATGGCGGTCTGATGACGCAGCGAGAGAAGCAATGGCTGATCAACATCCAGATGCTGCAGCTGAACACTGGCACGCCGTACATACACGACTTCTACTACACGGTCAGTTTACTCATACTCATACTCATACCACACTTGCGAACAGCTCTGAAGTTCAATCTAAAGACTGCAGATACGTTGCCAACTAAGCTAAGGGTGGTATTCCACCTATCCAGTTCTTTGTCCAATGTGCATTTGATCAAAGAAATTGGATGACTTCATCAAATTTTCCAGAAACACCTACATTTGATCAAATATTACGATTGACACTTAATTCAAAATGGCTACGCAAATAGTAATTGGACCAAGATATTGGATAAGTGGAATGGGCCTCCATCAAAGAAATTTGATCAAATATTGGATACAGAAATTGGACAAAGAATTGTATAGGTGGAATACCACCCTAAGATGCGTCTATGCTTTGTTATGTATTCCCAATCGTTTTGAAGTATCGTTGTTTTAAAATGAAGTTTTTTGACAGGTGTTCTTAGAGAGACAGTCGCAGAAAGAGAAGGAAGGAGTGAAAGAAGCGCACAAGGCGAACCAACAGAACCATCCCTTCTACAGTGGCGGTACGATTTTTATAATTTTATTCCCCTACAGTGACTTAAGGTAGTTTAGGTTCAGGCGAATATATATATTCACGTGATGAGGATGGACTCCGTTCATTTAACCAATAATATATTTGGCAGCCATGTAATTGTAACAGTCTTGATTCGCAAAAGGAATAGGTAGGGCACCAAACACGAAGAATTTCGTACATTGACCCCATATTACTTGTCTCTGTCACTTGCGCACTGTGATATTGCCGTCGCGCTCGCACATCGATATTGACCGCCGGCATCATGGATTGTAAACCTTTTCCCTATAGCAATACGGCGCCCTACAGTAAAGGTCAATGTACGAAATTCTTTGTCGTCGGTCTCCGAGCTTTAGACTTTTGACTACAAAAAAGAATGCTGCTGCATGTTTTATTTTACGTAATAAAAACTCGTTAAAAATGATACGGTTTGCTAAATAAATTGTTGGAACTTTTCATGTATTCTAGAAAGTATTTGTCCCTCTGTTCAGGCGTGAAGCAAGAAACGCACGTGCGCGAGCGACACAACTCGGTGCGTCACAACTCGACGAGCGAAGACCAGACGCCGCGCGCCTATGTGCCCACGCAATTTGAGAACTCCCTGGGGAAATTACAGGTAATTGATAAATATTATTTACAATATGTTTTAATATAGGGCATTTAATTTACACAATAGATTATTGAGTCGAAAAGATTTTAGACCTACCCCGTTATATACGTATTAAATTGGTGGCAGACAGTTGTTAGTGATGTGGCAAAATGTATTTAATATAATATATTATGTCATTCAAAATAGATAGTTAAAAATGGTTCTACATTAATAGAATTTTGACTACGTCTTCTACTTGGAAAAAATCACTTTAGGTAAGAAAACGATCTCTCCACTTCTACCGACGACGCAAGTAGTAAAAATTGCATATTTTTATAAATTATGTATTTTATTCATAGTTTGTTTAATTTCCAATTCTTCACTTTCTGACATCTTACTAATTTGTTGTACTGTGGTATATCCTGGGTTTTTAATAAAACTTTTAATAGTTTCTGGTAAACTTGAATATGATTAACGACAAAATTGAACATTCCAACTGTAATGAATGACGTTTGATTTTTGCCATGAAAATTCCGCCATCTGATGATTACCATAGCTCGGACAGGTCATCGCAAAAACAGATATGGAAATAGAACAAAATTCAATAGTCATACTTAATACCTAAGATTATGACATTTATGATTATGTAAAGCAGATATTATCGTAATTTAATTTTTTTTTAGTTGCATATCTGTCATGAATTTGTCAAAGTAGCATTTCTGAAACAGTTTTGTGACAATTGAAATTAGTAAAATTATTTACTTACGGTTGTTTTTAAGTATTTTAAATATAGTGAAATAGAAACGGATAAAGATTTAAGAACTAACCCGAGCTCTCTTATGATGAAAATGTCCGCGGAATATTGTGTAAAGCATATAACATTCGTATTAAACAGTTAAAGAAAGATTTTTTTTTTTTTTAATTATAATTCATTCATAAACATAATTATTAAGAATTTTTGGGTTACCGTTACAATAAATGTATTTGAAAAATATAATTAAATAATAATACGACTCTATTACTCTTGTTCTATTACCGTGTAGCGATTGCTTTGCGATGACCTGTCCGAGCTATGATGATAACCAGTGATCGGGGTTTTGGATGCGACTTGGGGTGAATGACCTCAATCATTATGCTAGTATGGATATGCCGCGGGATTCCGGGGTTTGTATTGATGTTGGAGGATAATTATTCTATTTTATTTTACATGATATTAATCGATATTACAGGTCAACGTTTGAAATAAACGTTATTATTATTGAAAAAATATCGCGGGATTATAGTCACATCCATACTATGATAACGACTCGAAATCCCGCGAATTGAATCCAAAATCATCATTGATGATAACCAGAGGTTGAGGTGCAATCATTAATTAGGAAAACATTGTCACATCACTAACAACTGTCTGCCACCAATTTGCTACGTAGATAACGGGGTCTGATTAGGACACATAATTGTGTGTTTCAAAGTGATACCAAATGTGTTTGTGTGCAGTGCGGCAGCGTGACGGCGCCGCGCAAGATCATCGACGTGGAGCTGGTGGCCGGCGCCGAGCCCGCCGCGCCCTCGCGCGCCTCCAGCCGCGCCAGCACCGCCAACCCCGCCGAGGTAACCCTCGCATAACATCGACTAAACTGTTACATTATCATCAACGTCATTATTGTTGTTGTCACCATGTGCATCACCGTCATGATCATAATCGTCATCGTCACCATCGTGGTCATAAAGGTCGTCGTTATTATGATTATTGTTGCCTTCGTCATTATGAACACAATCGTCATCGTCTTTGTGAACTTCATGGTCGTGAACGTCAACGTTATTATGATTATTGTTGCCATCATCATTATCAACGCCATCGTTAACGCCACCGTCATGGTAATCGTCGCCATTATGGTTATAAACGTCGTCGTTATTATCGTTATTGTTGCCATCATCATTATCAACACAATAGTCATCGTCATTATCATGGTCATAAAGGTCGTGGTTATTGTCATTATAGTCGCCATTATCATTATCAACACAATCGTCATTGTGATGTCGTCACCATTATGGTCATAAAAACATCGTTATTATCATTATTATCGCCATCATCATCATTAATATTTGCAGGTCCCTCGAGAGATGCGACGAACAAAACAACTTCTTCTGGACATCGAAGCGCTTTACCTGATCCTCCTACGACTAGAGGAGCTCAACGATCCTCTAGCGATATCCAACGCGCTTATACTTAAGGTAAACTAATATAACTATTTGTTTATTTACTTTAAGTAATAGGTCATTTTGTTTCCTTAAATACATGTAGATGATGATAATAGAGTAAGGAATGAAGAAGTCAGAGAGAATTGTGGACAAAAAGAAGATGTAGTAACTAAGATTGAAAAAGGCATGCTTCAATGGTTTGGTCATTTGGAAAGGTTGGATGAAAGAAGATTGACGAAAGAGATATACAGAGCGAAATTGAGTGGAAGGGTCGGAAGGGGCAGCCCTAGGCGTACTTTTTCGAATCACATCGGAAAAATACTGGAAAAGGGCCAAATTTTAAGTACCCGAAACCGACGTGCGTGCATGACTTGATGTATGAATGTGGAAGAAGCGAAAGAGATTTGTCAATATCGTAGCAGGTGGAAAGAAGTGGTCTCTGCCTACTTCTCTGGGAAACAGGCGTGATTTAATGCATGTATGTATGTAAATACATATGAACCGAAAGCGAGGTTCGGGAATTAATGAATCATTTTCAATGTAATTTTTGCAAAACTTCCAAAGTTATAACTCCAAGGTCAATTCAAGTGACAAGTTTTCTTTTAAATAAATTTGAGAACGTTGTTATGGTACCTTTTATAACCATTATTTAAGAAAGTGCCAAGAAACTTGGCATTCGTTCAGATCTTATTTCTTTCATCAACGTCTTTCGTATCGAACTTGGCCTTTTTTCCACATTCATGTTTAGGTTGGGATGATTCACATTAACCTACCGAAAAAAAAACCTAAAATAAAAATTCGTATCAAAATCTATTTTATAGAAAGAAAAATCGATCTAAGTAATTAAATTCTCCCTTATAAAAGTATTTTTCACATGCTTATATTTCTTCTATATTCTATTTCCTTCTCAATTCCAGGACAGAGAAGAGAAGCAGAAGCAGCTAGAAGCGGCGCAGAAGGAGGCACTAGAGAACGAAATGGAGGAAGATACCAACCTGTTCCTCAGGAACATAGAGTCCGTTCAGCGAAGGCCTAAGCAGGACAGCCCGAAGAGCGAGAGTATCGACAAGAGACAGGTACACTGCTAATGTTAACCTGGTCATTGCCTATGACGCTCAACGGCGTCATTCCTTACCGTAACACAATGCTGTGGACGCTGATCTGCGTCATATTGTCACTAGCACAGAATAGAACAGTGGAAGTAGCATGAGCTTCGCTTAGTATCAGACCTGTTGTCGCCAATACTCACACTATCATAAAAACAACACGCCACCATGGAAAATGTTTTTGGTGCGGCTATCGTTTTTACATTTCAAAATAGCACAATAAGGCATGCTTCTGGATTTATTTCCTATTTTAGAAATATCGAAATATCAAAATATCGAAATAAGCGATCGCGGAAAAAGTATGGTAGGTTGCGCGGAACTCCGCATAACTATGCCACACGTTACACGCCCATTTGACACTTCTACTGTTTTTTCTGTTCTGTGGTCACTAGGTACCATGGAAATATTTCGTAAATAAATATCGTGTTTTGAAATTATGTCTTTATTTAGCCTTCAAAGGTTTAGGAAAATAAATATTTTGTTATTAATTAATTTCGATATTAGACAATTTTGAGCTGAAGGCCGCGGACGCCGATCGGCGTCACATTAAGCTTTAGCTGGATGCCTCTGACGCCGATCGGCGTCGCGTTTAGCTTAGCAAGGATGTCGCAAATGCATAGAGGTTTATGAAGCATACCACGAGAACCTGTGTAATTTACGATGGGCTGATTGCTACTGCCATTCCTCGTTTTACATTTTTACATTCGGTTTTCGAAATAAAACCTATTTAAATTAATAGTTAATTCAATATAATTATTGCCAGGTGGTGAATCTAGCAGTAAACCAGAAGCCAGTTCCGATCAAGAACCTTCTAGACGAGAACAAAGACGAGCTGGTTGAGAAGGTGTTCGCCGGCTTGCTGCACGGAGACAGGCTGGCGCACATGCTGGCTGTGAGGAAGGGGCGGGTGAGTGTCCATCTAGAACCTTCTAGAGGAGAACGAAGACGAGCTAGTTGAGGTGTTCGCCGGCTTGCTGCACGGGGACAGGCTGGCGCACATGCTGGCTGTGAGGAAGGGGCGAATATGTTTATTTGTAAGTTGTAGCTTCGTGAAACGGGCCACAGGTGGCCTGTGAGCTCGGTTGCCTTCTCCATGTGTTAACTAAATGTCTCTCCAGACGCTGGTGTCGCGGTTCCTGTGCCGCGTGCCGGCGGCGCACCCGCGGCTGCGCGGCGTGTGGGCGCGCGCGCTCCGCGCCCTGCCCGCCGCCGCGCGCCGCGACGACAACACGCTGCCCGCGCTCGCGCCGCACTACCGCAAGTGAGCCGCGCGCACACACAGACACTCACTAACATAGTCGCACAGTTGCACACAGTCATACAGTAGCACACAGTCATACGGTTGCACACATTTACACAGTCATACAGTTACACACAGTTACACAAAGTTCCACACAGTTACACAAAGTCCCACATAGTTACACAGTTGCACACTGTTACACAAAGTCCTAGACAGTTACAATTGCACAGTTACACAGTCCTACAGTTACACAAAGTCCCACACACACACAGTTACACAGTTACACATAGTTATACAGTCGCACACAGTTATACAGTTACACAGTTATAGCTACACACAGTTATACAGTTACACAGTTATAGCTACACACAGTTATACAGTTACACAGTTATACAGCTACACACAGTTACACAGTTACACAGTTATACAACTACACACAATTACACAGTTATACAGTTGCACACAGTTACACAAAGTCCCACACAATTACACAGTTACACATAGTCATACAGTTGCGCAACGTTACACAGTCATATATTCGCACACAGTTACGCAGTCGTACAGTTACATAAATTCCCACACCCCTACACACAGTTGCACAGTTACACATAGTCATACAGTTGCACATAGTTACACAGTTATACAGTTGCATACAGTTACACACAATTGCACAGTTACACATAGTTATACAGTTGCACACAGTTTCACAGTTATACAGTTACACAGTTATACAGCTACACACAGTTACACAGTTATACAGTTGCACACAGTTACACAAAGTCCTACACAATTGCACAGTTACACATAGTAATACTATTAGTTTCCCGCTACTCCCCCCATTTCTTCCCGTTGGGGGTCGATTTTTGGAAAATCCTTTCTTAGTGCTCACTTACATCATGAAAAGAACCCCTGTACCAAATTTCAAGTTTCTAGGTACAGTAGTTTAGGCTGTGCGTTGATATATAAGTCAGTCGGGTTTGCCTTTTATATATATAGATTTATTTATTTATTTGAATTCGAATTTGAATTTATGAGTGTAACAGACAAAAAGCTTGTATTAACAATTTGCTCTCCGCAGGTACATTCAGAACTCGTCCGGCTGGTCGGCCATCTTGGAGTCGTGCAGCATACTCGCCGAGGCGCTGGACCCGGCCAGGACGCCGCACGCGCTCACGTCACCGGTAAGAACAGAGAAATACGCACAAGAATGTACTTTTCATTCGAACGTTCTTTACCATTTGAACACTAATAGTACATTATTGCCTAGGCAGGGAAGTAGGTAATTGCGGGCCGCCGAGTATTGGTTTAAAAATACGAGTGGATTTTAAAAATACGTAGTCCGCAATTGCCGTCCCGCCAAGGCAAATATAGTGCTTTCTCAAAAATCACAAGAAAAAAATTTGGAGTAAAATCTTCATCGCTTGAACTCATTTTTATCAACAGAAACTTCACGTGAAAAAACCATCACTCTTTACCGCCTTTATGTTTATGAAAAGGAGAAACGCAAGCTTTTTAAAAAAAACATGCTGTTCCAGACACAGATAAAAAAGTTACGTTTCGAATAAAATATGGATCTATAAGACTTGTTAAAAAGGAATCAATCAAAATATGCTGCGTGAACTTCATACTCGTCCTCAGAACAATACTTACAAAAAAATACACACAATGCTAGGGGCGATCACTAGTATATGGAAAAAGCATCGATAATTGAGATTATCGATATCAGAACTACCTGTCATAAAATTTTGCCGCCTAGATTCCATGATCATAACCAGGCCTAGGAATATACGGGGCAAAATTAAATGACAGCTAGGGATTGTCTATATCGATAAACTCAATTATCGATGCTTTTCCCAAATACTAGTGATCGCTCCAAGTTTTGTTTATAATAATATTTTTTTATTGAAAGTATGCAAATGAAACAAAATAGCTAAGTACTTTTTTTTTAATAAGGATTTTTTAACCTTCACTCATCATCATATTTTATTTACTCCTAACAAATTCTGATCGTTTATTTTAACAATAGTAAATGGGACAGTCATTCCGAAATACACAATAAGGAAAAATATATAATGATGATGAGTGAAGGTTAAAAAACCTTTTAAAATTAATAATAACCCGAATTATGTTGCTATTTTGTTTCATTTGCATACTTTCCATACAATTTTATTTTTACAAACAAAACTTGGAGCAATCACTAGTATATGGGTAAAGCATCGATAATTGAGTTTATAGATATAGGCAATATAATATATAATAATTTTGCCCCGTATATTCCTAGGTCCGTCCATAACTTTATCTTTATTTCCAGCTCACTCTCAGCTGCATTTGCGCACTGGTAGAAAAGGCCTCCCTCCTAGTAAACACGCCAGAAGCGACCTCCAACGAGCGGCAATGGTCCAAGTTCCTCAAGACCCTCGCTCGAGCCCTCAAGACCACCTCCCTCATGGTCGCCAAGCCGGTCATATGCCTCCCTGAGCACAAGCTGATGCACCATCTCAAGCAGCTAGAGTCACGGAACACCATCGAGATCCTACAGCGAGGTAAGAGCGCAGATTTCGTGGACATCTCCAAAGCTGAAGTCACCGAACAATTGATCAAACATTTGTGCTGACGAAAATTGGTTGGAAATATTACACGTGGAGTATGTCGGTGTCTAAAGCGTTAGATGACGCGTCCAATGGGGAAGATTCTGACGGCAGAATTTGACGTTCCAACAGCTCAAGCTTGATGAGAAATCAAATTAGAAGTTTGAAACGCGATGAAGCAACGCTGGACGCCCATGTGCGTCGTAGCTTGGTAATGCAATTAATTTTTAATTTATAACTCGGCTTTGTGGCGGCGCGGTTGCGTCGAGTATATATAAGTCAACGAAAAACTAATTTTGGGCCAGATTTGCACTCAGATGTTAATGTTATATAAGATCTACTAGGTAATCGATGTAAATTTGGTTTTCTGTATGGCATCGGTTTTTAATGCTGGCGTTAGATGTTTAATTCAAATGGCAACATTACTTATATGACGCGCTGTAGAAATTATTAGCTCAATTATTATTGAACGCATATGTGCGTTCTTGGCATTCACATTATTATTCACAAAAGCTTGACTAAATACTATTTTAATTTGACTGAATATCGTCAAGCTAACACTTTTTCTAATACTAAATAAACCTCGTATTCATAAATGAAAACTATTAGTTAAAATATGTTTTGACCCGTTCCTTTTAAATTAACTTGTCATGCGTTGAATGTCTAATCCAGCATTAAAAACTGATAAGAACTAAATAGAGCGATTAAATCATGAATAAGTGTAATAATCGGAGTAAATATATAATTTTTCACATATTTTGTAATTATTGGGAACTAAAGAAAAACCCTCAAATGATTGAATTAAGAAAAACCTCAAGTAATATTAAATGTTAAATTAAAAAGTGTTATGTCTCGATATTGTAACTGTGAATGGAAATTCAATCATTTGAGAGCAATTTTATGGGCTATATCACAAGGTCGAATTTCCTTTAGAAACTGTTACGCTTGTCCGAATTTTCATTAGTTAGAAAATTATTGTTTCTAAAACCGTTTAACTTTCCTGGATTGTTATAAAACAAACCTAACCTAATCTACAGATTCTATGGATATCTCAGCTTTTTTTCTGACTAATGAGTTTTCGGACAAATGAAACAGCTGGCAAACGAAACTTCGGACTTGTGATAGGATATCAATTTTATGACATAGAGTATAACATATTGCCTTGCAACAGACCTGAGAAACAAACACTAGATAATAAATGCTTTGATTCATGTTATAATAGATTTTGATTTTTTAAGTACATTTAAAAAATGAATGAATAGGACATTTTTTGATTGCAATAGTTATTCCGTTTACTTTTATAACTAATTTCACTCTAAATTTTATTTGACTATTTATATGACTACGCATAAAGTCGCCATGGTCGTGTCGCGACGCCGATGAACGCACATGTGTCGTCATAGGTAAACGAGTGTTAATTAACATTGATAAAATTCAATTCTTTGTGTAGAAGACTTTCGGCTTCGGCTGAAGGTACTTGCATAGGAGCGAATGAGAGTGAGCGAGACAAAAACCGGAGACTGCTTTAAAAAAATCGCTGTGACTCGGTTCAGGTCTTTTTTAGGCCCGCTTTTGTGTTATGAGCATTTCTGATAAATTTTAATGGAAATTTAAATAATTGTATGGAGACTTTCTTTTTTGTTACCATACATACATACATGAACTTACGCCTTCATTCCCAGAGTGGGGTAGGCAGAGCTACAGAATTATCAACAACTCTAACTTCTTGTTAATTCTGTGACAACATTTTGCACAATCAGGCATGAATTTCGATTACAAACTGGGAACTTTCTATACAAATATGTGGACATGAAATTTGATTATTGTATAGTTTGTGTTCTACGTACCTGTCATTTTATAAATCAGATGTCACTCATTGGTCAAAAAAATTAGCAATAGGACACACATACGCGTTTAAGGCATTGTGTGAAAGTAGGGAAACGCATAAACGCATATACGAAGCATACTGTAAGAACGCACATATGCGTTCAAGGCAAGGTGGAAGTCAGGCAAACGATTATGGGTTGCAGGCAGCGACTGGATTTAGAAAAAAATAAAGGACAAATGGAACAACAACATTCTCAAGTGGCCACCACCACATCGACTACCATAAATACATACATACATACATACATACACACACACATACATACATACATACATACATACATACATTCATACATACATACATACATTAAATCACGCCTGTTTCCCAGAGAGGTAGGCAGAGACCACTTTCCACCTGCTACGATCTTGACAAATCTCTTTCGCTTCTTCCACATTCATACATCGAGTCATGCATGCACGTCGGTTTCGGGTACTTAAAATTCGGCCATTCCATTATCGACTACCAGTTTTTATAAAAAGGTTCATGTTGCATTTTTTTCCAAAGTATTTTGCTAATCTATAAACCCACCCAATTATTGGCATCCAAAATACACATTTATTGGAATTAAGCGAATGGTGCCAATCACAGAACAGAAAAAACAGTAGAAGTGTCAAGTGGGCGTGTAACGTGTGGCATAGTTATGCGGAGTTCCGCATAACCTACCATACTTTTGCCGCGATCGCTTATTTCGATATTTCTAAAATAGGAAATAAATCCAGAAGCATGCTTTATTGTGCTATTTTGGAATGTAAAAACGATTGCCGCACCAAAAACATTATGGTGGCGTGTTGTTTTTATGATAGTTAGAGTATTGGCGACAACAGGTCTGATACTAAGCGAAGCTCATGCCACTTCCACTGTTTTTTCTATTCCGTGGTGCGAACAATCGGGCAGTTTCCACTAGTTACCTTTTCTGCAAAATCCTCAAATACCGACACAGTGCTTAAATCCGGTTTTCGGTTGAAAGATGACTCCTTAAAATTTTAAGTTCCTTGCGGTATGATTTATAATATTCTGATCATAATAAAACCAAAAAAAGTAGGTACAGTCAGTCATAAATATACGTGTTATAAAAAATACCCATAAAAAAGCATTGTAAAAATAATGTCAACCCTAATAAGCTGTCATCTCATTCATACAACGCCTATGGCTGAAATGACAGCTAACTAGGGTTGACACTATTTTTATTAAAAAAAAAATATAACACATACGTTCTTAAGGTGTCACAAATGGAATTTATAATAAGGTATATATACTCAGCGTCAAAAATAACCACCCACCAGTCTTTTATTCATTCAGGTGTTAGCAAATATACCTTCTCGAATCAGATAATAACGTCAAGAATAATTAACCAAATTCACTTCAGCTTGTTTTGTTTTCCAGAAAAAAAATCGAGGCACAAAATGGCGTAGCAATAATAATCATAAAAGAAGCAGTACTTTTCAAAATTACACTCAAAAGTCACTTGAAAGACATATCGAACAAAACGCAATAATTTACTATGGAAGAGTGATTTGTGGATCCTTTGTTATTTCTTTGGAAAAAATCACGACGAAGAATATTTTTACGCCATTTTAAACCTGGGTTATTTAGCTAAAAAATAAAACAAGATGAATCAAATTGGTTGAGCATTCTTGACGTTATTGTCTAATTTAAGAAGTAACATTTGTTAACACTTGTACTTATGGACAAAAGGGGGTTTTTGCCGCTAAGTGTATTTGGCGCGACGGCCATATAGATATTTTGACCGTACCATCAATGTTGGTCGTGACAACATGTATTTGGTCTATGACAGTATTTTGTTGAGTTTTGTTGGTCTGTTTGTCACGAATACATGTTCTTTCTTTCTTTGTTTCAATGATTCAGTGGGCCCGTCGAGTTACTCGTTTCGCCTTCTTTCTTATAAGTGTCAGTGATTTAGGCGTCAAATTTTATGCAGTCCAATATGCACTCTTGTGTAAACAAAAAACTATTCTTAAGAAATTTGGCTTTTTCGTGGCATTACTTGTGAAGACTTAAATTCAGAAAAAAAAGAGGAACTTGAAGACGATTACCATTTCAATGGTCGTTTTAAAAAAAAATGTACATAGTTAAGGGTTTTAATTAAAACAAAACTTAATTGATTCCTTTGTGTAACAAAAGTTACCCATATAGTTTGTACGACTAACTTTCGTTATAAAAGGACGGGATAGTGTTTTTTATTTTCAATAATTATGTACAATATTTTTGAAAACGATCTTTAAAATTCCTTTAATACTCTAAAAAAAATACTAGCATTGACATTTAGGATATTTTTCATCCGCAGTTTTTCACTATACCGATTGGAGAAAGCCTATTGAATTGTATGTGTTATTGAAAGCTTTGCCTTATATTATGTTCAAATAGGCATACGGCCTCGCATCTTACTGTCGTGGACACTATCCTTACTTGACTTATGAGCATTTCTTAGATATTTGTACAATTCACTCGTTTCTAATAACAAAAAGACAGTTGTAATCCAATGTGTCCCAAAAAATTGTGTGGCAACTACCTTTTTGTTACTGTCATTTTTTTTTCGGTAACACAAAGGAAACGAGAATATGTCCTTAACTAAGCGTATTGATAACAGTTATTTTCTCATTGAATTGAGCAATTGCATACAAGAAAATATACGTGCTGTCTCCGACTGCTTTATTTGAAAGATTATTAAAATTTATTTAACTCTTACAATGTTGTTTAGGTTAGAAATTTGTTTCCCATATAAGTCAAGTAAGAGTAATTAATTATAATTAGAAATGCTCTTAAATAAACGTTAAATACTATTAAACGTTACACCAATGACAAAATAATTTACGTATTTTTTTTACAAGTATGAATGGAGTATTTATTTTCTTGGTGAAGCTTAAAAACCCTGTTTTATACAATTATAGTATTTATAAAAAATCGACACTACGCGAATATTATTACGCTTTTAGGGTACATACAAAATATATTTAATATTTATGGTAATATAATATTATTACTACACTCTCCTGTCCCATGGTTCTACTGTTATGTTTTACTGGTTATGCCGCGGAAAAATATCCCACGGTAACACTGTTTTTTTATCCGTGGAACATTGTAAGCACTAAGTCCCGCCATGCGGGGCTCTTAATCCCCTTTGCAGTTTGCCCTTTGGGCATAAAAGGTACGAGCCTAATCTACAGCTTATCTACTAGTGGCACCATGGGTAATTTTACTTCTTTGTTTTAACCAGCAGAACATAGCCTGTACAACGGCTTCGGAGCTATATTACAGTGTAATGATTTTATTATATTTTTAAATCATACGTATTTTGTGCGAAATTTCAAAATGGCCATTATTGTTCGCGCGATTTTTGACATTTGAGCATTCTTCAAAACTTTATTTAATTTACACGCCTTTTTCCCGATTAAAAGCTACATTAAAAAATATTTTTTGTTACCAGAATTTTATTGTGGTAAAGAAAAGATGTGACCATCGAAATATGCATAGTTCACGCTCCCTTACTGCCAATTTTTTGGGAATGTTGAAATCGGGAAAAGCGAATTGAACAAAATTCTTAGAAATTGTCTATAGCAAACTATGGGGCGTGCCAATCACCGCCTAATGTATTGCATCAAAAACAAATACTGGGTATAATTTTTATCCCAGCTAAGGGAGCCCACAATTATATTTAAAAAAACTTTTAAATCATTTATTCATTTATTTGTGTAAATATTAAGATATAAAACAGGTAATCTTAGATTTAGTTTTTTAATTTAAAAAAACTCGCTTCTATCATAGATTTTATTTATCATAGCACGGGGTTATTATAAAAATAAAAAAAATATCCGTCGAATTTTTAACTATGGAGGATATATGTTTTTCACTCCATAAAAAATCGTGGATTAAAAAAAACCGAGGGCTGACTTTTCCCCATTTTATCCGTAATTTTCTAAACGAGCGATGTAATGTTTTTTATTCGCCTAAAAGTTAGCTCTCAAACGCAAGCAAAATCACATTTCGACATTTGTTTAACTTGATGTGAATTTGGGAATAGCTTAAAATTAATGTAAAAAAAAACTTTTTTTCTCATGTAACTAAGACTCGAAAATTTTAGACAAAAAGAGTCTTATATGTAGTAATTTTTAATGCAATCCTATGTATAAATGCCTCAATGCTTGCTTATAAATTAAATTAAAATCACTGGTTGGTTTCGTTTTATAAATTTTGAAACCAGATTTTTTTCGTCACTTTGTTTTATTATAGAAAAAAATCTTTGAAATCCTAAAATACCTTCGAAGGTTTAGTAAAAATCCATGGATCAGTGAAATATTAAAATAAAAATATCAATTAATTCCTATTTTTGAAAGCATTGAGGTATTTTGTTGTAATGGTAGAAATAATTTAAAAATTGTATATATTATTATAAAAAAAATCAACTGCCAAGTTCGCGTCATAGCCTGCTTGCTACTCGCTTTCCGATCGACAGAGACGCCTCTATAGGTCAGAGTGAAATAACATTAGACATTCTAGTAATATATAAAAATAAACAAGAGCAATAACAACAAAAAATATATATTTAAGAAATTGGGATACAAGTATTTGACCTATATATTTAAACTTGCTTTCTATAAAATAACCCTTACTTATTTTCTAATAAGAAGAAGAGTTGATCCATCAGTACATTTCACACTGCATACGTTTTGGATTCGAGAAAATAGGGTCCAAAAATATTCAAACAACGTTTTTTTTTACACGATAATAGTCCTTTTGTTATGTTAACTGTACAGTAAGGACTATTTCTCAAAAACTTTGAATAATTTACTTGCATATCCATAAAAAAATATGAAAACTTCCTTTTTTGTAATTGTTTTACACTATTGCGATGCTCATAGTGTTATTTTAAACGAGACAATCGCGCCAATCATATTTCCTTTTTCGTTACCGACATTTTTTCATTTTTTTTGTAACAAAATGGAAGTTTTCATACAAGTGTTATGTTATGGTACACGTAAGGAAATTATTGATACAGGGTGTTAGGCAGAAGGTTGGACAAACTTCAGGGACTAACTCTGTAGGTCATACTCATCAACTTTTATTATGGGCCCCAACATCCAAATCGAGAAAAAAAAAAGCTGTTCCATACATTTTGGCTCTTTAGCTCTCAAATTTTGTATGAAACAGCCGTTTTTTTTTCGCGATTTGGATGTTGGTCCCATAATAAAAGTTGATGAGTATGACCTACAGAGTTAGTCCCTGAAGTTTGTCCAACTTTCTGCCGAACACTGTATATGTATGACAGTTTTATATACCTATGCCTAAATAACTGCCATTATTGTTTTAATTGAGATAAGGCATTTTACAAACTTTTTTTTAATACGAATACATACCTGTTTGGTCAAAAAGCGAGTAGTTACGCACGAAATTAATTTGTTACGCCGACGTTTTTTGTACGTTGTTTTCACGTGGGTAGGCAACTGAGGATTATTTTTTACTGTTGGTAGTTATTAGTTTTTTTATCCATGGAATAAATGAATAGAGAATTTGTTTATTGTAATCTGTGTATTATTTAACCCTTTGCCGAGCAGGTAACGTAAGTGGAAAAGGTAAGGTACACGTCGAAATAATAGAGAATCTGCCGCACTCAGAGACGTCAATCAAACTTAATGCTTGTTTAGTGTCGTGTTGCCTTATTCTATTGCTGTAGCACAGAAAATGACAGCAGCAACTTTAATCAAGCATTAAATTAAATTGATGTCTCTGAGTGCGGCAGAATGACATTTTTTCACAGTTTCAATAAAAGCTTCGCGCCTGCTGCAAAACTAACATAACCTAAACCTACCTAATTCTTAAGTAGTAAACAACTTTCTAACCTCAAAATTAAACATTTGTGTATGAAACAACTATTTTTAATAAAATAAAGCAATCACGGATAATACATTGGCCAATTGATGTCCAAAATATTTTCTCAGTTAACTTTATTTACGATAAAAGAGCTGTTTTAGCCAAATAAAGTTTCATTATTAGGATAGAAAGTTGTTTACCATATAAGAAAAGTAAGTCTGAACAGGGGTTACATAAATTCGTCTTCGTTCCCAGAGTGGGGTAGGCAGAGCTACAGAATTAACCACAACTGTAAAAACTTGTGAATAATTCTGTAACCACATATGATATTTAAAAAGGTTAAAAAATAAACTTAAACGCCTTTTCGATCTATGATTGCTTTCTGTATTCCACTCAGTACCCAAAAGTTTCTCTACGAAAAGCTGCATAGTTTGAGCTCCTGCAGCAAGGCGAAGACTGTCTCCACCAAACTGAACTTCATGTCGAAGGTGGCTCGGCGCGCGTCCACCGAGCCGAAGGACAAGTTCAGTGTGAACAAGTCCGGGTAAAACTGAAACATACAACGCCTTTAGCGGCCTTTACACCTAAAGTTCGGACCGCGGAAAACGGCACACGGCGTTCCAATCTTCGTTTCGAACCGTACATTTTTTCCTATTACAGTTGCATTTACACGTACGGTTCGGAACAAATATTGCATCCGTCCGAACTTTATATGTGCAGGCCGCTTTTGACTACTTTTGATCTTCACTTGTTTTAAACCATCGCGAAATTCACACATCTATATAAATAAAAATGAATCGCCAAAATGTATGTGATCGCATAACTTCCGAAAGACTGGACCGATTTGGCTGATTTCTTTTTTGTTGTGTTCGTCATTGTCAGGACAAGGTTTGTATGATGAGAAAATAATTGAAAAATCCACCGGGAAAGTCAGAAATTTGCAGCGATCGAAGCCGCTGGCGGGCCGCTATTACTGTTATAATTATAAAACAATTAAATCCCGTTTTCGATTTATAACAGCACCTAAAGTCGGTGATCGAATTCGAGATCGAAATCTGACAGTTTCCATCTTGATTATTTAGTTATAATAAAAAAACCTATGGCCTCTGCGGTCTTTTCGCAAGGGACGTAAATCGTCATTACGTTGAAAAACCTCGTATCTCATATTTCGTGACGTACGATTTTAAAATTAAACGTGAAGAGTATTAAGTTCAAACTCGTAAATCTCGAAATAGCAGATACGAGTTTTTTCTATAGCAGTAAGTAGTTGCGGTATATTAAATCCAGATCGAAGGGGATATTTCCGATATTTCCGCGGTAGAACTGTGAGCGTAGCGAGGGAATCAAGCAATGCCGTCAATTCCACTCACCGTTAGCCCCACCATCGGATCCATAGTCAGTTCTTGACTCATTTCATCGCATTTTAGTATCGTCGCCCTTTGAGGTGTCGCGTACAGAAGGTTTAATTTCGCCTGCAAAGTTAACAAGTGAACTCTGATAATGTTTTTTTTATTAATAAAATGTAGGTATATTATCTTTTATTCTATTGTTCTGGATTTTTTGTTTTGTGCAACAACGTGTTTACATACATACATAAGGGTTGTGTCATTCGCGATCCATAAAATCGTTTGTCCTAATCGTCATTTGTCCTAATTTATCGTTTGTTCTAAATTGGTTTTCAGCTGAGTCAGACAACTTTATAAGCTTTTCAAAAAAACCTAAGTTAGGTAAGAGTTGTGTTATAACAACACTTAAAAGTTTTAAACATCAGGCGGAAATGGCTTTTTAGGACAAACGATGAATTAGGACAAATGACGATTAGGACAAACAATATTATGGATTCCGATATAGACCCACATAAGGGACTATGAAGAAAATTACGTCATATTTTTTTTTGTTGATGCTATGTCAATAAAAAAAATGACTAGGCGTTACGTTCGTTTTTGTAAAATATGGGTAAATGTTTCATGACATGAAAAATTTTCCTTAAATATTTTGCTAAGAAGAAATGAAAAAAAAAATGTGTATCGGCTGCATAGGTACATACTACAAGCCTTTATTCCCTTAGTCGCTTCTTACGATATCCACGGGAAGACATGAGGCACGTTTTATAAAGCTACAAGTTACAATTTTCTAGGTCTAAACTGGCAACACTGCTCAAATGGCTGGTCGTCATTGGTCGAGGTTGTGTCAAATGAAAACTTGTAACCTGTAAAATTGTAATTTGTTTCTTTATAAAACAGGCCCATGGAGTAGCACAATACATACCTTCGCCAAATTTCGATTAAACTATAGATAAATGATAGATAAATGATAGTGGTCGAAGATGATTTAGGTATTGCACTCATCCGAATACTGCCACTCAAGTGCAGAGATAACAGACGTTGTAAAAGATACCAAACAATCACGCAATGATAGTGATAACCATAATACAAGACAATAGCATTGTGCTGTTTAGTGTATCAATCGGTTTACCAAATTCGATTAATCCGTGTAACCAATTTTCCAGTCGCGTTTTTCCCAATCGCATTTCCCCAGTTAAGATTTTGCCTAGTCGTATATTTTCCGCTATGAATAGTAAATATTTATGACTTTTTTTATAGGTTCAATAAAAGCTGATTAATGTTAAAAACAGATGATAAAAACTTTGAATAGCTAAAAAAATAAGCCAACGAATATTTGTTACTAACTCTTTCTAGCAAAACAGAATTTACCATATGGCCGACCTGTTACATGACGCCACAGTGCATATTGGATCTCTATGTCTAAACGCTATTTAATTAGCAGATTAAAATGCTTGTATCATCCGATTTTAATTTTAATTTCACTTTTATTAATCTCTTTTACGGTACTTTCATGTTTTGTTGAGAAATGCGATTTAAAAAGTCCATGCATATTCCCTATTTCTATTAATCGCATATTTTCCTATTATTACATATAACAATGGAACAGGTACCTAGTTAGGTTCAGGGTTACAGTAAAACACAACTGATATGGCTTACCGATGTACCTGCGCAGATGACAAAATTTCGAAGCGCGGGAACCAATCAGCATGATCCACGAGTTGCGCGTCTGTATTCTGTGCTATTATTGGTTACTAGTGACGCCATGTTGACGCGCGCCCGCGTGTCATTCAGTCAGCCGTGAGTGAGATGGAAAAAATAGATGCAATTTAATTTGCACCTTATAACTATTACGTACAAGTCTGAGCGTGGGTTTTATTCATGCTTTTGGAAATCATCGGAATCGTTGTTCGTGTCTGCGCGAACGAAGATTCACGACACGCCATAAGTATAACTTGTGTTCTACTGTAACGTAAGAGCTATCACTATCATAGTGTATTTAGGTCGCATCATCACCTGCCGTTTTTTATCGACTGCTTCTCGAAGCTGCATGATTATGTTGCGGGAGCCGGCGGTCACGTTCCATCTGTGGCAAAATTTGGTTAAGATGATGAGATTTTATTATGGGGTTCCCTTCATCCTTCAGTGGTGATAGGACCTTGTGCAGGGTCCATCCGGATCGCTACCACCATCTTATCCATTAAACCACCGCCAAGCAGCAGTGTTCGCATTGTGTTCCGGTGTGGGGATAAGACAACCGGTGAAATTACTTGCGTAGAGGCATTCCATCTTAGTCCTCAGGGTTGGCGATGCATTTAAAGTCTTAAGATGCCAGTCTTGAGATTGTAGTCTTGAGATTTCAAATGTCTGCGGGTCTCAGATGCCACTTACCATCAGGGGCACGTTTTATAAAGCTACAAGTTACAATTTTACAGGTGTAAACTGGCAACACTGCTCAAAAGTTTCCATTTGACACGCATTTTGTACCTTTATAAAACAGGCCACAGGTGGGCTGAGTGCTCGCGTGCCTTCTCCTTGTCATAAAAAAATAAATGCATTATATCGATTGTCCGAAATACACTTCGCATAACAGTTATCGCAGTAACATTTTTAGCCGAATGATACTTTAGCATAATAGTATACTTAGCATAACTGTCACAATGCATAACATTCATTTGGCAGAATTTTGAATTGCAGAATACTAATATCGCCGACTTTAAATTCGCAGAATTTTATGTAGCAGAATATAAATTCCACTGAATTTATTATGGCATAATTATAACATAGAATAAGTAATATTAGTAACGAACTGCTACCAGTAAAGCAGGTGAGGTTAGGTTAGAACTGCGACAATAACAGATACAGAACTGTATCAGAAAAGTAGGTTAGGTTAGAATTTCAACCCCAACAAAGACGAAACTGTGCCAGAAAAGTAGGTTGGGTTAGAAAATTAGGATACTTACCTAAGTGGACAAATAATTAACATTTGATTTCTTATGTATTTTTATTTATCGCCCAGACCGAATTGCAATTGGTGGAGTAGGATAAATAAGATTAAAAAATTAAACACAGAACACATAAATACTATAGAATTGTTTTAATTATGTTTATCCTATAATCCCTATAAGGTCCGTTTTTAACAGTAAATCACTGTATATCAGTTTAAATGTTAGTTGATAATCTAAAGTAGATTGTAATTAGGTAGCAATAAAATTGGTTAAAATTAAAAAGTCATATTTGTAGGGAAATTGTATGGGGAAAACGCAAGCGTCCCTAATTATGTGGCCACTGCATGTGGTACATTTATTGGCCTTGAATTAGAAATCAGAGTTGAGATAAGAGTCAGTTAATACGGCCATTCTCAGAATAGCGAATTTTTGCATGTCCGGCCCAATATTTATCCCTAAACGTAGTGAAAAATAACTGCATATATTTTTCTTATGTAGATTATGGTTTTGTCTAAAGGTATTAGAAATATATTAGCTCTGTTATTTAATCATCATACTTATTTTATTTTTCAAAACCCTAATCTCCAATTACCGTAGCCTGTCCGCACGCTACCTTGGTCTTCAATATTGCTTCTAATTTCAATTAGGAACGGTTTCTATGTGTGCCATTTTAAATCCTGGTAGGCTAAATACTGCCCGTATAATCAGATTTTTTTATAATTCAACCGACCTGCTCCATTGGAAGTTGTAGGCCCGGGAGAGGAACGCCATGGCGTGGTAGGTGTGTCTCTCAAGTACCCACTCCTTAGGACAGGTTCCTTCGATGTAATTGTGCCCATCAAAATCGGGAAAGAAGTCGCACGCGGCTTCACGCATGATCTGGGAAAAACCATCCATCATCAATCAAAAATCAATCAAATCAAAATCATTTATTCGTTGTCAAGAACATAGGTGGAAAGTACAAAGTGGTTGAGGCCTCCTAGTAGGTATGTATGTACCTGTATCAGGAGGTCTCGCTCTTCCAAAACTAGTAGATGTAAAATCAAAGGCTTTTTAAGGAATCTTTAGCACGCCGCAGTCAACTGAAAGTAGTGCCAATGGCGCCACGACGGCTACAGCGGTCAAATTCAAGAGTAAAAGAGACTTTTCGTATCAACGAGGTGTAATTTGCATAGCATAGCAATGTTTGGCGTGTGTTCGACGATCAAAAGGTTAACAGCGCCTCTATTCCCGATGTTTAAAACGATATCGTAGTTGACCTGTAATGGTATTGTTATGACGTCGATTAAGAGCTATCAAAACGGTGACAATACGATAACAGATCCTAAACGATATTGTTTTTACCGTGTTGAATAGAGACCCTGACATTTTGCCCTCCTACTGTAAATTTCCATACATACCTAATGCGATAACGTTTCTCTCCCGTAAAACGTAGTCCGATTTTTACGATTATTGAATATGTTGCAGATATTATGAAAAACTAGGTAACAATAATAACGATTAAGATGATGGCGATGATGATGATATTAATGACAATGACGAAGGCGGTGCTAATGATGATATAGCTAAAAGTAATTGCAACGATGATGGTAATGATGACAATGATAATGACAATGATGATAATACTGAAACCATCACACCTGCACCAGTCTTTTAACAGAGTACTTCTTATTTATGTGCGCCCTCAGCGCGCGCGTCGTGGCGTTCGCGATAAACTTGATCTTGACTGCGTTGCTGATGCAGAGAAACGTTATCGTGACGCACACGCCGGTCACCGTGAGTAGAACGCCTTTGCTGACAATTCGAAAACGTAATTAAACATCGAAAACGATTATTACTCTGAGGGAAGTGATCCTTACTTTAATTATAACGGCAAAAGTTTTTTTTTTAAATATGTTTAATATAATAATAGACTACAGTAGCGTATTCTAATATTACTTGCCAAACTGTTACGTTTATCGGAGAGACGCGCTCAGTTTTACACTACTACTTAACTTATCCTAATATCTAATCGACTACTAATATTATGTTTAGCTATACAGAGATAGACACAGCGGCATTCATAGATAGGTATGTAGGTGTTCGCTTCCCGACGACCGCAAACGTCAGCTGTGTTTGGATGTTTGTTATTCAATCACGCCAGAACGGCTGGATGGATTTGGATGAAATTTGGCACAGAGATAGATTATAGTCTGCAATAGCACATAGGCCACTTTTATCTCAGAAAAATGTACGGTTCCAGCGGGATGACAAAATTACGAACTCTACACGGACGAAGTCGCTGGCAGAAACTAAAAATATTTCCAGCACTAGCTAGATTGCGACAGTCTTTTGTTTTGCCGCGAAAATTCCGGGCTCTGGCAATGTGTGAACGTCGGCACCTCGTGATGGACGTGTAACAGCTTACCCTTTGGGGTCCGGTTTCATGTCCCAGGTCTGGTACGGCATGTTGTTGTATCTCAAAGCGGCTATACCTATCGGCCCTGGAAATATACATTAATACTTGAAGTTTAAGGGCTAGAGGGCCCTGCCAAGATGCACTACGCTAACTAGCGTTTCTATTCGTTTCGTGTTTAAACCAATCGCGTCACTGGTATCGACGTGATACGAAAAGTCACGTGATCTACCAGTGACGCGATTGGTTAAAAACGAAACGAATAGAAACGCTAGTTAGCGTAGTGCATCTTGGCAGGGCCCTCTGTTTCACAATCGACGAGTAAATTTATCTGTCATTTAAAGTTAGCTCTCTCCTTATCTATTTTCAAGGGTAAGAAAGAGAAAGGGCTAAATGTATCTGTCAAATATGTTTTACTTGTCGATTATGAAACAGGCTGTAAATATAACACGGACCTAAAAAAATACGGACGTAGCCTCGTCTAATCATGAGTGAAGCATGCAAAATGGCTGTCTGCGTGCGTGCACACGCACACACGCACACACGTAAACTGTCACTTGTGCTGTGGCTCGGCGCGTTGTCTTACCTAGTGTACCAGTGTGCGTGCGGTAAGTCGTGTATAACGACCAAAAGTGCCGACCTTGCATGCTTCACACCTTTTTTAGTGCAACGTTACGTTACGTACGTATTTCTTTTAGGTCCGTGATATAAGAGTTCTCTCAAGGTTTATTATATTTTTACAGATTTTGGATTATATGGCCTAACAGACTTGGAACTGGAGGTCCACAAAACTGTCTGCAGGAGCTTTCAGTTAAGGATTTATATTTTAGTAAAGAACAAAACTTCACTAAGAAACACTAAGAAACAATTCAATTCAATTCATTTTCAGAGAGAAGTATAATAAGTAAGTAAGTAAGTATTACTACAGAGGCCGGGAAGTAGGGGGTTGCCGGCCGAGTGAGACAGACAGTTACGAGGCTGTCATCCCCTTTTCACGGTGAGGTATTTATAGTGCTTTTCTCAAACATATGCAATGAAATAAAAAATGATCATCATCATCATCATCGCCGTCGTCGTCGTCGTCGTCGTCGTCGTCGTCGTCGTCGTCGTCCTCGACGTCGTCGTCGTCGTCGTCGTCATCGTCATCGTCATCGTCATAATCATCGTCATCCTCATCCTCATCATCATCATCATCATCATCATCATCATCATCATCATCATCATCATCATCATCATCATCATCATCATCATCATCATCATCATCATCATCATCATCATCATCATCATCATCATCATCATGCCCTTGAGTATTAGAGCCCCTTTTGCACTTAGTAAAAAATGAAGTTAATGTTAGCTTACACAGCACACCAGTCCTGAACTGAATGGTGAACTTGTCTTCGTTGTACTTGTAATCGTTCACGTAATTAGTAGTCCACAGCTTGCGGGCTTCCTGCCACTGGCACATCACGGGAGGCTCCGTCCACATCTTGTCGTTTGGCAGTCTGAAAATTTTAAAAATAAAAATCAAGGGACAATATCACGTGGATTTTCCTAGACCCGAACTAAAGGGATAAACATACTTACGGGTATACAGTGTGTGACATCCGTAAGAACATACATTTTAAGTAGGTACCGATAGTTTTAAGCGCTGTGAACCGTTTAAAGAAGGAATCAAGTTAATAGCTCCAATAAATTTAGTGTAATTCATTGTTTAATCTATATATATAAAAGGCTAAACTGACTGACTGACATATCAACGCACAGCCGAAACTACTGTACCTAGAAACTTGAAATTTGGTACATGGGTTCCTTTCATGATGTAAGTGAGCACTAAGAAAGGATTTACCGAAAAACGACCTCCAACGGGAAAAAATGGGGGGAGTAGCGGGAAACTATTTCTACGCGTTCGAAGTCGCGGGCGTCCTCTATATTTAATATATATAAAGAAACACGTGTTTTTGAGACAGTCTTGACATTTTTATTGCATTGTAAAGTAGACAATGTTCCGATTAAGTGTGGAATAACGTATCAAGGTTGATAACAGGCTCTTTTCGTGAAGTTTTTTATGACTTTTTGACATAGATGTGGCTGTAAGTATCTCACCGATGACGCGTTGGATCTCGGCCGTGAGCTCAGGATTTTTTCTTGTTTATTCTTATAAACCAGAGATTTCACATAACCCGGAATAAAGAAATCGCATGGAGTTAAATCGCATGACCTTGGTGGCCAGTTGACTTGACAATTTCGTTAGATGAATTGGTCTGAAAATCGTTGCTACAATAAATTCATTGTTTCAAGAGCGGAATGCGTTTTCAAAATTAAAAAAACGTTATTATTTTGAATAGCACTCCATTTTTTTTTTCTTAATTAGTGTCTTCTACTCCTTGTTTCAACAAGGCGTATTTCGCCAGTATCGAATTTTAGACAATTGCCATGGACTTATTAGAGAAACGAGTCCTAAATGTCACACGCGAGGACAATTGTTCGGTTAAAGAGATTTACTCTGGTGGACTAAACAGAAGCACATGGGGTTAGCTCCACGCGCTTCTGCCAAGTTCCTCCATCCATCCATTCATCCATTTTTAATAATCGGAACTATCATAGATGACAGCTGTCAAATTTTAGTGTTGCCACTTGCTGAGACCCCCATACTTACTCGATGGACACCAGCGCCAGCTTCTCGTACTCGGCCTCTGTCTTCTTCATCTCTGCTTCGATCTCCTCCGGCGTGCGGGTCACGCCCTCCGCCGGGGGGCCGGGCGCCCGGAACTGAACCTGGTACTTCATCGGTTGCAGCTGCTTCGGCAACTGCACTGGAAGAAGTAAACTCTGATAAAAGGTCGTTAGATGAAATCACACAGATTTTTTTAATAGATTTTGAAGGCAAACGACTGGCCAATTCTGGTGGTAAGCAATCACCGTGGTAATGGAAAATGAGCAACCAGGAAAAAATAAGATCGGAAAAAAATGGGAATGGAAATTCTGCTACCAATAAAATTTGATTTTCGGAAATTATGAGCAACACTCATATCTAGTATAGGACTTTCAAATTTAGAATATGTTTGAATCCTCAACAAACGTGCAAATAAGAAGTATCTATTGCTAGACCAGTAAAGTACAAACTACAAAAACAAAATTAAATAATAATAAAAAAACCGGTCAAGTGCGAGTCGGACTCGCGCACCGAGGGTTCCGTATTGAAGATAATATGCTTGGTAACCCCAAAAGAAAATACTCATTTTGTTATAAGCTTTATTTTCCAGGCTATAAGGTAGATTTTGACTAGCCTAAATTTTAATACAGATTTTCTTACTTTTTTTGTTATTTCTCAAAAACTGTAAATAATGAACACTTTATTTTATTTTTCCCAGAAAATATGAGTAATTATCTATACGTCAGGATTTTTTTCAGAATTTTCGATTAATAAACTTCGGAGATAAGGGCCCCCCCCAAACGGTCATTTTTTGTACATTTTTGGATATAAATCAAAAAGTACACCACAAAAATTTTTCAAAAATATAGTTTTGAAATGTGCAGATTAAGACCTTTTATATGACACCCCATTTGCTATAATCAAACCACTTTCATTTTTGAACCCCCCATTCTAGACCCCTTTTCAATTATTAATAAAATTAATTTCATTTTTTTTACTACAAATAGATGTGGGCAAGCAAGTTGTACAACTATGCCAAATTTCAAGATGATAGCATTTGTAGTTGCTGAGAAAGCTTGCTGTGACATACAGACAGACAGACAACGAAGTCTCACCATAAGGGTTCCTTTTGTACCATTTTGGTACGGAACCCTATAAAAGGTGTGACAATGACAATAGACATAGAAACAGCACGTGCTGCGTGCGCGGGCGAGTGCGCGAGCCTTCGCAGTGCAGGGTAGTGATTCTCTCAAAAGCAAAGGTGAGCGAATGCGGGAGTGAATGTCTAAGCGGCGAGTTTAAGCAGTCCCGTCAAAGCGAGCAAAACACATTTTACCGCGTGCATTCTCAATTAGGCAGCCTTATACGTTCGAGAAGCCATGCTGCCAAATTGAATACACGCGCTGAAATGTGTTTTGTTCGCTTTGACGGGACTACTTAAACTCGCTGCTTGGACATCACTCCTGCGTTCGGTCACCTTTGCTTTTGAAAGAATCACTACCCTGGTTTTGAAGCCTGCTCCTTTCCGCACTCAGTCTAGATTACCACAATTTAACAAGTAGATCAGATAGTCTAGATTACGTTATAAATTATTCAAACTTACAGTGTGTTAGATAATACATCACACTCCTTTTTTTGGGCAGTCGTGTAAAAAGAAACGAGGCTATTTTAAAAAAACCGGTCAAGTGCGAGTCGGACTCGCGCACCGAGGGTTTCGTATTGAAGATAATACGCTTGTTAACCGCAAAAGAAAATACTCATTTTGTTATAAGCTTTATTTTCCAGGTAATAAGGTCGATTTTTACTAGCCTAAATTTTAATACGGATTTTCTTAGTTTTTTGTTATATCTCAAAAACTGTAAATAATTAACACTTATTTTATTTTTCCCAGAAAATATAAGTAATTATCTATACGCCAGGATTTTTTTCAGAATTTTTGATTATTAAACTTCAGAGATAAGGGGGGGAGGGGAACGGTAATTTTTTGTACATTTTTGGCTATAAATCAAAAAGTACAAAACAGAAAAATTTCAAAAAAATAGTTTTGAAATGTGCAGATTAAGACCTTTCATATGACACCCAATTTGCTATAATCGAACCACTTTCATTTTTGAACCCCCCATTCTAGACTCCTTTTCAATTATTAATAAAATTAATTTCATATTTTTTTACTACAAATAGATGCGGGCAAGCAAGTTGTACAACTATGCCAAATTTCAAGTTGATAGTATTTGTAGTTGCTGAGAAAACCTGCTGTGACATACAGACAGACAGACAGACAGACAGACAGACAACGAAGTCTCACCATAAGGGTTCCTTTTGTACCATTTTGGTACGGAACCCTAAAAAAGGATAAATAGCAGGAAGTTCTTTGATAATGTGATTTGTGGTTTGTGGTGTTCCATTGAAAACATTTTTTATAAAGCTTCTCAATTTTTCTGCTCGTTTAACAGTAAAATACGCAGTTTGCATTTAGAAGTTGACAGGGACATTTTACTTCGTAAAGAACGCGGGAGATCATTCCAAATTTTTGATGCCGAGCATAACTAATATTTAATGATGCACATAAGTGCAAAAGCATCCTAAAAAACATGTTCTTATCATCTTAAAATTCTAAATAATTTACTTAGCAATAATAAGTGAGACCTACTACACAAATACGGTGTGAACGAGCGCCGAACGGCGACAGATAAACCGTACGCGGTTTTCGCTCGCTGTTATACTCCATGTACTATATTTAAGTTATTTTGTGATAAATAAATGAAAAAAAAACTACCTCTAAAATCAACTGTTCTTTGAAACGGAATAAGAACCCACTTTGCTTATTTTTTACATAACATTAAAAGGGTGATTCTTTGA
Source organism: Acleris cristana (assembly GCA_948252455.1). NCBI lineage: Eukaryota > Metazoa > Arthropoda > Insecta > Lepidoptera > Tortricidae > Acleris > Acleris cristana. Next base: position 2,443,613 of record OX411801.1, read on the forward strand.
GCGTTTCAACCGCCTCATTACCGTGGACATATTTTTAAAGAATTGGGCGTATATTTTGATGCCGTTTTCGGATATTTGTTAGATGTCCGGTAAACTTAGATATCTAACCATAAACGAAATCGGAATCTGCAGCCACTTCTACAAAAATGTGTCCCGAAAAATGAGGCGGTTGAAACGCTCGAAGAATCACCCAAAAACTGAAATGACAAAGAGATTAGTGATTACACAATATCGATAACTGAAAACGTCGATAAAATGCAGCATATAACGTTCTATCTTAATTGCATTTAAATTTTTCCTATAACAATTCCGCTCTCTGGACGGCATACGCCTCCTGTACCGCGTCTGCGCCGCCCAATCATAAGGGCCTTGTCTTTGACATTGATAAGATATGGACAATCATAATGATAAAGATAACGATTCTATTGACCAGAGCATAGTTGAGTGTTTGCGATACTGTCTCCCGAAATAGACTACAATGTGGCGGTGCGTGTAGTGATGTGACAGTGGCAGCACGATGAGGAATGTAAAGAAAGGACATGACTTAGGATGAGGCGTCTACATATTATGTGTTTATTTGCTATGTGAGTATGACTCATTTTTGATAAGCTAAGGAAGTGATTTTTTCCTAACGCAGGGCTCGGAAACCTGCGCCTCTATTCCCGACGGTAAAAACGATATCGTTAATGGTATTGTTATGACGTCAGACGCCATTACTGTCAAGTTAATAAGAGCTATCAAAACGGTGACAATACGACAACAGATCAAAAACGATATTGTTTTTACCGTGTTGAATAGAGGCCCTGGTTAATTTTCTTAGGCTGCGGCTCCACTGAGGCGGAGACAAGCGGAGCGGAGAGGAGACGCGTAGGGATCGACCAATCATATTAGTTGAAATCAACACATCGTCTCCACTCCGCTTTAATGGAAACAGTCAAGCGGAGATGAGCGGAGCGGAGAGGAAACATGTAGGAATCGAATCATTTTAATTGAAGTCCACATCTCATCTCGCGGAGAGCGGAGATGAGCGGAGTCTTGGGACGCCCTGTATGCTGCTTACGGCTGCGACTCCACTTAGCTCCGCTCGTCTTTGCCTCAGTGCAATCACTTAACTTTTTTTACAGCTCTGCTCCACTCGTCTCCGCCTCAGTGGAGCCGAAGCCTTAATAACTAGCTCGTCAAAAACGCCATTTCAAATAGAGCATTTTCATTTCGATTCCGCACGAACAGAATCGGTATTTCGGTTCTCTGTTCTTTTTTATCAACAGTAACCGTAAATAAGTAAAACAAAAAGTAAGCTTGAAAAACCCGACAGCAGTTTGGATATTGTCGTCGATGGACCGATGTACGTTTTATGTTTGACTCATATTGTGACAAGAGCAAAAAAGGTACATCTTTCAGTTTCCCTTACTGTACAGTCGAGTTTATAAATATGTTTACACTTAAGTACCTTGTCTGTTTAACGTCATGTTAAAACTACCATATATGAATTATCACAGCGATTAAAGTGACAAGTTATTAAATTGTATCCATATTTATGATCTTGAGTGTAAGTTAAATACCCGTATATATTATTTTTACCCATATATACTGTGAGCAGAAGAGGCGTTTCACAAAAAGCCAGACTGGCTGTTCACAATGGAGTGCTGGCCCCTACTCTGATGTATGGTAGTGAATGTTGGGTGTGGCAGGACAAGCATGAAAGTCGTGTAAATGCAGTTGAAATGCGCTCTTTGCGTAGTATGTGTGGTGTGAAACTGACTGATAGAATAAGGAATGAAGAAGTCAGAGAGAAATGTGGACTAAAAGAAGATGTAGTGACTAAGACTGAAAAGGGCATGCTTCGATGGTTCGGTCATTTGGAAACGATGGATGAAAGAAGATTGACGAAAGAGATATACAGAGCAAAAGTGAGTAGAAGGGTCGGAAGGGGCCGCCCTAGTCGTACTTTTTCGAATCAAATCGGAGAAATACTGGAAAAGGGCCGAATTTTAAGTACCCGAAACCGACGTGCGTGCATGATTCGATGTATGAATGTGGAAGAATCGAAAGAGATTTGTCAAGATCGTAGCAGGTGGAAAGAGGCGTGATTTAATGCATGTATGTATGTATGTAGGTATACTGCTTCAAATAATTTTATTTCCTGAGGCATATTTTCCAATAGCATTTTCCCCCAATCATTAATTTTAACCACACTAATATATTCTTCTGCTTTTTTGTCCATTTGAGAATGTTATGCGTTATCTGTTTATTCGTCATCCTGATAAATAACAGCCAAATAGCATAGATATACGCATAAATAATTATTGATGACTCATATTTAAATTCACTGCCAAGTGCGTCTTTGATATTCTCGATTAAAAAAAAAACACATGACAGAATCGCGTGGATCAGTCCACACGAGTAAAACTTATAAACCGAACAAATTCTCCTCGCGTGTGATATCCATGGACTTATTACTCTAATAAGTCCATGGAGGTTATCTTAAATTGGACATGTGCGAAATACACCTGGGGGATTATTATGAGATAGCTATGCAGTTCAGTTTTCGCTGAGAGAAAAGGACAGAGCTATATAACTGCTATAGCTCTGTCCTTTACGCTCACCGTAAAATGAACTGCATAGCGATGCCATAATAAGCCCCCTGGTCTTGTTAAACAAGGAGTTAAAGTCATTTTAACGGAGATCCATCGTGGTGGGGGGAGAGAGTGACCAATTTGTCAGTCAGTTACAATCTAAATTGATTACAATAACACATGCATATAATCTATACATATGTAAAAGGCAAACCTGACTGACTTATATATCAACGCACAGCAGAAACTACTGTACCTGGAAACTTGAAATTTGGTACAGGGGTTCCTTTCATGATGTAAGTGAGCACTAAGAAAGGATTTTCCTAAAATCGACCCCCAACGGGAAGAAATGGGGGGAGTAGCGGGAAACTAATTCTACGCATACGAAGTCGCGGGCGTTCTCTAGTAATATATACAATACAAGCTTCTGCCCGCGACTTCGTCCACGTAGATTTCGATTATAGTTATTCCCTCGGGAACTTTTAAATTTTCCGGGATAAAAAGTAGCCTATATGTTAATCCAGGGTATAAGCTATCTCCATTTTAAATTTCATTCAAATCCGTCCAGCCGTTGCAGCGTGAAGAAGTAACAAACATACACACACACACAAACTTTCGCATTTATAATATTAGTAGGATTAACTCAAATAAGGCGCGGCTAAATACACGTACAGATAATGCCTAATCTAAATGAGATTCATTTAACCGTGAATAGATAATAATTATGAAACGCGCCTGATGCCGGCACATCTATTAATGAGAATAAAACAAGCTTTAAACGTTGATATAATATAAAAAAAACCCTCATCACTTTGATAAAAATATTGTAGCCTATGTCGCTCCTACAACCAAAACGATTCGAACGACACCTCATACGTTAAAATTCATCAAGCCTACATACATACACTGGAAAAACATAACCCTTCAGACGTAGTTGGGTAACATACATACATACATACATTAAATCACGCCTGTTTCCCAGAGGGGTAGGCAGAGACCACTTCTTTTCACCTGCTACGATCTAGACAAATCTCTTTCGCTTCTTCCACATTCATACATCGAGTCATGCACGCACGTCGGTTTCGGGTACTTAAGATTCGGCCCTTTTCCGGTATTTGTTGGGTAATAAGTGAAAGGTATTTATAAATAAGCAGCTAGATAAATCCCCTGGCAATAAAAGATCATAAATCTTAATACCTGATACAGACTTATCATGACACATCTTAAATACGGTAGCAACAGTGATAAAAGTCCAAAATAAATATTAGATAGATAAAACTTTCGATATAATGGTGATCCCATTCAGAGCTGATATCTCTTAAACGGCTTGACCGATTTTGATGAAACATAGCTAAAAACCACCGCTAGATAACATGCTATCAAATAAAAAAAACCGCATCCAAATCAGTCCATCCGTTTAAGGCTAGGATGCCACAGACACAGATACATACTTCAAACTTATAACATCCGTGTTATAATAGGGCAATTTGGAAGAAGCTTGTAGAGGCATATGCCCGACAGGTGGGCAAATATAATGTTGCAGAAGAAGAAGAAAAGATCTGTGTGTCTGTGTGTCTATCTTTGGAATGGTATCTCCCAAACGAATCAACGATTCAGACTCAAAAAAAAAACTAGTTTATGGCTCCTACACATAACTGCGATCGCCAGGAACTCACTAGGAAATAGCTCGCAGATATTTGCGATGCGATGCAAATTCGCAGTTATGTGTGGAAGCCTTTAATCGGAAGGGATAGTGTTGCCAGACGTCCCGCTTTATTCTTAATCGAGACGCCAACTATCCCGATTTAAGGTATATCACTAGAGTGACCATGAATAAGATAACAACTGTGGCCTGTTTTATAAAGCTATGAATTACAATTTACAGGTTACAAGTTTCCATTTGACACAACCTCGACCAATGACGACCAGCCATTTGAGCAGTGTTGCCAGTTTAGACCTGTAAAGTTACTTGTAGCTTTATAAAAGGTGCCCCTGGAGGTCAAAAGCATAACGTCACATTTGTCGTTGTATGACGGTTGTAAGTCGCGCGATTTTTCAACTGTATTCTTTGGACTGTCCCGATTTGAAAACCCAGGTAATTTTTTATTAGCACAGCGCGATATTTGTAGGACTTGACCTAGCAACACTTGTTCTTAGCTAGGTTTCATGATAACCGATTTAAGAGTCATCAATTCTCGAAGTAGGCATCCCCATTATATGGGTTTTTATTTATTTACTTAATAGTTATTTCAACTTTGTTTTCTTTAGATTATGGTTCAGCGTACTGACAACGGCGGCGGCGAAGAGTTGCTTAACAGGACATATGACTGATGTACAAGACTGGGTGGATTCCAATGGACACCTCACCGCTAGCTCAGGTAAATACTTAAATATCAGGGGACAGCTCAAATAAATAAACAGCAATCCAATCTCATCTAGCTGTTTTTGTCCCACTGTTGGGCAATTGTGAAATGGAAAATGTGGCATTTGGTTCAGATTAGGTGCGACCACACCGCTGCTTCAATTAAATTCAATTCTTTATTAAATGGCTTCTGTCCATTGGGACAATTCTGCCAGTGTCAAGGTTAGGAGTTACATATACATATCAAAAAAAACATAATTCGACGTTGTACGGTGATCCTCTAGCCTCCGTGAAGCGATGTAGGTAGAACTTTACGAAGACCAGATGGGATTTTCATGGAGCAATCCTTCCAAAGCCGATACGTGTTCAAAATTTTACGTTATACTGCACATTTGAATGTTAATTTACTGCATATTAATACATCATTACTATCCATTAAACAACAAAATATGCAAAAAATTCAAAACAATTAAGAAAGTGACGTCGTCTTGTCAAAAACCCAAAGAAAAACCCCACACCGCTGCTTAAACTATGGAGACGGTACGGAATCGCAGTGGCGTGCCGTAAACGTCACGACTTTCCCTTGACATTTATGGCACGTCACTGCGGTTCCGTTCTGTCACCGTATTTTGAGCAACGGTGTGGAGGGCATGCGATAAAAACGGTACGGATACGATGCGTCACTGCGATTCCGTACCGTCTCTGTATTTTAAGCAGCGGTGTGGTCGCACCTTTAACAAATGGTTACGATTTTTAACTATTAGTTTGTTTTAAATACTGATCAAACAACGGGCCCTAAACGTGAAAGATACTACCTACACTTCTTTGCATATTAACAGACCCCAAGTTCGAACCTTGGCTCAAATATCTAAAGTAATAAAAATATTTATTCGAAATTATTTGACGGAAAAGGGCCGAATTTTAAGTACCCGACGTGCGTGCATAAGTCGATGTATGAACGTGGAAGAAGCGAAAGAGATTTGTCAAGATCGTAGCAGTTGGAAAGAAGTGGTCTCTGCCTACCCCTCTGGGAAACAGGCGTGATTAAATTGAATGTATGTTAAGTATGTATTTGACGGAAAAAGTTTCACTAGATTTTTTTATAGGGATGAGTAAATATCGATGGAAAAGTACCATAGAAGTTCCTAGCGATAAAAAGTGTCACTATAGTGCGCCTGTGTCTTTAATTTTTTTATTGAAAAACGAATAAATAATCGAACGTATTCATTTATTTCAGGCTCATTGCAGACTCTGGACATCTCCAACAGCCAGAATGCTGTGTCGACGCTGCAGACGGCGCTACAGAAGGTGCCGAGGGGACGGAAGGAGATCAGATACCTTAGTCTGGCAAGGTGTCAACTGCAGGTGGTACCAGGGGTAAGAGTTCAGGAAGTGTCTATAGTTAGGAATTACTAGAAAACGAATTATGTTAACTTCTGATTTTATAACCTCAAAATGCATACTTTTTGGCCGTTTTTTGCTGAATAAAGCAACTGGAGACCATATTTTGCAAATATTTTTCCTGATTTTACATCATGGATGGTTTTTTAATGACAAAATTGATATTTTAGCCGGAATTTTGAGGTTATAAAGTTGTTTACTAAATAAGACAAGTTAGTTGGAATGGACTTTACAGTAGTGTAGCGTGGCTAAAACACAAAAACGGGTCAAGTGCGAGTCGGACTCGCGCACCGAGGGTTCCGTATATAAGATAATATGGTTGGAAAGTGCAAATAATCTATATATACATAAGGCAAACCTGACTGACTTATATATCAACGCACAGCCGAAACTACTGTACCTAGAAACTTGAAATTTGGTATAGGGGTTCCTTTCATGATGTAAGTGAGCACTAAGAAAGGATTTTTCGAAAATAGACCCCCAACGGGAAGAAATGGGGGGAGTAGCGGGAAATTAATTCTACGCGTACGAAGTCGCGGGCGTCCTCTAGTTTCATATACTTTTTATTCAAACGACGCGGGTAACCAAGTTATACAACTATGCTAAATTTCAAGATGATAACTTCCATAGTTTTTTGAAATAAACAGCTGTGATAAGGGTTCCTTTTTTACCATATTAACAGAATCATAATGACCGGTTTTTTTCCAGGTGTTCAACCTCATCGATAGCAACGGTCTGGAGCTCGCAGACACCTTGGAGTACATGACTCTGTACGGGAACCAGTTCGACGACCACCAATCGACGCGGGACCACTACGACAGCTTCCTCAACGCCACCCAGGCCAGAGCCCTGGCCAGCGGGGTGGGGTATGACACGAGAGGTAAACAGGAATTAAACATCTTTATGTGTATGAGTGATGGATAGAGTAAGGAATAGAAAGATCAGAGAGAAATATGGACTAAAAGAAGTACTTAGTGACTAAGATTGAAAAGGGCATGTTTCGATGGTTCATTTGGAAAGGATGGATGAAAGAAGATTGACAAAAGAAATATACAGAGCGAAAGTGGACCGGAAAGGACCACCCTAGGAGTCCTTCCGACCCTTCCACTCACTTAAAGCATATTATGGCAAGATTGGCAAGCTAAAATATTCCGTAATGCTATTTTTTTTTACAGCAACTGCTTCTTGGCCAGTAGGATTCATGGGAGTGAGGTTCAAAAACCTCAAACAGCTGGACCTAAGAGCCTGCGCTATTACAACCCTGAGCGGCTCCATCTTCCAAGGAATGGAGAACCTGGAGGCACTATACTTGTCAGAAAACAGCATCATGTTCATCAACGCAAAAGCATTTTCTGGCCTTATAAACCTGACGCACTTAGATTTAAGTCGCAACTACGAATTTGACGAATTTGGCAATTACAAAACCCTAGTTCTTGAGTCAATTGATGTCCTGCAAGATCTTGAAAACTTGGTCTCTCTAGATTTTTCTTATACTAAACTCTCGCAGAATAACCTAATGATGTTCAAACATTTCGGCAAGAAATTCCAAAGGCTGTCGCTATGTGAAACAGGATTGACTAAATTAAGAGATTCATTCTTTAGCGATACTTCATTGAGATATCTTGATATTTCTGGAAACAGTGGAATTTTGAATCATTTCACCGCGTTGGCGGGCATTGAAAACACTTTAGAAATGTTATATGCCGACAGAATCGCTTTAGGAAATTTTGATGTTTTCGATAGGTTTAAAAAATTAGAAATCTTGAAACTATCGAAAAACGAAATAAGTTTGGTGAGACCGAAAGTAATAAGGACGTTAAAAAGCCTACAGGTGTTAGATTTGGACACGAACAGAATAAGCACGTGGTTCCAGCCGACGTTTTCAACTTCGAAGAGTCTGAAATATTTATCGTTGAAAAATAATAACATAAACATGGTAAATGAAGAGATGCTGGAAGATTTAGAAGGGGTAAAGTACTTGGCGATGTCAGGAAACTTTATGATCTGTAGTTGTCACACGAGAGAGTTTTTCGAAGTGGCTTTATTGAATGAAATCGAGAATAGAAACCAAACTGCTTTAAATACTGAATTCGTGAGTAACGGTAGCAAATTCAGTAGCTTCAACACAGGTTTTAAGGAGTATAATGAACTGATTTCAAAGAGAAAAAACGTGAGCAAATCATGTGTATCGGACGATAATTGTGACGAGAAAATATATGATCTTGGGGTTGCTGGCGCTTTTCTCCTAGTGGATTATGATCCTACGCTATATAAATGTATGAACGTTATAGAAGGGAAGACAGTGTCCTTTTCTAAAGCGTCAAATTGCAATTACACGAAAAGAGATATTGGATACGAGGATGTGATTGATAGCAGCAGGAGGAAGCTGTGGTCTCTAATAGTTATTGCGTGTGTGGTGTTCCCGGTAATGATATTTGCGTGCGTGTTCAGGAAGAATTTCAAGTACTTCTTCATCACGATAAGGAACTCTGCTTTGTTAAGCATGATTAACAAGAATAAAGTCATTGATGGTGAGTTCTTTACTTTGGTTTATCTTTGTCACATCGAAAATTCTACAACTTGTACATACAAGTTGTAGAATTTTCGACAAGCATTTCTCACTGCGGGAGTTAAAAGTCTAACGTAATCTACCTTATATTATTAATGTTTAGAACTACATTCGAATAAAGTTAAAAATTATTTTCTATAACAAGATTTCTGCAGGAAATAGCGTACGGTGAAATTATTACAAATTTTCCCCGTTGAAAATATTAAGCAAAGACTCACTCGACTCTTGATGTTGCAGGAGTAATTTTTTGAACTCCATTAAGGAATTCAGATTTATCAAAGCTGACTTGTTATTATATCTAAAGACCAATATACTAGTTTAGATAATTGTGAATATTATTGCATTCCATTGCATGCCGCTCATCTTCTCGGCCTGTACTATTCAAAAGAATGGACTGGACTGCCCTGAGCTGATGATGATGATAGTGAAATGTCCACGACTTCCACAGAGTCTCAGATCTTCAACTACGACGTGTTCGTGTCCTACTGCAACGAGGATCGCGGCTGGATCCTGGACCACCTCCTGCCACATCTGGAGACGGACTGCCGTGTCAGCGTCTGTCTGCACGAGAGAGACTTCCAGGTTTTTTAAATATTTCTTTTGAATGGGTTTTATTTAACTTTCTCTCTTCGGATTAGTTCAAATCTGGCGTCAATTTTGAACCAATTTCGGCTATTAGAGTTACATTGTGGTGTCTAAGAGTTCTCAAGATTGCAGTCTTGAGATTGCATATGATCTATGGGCATCAAAGCTTACATGCCATCATCGTGGCCAGTGTACAGTCGAAAGTACAAATATCTATACTCCTATCGCGTCAAAAATATGAACACGTTATTATGAGTGGCATAGAGGCACGTAGATGTTTTTGCCGTCGTAGGAATGTCTATTTATGACGTTGACTGTACTTCTTCATGCAATAAAATCAAATTAAACGTATAATGACTATACATATACTTGACGATATTCGATATAGAACTAATAATAGAAATAACAGTGAAGGTTTGTTTGTTCGTAGATGCCAGTCGGGGCTGTCGATTCTGAAGAATATAATTTTGATAATGATGATGATGATGATGATAATGATGATAATAATGATGATGATGATAATGACACTGATGATGATGATGATGATGATGATGATGATGATGATGATGATGATGATGATGATGATGATGATGATGATGATGATGATGATGATGATAATGATACCGTGGTTCTAGGTGGGGCTCTCGATCCTGGAGAACATCGTCTCTTGCATGGACCGCTCACGGACCATCATGCTGATCATCTCCCGCCAGTTCCTGCTGAGCCAGTGGTGCCAGTTCGAGATGCACCTCGCACAGCACAGGTAACCCTTGAATTTGGGGGTAGTAAACCCTCGACGTAAAATAGTGGTGTTATAACTTTGACGTGTTGTATCTCTGTATCTTTATGTATGTATATCTGTCTGTGGCATTGTAACTCCGCAAATGAACTGATTTGGACTTTTAAATAGAAAACCAGTTTAATCCAGATGGTTCTCAGCCAAATGTGATGAAAATCGGTCAAGCCGATTAAGAGGTTTCAGCTCTGAAAGTAACGGGGTCCATTTTATCGGTTGCTTTTGTCTATTTAATTTAGAATAGTCATCATCTGATTATCGAGGCCAAACTGAAGAGCGGACGACGCGTTTGCGTATTCGGTAGTGACCCTGCCTTCGAAGCTAGCGGTTTCGGTTTCAATTCCCAGTATGGGCAAATATTTGACTGATGAGCACGAGGATTTGTTTCTGAGTCTTGGATGTTTTCTATGTATTTAAGTATTTATTTCTCTATATAAGTATTTAAATCGTTGTCTAGTACACCCATAGTACAAGCCTAGTAGTTTGGGACTACGTCAATTTGTGTGACATTGTCCCCTATTTATTTATTTATATTTCAGACTGCTAGAAACCCGCCGTGAAGATCTCATCCTGATACTTCTAGAAGACATACCCCGACGTCTGCGCCCCAACACGCTGCACTACCTGATGCTGACGAAGACCTACATAGTGTACCAGGACGGCGACAGCGCACAGAGGGACTTCTGGAAACGACTTGGTCGCAGCGTGGCTGCGCGGCGACCTGACCATGAGAACGATTCGCTTGCGTGACTGTTGCGTTCTTCTGATTATAAAGTATTAAGAAAGGGCCAGGTCAGGAGAACGTGTTAAGAATCTGTGGAGGAAGCGCTGGAAATTTTTCTTGTAGCAAGTGGAAGGAAGTGGTCTCTGCCTACCCCTACGGAAAAGAGGTGTGATTGATTGTATGTATGTATGTCATGTCATCGAATTTTCTAGGCGCAGGAGTTAACATTTTGTGATAGTCACAAGTCTAACCTAACCTACGTAATTAAAATGTAAGTTAACGTGGATAACGTGGCTTCAGCAGAAAATTGTTTTCGTTGATGTGAAATTCGGTGAAATAATACGTTCGATGAAAAGTTCGTCGATAAAATAAGTAACAATAACATTTCTCAAACATGTACATTAGAAGGTAGATAATGGAGTAATAATTTCCATGCTAGTTTCCGACCTAGGTCAGGGAGTAATCGAATTGCGCTAACCGTAGATGATGAACTATGTTAAAGCGAAAAAACTTTCGTCGTTATTGTGTGTGGTTTTGGTTAACCGGGATCTTTTCAGAAAAAAAACTCATTCTAGGCCACACACTGTATACTGCCCAGAAAACATCTGTAAGTTTTTTAAAGATGATGGTTTCTTTTCCGCGACTTGACTCTGTCATTATCTAAAGAGCTAGGCTCTCTCATTGGAATAATTGTCATTTTTCACCTCCTGATACGACTCGACATTGGCCTTTTGTCTTATTTGGCTGAAGAAAGAAAACCTAGGTTTTCCTCTTCCTCGTTTTCCCTCGACTTTGCCCTCTAAAATGTTCAAAAAGAAACTGTCGTGCCGTATCAGGTGTCCCATCATTTTCCGTACAGTCTGTGCCAATTGAAATTGCCAAAGATGTAAACACAACCAAAAGAAACAATTTGGGTCATAGGTACGCAATCGAAAAAACAAAAGTTGTCTCTCCTGTGGTCAATAGTTAAAGGCTTGTGTGCATAAAGGTTATGTTTTTATCTGATAGGACTAAAGTAGACCTGACGCCGTTTATGCGGATATGGGTTCAGCCAGAAAATTAGGCCTTGAAAACGTTAACTTTGGGTATGTCCACAGGAAAGACGCTAACCTAAATCTGCGTATGACCCATTTACCATTATTATTCGATAATCACGTGCTTTTAAAGATCAAGTGAATTCTTAGCAACTTGATATTTACTTTCACATTAAGTTTAGTATGAAATAACTATTAATTATACGTTATTTTAAATAAAAACATGCTTGATGAAAATTCGAGGTTATGTGTCAAACAGTACTAATTTGTTTACATCTTTGGCAACTTCAATTGACACAGACTATAGCTCATTTAAGCTAGCTAGTAAATTTAAGTTCACTGCACCAACTCTGCATATTTTTTTAGGGTTAGTTTATTTAAGAGTCATACTGGGACCTAAGGATATAGGGACTAGGTCCCAAGGTGATGGTCCCTCTGGGGGCTTTCCGAAAGTATATCTAGGATCTAAACGCCGCTACCTGAGCTATAGTTTATTCGCATTTTACACACATTCGCATTTTTTATACTAATGAAAAATTTCAATTATGGTTAAAAAAATGACTGACTGCTGAGTTTCTTGCGGCGTTTCTTCTCGGCAGTGGTCTCCTCTTGGGAAGCGCTGGTAGACTCCTGACATGTAAAGGTGCCCGTGCGGCCTACTTACTGAATAAATGACTTTTATCTTTTTATCTTTTTATTCCGGACCCAAGGCACCCCTTAGTTTCATAAATATCAGGTAAGTTTAGGTTATGATAGGTTTTCAGCTGGCCCGGAGGGCCAAACCACCGAAAACTAGGAGCTCCGCGACAGCTGAGCTCCGTCGACTCTCTGCGAAAGTGTATAAAATGCGAATCAATCATATAATTGTAAGATTTAGAATTGACATCAACCTTTTTAAGATAAGTTTTTTGTTTTTAATTTAATAAATGAATTATGTTATCGTTGCTCGTTTAAATAGTAATATTTTACTGATTAAACTAAAGTGAAATTTAATTATAAAATATTCTTTGTCCGTTTCCGTCAAATTCAATGCGGTAAGGACAGCACATTTCAATCAAACTTTAATAAGTTATTGTGCGTTTATAAAAGAGGGTTAGTGTTTTATTTAATGTCCCATTATAAAACACTTCAAACTTCCTATATTTTTAAATGTCAAATAGACATGGGTGCTTGTTAACAACTGACAAAATGTTGCATTTCTTACATACTAGAATACCATAAAGATAGGTACGGTTAACCGATATACCTACCTATAATCTTAGAATTTAACTAAATTCTACGTCATATTTAATAAATGTCGAGTAAATGCGACACGTTGCTATCCAGCCTTGGCCAAAGGTGTTGAGCACCCCACGTTTTCCTTTGTAACTTATAAATTAACTTATAAAAAATTAAGTATTATCCCTTTACACCATCGAAATATAATAAGTATGGAAGAGTAACGTCTAACAAAAACGACTGACAAATCCGCTCCAAAACGCCCACTTTTTGAAATGAAAAGATCTTATGTATCGAGTGGTTTCAATAATCAACTAAATATTAATTGAGTTAAAGTATGAAGTCATTTATGTCAGATGCTGGTATAACGTTTGAGTAGACAGTAATTTCAGTAAGGTTTTATACCGTTTGAAAGACAAAAATCTGCAATTGGTTACAAGCTCTCTGATACAAGATTTCCATTTGTCAATATTTTTTTTCATAAGGGTTATTTGAACGCGGCCATCTCTTTCAACATTTGACGTGGATGGTTTAATACAAAAACAACACAGTAATTGAATAACGAATTTTATTAATATTTTTTTATATGATTGAATGATTGTTCCCCTTGAATCATTTAACATACTTATGTTACACTATTATAAAGTTGTAAAATAGTGTAGTATGGTACATCAGAAGATATTATGTTGTAAGAGTAGTCAGCGTCAAAGTCTTTAGCATCTAAAGTGCCAAATATATTGCAACCCCTTTTTTATTCTTATAGGCATAAAGATACGTGACAGTATAATACCTATATATAGGTATATAGTCGCTTTGGATGGTACAGCCTATTTGATGCTGCCGAAAAAACATGACAAAAATTAACTTTATACGAGTAGTAAGACGAAAACATCACAAATAATCCATTTGGCACTGTTTCTATTCTACAGTTAGAGATGTGAAGCCAACTCTTAAGTTAGATCATATACAATAGAGTATAATTTATATTAACCGCCTGTTTCACAATCGACAAGTACCTAAATAATCCGATTCATCAAAATGGATGCTGCAAATCCTGCAATGTTTGCTAGGCATCCAATTCTCGTTTCGCAATTCGCGACGAACTGCATCCACCCAAGCCAGACGGCGTTCATCATTTTTTGGAAAACTTAAAAATCATATTTCGTTGTTTTTATTATGTACATAAACTAACGATAGTAAAGATGACATAAAATTTAATTTCCTATTCATTCAAAGTAGTTGCTTGTAATTCACATTTTCAAAGATATATTGCATAACATCGGCCATGACATTTTGGTATGGAATATTAAAAATTCAATAACTTACTAATGAAAATAAATATCGCTTTGTTTTGCATCTGTGTGGGTCCTGCACCAATTTACAATGCAACTTGGCATGGTTGCAGCGTCATTTAAATCCGATAATCTTAATATCGATTTTTTCTTTTGTGATTGTAAACAACTGTTTGACACTACGTCAGAAAGTCGACTGATAGACAGTTCGGCACTCATTAATAGCTCCACCCCCGCCGGCACTAAGTCAGTGGGGCAGATTTTGAGCGTCGATTACTCTTCCATACTTATTATATTTCGATGCTTTACACCCGAGCTGATTTAATTGTGAGCGTTTTTTTCTAATTAAATATGAAACGTGAAAAAAAAGAAAAAAAAGATGATACGATTGTGAGGGTTTTTTTCTAATTGAATAGGTATGAACCGAGTAAAAAATACATTTTTTTTTCTACTTATATGTACCTACTAAAAAAAAATATTGTCTGAATCCCTCGGGTATAGGTACGAGGTTATGTTTCAATTTCAAACATACACAAAGACGTAAAATAGGTATAAAAACGTGTTTGAACATGTGCAAATCATTAACATTCGTTTCGAAGTACCTATTTCAGTGTGAAAACTCAATTCAGGAAGGCGCGCCCCTCTTCATTCAAATTGTGTTTACGAAACTACGAAAACGAGTTATCGGAAAAACTAGGTTCGTGCGTTTCCGTGTTTTTCTTTTCACTTATTTCTGTCCCATATTTCTTTTCAAGAAGGAAAACGTACAGAACTACTTTATCTGTCTAACTGCCGCACTCAGAGACGTCAATTAAATTTAATGCTTGTTCAGTGACGTGTTGTGTTATTCTATTGCTATAGCAAAGAAAGTGACGGCAGCTACTTTAATCAAGCATTAAATTTAATTGACGTCTCTGAGTGCGGCAGTAAAACATTTTCAAATATCGTAAGAATCGGACTTGATTTAGGGCGTCAGAAACTTTACCTATTTTGTATGGACATTTTGATATACTGTAAATGTATACCTCCTACGGCCCACCATACAATGAAATTTGTCAATGGAAAATGAATCTATTACTAATTAAATAAAGTCACTTTTATAACTTGATCATTAAATTTAGTCATAATAACAAAAGAAATTCCACTTTACTTTCTTTGCACTAGATCTTAATTTGAATGGCCGTATTTTGTACTATTATTAGTACAAGGAACCTCAGGAGGTTAATAGTTAAAATTAATGACTTACACGTTGTGAGTTCGGCATGGTTTCTTATTAGTTTTGGCTGAGGAGGCACGATCAGCAGGTCCAAGTTGAGGACTCCGTCGACAATCCTAGAAAAAAAGACACATCGAGGCTTGTAACATGTCATATTGTACAAAAGTTTTTAGCGACTTTCTCACTAAACTATTTTTATTTCAAAAAACGGTAAAGTGCAGCGTTTTCTAACTTGAAACTCGAAAAGAGACGTAAATAAGCTTAAATTTAGAATTATCGTAATTCATAAAAAGTTATTTCATATAACTATAAAGTGAGTTACGCAGTGGATGTTGATGTCCCCGCCTTTTCCATGGAAATGGTGCAATTTACCACTGAGTTACCATGATTCTTCAACGATAATTGAGTAAGAGAGTTGTTTTTTTGGCAACCATTAAACTTAAACATTTTAAGTTTATCTTATTTATTTAGAAGCGGATTCATAATTTGGTATACTTTTTATCGGTTAGGGCGCATAACGTCCCACTCGCAAAACGTCCCTCCAGCAAAATTACGTCCCATTCGCAAAACGTCTTCTCTGCAAATGGTCCCTTATGTAAAATACCCCATTCGCAAAACGTCCCTTTCTTAAAAGGTCCCACCCCTTTCGCAAAACGTCCCTATTGCATAACGCCCCTATCGCAAAACGTCCCGTCTGCAAAATGACCCATTCGCAAAATTTCCCGTCTGAAAAAAGCTTGTTTAAGTAGAGTCTTCTCATGGAAAGGAACGTTTTGCGAACGGGTCATTTTGCGAAAGGGACGTTTTGCGAACGGGTCATTTTGCGAAAGGGACGTTATGCGCCCTTACCAAAATATGTACACTGAAAAGTAGAATGGCCCAGCCAACTAAGGTCCGACTGGTGTGGAAATGAGTAAATGGCGGCGCAACCAGCGAATATACAAGATGGCAAAGTGAAAATTTAAAATACCATAGTTAAAAGTCGAAATCTATAAAATCGTCAGCCCCCTATTTGACCATCCTGACAATGACAGGTGATAGGTGACATTTCAGTGTACATGGCGCAGCTTATATGAAATCCAGTGATTTATGAGCGTGTTAACTTTGCAATGAATACCGAATTGTCACCTGTCCTTGTCATGGTCAAGATGGTGAAATTCCTGGTACAACTACCGAAAGATTGAACTATATTCCGTTTGTTTAGGTACTTACAAAAATGTAAACAATCCAAACCACGTGGCATTGATAAACAGCCAATCACAACTGTTTTATCGCACTTTGACGTACCAGCACGGCTAGCACAAGTTGCCCGCGACTTGTTTGTCGCTCGGATCTCTATATATCTAGTCAGTAACGATAGAGACGCACTGAGCGACAAGCGAGAAAATACAAGTTGTGCTACCCGTGCAGTGTTCTTTCTATTGGCTGACGAACTAGATCACGTGGTTGTTTTGTTTACATTTTTTTTAAGTACCTAAACAAACGGAGTGTAAGGTTTATTCCACCTGTATTTCCTTAGGTTCACTTCACCAGCTCGACACCTAGGCAAATTTTTCTTCAAAAACTTGACATTTGCTTGCTCTGCAATCACACAAGAAAAAAAATGTATATAGGTGAACATATACCCCCTTACTAATAAACGTTGAGTAACGGTGGTATAGCTATACAATGTTTTGTCCTTATCTGTCAAATCCAAATGTCACAATGACAGATAAAGACAAAACGACCGTTACTCAACGTTTATTAGTAAGGGGGTAAACATAAAAAACTTTGCCACAAAAGGGAATTTTATTTAACTTGCAATGTAAACGGGCAAATAAGTTTAAAAATTTCAAATTATGCAAGATGCTGCTAAAAACTTATGAAATAAAACATGATCAATGATTTTTCGAAACATGGACAAAAGGGCAAAAAATTACAAAAATTCAGATTTAAATGATCAATATTTCCGAAACTAGCAAAAATCGCTGAATATACATAGGGGTTAAATCGATAGCTTTTTAGCTGCTCTATCTGCCCTAGACAGGTTGACGTCGGTTTCTGGGACACCCTGTATACTATGTGTTCGGAATGAGGTCTGACAAACTTCAGGGACTAACTCTGTAGGTCATTCTCATCAACTTTTATTATGGGACCAACATCCAAATCGCGAAAAAAAAAACAGCTGTTCCATACATTTCGGCTCTTTAGCTCTCAAAGTTTGTATGGAACAGCTGTTTTTTTTTTCGCGATTTGGATGTTGGTCCCATAATAAAAGTTGATGAGAATGACCTACAGAGTTAGTCCCTGAAGTTTGTCAGACCTTTTTCCAAACACCCTGTATAGGTATCAGAGTCAAGTACAAACCTGCAGCACCTTTGACGACTTATGGCTGATTTACATTGATCCAGCAAATGCATGCATGCCAGTAGAAGTACATTGACGAGTTGGTTTTCACGTTTGAGGCGAAAACTATTGTAACGACGCAATGTACTTCTACTGGCATGCTTTTGCTGGACCAATGTAATCAGCCCTTACCGTTCTGTTCACTCACGAACTCTCGGGGGTCCTGTAGAGGCGGCGGTTCCTGCATATTCAGGTTGTCCAACTCTTCCTTCTCCTTTTCAGTCTTGGCGTATCTGAAAGAGCAAGCACCAGTTAAGCGCAGGGAGATTATCAGACCCGGGATTGTCTTGGCACTTTATTTCTTTCGAGCTTAAAATGCATCAAATAATAAAGTTATATTTTTTCAAACATGTAATGGAATGTTGGCGTTATGTTAGTTATTTTGGTTAGGGCGCATAACTTCCCACTCGCAGAATGTCCCTTTGTCCCTTTCGCGAAATGTCCCTTTCCTAAATGTCCCTTACGCAAAATGACCCTTCTGCAAAAGGTCCCGTTCGTAAAACGTCCCTTCATATACATAAAGTCCCGTTCGCAAAACGTCCTTATCGCAAAATGACCCGTTCGCAAAACGTTCCTTCCCATGAGAAGACTCTACTTAAACAAGCTTTTTCTAGACGGGACATTTTGCGAATGGGTCATTTCCCAGACGGGACGTTTTGCGATAGGGACGTTATGCAATAGGGACGTTTTGCGAAAGGGGTGGGACCTTTTAAGAAAGGGACGATTTGCGAATGGGGTATTGTACATAAGGGACCATTTGCAGAGAAGACGTTTTGCGAATGGGACGTTATGCGCCCTTGACACTTCTACTGTTTTTTCTGTACTGTGGTATTACCGACGTGTTATCCCGTGTGGTTGCCGGGTTACAATCGTGCCACTCCATGTCTTCCCGTGGATGTCGTAAGAGGCGACTAAGGGAATAAAGGTTTGTAGTACTGTTAGACGATGGGTTTGCAACCTTTCACTAATACGCTGGTAAACATCTTAGCAAAATTGTGCAAAATGTGGTTACAGAATTATCAACAAATTAAAGTTGTTGGTAATTCTGTAGCTCTGCCTACCCTACTCTGGGAATGAAGGCGTGAAGGTATGTATGTATGCAATGATATTTTACATTAAGATACGTCATCTGCGCTCAAAAGCGTTCCTCAAAAAGGAAGGCAATTGCCTTACTACCGTTTGACTACCGTTCAGTTGCGCCGCGGCCGTTGACACGCACGCACCAAAAGCAGTAAAGTTAGATTAGATATCGCAGGAGTGCGATAAGGACGGCCGTGAGTGGGCAAGCATGTCTTGGCGGGAATGGCGAGCAATTTGAAACCACTATTATCTCTTTCTAACAATAGCGTTCGCTACGGATTGCCGTCTGTCTGTAGGAATATGGTAACCATGGTAACATAGCAACTGTCAGTAATTGATGACGGGTTTTGAATGCGCTTAGTATGAGCATAACGTATCTAAATATAAAATATCATTTTATGTATGTATGTTTTGAATTTTATAGTTTGTGTACAACTTACTGATTCGCCTTCAAGAAGTTCTCAAGCTCCCTTATCTTGACGCCTATGTCCTTGTAGAACTGAGTTCTGATGTTGTCAAAGTTCTTCTTGACCTTATACACTTCCACGTGTTCCTTGACATTGTAGACGAAGAGATCTGTAAAAAATGGTCAAACCGCAAGTTACAAACATACATACATTAAATCACTCCTGTTTCCCAGAGGGGTAGGCAGAGACCACCTTTCCACCTGCTACGATCTTGACAAATCTCTTTCGCTTCTTCCACATTCATACATCGAGTCATGCACGCACGTCGGTTTCGGGTACTTAAAATTCGGCCCTTTTCCAGTATTTCTCCGATTTGATTCGAAAAAGTACGCCTAGGGCGGCCCCAAGTTAAAAACAGTCTATGTTTAAAATGAATAAATACAAAAGTGAATTCTATTTAACTGCAATAATGTCACTATTCAAATTACTTTATTCGTAATTTACTGTCACTGTTGGATTTTATGTGCGTACGACGAACACGGAACTTTTTTATGGCATAGAAAAATCTTAACAGCTTCGGAGTCGATTTAAAAAAAAAAAATGGTAGATCAAGTTCAAAATTATATTGGGAGTATTAAATCGCTCAGGTTCACATTGTCCATTTTCTCATTTCGCCCACATTCTCATTTCGGCCTCGTTCCCAACTCGTCCACATACCAATCCCAAATTGTCCACTTCCTATCTGGTCCATATTCCCAACTCGTTCTCATTTCCAACTCGTCTTCATTTCTAACTAGTCTGCAACGTAACTTAGGACTCTAGGGCTGTTCAATATAAATTCGATCACTCCGTTGTTCACTAGTTGTTGGGAATGTGAACGAAATGGGTATGTGGACGAGATGGGAATGTGGACGAGACGGGAATGTGGATGAGATGGGAATGTGAACGAAATGGAAATGTGGACGAGATAGGAATGTGCCCGAACTGGGAATGTGCCCGAGATGAGAAAGTGGACGAGATGGGAATATGGACCTAAGCGTATTCATTTTGAAAATTGAAGGCTTGTCTGCATACAAAATGAAAACAATTGCTCCACTTCGAAGCCGGTTGCAATTGCGAGTGCGTTAGACAATAAGCCCTCAGCTTTCAAAATGAAAACAATTGTTCCACTTTGAAGTGTAGATATTAATATAGTAGGTATGGTTAAACCTAACTAAAAATGTATTTAGTTTATTTTGAAACATGTCAATTCTGAAGACCAAAATCAAAATGGTATATTTATAATAATTAGGAAATAGCGACTGCAAGGATTCTAGGACCATGGTATGCCACCAAAAGTTCTAGGCCTAACCAGTATTTTCCGAACCGTTCCCATGCCCTGCTCTTATACTTGGACTAGAGGACGCCCACTTCTTACGCGTAGAATTAGTTTCCCACTACTCCCCCCATTTCCTCCCGTTGGGGGTCGATTTTTGGAAAATCCTTTCATAGTGCTCACTTAGATCATGAAAGGAACCCTTGTAACAAATTTCAAGTTTCTAGTTTCGGCTGTGCGTTGATATATAAGTCAGTCAGGTTTGCCTTTTACATATATAGATGAAGTCCTACCTTGGTATCTGTTGGCTATTTCCTCCTTGAGCGCGAAGCTGCGCGTGCCCTCGCTCAGCAGGTCCACCATCGACCGGGCCGCTCGTACGCCGACGCAGCTGCTGTCGATGATGGCCGGCAACCGCACCCCCACCTTCAGCGCTGGGAACTCTAGGTCCACGGGCTCCCTGCGTAATCCAACTTATCTTATCTTATCTTACAGATGGGCCCTTTCGGATAAACTTCGACCGCTTTAGGGGGCTTCCATTAAATACGTGAGGTGTTGGGTTATTCTATAATTTTATAATGTGGTTAGGGCGCATAACGTCCCACTCGCAGAATGTCCCTTCGTCCCTTTCGCGAAATGTCCTTTTCCTAAATGTCCCTTACGCAAAATGACCCTTCTGCATAAGGTCCCGTTCGCAAAATGACCCGTTCGCAAAACGTTCCTTTCCATGAGAAGACTCTACTTAAACAAGCTTTTTCCAGACGGGACATTTTGCGAATGGGTCATTTCGCAGACGGGACGTTTTGCGATAGGGGCGTTATGCAATAGGGACGTTTTGCGAAAGGGGTGGGACCTTTTAAGAAAGGGACGGTTTGCAAATGGGGTATTTTACATAAGGGACCATTTGCAGAGAAGACGTTTTGCGAATGGGATGTAATTTTGCTGGAGGGACGTTTTGCGAGTGGGACGTTATGCGCCCTAACCCAAAATTAGTATTAAATAGTTATTTTAAATTTATCATTTGACATTATTTGACCTCTAATGTGACGTCACGACTTTGATTAGTAAGTTGTATCTAATCTGTGATCAAACATAGTACAGGGGCTCTACTTTGAAATCAGTAATTCGAACTTCGATCGCCCCGTCACTTTCTTGCGAATTAGTGACGCGTCGAAAGCAAAAGGGATAGCAATAGACGAAGTTCGAATTACGGATTTCAAAGTAGAGCCTCTGCATAGGTATTATATGAGTCCAAAATGCAGTAATATACAATATTGTTTATCGAATTTTGTCTTCCTTATTTCTGTTTTAGTTAAACGTTTATTAAAATAAAGACACTTTTTAAGTGTATTTAAACATGACAATGTAAGATCTTTAAAAAATGGAATGATCAAAATATAAGTCCATTTTGGACTCTCCGCCCGTAGGATAGTCTGTGAGTGAAATTGTTAAACTTGACGTGATCTGACAAAAACACACAGTGCTGCCAGGCAAAAAATCAATCAATAACGTTTTAAAGAAACTGTCAAACGTTTTAAAGCTTGTCTCAAACAAACCAATTTTGTAGTGACGTCATAACACCATTTTCTTTAAAAATTAAAATAAATTAATGTACGTATTTAAATGCAAAAATCACGAAATTAGTGTATTCAATTAGTCTATTTTACAGTAAAAATAAATAAAAACTAGGGGTTAAGAACGAAGGCGTGAGTTTATGAATGTATGCGTGTAATATATTTCTTACCGTGGAGGTTCGTTAGGCTTCTCTTTTCTAGTAGGCATGCGCACTGCCACCCACACGTCCAGTTTGAGACCAGAGAACTCGCGGTGGTACGTGGCAATCCTTATGGATTCGAGCTTGAGATTCTTCTCCAGGTTCCGAAGTATTGAGAAGGATGCGCATTGTATCGCGTTGGATAGAGCCGCGCGCAAGGCTAGACGGATCTGGTAAACTCTAAAAGTGAGTGTGTGTAAGTGGCAAAATAGATAGGTACAGAAATCAATCTACATACAAAGTGCGCTCGAGCAACGCACACATAGACACTGCTCACGGACACGATATCTCGGACCGGTTGGGACCAGTGCGAGCGCGAGTGCCATCCGCTTGAGACACGCGCTGTAAGTTGAAAACATGTTTTTTTGTTTGTGTAGATATTGTGTTGTTTTTAGTGTCATTTGATAGGTTTAGGTCTAAAACGGATAGGGCAATGGAAATTGTGTAACTAGGGTAATCCGTTTCGAAGTTATTAGGGATTTCCGATACTCAAATTTTTAATAATTTATCAATGACATTACGACTAAAATATTTTTGTTACTTATTATTAATTTATATTTTCATTCCTCCCGTTTCATTCTCAACAATAAATCAAACAACTAGATACGAGTGCCACTTCCACGATAGTTTTTGTGCATAAGCCATAGTTGACAATCCTATAGCGACCGCCGAGCGTAGGTATGAAAAGTGAAGTACATACATGTGATTGACTTCTGTACCTATCTATTTTGTGCAGGGGGTTTGCAGTGGGCGGGGAGCAGAGTAATTTATACCTACAGCTCCATATACGCGGCGGCAGGGTTTAGGAACGGTTCGAAAAATACCGGTTCCTAACCAGGTTTTTTGTAAATACTCGCTCGGAGCGGAATTGATTCGCGAGCGTTATGATCGCTGGAATTAACTTGGTATTTTTGGTTTTTGATTCTTTCTGCAATTGGATTGCGTCGCGACTAAAGGCCATGAGCAAACTGATAAGGCCTGCTTGACTTCATGATGAGCGAGTGAAAATGAAACTAAAGAACTTGTTTCTAGTAGGAAAGACGAGAAAACGATGGCGGTGCGAACAATAGCGAGCGAAATTAACGGTCATTTCGAGTATCGATTCTGTTCGAGCGATGCTTTGGAATGGATGGCGTTTTTGATGAGCTGGTTAAAGAAATACCAGTGGCCTGTTTTATAAAGCTACAAATTACAATTTACAGCTTACAAGTTTCCATTTGACACAACCTCGACCAATGACGACCGGCCATTTGAGCAGTGTTGCCAGTTTAGACCTGTAAAATTGTTACTTGTAGCTTTATAACACGTGCCCCAGGTCTCCAAGCCCTGCGCGGCGGTCCCAATCAGTGCAAGGTTGCCGCGCGAGCACACCTTACGTACGCCCTTAGTCGGCCATCTTAATCGCGTATTCACCGCGTGGAGCTTTAGTTTCGTGACTATTTATTTTGTACTTATATTGTACATATAATCAAAACAATAGTTAATTATGGAAGAGATCCGGAAAATAGGGTATTGCCTGACGAGGTGGTTACCGGGTCCAGAAATATCAGTTATACGGGAGACTGATAGACGTAAAGTAGGTACGTCTCTCATACCGTAAACGGCGACTTGTTTAGTAAAACCTGTACAGTAGAACACAATTTATATGGCGTGTCGTGAATCTTCGTTCGCGCAGACACGAACGATTCCGATGATTTCCGAAAGCACGATTAAAACCCACGATCAGACTTGTACATAATAGTTATAAGGTGCAAATTAAATTGCATCTACTTTTATAATCTCACTCACGGCTGACTGAATAACACGCGGGCGCGCGTAAACATGGCGTCAATAGTAACCAATAATAGCACAGAATACAGACGCGCGACGCGTGGATCACGCTGATTGGTTCCCGCGCTTCGAAAATATGTCATCTACGCAGGTACATCGGTAAGCCATATCAGTTGTGTTTTACTGTACTGTTATTTATTCTGTGTCTCAGCGATCAAACGAAATCGAATTGTTATTGCGAACCTATTAGCTTAACGTGGGCAAGAGAAGTCTCACGTGCAATTTTTATTTGATTAGTTAAACGATGAAACGATAAAACTTACTTCGTTAAAATCTCTAGCTTGCCTCTCAGTATACTGCCTTGAATTAGCGACTATTTCTTCAAGTAGTTCTATCATCTGGAAATAATGATAAATATTAGGGTTAAATAAGTTTTTAGTCTACAACAAGAACTCCCTTACTTATTTTAGCTAATTTACCTACTTTAGCTCTGTTATTTACTTTAACTTTTTTACTTACTTTAGCTTTCTTACTTACTTTAGCTCTCTTACAAACTTTAGTTCTGTTACCTACTTTAGCTCTCTTACTTTCTCTAGCTCTCTTATTTACTCTAGCTCTCTTATTTACTTTAGCTGTTATTAATAGGTTTCCAGATGACGACGTTGATAATGATAATGATGATGATGATGGCGATGAAACGCATCCGCATCGGTCCATAAGATTGGAAGCTATGATTCCACATAGACATTTACTTATACACACCGAAACACAAACACACAGATACATAGACACAAAGATACACACGCTTAACTTAAGGTAAGAAGATGACGACGTTGACGATGATAATGATGATGTTGGCGATGATAATGATAACGATGATGACGACGTTGATAATGGTAATAATGATGATGATGGCGATGATGATGATGCCGACGACGATGATGGAGCGATCGTTACCGGCAGCGCTTCCACGCAGCGTCGAGCCAGCTGGTTGTCGTGACAGTCCACCGTGTTCTCCCACACGTGAAGGTAGGTGCTCATCTGCGTCACGACGCGAGGGTCCGGTAGACCGTCGCAGCGAAGGTATTGTTGCCACTGGAGAAATAATATGACCACAGTATAAATACAATACTAGCTAGCGGTTTTGGATTCGATTACCACAATAAGAATTATACGACAATTTAAGAGGAATACTGACCTCTGCAAGCTGTTGCTTCATGTTGAGGTATGCGAATTGATCTTTCTCAAACCCTAAAACAAATGGTACAAATTAAATTCAACCAATTGTAACCCTTGAAGCTGAAACCGCCGTGCGTGCGTGCGTGCGTGCATGCGTGCATGCGTGCGTGCGTGCGTGCGTGCGTGCGTGCGAGCGTGCGTGCGTGCGTGCTTGCGTGCATATTTATTTGTGTGACGAGCGCGATATATAGTATTTTTATATCGTTGTCTAGTATAAGCCTTGAGCTTAGTATAGTATGGGACTAGGTCAATTGGTGTGACATTGTCCCCTGATATTTATTTTTATTTATTTATCAAGAGACCAAAAACAATGATGTTTTAAGTACCGTGAAGAATCTCAGCCATGGCCGACCACTAATTAAGTATTATGTGTAAATCGATTAAAAATTAACATAAGCCCTCTTATTCATAAATGCGCAATAACTAAAGTGTACTTGACCTCGTAAGGCCCAGTGTGCAATAGGATGTACATAATCAAGTCAACTTTATTTGAACTGTGTAGCAAAAGGAATAAGGTTTATTTTACTATCCCCATAAACAGAAAAAGCCCCAAAAACAAACGTAATTGAACTTTATTGCCTAGATTCAAACTTCAAAGTCCCACTCACAAAAAACTCCCTGTTTGTATAGTCTGTACTTTTAAGCTGGGTCCACATTTGTATCATTTTTCCGATCACGATCACGCGTATCGTATCGAGCTCGCGTATCCTAAGTATGGACGCTCACTTTGGGCACATCGTATCACTATTATCGTCGCGTGAAAAAATGCGTCCATACTAACCGTAGCGTAGCAGCGTATCGTATCATAACGCCGTATCATTAAGTGTGGACGCTATCCGTATCCCCTTTGATGATCGGGGAAAAACCCCCTCGGGAGCGATCACGGCGTATCGCGTATCAAATCATAACTTCATGTCGTGATACAGTATCAAAACACGTCCATAATGACTGATCTTGATACGCGTATCTGATCGCGAGTGTGCAGGGTATATAATAAACGCGTGTCAACATCGATCCCGAGCGATCAGATACGGCGCGCCGCATGATCGCGCTGTTTTTGCGTCCACACTAGCAATCTTGATACGCGTCGGTGCAACGCGACGGAGATACGATACGACGAAATGATACAAATGTGGACCCAGCATCAGGTATTTAAAAAAATGTAAACAATCCAAACCACGTGACATTGCGAACGGCCAATCAAAACCGTTTAATCGAACTTTGACGTATCAGTGCTCTACTTCTATTGGCTGACGAACTATGTCACGTGGGTTTTTTGTTTACATTTTTTTAAATACCTAAAAGTACAGACTATAATATGGCGTGCCTTACGAGGTTAAAATGTGCTCTGTCTTTATCTGTCATTATGACATAAAAGTTTGACAGAATGGGATAAAAAATACTTTTACTTAAATAGGTTTATAGCGAGTTTATGAATATGACGGTAAATCTGTCTTCTTTCTTTCTTTGTACTATCAGCCCAATGGAACCCTGACCCACCATAGAACGGTGTCACAGTGACATTATAAAACAATTTGTTTGACACTTCTTATAACTTGAATCATAACCGTCTCTGTGACACAGTTCTATGGTGGGTCAAGGTTCCAATGGTCTGATATAGTACGTTATATAAAGTTTTGCGCTTACTTTGGAAAAGTACACATGTCTTAGCCAATAGGTCTCGTCTGATTTCCTGTTCTGCATTATCTTGGGCCATCAGATCTGCCCTTTGCTTCGCCTCTCTTAGTTTCTTCTCTTTCGCACCCGCCAGGATTGCTTGCCTAAAAAAATACCATAGATAAGGTATGACTTTTCAAATAAAGTGCCTTTTCTCTGTAACATAATCTGTATTGGCGTCCATTTTGAAATGATCAATAGGGAATATGCATGTTTTTTTTACATTTTCAATAAACGCTGATTCATGTATATATAAGCTAGCCATAGTATAAGCTAGGTATGATAACGTATGGGAGCGAGTGAGGGTGAAGTACAAACCCGAAGGCAGTTTTAAAATTAACTAGAAAGTCAGGTCAGCTGATTTTAAAACTAAACATTTTAAACGACACAAAGTTATCATTTGTAGTTGATGATAACTGTAGGGAAACTGACAGGAACCTTCTATGTGAATGAAACTATATGAGTTGAAAAACTAGTTGACATAATATTTGAAACTCTTTAAAGATTTTCATAAAAATTAAGCGGCGATAAAGTTCCTCATCCCCTAAATCAAGTCTGATGAATAGGGCCCAGTGGACAGGCAACCTAAGGGTCTCCCCAGATCTATCGACGACCAGCTTGAGCCGGTAAGAAAAAGTTTTGTCTCCGTGCAATAAGACCAAAAATGTCGTCACTCGGCTCGACTCGGCTCGCTTCGGCGTTGCGAACGGAACGACTTTTGCCTAATGTTACCGCAGTCTTAAGAGTTTCAAATATCTTTACCAGCGTGTGTGTGATTTTTTTATTTTCAACCATTCGTGTCAGTTCTTATAAAAATGTTAACAAACTATAGTGTATAAACCTATAGTCAAGTATTATGTTACAATAGTCATAGGTTACTAACTTAATTATGGTTATATATAACTAACACCTCTAGAAATACAATAATTCTAATTAAAGGAAATAATCTCTAATGAACCTTATTTAAAGTATACCGTTTTAATTATTGCTGATAAACAAAATAACAATATTAACAATAAATACGGCTTAAGATAAAGATAGTGACAGATTACATTTGATAATTCGATATACATCGCTGAGTCGTCGAGTTCCTACATCACTCGACTTCATCTAAGCTTTGCAATGTACATCGAATTTTGACTTGCCAGCGTTATGAAATAGGGAACTTGTTAAATAAATGATTAGTAAGTTTTTAATGATTATTAATACATAACTAACATAACACTCTTAGGGTCCGGCTCCACTGAGGCGGAGTCGAGCGGAGAGGAGCGGAGCTGTGCCAATATTAACCAATAGAAGGCGCATGCGGTCACGTCGCGTCGAGCGCGCCTTTTGCACGTTAGTTTAGATTCTATTGGTTAATATTGGCACAGCTCCGCTCCAATTCGCTCATCTCCGCCTCAGCGGAGCCGCACCCTTATGGTATTATTACAGTACCTAGTTAATACCTTTAAATACTAAAACTAACAACCAAATAAAATAATTATCTCAATCTACTGTTCAAATACGATATTTTTTCCAGTTGGTCAAAAGTAAAAAATGGTTATTTGCAAAGTTGAATTCATTGTGTATGGCATAACTTAGTAACGATTGAACTATGAGTTTGTAAAACGGAAAAAAGAGGTTGAATTTACATTTTCGCGCAAATAATAATAATAATAAAAAATAAAAAATAAAAATTACTGCAGGATTTCAATCGCCATCGCAAAATAAAAAGTGAGTTCCTAGGATAGTTGTTAATTTTATACTTTTGACCAATTGTTAAAAAAACAGTTCAGTTACCAGCGATAATATTATCCAAAAACCGGCTTGAAAAAAAATTTGTTTAACCTATAACTAGAGATATCAGAGCGATTCTGATATTTTCATGCGCATTGTTGGATAACATAATTATTGCTGGTATAATCCGCACCACGTAACATGAACCGATATGGCGGTTACCGCGCAGGCGCGGAATAGAAAGAAACAGTGGAAGTGGCATGAGCTTCGCTTAGTATCAGACCTGTTGTCACCAATACTCAAACTATCATAAAAACAACAAGGAAAATGTTTTTGGTGCGGCTATCGTTTTTACATTCCAAAATAGCACAATAAGGCATGCTTCTGGATTTATTTCTTATTTTAGAAATATCGAAATAAGCGATCGCGGCAAAAGTATGGTAGGTTGCGCGGAACTCCGCATAACTATGCCACACGTTACACGCCCACTTGACACTTCTACAGTTTTTCTGTTCTGTGCGCGTAGGTAACAATACGGTCGCTATGGTAACGCGCTCCCGTCACACCGCGCAGCTTACCGCCTACCTGTGACACCTAAAAATCGACTCTCGCGCAGGTTCATGTTACGTGGTGCGCATGCGCATTATACAGTCGGCCATTGTAAATATCTGCACACTTTTGTAACTTGGAGCTTTAAAGTTCAATCATGACCAGACAAAGGAATCCAGGGGGCAAAATTGTATGACAGGTAGGGACTTCCTATATAGATAAACTCAAATTATCGACGCTTGTTCTATATACTAGTGATCACTCCAAGTTTTGTTTGTAAACATATTATTTTATTAAAATTGTAAAAATTAAACAAAATAATAACGTAAAAATTTGTCTTCTTCTTTTTTCAAAACAATTATTGAAACTTAATCAGTATGATTTTTTTCTTCATTACTTACTGTCACATTTACTTTAGTTAAAATAAACGATCAGGGCCTCTATTCAACACGGTAAACACAATATCGTTTTGATCTGTTATCGTATTGTCACCGTTTTGATAGCTCTTATTTACTTGACAGTAATGGCGTCTGACGTCATAACAATACCATTACAGGTCAACTACGATATCGTTTTTACCGTCAGGAATAGAGGCGCAGAATTTGTTACAAAGTTTCGGGCGTTAAACGTCTCCATCTTGGCTGATAAATCCACTTTAGGTGCATAAATTACTTTTCAATTTCTGTGGAGGTCATAGGGGTATAACATTTTTTTTAAATATGCTATGTGAACTTCATACTCGTCTTCAGAACAATACTTACAAAAAAATACATACATCACTAGTACATGGAAAAAGCATCGACAATTGAGTTTATCGATATAGGAAGTCCCTACCTGTCATACAATTTTGCCCCCTGGATTCCTATGTCTGATTATGACGTTGAAGCGACAAAGCAGTTAAGCAGCAACATTTAGGGCTCCCTCACATTTAGCGTTTTTCGAACGTCGACGTCTCATTAAAGCCGCGCAGCGTCAACCCAAGATTCTCGCAGCGCCGACGCGACGCAGTGGCGTTTTTCGAACGTCAACGGCACAATAACGCCCGCGCAGCGTCGACGTCGCGTTCTCGCAGCGCAATGGCGTTTTGGCGCTGCGAGAACGCGACGTCGACGCCTCGGGCGTTAGGCACTTGTCCCACCGCCGACGATGAGCGAGAAGCGAGTAGAATCAGCGATCAACTATTAATATATGCGTCTCTTTTATTAACACGGGATCTATATGTTTTGTTGGAGAGAGAGTTCTCGCCGGCAGTGTGAACAGCCAGCGATCAACTATTAATATGTCCGTCTCTTTTATTGACACGGGATCTATATCTTTTGTTCATTTCTTGAGCGAGAAAATAGTCGATAGCTTATCGTTTCCTCGCCGGCGGTGGGACAAGTGCCTTATTGCGATGGAAAAACGCCACTGCGTCGCGTCGGCGCTGCGAGAACGTTGCGTCGATGCTGCGCGGGCGTTAAGGCCCCGTTCTCACGAGCGCTTTTTCAACGCGCGTTAAAAAAACGTTGAAATGACACAAATTGATAACCATGTGTTTATTCACACGAAGGCGGTTTTAAAGCGCGGCGCTTTTTTATCGAACACTGTTCGATTTTCGACTTTGGGCGTTGGACGTTAAATTGAATTCAGCTTACGGAACTCCGTGTTTGTGTTCTAACGCGACGCTTTTTAAGCGCTCGTGAGAACGGGGCCTAACGCCCGCGCAGCGTCGACGTCGCGTTCTCGCAGCGCAATGGCGTTTTGGCGCTGCGAGAACGCGACGTCGACGCTGCGCGGGCGTTATTGCGTTCGAAAAACGCCGCTGCGTCGCGTCGGTGCTGCGAGAACGTTGCGTCGATGCTGCGCGGGCGTTAATGAGACGTCGACGTTCGAAAAACGCTAAATGTGCCCTTAAGGCCGACCGTAAAAAGGACAGTTTACTAAGGTTGTATGACAAACAAACTTCTCTGCCTCCATTTCGAGTCGCCATTGTTCAATCCGCTGGAGCATCCACGCGTCTCTCTCTTTCTTTTGCATTTTCTTCCAGTTTTTAGGCTGTTACGAGAAATAAGCTATAGAAACTTCTTGCTTTATTAATTTGTCGTTGAAATATTTAATTATCTGTAATATTTGACATTTAAAGCACTTCACTTTTTCCGATGCAATTATTTAGTACACACAAATTCTGGGGTGTTTTTTTTATCCACGTGGCTACGCTGCTAAATTATATATCAGCCTCTCTTTTTTGCCTTTATACCATATTGTATTATTATTAATTAGCGTCTATCTTTCTTTGATATCATAATAATTAGTTTCTCTCCCCTTAAACCTATTATCATTTGAATTTTTTGTAAATATTTAAAAAAAACTATAGGTCCATACGTTTACCTTCTCAAAAAAATATTTCGTAGAAATAACTAAATTGAAAAAAAATACGGAAACGAAAAAACCTAGTTTTTAGGGTTCCATACCAAAAAAAGGAACCCTTATGGTGAGACTTCGTTGTCTGTCTGTCTTGTCTGTATGTCACAGCAGGGTTTCTCAAAAACTATAAAGTGCTATCAACTTGAAATTCGGCATATTTGTACAACTTGCTTGCCCGCATCTTTTTTTAGTAAAAAAATAAAATTATGTTCTAAAATAATTGAAAAGGGGTCTAGAATGGGGTGTTAAAAATTTAAAGTGGTTTGATTATAGCAAATGGGATGTCATATTTTGAAAGGGCTCAATCTGCACATTCCAATTTTTTTTTGAAAACTTTTTTTTTTATATAACTTGCGTATGATTTATTAAAAAGTAAAACAGTTTTTTTCATCAAATACTTAATGAAGATTGCACACCACTTATTAGTTTTTGCATGTCACTAACAATAAAAAAAAATTTTCTTCTATAACTAACACGTACGCGAGCTTTTTTAAAAAAAAATCAGAACACGTAAGTCCACCTCAAAAGCTACCGGGTAAAGCTACCTAAAAGCTTTTCATAATTAACCTTGTTCAGAACGCGAAACAGTCAAGCGTGAGTCGGATATAACGATGGGTTCTCCGAGAACTGCGCAAGCAGTTTAACCATGAGGACGTAACAAACAGACATACAGAAAGATCAACTCATTTTTACATCACTATGGTCACTATCGCTAAAAAAAAACGCTACATATAAAACAACAGCCCCCGCCGCGTCTGTCCCAGTGATGGGCAAAAATTAATCGACTAACGATTAAAAATTAAGATTAACCTATTTAATCTCGATTAACGATTAAAAA
The DNA here is from genome assembly GCA_948252455.1 of Acleris cristana. Classification (NCBI taxonomy): domain Eukaryota; kingdom Metazoa; phylum Arthropoda; class Insecta; order Lepidoptera; family Tortricidae; genus Acleris; species Acleris cristana. The sequence continues at coordinate 2,476,542 of OX411801.1, forward strand.
TGTCGATTAATCAATCTTAGTCGAAAGTTTCGATTGATTTAGTCCCGATTAATTTAATCGACGACTAATTCTCAGCGACTAAATTTTTAATCGATTTATTAATTAGATTAATTTTCTGTCGATTAATATTAGGAATAAGTAAGTTTCTTTTGTAAGTCTATGTTTCGAGTTCCGTTGACAGATTGCTACAGCTTAAGTTATAGGAATATAGTGTTTATTTTATACATATATTGAATTTTTGTAACGTGTGAATTCCAATTTTTTATCGAGTTTTTTTTGTGAAATTTAATCGATTAATCATTTTAATCAATCAATTGAACAATCGTTAATCGAAAACTCCGTCGATTAATTTAGTCGCGATTAAATTAAACGTGATTAATTTTGGACGATTGATTGCTTAATAAAAAAAATAGTCAATCCAACGTTTGCATATTGATGAGTATGTAATTGGTCTAAACAAGCAACTGCAATTAAAAAAAAAGTTCATTTTTAGTTTTTTTACTTTATTTTGGACTGTACTGGACTGAATTTTTTCTGTCAACCTATTCGCCATATATTACTTACCATATTAAATCGAAATACTTTTTATCGAATAAACAGCTGGGTAAAGGTCGTCTCCTATTCGGATCTTAGACCATAAGATACTTCCTATGATTTGGTTTACATCACGTTGACAAATTACAAAATGCCCTATGAATCAAATTGGTTGACTGTACAGAGGGCCCTGCCAAGATGCACTACGCAAACTAGCGTTTCTATTCGTTTCGTTTTTTAAACCAATCGCGTCACTGGTAGATGACGTGATACGAAAAGTCACGTGACCTACCAGTGACGCGATTGGTTTAAAACCGAAACGAATAGAAACGCTAGTTAGCGTAGTGGCTTAGTGCACCTTGGCAGGGCCCTCAGTGGCGCCCTTATTACTATTATTGTGTTTTCTAATGAACTAAAGTATTTTCTTGCAATGCAAACAAAAAAATAGACAAAATACCTACTCGTAATAATATTGAAATAATGAATGTGGAAGAGACATTTTTGATCCTTATACATAATAGCAAACTTTACACGTAAAGTTCGGACCGCGGGAAACGCCACGCGCCGTTCCAATTTTCGTTCCGAACCGTACATTTTTACTATTTTACTATTACAGTTGCATTTACACGTACGCGTGGCGTTTCCCGCAGTCCGAACTTTAAGTGTAAAAGCCGCTAATATATTTTGACGTGGCGTGGCGCTCCCATGTAACCCTAAAAGTAAAGAAGGGGAACTTTAATAGATGTTTTTTATTGTAATGCCGACGATTTTTTGAGTCGATTGATTAATAACTTACCGGTGACATGCAAATTCTTTTTTTATGGCAAGCAAGCAAGGGGGCGTGGTAGTTTTCAGGGTTCCGTACCAAAATGGTAAAAAGGAACCCTAATGGTGAGACTTCGTTGTCTGCCTGTCGGTCTCAATGTCTGTCTGTATGTCACAGCAGGATTTCTCAGTAACTATAAATGCGAAGATGAAAAAATATAATGAAGTGTTCATTATATAATTTCTTTGAAAAATAACAAAAAAATCTTTAAAAACTGTTTTTAAATTTAGGCTACTCAAAATGGACCTTGATAATAAAGTTCATAACAAAACGAGTATTTTCTTTTGCGTTTTCCAACCATAATATATTATCTTAAATACGGAACCCTTGGTGAGGGCTTGATCGGTTTTTGTGTTCGTCTTGATAGTAATTGTTCCTTTTACCGGGTTAATTTGAACGAGTCACGTAATTCACTTTTTTTTTATCCATTAATTAGCGTTCATATTATGGTTAGGAACCCTCAGTGCGCGTATCCGACTCGCACTTGACCGGTTACTTTAACAGTTTACCTTTTCAAACACTGGTATTTCTTCTTTCTCCTTTTTTGCCTTTTTCCCCTTTTTCGGTGGCTTCTTTGTCTCAGTTTCAGGAACTTGTTCCGGTTTAGCTTCCTCCTCTAAAAAAAAAATTAATATAGATATATAGTTTTACATCTCACTTATTTAGTGTATATCATAGTTTCGACTACGTACTCTCGGAATATAATGCTATCGAATGTTCGTTGGCTCGACTGTTACTGGATCGAATATTCGCTGGGTCGAAAAGCGTAGAAACAATAAATCGTCAAATCGAAATTGAGATTTCGATTGTCATCCCATAGAAAATCTCAGACACGAATTTTCATCGGCTCGACTGTTACTGGATCGAATATTTGCTGGGTCGAAAAACGTAGAAACAATAAATCGTCAAATCGAAATTGAGGTTTAATAACCATAACCATATAATTCTAGATTACGTTTTGTCGATTGTACATATTTCGGCCACAAGTATTTCGATCCAGCGAATATTCATTACAATAACAGTCGAGCCAATGAATTTTCGATACACCACTGATCGAAACTATACAATTCTAGATTACGTTTTGTCGATTGTACATGTTTCGGCCACAAGTATTTCGATCTAGCGAATATTCATTACAATAACAGTCGAGCCAACGAACATTCGATAGCATGATATTCCGAGAGTACGTAGTCGAAACTATGATATACGCTCCACTTATTCGAAAAGTAAGAATTTCCCAATCTCATTAGCGGGCTGAAAATGGCATTTCTATCCCTAGGGCGGAAAGTGATTTTGAAAAAAGAATTGGTAAAACACAAAGCCATTTTTGACTTTCTAGACCTTGGAAGAATTTTACACAGCCATTACGAAATAACACGGACTTTTTTGTTTTGTTTTTTAATTGTGTCAAAACGCTCATAGTTTTTGTATGACAATACCTAAAGACAATCGTGACAATAACACACAACATTTTTGTTTACCTTCCTCTCAGTCGAAATGTAAAGTATAGCCTACGAACGAACGAAGCAAAATCAGGGGAAATAATTCGTGTATAAGCGAATTTTGGCATAGTTGTAGGGAATGGTGTTTTAAACAACATAAAAAAACATACTAGCTTGGTGTTATTAGTTTTTCGTAAATAACTCGTAAACGATGGCCCATAGCAAAAAATGTTCTATTACATGATTAATTTGCATAAAATTTTCTACAAAAAAGATAATGTGTAACAGGTCGGCCATATAAACTCTGTGTTCAATTATGTTTTGCCAGAAAGAGATAGGAATAAACCTTTGTCGGTCTATATCTTGGTTATTTTAATAGCTATTCAAAAATTATTTTTGTCAACTGTTTGTTACATGAATCAGCTTTAATGAAGCTGTGAAAAAAATCATGAATAAGTATTCCCTATTGTGGCAAATGGTATCCTCCAAAGGCCTAACGAAAAATTCAGCATGCAGTCACTAGGGCTCGTAGTCCTACCAGTAGTACTATTGTTATACAACGTGTTACAAAATACCCCGTAAAAAATCTAATAAATTATAAAAGCCAAAAATATTGTCAACCCTAGTAAGCTGTCATATCAGGGAACCGGAGTTAGCATAGATTATCTAACAGAGAGGCCAACCTATCAATTTAATAATTGTCTACTTTAATGGTTTTTCTGGTTTTCATCCACAAAGGTTCAATACTATGATGCCATTATGCTTAAGTACTGGCTTCAAAAAACGTCAAGACGGAAAAAAATTTATGTTGTCAATTTCAAATCTTCTTATTGTCTACAATTGTTTCGTGTTTTTTCCAAAATGACGATGTTTTCTAACTCAGAATATTACGACTCCAAAACTCGACTTGTAATATCTATCTAATCGAAATCTGTACATTTTGTTAGTATGTCTCTTGATCGTTTCACGAATTAGGTAAAAATGTACATAAACATTCTGCGTAGTTTACTCTTTAATTTTACTGAAATAGGGTTGGCACATTAATGAAAAAATAATGATTTTATTTTTTTTGCCGGTAAGTCATACGGTGATAGTACGGTTCTCAAATATTGTAAATGGACTTGTTATAAGGCACCATTTAACCCCCTTTCGGCTTTACGGGTATTTTTGTACCACCTTGTATAGTCATCCAGATCCAGACCCAAGTACTTAAAAGACAAAATGGCGGGTTTTCTATTAAGTCCTACTGGTAGGACCGTGGTACGCTGATAGCGGGTTTTCTATTAAGTCCTACTGGTAGGACCGTGGTACGCTATGACTACACAACTGTCGAAGGAGCTGGGTCTGAATGACAAAGTCAATAAGTACTATGGGTAGGACATGGGGCCTTAGAAGGGTAGAGAACAGCATGGAGGCCTTCCTACATACTACTACGCTACTACCACATCTAGCACTACTGAGGCCTTTGCCAAGATGCATTACGCTTACTAGCGTTTCTATTCGTTTCGTTTTTTAACCAATCGCGTCACTGGTAGATCACGTGACTTTTCGTATCACGCGCGTGTATTCAATTTGGCAGCATGGCTTCTCGAACATATAAGGCTGCCTAATTGAGAATGCACGCGTTAAAATGTGTTTTGTTCGCTACGGGACTACTTAAACTCGCCGCTGCACCGCCGTTTCTAAGAGAATAACACAGCTGCAATCATTGGTGCAGCGGCAAATCATTAGCTTTAATATTTCTTATTCGTCGTATATTTTGTAGCAATACAGGCATGCCGTAAGCCAAGCCAAACATCAAAATCTAGATCCTCTAGGAAGAGCTGCTCGTGTCGTTGATATTTAAATGGTGGTATTTGTATCGTGTTTGTCTCTATATTTCTCAATGGACGACCAAGTTTTAAACAGCAGGGGCCTGTTTTATAAAGCTACAAATTACAATTTACAGGTTACAAGTTTCTATTTGACACAACCTCGACCAATGACGACGAGCCATTTGAGGAATGTTGCCAGTTTAGACCTGTAAAATTGTAACTTGTAGCTTTATAAAACGTGCCCCAGGAATCTACGGTGGCATGGAAATAAGGACAGGCTCGATGAGTTTGTAGAATAATATTTGTTATGGTTAGATTTGAAAACGAGACTTGGATCGGATGTTTTATAAACTTTTTGGAAATTCTAAATGATCATGTAGTTGTAACTTGTAAAGGGAAAAGTTTTTTTTAGGGTTCCGTACCTCAAAAGGAAAAAAACGGAACCCTTATAAGATCACTTTGTTGTCCGTCTGTCCGTCTGTCAAGACCCTTTATCTCGGGAACCCGTAAAGGTATCGAGTTGAAATTTAAACCATATACTCAAATCTACAGTCCCTTGAAGCTGTGAAAAAATCAAACTTCTACATTTACGTAAAAAAAAGATACGGCCGTTTATGTCGCAAAAAACGTGTATTTCGACACTCTCGAGGGAATCAAAATGTATAGGGTATTTCCCATTGACCTAGAACTATGAAATTTGGCAAGTAACACCGTCTTTTACTACTAGTATAGGAAAAAAACTGAAATCTGTACATTTTTAGTTAAATCACAAAAAAACAGGGTCTTTATACAATGAACGGCGGCGGTGCAAATTTTGAATTGAGTTGACCGTGTCTGTGCGGAACCCTCGGTGGGCGAGTTCGACTCGCCTTGTCCGGTTTTTTTTTAGGTAATGTTCAGTTTACCCCTAAGGTTCATTTTCTATTTGGTTAGAGAATACTCCAAAGTTACTAACCTACTGGCAGACTGTCTTCAGACCATTGGAAAACCTCCTCCGCTTTCTCGGCCACTTCTTCCACCTGTAAAATGAATTGGGATAGACCAAAAAAAATAACTCACTGTTTTTACATTCTAATTCGAAAAAATGGGTAATTTTAAGAGACCAAGTTCATTAATTGTGTATTTGACCCAATAGTTTTGTTTGAATATCTTTATTTATTTAACAGACATTTTATGGATGACATGATTATTTTTATTTTGGGCTGGCATTTTCTAATATATTACAACAACTAAATGATATCTAATGTTAAAAAGTGATTGTAATAATGTATTAAAACATACTATTTCAAGCGGTTTTCGCCTAACCCGTAAGATACGCCTTGGAGGGCTTCAAGCCAAAAACGAAAGTCAAACAAAGGTTAAATATACTTTTGTCGAAATATCCGAAATAGATAAATATTTCAAAAACTTAATAATGCAGAACGGCTTTAAAACCTCATTCCTCGAAATGGTTTTCGAATTAGAGTAATTGTAAAAATATGAACAATCCCAATTGTCATAATCACGTACAGTCAATAATATATTATCCAACTATGGGCGCAAAAATATCTGACACGCTCTTATGCCTCTAGTTATAAAGACGTGTCAGATATTTTTGCCCCCAATATTGGATAATATATTATTGCTGGCGACTGTACAACACAACACAACACAATTTATATGGCGTGTCGTGAATCTTCGTTCGCGCAGACACGAACAACGATTCCGATGATTTCCGAAAGCACGATTAAAACCGACGATCAGACTTGTACATAATAGTTATAAGGTGCAAATTAAATTGTATCTACTTTTTCCATCTCACTAACGGCTGACTGAATGACACGCGGGCGCGCGTCAACATGGCGTCACTAATGACCAATAATAGCACAGAATACAGATGCGCAACGCGTGGATCATGCTGATTGGTTCCCGTGCTTAGAAAATACGTCATCTGCGCAGGTACATTGGTAAGCCATATCAGTTGTGTTTTACTATAATCATTGTTTTTAACTATTATCTTCCCAGTTCCCACTGACGGTTAGGTTAGGCCTAGTTTAGGCCAAAAAACAAGTTTCGGCTGAGTTTCCGTTTCGGCTACAATCCGGCCGAAACCGAAACTAGGTTCGGGAGATTTCGCTTTGCAATCGGACATCTTCGGCTTTGGTTTTTGAAATAAGGGGTGATAATAATAATTTTAAACGTTGATAATTACTTAGAATGTCAGAGAGAAAGAGACTGAAATGATTAATGTGTGATTAAAAGTAAAAACTTTTGTTTTTTTATGATAAAGCTGACTTTATTTATATTTCCCGCGAAAACGGTTAAAGTTTCGGTTTCAGCCAACAACAAATAATTTAACCTTTAATGGGGTAAGAGTTACCAGTTCTTAAATTATATGTGGCGTTATCTGTGAAAAGGGACCTTATTGTCGATGGCGCTTACGCCGCACTGCGTCACGCGACGTTGTATTTATATCGGAGCATCGTTAATAATGGCGGAAGCGCCATTGACAATAAGGTCCCTTTTCATAGATAACGTATTTCTTTCTTTCCTTCTTTCTTAAAATATAGTCGCAATTAAATAGCTATTAAAACATAAACTTGCGATATTTACCTTGCCACCCTTCCCTTTCTTTTTCGGCTTTTTTTTCGTTTCTGAAAAACATAATACAAGATTACTTGACTTAAACTCAATTATAATTAAGTATAAATTGTGTTTACATTTTACTGTAGGGAGCTGTATTAATGCGGAAAGGGTTTACAGTGATGCTCGCATAAATGTCAATGTGCGAGTGAGACGACAAATAACGTTGCGCACGAGTGATAGAGACAAATCTGGTTTAGAATGAGCGGGGGAACTGACCATTCTCATTCTCAATATGAATTTACGATCTGTAGATAAGATAAGATAAGATAAGATAAACATTTATTGTCAAACTGTGTACAATTGTTATTACATGTCAAAATCAAAAGATTAATAGTTCCAACAGTTTGCCCATTTCGGACGTACAATAATAACCTTACATCTAAATTTTATTATTTAATAATTTACAGAAAAAAAATCATTTAAATTGTAAAAACATTTGCAAAGTAGCCATTCCTTAAGATTATTTTTGAACTGTGCATTACCTAGCGACTTTATACATTCCGGTAAATGATTATGTATTTTTATTCCAGTGACATAAGTGCTTTTGTTCAGTATATAGCTAGAAGGACGAACTGTACATAAGTCATTTTTATATTGAGATAGGAAAAGATTGAACATAGGACTACTGCGCAAAAGTATTTTTGGAATGACCCCAGTTGTAATATTATTATATTATTAAGTATAATAAAATGTCAGACACTCGAGAAAATCTTAACATAAACACAATTTAAAAAGAAACTGGTATTATCTTAATTTAGAAAGATTAACAGCTAAGTACTTAAATGTTCTTAAACAAAAACTTTTAAATATTTATTTCGTTATATTTCTAGTAAAGAACATACATGAATTTGTTGCATGCATCATTTGTATACTGGTGTTAGTGATGGGAGCCTGACGTTTGGCCGAAATATGTTTGCATAATGTATTTTCCCAACCTTTTTTTTTTTATTTGCCAATCCATTTTTTCCTATAACTGTAAATATTTCAGGATTTATTTCAGGACCATCGTGTAGAACCCTATAGGTTAAGGTTAGTTTTTATAAAATCCTGAAATATTTTCGGTTACAGAAAACAAAGCGGGTTGGCAAATAAAACCGAAACATTTGGCAAACATATTTCGCCGAAACTAAGGTAACCCGTTAGTGATATTTAAGTAGTTAGGTAACTGACTACGATGGTAAATCCTACCTACTTAAACATTTTTACGCCCTTTGCAAAAAGCATGGATAGTTTACTGTCTATACCGTACTTAAACATGATTGTTTAACTAAAAATCTTTATCAGTTGTTGCCATGAAATCATATATTAATAAATTATTCACTCACCTTAATTGAAAGCGATTCGTATTCCCTTTTTTACGGTTTTTTAATACAATAGCGAGTTGCGTTGCTATGATGGGACTTTTATCGATTTAATATCGTCGATTGACTTGGGTCAGTGGTAGTAACTGGCACACAGTAAGCAGTACAGTAGAAAGCACTAATTTTATTGTTAGTGGCATTAAGACGTGTAGATATTTTGACATCTTGGGAAAGTATATATTTTATATTTATGACATATTATTAGTATATACATGCGGCGGTTTTAGCACTTTTCTTTCTTGAGTTTCGAGTGCGGCCTACCTACTGAATAAATATCTTTTTAGGGTTCCGTACTTCAAAAGGAAAAAACGGAACCCTTATAGGATCACTTTGTTGTCCGTCCGTCTGTCTCGTGAACGCGTGGAGGTATCGAGTTGAAATAAAACCATGGCCTAAGTCGCTAAATTACCGACTCCGCACCACGACTGCATCGCTGTTTTGTTTGTCTGTTTGTCACGAATAAATGTTTTTCTACTAGTCTACATTATAAAATGTCTGTGTCGCAAAATGACCACTACATTTGTGTTACTAGGTAAATTAGGTTCAGTAGGAACCTTCAAATGCCCGAAGGGATGCACCTAGGAATAGTAGCCCCGCTAAGCGGGGCTCCGTCAACTTTTCTAAGGTACACCTAAAATAAAAATAAAACTGTGGTCATTTTGCGACTCAGACTTTTTGAGATGTAGGCTACAAGCGATGTGGTCATTTTGCCATTAAGTTCTACAAAACAGTAAGATCCTCACCTTCGATGACTATTGGAATGGACTCAAAAGAGGCGCTGGTGTAGGAGGTGTCCGTGAACTGCACCTCCACCGGCTCCGGCTCCAGGTCCGTGGTGGCCACCAGGACCTCCTCCTGGACTTCCGTCTCTGGAACATCATAAACATAATAAAAACACGGAGAAAGAATCCGTCGTAACCTTCTTCCATAATACCAAAGAAGGTGGCTAATGATCAGGGATCGGAAATTCGGATCTATATTTACCTAAAGTTAGCAAAATCCCGGAAAAAGATAGGCGAACATGGCGTCGGCTTCTTAAAAATATTATTTTAATAATATCAGTTCCGGGATTCCGTGAATACAAAACGTTAATAATAATTATTATTTTACATGCAGGATAAAACGGTCCGTTTTGCTCTTATAAATTCGTTAGGTCAATGAGTTACAGGTAAATTAAATAACATTTGGTAAATCTATACATGGAAAATAACTTCAAATAGTTAATATAAATACTTAATTATGAATCTATGCTGGCGTAAATTATTTATTTAGAAATCCCGGGAGTTTTATAATTGAATTATATGATTGAGTGCGCCTCCATACAACTGAACAACAACGCCGCCGCGAAAGTTTAGGTAAATATCGATCCGAATTTCCGATCCTTGGTAATGATTCTGTAATCTATTCATAATTACATTAAACTAAAATGCTTATTTTATTACGCGGCTGCTTTTGCGCTCTTCCATTACACAAATATTTTCCTATACGGAACTGAACCCAGGACCGCTAGCTTCGTAGGCAGTCACTATGACTAGGCTAAATGCGTAGTCAAATGGATTATTTTCCCAAAAAAAAACATTTTTCTATTCGCATGTTTTCCTGGTCTTAATTATTTTTAGTCGCATTTATTTACCACTAGAGGAAGCTCGCGACTTCGTACGCGTAGAATTAGTTTCCCGCTACTCCCCCCATTTCTTCCAGTTGGGAGTCGATTTTCGGAAAATCCTTTCTTAGTGCTCACTTACATCATGAACGGAACCCCTGTACCTAATTTCAAGTTTCTAGGTACAGTAGTTTCGGCTGTGCGTTGATATATAAGTTTGCCTTTTATATATAATAATATATATAGATTTCAATTTTTATTATTTGTAATTATTTAGGTCGAAATAGGTAGGTTATGGATTTGTTAGTTTCGCAGCAAAGGGCCAGAGCACCCAGAAATGCGAGCACCGCGCAAGCGGAGCTTCGTCGACGCTCTCAAATCTACTTCTAGAATGGGGAAAAATGCGACAGGTAGGAAAACGTCAGGGTATACTGCAAAACGTAATTTTATAATAAAACTCGAATGGAAATTCTTCACTAAGGAAAACGATTTGTTCTAGCAAATCAATTTCAGGTTGTCCCTATAATGGCGCGATTACATTATTCGGTTTACCCGAATTCGATTGCCGCCCGTTTTCGGTCACTGACTGGTGTAAACGTGCCATAAGGCCGAGTTAGGTTAGGTTAGGTTAGGTTAGGTTAGACAATCGGGCAAAAAAAATTGTACATTCAATGTTACAGAGGTCCATCATCATCACTGCTGGACACAGGCCTTTCTTTCACCATAATTGGCAGAGGCCGGAATTTTCGTGGCATTTTTCAGCTGTCATAGGGACTCCTCATTTACTCGTATCGACTTTGAATTAGGCACCTATTTATCGATATGTTAAATTTTAAAATAGAGCGTTAGTAACTTTTCGTAAACCAAATATGGAACAGAATATGATTATCATTTTTTTTATTATAATTAAAAAAAGAGACACTTGTTTGTAACACAAATTTTGGACGTGATAATGAAAAAGCTGCAATGGCTTAGATTTTGGTAACCGTATTTGGGCACTGATTAATTATAAAATAGTATTGTTTTCCAACTACCTAACCTTTAATTTTAATTGCATATAAGCCAATTTCGATTTTCACCTTCCCAAAGGTTATCTGGAAGAGATTTTACCGATAAGACCTGTTGTTTACCTCTACTTTTTTTTCGTGTTCGGTGTTGTACTGTGTCGATATATTACTATGTATATCGATAGTCGATAAATGAGAAGTCACTAGCGTTATTGAGAAGTGCCTCGAAAATTCCGGGCTCTGATAATTGGTCTCATACGGTCAAAAGTTACGATCATTAAGTAAAGAAAATAAAGCATAAGTACCTGGTGGTTCAGCATCCTGAAAAAGAAAGCAATTGCATTTATATAAAAGTTTAGATAGCTTTATGTTACAATAGGATAAAAAATATAAGGTACATTATCAAGGGACGATCTCACGCAAATTGACCTAGTCCAAAACCAAGCTCTAGGCTTGTATTATGGGTACTAGGCAACGATAAACATACTCACATTCGAAATATATACATTCTTAAATACATAGAAAACAAGGCTCAGGAACAAATACTTTACAGACAAATATTTACCCTTACCGGGAGTCGAATGGGGTATTTTGGATTTTTTTAATGTATTAAATACTAGCTGTTTCCCATGATTTCGTCCGCGTAAAAGTCATTTATCGTGGGTAAAAAGTACTCTTCGTCCTTCCTCGGGTTTAAGCTATATCCGTACCAAATTTCATCGAAATCGGTTCAGCGGTTTAGCCGTGAAAGCGTAACAGACAGACAGAGATACTTTCCCATTTATAATATTAGTATGGAAGTATAGACGGATGTATGGATACATTTTCTCTTATAAGTATGTTTACTTGGATATTTTTTTGTTTTAAAATACCTAGAATTTTTTTTATAATTTTTACACAAAAATAAAATGACAATACTAATAAAAAACCTAACCTACGCGTGCCGCCGGCAGCCGGGCAGGGCTCAAGCTATCGCGGGATAGGCCTGCAGAGTAGGGACCTCATTATAAGAGCCAAGCGAGCGAGCGAGTTCGCCTTTGTATATAGTTTTATATTATTGGGTCCTTACCTATGAAATTGGCGTTATTTTTACGTGTATTATTTCGTACGGAATTTATTCATTTCAATTTTAAAATTGACTTCCAAATTATTTTTAAATTTCATTAATACAGTATGTTACAAAGGTTTTAGATACTTACAAATAATATGGTTAAATTTCTTACTTAGTGTATAAAATTAAAGTGTGAACTCAACTCTTTTCATGTGCTGTGAGTTCAAGTGTTTCAATTACGCAGAGTTTTATGAAGCTAACTATTTTTAAGTAATTAACATATGTATAATATAGCTTAGAAGTGTCCAATATTCCTGACAGTATTTTGTTTGGTTTGCATTTGACGTTACTAAATCATCCGCAATATAACATGTATGAAAACCACAGTTTTTATAAAATTCTCCATATAAAACGCCAATTTCATAGGTAAGGACCCAATATTTGTATTGTTCTGGTTTTTCTTTTGTACAATATTATAACGTGTTTACATACACGTGTGTGTAGTGATTGTGTTTTGTCGTGTTTTACTGTGCCAGTAGGCATGTTTCGTAATTAATATCGATTCACGATTTGATGAATCGCATTTAGATTAGGCATTATCTGTACGTAGTTTACACGTATAGTATAGTATGTTTGTACAGCGTTCCGTTAGCCACTGCCGGTACTGGCTGAAAATCACCTGCTGTAGGTGTCTGACACCTCGGCATCTTGCTGAGCCAGTGTCCGTTTCAATGCCGCGAGGACACGCATTTGCGTGCTAGCCTGTTACCCTCATTGTTTTCTTGTATCATTTGTATATTTGTGTCTTATGGTTGGTGAATAAATGTATTTCTTCTTCTTCTACGTGTATCTAGCCGCGCATTAGTTAAGTTAGTATTGTATACATACGCATGTCTTATTGTAATTAAATTAGATTGTAACTGACTGACAAAGTGGTTATCTCTCTCGCTACCATCATGGAGATCTACGGTAAACATACATACAATACCTACGTATGTTTATTAATTTAAATATTAGGCGTTAGTGTGATTCCGAAATACCAAACACACACTCTAGACCGAATTACCAACAAGTGCGAATGATGTCTACCGCTGCAGGTCTTTAAGAATAAGTTGAGAGCCATCGAATAATTATCACCTATCTTAATGTAATTGTACTGTTTATTGTGTATTGTTGAGTTGTGCAGGCTACAGGTTACCTTCAAAGTTATTTTAAAAGCGATAACTAAATTGTAACTAAATTGTAAGAGCGCTGCATACACTTGCCTCGGTATTGCACACAGGTTTGTAATACTATAGGAATATTTTTTTATATCTTAATTGTGTAAATACTATTAGTGTATCTTTTTAATAAATAAATAAATAAATAAATAGACCAGATACCTACTGGCAGATACCTTAAACACCAGATGTGGGATATTATGAAAAATAAATAAAAATAGGTACCTTTATTTATAAGTAAAGTTTAAACAACAGTAGAATCCATACCTTTTTTCCCTTTTTGCCGCCCTTTTTAGCATTTTTCGCATCTTTTGGGCCCATGGTCTAATAAAAGTATAAAAATATATGATTTAATAAAGGCATTTAATAGAATAAGTTAAAAATATAGTTATGTTTACAAAACCTTATATAAACATACTTAAGGTTATAAAAATGACGGGAGTGGCATATTTGACACTTATTTTCATTTGGCATTGACTTGCCATAAAGGTGGGAAAGCCTGCAGTAAATACTTTTTTGCGTTATTGTAGTCTTGCGATGCTAGCGCCGTCGGTGGCTATTAGGTCGCGTTCACACCAAACGTATTGTCAGCCGCCTGCTGTTACACAGTATAGCAGCAGTGAGCAGCGTAATGTCAGTTTGGTTTGAACGAAAAGTTGAATATCAAAGGAAAACTAGTAAACTGCGTAACATGCGGCGGCTGACACTACGTTTGGTATGAACGCGGCCTTAGGGTCAAATCATACCGAGACGCGACGCGACGCTGCGCGCACATTTTTAATAGAGCGACTCAAAATATACTTTTTTTTTTTACCTATTTACTACACGAAAAGGTACACATTTCATTGTGGGAATTAAGAATACGGTATACCACGCAGCGCTGCGCCTCGGGACGCAGCGGTGCATCGTCGGCACGCGCGGCGTGCGAGAGCGGCGCTGCGCTTCGCGAAGCCGCGAGGCGCAGCCTGAGGCCGCCGACGCGACTTGTCTCTTCTCTCTCTTGCAAATGGTAAACTGCAGGGGACGCGGCGAGTAGACACGTTCCGCTGCACCGCTCGGCGTCTCGCTGCGCAGCGAGGCGTCGTGCTGCCGACGATTTTACGATGCGCCTCGCGGCGTCGCGCTGCGAAATCACTGGCCTCTTCCGGTATCGTCGCGTCGCGTAGCGTCGCGTCACGTCTCGGTGTGAACTGATCCTTAGCCTTAGAGCTTAGTTTGTCACCAGTTCAATTTGTGTGAGATCGTCCCCTGATATTTATGATATCAATTCAATTGCGAAATCGCTTCGCTCGCTGATTCTTTACGAACGGATGTAGTTCCCAGTTTGGGTCGTTACTGTGACGTCATGTATATTCATTTATAGGTTGCATACAATGAAACACGCACACGTACATAAAATAAGTAGCTGACCATTCATTGTAATATAATAAGTACCTTTGTGGTCATGTTTGAAGATTCCAACGTTTTTTTCAAGGGAGTTAAAGCGAGAGGGTTCTTAAATGTGTGCATTTTATGGTGGTGATGTGTTTTGGCTCAATTATGTTGACGAAATCAGGAGTTGGGCACTGAATGTATTGTTAAGGAGGAGTGTAACATTATTTTTTGTGTTTTACCTTTGAACCTTGTTGTTGTACCTTGTACCTTGATGTTGTACCTTGTACCTTTGTTTGTTGTTGTTGTACCGTGTATCTTTGAACCTTGTTGTGGTACCTTTTACCTTTGTATCTTGTTGTTGTACCTTGTACCCTCGTACATTGTCCCTTTGTATATTGTTGTTGTACCTTGTGCCTTTGTATCTTGTTGTAGCTTGTACCTTTGTCTTGCTTTGTACCTTGTAATGTAACTTACTTTTTTAACTGTTACGAAAGATAATAAATACTCAGAAGGGTTTTGTAGCTAAGGGAGGAGATAAACACTGTTTTTATACAATACTATTTAATTACTGAACTTAAACTAACGCGGTCAGCTAACTCAATGCCATTAAAAATAACCTTAAATTAAAAACACATGAATTTAGATGCAAGTTTCAAATAACTAGATTAAAAGACAATCAAGGGCTCTATTGTACTCGTTACAACAATATTGCTTTTGACATACTATCGCGTTGTCAGCGTTACAATAGTTCTAACTTAATTGACAGTAATGGCGGCCGAATAAAAATAAATACGATAACATGTAACAATCAATATGGTTTTAGATAGAGATAGAGCCCCAGAATAACATAAAAACAACCTTTTTACTTTAAAACTTCACTGTCCGTCTGCCTGTCTGTCTGTCACCAGGATGTATCTCATGAACCGTAAAACTTCACTGTCCGTCTGCCTGTCTGTCTGTCACCAGGATGTATCTCATGAACCGTGATAGCTAGACAGTTGAAATTTTCACAGATGATGTATTTCTGTTGCCGCAATAACAACAAATACTAAAGACAGGATAAAATAAAGTGAGGTCCCATACAACAAACGTGTTTTTTTTTTGCCGTGTTTTGCTCGATAATGGTACGGAACCCTTCGTGCGCGAGTCCGACTAGTACTTGGCCGGTTTTTATGAACAGTTTTCCAACAATATTACGACTAATAAAATTATGCGGAACAATGAATTCCTCACAACTAATTATGCCACCGTCGCCTTAAGTATTAGTCAGCACTTACTGAATACAATTATGTGCGACATTTGATCTCAAACCGGCGCGCGCACCACACGTTCCATTTTAAAACGGAACTTTTTTTAAAATGGGTTTCTTAGAAGAAAGGGACTTTGACAATGTGCCCACCATTCCTGAATTTTATAAGGGGAAGACCATACTCATTACTGGAGGCTCAGGTATATTTTATATTTTAATTTTATATTTAGTGAGTGTGGAGAATATTTAGTGTCATTGTGTTGTATTTCTATGGTTATAGTTATTTGTAAATGTGAAAGTGTTTAATGTTTAGTTAAAGGGATTATATAGGCATTGTTAGGGTTCAAAGATATTTATAGAATTATACAGCGATCCGCCCTCGCTTCGCTTCGAATTATGTGAGTTTGTTTAAACCAGAATTTTTTATACACAAAAACCTTTAGTGAAAAAATATCTAATTGATGGTGAAAAGCGCATAAAATCTGTTGCGTGGTTTAGGAGTTAGGATATATACAGACGGACAGACAGACGCGGAATGCGACTTTTTTATACTATACTAGCTGTCCGCGCCCGGCGTCGCCCGGGTGTAATTTTTTTTTTCATGCAAACCTTATGAAAAATAATTTACGACCTATTCTCAGACCTACTGAATATACACTCAAAATTTCATAAGGATCAGTCGAGCCGTTTCGGAGGAGTTTGGTTACAAACACTGTGACACGAGAATTTTATTAACGAAAATTATCGGATCTCTCTGTCTAATCAGCAGTTTAAAATGTTTGTATCATTCGTAACTTTTGCCGATTTTAATTTTATTAATAAATTTTATTAGAGATATAGAAGCCATTATATTTTTCAATTTGAAATAAGAGTCACTTAGTAGTAAGTTAGTATTAGGATATTTTTAGGTTCTATACCTTCTCATAAAAAGTAATAAACTTTCTTTTGGAAAACCAAGAGTTAATTATTATTAGCCATGAATTGAGTTACTGCTGCACTCAGAGACGTCAATTTAATTTAATGCCTGATTAAAGTTGCTGCTGTCACTTTCTTTGCTACAGCAATAGAATAAGACAACACGTCACTAAACAAGCATTAAATTTAATTGACGTCTCTGAGTGCGGCAGTTAGTGTGTTATTTTTATGGCATGGATTTTTTTTTTAAAGTAAGTTTAGTGAACTCTGTATCTCATTGTCATGTGCAATACTGAGATAGATAAAGGCCTCGTCAAAAAAAAAATGTTGTTGATACGGTCTGTCATCTGTCAGTCTAGGCTGTTTGTAAAGAAAACTTTTCTTGGTAACTATTAGTAATAAAATTGTCTATTTAAACTTTTGTACTCGAACGCAATTGATCAAATTTGTCTTTTCATTGGGGGTCGATTTTTCGGGAAATCCTTTCTCAGTACATCCCTAGGGTACCCTAGGAATCCTTCTAAATTTCAAGTCCTAGGTCCAGCGGTTTGGGCTGTGCGTTGACCGATCACTCCGTTTTTACCCGACTGCGGCAAAGCCCAAAAGGAGGGTTACGTGTTTGACCTGTATATATGTCCGACTGTTATGTTCCCTCGTAAATAGTAAAAGGCTAAACCGATTTTATTAAAATTATTGAAAATCAAAATGGCGGATTTTTACCGCGGCAAGAAAACTAACATTATGTTGACGACATTATTCAAAAAGCAATTGGGTTTTCAAAGCATGCTATTTGTAAGACTTGTTCCTTTTATAAATAAAGATTTAACAGTTTCAAAGAGAATTAACTAACGATTTTAACAAAGAAAAAGGTAAAAGACAGTAACAATATTTTAATTTGTGACTTATTCCATACATATTGTGAATGGAAAGAAGCGGGGTCAAATTTTGCAAGTCAATTCCGACCTTTACCTCGATTACTGACAGTCTTGGATGACAACGCAGAATAAACTCGAATAATAGTTTGTGTGTTAGTTGTGAAAGTTTAAAAAGGTTTAAGTGTAGTAAGGTCATTTAAAGTTAGCTGTAAATACTGTAAAAGAGTTATTTAAAACCTATTTAACATTAAGATAAGGACATTTTTGTATGTCAAAAATCTATCAGCGCTTTTCAAGAGGAGACCACTGCTAGAAAGAAGAGCCGCAAGAACCTCGACAGTTAGTCATTCTTTGACAGGTTACTGATGACAATGTTAATACTTAACCCAGCATTATAATAGATCAGATACAAAATAAAAAGGGTAGGTAACATCTATATATATAAAAGGCAAACCTGACTGACTTATATATCAACGCACAGCCGAAACTCTGTACCTAGAAACTTGAAATTTGATACATGTTCCTTTCATGATGTAAGTGAGCACTAAGAAAGGATTTTCCGAAAATCGACCCCCGACGGGAAGAAATGGGGGGAGTAGCGGGAAAGTAATTCTACGCGTATGAAGTCGCGGGCGTCCTCTAGTCATATATAAAGTTCAAAATTATAACCTATCGATGTTTCGAAAAACTTTTGCCCACTGTTTCATTTCTCCGAAATCTTCGTTTGTCCGGAATCATTTTCTCTGAAACCATTAACTTTTCAGTGCATATCGGATCTCTCTGTCTAATCAGCAGTTTAAAATGCTTTTATCATCCACATTTATTGGCCGATTTTAATTTTAATTTCGCTTTTCGTGATCTCTTTTACGTTTTTTTTCATATTTTGTTGAGAAATACGATTTAAACATGCATATTCCCTACTAGAGGACGCCCGCGACTTCGTACGCGTAGAATTAGTTTCCCGCTACTCCCCCATTTCTTCCCTTTGGGGGTAGATTTTCAAAAAATCCTTTCTTAGTGCTCACTTACATCATGAAAGGAACCCCTGTACCAAATTTCAAGTTTCTAGCTACAGTAGTTTCGGCTGTGCGTTGATATATAAGTCAGTCAGGTTTGCCTTTTAGGTATATATATAGATTGCTTGTAGCCTTCTTTCGCTTGACCTAAACTGAATTTCATTAGTATGTCATGGTATACCCCCAACTCTAAAAGTAGGAGTCCTCATTACATCTTGGGTTTTTATTTAAGTAGGTATTCAAAAAAAAAACGATATTTAACATTAAAATGTTGATCAGTTGTTTCTGACGCAATCTAGTAGCGATGACATAAACTTGTTTCCTATAAAACATGACCATGCAGTCTCTATATGCAATTTTATGCAACCTTGGTTGAATGCATTCGCTTAAGTAAAACGGTACAAGTCTTTATAACATTTGTGGCATTTTTTTCTTTAATATCAGGTGATAAGGTGTATATTGAAGGAGATTAGAGTTGTTATTGTTTTTTTTTTGGTTTCCTTTCATTATGAAATGAATAATGACTTTTTACTGTGCTTTTTACGTTGTCAACGCATTCACTTGTTTAATAGGTTGTATTTATATTTTTAGACAGAAACTTCACACTTTCACACTACGCAAAGGATTTTAATGCGGTTTCAATAGAAATAGTGATTTAAAACAAAGTTTTTTTAAAGATTAAAAGTTAAAAGATAAATGACATTTATTCCGTAAGTAGGCCGCACGGGCACTTTTACACGTCATGAGTCTACCAGCGCTTCCCAAGAGGAGACCACTGCTGAGAAGAAACGCCGCAAGAAACTCGGCAGTCAGTCATTTTTTAACCATATTTCTTACTACAATGATACTACTACGTATATAAAGCAATATTATATAAAGCTATAAATATTAAATTAAATATAATATCAAATATCATGCGTAGTTCAGCAGGAAAACATGTCGAAAATATTAGGAGAGAGATAGAGGGAGAAAAAGGTAAAAAAACAAGACAGGTTTATGTTTAATTAACTAATAACTTAATTCGTAACCAGCCTTATTGCACTATTGTCTAGTGCTAAATCACTAATCACTATAACATTTTTCATATTGTGCCTGTCAGATGTCATTAGGCAAATTTACCATTAGGCAAATTTAGTGATGCTACTAATTAAAATAGTATTCTTTTTTTCGATGATCGAAATTTTTGATAAAGTAAATGTAATCGATTCGTATTCTGTTATAAAAGTTAACTAATTTAATTTACTTACCATAAAATTAGGTATCATAAATCGTCTAACATCACGCTAGAATTAGATATGAAACATATTATAACTCTAACATACAACGCAGTTATCAAATATATCCTTAAAGAATCTTTGTATCCTGATCACGATTCTATGAAGGTCGATTCATCGTTAAATTTGAATTAGTTTCCTTGTAATGTTACGCATTGACTGGAAGAAATCTCTTAAAGAAGAATATTTTGATGGGTCTCTTTATTTTAGACGATAAAAAACACAGAACAGAAAAAACAGTAAAAGTGTCAAGTGGGCGTGTAACGTGTGGCATAGTTATGCGGAGTTCCGCATAACCTACCATACTTTTGCCGCGATCGCTTATTTCGATATTTCGATATTTTAAAAATAGGAAATAAATCCAGAAGCATGCCTAATTGTGCTATTTTAGAGTGTAAAAACGATAGCCGCACCAAAAACATTTTCCATGGTGGCGTGCTGTTTTTATGATAGTGTGAGTATTGGCGACAACAGGTCTGATACTAAGCGAAGCTCATGCCACTTCCACTGTTTTTTCTATTTCGTGATAAAAATCATATCTTCTTTGACCTGTTTTGGTATGTTTTTTAACTCAGCCGCCATTACTGTCAAATAAATAAGAACTAACAAAAACTCAAGTAAATGTCCTCTTGCATGTAGTTGTAACACATCTGTATAGACCGTTAGACATTCTATATTTGAAATTTGACGTCAATTCCATATTCATTTTGTAGTAAGTTTTTCACCTATATCAAAACGTTGTCAATATTCTACGCGGTAAAACAACCCAACCGAAACTGTTTGATGTAATGAATGGCATACTCCTTTTTTAGCATAAATATTTTTTTGTGTAAAATTTATTTATCCTATACTTATCTCTGTAGTCTAAATACATTCCACGACTTATTATTAGTAAACGTGTAATTAAGTTATTAATGAAAAAAACAACGCATAAGGCAACGTATGCAACGTCGTGGGAAAATTGCAACGTAGGTGCATTATTTGCGAGACAGAGACATGTGATAACACTAACATCTGGATTTATACTAAGTCCACGATACTGACTATTGTAAAATCAATTTTAAGAGTTAAAACATAAGATGGAATTTAGAACGAGAGGAGTAGGCACTTAGGTCGATGTTTGAACGTTTTATTAGTAAATGCTGGGAAATACCTTAATTATAGGTTATGAGGAATCGTTTCTAGGTTTTATACGGTTTATTTCTTTTAAATAACTCACCTCTGGGTTCGTTAAGAAGTTTGCTCGAGAAGAGTTACGATCGAGAGTGAATGATGCCGGTAGGGGACGCCCAGGGGGCCTTATATGGCTGCATTTATCGCGTGGCAAAATGTGGATAAAACATCCGTTACTTTTTGGTACGAGAGTGACTGCATACATACATACATACATACATACATAAACTTACGCCTTCATTCCCAGAGTGGGGTAGGCAGAGCCACAGACTCACCAACAACTCCAAAAACTTGTTGATAATTCTGTGACCACATTTTGCACAACCAGGCTAAGATGTTATTCAGTGTATTATTGACAAGTTGCAAACTCATCGCCTAACAGCACTACACAGCCTTTAGTCCCTTAGTCGTCTCTTACGACATCCACGGGAAGACGTGGAGTGGCAACATTCTAAACCCGGCACCACACGGTAAAGGAGAGTGACTGATGATGATGCTTTATCCACATTTTGTTACGCGATAAACGCAACCACAAAGGCCTGCAGGACGCCCTAGACGCGCATACAGTGATCTGATTCGTGATGTACTGAATAAGGGCCGAATCAAAAGCACCCGAAACCGACGTACGCGCATGAAGAGGTTGATGAATAGAGGTAGCGAAAGTTGTATGTTTGGACCGGCTGGACGGATTCGGACGTAATTCGAAATGAAGATAGGTTATACCCTGGTCTTTTCATCCCAGAAAATGTAAAAGTTCCCGAAGGAATAACAACAATCAAAATTTAATCTATCTATATATATAAAAGGCAAAACTGACTGACTGACATATCAACGCACAGCCGAAACTACTGTACCTAGAAACTTGAAATTTGGTACATGGGTTCCTTTCATGATGTAAGTGAGCACTAAGAAAGGATTTTCCAAAAATCGACCCCCAACGGGAAGAAATGGGGGGGAGTAGCGGGAAACTAATTCTACGCGTACGAAGTCGCGGGCGTCCTCTAGTAATAAATATGTCTCTTCGTTCCAGGTTTTATGGGAAAGATCCTGATTGAAAAGCTATTGTATTCGTGCACTGGTTTGGACCGCATCTACCTTCTGATGCGGAACAAGAAAGGGGTCAAATCCGAGGACCGGCTGGCAGAGCTGTACTCAACTACTGTAAGTGAATCATCATCATCATACAGCCCTTGTTAATAAAATTGTCATTTGGCAAACAATGTCATTTTACTAACTTTCATTTCGCAAAAATGTAATTGTGCTTAAACCATTTACATATTACATAGGCTACATGGGCTTGTTAAATAAGTTAGGTTAGGTTAGACTTTTGACCACAAAAAATATAAAATTATGTGGTGGGAAATACATCTTTACGAAATGAAAGTTTGTAAAATGATATTGTTTGCTAAATGATGATTTGGTAAAACATTAGTGAACCAAAAAGGTCACTATTACATTCGAGATTCTATGAGACATACGCCCTTTTTAGGGTTCCGTAGCCAAAAGGCAAAAAACGGAACCCTTATAGATTCGTCATGTCTGTCCGTCCGTCTGTCCGTCCGTATGTCACAGCCACTTTTTTCCGTAACTATAAGAGCTATACTATGAAAACTTTGTAAGTAGATGTATTCGGTGAACCGCATTAAGATTTTCATACAAAAATAGAAAAAAAACAATGAATTTTTGGGGTTCCCCATACTTAGAACTGAAACTCAATTATTCTTTTTTCATCAAACCCGTACGTGTGGGGTATCTATGGATAGGTCTTCAAAAATGATATTGAGGTTTCTAATATATTTTTTTTCTAAACTGAATAGTTTGCGCGAGAGACGCTTCCAAAGTGGAAAAATGTGTGTCCCCCCCCCCGTAACTTCTAAAATAAGAGAATGATAAATGTAAAAATAATATATGATGTACATTACCATGCAAACTTCCACCGAAAATTGGTTTGAACGAGATCTAGTAAGTAGTTTTTTTTTAATACGTCATAAATCGTAAACCGCAATTTACCTTTCACGGAACCCTTCATGGGCGAGTCCGACTCGCACTTGGCCGCTTTTTTTTTAATGAGGGTATCATAAATCTAGGGTCCCACTACTTAAAGTGTTCTTTAAATATGGTTTGTTCTTGTCTTTCATAGCGACATTTGAATTTGACAAATAGGTTTATAGCAGGGACCGGAACCGCTTACCCTTTAAAGGGTTTTCGTTAAGGTATATAATTGACTGGTTTTTACAAACCCTAACGATGCGATAATTAATTACTTACCCCAATGAAAAGCTATCCCATACGATACAATTAATTCGACTAAGCGCTTACCAATTCCTTAAAACCCTCGTTAGGCTTTACCTATGAAGTGTTTATTGAACGGCTTCAAGCTATTTTAATCTCTACGCGCAGTCCATAAAAAACATTTTTGCATGGGCTTGAAACCAACCAATCACACGAATCTGCGAAACAGAGTCAATGGAGAGGGAGAATAAATAGGGTAACACTAACGTAATGCTAAGTGCTTAAATTCGAAACCCTTACGAAACTGGTAACCTCAAAATGGTTGTAGTTAACTAGAGTTCGAAGCAGTATTCATATCATTAGAGTAAGCCTATAGATAGGGTAAGCCTATCAATAGGGAGAGCATATGATGTAGTACCCTATCGATAGACTTAATCAAATAAAGGGGTTTTCCGGTCCTTGGTTTATAGTGCGTTTAAAGATAAGCCCCCTTACTAATAAACGTTGAGTAACGGTGGTATAGCTGTACAGTTTTTTGTCCTTATCTGTCATTGGGACATTTCGATTTGACAGATGGGGACAAAACATTATATAGCTATACCAACGTTACTCAACGTTTATTAGTAAGGGGTTTAGGGTTTAATTTCTTTTAAACAAGTAAACAACGATAGATGGCGTCAGCATACCCTCCGAGTATGAAAAAGTATGCGATAAATAATTTCGTGGATCTTAAGTAGGGTCTTGGTGGCATAATTGGTGATGCGCCTGCATCGGCCCGGAGAGCCAGAGGAGATGTAGGTTCGAATCCTGCCTAAGACCGACGATTTTTTTTCGCTTTAATATTTAGTTTGAATTTCGTACAGACATTTCTGTTAAAATTTAAAAATGTTTAGTAGAGAATGGTATTAAGTCCATTAAATTTCATTTGATCTCATTGTGTTCGGAAATTAAAGAACAGAGTAACAACAATCATTGCTAATAAAAAAATAATTAAGGATATAATACACGAAAAGGTAACTTTATGTCTTTTTTGAAAGGAAACTTTACTATAGTGCCCGGCCGATAAGAAGTCAATCCTCACACCTGTCATGGCAGTATAAATTATAACCTCAAACTCAAGAAAAGGTTATAAATTGTACTTTATTTTCAATATCGATAACGGTTAACTAATGAGGTTGATTGTACGTAATAAATTATTACGAAAAAAGGAAATTGAATCAGCCTATATGCAGCGTGACGTCGATTTTGTGTCAACGACACCATAATGTATGGGGTCTGGTTATTGTATTGTAATACAATAACCAGACCCCATACATTATGGTGTCATAATAAAAATAGTCTACTGATCTATCTTTTAAACAGTTTAAGTTAAAATTTATAAGATAAACATTCTTCCAAATTTTACGTATTTGTTAAATTTCGCTCTCCTGTAAACCAAGGCATGTGGCGTATGGCACAAACGTATTCGGACCCAACGATTCGTTAAAGTAAAGAAAACAATGAACTTTTAAACAAATTACATATTAATGAGTTGCTATGCTAATTACGTCAACGTTCTTTAAAATTAAAATTAACGATTGTAATGAGCTTTTTAAATAACGGGTCAATAATCTGCAGAAAAAAAAACATTTCGTTCCTTTTTTATGAGGTAACAAAAAGTAGGCAATACTGGGGTAAAGCCGTACAGCAGAGAGTTTGAACATTAGTTTCTTTAATTTCCGAACACAATGAGATCAAATGAAATTTAATGGACTTAATACCATTCTCTACCAACCATTTTTAAATTTTAACAGAAATGTCTGTACGAAATTCAAACTAAATAATAAAGCGAAAAAAAATCGTCGGTCTTAGGCAGGATTCGAACCTACATCTCCTCAGGCTCTCCGGGCCGATGCAGGCGCATCACCAATTATGCCACCAAGACCCTACTTAAGATCCACGAAATTATTTATCGCATACTTTTTCATACTCGGAGGGTATGCTGACGCCATCTATCGTTGTTTACTTGTTTAAAAGAAATTAAACCCTAAACTCCTTACTAATAAACGTTGAGTAACGTTGGTATAGCTATATAATGTTTTGTCCCCATCTGTCAAATCGAAATGTCCCAATGACAGATAAGGACAAAACACTGTACAGCTATACCACCGTTACTCAACGTTTATTAGTAAGGGGTTTAGGGTTTAATTTCTTTTAAACAAGTAAACAACGATAGATGGCGTCAGCATACCCTCCGAGTATGAAAAAGTATGCGATAAATAATTTCGTGGATCTTAAGTAGGGTCTTGGTGGCATAATTGGTGATGCGCCTGCATCGGCCCGGAGAGCCTGAGGAGATGTAGGTTCGAATCCTGCCTAAGACCGACGATTTTTTTTCGCTTTAATATTTAGTTTGAATTTCGTACAGACATTTCTGTTAAAATTTAAAAATGGTTGGTAGAGAATGGTATTAAGTCCATTAAATTTCATTTGATCTCATTGTGTTCGGAAATTAAAGAAACTAATGTTCAAACTCTCTGCTGTACGGCTTTACCCCAGTATTGCCTACTTTTTGTTACCTCATAAAAAAGGAACGAAATGTTTTTTTTTCTGCAGATTATTGACCCGTTATTTAAAAAGCTCATTACAATCGTTAATTTTAATTTTAAAGAACGTTGACGTAATTAGCATAGCAACTCATTAATATGTAATTTGTTTAAAAGTTCATTGTTTTCTTTACTTTAACGAATCATTGGGTCCGAATACGTTTGTGCCATACGCCACATGCCTTGGTTTACAGGAGAGCGAAATTTAACAAATACGTAAAATTTGGAAGAATGTTTATCTTATAAATTTTAACTTAAACTGTTTAAAAGATAGATCAGTAGACTATTTTTATTATGACACCATAATGTATGGGGTCTGGTTATTGTATTACAATACAATAACCAGACCCCATACATTATGGTGTCGTTGACACAAAATCGACGTCACGCTGCATATAGGCTGATTCAATTTCTTTTTTTCGTAATAATTTATTACGTACAATCAACCTCATTAGTTAACCGTTATCGATATTGAAAATAAAGTACAATTTATAACCTTTTCTTGAGTTTGAGGTTATAATTTATACTGCAATGACAGGTGTCAGGATTGACTTCTTATCGGCCGGGCACTATAGTAAAGTTTCTAACCTTTCAAAAAAGACATAAAGTTACCTTTTCGTGTATTCTTAATTATTTTTTTATTAGCAATGAATGTTGTTAGTATGTTGGCAAAAATAACAGTGTAAAAATAATTATTGATTAGTCACATGTTTGTTTTTCAGTGCTATAATCGCCTCAAGCGGGAAAAGCCTGGGTTGTTCGAGTCAAAAGTATTCGTAGTTGCTGGAGACATTCTAGAAAACGGATTGGGTAAGTGCTGACGACGTGGCTAGCCTAGTCGCATCTGCGACCCATAGACATTTGAATTCTAAACACTTCAGTCTCAAAACTGCAATCCTTAGACTGCAAATTCGTTGCCAACCCGAGGACTAAGATGGAATGCCTCTATGCTAGGTAATGTCACCGGTTATCTTATCCCACGGCATAGAAAAAAACAATGGAAGTGGCATGAGCTTCGCTTAGTATCAGACCTGTTGTCGCCAATACTCAAACTATCATAAAAACAACACGCCACCATGGAAAATGTTTTTGGTGCGGCTATCGTTTTTACACTCCAAAATAGCACAATAAAGCATGCTTCTGTATTTATTCCCTATTTTAGAACTATCGAAATATCGAAATAAGCGATCGCGGCAAATGTATGGTAGGTTATGCGGAACTCCGCATAACTATGCCACACGTTACACGCCCACTTGACACTTCTACTGTGTTTTCTGTTCTGTGTCTTATCCCCACGCCGGAACACAATGCGAATGCTGCTTGGCAGCACAGAACAGAAAAAACAGTAGAAGTGTGAAGTGGGCGTGTCACGTGTGGCATGATTATGCGGAGTTCCGCGCAAGCTAGCTTAGTATTTCCGCGATCGCTTGTGCGTGAAAGTTGTGCGAATAATATTTCTAAAGTAGGAAATAAATCCAGAATCCTTATTGTGCTATTTTGGAATGTAAAAACGATAGCCGCACCAAAAACATTTGCCAGGGTGTTGTTTTTATGACAGTTTGAGTATTGGCGACAACAGGTCTGATACCAAGCTAAGCTCATGCCACTTCCACTGGTTTTTCTATTCCGTGGATTAAACGATAGGATGGTGGTAGTGATCCGGAAAGACCCTGCACAAGGTCCTACCACTTCTAAAACGATTACTTACTCGCTAAAACGAGATAACTAGAGCCCTGAGTTAGGATGTATGCTGCATTTTATCCAAGAAAAAAAAGGGGGGGGGGCAATAACCGATTTCTAAGCGGATGAAGTTGAATATACCTATCTATTTACCAATTTTTCCAGGTCTCTCCGATGAGGATCGTACGCTGCTTGTCAACCGAGTCAACGTTATATTTCATGTGGCAGCTAGCGTGAGGTAACAATTTTATTTTTAAATAGCTTCCATCCTTTTGCCTAAGTCTGCCGTCCCTTTGCCCAGGTCTGCCTTCCTCTTGCCCAGTCATTCCTTCCTTTTCCCTGATCTGACATACATTTGCCCAGGGTTTCTGTTCCTTTGCTCAAGTCTGCCGTCCCTTTGCCGTCTGCCGTACCCTTACCAAGGCATGTCTTCTCTTTGCCCAGGCCTGCCGTTCCTTTCCCCAGATTGCCTTCCCTTTGCCCAGGCGTGCCGTTCCTTTGCCCAAGTCTACCGTCCCTTTTTCAGGTCTCCACGATGGTATATTTCTAAGAATATTTATACACGACTGCCTAAGATGTAGGGTTATGTTACGTTTGCGATGAAATGTAATAGAAATTAAAAATACTAAATACGTGTTTATAAACCGAGGTATAATTCAGATTATATTATTTGGCCATCTGTTTTATTCTTCTTCGTATTTACATATTTTGAGGAATAGAGCGAAGCGAAGCGAAGCTGACTGCCAACCTTCGCTAGTAGTAGTAGTATTCTTTTGTTATACATATTTTTATATCCATTAACTCACTGATTGATACTTTATCTTCCAAAACTAGTTATTGGTTTAACTTTACCCTTTTGTCAACTAAATAAATCGTCATTTGTATTTATACCTACTAGCTGTTCCCCGCGACTCCGTCCGCGAAAAAGTCGTTGATCGCGGGTAAAAAGTACAATATGTCCTTCCTCGAGGTTTAAGCAATCTCCATACCAAATTTCATCAAAATCGGTTCAGCGGTTTGGCCGGAAAAACGTAACAGACAGAGTTACTCTCGCATTCATAATATTAGTACTTATTGAAGTATGGAAGCATTCTACCGATTTTAAAACTGTTCCAGGTTTGATGACCACCTGGCGTTTGCTGTCAAGTTGAATCTCCAAGGAACCAAAGAAGTCATTGACTTAGCCAAAGATGTTGCTGATTTGTCAGTAAGGAATCTTAGAACCTACTGTAGGAAGAGAGTACAATAGAGAGATCTCTCTCCAGGCGGGTGTTATGCCTGGGGACCGAAGTCCATTGGGATGAAGTTGGAAGTCGTATATATGTCAACTGACCGGAGAAACTTCGTTAGCGCGATGTAGAACTTTTAGTTGCGCTTTCTGACGTTGGTGGCGCTAGCGAGTTAGCGAGTTGGTTGATACAAGTGTGCGCTAGATGTCGCTAGGTCGCCACACTACCTAATAAGAATAGTATTCAGCTGCCATCGCTTTCACACTCTGGCGTTACAAATACAGGGCGACTGGGGGGTCGTGTAGCAACAAAGTAAACTAAGACTCACTACCACCATTAGGAATATTACATACATACATACATACATAAACTCACGCCTTCATTCCCAGAGTGGGTTAGGCAGAGCCACAGACTCACCAACAACTCCAAAAACTTGTTGATAATTCTGTGACCACATTTTGCGCAACCAGGCTAAGATGTTATCCAGTGTATTAGTGACAGGTTGCAAACCCATCGCCTAAGAGCACTACACAGCCTTTAGTCCCTTAGTCGTCTCTTACGACATCCACGGGAAGACATGGAGTGGCAACATTCTAAACCCGGCACCACACGGCGAATAGGAATATAACAGAAGAGATTTAAATGCGTTGAAATATTTTTATTTAGTATCATGAACACCCTACATCAATTTCTTACTCGTCTGAACGCATATTCAAATAGGTTTTAACATGAAAAGTTTAGGTTACTTAGGGAAACTTTTTTTTTTAAATATTGCTAAACTTTAATTGTTTCAAAAACCACATTATAGAATGTCAATCATTTAATAAGTTGGCAAAATTCAATTCAATCACGACCCCGCATTCACCCTGTATTATAGTGGCCAATAGAAACCGAATTTCGGCGGTTTTTTTTGTTGATCTTTGTGGCAAGCTAGTAGTTACACGATGCCAATTTCTCGCGCCAAAATCTCGCCGCCAGTCAGTATTAGATAAAGCACCATAATAAACAGTTTCCGCGCCAATTTTTTGTGGCGCGCCAGCGATGGCACGGAATAGAACAGGGGCTCTACTTTGAAATCAGTAATTCGAACTTCGTATCGCCCCGTCACTTTCTTGCGAATTAGTGACGCTTCGAGAGCAAAAGGGATAGCAGTAGACGAAGTTCGAATTACGGATTTCAAAGTAGAGCCTCAGGCTATTTTTTGGCACCAGTGACCTCCACTCGCGTCCTTAGCATACCCAGCGGTAATTTTTGGATCGGTGTTAACACGTCACGCCAATCGCTGGCACGTCTCCAGTGAGCTGATCTACACACTAACACCGTGTAAACACAACCGTCCTGCTGCATGCCGCCATGCCAGTTATTGGCAGCGAGATTTTGGCCCCTCAAAATTGACATCGTGTAAACTTGCCATTATTTCAAACATAGTGTAGATAGAGAGATCTCTCTCTAGGCGAGTGCTACGCCTGGGGACTCGATTCCATTGGGATGAAGTTGGAAGTAGTATATAGGTCAACAGACTGGGAAAACTTCGTTAGCGCGATGCAGCGCAATATCAAATTTAGTTGCGCTGTCTGACGCTGGAGGCGCTTTCGAGTTGGTTATAACAAGTGGTCGCTAGATGTCGCTAGGTTGCTACAATATGTTCAAGTCACTGTATGGTTTTCAGGCCCTAGTCCACGTATCCACGTCATACTCTAACACCAACCGGGACCCCATCGAGGAGGTGATGTACCCCCCCCACGCGGACTGGAGGGACACTCTCAAAGTCTGCCAGACCATTGATCAGCATACCTTGAGCGTGTTGACTCCTAAGTAAGTGCATCATTTGATTTTTTTTATGGCATAGACAAGCAAAAGCAACTCTAGCGCCCTGGCCAGCTTAGCGGTAGTAGAACCTTGCGCAACTTGTGCAGGGTCCGTCCGGATCGCTACCACTATCTTATATTAACCCATCGCCACGCAGCAGTGTTCGCATTGTTGTGTTCCGGTGAGGCTATTCATACTGTGGGACTACCATAGAGGCTTGCCATCTTAGTCCTCAGGCCTTAAAATTTTGGTCTTAAGATTGTAGTCTTGAGAATTCAAATGTTTATGTATCTCAGATCCCACTTACCATCAGGTGACCAGTGTGCTGACCTCCTAAAAAAATAAGCAGTATCCCAAATTCAAGAATCAAGGCAATTTTAACTCTCCAATGTTAGTAATAAGGTTGATATTGGTGCAGAAGTTTTATCTCAGATACTGCCTTTTGGCTTAGGAGGGCAGCGTGCTCGTTTGCCTTTGCCATGTCATGTCATGTCATAAAAAGAACCTGATTGGATGGAATTTCGGGAATTCACCGGGTGTACACTCAACCAATTTGATTCATAGGCCACTGTAGAACTATGTCAAAGTGACGATTATAAAATTATAATTAAATTCTTAAGAAATCTCTTAAAATTTGAATCTTTATGTCACTTTGACAAAGTTTAATAGTGGCCTGTGATTCAAAGTGGTTGACTGTACCTATGTGGCCTATAAAATATGTATTTTGCCTTCTTCAATCTTCTTCTTCTTCTTCTCCATGTCTGATGTGACTTATGCTTATTTGGGTATTAGGTACAGTCAACCAATTTGATACCTAGGCCACTATGGACTTTGTCACAGTGACGTTGTAAACCAAATCATAAGACGTCTGTAACGTTTGGTTGTCAACGTCACTTTAACATAGTCCAAAGTGGCCTAGAGATCAAATTGGTTGACTGTACACTAACTGTGGTTAACTTTTTGAATTTATTTAATTCCAGATATCTGGGAGAATTACCAAACACATACACATTCACAAAGCAGTTAGCGGAACACGTGGTCTATGAGCAGCGAGGGAAGCTGCCGGCAGTCATCATACGACCTTCCATCGGTGAGGATCAGGGCGTCGAATTTTGAATCTCGCTGATGATTAGTCTGTTATTGAAAGTTTAGTCCCGCGGTGATCTCTTTGGTTAGTGAGTACTGGTATTTGATTTAATAGGCGTGAGAATTTCAGTCAAGATCGTAGCAGGTGGAAAGAAGTGGTCTCTGCTTACCCCTCTGGGAAACAGGCGTGATATAATGTATGTATGTATGTAGAATTTCAGTCACTGGTTCACTATCTTGCGTTTTTCGAGACCCTCTTTGCCACGCACCTTGTCTATGTGGCATCTGCTCTCAGCGTCTGTATTTCGGAACCAAAACGACTTGGGAGCCTTCAAAAAGGAGCCTACTCTTTTCTCAAAGGCCGGCAGCGCACCTGCGCCTGCGATTCCTCTGGTGTCGTGGGTGTTTATGGTTCGCGATGATCACTTACCATCAGGTGACTCGCTTGCTCGTCTGCCTCCCTTTTACCCATAAAAAAAATATTTCAGAATCCTTTGTTATATACTTTTGCGACGTTTACACATACTGTTGAAAATTGGATTGATTTTCGTCATCAGCATCAAGGTCTAATTAACGATAGGAATAAAGGCTTTGAGGGCTTGGAGATCAGTCTAAAATATATTATACTAGAAGACGCCCGCGAATTCGTACGCGTAGAATTAGTTTCCCCCATTTCTTCCCGTTGGGGGTTGATTTTCGGAAAATCCTTTCTTAGTGCTCACTTACATCATGAAAGGAACCCCTGTACCAAATTTCAAGTTTCTAGGTACAGTAGTTTCGGCTGTACGTTGATATATAAGTCAGTCAGTTTTGCCTTTTATATATATAGATTAATTAATAATAATAATAATGCAAATGCAAGATGGTGTTACACATTTTTATTTTCTTATTCCAGTGATTTCTAGTGTTAAAGAGCCAATGCCAGGATGGATCGAGAATTTCAATGGACCTGTTGGCATTCTAGTAGCTTGCGGCAAAGGTATGTAATTGAATGCTTTGTTTAGTTATTTTGTGTAATCGATAATTATTTAATTGAAAGTGGCATGTGGTATTTTATAGTTGCGATTAAATTTAAACACAAAAGTTTTCATTAGTTATCAAAATCCTGCTAAAGTACGTTACCCAGCTCGACGTCAGAGGCGTCACAACACAGAGGAGCTTTGCTTTAATCCTCAGTGAGAAAAATACAAACATACGTTGACTGAATTGAACTGTTTTTCTGAAATTTGTTTAACCAAGAAGGTTTATGTAAGGTATTTACATGTACTTTTTGTATTTATTTTGCCACGAACCACTATTTGTTCTTTTAGCATACCATCTGTCTGTCACACTCGGAGCTGGCTGAAAATCAGCGCTGCAGGTGTTTAACACCTCTGCATTATGCTGCCAGTGTCTGATTCACTGTCGCGAAGACACACTCACTACTCTGTTTATTGCTGTTTTCTCTTTTTACTTTTTTTCTGCGTGTCTTGCGTGTATAGTGAATACATATATTTTTCTTTCTTTTTAAATGTTGGTATTTTTCTAGGGATCATGCGCAGTTTGTACACAGACCCGGATCTCATAGCGGACTACATTCCCGTGGATGTATCCATCAAGAATATTATAACAGCTGCTTGGGCAAGGGGCACGAAACCGTAAGTATAATGAACTATTTTATCCGTTAACAATGACTGCCCAAGATATCGTTCAAGATTATCCACTTGACAGTTCAGCTCGCGAGACCATCAATTATCCCTTCAACCGTCCGGGTTTTTTTAGCGACGCACGCCCCGCGCTAATTTCTTTAGGCTACGTTTGTGCAGCAGTAGAATTTGTAAATAATGCCGGCATATTTTACTAGATGGCACTATAATCAACTGTTCCTTTTTCCACACCTTGGGATTGTAAGGTAGGTATCCGCGGACGGTTTAAAGCATTTTGGTTTTGGATAATGTGCTATCGTGGGATGTCAAGTGGTTATGTGTTAATCCAAGACAACAACTATCGGCATCGGCATGCAATTTTTAGGGAGCCAACGTCAAAACTAAAACTAAAATATTCAAAAAAAGCTAAAAGGGCTATTCCTTGTTGAATGGCTCAACTAATTCGTCAAGCGAGGAAACTTATAGGTTATTAGGACATATAAAATACTGACCCCATAAATATACAATAATACCCCATTATTATAGGCATAAGTTTGCTCTGTACAGTCAACCAATTTGATTTCTAGGCCACTTTGGACTATGTTAAAGTGACGTTGACAACCAAACGTTACACTTCTTATGATTTGGTATACAACGTCACATTGACAAAGTCAATAGTGGCCTTGGAATCAAATTGGTTGACTGTACATTCCTATTCTGTAAATATTAAAATTGATTTTCTGAGTTTTATTCAAAGTGTTTACATACAAACATATACCTTCCAGCCTCGAGCCGTCCGACGACATAGAGATCTACAACTCGTGCGCAGGCAAGCTGAACAACATCACGATGGGCGACCTGGTGGAGACAGGCCGCAAGCTGGCGCCGGAGTTCCCGCTCAACAGCTGCCTCTGGAGCGTGGGGGGCTCCCTCACCACCTCCAAGAGTATGCACTACTTTAAGGTAAAAAGTTTTTAAATATGTAGGTACATTGCAGTTAAATATTTGGTACTTACACTAACTCAAAAGGTACACGGGCATATTTTGAATAGAGAAAATTCATGACTTTTTTACAGCTTTAATAAAAGCTGACTCATGTAAAAAACAGATGCGAAAAATTTTTTTTTGAGTAGCTATATAAGTAACCAAGATATAAGCCAACAAAGATTTGATCCTATCTCTTTCTACCAAAACAGAATTTAAAATGGAGTTTATATGGCCGACCTGTTGCATGACCTCACAGTACAGTCACCCAAGAAAAATGTTGAACATACTTAGAACCTTGTCATTGTGAATGTCATTGTCATTGTCATGTGTGTCATTTGATGTTCTGTTTGAAGTTTACTATGACAACGCACTAAAGTGCTTAACATTTTCGTTGGGGTACTGTACATGTCGGATCTCTGTGTCTAGTCGTTGTCTAATTAGCAGTTTAAAATACTTGTAAGTATCATCTTGTTCAAGCTAAGCTCTAGGTTTGTACTCATAGAACAATCCTAGTGCTTAGTTTGGGACTAGGGCAATTGGTGTGACATAGTCTCCTGATTTATCTCGGCCGATTATTTCACTTTTGGTTATCTTTTTTACAGTATTTTCATTTAATACATTTAATATAAGTAATACAATTAAAAGTTAACACTAAACTTATTTAAATTAAAATAAAACTAAGCTACTCAAATATTAAAGATGTAAATAATAGTCACCACTATAGAAAGAGCAGCTGCAGCACCCCCTTTAGCAGGTCCGCTCGCGGCATGGTCCCTATGACACTGGCTGCGTTACCTCTCTGGATAGCTAGCCCAATCCTTTGGGAGAGGTAAGCACCAGCTCTAGGATCTCCGGAGGTGTCTATGAGCCGGGATGACAGGGCCTTAATATTTATAATAATTTTCATATTTTGTTGAGAAATGCGATTTACAAAATCCATGTAATTCCTATTGCCAAGCGACAAACAAGTATAATGTGGTTTGTTTTTTCCAGGTTCTGTTCCTTCATCTTTTACCGGCAGTTCTGATTGACACGTTGCTGTGGGCTCTGGGTAAAAAGCCAATGTAAGTTCAAATACAGCATCATTAATAGAAACAAGGTCCAAAAGTTTACAAAAGACTCTAACTGCCGCACTCAGAGACGTCAATTAAATGTAATGCTTGATTAAAGTTTCTGCTGACACTTTCTTTGCTAGAGCAATAGAATAAGACGACACGTCACTAAACAAGCGTTAAATTTAATTGACGTCTCTGAGTGCGGCAGTAAGTAGTTCAGACAGGCTTATTGCATACTATTATTTCAAAACAATTGTTTTCATTTTGTATGCAGAAAAGCCTTCGATTTTCAAAATGAAAACGATCGTGATTGCGAGTGCGTTAGACAATAAGCCCTCAGGTGTTGCCTGCTCGCTGGATAGCTCTTGACCAGTAGTGTGACAGAAGAAACAAAAGTTAAGTTCAAATAAAAAAAAAAACAAAATTCAAATTCAAAATATTTATTCAGTAAATTGGCCACATGAGGGCTCTTTTACACGTCGGTAATATGGAGTGAATCTACTAGCGCTTCGGACAAGACCATCATTGCGGAGAAGAAGCGCCGCAAGAAAATCCAGCAGAAGGTCATTTTTTCCAATCATAAAATACAATAATACTTAAAAGTAACATTACAAGGTAATAAAGTAATAAATAATTATTTAAAAAAAAACTAACACAAATAAATCATTACAAATGTAAGCTCAATAACATTAAAGATAAGTTTTATTTATTTCAGGCTAGTAAAAGTCCAAAGGAGAATCTACATAGCCAACTTAGCCCTTCTTTACTACATCACCAAGCAATGGACGTTCTCAAACCACAACTTCGTCCTGCTCCGCTCGAAGATAAAGAAAGAAGACAAAGAACAGTTCTACTACGAAGTCGAGAACGTTGACAAATATGACTACTTCACGCAGTGCATTGCAGGAGGGAGAAAGTACCTTTTGAAAGAGAAGGATGAGGATTTGCCAAAGGCCAAGGCGCATTACCGAAGGTAACAAACTATTAGGTCCTTACCTATGAAATTGGCGTTTTATATGGAGAATTTTATGAAAACGGTGGTTTTTTATACATTTAATTTTGCGGATTATTTAGTAACGTCAAATGCAAACCAAACAAAATTCTGTCAAGAATATTGGACACTTCTAAGCTCTATTATACATATCTTAATTACTTAAAAATAGTTAGTTTCATAAAACTCTGCGTAATTGAAACACTTGTACACACAGCACATGAAAAGAGTTGAGTTCACACTTTAATTTTAAACACTAAGTAAGAAATGGAACCTTAATATTTGTATTTAAAACCTTTGTATTTACTGTATCAATGAAATTTAAAAATAAATTGGAAGTTTAAATTGAAATGAATAAATTCCGTACGAAATAAAACACGTAAAAATAACGCCAATTTCATAGGTAAGGACCCAATATTATAGGATTTTTAAGGCAACCGGTGAAATGGCTAAAGTGCGGAAGCCGAATTTCGTACATTTACCTTTATTAAAACCATATCGGCTGTGACCGAGGTATGGTTTATACGGCCCTGATGCTCTTACAGTGAAGGAAAGACATCGTGAGGAAACATTCGAACAGCTCACTGTGTAAGAGGGTAATTGCACAAAAGAAAGAAAGAGCCCATCTGTCAGATAAGATAAGATACACTTTAAGGAGATCACACCGGGTTACTCACGTAAAATTTGTCGAAAAACGCTCGACATGTTTCGGGCTCGTCCGGAGTCCCTATTCATGAGCAGCGTTCGTCGTGCTGCGGCCGCGTCAGCTCATGAATAGGGACTGCGGACGAGCCCGAAACATGTCGAGCGTTTTTCGACAAATTTTACGTGAGTAACCCGGTGTGATCTCCTTAATATGTCTGAGTCTCACGGAAGTTTTATGTTTAAAGATACACTTTGTTTTTTTTCAGGATGATAGTCCTGGACAAGATAGTGAAATGCACCTTCTTCGGCTACTTGTTCTGGTGGCTAGCCAACACCAACTTCGTGCAACACGTAGCTTTATCGTTACAAGAAATAATTTAATTGCATACTGACTAATTTATAACAACTCAATAAGCACATTAACGGAGTATTGAGACTATCTGAGCTAGTCTTAGAGATGATATCTGATAACTTTTGAAATAGTAGTAAAGGAAGGTATTTTAAGGAAGGTGTCCACACACAGTTATAGACCCTTTTTAATGCAATAAACCTATTTTAGATAAATAACGCTCTGTTTCTGTTAAATTCAAAGTTCACTGTGAAAGATAAATCCAAAGCATATTTACGTAACACCTGGCCGTAATGTGAGTTTTATCGCACGCTGCGCGCACGGTAAAACTCGCATTGTGGCCAAGTGAAGACGTAAAATTGTGTACTCATCACGGGCAGTAAAAGAGAAAGCCCTCTATCGCATATTTACAACCCTCGCCTACGGCTCGGGTCTCAAATACCTGCGATTTCGGGCTTTCTTTCTTTTACAGCCCTTGTTAAGTAATATACTATTAAGGCATACGTCCCATTTAGAAAAAACTCCCTGTTTGCAGTATGGTGGGCCTTACAAGGATAAAACATATTATTATGTTGCAGCATCCATCAGGATTGAAACCACAGAACAGAAAAAACATGTTTTTTTCTATTCCGTGATTGGAACCAACGTTTTTCTATTATCCGGTTGTGCAGTAGTAAAGTGTCTTTTAATATTTTTAACAGTTGATTTTTCATAATAAAAAAGGCCTTGTTTAAGGTCGTACGTATTATTTTGTTTTATTATACCACTAAGTTTTGCTCGCAGCCTTGCACGCGCAAAAGTGGTTTGTCACTTGTCAGTGGTTAGTACCTTTTCCTAACTGGTAGAAGCTCGGTAAATTATCCGATGTCCGTGGCGGCCTATTAAATTTATCTAACCATCATTCATAAACACACAGTAATCCTGTTTTAGTGAAGGTACTTTTGTCCCTTTCTGTCAAATTCAAATGTAATAATAACAGATAAGGACACAGCATATTTGAAGCCAGCTTTAGCTATTGCGCGTTTATGAATAAGAGAGTTACTCTTGGTGCTAACGCGTTAAAATTCTAAATCTTTAAAAAGAAAATAAATTAAACACTGTTTTCTTTTATAATTGTTTATTTTTCAAATAATGAAAAATATTCCACCGATTACCATTGCAGTTTTATAAAATTCACAATACGCGCGCTTGCGCAAAACCTATGATAGGTACTACTTAAAAATATCAACATTTTATAAAACAATGTGAATAATGCTTAGAAAACACATTTATGCTTGAAATATATCAATGTACAATCACCCTTATGTTATATTTACAACGTTAAATCTAAGCGAAAATGCTTTCTTAATATATTTTTAAAGTCCAGTTTATTTTGTATTCATGATTTATTGTTTATTAAATTTATAAGAAAAATAATCGTGTAAGTATACCAAAGGCAATTGATTATTTCATGTTTTTTTTTATCTCCTGTTTTGATTTACAAATTAAAAAAAATCTGACAATCTTCAATAAAAAAATGATATTTACTTGATTCTTAACCATGAAAAAATATCTTATCGCATAAAGTCGAAAAAACTTAATACTTGCAAAATAACTTAATCTAATATAGTCTTCTGTTTTTTATTCTAAACATATTACACACTAGGTATCTGAACATTATATTTACACGTATATCCATTTTGACAAATAATTCGTGAAGTAGGTAGTAAATTAAGTGAAAAAATATTCTTTTGTTTTCCTAAATTTGCCTGTAGGTACGCATCTCAATAAAAAAACAGAACAATAATAATAATTATCATTATGTTTAAAACTGGCCTCTTACGAAAAAACACGACATAACGTCACAAAAACAAAACAATGTTTCTTTCTGGAATGTCACTGGATAAAATACAATTTAAGTAGAAATAATATTTTCTAAAACTAAACTAAGTATACAATAATAATTATGAGCAATTGAGCATGTTACACTCGGAATGTTTGAAATTTTATAAATATTTACCTATTATCACTATTTTTTTGTAAAATATAAAAATCGTGGCAATTTTTTTCTAAAATATAATCGGCTCATAAATAAAAAAAGTAATACATTAAATACTTTTTTACAAACTCAATTTGCCGGCAAGTTCTTACGGGAGATCTTAAAGAATTACAAAAATTACAAAAAAAATACAACTTTACAAAAAATTACTTTTGAGCAAAATTTATTAAAACTAACAAATAATCTCAGTCAGATCAACTCACAAATTAAAATCTTTTTTAAATCTTTTTACATCGCACCATTAATAAAAAATTATGGCAAGACTATTTTTACTTCACGTGTAAATTACTTTGATCTCATTAAAAAGGATGGAATAACATATTTTTAATCCATGTTTTTTATGGTTTTTTACTTAATAAACTTGCTTTTGTGTATGCAAAAAAAAATGTGACAAAGTTAATAAGAAAACTTACATACATTTTACTTGCATATTTCTCTTCAGAGTAAAAACCAGTATTATTGAGTAACCTAATAAAAATATAAAAAAAACTTGAATATTTTAGAGCAGTTGCAAACATTTCTTTTAGGAACCTTGTAGCCAAAGTGTGGCGTTTATTTGTCTTTTTTTAACTAGCTGATTACAAAACATAAAGGGCATTGGGTAAGTTTGTATGAAGAAAATTGACATTTTTTTTTTCAGCGGCCAAGGATGATTTTAGATGATTTTTTACATAGTTATTTAGAGGACCTCTTAATACACATAGATATATATATAATTTATGGTGTTGAATAATATCGGAGCGGAGATATTAAAGATTTAAGTATTCAGTTTTTGATACTAAAAGTACGTCCAGGTATGAATATTTAAATACATCGGCTCCTATGCACTTAAGAGTATTACATTACATAACAAAATATGTTTATTTTGAATAATAATATCATAATTTACCACTTTTACGAATGGCCGCTCACCTTGAAAATGTATGACTTTTACAAATGACAACACTTTTACCCAAACCCCTTTGTAACTTCATAAATTATACCTTTTACTATCTAGTTATTATGCGGCTGTAAAAAAGGGATAGAGCTAATACAACTTTGAGCTTTGATTTTCCATCAGAACCTATGATAGTAGCTAGTTAGAAAAAGACAAACAATTGCGAATGCCATAAAGATGCGTTTTTTGGAATGATTAAATAAATCTATTTAGCACTGACCTTAACAGAATCTAAAAAATGAATGATATATTATGATTGAGAAAATAATTTCAATAATAGAGAGACTCCTGTTGAAGAAAAAAGGAACTTCATTCCGTCTAAGGAAAATAAACAGAAAAAAACAGTATTCTTACATAAAAAGAAACCGACAAAGAATTAGTTTATCTCTAGTCCGAAAGAATTATAAATGAAGGTCAATACTAAACTAGGCTCGGAACACTGTTTTGATGTTAATACTAGGGATGCATCGATACGCCTTTTCGCCGATACGATACCGATACCGATACTCTTATAAAAATATCGGCGATACCGATACCGATACCGATACGCTTTTTGTGAATTCAAAAATGAAGGTATAATAAATAAATCACAAGACAGATTTCTCTTTATTAATATAAGAAGTAGATACATAGGTTAATATAAGATAATTAAAAATTTTAGTAATTAAAATTAACATTGATAAGATTTTTGTTTAAAAAACAAAGTAATCTTAAATTTTTCGGAGAAAGGCGATTTCGCAAGTCTGTTTGAATAAGACCTGCGCTGGAAAATAGTCTCTCAGATGCGACAGAACTCATTTGGAAACTAAAAAGTATCGTTGAATCGGTCATAAAAATATCGTCGATACCGATATATCGGCTAACCCGAAGTATCGCCGATATATCGGTATCGGTATCGGTATCGGATGCATCGCTAGTTAATACATTACTTAATTTAGGTAATGGCAATTCAACAGGCTGTCTTCAATCAACTTTCTTCTTATTCAAACACCCGTTATCAGTATGACAAAGGGTTCTAGAACTCTCGTCCATTTTTTTCTTCTTTTCATTTTTCTTCCTTGCTCAACCCATGCTGGGTTTCATTTTGGAGTCCTCCTAACGCGACATCACTTCTATGTAGACGACATGACGTAACGAATTTTCAATGCGGAGTTATTCGATATATCAATCTGATATATTCACTATGACCTTTTCAGTTCGTTCATCCATCGATTTCAAAGTAGATCCTCTCCTTGAACCATGATAGGTTACTGGCTCATCAAAACCACTGCCATCATCTAAAACTTCTAAGTACCTACAATCGTCTTCACTGTCTGATTGCCTAACCGCTTCATAAGGACCTACTCTTCCATCATCACCTGAATCACTTTTAAACCCATCATTGGTCAACGCATCATCTTTGTTTATCAAAGAGTCCCGTCTGTCGCTGAAAATCTTTTGCACATGAATGATGTCGGTGACTCTGTCTTTAACACTACCTACTGAATCATAAACTTTATCACTAAGTCTATGACTTAGTTCCTTTAATCTTTCGCTGTGAGTTTTGAAGAATGATGGTCTTCTTTCTTCATCGAATTGGTGATCAGAATTATCTGACTCAGTATCATTAAGAGCTATTTCACACGGGGCATAGATATCTCTATGGCTCTTTCTGCAATCCTTCATTTGGTTAGTTCCGATGATAAAGTTTCTTTGTTTCTTTTTACCGTCAAATGTTTTGAACATGAGCTTGAAAGCGAGACGGTAGATGGAGAGGAGAATGAGAATAGCGCCGGTGGGAAAGAGTAAGTAGATAGCACCTTGTTCGACGAATGGTAGGATGTTTAGGTACAAATTGAAGCGGTCTTCCAGAGATTTTGGAAGAGAGTACATCCTCTGAAAAAGAAATAAGTTTCACATTAATAAAAAAGATCAACTGTGAATTAAAAATGTGTCAACTAGTGACTTTTATTTATCCTTAGCATAAGGAATGAATAAAGTAAACCATAAAAAGGAAAAATTTGGATGTTCTTGGAATTTCTGATATAATTTGACGACGCGCTGGCCTAGTTGGTAGTGACCCTGCCTACGAAGCTAGCGGTCCTGGGTTCAAATCCCGGTAAGGGCAGATATTTGTGTGATGAGCGCGAATATTTGTTTCTGAGTCATGGATGTTTTCTATGTATTTAAGTATATATTTATCTATATAAGTATGTTTATCGTTGTCTAGTACCCATAGTACAAGCCTAGAGCTTAGTTTGGGACTAGGTCAATTGGTGTGACATTGTCCCCTGATATTTATTTATTTATTTATTTAATAATAAAATCTTTAAAACTGGTTAACACAAAGAAATTTAAGACAGTAAATAATAATTAAGATATTAATAATCATACTGATGATACAATTAATCTTGATACTTACAATATCGAACCACAGCATCGGCAGATACATGTTGGCGAATTTTCCAGCGTTGTTGATCAAGCTGATGTCTCCGAGAGCCATGTTGATTTGGATCTTCGCACTGACGTCGAGCGGGAGACCGGAGTCAGGTTGAATCCAGAACCTTTAAAACAAATGAATAATGTTGAAAAACCGCGTTTGAATTAGAATTTGACAGTGAAAATGCAAGTAAAGAGTACAGTCAAGTGTAAAAATATGGGAGAAAGCAACATCTCAAAAATATATCTTAATAATAATAATTATATTCCAGTGTAACATATTTATGAGATGATTCTTTCGTTACATATTTTTGCACTGTACGAGATGAAGTTAAGTTTAACGTTATAGTTGACGAAATATAAATTACACCGATTGGTCTTAGAAGCGTTATATCGAATTGGTTCAGATTATATTTCGTCAACTATACCAACGACAAAAGAAAATTGAATGTAATATTTGCAATTGAAAATTGATAAAAATCGTGAAATAGTCAAATAGCTGTTATTATGTGGAATATATGACAGAATCACTTTTTCTTTTGTTGGTAATCGCCTGAAGGGCCAAAGACAAAAGTCCGTGCTTTTGTTTGCTGTTATTAATTAATTAGGTACTTTTAGAAAAAGAATCACTTACCTAGTCTCGTGTTGTTCTTTTTCTGGATGCAAACCCTCGACTTTGCTGAAGAGAACATCATCTCCCTTGTAGAAATGAGGATAGGAGAGCGCAATGGGAAACCCGTAATAGCAGTCAGTGACGTCGATCAAACCTTCGGGTAGACATTTACCTAGAAAAAAGTAAAAATGTAAACGCTTGCCAAAAAGAAGTTAAGAGTGTGTCAAGAGAAGGTTTGGAATAGGGCAGAAAGAAAATTATTCCACCTTCCAAATTACAGGGGCCTGTTTTATAAAGCCACAAAATACAATTTACAGGTTACAAGTTTCCATTTGACACAACCTCGAC
Source organism: Acleris cristana (assembly GCA_948252455.1). NCBI lineage: Eukaryota > Metazoa > Arthropoda > Insecta > Lepidoptera > Tortricidae > Acleris > Acleris cristana. Next base: position 2,520,528 of record OX411801.1, read on the forward strand.
CAATGACGACCAGGGGCCTGTTTTATATAGCTACAAATTACAATTTACAGGTTACAAGTTTCCATTTGACACAACCTCGACCAATGACGACCAGCCATTTGAGCAGTGTTGCCAGTTTCGACCTATAAAATTGTACTTTGTACCTTTAAAAAACGTGCCCCAGGTCTTTCTAGGTGAATAATGTGTAGCTTACGAGATTGTAGTGCGTTAAAAAAAGCCTACAAGAAAGGGTATGTATTGAAGACGTTGCCAGGTAATTTGTGATTAAGCACCTTCATTTAAGCCACCAAAATGTGGATCAAAATAAAATAACATAGCCCCTTTATCCACGTATATCTACTGTTATTTCAAATTCTTAAGATGTACTTTGCTATTAATAAATATTAGGAGCACATTAATTTAAAATTAGAGAAGGGAAGCGGTCAGCTGGCAGACTACTTGCCGCAGGTTAGGATTTTGGGAAGGAGCTAGATGAGGCAAGCACAGGACCAGGCAGCTTGGCACAAGAGAGAGGAGGCCTATGCCTTGCAGTGATTTTAATGTACTTTAATTTAGGCTGATAGGATCGGAATTCAAAATATTTCAGAGGATTGCAAAGCTAAAAAAACACATACGAAATTCGATAAAGTTTCTTTCCCACAAACAAAAATGATTTCATCATTAATGAAACAACTTACCATTTCTGCAGAAGCACTTGTTTTCTGGAATGTGTTTCCCGTTGTCGAACAGATGTTCCGGAAACGTGTACATGTAGGCTTTAAGTCCGCTCTTTATCCCTTCTTTCACTGGGATCTATGGAAGATAAAGTTATTGTTATTTTGACACTTTGATTTGCAGAAAAAAAAACATAAATATCAGGGCACACTCTCACTCAAATCGACCTAAGACTAAGCTCTTGGCTTGTAAGTACTGATATTAGACCACGATCTACATACTTATATAGCGAAATACGTACTTAATTACATAGAAAATATTCACGACTCAGAAACAAAACAACTCGCGCTCATCACGCAAATATTTAGCCATACCGGGAATCGAACTCAGTCCGCTAGGTTTGAAGGCAGGGTCACTACCAACTATCCTAAACGCGTCGTCAATTGTTTATTAATTGTTCTAAGAACAATTGGTATTGCTTCTGATATATTGGGACTAGTAAAAGACGTTCCCACACAACCATTATAAGGGCGCGGCACCAGTTACTGAAGTAGTCTTTAAGGCTTATGTTGAAGAGTGGATCATCATCATCATCATCATTTTTGCCGGAAGACATTCACTGCTGGATAGTGATTCTTTCAAAAGCAAAAGTGAGCGAACGCAGGAGTGAATGTCCAAGCGGCGAGTTTAAGTATTCCCGTCAAAGCGAACAAAACACATTTTCAGCGCGTGTATTCAATTTGGCAGCATGGCTTCTCGAATATATAAGGCTGCCTAATTGAGAATGCACGCACTAATATGTGTTTTGCTCGCCGTTTGGACATTCACTCCTGCATTCGCTCCTTTGCTTTTGATAGAATCACTACCCTGGACATTGGTTCTCCTTCAGGTTTGCCGCAAGGATCGGTCCTATGCCCCTAGCAGTAGATGTTTTTTTTAATATGGAATTCAAATGAGCGCTCAGGTCACCAGGTGGTTTGGTGGGATCTGGGATTTATAGACATTTCCAATCACAAGACTGCAATCATAGGACTGTAAAAGCGTTGCCAACCCGTTGACATACCTTTATGCTATTCTATTTATCCGTTGTTCTATCCCCAGCCCATATAAGGCTAAGGATATAAGGCTTGCAAGCCGTCCACGTAGACGTCGTTTCGATATTCTCTCGGGACCTGTCCGATTTCCGGGATAAAAAGCAGCCTAATCTATCTCTGTGTCAGATTTCATCCAGATCCGTTTAGCCGTTTTGTAACAAACATCCAAACTTTCGCATTTATAATATTAATAAGAAGTAATAAAACAATGAAAACACTGCTGCTGGCTTGGAAAGAGGGTATTTCAGCTGATATACCCTGCTAACACAAATGGCGTTATGTCTGACAAAACTCTTGTAGCAAGTGCTACCTTATTACTACCGGGAGAGGGTTGTATTTGCTCCGGCTTTTGAGTTTGGGATATCGCTTTTTGCCTTTGAGGGCAGACAGATATGATGAAGAAGGAAGACTTACCAATGGTGCAGCACGGCAAAGACTCTTGCGGTAGAACAAGAGCGACTCGTTTCTCGTGACTCCTCCACGGAACTTGGTTCCGTCCGAGGCTCCCCTCACGTTGGAGCAGTGGGTCTCGGGCCACTGGGGCAGGTCAGGGGAGCCTCGGTATGTGTCGATGAGCCCAGAGTCTCTCATGTCATCTTCGCCGGTGTAGATGGTTTCAAAGTCGCCTTCAAAGTCGTACATCTGGGAAAAGAGGTTTTGGTTAAGGAGGTATATCTGCAGTGTGTCTTCCATACGAACATAAGTTGTAAAACGATAGTTTTAAGTAATGTGTCACTGACAGCGCTATCTAGGATGGCTTGAAGTAATAAATAAATTAAATAAATATCAGGGGACAATGTCACACCAATTGACCTAGTCCCAAACTAAGCTCTAGGCTTGTACTATGGGAACTAGACAACCACAAACTAATTTTTAACATATGTATTATACTTACATAGACAAATATATACTTAAATACATAGAAAACATCCATGACTCAGAAATAAATATTCGTGCTCATCACACAAATATCTGCCCTTACCGGGATTTGAACCCGGGACCGCGAGTTTCGTAGGCAGCGTCACTACCAACTAGGCCAGCGCGTCGTCGAAATATTTTATACTAGCTTTCCGCCCGCGACTTCGTCTGCGGATAATCAGAACTTCTGTTAAAAGTACAGTTATAGTTCACATCACCTTAAAAAGCTTTTAAAAAAAAGTCTAGAGCGTGAATTTTAAGTAAGCGGTCCACATAAACAACTTAAATTTTATGGCTCTAACCTTTAAAACAACAAAATTGACATACAATGTAAAATAAATTCACTGCCTTTCTTTCACCATTAAGTTTTTTTATACGATTCTAGATAAATTTGCCATATATTCTATACAAACAATTAACCCACTTAGCAGAAGATTTTCGAAAAACACCGAAGCTGAAAATTTTCTGTAGGTATATAATCGTAGTCTAATACCCATTTTCATATTTTGCAGGTATGTAACTTTGAATATTACATAATTTCGATACAAACCTTACAGTCAGTAGTCTTAGATCCCAAGTTTTTCCCTTTAGTTATTGTTTATTGATAATGGATTTGCTCTTAACTAACTATAAACACTGAAGATTCAATCAATCAATCAATCAATCAACAAATCAAAAAAACAAACACCCATTCAAACTTTCACCCTCTTTTCACACTGTTAAGGGATTGTTTTAAAAAATGGTTATAATTTAATTTATATTGGTGTTGATACCGAGTTTCATGTATCTAACTTCAGTCATAATTTTAATTTGTAGGTAGGTAGGTTCTTTTATAGCTAGGTAAACATTAGGTTATCTTAATACCCCAAATTTCTCACTTCAAAAATGACCAACTTTCTACCAAACTACTACCCCCCATTTAACCACCTTTGGGATAGTTTTTTCTAAATCGCCGAAAATAACTTTTTTTTGTTTATAAAAACAGACACAAAACACACAAATACACATTTCCACATTTTTTTCTTCAAAAATTATCATAATCCCTTACAAAGTTCTACCGCCAATTTACCCGTAAGTTTTTCGAAAATCGCCAAAAGCAATATTTTTAATTTATAACTACTGTAGCCGTTACAACATTTTCCACGTTTCTCACTTCAAAAATCTACCATACAATTTTCTACCCCCGTTTTACCTCCTCAGAGGTAATTTTTCCTGAATCGAGCATTTCTACCAAGTTTCAAGTTAATCAGAACATAAAAGTATTCGTTCCTATAGAAACTTTGCAACCCCCTTTCATCCCCCAAGGGTTTGAATTTTAGTTATCACGTGACTCATTGTTTTCATTGCAGAAGAAGCATTTCTATCAAGTTTAAAGTAAATTTAAGCATACCAAATTATTTTTTCCTAAACAAACTTTGCAACCCCCTTTTATCCATAGGGGTTGAATTTTAGTAATCGTTGAAATACTTGTCTCATTATTTGCATTGAAGAGCATTTCTACCAAGTTTCAAGTTAATCAGAACATACAAGTATTCGTTCCTATATAAACTTTGCAACCCCCTTTCATCCCCCAAGGGGTTAAATTTTAGTAATCGCTGAAATACGTATCTCATTATTTGCATTGAAGAGCGTTTCTACCAAGTTTCAAGTAAATTTGTCTATAAAAGTATTTTTTTCCATTCAAACTGCAACCCTCTTTCATTCCTCAGGGGTGTGACTTTTAGTAATCGCTGAAATACGCGTCTCATTATTTGCATTAAAGAGTATTTTTACCAAGTTTCAAGTAAATTTGAGCATACCAAATATGTTTTCCTAAACAAACTTGGGTTGCAAAGTTTGTTTAGGAAAAAATATTTGGTATGCTTAAATTTACTTTAAACTTGATAGAAATGCTTGCTCTGCAATGAAAACAATGAGTCACGTGATAACTAAAATTCAAACCCTTGGGGGATGAAAGGGGGTTGCAAAGTTTCTATAGGAACGAATACTTTTATGTTCTGATTAACTTGAAATGTGGTAGAAATGCTCTATTCAGGAAAAAATACCTCTGAGGAGGTAAAACGGGGGTAGAAACCCTCTAGGGGTTGAAATACGTGTTTCATTATTTGCATTGGAGAGTATTTCTACTAAGTTTCAAGTAAATTTGATCTTGAAAATATTTTATCTGTAAACACTTTGCAACCTCCTTTCATCCCTCTAGGGGTTGAATTTTAGTAATCGCCGAAATACGTGTCTCATTATTTGCATTTAGGAGTATTCCTACCAAGTTTCAAGTAAATTTGATCATAAAAATATTTTATTTATACACACTTTGCAACCCCCTTTCATCCTTCTAGGGGTTGAATTTTAGTAATCGCTGAAATACGTGTGTCATTATTTACATTGAAGAGCATTTCTACCGAGTTTCAAGTAAATTTGACCATAAAAGTACATTTTCCCATACAAACTTTGCAACCCCCTTTCATCCTTCTAGGGGTTGAATTTTAGTAATCGCTGAAATACGTGTCTCATTATTTGCATTGAAGAGCATTTCTACCAAGTTTCAAGTAAATTGGACCATAAAAATGTTTTTTCCCATACAAACTTTGCAACCCCCTTTCATACCTTTAGGGGTTGAATTTCGAAAAATCCCTTCTTAAACGACGCCTCCATTACAAAACCAACTACCCGTCAAAATTCCAACTTTTTATCTTTATCGGTTTGGGCTGGGCGTTGATATGTCACCCGGGACATTGCCTTTTATATATATAGACTAGCTTTCCGCCCGCGACTTCGTCTGCGGAGAGTCAGAACTTCTGTTGAAAGTACAGTTATAGGTTACATCACCTACTAAGGCTTTAAAAAAAAAGTCTAGAGCGTGAATTTTAAGTAAGCAGTCCACATAAACAACTTTAATTTTATGGCGCTTACCTTTAAAACAACAAAATTGACATACAAAATAAATTCACTGCCTCTCTTTCACCATTACGTTTATTTTATACGATTCTAGATAAATTTGCCACATTTCTATACAAACAATTAACCCACTTAGCAGAAGATTTTCGAAAAACACAGGAGCTGAATATTTTCTGTATCTTGAAGGTAGGTATGTACTTTGATTATTACATAATTTCGATATAAACTTTGCAGTCTTGCTTTGCGTGCTCTTAACTAACTATTACCACCTTTTATCCACGTTTCTCACTTCAAAAATAAACCATACAATTTTCTACCCCCCCTTTTACCTCCTAAGAGGAAGTTTTTCCTGAATCGAGCATTTCTACCAAGTTTCAAGTAAGTCATCCCCCAAGGGTTTGAATTTTAGTTATCACGTGACTCATTGTTTTCATTGCAGAGCAAGCATATTTCTTCCATGTTTAAAGTAAATTTAAGCATAGGTACCAAATATTTTTTCCTAAACAAACTTTGCAACCCCCTTTCATCCCTCTAGGAGTTAAATTTTACGTGTCTCATTATTTGCATTGAAGAGCGTTTCTACCAAGTTTCAAGTAAATTTGTCCATAAAAGTATTTTTTTCCATTCAAACTGCAACCCCCTTTCATCCCTCTAGGGATTGAATTTTAGTAATCGCTCAAATATATGTCTCATTATTTTCATTGAAGAGCATTTATACCAATTTTCAAGTAAATTTGATCACAAAATATTTTTTTTCATTCAAATTTTGCAATCCCCTTTCATTCCTCTAGGGGTAGAAATACGTGTTTCATTATTTGCATTGCAGTACTAAGTTTCAAGTAAATTTGCTCATAAAAATATTTTGTCTATACTCTTTGCAACCCCCTCTCATCCCTTTAGGGATTGAATTTTAGTAATCGCTCAAATATATGTCTCATTATTTGCATTGAAGAGCATTTATACCAAGTTTCAAGTAAATTTGACCACAAAAGTATTTTTTCCATTCAAATTTTGCAATCCCCTTTCATCCCTCTAGGGGTTGAATATTAGTTATCACTGATATACGTGAATCATTATTTTCATTTCAGAGCATTTCTACCAAGTTAATTTGATCATAAAAATATTTTATATATACACATTATGCAACCCCCTTTCATCCATCTAGGGGTTGAATTTTAGTGGTCGCTGGAATACGTAACTCATTATTTGCATTGAAGAGCGTTTCTACCAAGTTTCAAGTTAATTGATCATAAAAATATTTTATCTATAGTACACATTATGCAACCCCCTTTCATCCATCTAGGGGTTGAATTTTAGTGGTCGCTGGAATACGTGACTCATTATTTGCATTGAAGAGTGTTTTTACCAAGTTTCAAGTAAATTTGACCATAAAAGTATTTTTTCCATTCAAACTTTGCAACCCCCTTTCATCCCTCTGGGGGTTGAATTTTAGTAATCGATGAAATACGTGTTTCATTATTTACATTGAAGAGTACTTCTACTAAGTTTCAAGTAAATTTAATCATAAAAATATTTGATCTATACAAACTTTGCCACCCTCTTTCATCCCCCAAGGGGTTGAATTTTAGTAATTGCTGAAATACGTGCCTCACTTTTTGCATTGAAGAGCTTTTTTACCAAGTTTCAAGTAAATTTGACAATAAAAGTATTTTTTCTCATACAAACTTTGCAACCCCATTTCATCCCTCTAGGGATTGAATTTTAGTAATCGGTGAAATACGTGTCCCATTATTTGCGTTAAAGAGTATTCCTACCAAGTTTCAAGTAAATTTGAGTATACCAAATATTTTTTCCTAAACAAACTTTGCAACCCCCTTTCATCCCTCTAGGGGTTAAATTTTAGTAATCGCTGAAATACGTGTCTCATTATTTGCATTGAAGAGCATTTCTACCAAGTTTCAAGTAAATTTGACCATAAAAGTATTTTTTCCCATACAAACTTTGCAACCCCCTTTCATCCCTCTAGGGGTTGAATTTTAGTAATCGCTGAAATACGTGTCTCATTATTTGCATTGAAAAACATTTCTACCAAGTTTCAAGTAAATTGAACCATAAAAATGTTTTTTCCTATACAAACTTTGCAACCCCCTTTCATACCTTTAGGGGTTGAATTTCGAAAAATCCCTTCTTAAACGACGCCTCCATTACAAAACCAACTTCCCCTCAAAATTCCAACTTTTTATCTTTATCAGTTTGGGCTGGGCGTTGATATGTCACCCGGGACATTGCCTTTTATATATATAGATAACGCCATCTGCCTAATTAAGGTAAAACTATGACCAAAGCTGTTTTAATACCATTGTGATGGTTGACTATTTAGTTCCGCTCATATCCCACCGATGGAGTTGTAATTCAATATCGATTTAAGGTATAGTATTTGAGCTCGTTTTGAATTTATCACCAACGAAGACGCACGCCTTTTTCTAAAATTCCCTATTCTGCACCGGCTGTCCCACGTGGCAACATACTTGTTAAGGTCATCTTAACGCCCTCTATTGAGCCACAGCGAAAACCACGACAGTACTGCCACCTTACGTTAGTTTTTAGTTTTATTCATAAATTGTATCCCTTTATCGAACCATTCCTCCCTCACTTCAAATACCTGCTCTGTAACGGACAATGGGTAAAATATATTTGTTAAATTTAAGAAGAAGAAGTCAATCATTTCTTCTGAGTTGCATAGACCTTACTATAGAGCCTTTCGATGCAATCAAAATTCTGCGTAATACGTTTATTGAAAGGTATTTCAAAATAATAGGCACCATCGACGACTAAATGAAAAATGCAGTCAGGTTTTTTATAATGCTTTACTCACCCTATCGATGAGCCCAAGCTTATCAAAATGGATCCATCCAGGCATGAACGTGTTCCCCAGCGTCATCAGGTTGGACTTGTATCCCATCATGAACTCCTTAGCCGTCATCTTCACCAGGGGTTGTATATCACCAAGAGTGATGAGGTTGTTCAGACCGAAGCGGGTGACGAACGATTGCTTCGCTACCACGTCTGCTATGCTCTGAAAAGAAAAGGCATTGTACAGTTAACCATTAAAAAAGGACAAGTGCGACTCGGACTCGCCCACCGAGGGTTGCGCACATGACACGGTTAACTCAATTCAAAACTTGTACCGCCGTTCCTTGCATAAAGACCCTGTTTGTTTTGTGATTTAACTAAAAATGTACAGATTTCAGTTTTTTTCCTATACTTGTAGTAAAAGACGGTGTTACTTGCCAAATTTCATAGTTCTAGGTCAATGGGAAATACCCTATACATTTTGATATCCTCGAGAGTGTCAAAATTCACGTTTTTTGCGGCATAAACGGCCGTATCTTTTTTTTACGTAAATGTAGAAGTTTGATTTTTTCACAGCTTCAAGGGACTGCAGACCGGAGTATATAGTTTTAATTTCAACTCGATACCTTCACGCGTTCTCGAGATAAAGGGTCTTGACATACAGACAGACAGACAGACGGACCACAAAGTGATCCTATAAGGGTTCCGTTTTTTCCCTTTTGAGGTACGGAACCATAAAAAACGTTAAAATATATTATTATTCCACGATACGAGGGGTGTCCCTCAGAATCCCTAACAACGTTTGTCCTAACACATCGTTTGTCCGAATTTTCATTTGCCCTAAACTGGTTTTCAGATGAGTCAGGCAAGTTTTTAAGTTTTCCAATTATATCTACGGTTCGGTTAGGTTAGGGTTGTATTATAAACTAACGCCCGCGACTTCGTACGCGTAGAATTAGTTTCCCGCTAATCCCCCCATTTCTTCCAGTTGGGGGTCGATTTTCGGAAAATCTTTTCTTAGTGCTCACTTACATCATGAAAGAAACCCCTGTACCAAATTTCAAGATTCTAGGTACAGTAGTTTCGGCTGTGCGTTGATATATAAGTCAGTCAGATTTGCCTTTTATTATATAGATTTTGGAATTAAATTTTTTTTTTTTATTGCTGTTAATAAATTATGTAATTATAACCTTGTATTTATCGACGAACCCTTTTAAACCGTAGTCATTAGAATAACACTTATGTTAATAAACTTTATCGGCATAAATATGCCAATAAATAATAAATATGTATACACATACACTCGTATTTTTGATCTTATAGTCATTTTAATACATATTAAACATGATATAGTACTATATTAGCCTTGCAACGGTTAATAGTGTTTCGACCTATATTTAAGTCATAAATAAAATTAAGGTTTTTAAGGTTACCAGCAAGTATTCTAGTTCTAGTATTCAAATTAATTAAAAATAAACTTAAATTATGACGGGGCTAATATTATGTGTATTGCTCGCTCTGACGGGACTACTTAAACTCTCCGCTTCGACTTCACTCCTGCATTCGCTTACCTTTGCTTATGAGAGAATCACTACCCTGGACCTAAGGTGGGTACCAAATTTAATCTCGTGACTGTACAAAGTTTCTAGCGTCTTCGATCCAAGCCACATGTTTTGCAATGCAACATGCGCCGAAAGGTTACTCGAGATCGAGAACCTTACCGTGCATACATTAATGGATACTTTGATGAACGGCTATGCAAGTTTTAACAGTTACGTTGGAAAATGTGTTTACTATAGCTGTGTAAGATAGGCTGAATGTATGGTTACTTGGTCTCTGCTTTACGCGATGTTCCAGCGAATGAAACCTACGGGTTGATTTTTGAGATTAAAAATCTTATACGACCACACACACAACCAACTTCTTTTAAAAAAATGACGATTTAAATTTCAATTTTAAATGACACTATTGAGAATTTAATTCTCTAAAATCAATCCACTTTGGGTGAACCAAACCAAACACCAAATTGAGTAAAATGTCATCAATTTTATTATCTCTGTAATTAACAAGCATCCATCAGTTTATAAATCTCCACCGTGTGGTTGACTTTCGGCCAGAATTCCTAAAAAAAAAAACAACAGATCTTTGGCCGGTACTACGTAACATAAAGAATTTAAAATTCAATTTGTGGCTGGGCTCCAACCAGTCGACCCTCAGGGAAACTCCAGTCTTTACTTATACGAGAGCTCTACGTGGCTTAATTTTCATAATACTCTATCATCATGCACCAGTTGCACCTGTTTGCGATTTGTTTGCGAGTCGATGGCGAAGTGTAAGTCGTGAGTGCCTGAGGTATTGGCTATGGATGGCAGTGGCGTTAGTATCGAGAAGTCTGTTTTGTTTTTCATTTTAATATATTAAGCTTTTTTTGTAATTTTTCCCCGGTATGGTTGCCGGGTTAGAATAGTATGTATGTATGTCTGTAAACTCATTATTGCACATAAACAATTACAAAACATTTTTGCATCACTATAGATAATGTAGAGTAAATAGTGCCACTCCATGTCTTTCCGTGGATGTCGTAAGAGGCGACTAAGGGAATATATTGTAGTTCTGTTAGGCAATGGGTCTGCAACCTGTCACTAATACGCTGGTAAACATTTTAGCCTAATTATGCAAAATGTGGTTACAGAATTAAGTATAATAGATTTTTACAGTTGTTGGTATTTCTGTAGCTCTGCCTACCCCACTCTGGGAATGAAGGCGTAAAGGTATGTATGTATGTATGTCATAAATAAATGTCATCTTGAAAATAAAACTTACCAGTAGAGCAATGTTCGGAAGGAAGAGCAGATCCTCTTCCTTATTCCCCTCCGACAGCTCCCCTACCCACGTGAGGGGGTGTCGGGGGATCGCGGAAATAGTCCCGTTCTCGTTAAACTTCACTATCTTGTGCTCGAGACCCTCTCTGAAACCAAATTACATAAAATAAACATCAAGGAACAATCTTACACTAACTGCCGCACTCAGAGACGTCAATTCAATTTAACGCTTGATTAAAGTTGCTGCTGTCACTTCCTTTGCTACTTTAACCTTGTTACTGGACTTGACAGAAGCGCGTGGAGCTAACCCCATGTGCTTCTGTTTAGTCCACCAGAGTTAATCTCTTTAACCGAACAATTGTCCTCGCGTGTGATATCCATGGACTTGTTTCTCTAATAAGTCCATGGCGATTGTCTAAAACTCGATACTGGCGAAATACACCTTGTTAAAACAAGGAGTGAAAGCCATTAATTAAGAATAATAATAAAAAAAAAACCTTGTTACTTTAACGTCGTGTTTGAAATGTTATACAAAACTGTGAAACGATTGAAAGCGACAAGGTACATAATACATAAATGATCACTTATTTATGCTGTTGACTGTACAGTCACGAGATTTAATGAAAGTCAATCTGACATTCTACAACAATAAAGTTGAGTTTCCTAAAAGTTACAAATTACTTGATATCTGTAATGACATTGACAACTTCAAGCATTATTTTCTTAAAATGGGTCCCAAATTAACGCTCGTGACCGTACACCAAGGATGCATAAGTTAGGTAGCTATTTTCGTAAATCGACAAAATGTAAGTATGTTTGACGTAAGTTGTTGTATACATGTATTCTGTAATAATATCAGCGCAGTGAGGGCATTGACTCCACTCGTCCATTCATTGCCTCTCACTCCGTAATCGGTCGACCTTTTGGTCTACACTATTTGGTATCGTGGCTTGATTTGCGTATAATTCAGCTATCTTATTAAAACCCAAGGATTTGTTTTTAAATAAGGATACATAATAGCCATAACCTTAAACCTTTTTGGGGAATAAAAACACACCTTTTTAAATCGTGTTTCTTCGGTAAAAATTGTTGATTTTAAGAGGATACTTTCTGAAAAAATTAAAGTACCATAAAGAAGTTTGAATGTTGAGTAGTTTAACATAATACGTAAATAAGCAGTGTTATACATTTTCCTACGCGACACTACTAATGAAACAAATAAATAAATATCAGGGGACAATGTCACCCCAATTGACCTAGTCCCGAACTAAGCTCTAGGTTTGTAGCAAGGGTACTAGACAACGATAAACATACTTATACTTATAGAGAAATAAATACTTAAATAGATAGAAAACATCCAAGACTCAGAAACGAATACTCTCACTCGTCAATCATGACAAAGATGGATCTAATATTCTCTATTATGTTATGACGAATTTATACAATGTATGCTAAATTAAGGTTTTGAAGATGTTAAATGGGCGGTTGCCAAAAAAAGTGTGCATGGAATGTTTGGGACACTTTTTTTCTTGTATGAGGATCGATAGTATCAACGATTCTGAGTAAGAAAAACCTAAAAAAACAAAGTCTGAACATAAAAGTTCATGCACACTTTTTTTGGAAAACGCCCAAATGAGAGAAGACATATTTTAGAAACTACAAAATGTAGAGATGGAAAGATGATGGGACACCTGATACGGCACGACAGTTTCTTTTTGAACATTTTGGAGGGGAAAGTCGGGGGGAAAAGAGGTAGAGGAAGACCTAGGCTTACTAATTTCAGCCAAAATAAGACAGAAGGCCAATGTAGTGTCGTATCAGGAGGTGAAAACGCTGGCAGAGAACGAAGAAAGTGGCAATTACTCCACCGACAAGAGCCTAGCTCTTAAGTCAAAAGATGAAGAAGCTAAATTCAAGTATCTAAAATAAAACTAAGCTACTCAAATATTAAAGATGTAAATAATAATCACCACTGTAAAAAGAACACCCCCTCTAGCAGGTCCGCTCGCGGCATGGTCCCTATGACACTGGCTGCGTTACCTCTCTGGATAGCTAGCCCAATCCTTTGGGAGAGGTAAGCACCAGCTCTAGGATCTCCGGAGGTGTCTATGAGCCGGGATGACAGGGCCTTAATAAAGCTTTCATATCAGCTGACCAAGGTCCCATGGTCTCCACTGCAAGCGCCACAAATTGATAATTATTTAATAATGATGAATATTTGCGGCGCTTGATGGTTTGGGCCTGATCAGCTGCTGCACCGGCCCGATTACGGGTTGACTGGACGTGGGTCAGGGCGAATGTGTCAAGTTTTATGTTAATTTAAATAAGTTTAGTTTTAACTTTTAATTGTATTAATTTAATAAAATAAAAAAGGTAGATAGGTTCTAAAAAAATAGAAATGTTATTTAATCATTTCCTTTGTTAGCCAAGAATTTACTAAGTCTCTTTGTTTATATACTGAACAAAATTACATGCAATTAAGTGACATAATGTAGGGAGATAATTATTACATCATTTATATAAATTGATCAATTCCGCGTGCTTGTGAAATTATCAGTAAGTAATTTGTTGTTTATATCTAGGCCGATATCTGTCTGAACTGTAATCAATATAGTCGACACATACATACATAACACGCCTGTCTCCCAATGGGGTAGACATTGGGTACCTACTCTACCTCTATATTCATCAACCTATGAAATAATTTGGTGGATTTAAAAATAAACTACATCAAATTAACACACTATTCCCCTGACTTATACATACATACATACATTAAATCACGCCTGTTTCCCAGAGGGGTAGGCAGAGACCACTTCTTTCCACTTGCTACGATCCCGACAAATCTCTTTCGCTTCTTCCACATTCATACATCGAGTCATGCACGCACGTCGGTTTCGGGTACTTAAAATTCGGCCCTTTTCCAGTATTTCTCCGATTTGACTCGAAAAAGTACGCCTACGGCGGCCCCTTCCGACCCTTCCACTCACTTTCGCTCTGTATACTAAGCTTGGAATAGTTTATGCCATGCTTTGTCCTTATCTGTAATTGTGACATTTGCATCTGACAGAAACTGACAAAGCATGGCATAAACTATTCCAAACTTATTCCACGTTTATAAGTAGGGAGGTATGCCTGTTTACAGAATTTTTACGACGATGCGCTGGCCTAGTTGGTAGTGACCCTGCCTACGAAGCTAGCGGGCCGGGCTTGAAATCCCGGTAAGGGCAGATATTTGTGTGATAAGCGCGAATATTTGTTCCTGAGTCATGGATGTTTTCTGTGTATTTAAGTATATATTTCTCAATGTAAGTATTTATATCGTTGTCTAGTACCCATAGTACAAGCCTAGAGCTTAGTTTTGGGACTAGCTAAATTGGTGTGACATTGTCCACTGATATTTATTATTATTTACCCTGATATCAAATTATTGCGGGTGGTAGGACCTTGTGCAGGGTCCGTCCGGATCCCTACCACCATCTTATCCATTAACCTACCGCCAAACAGCAGTGTTCGCATTGTTGTGTTCCGGTTTGGGGATAAGACAGCCGGTGTAATGACTAGCATAGATTCCATCTTAGTCCTCAGGGTCGACAACACATTTGCAGTCTTAGGATTGCAGTCTTGTGAATGCGAATGTCTATGGGTCACAGTTTCCACTTACCATCAGGTGGCCTGTGTGCTCGTTTGCCTCTTATATGCCATAAAAAAAAATGGTCCCCTGCCTTTGGTATTAAGGTGCGTCGTCCGGTTCCAGTTAGGTACAGACATTAGATTTGTCATTTCGACACATGCTGTTTACCGAAGATATTGTAATGTGTATTTTTTGACAAAAAACGTTTGCGTAGTTGGAAAAACCTGAATTTGTGCATTATCATGTTACGTTAGCGTGTCTATTGTTATTACTCTTTGTGTATTGCTAAAGGAAAATATAGCTTACAAGAGGACGCCCGCGACTTCGTACGCGTAGAATTAGTTTCCCGCTACTCCCCCCATTTCATCCTGTTGGGGGCGATTTTCGGAAAATCCTTTCTTAGTGCTCACTTACATCAGGAAAGGAACCAAATTTCAAGTTTCTAAGTACAGTAGTTTCGGCTGTGCGTTGATATATAAGTCAGTCAAGTTTACCTTTTATACGAGTATATATAGATTAGCGACCCGCCCTCGCTTTGATTCAGTTTATGCGAGGTTCCTGTAACACCCATACATAAGCCAGAATTTATTATACATAAAAAACTTCCTCTTGAATCACTCTATCTACTGATGAAAACCGCATTAAAATCCGTTGCGTAGTTTGAAAGATCTAAGCGTACATACAGAGGGACAGACGGCTGGAAGCTACTTTGTTTTATACTTATACTATGTAACGATTTATTCGGCCCTAAAATGTCCCTTAGCCTTTTGAAGATTGCGGCCGCCGGTATTTTTACGTGCCGATGCAAAATGCATGAGGCTTAAAATAATCTTACCGTCCGTGACACCAAAATTTGCTGACATGTTTTGCCGAATGGCGCATTAAAAGGTATAAAAGTTGATGAAGACGAGTAAACCTGTTTTTAGTCGTGGTTGAACCTTGTGCAGGTCAAAGGGCCTAACCCTTGGTAGTGATTTTAGTGGACTATGAAACCTGAGGGATTATTGTCTAACGCACTCGCAATCGCACCTGAGGGCTTATTGTCTAACGCACTCGCAATCACGATCGTTTTCATTTTGAAAATCGAAGGCTTGTCAGCGTATGAAATGAAAACAATTGCTCCACTTTGAAGCCAGAGGGCTTATTGTCTAACGCACTCGCAATCACGATCGTTTTCATTTTGAAAATCGAAGGCTTGTCTGCATACAAAATGAAAACAATTGCTCCACTTTGAAGCCAGTTGTGATTGCGAAGAGTGCGTTAGACAATAAGCCCTCTAGTTATTTTTTTGGCTTCAAAGTGGAGCAATTGTTTTCATTTTATACGCTGACAAGCCTTCGATTTTAAAAATAAAACGATCGTGATTGCGAGTGCGTTGGACAATAAGCCGTCTGGTTATTTTTTTAACCGGCCCGTCAGAATCGCCATAAATTTCAAATACTTAGAGCTTTTTCATTTGGATTCCACTCGACCAGAATCGATATTATTTCGGTTCTGATCAAAGAGCAAAATAAAACTGGTCCTGCTCGAAATAACGGTTAATTTCACTCGCTAATTTGTTTGCAACCCTATAAGCTAGCTCTTTAATTGCATTTTTAATTGCTCAGCTTGAAGTCAAGCCGGCGCCGTTGCAAACTGACTTAGTGACTGAATTTAGTGTAAGTAGTGTGATCAGGAGCTTCCTAACTATCCCCTCCCTTGCAAGCCAGTTAGGACGACTAAATTTAGGATAATGTAATACGCCCTTTACCCTCCCATACGAAGTTATACTTCAAAATGGGTAACAACGGGCTTTCTCCTTCATGCCATGAATATAAAATAGGCTTACTTATAAACATAAGGTCCAACTTCTTTAACAACGATCTTCTCTGCTTTCCCAGCCATGAAGTCCTCAGCGTTGGTCACGTTGAACAGGTATATCCTGACGTACAGGTCTACCTCGGGTTTTTTCCACATCTGGAAGATCTCGCCGCCATCTTGGAAGACCACTTTCTGGAATAATGTTAGGGTTAGATAGGGGCCAAGGGGTTCTAAATACACTTTAAAAAGGGGTTAATTTTGTGGAATAGGCTTGAATTAAACTTTTGCCATACAATTGGCATTTTTGGAAACCTGCCTTTAAGTAGTAAAATGGAGGGTAAAAGTTTGTAACGAAGTTCGGTCCTTTTTAGGGTTCCGTAGCCAAATGGCAAAAAACGGAACCCTTATAGATTCGTCATGTCTGTCCGTCCGTCTGTCCGTCCGTATGTCACAGCCACTTTTTTCCGTAACTATAAGAGCTATACTATGGAAACTTTGTAAGTAGATGTATTCGGTGAACCGCATTAAGATTTTCATACAAAAATAGAAAAAAAACAATAAATTTTTGGGGTTCCCCATACTTAGAACTGAAACTCAATTATTATTTTTCATCAAACCCATACGTGTGGGGTATCTATAGCTAGGTGTTCAAAAATGATATTGAGGTTTCTATCATATTTTTTTTCTAAACTGAATAGTTTGCGCGAGAGACGCTTCCAAAGTGGAAAAATGTGTGTCCCCCCCCCCGTAACTTCTAAAATAAGGGAATGATAAATGTGAAAATAATATATGATGTACATTACCATGCAAACTTCTACCGAAAATTGGTTTGAACGAGATCTAGTAAGGTAAAGGAACCAATAACCGACAAGGGACCAATGATCGACACTGATTCTTATTTTACAGAAGATAAGGGTTTTTCATTTCATTCATTTGTTTTGTAACACTCAATTTATGACCGTATGATCTTTGAATTAAGAGTCAAGTGTCGATCATTGGTGCATGTCAGCTTAAAGTGTCGAACATTGGTGCCACTACCTTAAGTAGTTTTTTTTTAATACGTTATAAATCGTAAACCGCAATTTACCTTTCACGGAACCCTTCATGGGCGAGTCCGACTCGCACTTGGCCGCTTTTTTGAAATTAGAAAGATCAAGAAGGCATCGGGTAGGTTTGTAAGAACATTAATGACATATTTTTTGTCAGCGGCCATGGATGATTTTCTTAGCGTTCATGGCTCCGATGCCGTTAAGAGCACATTCGGTAGGTACATAACAAAGCATATCATAGGTAATTTACCATTTTTACGAAAGGCCGCTCACCGTAAAAATGTATGACTTTTTCAAATGACAAACCCCTTTAGGAAACTAGTTAATTTTCATTAGGTACTCATAATAATATGTATAATTATAGTCGTACTAAAAAACAAAACCATAGCCATACTGCTCACATAGGCATACTAATTAGAGAATTGTAATAATAAATTCAAGGGCGTACAATGATGGACAATGCGAAATTAAATTTTTAATTAACCATGTAGGTACTAGTACCCAACGAAAATTTTAAGCACTTTAGTGCACCGTCATAATAAACTTCAAACTGAACATCAAATGACAAGTATTACAATAAAAATGGCAGTCACAACGACAAGGTTCTAGTATGCTCAACATTTTTATTGGGTCACTGTACCTTAGAACGTGAATTTTTTTCGTATATATTTTAGAACTTATAAATGATACGCACTTGTCTAAATAAGAAGTCGTAGGGATGCACTATTACAATAAAGCACCCAGCTCCTAATGCGAAGAATCCCAGCATAAGCAGGATGAACAGACCTGGAACAAGAAAAAATATTATTAGTTAAATAAAATTATCCGTCCAGATAGCTAAACTATAGGTTATAGGTTATAGGTTATGGTGGGCTCTTTTCCGCAACTCGACGACTTAAATCTGCGCCTATTCTACATGAGGGGTTGGCGGCACTACTCCTGCCAACCCAGTTCCACCAGGAAGCCTAGCAGACCCTTGATGTTGCCGACACCATCTGATAGCGACTTCGGTGTTCCGAGGTGACGTGCTCGGTATGTTGCCACCCCAGGGCATTCCATGATGACGTGGGCTGCGGTGGGTTGCTATACCATGCGAAAACGCTGCGCATCCCTGGGGCTCTAGCCGAGATGCATTACGCTAGCTAGCGTGTCTATTCGTTTCGTTTTTAAACCAATAGCGTCACTGGCAGATGACGTTACGAAGAGTCATGTGATCTACCAGCGGGCCAGCTCCAACAGCATCTTGGCGACGTTCCCCGAGGTTCGATTGTCAGAATAGCGGCCTGCACACGTAAGGGCCAGTACAGACGGACTGCATTTGAACTGCAACCCAGCTGCAAAATGGCAGTTCGAGAGCAGTTCTGATGCAGTTGATGTAACTGCATCAAAACTGCAAACCAACTGCGCAGTTCGCTTGCAGTTGGCGTGCAGTCTACTTAAGCGGACTGCGCAGTTGGTTTGCAGTTTTGATGCAATTACAATGAACTGCATCAGAACTGCCCTCGAACTGCCATTTTGCAGCTGGGTTGCAGTTCAAATGCAGTTCGTCTGTACTGGCCCTAAAGTTCGGACCGCGGGAAACGTCACGCGCCGTTCCAATCTTCGTTCCGAATCTTACGTGTAAATGCAACTGTAATAGTAAAATAGTAAAAAAATACGTTTCGGAACGAAGATTGGAACGGCGCGTGGCGTTTCCCGCGGTCCGAACTTTACGTGTAAAGGCAGCTATTGTGGATCATTGTTGTCTGGTTCAGGTAGTGATATATCAATCCAAGAAGGTTAGCTTTGTTATGTGCTCAGTAACAACATTACATTAGGTTTAATTTTTAATTAAATGTACTGACACTTTATTATTGTTGTTTCAAAGATGGCTGAAATAAATGATTTCAAATTCAAATTCAAATTCAATTCTTTATTGCGTTTTACGTTGTAGGTACATAAGGTCTTAAACTAAAGTCTAGCGTCAACGTAAACCCCGTAGGGGCACAGCAATGGTATTATCTAGAACATGCGCAATTTTATAATTTAGGTAGGTAGAATCGTAACTATTAAACTATACAGTACTTATGTAAACTAACTAAAACCATCTCTTTAAACCAGTTGATAGCCAAGTCGAGTTAAGTATTTTAACACATGTTTTGCTAGTACGGGTCGAATATTTTTAATTTTATCATTGTTTAAAAATTATAAACACTTACCTTTTTCAAAGTCGGTTAACCCTAAAAGTATCACCCTATGTGTAATGTTTACGTCGTGACAGATTTATGTCATTCAAATTTCACTGGTGTCACTTTATTGTCAATTATAAGGGCGATTACCAGACTGCGTGACAATGAAAGAGCGGTTCCGGTCAGTACCGGATAGTAGTAGTAGTAGTGGTAGGCCTCGTCCTCGTATTGACGTCAGAACGGAAAAAAGGATCTACAACCATTTTACAGAAAATCTTGGCTTCAGCACTAGAAAAGCGGGGAGTTGTATGATATGGTACGTTTGCTGAACCCCACACCTCTAGACTATTTCTTCTGGGGATGGGTGAAACAGTTAGTATTTAAAAAAAGTGTCGAGAACGGAGGAAGATATGAGGCTGCGGATTGTACAAGCTTCGAACATAATCAAGCGACGTGCCCGGCAAAATCCAGCTTTGATGCGTAGCGTTCACTTGAAACAACCATCGTCGCTTGGTTCAAATAACGGCCACATTTGGTCTAATCTACGTCGTATTTAATCGGAAGTGTGCACATAGCCTTACTTTAACTGACATTGAAAATGTTGAACTTGGCCTTGACCTGACAACCAGATGACAAATGTTACAATTGTAAACAAATAATACAGGATGTTATTGAATCATGAATAACTAAAATGATATTTTTTGTATTACAATTATAAATTATAAAAAACGTTAGAATTTCAATAATTTATATACGAAGACCTTATTTATCGCCTATACATGCCCGGATTCAAACAAATGGTTTTAGTAAGTTTACATACTGTATAACATCTATTTAGAAATAACGTAATCTATAACATTACAACAATATATTCTTATATATACATATATATTTAATAGAATACCTATAGAATAAGAATAAGGAACGTACAAGTATCACATTCAGTCATATTTGAGTTTTGGGGCAAAATAATAATATTAACATTATTTTGATTTGATTTGTTAACACAATGTTATCCTTTAGGTACTCTACCGCCAAGCATTGAACGTTCACATTCTTGTGTTCCGGTGTGGGAATAAGGCGATTTTTTGTTTTTCAAAACGTTTATTTTAGAGGATACCTTCCTCTTGCAATATTTTAATATTTTTTTTGTATTACATGTTGTAGCCAAGTATTGTCAAAAAATTCTGCGTAACATGACTGTGACATACAGACAGATTGTCAGATATGACTAAATTATAAGGGTTTCGTGTTTATTTGGCTACGGTACCCTAAAAAAGGTCATTAGCAAGTAACACCTAGATATTCTAGAAGAAATCATTAAGTTAGTAGGAAGTTGTACGGATGTCATTACGTACTACGAGTAACGATCTTGAATTTAGCTCTAATTGGCATAATTACTAGCGTACAGTCGACGCCATAAATAACTGAACTGAAAAAAAGCAAGCTTTAAAAAACCCGACTGTTGCTAACCAACTTTAACTCGTTATAAATCCTAAATGATCATTCAAAATGAAAAATGATGAAAGAAACCTATACATGCTAAAATTAAAAGTTATTTACCAAAAAGACTCGCGGGATTGTAAGTCATATTCTTTAACCTACCGCGATATAGTAGTGTACGCATTGTTGTGTTTCATTAGGGTACTAAGACAACGAGTTAAAATCCTAGCAATAAGGCATTATTAGCCCTCTTCACCCGTGGTACGGTTGGCTATGTCCGGTTGACCAAAAATTATACCCCAAAATCAAATTTAACAGAGTCGACGGAGCTCCTATTTCTGAGTGTTTTGGCCCTTCGGGCCGGTTGAAGAACTAACATAACCTAAACCTACCTCATATTTTACTGAGTGTTTTGAATAACCGGACATAGCCAACCGTAACACGGGTGAACAAGCCCATTATTAGAACTCAGTTGGCAATACATGTGCAGTCTTCGGATTGCAATCTTGAGATTGGAATTTTTTATGAGTCTCAGCACCCACGTGTGCTTGTTTGTTTGTCCCTGTCCAAAAAAAACAGACGGACACAAAAAACCGATATAAAAAAAATGAAAGTAAAAGTGACTGACTGTATTAAAAAAAAATGCTCTAGTTATCTGACCCTGGATCGATGACACACGCCGGTTATGGGCAAATAAGCATGTAAATGAATATATTCCGCATTTTACATTCTCGCTAACTAACCATATATAGAAGTCATTATTGGGGCTGTGACGATGCAGGTGATATGGAAGTCAGAATTCAAGACATGCAGTATTTTTTAATAACAATTACATGTATTTTCATTTTTAGGGTTCCGTACCAAAATGGTAAAAAAGGAAACCTGATGGTGAGACTTCGTTGTCTGTCTGTCTGTCTGTCAGTATGTCACAGCAGGTTTTCTCAGCAACTACAAATGCTATCACCTTGAAATATGAAAAAATCCTGACGTATAGATAATTACTTATATTTTATGGGAAAAATAAAATGAAGTGTTTATTATTTACAGTTTTTGAGAAATAACAAAAAAACTAAGAAAATCTGTATTAAAATTTAGGCTAGTCAAAATGGACCTTATTGCCTGGAAAATAAAGCTCATAATAAAATCAGTATTTTCTTTTGCGATTACCAAGCATATTATCTTCAATACGGAACCCTCGGTGCGCGAGTCCGACTCGCACTTGACCGGTTTTTTTTTATTGGATTGGGAAGGCAGACGAACACACAGGCTGATGGTAAGTGGGATCTAAGAGACATACAAATTTGCATTCTCGAGACTACAATCTTAAAACTGCAATCCTAATGCGTTGGCAACCCTAAGGGCTACATTTTAACACTATATTCACAAATGTCACTATGAGGTCTCACAGTGTTTACGAACGCACAGGGTGGTTCAAATCGTGTCATAAACAAAAGTTCCGTCAAAAAGGACCAATCACAAAGCTGTATTGAACGCACTGCGTTTACTCGGTGAAGGATCCCTTAAGTATTGTTTGTGAACACGCGGGTGTAAGTTCCGGCCTGGGGATAAGACAACCGGTTAACTTACTAGCACAGACTGCCGCACTCAGAGACGTCAATTAAATTTAATGCTTGTTTAGTGACGTGTTGTCTTATTCTATTGCTGTAGCAAAGAAAGTGACAGCAGCAACTTTAATCAAACATTAAATTTAATTGACGTCTCTGAGTGCGGCAGAGAGACATTCCACCTTAGTCCTCAGGGTTGGTAATACATTCGCGGTCTTAGGATTGCAGACTTAAGATTGTAGTCAATGTTTATGGGTCATTTATACCTTACCTTACTTAGTTACTAAGTCCTTCTTTTTTTCTGTGTTTAAGTATGTACTTATTCAATTCATAATTATAATTTTATTTAATCGTGGCCTACGAATCGTTTAGTAACTAAATGTTATCGACATGTTTATAAATATTATTATCCTAATTAGGCGACTTTAAACGTGACCACCTTGACACTATATTTAACAATCTAATGTGCATTACACATACCTATCAAATATATGAATAATCACAGTAGGCATATATAAAATATATATGTGCGTTTATTAGCTGGTAAAAACCTGAGGGCTTATTGTCTAACGCACTCGCAATCACGATCGTTTTCATTTTGAAAATCGAAGGCTTGTCTGCATACAAAATGAAAACAATTGCTTCACTTTGAAGCCGGTTGCGATTGCGAGTGCGTGAGACAATAGCCCTTCAGGACTATAGTTGTGTAGTTTTACGGTTCCTAAATATATGATTAAGCTAGTGTATTCACCGGACTGTGCCACGTGCTATGATAGCGAACGCGTCCCTAACCTTGACTGGGTCACGTCCTAAATTATTGTTTACGATTTAGATGTAAACAAACGCTTTATCGGTAGTATTGGGCAAAACGACATTTCCTACGCGATCTTATCATATTAAATATTAATTATACCAACCAAAACTGGCTTCTATATTTCTGGTTAAAACCATTTTGCTTTGAAATTATCACGGGACAATGTCACACCAATTGACCTAGTAGCAAACTAAGCTCTAGGCTTGTACTATGGGTACTAGACAACGATATAAATACTTATAAAGAGAAATATATGTATACTTAATAAATACATAGAAAACATCCATGACTCAGTAATAAATATTCGCGCTCATCACACAAATATCTGCCCTTAAAGGGATTTGAACCCAGGACCGCTAGCGTCGTAGGCAGGGTCACTACCAACTAGGCCAGCGCGTCGTCAAGATGTTATCGTATTATCAACGTTAATAGCTCTTATTTACTTGACAGTAATGACGGCCGAATTAGAAACAATACGATACTCGTACCATATCAAACTCAAAGGTCATATGTTTTTAACCAGTGGAATAGAGGCCTAGGTAATATACATTCCAACAACAGTAAATTATTTTGTGAATCACCCACAGATAAAAATACACATAGATAACGTAAACGCCTCAATTTGTATGAAAACCAACCGTGTCACTTTTTGCTACCAACTGGGACACACCAAGAGAAGAGAATTTCCCGTTTTCCGCGCAAAATCGATTCAAAGTCGTCGCTTTTTTGGGCTATTGCAGTTTATTATCACGCAACGAGGCATTTTCTGAATTTTTACGGTCGGTTGCAACAGGCGAGCCGAACGTCATTCAGCGACGGCTAACCCCGACGCTTGGTCGGGGTTTAAGTCCGGATTCGGACCGCGAAGTACATATGCATTTGCGTTATTCATGTGTATTTATATCTGTGGAATCACTCATCACGTTTATAACCAAACAAAATTGTCTTACGCACACAGTTTTTATCGAGTTTTTGTAGCACTTCAATTATGTTCCGTAGAATGTTTAATAACAAGGCATATTGATGACTAAAGGGAAAATCCAGTTCTTGTTAACTATTTGTAACCCTCGACGCAAAAAGATTAAAAGATTCGATTATAAGTTTGACCCCTGTTTTGCCGGTCTGTGTTTCTATCTGTGGCACCGTAGCTCTTAAACGGGTGAAACGATTTGAATGCGGTTTTTTTAGTTTGAAAGCAAGTTTTCTATCGGTGGTTATAAGCTAAGTTTCATGAAAATCGGTTCAGCCGTTTAAGAGATATCAGCTCTGAAAGAAGGGGGTCACCATTTGAAAATGAGATAGTTCTGGGGACCTAGTCTTCTGAAAATAAAGTGAAAAAGGGTGTAAGTCTAGTGTACTGCGTTTATGTATATGCCCTTTTTATTACAAGTTAAGTCGACTTTTTTACCCTTTTTCAATAGTACTCCAGAGTTTACACCTAGATTAACCCATAGACTACTTTTCATCCCAGAAATTTTAAAAGTACTTGAGGTAACACCAATAAATAATCGAAATCCACGCGGACGAAGTCACAGGCGTTCTCTAGTATACATTATATACGAATTCCGTGACTCACTGACAACCAAAACAATAATTTAGTAAATAATAACAGATTGACCTTCGCGCAATCAACGTAATGGAAAAAGGTGGCCAATATTTTTCCGCTAAGTTACTCGAAGGTCCACGTTTGGAATGTCGGATATATCATGTCATCTATGTAATGATACGTGTGTTGTATACATCTTGTTTCCCGTGTGGTTGCCGGTTTAGAATAGTGCCACTCCATGTCTTCCCGTGGATGTCGTAAGAGGCGACTAAGGGAATAAAGGCCTGTACTGTTAGGCGATGAGCTTGCAACCTGTCACTAATATACTGGTAAATATCTTAGCCTAATTGTGCAAAATGTGGTTACAGAATTTTCAACAAGTTTTTAGAGTTGTTGGTAATTCTGTAGCACTGCCTACCCCACTCTGGGAATGAAGACATGAGTTTAATAATCTATATATATAAAAGGCAAACCTGACTGACTTATATATCATCGCACAGCCGAAACTACTGTACCTAGAAACTTGAAATTTGATACAGGTGTTCCTTTAATGATGTAAGTGAGCACTAAGAAAGGATTTTCCGAAAATCGACCCCCAACGGGACGAAATGGGGGGAGTAGCGGGAAACTAATTCTACGCGTACGAAGTCGCGGGCGTCCTCTAGTGTATGTATAGGCAGGATTATATTTTTTAATCCACCACTTTGGCTTCTTTTTAACCCCCGACGTAAAGAGAGGGGTGTTATAAGATGATGTGTGTATCTGTATATCTGTCTGTGGCACCGTAGCTCCTAAACGGAGGAACCGATTTAGATACATTTTTTTTTATTGGAAAGCTGATTTTTTAGCGGCAGTTCTCAGCTAAGTTTCATGAAAATCGGTCGGGCTGTTTAAGAGATATCAGCTCTGGAAGAAGGGGTCACCATTACATCGGGGGTTTATATCACCTAATAGTTATATTTTAATTAAATGAGTCGCTTAATTTCAAACGATATGTCCTTGAAATTTGGTATACGAATTTAAAACTTAATTTGTTTGAAAAAGACATAAATTCCGTTGTCCTTTTGCATGGACTTATTCGAGTTTGAAATTAGGCGACTCAAATAACCTTGTGACACTCGCGAAGCTAGACTTGAAATACTAGGAAACTAAACTTTGCATACTAAACAGGTCAAGAATATTGACCTTCTTTTTGGGCAGTTGGGTAAAAAAATAAATGAAGAGCAAGCTTTAAAAACCAGACTGCATGTTTTATCTTGTCGCCGATATATCTATGTTAACCTGCACCTGTACTGTGTAAAATGTTTCAATTTGACACCATGTCAGGTTGTCTGGAAGAGATCGCTAATTAGCGATAAGACCGCCTGTTGTTTACCTGTGTTATTTTTAATTATACTGTTTCTCTGTAATGTTTTTTTTTGGTGTACAATAAAGTTTTTTGTATTGTTTTGTATATTAATAATTGATATTTTGCCATTGTTGTTATTTCTATTTTACAATTTAGGTAACCTTTATCACTCGGGATGGTGAAAGGATTCTAACGAGCACATCTAAATCAGCTCAGGCGTTTAGAAGTTATGGTGGAATAACGAATCGTACATACATACATGAACCCTGAAAATATTACTCTCCTTTTTGGGCAGTCGAGTAAAAAGGCAAAGAACAGGGGCAAAAAGAGTAACGTGTTACGGAAGTGGCCACACCTACCAGTAGGCGTAAAGTTGATTAGAACTGATGACCTTATACATATATACTAGTAGGTACGAGCAAAAATATCGGGGTCACACCACACTTAAATTATTGACTATGTTTTGGTATAGCTATACAATGTTTTGTCCTTATCTGTCAAATCCAAATGTCACAATGACAGATAAGGACAAAACATGGTATACTTAGCTATACCACCGTTACTCAACGTTTATTAGTAAGGGGGAAATTATCCGTTATTTTGCTTACTAGTGTATAAATTACTAACGTAATCTGTCATCTGTCAAACTCCGGTCGACGACTTATTTATAGCGGTCCCTGAGGTCAGATATTCGCTATTTATAATTTAGGAAGAACCTTGTGCTGCTTAACCCCTTCAACGCTCCAAGTCAAATATAAATGTCACTCACACTCCAAGCTCGTTTCAAAAGCTATGCAAAATTCAACCTAATTTATACGAAAGGAGATCTGGAGGGCTTTTGTCT
The DNA here is from genome assembly GCA_948252455.1 of Acleris cristana. Taxonomy (NCBI): domain Eukaryota; kingdom Metazoa; phylum Arthropoda; class Insecta; order Lepidoptera; family Tortricidae; genus Acleris; species Acleris cristana. Next base: position 2,547,936 of record OX411801.1, read on the forward strand.
AACGCACTCGCAATCACAACTGGCTTCAAAGTGGAGCAATTGTTTTCATTTTGTATGCAGACAAGCCTTCGATTTTCAAAATGAAAACGATCGTGATTGCGAGTGCGTTAGACAATAAGCCCTCTGTTTTGAGTTGTACTTCTGACAACTATAAGCGTCGGTTCTTGGCGTTCAAAAGGTACTTGTCAGTAGAGAATATTGTTTAGGAAATGTTACCCTTCTTCTTAGGCAGTTTAAGTATAAACTGTTACCCTTTTTATGGGGCAGTTGGGTAAAACACACTACCCTACTTCAGTCACAAATGGTAAAAAAACTCGTTTGGGCACTTAGGTAAAAAAAATACCTTGGGGGCAGTTGTTGGGCAGTCGGCTAAAAAAGATTTACCTTTCTTTTTTTTGGGAAATAAAGGCTAAGCGAAGAAAAAGAGTGTCATATTAAGGAAGTGACCACACCTTCCAGCGTGTAAAATATCTCCCTTTACAATATCAGTGAATCACAATCTCGACAATGTAGCTTTTTATTGTTTTACCAACAATTATTTTTACAATCAGCGTCCTTTTGTATCTCCTCTTCAGTGACAGTCAGCATAGATAACGTACAAGAATGATACACCCCGTGCTGTCACTGTTACATTGACTTTTGGTATTTTTGGAACGAGAATCTTAGTTTGTCATTGATCGACTTACAAAAATTGCAAAACTATTAATTACTAGAGCCCGCGGCTTTGTACGCGTAGAATTAGTTTCCCGCCACTCCCCCCATTTCTTCCCGTTGGGGGTCGATTTTCGGAAAATCCTTTCTTTGTGCTCACTTAATCATGAAAGGATCCCCTGTACCAAATTTAAATTTTCAAGGTACAGTAGTTTCGGCTGTGCGTTGATATATAAGTCAGTCAGGTTTGCCTTTTATATATGTAGATTATCAGAATTTACTGTTCCTAAGTGATATAAAATAATGCTAATAAGTGGGCATATGAGTAATCTGTCATCTGTCAAACACAGGTAAACCACTTGTTCGCTCGTACGTCCCTGAGATCAGATATTCGCAACTTAGGAAACACCTTGGATGGCTTAAACTGGTCAACCTTATTTATTTCCGTGTATCTATAATTAATATTTTTCATCACGATTGCAATATTTAAATTTAAAGTAAATTTAGCGAGTGTGACGTACGGGCACGGATCTTAATTGATGAACCACTATTGAAACTTTTCGCAAAAAACAAGCCTAAACCGCATCCGGATCGGTTCATTAGTTTTTGAGCTACGATGCCGCAGATAAACACACATACACAGAAACACGATGATGACACGTTAGCCTAGTTGGTAGTGACCCTGCCTACGAAGCTAGTGGTCCTGGGTTTAAATCCCGGTAAGGGCAGATATTTATGTGATGAGCGATAGTATTTGTTCCTGAGTATTGTATGTTTTCTATGTATTTAAGTAGGTATTTCTCTATATCAGTATGTTTATTGTCTGGTATCCATAGTACAAGCCTAGAGCTTAATTTGAGACCAGGGATGTTATTCTCTTAGGGTCGCCACAGACGATCAGTCGAACTGACAGACCGAGAGGGACGAAGCTATTTGATAGATTGAGAAAGTTATATACGTCTCTCATTCTAACAAATAACTACGTCCCTCTCAGCCTGTCAGTCCGACTGATCGTCTATGGCAGCCCTTAAAAACGGCATTCGGTCGGTCAAACGAGTGCACGCGGCGCAGCTTATATAAACCGGCGAGTTTAAGTAGTCCCGTCAGAGCGTTCAAAACATTTTAGCGCGTGCACTCTCAAGGATTCCGTACCCAAAGGCTAAAAACGGGACCCTATTACTAAGACTCCGCTGTCCGTCTGTCCGTCTGTCTGTCACCGGGCTGTATCTCATGAACCGTGATAGCTAGAAAGTTGAAATTTTCACAGAAGATGTATTTCTGTTGCCGCTATAACAACAAATACTAAAAACAGAATAAAATAAATATTTAAGGGGGGCATACAACAAACGTGATTTTTTGCCGTTATTTGCTAATGTTGTATAGATATTGGTACGGAACCCTTCGTGCGCGAGTCCGACTAGTACTCGAACGGTTTTTTTTACATACGTCTGTCTTATAACATCCCTATTTTCGCGTTAAGGGTTAAAAAAAAGTCTGTAAACATGTTAATAGATAATAAATAGTATTATTATGTGAAGTCAAGATTAAAGGTCAACTTTCGACCTTAGGTGTTTGACATTTGTCATGTCGTTATTATGTTTAATTAAATTTTAATAACTATGAGTGTTACAGCACAGAGCTGACGTTTAACACGTTCATCTCTTATCTTATCTAGCTATGTATATCACGAAGGGTTCCGTACCATTATCACGTTTGTTGTATGCGAGCCCCACTTAAATATTTATTACCCGACTGCGGCGGAGCCCAAAAGGAGGGTTATGTTTTTCACCGTCATGTATGTATGTCTGTATGTATGTATGTATGTATGTATGTCCAGTTCTATGTTCCCCGCAAAAACGGCTTGGACGATTTCGACAAATGAGGTATCATTGGATTCGTCTTCGCAGCGAGAGTGTCATAGGCTACATTTTATCCCGGGAAAACGTCCCGATCTTTTTTAATTTATTGATAAAACTAAAAAGAGTAAAATAAATTAAATTATTTAAAAAACAAAAAACCCGACTGCAATAAAAAAAAATGAAAAGCGAATAAGTAACAATCCTGCAATGCCTTTTCCAATATTCAAGTTAAATTTAAATTGTTATAAATATCAATAAGTACATTGCTCTTTCAATTTTCTATAAATGATTGGGCTTGTTTTTCGCTTTTTAGAATTTTTTTATTTTTATTATGTGTTTAGTATTTATTGTTATAGCGGCAACAGAAATACATCATCTGTGATATTACGGTTCATGAGATATAGCTTGGTCCTAGGTCCTAACCATGATCCGAGTCGGTATCATCAACCCCACTCCGATGACGGACACGCAACTGGGGTTAGTCTGCGACACCATCGTGCAGAAGATAACCGGCTTGGTGAAAGGCGAGGGGCCAAAATTTAAAGGCTACTCGTACAAGCCAGGATGGTTGCTTGTAACCTGCAGCGACCAAAGGTCCAAAACCTGGCTTGAGGGAATTATACCATCCCTAAAACCATGGCCGGAAGCGAACCTCACCGTATTACGTGAGAGCGAACTTCCGAGGCCAAACATAGGGATGGTATATATCCCTGAGATAGATGCCACCAAGACCCGGCAAACACTGTCTCTGCTTAGTGTGCAGAACCAGGGGCTGCACACTGAGTACTGGAAGGTGCTCCACACAAAGGTCGAAAAGGGAGGGGTGACACTAACCCTTTCCCTAGACGACCTATCTGTGGAGACCCTTCGGAGGTCAAACCTAAAGGCCAGTCTTGGCCTCCGAGAGGTCCAGTTCAGACTAAAGGGCCCGGCCAAAGGTGCCCAACAGTCACCACTGGACCCTCCTCCCACCCCAACACCGACGGCCACCACACATGGTCCCCACGCCCCACAAGACCAGCCAGGGCCTTCCAGGCCCGACACATCGGTCGCGCTGGCCCCCACGCCCAACCGCAAGATCCCAAGGGGATCAAAGAGGGCAGTCCCCTTCACCCATCCCCACCCATCAACCAGTGGACCAGCAGAGGGCCGACAGCGGTTTCCCCTTAACAGGGGGACAAACAGGGGCGCCAACCGCTCCAGGGGGACACAAAGAGGCCGGCAAAGGCACCCCGGTGCCCACCGCCAGCCTCATCACTGACGCACCACGGACCAAGGGGGCGGTGTTCCTACAGGCCAATCTCCACCACGCTACCGCGGCCTCAGCGGTCGTTGAAAGAATCTTTGGCGAAAATGGCCTGGACATCGCCCTCATACAAGAACCATGGATCAACGCCAACTCCATGGTAGCAGGTATGAGTAATGCAGGTAAGATTCTGGTACATGAAAAAGGCTCAAAACCAAGGGCCTGCATCGTGTTTAACAAAAACATCAGCTTTTTGCCTATTTTAGAACTCTGCAGTGAAGATTTAGTCGTCGCCTACGTGGATCTCAAAGGGCGTGGAACATCGAAGGTCCTAGTCTGCTCGGCCTACTTGCCCGGAGAGAAACAGAACCCCACTGAAGAACTGACTAAAGTCGTGGACTACGCACAACGACAAAAGTCGGAACTGATCGTGGGATGCGACGCGAATGCCCACCATACCATCTGGGGCAGCACTGGAATCAACAGAAGAGGTGAGTTACTCTCTGAATTTATCTTTACTAACTGCCTATACTTGCTAAATAAGGGCAACACACCAACCTTCGTTACTAGAGCTAGGCAGGAAGTACTCGATATAACATTCGCAACTGAAAAAGTAGCCAAATGCCTAGCCAACTGGCATGTCAGTTCCGAAAACTCAATGTCGGACCACAAACATATCCTATTCGAGGTAACAAGTTCGTTAGGTAAAGAACCACAAAAACTTAGGAACCCAAGAAACACTTGCTGGCACACCTACAAAGACCACCTCGAAAAATACCTAACAGACCTCCCAAAATATGTTAAAACTCCAGATTCTCTCAACTGCGCAGTAATGAAACTCTCAGAAGGAATTAACAAAGCCTACGAGATGAGCTGCCCGTTAAAAGAATCTAAAACAAACAACACAACGACGTGGTGGAACAAAAAGCTGGAAAGGCTTCGCAGCTCCACACGGCGTATATTCAATCACTGCTCTAGGCCGCTAGATTGGGAAAAGTACGGTAGAGCTTTGACGGAATATAACAAAGAAATCAGAAAAGCCAAAAGAGCGTCTTGGAGACGATTTTGTGAAGATATAGCCCTAACACACAAAGGAGCGAGAATTTACAAAATACTCGCCAAGACACCCACAAATTATCTCGGCCTATTCAAACGACCAGATAATACCTTTACGACCACAGAGAGGGAAACTCTTGAACTTCTCAGAGTAACCCACTTTCCAGGATCGTACACCCCCGATGATACCCAGCGATGTACCCCAAGAAATCACCCAGATCACAGGGCGCATAGAGCGGATTGGAACAAGGCCACAAATATCTTTAGGCCTAACAATGTTAAATGGGCCATTGAGAAATTCCACCCATTTAAATCAGCGGGAGAAGATGGGATCTTCCCAGCCCTTCTTCAAAAGGGAGATACCATCCTCCTCCCGCATCTGGTAAGAATATTTCGGGCAAGCTTTGCCTGGGGTATAATACCAGAACCGTGGACCAGAGTCAAGGTACGCTTCATACCAAAAGCAGGGAAAAAGGACTACTCTCAGCCTAAATCCTTCAGACCGATCAGTCTCACATCCTTCCTACTCAAGGCTATGGAAAGGATAATAGACCAGCACATTAGAGCTAGATACTTAATAGCTAAACCCCTCAGCTTAAATCAACACGCTTACCAAAAAGGGAAATCCACGGAAACTGCCCTCCTCGATCTGGTCGACAAAGTGCAGAAAACCTTAGAGGATAAGCAAACGGCCTTATGTGCTTTCCTTGATGTAGAAGGTGCATTCGACAACACACCCACAAATACCATTTTAAACGGAATGGTATCAAAGGGGATAGACGGCACTACCATCAACTGGGTCAAGAATATGCTCTCTAACAGGGTGGCATCCCTGACTCTCAATGCAATTTCGCATGAATTCCACACCACTCGAGGTTGTCCACAAGGAGGTGTCCTTTCTCCACTTTTGTGGACCCTAGCAGTGGATCAACTACTTGCATTAATGACGGACCAAGATTATGACACACAGGGATATGCCGACGACCTTGTAGTCATAATCAAAGGCCCCAGCCTCCACACAATTTCATGTCTAATGCAAGGAGCTCTCAACACCATAAATAAATGGTGTAAAGAAAACGAATTGTCCATAAACGCAAGCAAAACTGTGATAGTTCCCTTCACTAAGAAAAGAAAGCTCGAAAAGCTACTAAATCTTAAGCTTAACGAACAAATAATCCCAATCTCAAGTGAAGTAAAGTATCTAGGGGTCACCTTAGACCAAAAGTTAACTTGGAACTCGCACATAAAAAACATAATCCAAAAAGCCAAAATGGCAATGTGGACTAGTTGTCGAATGGCGGGGTCAAGATGGGGCCTAAAACCCAAAATTGCCCTCTGGCTGTACACGGCAGTGGTAAGGCCTATAATTACATATGCCTCCGCTGTCTGGTGCACACAAACCAACCAAAAGACAACACTAAACACCCTAAACAGTCTGCAACGCACAGCCTGCGTTATCGCAACAGGAGCTTTATCCTCAACACCGGGAGCAGCTCTGGATGCACTGCTAGACCTAACACCATTGCACCTACAAGTGCAAAAAGAGGCTGAACAGTGTATATACAGAATCTGCACCACGACAAGGACGAAATGGAGCTCTCAAGCACTGACCAAGCGTATGGCATCGGTGTTTGAACACAAAACCTTATGCATGCCAACCGATGACATGCATATTGAATATAACTACAAAAAACTATACTCAGTGGAGATACCCTCCAGGGACAAATGGCTGAAAGGCCAGCTGGACTACAAAGAGGGGTGCCACATTTGGTATACAGATGGTTCCAAAAAAGGGAACGATGTGGGGTGCGGCATCTACGGTGAGAGACCAAGACTCAAAGTTAGCGTCAGCATGGGCACGGAGGCCTCAATCTTCCAAGCGGAAGTCTTCGCCATCAACAAATGCGCGGAAATCAACCTTGAGAAGAACCGTAGGCACCAGCACATCTACATCAACTCGGACAGCCAAGCTGCCCTTTTGGCACTAGACGCATTGGAGTTAAACTCTAAACTAGTCCAAAACTGCAAGGAAAACCTGAATGCCCTAGGAAACTCCAACAAAGTAATACTTAGATGGGTACCAGGGCACTCCAATATTGATGGAAATGAAATAGCAGATGAACTGGCTAGGAAAGGTGCTGACAACCCCCTGGTTGGCCCGGAGCCTTTTTGTGGTATCACAAAAAGGAAATCCTATTCACTGCTAAACGACCTATATAAATCTAGGGCGATCGAGCTGTGGAAGTCCACGAAAGGACAAAAGCACTCGAAATCATTAATTACAGGGTTCAAAAGCAACTTCTCCAAAGAGTTTCTACAACTCAAAAGAGAAAAGACTTGCGCAGTGACTAGAATTCTAACTGGCCACTGCAAATTGAACAAACATCTGTTTCTAATGGGTATGAAACAAGAACCGACATGCAGGTTCTGTCAGGAAACGGAGGAGACAGCAATGCACATCCTCTGTTCTTGCGGACCATTAATGCGTAACAGAAGTATCTACCTAGGGCGACACATTGTGGACCCACAGGAGATACAACTTCTCACGGCCCAAAGCATCTGGAAATTCTTAGACGCAACGGGCCTTTGCAATGAACTTTAAACAAAGGGCTGTTACAAAAGATCAGCAATGGTCGAAGTGACACACAAGGCCCATACAAACCCCCCCAATAATAATATAGCTTGGTGACAGACAGACAGACGGACAGTGGAGTCTTAGTAATAGGGTCTCGTTTTTACCCTAAATACTTATACAAACCTCTACAAGCATTTTTTTTTCAGATCACCTTTTTAAAAATTCCCTGTTGTACAGTCTGTGAGCATTTAGAAGATACTTCGGTTTTGTACTTATCTCTCACTCGCTCTTAATAAGATCGTATGAGAGCGAATGAGAGACTAGTACAAACCCGAAGCACCTTCTCAGAGCTATTGAACTGTATTAATAAACTGAAGTGATTAATAAGATCAAAACGGTTACTCTTTACTCGAAAGCCTCACATCCGGGCTTGGAATGAAGGTCACTCGACTAAAAATAACTTCGATCATTAACATGTAGTAACTTTCCACTCAGTTATAACGTCCAGGGTAGTGGTTCTCTCAAAAGCAAAGGTGAGCGAATGCAGGAGTGAATGTCCAAGTGGCGATAGTAGTCCCGTCAGAGCGAGCAAAACACATTTTAGCGCGTGCATTCTCAATTAGGCAGCCTTATACGTTGGAGAAGCCATGCTGCCAAATTAAATACACGCGCTGAAATGTGTTTTGTTCGCTTTGACGGGACTACTTAAACTCGCCGCTTGGACATCAACTCCTGCGTTCGCTCCCTTTGCTTTTGAAAGAATCACTACCCAGCAGGCCTAGTACGGTTGCGTTTATCCCGTGACAAAACGTGGATAAAGCATCCGTCACTCTCTTACTTATATACGTGACAGAAAGTGACGGATGTTTTATCCACATTTTATCACGCGATAAACGCAGCCATATTAAGCCCCCTGGGCCTCTATTCTACTGGGTTCAAATAATACCATATTGTCTTATTCCATCTTAGACCTTAGGATTGGCAGCTCATTTGCGGTCTTAGGATTGCAGTCGGTTAAAAATTCAGCAGAAGGTTTCGAAAACGGCGTAAATCATATATTTATTTTAAACTAGCGGCCCGCCATCGGCTTCGCCCCGCTTCAAATTTCTGACTTAACCGGTGGATTTTTTAAATTTTTCTAGAAACCATCCTCGTATTTCAAGGAATATTCTAAAAAAATAATTAGCGAAATCGGTTCAGCTGCTCTCGAGATTTGCGCTTAGCAACACATTCAGGGATTCATTTTTATATCATACCAGCGGCCCGCCAGCGGCTTCGCCCCGCTGCAAATTTCTGACTTTCCCGGTGAATTTTTGAATTATTTTCTGTCATACAAACCTTGTCCTGACAATGACGAACACAACAAAAAATAAATCAGCCAAATCGGTCCAGTCTTTCGGAAGTTATGCGATCACATACATTTTGGCGATTCATTTTTATTTATATAGATAGATAGATTTAGATAATCGACCGCGACGTAATCGAATGTTTGCATTTGAAGCTAAGTGAGTTTTAAAACTCATAGTCATTTACAATGTCAAGAGTACGGCTCAAGTTCATAAAAATAGTTATGAAACAGATGTAATAATTGAATCAGAATGCAAACGAAATGGAAGCGTTAATTATAACATCACAGTGTAATGCTAAACGTTACTAACATTATTTTAAACGTGTTAATTAGATAGCAGGATTTGTGACGCGGACTTATATGGTAGTTGACTTTGATGTTCGACCTACTATAGAACCATGTCGCAGAAAGCTAACGTTTAAAATGTCGACGTCATTTTCTTTTTCGTTGACGCAGTTATTATGATAGTGGTCTAAGATCCGAATAGGAGACGACTTTCACCCAGCTGTTTATTCGATAAAAAGTATTTTATATCAAATTTAATATGGTAAATAATATATGGCGAATAGGTCGACTGAAAAAATTCAGTCCAGTACAGCTACGTTAGGTTTAGTGAAAATTATTAGTACCAACTTACCTACATGGTTTTAATGGAAAAATTGTCAACCTAACGTTTGCATATTCTATAAGCTTCATACTTTCGATTAGTATGTAATTGGTCTATTCAAGAAGCAACAATTAAAAAAAAAAGTTTTTCTGTCAACCTATTCGCATATAATTACTTACCATGTTAAATTTGATATAAAATACTTTTTATCTAATGAACAGCTGGGTGAAGGTCGTCTCCTATTTGGATCTCCTACTAAAACGTAACTTCGATTTTCAAAGTACTTAGGGCCTTAGATCGCATCGACCACCTATGTCAACTACATAGTACATTTCGAGTTTAACAGGCTTAGGCCGCATTTCACCAAACTGGAATAAGACTTACTTCAAGATTAGTCTATACAAAATTGGCATTTAATCAAGGTATAAAACCTTATTCTCGCTTGGTGAAATCCGCCATTAGTAACTTAGTTAGGCCTAGGTTTGAAATGGCCTGTGGGCCAATGCGTTAGGCCACGGTATTGGGCCAACGTGTAGAGGACTACTTAGCTACGCTATTGGCTTGTTCGTAGTTGGCGACCAACGCTGGCCGGCCAACCGGAATCATCGGCACATCAAAGGATCTTTTATGAAAGCGCCAATGCAGAATGATCAATACGCCAATGTGCAAACGTGATTCCATATTTTGGTCCATTACCTTGGCCCAACACATTGGTCCAATGTGTTGGGCCAATATTCACAATTGTTTCGAGGGATTTCATCTATTTTATAATTATTGAGCACAAAGCATTACATTCATACATATAAATTCTTATTTATTAAAACAATAATACGACTTACATCCCTTATAAGTCTAGGTAATCATAACAATTCCTTTTTTTAATCTAGGTCAATGATGACACGGCCCAAACTTGGCAGAGTAAATGGAGACAAAACAAATAAAATGTAATTGAACGTTTAATTAAGTATTTAATTCTTTATGAGGTCTCTTACAAAAGCTGGGCTGATGTCGCGTTGTTTGAGTGCAGTTTTAAAACCTAATTTAATTTCCCATCTCAAGAAAATACAACTTGTGCTACCCGTGCTGGGTATCTATTCTATTCTCTAAAACGATATAGCTTTTGACATGTTATCATATCGTCAACGTAATGATGACAGTGTAATGGCGGCCTAGTTAAAAACGGGTGCATCAATATTTTTCCCAAACTGGATTATTTCGCGTAGCACTTTTTCCAGTCGCAATTTTTCCGACTCGTGATTTTATCGAATGTCTATTTTTCCCATTTAAAATTTTTCTTGGTCGCATTTAACATTATGGATTTTTTTCAGTTGCAAATTTCACCATTGTAATTAGGCTGATATAGGTACGTAGATGAAGTTTGTGTTAGTTTTGCAGCTCTCTGTGAAAACGATATAACTATTCAAATAAATACAAATTGTGAAATTATGATAATGGAATTATTTCTGCTGAGATAATAATCGTTGGCAAAATAAAGACTGGTAAATTTTGCGAATGGAAAGATGCTACCAGATAAAAAAGGTTTTTGCAAAAATCGTCACCCTCTTAAGAACAATAGGATAGCATGTCAAAAGCAATATGGTTTTACTCCGTAGAATAGAGACAGTGGTGTTATTGTACTGTACAAGTTAACACATACTTATGCGGCTGCAAGGTTGAAACGATTTACAGTTATGGCGGTAAAATAATTATAATTTGTCTTGAGGAAGGTTGATTTTTATCTTTATAGCGTGAAAAGAGTTTTTTATTGTAAGATTGTTACTTCCCTTCAGTTTAAACTGATGCTTCGCTTGATTGATAGAGGTCGGTTTTTTTTTCCACAGTCTCAATGAACAATTTATTTGCATGTTTGGGTTTTTTATTTCATTTATTATTTTAGTTTGCACCACTTGCCAATTTATTTTTGTTTATCTTTTAACTTTTCTTGATTCGAATTGATAAAGCTATAAATATAAAATTAAATATAATATCAAATATCATGCGTAGGTAAGCAGGAAAACATGGCAAAAATATTACGAGAGATAGAGAGAGAAAAAGAAAAAAAACCGGCCAAGTGCTAGTCGGACTCGCGCACGAAGGGTTCCGTACCAATATCTATACAAAAATAGCAAAAAACGGCCCCCCATAGGAGCCCCCCTTAAATATTTATTTTATTCTGTTTTTAGTATTTGTTGTTATAGCGGCAACAGAAATATATCTTCTGTGAAAATTTCAACTGTCTAGCTATCACGGTTCATGAGATACAGCCTGGTGACAGACAGACAGACGGACAGCGGAGTCTTAGTAATAGGGTCCCGTTTTTACCCTTTGGGTACGGAACCCTTAAAAGAAAAAACACATACTTATGTGTATATCATACGGTGCAAGACGACCACATAAAAGTTTCGACATGTTTTCCTACATCAACGGTGTCCCCTAGACAAGATACAAATTATTAATGACTAAGTTTCGGGTTTAGACCAAGCATTTGTGTCTGTTAGATATTACTCGACCCTATTTAGACATTAACGACTTTTTATATTTTTAAGTACTGGCTAATACACTTACAAGTTAATTACGGTGGAGGTGCGCGTCATTGCAACATACCCAAACTTTAGTCATCAAACTGTTTTTACCGTAACATAAATATTTTAATGTAATAAATCTCATTAAAATCGGTTAAGTCATAACAATTAGGAATAATTAAGATTGCGTCGGATTACCATTTTAATAGAAAATAAATTAATGTTCTGCGTCAGTAAATGCGTCATTCGTAACAGGTTATGTCTTTATTCTAGAAATGTTTATAAATATTTACTTGAATCAATTATTGTAATGTATTGAGGATCTATTTTTAGACTAATCCTTGAGAGTCCGTGATATTTACACCCAATACCCAATGGGTGAAAAAAATAACACTGCAAATATCACGGACTCTCAAGTATTAGTCTAAAAATAGATCCTCAATTATTGTAATGCATTGAGGATCTATTTTTAGACTAATCTTTGAGTGTCCGTGATATTTACAGTGCAGGGATTAGTCTAAAAATAGATCCTCAATGCATTACAATAATTGAGGATCTATTTTTAGACTAAATAATCCTTGAGTGTGTTTAGTTGTATTTAAATCATTGCCAATTACAATTGGCACAGACTATATATAGAAAACAAACAAAATACTCCCGCTCTGATCAATATCTGCCCTTACCGGGATTTGAACCCCGGACCGCTAGCTTCGTAGGCAGGGACACATCTAACTAAGCTAACTGCGTCGTAACTAGCATAACTTATAATCCGGAATTCTACAAGGTTCACTCGATTGGCATCTGACTCAGTTGCAAATACAAAGACCGTATCATTATGCCCATTATGCAACTGTAGAAACCCACTAGAATTTACTTATTACTGTGTTCAGTTGTAATTTCCTTTTGTGGGTTATTGTATATCGTAGGATTCTTTTTTATTGAATGAATATGAAAATGAATCTTGATTTTATGAAGTTTTTACATTGCATGAAGAGCTTTATTGTATAGTGGGCCTATATTTTTTGTATTTTAAGACGCGTTATGTAGTTGGTAGAAGGTACCTACTTGGTAGTGACCCTGCCTAAGATTCTAGTGGTCTCGAGTTCGATTCCCGGTATGGACAAATATTTGTGTGATGAGCGCGAGTATTTGTACTGCCTCTTAGATGTTTTCTATGTATTTATAGGTAAGTATTTATATCGTTGTCTAGTGCTCATAGTACAAGCCTAGAGCTTAGTATGGCACTAGGTCAATTTTGTGAGATCGTCCATGGATATTTATTTAATTTGGTTATGCTTATTAAATAAATAAACGATAATAATATAATAAAGACGTTGTATATCCGTTAATATGTTGAAGCAATTTTCTGCAATACCCGTACATAATCCAGAACTTATTATACATAGAAACCTTCCTCTTGAATCACTCTATCTATTGATGAGAACCGCATTAAAATCCGTTGCGTAGTTTGAAAGATCTAAGCGCACATACAGAGGGACGGACGGCGGGAAGCGACTTGGTATTATATATAAAGAAGAAGACAGAAACATCAAGAAATATTAGGTACCTAAAACATTTTAAAAAAAACTTGTGAATAAGAAAGGTCAGTGTTGCAAAACTGGACAAATCCTGTGGTTTAAAAAACGACATTTTAATTTTCTTTGTTTGCGTGTAAAATATTATAAAAATTAAAATAACCATTCCATAGTGACTCTTTTGTTAAGCATTAACTGTAATGATAATTGAAAACCAGTTCATTAGCTACGACTGGACATACGAACCGACCCACGCTTTGCGTAATTATCTTTTTAATTGTTTGTCACTGGAAATATACATGTTCCGGTATTTTTATGATGCCCAAGTTTAGGCCTTATCCACACTAATCTTATCTTATATTACCTTATAATGCCTTACGGCATTAAGTTCGCCTTTTGTATATTAAGTGTATTATTTTCCGCAATAAAGATAAAACAAATAAATACCAATAATACAGGCTAACGAAGCATTTGCTTGAACTGATGCTGGTTTAAAGGGATATCCCGTACAGTGACGAAGCGACTAAATAAAAAAAAAATACAAGAACAACATAGCTATCTATATATATAAAAGGTAAACCTGACTGACTTATATATCAACGCACAGCCGAAACTACTGTACCTAGAAACTTGAAATTTGGTACAGGGGTTCCTTTCATGATGTAAGTGAGCACTAAGAAAGGATTTTCCGAAAATCGACCCCCAACGGGAAGAAATGGGGGGAGTACCGGGAAACTAATTCTACGCGTATGAAGTCGCGGGCGGCATCCTCTAGTTATAGTATATTTTTAGACTGCCAGTAAAGATTTATGTCTTAAACTAACAAGAACAACATAGCTAACATTGTATATTTTTTGTCAGCTAATAGCTTAAACTAAAACATACTTCTATTTAGACTCTTAATGTTTGTTTATAAAAAAATGTGGTGAATATTTCACTATTCGGAATTTTAGTCTTGACTAATGACTATAAAAAGGCCATCGTGTATATCTTTTTGTTAAGTTAAGTGATTTAGAATGTTTTCAGTTAATTATTTAAAAATGATTTTGCATTATACTGCCATTTTGTACTCGATTTTTTGTGACTTTCTGAGATTAATTTTACTTGTCATGTAAAACTTTTACTATTTACTCTTAAGATTGTGTTCGCGCTTGGCTGAGGCACTTAGCGAAATTATTTGTTTTTTGTAAAAATCAATATTAGCGAAGTAATTATTATAAAGGTTGTGTTATATTTGTTTGACCCGATTGTTTACGAACATACAAACACTCATACAAGCTAAAACAAATGGTTTTACTAGCATTAGGTATACTCGGCGTTTTTCTAAGGGATCAATACACACTCAGCGGCAAAAATAACCGCCCACCAGTCTTTTATTCACACACTAGAGGACGCTCGCGACTTCGTACGCGTAGAATTAGTTTCCCGCTGCTCCCCCATTTCTTCCCGTTGGGGGTCGATTTTCGGAAAGTCCTTTCTTAGTGCTCACTTACATCATGAAAGGTACCCCTATACCAAATTTCAAGTTTCTAGGTACAGTAGTTTCGGCTGTGCGTTGATATATATAAGTCAGTCAGGTTTGCCTTTTATATATATAGACTAGCTTTTGCCCGCGACTCCGTCCGCGTAGAAGTCGTTTATCGCTGCTCCCTTGGGATCTGTCTAATTTTGCGGGATAAAAAGTAGCCCCGGGACTCAAGCTATCTCCATACCAAATTTCATCTAAATCGGTTCAGCCGTGTAAGCATGAAGAGGTAACAGACAGACAGACACACTTTCGCATTTATAATATTACTATGGAAGTATGGATATAACATCAAGAATAATCAACCAATTTTAATTCAGCTCGTTTTGTTTTCAATTTAATAATCTAGGGCCAAAATGGCCTGCCAATAATAATCGTAAAAGATCCAGCATAATCTTAAAATGACTGTCAAAAGTCACTTGAAAGACATATCGAACAAAACGCAATAGTTTACTATGGACGGTGGTTTGTGGATTATTTTTGTCCTTTAGAAAGAGTCACGACGTTTAAGATGAATATTTGTGCACTATTTTGAACCTTGGTGATTTAGCTGAAAAATAAAACAAGCTACATTCAAATTGGTTGAGAATTCTTGACGTTAATTTCTAATTTATAAAGTAACATTTGTTAACACTTGTATGAACAAAAGACTGGTGGGCGGTTATTTTTTCAGCAAATTGTAGAAACGAAGAATTCGACAAACAACCAAGGTATTATAGTACTTATTAAAAATGTTTGGAATACACTGTTTCATTTTGTTATTTTAGTTTGAAAAGTAGTAGAATTTTTCTTTATTGATTAACTAACTATTCTATTCCAGGAGATATTATAACTTTCAGTCAACTATATTTCCAATTAACGATTACTTATTTGATTAGCATAAAGAAAAATATAAACACCATAGACAAAGAGAAAGCTTTACAAAATTATCTTACAAAATGTTTAAAACAAGAAGTATTATAGTATTTTCATACCAATGTTAAGTTGTCTATTGATAGCCAAATTAAGTTGATAGGTCCGCCATTTTGGTGACACCCGTTCAAAACAAGATGGCGTCATAGTAACTTTGAAACAGTTACGACTTAATAAAATAGCTGAGTGACTAGCTATTTAAATAAAATGTTGCTGAAATTTTGCATACAGATATACCTTAACTTAGGTTAGTGTCGAAGTAATGGTTTTAGTAAATATTTATTCGTAGTTAATTTAAAGTTAGAATATTTACCATATTTATTGCGATACTAAGTTAACAAAATATATGTAAGAATAATAATATATGTGACAATTTAAAATGATATTTCAAATTTAGATGTAAATGCAAAACTTTAGATACATTATTATTATTACCTAAGTATGTCAGAGTTATTTTTGCAATAAATAATAGCCTTTTTGACTAGATAATAATAAAAACATATAATACAATGAACTTTACTCGTAGGTACATTTGAGTAATATTTTATTTCTTGTATAAAGTATAAAGCTCTGTTAATTATACTTTGTAGTATGAAATAGATTAAATACAAATACAAAATAATATTTAAATATACGTATGTTGGTGAATAATTATATCAAAAACTGTAGAAATAAATAACGTAAGAGTTAAAAATTCCATAGTGTTTTTAAAAATCAAGCCTACTTAAAAAACTGAAATGCTGTAAATTGACAGGAAAATATAATCATACCGTCATGTTTTAATAAATAAAATTGCTATAATGATGGCCACTTTTAAAGATGTTCGCGTAAAACCCAATTATTGACTTGTTAACTTGCAATGTCCTGTCTAAAGGAAGAATGTCGTATTGATGAGATAATAAACGTGAAACGATGTTAATTAAGTATTATTTTTATGTAAAGGTTAGTAAAGGTACTATACATAATAATATAGTACGTGTAAGATGACACGAAGGTCACAAGAAGGTGTAAAAATTTATTAAAGAAAAAAAAGTCAGTGTCTGTCTTTGTTCTGTAGGCACTTAGTATATCAACGCTTTTCAAGAGAATACCACTGTTCGTTTAAGAAAAATCAAAGAGTAGAAGTAGAGTTAAATTTTGTTAGTTCGAAAACGAATCTTGTGTCGGTCAACTAAAGTCAAGTCACTTTGATAAATGTCCTAAATTTAGGACGTTTTTTTTTTTTTATCTTCTCATGGTTGCTAGTTTGTTAGTATGTTTAATCCCAATCCTGCTAGTCAATTTTAAACCAGTTACCGTTTATAGAATGAGCTGAAATTTAGAATACACAGGGCGTCCCAAGACTATGCGACATGAAGAGAAAGTACCTTATAGTCGTAGATAGGATATTTTACTGAAAGAAGACATTATGTTATTTTTAAAAATTATTAATGCTGCGTTCAAAGATTTTCTAAAAATTTGCTTCATCTGGGAATCAAACCAACTTAAAAGTGAAAAAAAAATCACCGGCATTTAAGTCGGATCGATTCCCAGACGAAACAAATAATTCTTAGAAAATCTTTTTATGCAGTCTTCTTTCTTTTTATACGAGTATTTCTTTCTGAGTCTTGAATTTTTTCTTTGTATGTAAGTATTTATTTCTCGATATAAGTATTTATATCATTGTCTAGTACCCATAGTACAAGCCTAGAGCTTAGTTTGGGACTAGGTCAATTTGTATGAAATTGTCCCCTGATATTTATGTATTATTTACTAGTATACCGCCCTCGCTTCACTTCGGTATATGAGTTTTCTGTAACACTCGTACAAAAACCCGAATTTATTATACATAAAAACCTTCCTCTTGAATCACTCTATCTATTGATGAAAAACGCATTAATCCATTGCGTAGTTTGAAAGATCTAAGCGTACATACAGAGGGACAGACAGCGGGAAGCGACTTAGTTTTATACTATGTAAAGATATGTGGCATTATCTATTGTCGATGGCGCTTACGCTGCACTGCGTCACACGACGTTGTATTTATATCGAAGCATCGTTAATAATGGCGAAAGCGCTATCGACAATAAGGTCCCTTTTCATAGATAACGCCACATATAATGTACATTCGATCGGTAATGTAGCCTTCTGGGCAATTATCGACACGAGAAGAAGATCCCGATAACAATGCAGTATTATGGTATTTACCAGCTGTCATGGGAACCCATCGAAATATAATAAGTATGGAAGAGTAACGTCTAACAAAAACGACTGACAAATCCGCTCCAAAACGCCCACTTTTTGAAATGAAAAGATCTTATGTATCGAGTGGTTTCAATAATCAACTAAATATTAATTGAGTTAAGGTATGAAGTCATTTATGTCAGATGCTGGTATAACGTTTGAGTAGACAGTAATTTCAGTAAGGTTTTATACCGTTTGAAAGACAAAAATCTGCAATTGGTTACAAGCTCTCTGACACAAGATTTCCATTGGTCAATATTTTTATTCATAAGGGTTACTTGAACGCGGCCATGTCTTTCAACATTTGACGTGGATGGTTTAATACAAAAACAACACAGTAATTGAATAACGAATTTTATTAATATTTTTTTATATTATTGAATGATTGTTCCCCTTGAATCATTTAACATACTTACTTATGTTACACTATTATAAAGTTGTAAAATAGTATATCAGAAGATATTATGTTGTAAGAGTAGTCAGCGTCAAATAGTCTTTAGCATCTAAAGTGCCAAATATAGCGCTGCTTGTCTGTAATAACGCTGCATCTCAAAATTGATGTTTTTTCAGGAGGGCCATTTGAAAATAAAACAACTTTTGGATCGATTTTTTTGTACTTAATAGAACTTAACCGGGATGCTTGAATTCAAAATAACACCCGCTGATTATTCAAGAATATTTTGTGCATCAAATCAAACGCGAAATCAAACAAAAATATGACTAAAAACATAAAAACATACAGTGACTTCGACTTGAGCCATGGTATCTTGCTTTATAATTATTTGCAAAAAAGGCTCAAATCTAAATACTTCATAGGTAGACAGTGTAAGAAAGGTCCAAATCGTAATACTCCACACATACATAGTATTTTTAGCATCAATAAAGGCGTTTTTTGGTTAGAGATATTACACTAAGTATAATTTTTCACAAATAAGGTACTATCATGGTTTATACTCAAAAAGGTACTCTTAATTATTAACAATATCACATTAACATGCATTAATTCCTTAAAATTTTCTTAATTTTATAATCATAAGTGGCACTTTTGTGTTTGTCACTAAATTTTTCTTAAACATTGCATTGGGAATGAAAATAACTTATGGCTATTTGATTAATGAATATTATGGGGAGCAATATTTTCGTCAACCCAACTCATACGGAACAATCGGCCTGTGCTCCTTTATAAAGTACTCTGCATTTTAATTTCTTTGACTATCGAAGTAAGTGCTGGTATGTATATTCGGGAGTATTGTTAGAAAGGGGACTTGAACTTTCAACAAAGGAGGAACGTGTATTATCATCATTTTCAAATATAGAATTGCATGATACTTAGGTCTTGAACATTATTGTTTTTCGAAATCGTATAAAAACGTAGTATCCTGTCGTTTTTAAATCTAACTTAATGGTAATAATGAAATCACAGTGGAACCAGAAAAACCGCAATCAATGAATCCAATTTCACTCAGGAGCAAGGTCATGTTACAAAATCTTCGAGTCCTTCATCGAGCTCCTCTTCAGGTTCATCTTCAAGGTCATCTTCAAGAAGTTCTTCTGATTCTGATGACATTACAATTCCTATCATATATATATCATGCGTAGTTGAGCAGGAAAATGTGACTAAGATCAGAATCAGAAGAACTTTTTGAAGATGAGCTTGAAGATGAACCAGAAGAGGAGCTCTATGAAGAACTCGAAGATTTTTTTAACATGACCTAGCTCTTGAGTGAAATTGGATTCATTGATTTGATGATGTTATAATTTATTTACTTATAAGCAGATACATATTTAATATAATACAATTAAAAGTTAAATTGATTTGATTGCGGGTTTTTCTGGTTCTACTTAACTGCGATTTCATTATTACCAAACTTTCTATATCTCGATTAGTAAAGTCTGGTGAGATTAGCTACATTTCAGGCTGGTTTCTCAAAGTCGGAACATCTTCTTCAATAAGTGTTAGAGGACTGATCTGCTTTTTTTTATGTATACGCTTGGTAAACTTTCATTGCTTTTTCGAGGTTGAAGTCATACCACAGTCACTTGCACTCGGAGAGAGATTATTTTGTGTAAAAGTGCGATCTTCGTGTCATCAGAGAAAAAATCGTCAGTTTTGGTCTTATACCTACTTATTACCTATAGACTTTTTATTGGTATTTAAGTCTACTAGAAAATTTTGAAATATTTTTAAGTTCAAGTGTTCATTTCTGCAACCAAAACCAAAACGTATAGAGCATACATAGAAATTATCATAATTCTGGCTCCATTTTGATTTAATTTTAATATAATCAAAACAATTTAAAGAATACATACTTACACATACATACATACCTTCACGCCTGTAATCCCAGAGTGGGCTACGCAGAGCTACAGAATTTATCTACAACTTTAAAAACTTGTTGGTAATTCAGTATCCACTTTTTGCACATAGGCTAAGATGTTTACCAGTGTACCTATTTAGTGGTAGGTTGCAAGCCTTCACACATTCCCTTAGTCGCCACTTACGACATCCACGGGAAGACATGGAGTGGCACTATTCTAATCAGGCAACCACACGATGATTTAAAGAATATCAACTAAAAAGCTAAAAACAAGCTAAAGATTATAATATCCTACAGCACTTCGACAGTTATTACGAATCTGACGACACCTCATATGTTAAATCCATCGACTATAGAGCGTGCCAAATAAAGACTCACATACATACATACATACATACCTACATACGCTGGAAATCCATAACTCTTCTTCGGGCAGTCGGGTAAAAAGAATGTCAACTATGTTATCGTTAGAATTTCGTAACTACGAACGAATACCTATATATTCTTTTTAGCAGACCGGCATATTTTGTATTTGTTTTTATGCATACTTGCGAGTTTTTAGTGAATAAGAGCTTATTTCTATAATACCGTCAAAAAAGTTCTTACTTTTTCCTGAAGAAAATCCGTAACGCCAATGCTACACTGTTCCTCAAAATAACTTTACCGTTCCTGCGTTGTATTTGGCGATGTTTCACTTTTGCTGAACAAAATCTTTCTTAAAAATTATTTAAAATCCACGTTTTTTGTAATGGACCTCTATTGTCGAAACGAAATTTTTCTTCAATATAAATATTTTGTTTTGAGCCCATATTCACGATAGAAACGTAGCGTTACCGTCGAACGGTGCGACACAACTGGAGGAAAGCCACTCTCGCCAAAAAAATGGCGTCAAAATCCGACCAATCACAGAAGGGCACATCGTTCTCACGACTCCATTTTGTGACGTAGGCACACGGTTGCTTTATTCAAGATAAAGTTTCGCTTACGCTGCACCTCGTCCTGTCCTTAACTCGAAAACGTATTATTTTGAATTGCAGCGTTATTGCAGACAAGCAGCGAATTAGGTATTGCAACCCCTTTTTTATTCTTATAGGCATAAAGATACGTGACAGTATAATACCTATATATGTATAGGTATATAGTCGCTTTAGATGGTACAGCCTATTTGATGCTGCCGAAAAAACATGACAAAAATTAACTTTATACGAGTAGTAAGACGAAAACATCACAAATAATCCATTTGGCACTGTTTCTATTCTACAGTTAGAGATGTGAAGCCAACTCTTAAGTTAGATCATATACAATAGAGTATAATTTATATTAACCGCCTGTTTCACAATCGACAAGTAAAGCGTATTTGACAGAAAAATTTAGCCCTTTCTCTTTCTTACACTTGAAAATAGACAAGGAGAGAGCCAACTTTAAATGGCAGATAAATTTACTTGTCGATTGTGAAACAGGCCCTTACAATCTTAGCTTTACCAACTCAGTTATTGTACAAGTATCAATTAATATTAAGCCTATTGCTTTTTAGGGTTCCGCACTTCGAAAGGAAAAGGTCATATTTCGTTTTTTTTATTATGTACATAAACTAACGATAGTAAAGATGACATAAAATTTAATTTCCTATTCATTCGAAGTAGTTGCTTGTAATCATCGAAATATAATAAGTATGGAAGAGTAACGTCTAACAAAAACGACTGACAAATCCGCTCCAAAACGCCCACTTTTTGAAATGAAAAGATCTTATGTATCGAGTGGTTTCAATAATCAACTAAATATTAATTGAGTTAAGGTATGAAGTCATTTATGTCAGATGCTGGTATAACGTTTGAGTAGACAGTAATTTCAGTAAGGTTTTATACCGTTTGAAAGACAAAAATCTTCAATTGGTTACAAGCTCTCTGACACAAGATTTCCATTGGTCAATATTTTTATTCATAAGGGTTACTTGAACGCGGCCATGTCTTTCAACATTTGACGTGGATGGTTTAATACAAAAACAACACAGTAATTGAATAACGAATTTTATTAATATTTTTTTATATTATTGAATGATTGTTCCCCTTGAATCATTTAACATACTTACTTATGTAACACTATTATAAAGTTGTAAAATAGTATATCAGAAGATATTATGTTGTAAGAGTAGTCAGCGTCAAATAGTCTTTAGCATCTAATGGCTGATTTACATTGGTCCAGCAAAAGCATGCCAGTAGAAGTACATTGACGAGTTGGTTTTCACGTTTGAGGCGAGAGCTAATGTAACGACGCAATGTACTTCTACTGGCATGCTTTTACTGGACCAATGTAAATCGGCCATAAAGTGCCAAATATATTGCAACCCCTTTTTTATTCTTATAGGCATAAAGATACGTGACAGTATAATACCTATATATGTATAGGTATATAGTCGCTTTGGATGGTACAGCCTATTTGATGCTGCCGAAAAAACATGACAAAAATTAACTTTTGAAGAGTAGTAAGACGAAAACATCACAAATAATCCATTTGGCACTGTTTCTATTCTACAGTTAGAGATGTGAAGCCAACTCTTAAGTAAGAACATATACAATAGAGTATAATTTATATTAACCGCCTGTTTCACAATCGACAAGTAAAGCGTATTTGACAGATAAATTTAGCCCTTTCTTTTTCTTACACTTGAAAATAGACAAGGAGAGAGCCAACTTTAAATGGCAGATAAATTTACTTGTCAATTGTGAAACAGGCCCTTACAATCTTAGCTTTACCAACTCAGTTATTGTACAAGTATCAATTAATATTAAGCCTATTGCTTTTTAGGGTTCCGCACTTCGAAAGGAAAAGGTCATATTTCGTTTTTTTTATTATTTACATAAACTAACGATAGTAAAGATGACATAAAATTTAATTTCCTATTCATTCGAAGTCGTTGCTTGTAATTCACATTTTTCAAAGATATATTGCATAACATCGGCCATGACATTTTGGTATGGAATATTAAAAATTAAATAACTTACTAATGAAAATAAATATCGCTTTGTTTTGCATCTGTGTGGGTACTGCACCAATTTACAATGCAACTTGGCATGGTTGCAGCGTCATTTAAATCCGGTAATCATTAATATCGATTTTTTCTTTTGTGATTGTAAACAACTGTTTGACACTACGTCAGAAAGTCGACTGATAGACAGTTCGGCACTCATTAATAGCTCCACCCCCGCCGGCACTAAGTCAGTGGGGCAGATTTTGAGCGTCGATTACTCTTCCATACTTATTATATTTCGATGCTTGTAATTCACATTTTTCAAAGATATATTGCATAACATCGGCCATGACATTTTGGTATGGAATATTAAAAATTAAATAACTTACTAATGAAAATAAATATCGCTTTGTTTTGCATCTGTGTGAGTACTGCACCAATTTACAATGCAACTTGGCATGGTTGCAGCGTCATTTAAATCCGGTAATCATTAATATCGATTTTTTCTTTTGTGTTTGTAAACAACTGTTTGACACTACGTCAGAAAGTCGACTGATAGACAGTTCGGCACTCATTAATAGCTCCACCCCCGCCGGCACTAAGTCAGTGGGGCAGATTTTGAGCGTCGATTACTCTTCCATACTTATTATATTTCGATGTGGGAACCACATAACAATGGCCACATTATAGATCTATCAGCTGATCTGATAATCGAGTTAGGTGGCAAGAATACTTCTGCAAATTTATATAACGTCACCCCCGTACCTCGTGTGTTTACAATCGTTTGTTTGGTTTCGATCAGCAGCTGACTTGTCAAAAATGGTGCAATAGATAACTTTTTTTTATGGCAAGGAAGGCACGTGAGATGAGGTGGATCTGAGAGCCATAGACATTTGAATTCTCAAGACTGCAATCCTAAGACTGCGTCGCCAACCCTGAGGGGGTTACCTTTGTTTCGGCGAAAAATGTTTGCCAAATGTATCATTTCCCAACTTTTCATTTGGCAACCCTCTTTGTTTTCAGTTACCGTAAATATTTCAAGATTTTATAAAAACTAACCTAACCTAACCTATAGGGTTCTACACGATGGTACTGAAATAAATCCTGAATAATTTACATAACATAGGGTTGGCAATTGAAAAATTTGGGAAATGATACATTTGGCAAACATATTTTTGCCAAACGGCAGGCTCCCACCCTGAGGACTAAGATGGAATGCCTCTACGCTAGTAATTTCACCGGAACACACAACGCGAACAATGCTGCTTGGCGATGGTTTAAATTCAAATTTTTCAAATTCAAATGATTTATTTGTAAATATAGGTAATTAGGTGTTACAAATTTAGCTATAAGTATCACTATTTTGCCGCTAGGCATACAAATATGTCTGTAATATGCACAGAATACAATTATAATAATTCGTGCAATGGGTAAAGGACGGCACGAAGGTAATTTATATTTTTAATCAGGAAGTAAATATTCTGATAAAGAATCAGAATTTAAACAGGGATTTTTTTAATCTCGCTAAGTCATCCTGGGGCCCTAATGTGGCGTTTATATCGTGACAAAGTTTGGATAAGGCATCCGTCATCTTCTGACACATAAATAAGTACGAGAGTGACGGATGCTTTATCCACATTTGACGCGCGATATGCGCAGCCATGCTAGGCCCGCAGACTCGATATATTTTTTGGCAATTTGTTGTAATGGTTCGGTTGCAATTTGTTGTAAATTTTAATGGGTAAGATGGTAGTAGCGATCCGTTTAAAAATAACTTGTGAACTTATCAACATTATATAGTTTTCCTATGTCATTACATTATCGTCACTAGGCTAAGCACTATGATTCTAGAACGATGAAACGGACACGCCCTACGGTTGGCTCGAGGAAATTTCCTTGTGTTAAGGCTGCGTCAGCGCAAGATTGTTGTTTTTACGTCACGAGCCGACAACTTGTAGTTACTCGTGTTTCCATTACCGTACGATAAACAAATAATTATTTTACAGTTAATAATTCAAAACGAGCTACCAGCAGCTTCACCTTCAAATTTCCGACTTTCCCGGTGGATTTTTCAATATTTTTCTGTCATACAAAAGTTGACCTACGTGCCTATTATGGTCGTGTTTATCGTGTGGATAAAACATCTGTCACTTACTGACCAGTATGTAAGTGCGAGGTTGACAGATGGTTTATCCACCGCGATAAAGGCGATCATAATAAGGGCCCTGACAATGACAATTTCGCTGATGCATACGATTTAGGTTGTATAGGAAACTGTGGTTGCATTGGAAAATCCACTTTATGCCGTACCTTTTCTACACTCCATACAAATGTGATCCTTTTGGTGAGCTGTTTATTTCCGTCCGTCGACAATTACGTCTTGCATTTATAAATAAATTATATATAAATATTATTTACGAATGTGTAAATCGCAAGGCCGTCGGCTTTTGCAACTTACGTCTTGTTCACAAGGAAAAGTAGTTACTCAAAATTTGGAAGTTACGCAGGAACTGTAAGCACATTGGATTTGTTTCGGAAACTAAAGAACAATGCATTCTGCGAGCCTCATAACTTAAAAAAAAACCGGACAAGTGGGAGAACTCGAAAACTCGAGGGTTCCGTACGTTTTGAGAAATTTCCTATGTTAGTCCAAATACCTCACATGGTCTAAAATCTTAAATTATGAAATTTAATAGACATCTATCGCGTAAAAGTTAGGTTACGTTAGTTTTTTAAAAATAAATAAACCGTTTCAATTGTAAAAAAACCGTTTTAGGCCAAACTATTTTTGACCAAATAATACATTTGGACAAACAATGATTATGATCGATATAAACCCAAGAAACAGATATAGTGAAAAGTCAAATCGTCGATTATACTGCAATACCGCGTAACTAATAAATTGAATAAGTTGCAAAATGTATCTTACTGACTCGCTTGCTAAGGTGTATTCTGCATCTTATTTAATTTGTTAGTTACGCCATATTACAGTATTACCTACGAAATGACTCCGTATTTAGTCGGATAAGTTCTAACAAATTAAGAGGAAAACTATCAATTTAGTCCTTGGGTTTCAACGCATTTATAACACTTTAATTTCAAATGTCAAAACAGTTTAAGAGCCTACTTACATCAAGGCTTCTATTCCACTTCGTTTAAACCTATTTTGCTTTAGAATAAGAATAGAATAGAAAATATTTGACCAGCGCTAACACAAAACAAATAATATACATATTGTAGTAAGTATAGCAATAATTAGGACAATTATGTTTTAAGTTTTTAGTTTTATCTCTGTCTGTCTTATTTTTATAAGCACCCACTTTGTAAATTTGTGTTTGATTATTTGGTCGACTGGTAGAGACTGCCATTAGGCATTAGGTCCGCTATTTGAACTTATGTTTCTGCAATAAAGGTTAAATAAATAAATAAATAAAAGAAATACAAATGACTAGCATAAAATAAAAACATAGCGTTGGCTTTGCCTTTGATATTGTTAACCATATAGATAGGGTCCTAGTGAAAAAGGACAAGTCGTCTTAACTCGTAATAAAAACCGGCCAAGTGAGAGTCGGACTCGCGCACGAAGAGTTCCGTACCATTATCGAGCAAAACACGGCAAAAAAAAACACGTTTGTTCTATAGGAGCCCCACTTAAATATTTATATTATTCTGTTTTTAGTATTTGTTGTTATAGCGGCAACAGAAATACATTATCTGTGAAAATTTCAACTGTCTAGCTATCACGGTTTATGGTGACTGACAGACGAACAGTGGAGTCTTAGTAATAGGGTCCTGCTTTTTACCCCGCGACTAAGGGAATAAAGGCTTGTAGTACTGGATATTGATTCTCTCAAAAGCAAAGGTGAGCGAACGCAGGAGTGATGTGCAAGCGGCGAGTTTAAGTAGTCCCGTCAAAGCGAACAAAACACATTTCAGCGCGTGTATTCAATTTGGCAGCATGGCTTCTCGAACGTATAAGCCTGCCTAATTGAGAATGCACGCGCTAATATGTGTTTTTCTCGCTCTGACGGGAGTACTTAAACTCGCCGCTTGGACTTCACTCTTGCATTCGCTCACCTTTGCTTATGAGAGAATCACTACCCTGTTAGGCGATGGGCTTGCAGCCTGTCACTAATACATTGGTAAACATCTTAGCATAAATTTGTGCAAAATGTGGTTACAGAATTATAAACAAGTTTTTAAAGTTGTTGGTAATTCTGTGGCTCTGCCTACCCCACTCTGGGAATGAAGGCGTGAATTTATGTGTGTATGAACAGAATAGCGTCCTCTATCTACTTTCAAAGCCGATAACTTTTGAACGGCTTAACCGATTTTAATCAAAGTTATCTTAAAACTACCCTAGTTAATTTAACTATATAATAAAACCCCGAATTTTTCCATCCTTTTAGAGCTACGATCCCAAAAACATACACATTTCGCGGCGTGGGTAAAAAACTACCCAAAAAATGCCATTTTCAAAATATCGTCCCGTCAAAACAGTAAAATATCATGGTGCAGTGGAAACGCAGCCCCCAATGAAGCACCTTGTGTGCAGCACGCGACCTAATAGTCGCATAATGATGTGTTTTATGACCATTATTCGACCATCTTCCTTTATATGCAAAGAACAGCCTAAAATATTCATGCGCGGAAATCGTTGTAAATATTTTTAGATTATATCTGGTTCATTTTGATGTTATTCTTTCTAGAAACATTGTGTCGAAAGAGCTATGCAGCAGTAAGTACCTACGGCCTTGGTATTTTTTTTATAGCATGAGGAAGGCACGTGTAGGCCATCTTAAAAGCCTTCTACAAAATAGGAGTCACAATACTCATAATGTTGGTAGTGGTCCTGCCTACGAAGCAAGCGGTCGCGGGTTCGATTCCCGGTATGGTATGGTATGGTATGTGGTTGACTATTTTTTTCCCGTCAAACTATTGGGTAGGCAGGAATAAACAGGTAAGTCGGTAGGTACTAATAATTTGCACCAAACCTAACGTTTGCATATTCTATAGGCTTCATACTTTCGATTAGTATGTAATTTGACTATTAAACAAGCATTTGCAATTTAAAAAAAGTTCGTTTATAATAATTGTTTTAATGATATAAGTATTGGACTAAAAAAATTCAGCCTACCTATTCGCCATATATTATTTAGCGTATTAATTTTATATTTATAAAGGGCAAACCTGACTTACTGACTTATATATCAACGCAAAGTCGAAACTACTGCACCTAGAAACTTGAAATTTGGTACAGGGTTGTAAGTGAGGACTAAGAAAGGATTTTCTGAAAATCGACCCCCAACGGGAAGGAATGGGGGCAGTAGCGGTAAACTAATTCGTTGCGGGCGTCCTCTAGTTTGATATTAAAATACATTTCATCGAATAAAAAGCTCGGTGCAAATCGTCTCCTATTCGGATCTTAGACCATAAAGCTTTTACAACTACCAAACAAAGCGTCAGAGGGTCGCTACTTCATAATATTTGTAAGGAAGTAAGAAACATATTAAACTAAACAACAACTTAATAACATTATTGTATTACGTCTTTGAATAAAATTATGCGTTTACGCATGGTCATTAACCCAAGTTTTATTATCAGTGACATATAAGGTGCCACCCGGAAAACTGTAGCATCTAGGCAGCGTCATCGGGCGTTATAAATGTTATAATATAGCTAACAAGGAGATATGACGGTGGAATAGATTTACTATAAGTGTATTAAGTAGTTATTGTGTAAAGTTTATCGATAGTTGTTTTATAAAGACATGCTAAGCCTATTCCACGACGGTAAACAATGTTGCTTTTGTCGAGTTCTCTGGGTATTGATTCTCTCAAAAGCAAAGGTGAGCGAATGCAGGAGTTAAGTCCATGCGGCGAGTTTAAGTAGTCCCGTCAGAGCGAGCAAAACACATATTAGCGCATGCATTCTCAATTAGGCAGCCTTATACGTTCGAGAAGCCATGCTGCGAAATAGAATACACGCGTTGAAATGTGTTTTGTTCGCTTTGACGGGACTACTTAAACTCGCCGCTTGGACATCACTCCTGCGTTCGCTCACCTTTGCTTTTGAAAGAATCACTACCCAGGAGTTAAGTCCAAGCGGCGAGTTTAAGTAGTCCCGTCAGAGCGAGCAAAACACTTAGCGCGTGCATTCTCAATTAGGCAGCCTTATACGTTCAAGAAGCCATGCTGCCAAATTGAATAAACGCGCTGAAATGGGTTTTGTTCGCTTTGACGGGACTACTTAAACTCGCCGCTTGGACATCACTCCTGCGTTCGCTCACCTTTGCTTTTTAAAGAATGACTACCCTGGGCATAGTATGGTTGCGTCTATATCGCGTGTCAGATGTGGATAAAGCATCCGTCACTGTCGTACTTATTTACGTGTCAGAAGGTGACGGATGCCTTATCTAAACTTTGTCACGCGATAAACGCAGCCATGTTGGGGCCCATTGTATTGTTTTTAACTCGGCCGCCATTACTGTCAAGTAAATAAGATCTATCAAAATATAGACATGTAGGTATATAGAGAAAAATCCTAATTTTTTATATAAAAAAGAAAATTAGCCTCATTATTTTTATTTATTTCATTAAATATTCATCGCACAAATTACAAATTTCAGTACGAAAGGTGAACGTAATACCTAATGGCATTCTCTATCAGTTGACCTTTTGGCAAATCAGAAAACTGCTATAGGTTGTGAAATATTGTACGAACAATAGCATTAAGAGAAAAAAAAAACTTAATATCATACATCGTAAATACATGTACATATAAACAACAAACAAATAAAATACATACGTGATCATATAAATACACACTAAAAGGACAATTATAAGATGTCAATTCTGTGGAAATTATGTGTTTAATAGGTAATTACTAAACAATTAACATATTAACTAACTTTTTTTTCCACAATACCTAATGGTCAAAACGTAAATTAAAATTAAAAATATGAATATCTCATCAAAAATATCACTTTGCTCAAAAAGCTCTGAGTTTTTTCGTTTCACTTCACGTACCTGCCTATTTAATTTAATTAGTTAAAATAACAAAAAAAAGTTTATTAAATTGTGACGTACTTATCCCAATTATCTATACGGAAATTCCGCTTTACAAAATTGATCACACATATTTAAATGTAAAGGAAGGATCAGACGCTGACTGTTTTCCAATTAAATGTCTCCAATGCGTGGAAAATTCATGAGTTGCTTACTGATGAGGAATTCACTGTCCAAAGATAAAATAGCCCATGTGCAAATTAGTAGTGTAAGCATAATTCGACCTTATCCTGCTGTTATAAGGTGCATGCAATAGATTAACACAATGGTCTCTTTTAAAATTGTATGGCAGATATTTTGAAATGTGATGAGCGTCTTTTCCAATAAATTACCTAAAGGAAAATACACATAATTATACACGAATCATATAAAAAAAAAAATACCTGACGGTAAGTGGGATTTGTAATCCATAGAGTTTTGAATTCGAGACTACAATCTCGAGACTGAAATCCTGAGATTCTAAATGCGTTGCCAACCCTGAGGACTAACATGAAGTGTCTCTTTGCTATAGTAAATAAATTTTGATCGAAATATTATACAATTAAAAGTTAAAACTAAACTTATTTAAATTAAAATAAAACTAAGCTAGTCAAATATTAAAGACTAGAGGACGCCCGCGACTTCGTACGCGTAGAATTAGTTTCCCGCTACTCCCCCCCATTTCTTCCCGTTGGGGGTCGATTTTCGGAAAATCCTTTCTTAGTGCTCACTTACATCATGAAGGGAACCCATGTACCAAATTTCAAGTTTCTAGGTACAGTAGTTTCGGCTGTGCGTTGATATGTCAGTCAGTCAGTTTTGCCTTTTATATATATAGATAGATAAGATATAAATAATAATCACCACTATAAAAAGAACACCCCCTCTAGCAGGTCCGCTCGCGGCATGGTCCCTATGACACTGGCTGCGTTACCTCTCTGGATAGCTAGCCCAATCCTAATCAATAATTATCAATGTATGGAAATCAGATTTTTATTTCATATAACACATAAAAAATTACAAAACATCTTAAAATACTAACTATAAATAAAATAACCCTTGCAGTTCCCCCACTTGTGGCATGGTCCCTAAAATGCTGGCCGCGTTCCCCCTTAGCACAGCCAGGATGAGCCGCTGCGCAAAGAAAGAGCCCGCTCTGGGATCACCCGCGGCCAAAATAAGTCTTTCCGACACCTCTTTGATAAATTTCTTGGTGTCGGAAGACCACAGACCCAATATTTCCATTGTCCTGTATGTGTCACTATTCATTATTCTAAGTAATTAATTATAACGTTCAACGGAACTAATTAAAAATTCTTTAATTTATCTTGCTCATAGGATATCCCAGGATAATTAAGTTATGACGCTTGGAACGTTTAGTCCCAAACTAAGTTGTGAGGCCTTATTCAATTTTACTTGTAGTCAAAGAGATTTAATATTATAGGTAATAGAGTGGGCATCGGAGACATTTTCATAGAAAAACTTTGATCATAAGCATCATGAATGCCATCTATGACGGGCGTGTCAAAGTAGACTGAACGACGTACGACCTCGAGGTAACAAGTTTTGCATCACTTTTTTGTTCACTGCCCCGTCTATTACTACTATACATATTTTAATGTCTTTGCTTGTAGTACTGTTAGGCGATGGGCTTGCAACCTGTGACTAATACACTGGTAAACATCTTAGCCTAATTGCGCAAAATGTGGTTACAGAATTATCAACAAGTTTTTAGAGTTGCTGGTTATTCTGTAGCTCTGGCTACCCCACTCTGGGAATGCAGGCGTGAAGGTTTGTATGTATGTAAAAAAAGTGTTAAATTTAACTTTTGTAAAAAAAAACATGATGAAAATCGCTATTTAAGTTTACTCCTCCAAAAGATTTTCGTTTCCAAATTAATTTATCATGTCGGCATTTCCGTTTTTTTTTACTCCAAGAAAACTTTAACTTTTGCCCTAAACGATGTCATGTAAAGTTTATAAAAGGTAGGAGGAATGAGTGATGTATAATTATAAAATAACATCAAAATTGACGTTGTTTGCGGATAACCTCACTATAAACGCAGTGTTTATAAATAATGGCATCTTTTCTAAAACAGCAGTTTACTGATACCGCAGATCTTACTCCATCCTATCTGTTACTGCATTTTTAGGGCTTCGTACAAAAAATGAAAAAATCGGAAACCTTATAGGATCACTCTTGCGTCTGTCTGTCTGTCCGTCCGTCTGTCACAGCCAATTTGCTCCGCGAATCTACTGGACCAAATCAGGTGAAATTTGGTAGGATGGTGTAATCCTATGACCCAAATACAGACGTGCAAATTAAATAAATATTTTTTTTAAAATAAGTGTCATTTTTGGGGGACAAATTAGGAAATTAAAAAAAAAAATTGCAAACCTTACTGTGTCACATATCAAATGAAAGGACTCGTTATGAGGATCTCAAATATATTTTTGTTATTATTGTGAAAAAAATAGTTTTGATTTTATCCATGAAAGAAGACGAAAATTGACCATTCCCCCTCCTGATCTCTGGAACTACTTAGCCTAAAATTAAAAAATCTACAAGAATTCTATCAAAAAATAGTATGTACCGAATCCTCTCCACGCGACTTAAACTTACACTTGGCCGGTGTTTATAACATGTAGAAGCCAAATGAGCACACAGGCCACCTTTGCATTCTCCAGATTACAGCTTAAGACTGCAATCCTACGACCTCAAATGCGTTGCCAACCCCGAACACTAAGATGGAATGCCTCTATGCTAGTAATGTCCCCGGTTGTCTTATCCCCACACCGGAACACAACAATGCGAACGCTGCTTGGCGTCAGGTTAAATAAGATGGTTGTAGTATCACTAGTTCCAGTTAATGGGACAGTCATAGGGTTTTTAACAATGTCTATTAATTGATTCTCCTAATTGATCATAACAGGTTTTTATAACGACATCATATTCTAATTAAATCGTTAGACAAAGGCATTATCTAACATGTTTAAAACGAACGATTGTCTACCGTATCACGGTGATTATAAAGTTGATGTCATGTTAAATGTTGTGTTGTTGTTAAGGTTTTGGTTAACTAGTTATTTCATTAAATAGATTCATATT
The DNA here is from genome assembly GCA_948252455.1 of Acleris cristana. Lineage (NCBI taxonomy): Eukaryota > Metazoa > Arthropoda > Insecta > Lepidoptera > Tortricidae > Acleris > Acleris cristana. Next base: position 2,581,435 of record OX411801.1, read on the forward strand.
CAACGGAAGATTTTAATGTAAAATTGAGTCAGTACCTATTATAAATCATAATATTTAGGCATCGCTTTTTTTACACAATAATAGGCTTACAGTTGACCCCAAAGCGTTTTTTAAATAAACTAGAGTTTTTTAAATATTTTTATTATCCTATACATTTGTTTTACAAAAATATCTCATCGCATTCAGGGCCTCTATTCCAGTAAAAACTAATCGTCTACGACCTGTTATAGAATTGTTTTTAACTCAGCCGCCATTACTGTCAAGTAAATAAGAACTATCAAAACGGTGACAATACGATAAAAAAGGCGGGCCTAGTATGGCTGGGTCTATATCGTGTGTCAAATGTGGATAAAGCATCCGTCACTCTCGTACTTATTTACGTGTCAGAATGTGACGGATGCCTTATCCAAAATTTGTCACGCGACAAACGCAGCCATATTAGGGGCCCCTGATCAAAGACGATGGTTTTTAACACCTAGGATCTCGGTTCAGGCTTTGTAAAATAATAAAATCTTGAGTGTTAAAAAGGTCTCTTTTTAACAAGCTACATAAAAAAACTTATTTATCTATCTGCAGGACAGAGACGAATTTTAATGCGTTTTGTTTGATGCGTGGCGAGATCAATATCGTTATAGAAAATGTATTAGATTGTCGTAAGCCGCCAGATGGTCGTGTCAAGTGCATATGTCAGTTCCATACACTTTGACGGTTTTCGACAATAATTTACGTTAGCGTCAACCAACTCGTTCCTCGTAAGGCCCAAGGTCCTAAATTTACACCATTTGTCAAAGTGACTTTTGGGCTTAGTTGACTGACACAAGATTCTTTTTCAAACTAACGAAATTTGACATGGGCCTTACGAGCCTCACTTAGCTGTTCGATAAAAACATTGTCCATGTTATCGACTTTATTGCGTATGTTTTTTTTTAATAGAGAAGTCAAACTGGCCACCTGTTGCTACGAGGGGCCCTCCGAGGCCCATAGACAAGAAAATAAGTCATTATAAAATAATAGGTGGAATATGTTTACGTGTTTGTTGACCACATTGATCGCAAAATATTATAATGATCAACAGTAAATCAATTTTGATATGCGGATGTTTACCGATGTTTTTCCACTATAAATAATGGTTTTTAGTTTTAACGATTCCTCTAGTTGGTTACTATAGGTATGTTATAAAAGGCAAACCTGACTCTATATATCAACGCACAGCCGAAACTACTGGACCTAAAAACTTGAAATTTGGTACAGGGTTTCCTTTCATGATGTTAGTGAGCACTAAGAAAGGATTTTCCGAAAATCGACCCCCAACGGGAAGAAATGGGGGGAGTAGCGGGAAACTAATTCTACGCGTACGAAGTCGCGGGCGTCCTCTAGTTAGTCATAAAGGTAACTGTATTTAGGCCTTTTTACTCGACTGCGCGAAAAGATGACTTAGTTTTATGTTTGTGTGGTTCTTTGTTCTAATTAAAGGCTTAAAGTATTGCCTGATAGACAAACAACGTATCGTTAAATTTGTCTAAGTAACACAGGTGTGTATAATATAAATGAGGTTTGAACTGTATAACTTATAAAATTAGGATCTCGAGAAACCATTTCGACTGGCTTGCCCAATTTATTTAATTATCGTGTTTTTGACAAGCTATTCGTAATGTTCTTTGACTTAATTATATTTTGACCTTTAACATTTAATAAATCAACGGGCACAACGTTGCAAAATGAGAACTATGTAGGAAAAATTAAGGAGTTAAAATAAATTTAGACAAGAGAACATTTTTAATTTAAATTAAGTCATTGTTTTGGGACATTTAAATTATTTAGAACACACACATCCCACGGAATAGAAAAAATAGAATAGTTTTTTCTGTTCTGTGCACTCATCCATACTAAACTTGTATGAACTGTGAGTGGCAATTGTTTTATTACTATTCTTACACATATTAAAACGAACTTAACTTAATCAAAAAGTGCGTTCTTTTCTAACCGGTTTAGGATTAAATCTAGAATAATAACCATGACATAATTCACCTCGTTTTATGATATAATAAGGACTTATACACTCTAAAACTTTGAGGTCATTGAATGCAGTTATGTTTTGTAAATTTGTATTATGACCGTGATTTAAACTGGTCGTCGGCAAGGTATAGGTAAAACGTAACCAGTTCGTAATTTAGCAATACTCAAGCTAAGGCTGTATAGGAAGATCATGGTCAGCGGGCTTAGATTAAAAAGTTTTCCGATTATTAACTTTTATTTTTTCTAATTTCCGTTGCCTAATTGTAAATTTAAAAAAAATCTGGCAGTAATATTAGCTACAACACAATTCGGAATTTATTTTCGAACGATAAAGGTAAGAACAGAACTACTTACATTTGGGCTGTCTAGTTAGATGTCCTTCTTTCCTTCTCTCGAACAATCGATTAATAATCGCATTTTTTCTCTCACTAAACTCGAAGTCTTCAAACTTGTTGTTCAAACCTTCGCATTCAGCGAGGTTTGATTCGAAAGTCGATGTGTCCAAATCGTTCCTTTGCAATCGATTATTTCTAATCTCTCGCAGTTCTCTATCTGTGTTGACATTCGAGTATCGCCGGCCAGTAACTTTGTCCCAAATTTGAGCGAAGTCCTTCATTTTTATTAGAATAATAAATTATCTATGGCAATTTAAAAAACACTTTTAAAAAGTCAATGGACTTGACACAAAAATGTAAAGTCTTAAATCACTTTCAAATTGCACTTAATAATTCGTTTTAAATGATGCACAGTTTATCATTAATATTTTTAAATGCAATGTCCGTATCTCAAAACCAGATCAATGTCAGCGTTTCGTAACAAAGCAGGAAATTTATATCGTCTTTATATCACGTAAACACTATTTAGACATGTCGCACAATAAACACTCTTTTTCTTACATGATGATAGAACATTATTACATGTGACACATTTAAATTTAATTTAAAATATCGTCAATTGATTGTTCTGATTTCCGTAATGGCGTTTTAAATCGCGCGCGTCGGAGCTGTCAAATGTTTTTTTTTAAACATACAACGCCAAGGGTCGCGATCTATCAGCTGACAAGTTACTAGTGAGGCGGCAGCGCTATTACTTGTTCTTATATAAAATTTTGCAATCGCACGCACACAGCTACCAGTTTGAGTGCGTAAGCACGACGTCATTTTCTTTGTGTGAGTGGAACGACTTTGAATTTTTAAAAATGATCGTTCTAGAATCCTTTGTAGATATCCTTCGATTTTTAACTTTCGATTAATTGCGTTGCTTCGTTTTACAGACTTTATAGGTTTTATGGTTTGTGACGTTGTAGGAATTCATTTTAATGCAGTTGACATTGTTTGAATGACGCAAGTTTTTTGTTACGAACCAATTTTTCAATACCCTGGTAAAAGTATCTGTCAGTTAAAGTTATAACATTCTATTTCCTTGTCATATAAAAGAAAAGGATTGAGCTTAAATTTATATGCGAGATATCCTTTGGAGATTTTAAAATCAGCCTTTAATGCATGACAATTTCGTCAATTGACTTTGAATGCATTTGTAAAATATACTCGATGCTTATTATGAGATAGATGTCAAAAATATTTAGAATGCAAAGCAAACCTTTTTTGTAACTTTTGATACAATTATTTAACATACTTACTAAAAACAAAAATTAAAAAGAATAATTTTATAAAACAACCGTCTTCAATAACTACCTAACTAAAAAAACCGGCCAAGTGCGAGTCGGACTCGAACACGGAGGGTTCCGTACCATTACCTATACAACATTAGCAAAAAACGGCAAAAAAACCACGTTTGTTATTATGGGCCCCCCTTAAATATTAACTTTATTCTGTTTTTAGTATTCGTCGTTATAGCGGCAACAGAAATCCATCTTCTGTGAAAATTTCAACTGTCTAGCTATCACGGTTCATGAGATACAGCCTGGTGACAGGCAGACAGACGGACAGCGGAGTCTTAGTAATAGGGTCCCGTTTTTACCCTTTGGGTACGGAACCCTAAAAAGCGTTAAATAGTGAATGGTCTTCTTAGAATAACCTATATCCATATTGAGTGACCTCTGCATATACTTTTTTTTTTACTCTTTACGTTAATTAGATTCGGAGAGATAGACATGAGAGTTAGGGTTTCGTAGGTAACTATATTCTTTCTAAAAACAGAATCTGTAAATAAGTTCCGGGAATGTTCTCCAAAAAAGTGTCGAGTACCTATTGTTTGTTTAAGCGATTGCTTAGTACCTAATTTCGTCATGCCATGCCGTCATCCAAAAAGGCTCTATTCTAATCGGTAAATCGTTATGGTTTTTGGCATGTTATCTTTTGAAAATAGTTCATTTATTTCTTACTAGCTCCTGCCCGCGACTTCGTCTGCGTAGATTTCGATTATCGCTAATCCCTTGGGCACTTCTATATTTGCCGGAATGAAAAGTTAATCCAGGTTACAAACCTCTACTCCAAATTTCATCGAAATCCGTCCAGCCGTTGCAGTGTGAAGGAGTAACAAACTAACACTGTCTACTTTTCGTATTTAGTCATGTTTCTTGATCCCAATCATGCTTCTCTCCATAGCCCTTTGGACCCCTACAAACTCCTAAATTAGGAAACCTCACTGGTTGCTTGTCTGATTGATGTTGCCGATGAAGCATTAGCGACATTTGACAATAAAACGACTCGCGCGCAGAATCTTTAAACTTTTATACGTTATAATTATTTAAAAACAGAACTTCAATTTTAAATTCGGAACACGATTAACCGTTTAACCTTAATCAAATTTTTCCATAGTCCAATGTATTTTTAGACAAAATTACAAATTTACTCTTACTGTTGTCTTAGTCAATTTGTCTTCAACTTACTTGCAAAATGTATACAATTTTTTAGAGTATATTTTTGCTATCGGCAAATAGTGGTTGGTTTTTATATTTAGCTTATGATAGAGCTTCAAATAACGTGTTTACACGATGATACTTACAAGGTTTTTTCTTGCTCTAAAAACTTTCATAAAAAACATCTCACGCAGCAAATAAATATGCGAGCGTCGTTCACCATTACCTAGGTATTTGTAGATTTTTTATACTTACTTGATGTGTGACTCCATGGATCAATATTTATAACAGCTGAGATTAAAACATTGTTCATTATCAGGCCAGCTCTTTGACGCTAAATCATTTAGAATTTTAGATATTTTTCCATATTAACCTTTCTCAGTCGTGTCTTTTCCCTGACGCTATCATATGTAGTGTCGACGGAGCTATGCGAAAGCTATTTCTGGGTTCTTTTTACATAAACTACATAAACTAAACCTAAAGCCTACCCATTTCGACCTATTTATAAGTAAAATTTACGACCGAGAAAAATTCCGATCAGAAAATATGCGACTGGAAAAATGCGTATTAAAATTTTCATCACAGATTTTTTTTAGGTAAATGATGTAACAAGCCTTTGTCAATCCGTGGCGTCGTAGTTCCCGGACGCATGAACCGATTCGGACACGGTTTTAAAAAAAACTAGTTAAATCGGGATGGTAAGGTTCGATAAAAATATTGGGCGGTTCCAGAGTGAACAGCTGTTAAAACAAAGGTCAAAAATTATGTGAAATTATTATCTATTGATAAGCAAACATTAAGAAACAATTCTAGCAATTCAAACAGGCTTTATATTGTTATAATTATCTAGTATTCAATACTTGTTTGTCAGTTGGAATGAATTAACAAGCGCTTTGCCATGTAACATCCTGCGAAGTGTTTGAAAGACAGACTTGTTGCAGACAATCGTAAGACCGTATCTTAGGTATCGCTATTAGATAAGTGACCTTTACCAATCATGCTTATTGTAACTAATATTAGAAATGTTTGTTTGTTTGTTTGTGCCGTTTCACGGTTACCTCCACCGATTGACTTAAAAAGGGTTTGGGTAAAAGTGTTCTCGTTTGTAAAAGCTTTGTAAGTTAGCGACCTTTTGTAAAAGTGGTATATTAAGATAGATCAATTCAATAAAAAAAATCTATCCCATAAAATTGGATAGTTCCTAAAAGAATAGCGACGAACGACTTTTACGCGGCCAAGTTTTAAAAGGGCGTTATTACAATAAGAAATATTCATGCCTTTTTTTCACAGCTTCAATTGAACCATGTAATTAACAGATGAGAAAAATATTTTTTTGAAAAAGTATAAAAATAACTAAGATATAAGCTAACAAAGATTTGCTCCTATCATCTCTTTCTAGCAAAACAGAATTTAACATCGGGGACGGGGCGTATCGGTTCTTTCTGTCTAATTAGCAGTTTAAAATGCTTGTATCATCCGTATTTCTTGGCCGATTTTAATTTTAATTTCACTTTTGATGATCTTTTTGTTATTTTCATATTTTGTTGAGAAATCCATGATATTCCCTATTATAAATAGAGACTGGCACAAAATCGTTTTTGTCTGTCCGTATGGCACTGCCTATTTACTTCGAATCTACTTAATGGATAGAAAACGGTACAATTTATTTATTTTTATTTAATTTATTACGGATAACACTATAACTCGTTAACTAAATAAAGAATAGCACTCAGGGTTGGCAACAAATTTTAATCCTTTGGATTGCAATCTCAAGACTGCAATCTTAAGATAGCAGTCTTGAGATTGCAGATGTCTAGTATCAGATCCCACTTACCGTCCTGTGATGTGCGTGTTTTTATTCTATGACATTTAAATATTATTTTATCTGTGACAGCCTTACAGTGACTCACATATCCCCTCTCTCTCCTACCTTTACCTCGCTCCTTTAGTGAGAACAGGATCTAGAATTACTCAAGGCCTGCGGTTTCTATATTTGAATTTAAATGTTTGTGGAAAAATAACCGTCGGTAATGAATTATTGTCTTTAATACTTAAGTTAATTATGCGTTATGCGTCAAAGGGAATTACTGTTATAAAAGATCTACAAACAAAGGAAGAAAATTTATGCATTGCGAATACATTATGGTATTTTCACTCATGCTCGTAAAGTCCTTCTTTACGGCTGCATAAAATCGCCTTGTATGCACTAGGGCATAAAGTGTTGTCGTCATCTAGACCAAGACAATTAAGCCCTACAGCCAGACAGACGAGGTGACTACATTAAATAAACTTGTTATTTGAATACATTTCCTTTAATTTATTTGCCCTTTATGTTGTATCTAACAAAAAAGGAATTTAAAACTGTTAAAAACAAGCATTATTAACAAAAACATTACCAAATCAACGTATGACTTGGCAATATTGCGTTCGACCTAAGTTAAAAACCGCAAGCAGTTTTTTTTTTTTAAATTAAATACATTGGCGGGAAAGAGGTTTTTATCTAATTTTGGACTATTTATTAGTTGTTTTCTTTTCGCAACTTGTTGTGCTACGGAATTCACATTATCACTGTTTTATTTTTTCCTCGTAATCGAAGTGAAAAGCAGAGTGTATAACTCGGTCTTAAAACCCATTTTATCCTCGACTTAATTATCCACCCTCGCCTACCGGCTCGGATTGATACCATAAGTATTGGATAAAATGGTTTGTTTTATGCCCTTGTTGTACAATCTACTATTTTCATATCTTATTAGGCCTGTGACAGATGAAATTTGGTAAAGGGCATTGGGTAAGTTTGTATAAAGAAAATAGACCTTTTTTTTAGCGGCCTCGGGTGATTTTCACATAGTTATTTAGAGGACCTCTAAATAAGTATAGATATATATAATTTATGGCATTAAATAATATCGAAGCGGAGATATTAAACATTTAAGCATTCAGTTTTGATACTCAAAGTACGCCCTGTTATGAATATTTAAATATCTTGGCTCCGATGCACTTAAGAGTACCTATTACATTACATGACAGAATATGTTTATTTTGAATAAATCTACCATAATATACCACTTTTAGAAATGGCCGCTCATCTTGGACTTTTACAAATGACAACAATTTTACCCAAAACCCTTTAGTGATGTTGCGAAATAAAATCGCACTCACTTTTTTCGATAATCGATAAGGTTTATAGAGGAATTGTAATAGATTTAGTTTTATGTTAAGAAATTGTTAACTTCATTTACATACATTCATATATAAACTCACGCCTTCGTTCCCAGTGGGGTAGGCAGAGCTACAGAACCTACAACTCTTAAAACTTGTTGACAACTCCGCAACCACATTTTGGACAATCGGCTAAGATGTTTACCAGCGTATTACTGATTACTGGTGTAATGGACAAGGCACCAATAATTAACACTCGATTCTCATTTTACACAAGATATCATTTGTTTTGCAACAATTAATTTAGGACTATATGAAATTTGAATTAAGAGTGAAGTGTCCATGCCGTGTGGTGCCGGGTTTAGAATGTTGCCACTCCATGTCTTCCCGTGGATGTCGTAAGAGACGACTAAGGGACTAAAGGCTGTGTAGTGCTGTTAGGCGATGGGTTTGCAACCTGTCACTAATACACTGGGTAACATCTTAGCTTGGTTGTGCAAAATGTGGTCACAGAATTATCAACAAGTTTTTGGAGTTGTTGGTGAGTCTGTGGCTCTGCCTACCCCACTCTGGGAATGAAGGCGTGAGTTTATGATGATGATGATGATGTCCATGTGTGTGCCTGTCAGCTAAAAGTGTCCATTATTGGTGCCGTCACCCTAGGTCAATTTGTATGAGATTGTACCCTGATATTTGTATATTTATTTTGTCTGGAGTTAGGTTAAATACTGTAAGTTTCCATAAAGACAGTTAAGTTTAATCAAGGAAATACAGTTGGATTATAATTATTATTGCCTATATTGATACACAGAACATTACGTCGTACGGGCGTCATTAAATTGTCATTAAAAAATCATTAATGATTGAGGAATTTTAGCTGACCTGGTTGTTACTGTTTTTGGATTAAAACCCGGAGTCTAAATGACTTCGAGTTAAAATATTAACAATAAATAAGCGACTCGCCCTCACTTCGCTTCGGTTTATGCGATTTCTGTAACACTTTACATATTTAATCCAGAAGTTTTCATACATACAAACCTTCCTCTTGAATCACTCTATCTATTGATGTAAACAACATTCAAATCCGTTGCGTAGTTTGAAAGATCTAAGCGTATACTCCTAACCAATTGACTTGTTTTATTTAGTAAACATTATTATAACCTCAAAATGCTCCTTTTTCGCCTAAAATTATAATGTTGTCATAAAAAAACCATCCATGATGTAGAATCAGGAAAATTGTGTGCAAAATGTTGTCACTAGTACCTTTATTCACCAGAAAACGGCCGTTTTAGACAAAAACGCTGCATTTTGAGGTATAAAAGCGTTACTAAATAAGACAAGACAGTTGGTATGGACTTTATAAACAGAGGGACAGACGATTCTTAAGTGACTGACTGACATACATATAGGTAGGTACCTATACAATACGCAACGTAAACGGGATCCCTTTGAAACGCATAAACTTTTTACGCATAACGTATCTTTACGCATATATTTTTTTCGCATAAACACCCTTTAGGCTGACATTTCAAAATTAAATAAACGTCTATTGTGTAGATTAGGTTAGGTTAGATTTTCAAAATAATTAAAATAAAACGTTTTCTATTGTAAAAACCGTTTTAGGTCAAACGATTTTATGCGTAAAGACACGTTATGCGTAAAAAAATTATGCGATTCAATAGAGACCCAAGGAAAACTGCTGGAAGACTAAAACTTAGGATATGAAATTTAAAAAAAGAGTTGTCATTGAAAACACCCGAATCCGTACGTGCATGAAGAGGTTGATGAATGCAGAGGAAGCAAAAGAGTTGGACCAATGCATCAGAGGCCCTAACTAGGGAATGCAATTTAACCGGTTAATAACAGTTTTTGTATGAAAATAACCGGTTAGTACTGGTTTTAACCGGTTATTTGCATTCCCTAGCCCTAACCAAGATGCAAATGCTACTATTTTTTTTCTTTTCTAATACTCTAAATGTATAGCATCGAAATATAATAAGTATGGAAGAGTAATCGACGCTCAAAATCTGCCCCACTGACTTAGTGCCGGCGGGGGTGGAGCTATTAATGAGTGCCGAACTGTCTATCAGTCGACTTTCTGACGTAGTGTCAAACAGTTGTTTACAATCACAAAAGAAAAAATCGATATTAATGATTACCGGATTTAAATGACGCTGCAACCATGCCAAGTTGCATTGTAAATTGGTGCAGTACCCACACAGATGCAAAACAAAGCGATATTTATTTTCATTAGTAAGTTATTTAATTTTTAATATTCCATACCAAAATGTCATGGCCGATGTTATGCAATATATCTTTGAAAAATGTGAATTACAAGCAACGACTTCGAATGAATAGGAAATTAAATTTTATGTCATCTTTACTATCGTTAGTTTATGTAAATAATAAAAAAAACGAAATATGACCTTTTCCTTTCGAAGTGCGGAACCCTAAAAAGCAATAGGCTTAATATTAATTGATACTTGTACAATAACTGAGTTGGTAAAGCTAAGATTGTAAGGGCCTGTTTCACAATTGACAAGTAAATTTATCTGCCATTTAAAGTTGGCTCTCTCCTTGTCTATTTTCAAGTGTAAGAAAAAGAAAGGGCTAAATTTATCTGTCAAATACGCTTTACTTGTCGATTGTGAAACAGGCGGTTAATATAAATTATACTCTATTGTATATGTTCTTACTTAAGAGTTGGCTTCACATCTCTAACTGTAGAATAGAAACAGTGCCAAATGGATTATTTGTGATGTTTTCGTCTTACTACTCTTCAAAAGTTAATTTTTGTCATGTTTTTTCGGCAGCATCAAATAGGCTGTACCATCCAAAGCGACTATATACCTATACATATATAGGTATTATACTGTCACGTATCTTTATGCCTATAAGAATAAAAAAGGGGTTGCAATATATTTGGCACTTTATGGCCGATTTACATTGGTCCAGTAAAAGCATGCCAGTAGAAGTACATTGCGTCGTTACATTAGCTCTCGCCTCAAACGTGAAAACCAACTCGTCAATGTACTTCTACTGGCATGCTTTTGCTGGACCAATGTAAATCAGCCATTAGATGCTAAAGACTATTTGACGCTGACTACTCTTACAACATAATATCTTCTGATATACTATTTTACAACTTTATAATAGTGTTACATAAGTAAGTATGTTAAATGATTCAAGGGGAACAATCATTCAATAATATAAAAAAATATTAATAAAATTCGTTATTCAATTACTGTGTTGTTTTTGTATTAAACCATCCACGTCAAATGTTGAAAGACATGGCCGCGTTCAAGTAACCCTTATGAATAAAAATATTGACCAATGGAAATCTTGTGTCAGAGAGCTTGTAACCAATTGAAGATTTTTGTCTTTCAAACGGTATAAAACCTTACTGAAATTACTGTCTACTCAAACGTTATACCAGCATCTGACATAAATGACTTCATACCTTAACTCAATTAATATTTAGTTGATTATTGAAACCACTCGATACATAAGATCTTTTCATTTCAAAAAGTGGGCGTTTTGGAGCGGATTTGTCAGTCGTTTTTGTTAGACGTTACTCTTCCATACTTATTATATTTCGATGATGTATAGTAGAGGATCCGAATAGGAGACGACCTTCACGATCGAATTCTACCCGTACCATCGTCAAGTTTAAATATTCAAATTAAATACTTAACAAACCGGAACTAAACAACAGGATTGGTAACGTGTTCAAAGTCTTAGGATTGCAGTCTTGAGATTGTAGTCTTGATAATTCAAATGTCTATGGGTCTCGGATCCGGTCCGGTGTCGTGAGTAGGCTTGTGTCGGTCAGGAACTTAAGAACTAAAAGGAATGAATTTCCGTCACGGACTGAAAGGAACTAGTTCGTCGTAAACGATCTTAATCGGTCTTCGGTCCTTTAGGTCAGTAGCAATTGTTGAATGAGCGAAACAGAGCGAACGAGTAAATAACGCACGGCGCTCGATGTGAACGAGACAAATAGTACCTATTTCAAAGTGTGTCCTGCTCAGATCTCAAAATTTGCTCCGGAGCTAAAGGAGCTAAAGGAACTAAAAGACCGAACTAGTTCCTTTGACTGATTGACCGAGATCGGAGCGCTCCCTTTAAAGACCGAGCGGGCGCAACTCTAGTCCTGAGTGCACGTGTGCCTTCTCCTTGCCAAAAAAATATGAACACTGCTGCTTGGCAGGTCAAAGAGTCAGTTGGTGATAGAGTTACAGCTACCCTGCGAATCTAACTCAGTACGATTTGTTCCTGATTCGTCATATTCCAAATTGGTCATCTTCCAAACTCGACAATTGACAACATTTAATTTTGGTGACACCTGAAAATTACTATAGGAATCGAAAGGATTTAGCCTCCTGAACACGGCAAAATATTTATTTCAATTTATTTTTCTTTATTTAAAAAATTATAAGAAAGTTAAAAAAAATATCGAATTTTACCAATACTACGCCCGAATAGATATAATACCATTGCCTTTTTCACGAGAAAAAAATCTGTCATAATTCTAAATTTGACATTGACACTATTGACAGACAGATAGATACTTAAATAATTATCGGTGGACCGCCATTATTAAAAAAAAAGAAGAACTTTTTTTTAATACAGACTGGCCTAACGTAATTATGTCCATTGTGTCGTAGAAATGAAGTTACGCCCTTTTAGAATAGGTACATCTTAATAAATTAATAATTATTCATCCTAGGAAAAAATTTAAGGGAAGTAATTAAATGGTCAGCCGTTATTAAAATTGATCAGCAAAAAAAATCAGCAATTAATTCATTTGGGCAGCATAAAAAGATTTGGGTGGCAATAAATAAAAATCGGGCTACAACTCTTTGTTCAGCAAACAATTTATAAACGGGTAACATTTTAAACAATTTCGATCAGCTTTTTTTGTCATTTGTCTGCCTAATAAACAGTCGAGCTGCAAAATAATTATTTGGGCAGCAAGATTTTACAATTGGTCAGCAGAGAAAACATGTCTGTAAGCAGTTTAATTAAGAGGTATGCAAATTAAAATAATGGTCATTTATAATATAGAAGTGGATTGCGTTTAGTTTGAAAAGTCAGCAGTGTTTACAAGTTAAGTTTTGTCACACAATTTTCTATCACAATCACACCCTGGATTAACCAAAATTTGTATCATAAATATGAGGTAGGTTAGGTTAGGTTCGTTTTTATATCAGGCCCGGAGGGCCAGAACAACCCAGAAACAGGAGATCCGCGTGAGCGGAGCTCCGTCGACTCTGTTAAATTTGTAAATTTGATGGTGGGTTTGGGATGTGTGTTGCCGGCACGGCAGTAAATTTGTTAATTACACCTTTGTGTACACAACTGTACCCAAAAGTGTATCTATTAGGAAACACTGCATTGGTATTTAAAAAGGGGATCTATAAGGAATAAAGGCGAACTTTTTTCAAGGGTGTATCTGCGAGGAAAGTGTGCCCTAGAGGAATAATTGTATATAAATTGAATAATTTACAAAAAAAGAGAGTATATTTGAATGAAATTTGTAATAGTTGCGCCCATTTTGTTGATGACCAATTTGATTTTATTGCTTCCTTTTTGCTGCTGGACAAAATGAATTATTTTGCTTACCTTCTGATTGCTTACCAAAATTTAATTATCTGTGGGTCGTTCAATGCAGCTCAAATATTTAATTTGCTGACCAAAATAATTTAGAGCAGCCCAATATGTCATTAATTGCTGACAGATTTATAAATGTTTGCTAACCATAAGTTGCTTACCAACTAGCTATTTTGGCTGACCAAATACATATTTCTGTTCACCAAGATGAGAATATTTTGCTGACCGGTTAATTGATACCCAAAATTTAAACTATTAGTGTCTTCCTCCTTCCAAACAGTATCTATAGAACGAATCAAATTAAAGTCTTGAAAATATGAAATCTTGTCAATTTCCTAACTAGTCATATTCCTAACTCGTCATATTCCAGATTCGTCATCTTTTAAACTCGTACAGTCAATTTCAATCGCGAACACGTGCTTACAGGAATAATAAGTATTACTTAGGACTTTGACAGATTGTACTTAGTAGTTATACTTTATACTACGGCTATTAGACAATAATTTACTTAAGGCGGAGCCCAAAATTAATTAATTATCTAAAGAGGTTCTTACAATAACATTTACCACAAAGCATTTGTATAAACCATTTGTGCAGGCAAATGTGCATGGTATGACGAGTTTGGAAGATGACGAATCTGGAATATGATGAATTAGGAATATGACCAGTTAGGAAGTTGTAGAGTTTGGAAGATGACCAATTTGGAATATGACGAATCAGGAACAAATCCTCAGTACCTTAACGGTCAAGCCACGCGTTAACCGACAGTCTCTAACCTTAAAATTCCTCCATAAAGTAAGTAAATCACTTTTACTCGATGCCTATAGATTGTTCAATGGCTGTGAGAAATTTGGAGGCAAGGTCAGAGAATCAAGTCGCTGCAGTGTGGCGGGTTAATGCACTCTTAGGCAACTTGTTGTGGTATAGGAGCTGACTACGCGATTTGTATGTTTATTTAGAAGCCTTTATTATTCACTTCTTTAAACTATCACAGGTTATCCATACTAATCTTACTATATGTATGTATCTCTCTCTTTATTGCTTATTTATGGTTGATTTATTTGTATTTAAGTATATATTTCTCTATATAAGTATTTATTCGTTGCCTAGTACCCATAGCTTAGAGCTTAGTTTGGGACTAGGTCAATTGGTGTGATTTGTCTCTTGATTTACATATAGAATAAAAAAATAATACAAAACACAAGTAATACTTACAACAAACAAAGGCGCACTTATCCCTTTAGGAGGTTTCTTCTAGTTAACCCATTATAAACGCGAAGGTAGATGTTTGTTACTCAATCACGCCTAAACAACTGAACGGATCTGGATTAAATAAATCACAGTTCTCGTGGGATGGCAAAATTACAAACTCGACGCGGACGGAGTCGCAGGCATAAGCTATATATTATTATAAATGTAATAGTAGCTTTGTCGGTTTTTACGCTTTCGCAGCTGACCTGCTAAACCGATTCCGGTGAAGTTTGGCATCTAGCTGAGGACCGTCCTTATTTGAAAAAGCTGCGTCCGTCTGTCCGTTTGGGACCTTTGATAGCACAGACAGTCACATAGATACACAGGTTAAAATTTTAATAGTATTTTAGCGTCCGGGTTTAAAAAATACCTAAGGTAATATTTAAATAGTCGAATAGTAAAATCAAGGCGTCGGCTCTTGGATTATTGCAACATGCCCATGGCCAATATTGTTGTTACTAACAAATCTAAATGCAATAAAATTAATATGAATATGATTGAGCCCTATGGTACATATACGGTCAAGGGCACGGTGGTAAGTGGGATTTGGTGATACAGTCAACAGCATAAATAAGTGATCATTTATGTACCTTGTCACATTAACGTCGTGTTGGAAATGGTATAAAAATTTGTGAAACGATTGAAAGCGACAAGGTACAGAAATGACAATGATATATTTGCATTCTCAAGACAACAATCTCAAGACTGGTTCACTAATGTTTTAACGAATAACCATTTGGAAAACTATATCATAATACAAATTTTCATTACGCAAATAGATAGGTACGTCCCGCTGGTTTACTTTATATTTTTTTGTGGTCAAAAGTCTTATCTAACCTAACTTATTTAATAAGCCCATGTAACCTATGTAGTATACAATGGTTTAAGTACAAATATATTTTTGGCGAAATGAAAGTTTGTAAAATGAAACTTCAAACATACTTTTGGTCAAATTAACGGGCCCCCTTAAGTCTGCAATCCTAAGACTCTCTGCAAATTAACAATGTTATTATAACAAAGTAGGTATATTTCTTAGGTTCCATCCATACCATACATTTGTGTTTCTTTCCGTCTGTTAGTGACAAAGGTTTTTCTCGGTATCTTTGTAACGTGGGTTAAATTTGGCACAAAGTTTAATCCGAAACGAGGAAAAAACTGTATCGTGTACCACTTAAAATAAGGAATTAAATAAAAAATCCAGAGCGAAAGTGAGTGGAAGGGTCGGAAAGGGCCGCCCTAGGCGTACTTTTTCCAATCAAATCGGAGAAATACCTACTAGAAAAGGGCCGAATTTTAAGTACCCGAAACCGACGTGCGTGCATGACTCGATGTATGAATGTGGAAGAAGCGAAAGAGATTTGTCAAGATCGTAGCAGGTGGAAAGAAGTGGTCTCTGCCTACCCCTTTGGGAAACAGGGGTGATTTAATGTATGTAAATAAAATAGAAAATTTATAACAATCGAAAAGTAGACTATAGTTTACGACATGGCAACAAAATTAATTTGGTAGGTACTGGCGGAAACTAATATTATTTATTTATTTATTTTAAATTTATTGCACAATACAAAAATAGGTACAAATGACGGACTTAATGCCTTAAGGAATACTCTATAGGCTTCATACTTTCGATTAGTAGGTATGTATTTAATGGTCTATTTAACAAGCAATGGAAATTAAAAAAAGAAGTTCATTTTTAGTTTTTTTTTTTATTATGGTCTATGTATAGGTACTGGACTGAAATTTTTACCATATATTACTAACCACCATATTAAATTTGATATAAAATACTTGTTATCGAATATAAAGCTGGGTGAAGGTCATCTCCTATTCGGATCTTAGACCATACAGAATTACCAGCAACTCTAAAAACTTGTTGATAATTCAGTAACAACATTTTGCACAACTAGGCTAAGATGTTTACCAGTGTATTAGTGACAGGTTGCAAGCCCATCGCGTAACAGTGCTACAAGCCTTTATTCCCTTAGTCGCCTCTTAAGTTAAAGTCGCTTTTGTGTATTTAATAGTAATAAATAGTAATCATATAATACTTTGTGGTTTAACTAGTTTGCTCATACGTCAGCAAATATTCATAAGACCTATTAAAATGCTAATTCGAAGTATATATCAACGTATTGACTTTATGAGAATGATAACAACATTTTAAACTGAACGTGACAAAAGCGATACGTTGACGACGCGTTAAGCCTAATTGCTATGGACCACGCCTTCAAAACTAGCGGTCACGAGTTTGGTCCCCGACAAAGGCATTTTTTTTTATAGCGACCCGCCCTCGGTTCGCTTCGGTTTATGTGAGTTTTCTGTACACCCGTACATAAACCAAAATTTATTATATATTAAAACCACAGAACAGAAAAAACAGTAAAAGTGACAAGTGGGCGTGTAACGTGTGGCATAGTTATGAGGAGTTCCGCGCAACCTACCATACATTTGCCGCGATCGCTTATTTCGATATTTCGATATTTCTAAAATAGGAAATAAATCCATTTCATTTATCTATTGATGAAAACCGTATTAAAATCATTTTTTCCGTTCGTTTTTTTTTCATTGCTAGAGGCTGTGCGTTGATATATAAGTCAGTCAGTTTTGCCTTTTATATATAGATAATATGGAGGCAAATAAGTAGGTACAGTCAACCAATTTGATTTCTAGGCCACTTTGGACTATGTTAAAGTGACGTTGACAACCAAACATTACAGACTTCTTATGATTTGGTTTACAACGTCACATTGACGAAGTCAATAGTGGCCTAGGAATCAAATTGGTTGACTGTACATATTCCGAGATATTTTACATATGACAAATGCGGTAACTTGTGTCAATAATTATTCTTCAAACAGGTTAATACCCAAATTTAACTTAAAACTGGTCCGATCTGATTTAAAATCACGTGCAATATTGAATACTTATGATATCATTGTTACTCTATCTGTCATTCAATATAGTTACTATATACATTATTATTTAGTGTGAACTTAAAGAAGATGATAATGATTATATCCGCAGTAGAACTAAGGTTACCGACATAGCCCGAAGAATAGCTAAACTTAAGTGGTAGTGGGCGGGGCACATTGCTCGCAGGACTGATGGCCGATGGGGTCAGAAGATTCTTGAGTGGCGTCCGCGGATCGGGAGACGAGCTGTAGGTAGGCCTCCAACAAGATGGAGTGACGACCTTGTAAAGATCGCGGGAACGCGGTGGATGCGAAAAGCACAAGACCGGTCTGAGTGGAGAGCCTTGGGGGAGGCCTATGTCCAGCAGTGGACGTCTTTCGGCTTACATGATGATGAAGATGATGAAAAGAAGATGTACAGACTTGATTGAAAAGGGCATGCTTCGATGGTTCGGTCATTTGGAAAGGATGGATGAAAGAAGATTGATGAAAGAGATATACAGAGCTAAAGTAAGTGGAAGGGTCGGAAGGGGGCGCCGTAGGCGTACTTTTTCGAATCAAATCGGAGAAATGCTGGAAAAGGGCCGAATCTTAAGTACCCGAAACCGACGTGCGTGCATGACTCGATGTATGAAC
This sequence comes from Acleris cristana, assembly GCA_948252455.1. Taxonomy (NCBI): domain Eukaryota; kingdom Metazoa; phylum Arthropoda; class Insecta; order Lepidoptera; family Tortricidae; genus Acleris; species Acleris cristana. Next base: position 2,599,843 of record OX411801.1, read on the forward strand.
GTGGAATATGAAAGATATCTGTCAGGATCGTAACAGGTGGAAAGAAGTGGTCTCTGCCTAGCTCTCTTGGAAACAGGCGTGATTTAATGAATGTTTGTATGTAAATTATAAACAGTTCTCATGGTTATTGAAAGAAACATATTTTTTGTGCTGTGTATGTCTGTTTATCATCTTCTAGAGGGTGTCCCTCGGAATCCCTAATAAAGTTTGTCAAAACGTATCGTTTGTCCGATGCCTAAAGGTAAGTTGCCTATGAGGCCCACGGACATTTGCAATTTTAAAACAACAATGTCAAGACTGCAATCTTAAGACTGCTTTTGCCTTCCATGCTTAGTCATTTCATCTAGCTGTCCTACCCTAGAGCCCGATTTACATTTGTCAAGGACAGTGGCAAAGTACAGTGCCAACATATAATTATGGAGTGGAAAAATAGAAAGCGATTTTATTCGGATTCACTTGCAAGGCAACTCGTCTCGCTACTGTCCGATCGGTTTACACTACTGTACTGTCCACTGTCACTTGTCCACTGTCCACTGTCCTTGACCACTGTAAATCGAGTTTTACATAAAAACACAACAACGCGATCACTGCTAAGTAAGAGGATAAGATGGTAGTAGTGACTAAAGGCCTAAAATTCCAGGAAATATCTGAAATAAAATCAGTTCCGTGACATTAATAAAAAAAATCAGTTATCTCTCGCAGTTAATTTTATAAATTTATGACTTGAATTCAACACCAGGATACAGAGCAATTGAAATTGTACCTATTCGATTTGGAAAATACCCAAGGACATATGAAAGGGAATATTAAAGCTTTAGCGGGTTTATTCCATGTAAGGATTGAATTATCAGTTAAATTACCATTTATTTATACGCAATCACACTATCCATCCTACTAACATTATAAATGCGAAACGTTTGTGTGTGTGTGTGTGTGTGTGTGTGTGTGTGTATGTGTTAGTTTGTTACTCCTTCACGCTGCAACGGCCGGACGGATTTGGATGAAATTTGGAATGGAGAAAGCTTATACCCTGGATTAACACAGGGTACATTTCATCTCGAAAAATTTAAAAGGTTCCCAGGGAATAACGGCAATCGAAATCTATGCGGACGAAGTCGCGGGCGGAAGCTAGTTCACATAGTGGCGTTATGTATGAAAGGGACCTTAGTGTCGATGGCGCTTCCGCCATTATTAACGATGCTCCGATATAAATACAACGTCGCGTGACGCAGTGCGGCGTAAGCGCCATCGACAATAAGGTCCCTTTTCATAGATAACGCCACAATAAGTAATACCATTTAGTCTTAACTAACTTCTGCTCGTGACGTCGTCCGTGTAGATTTGGTATAATTATTCCCTCGTGCACTTTTAAATTTTCCGGGATGAAAGTAACCTATTTGCTATTTAAGGGTATAAGCTAACTTCAAATTTCATCCAAATCCGTCCAGCCGTTGCAGCGTGAAGTAACAAACAAACACACAAACTTTCTTATTTATAATATTAGTAGAATATGGTCGTCAATTTATGTGTTAACCAAATTATAGTCATACTGGGGACATCCAAGATTATAAACGCTGCCAAAGGCCAAAAGGCGATATGACAAACTCAATAGCAAAAGCAAAAAAAACCCTGTCATGTTAATAATAAGGTTCAATTTGCTTCAGTACTTTTGTATGAGATACCGCCATTTGTTTTAGCAAGGCAGAACGGTCTTGCAATGGAAAAGTACGGTTCAGTTATGGCTATTGTTGATAAACAGATTATATTCAATGACTGTCTACACTATGTTGCTTAGCTTGCGGGGAAATTGCATAGGTAGGTGCATCGCTGTCGAAGAATAATGCAATTACGTCTTGACTTTCAAACGAGATGGAAAACAATAACTACAGGGTTATTGGCAGGGTTCGGAGTTGTCATACCACGGTAAGACGAAAGAGAGCCGTGGAGTCGACATCAACATTAAAATTGAACTCTAACTGTCGCACTCAGAGACGTCAATTAAATTTAATGCTTGATTAAAGTAGCTGCTGTCACTTTCTTTGCTATAGGAATAGAATAAGACAACACGTCACTAAACAAGCGTTAAATTTAATTGACGTCTCTGAGTGCGGCAGTTACTCATTCTCATTCGTTTATTTAAGTCCAAAATTATTTTATATTCGCCCTGAGCCCCTGGGTAAAGCTGCTAAGCTAAATAATGAAAGATTAAAATTTTAAACAAAATGATTTTCATGTACCTACATATTATTAAATACTAGAGGACGCTCGCGACTTCGTACGCGTAGAATAAGTTTCCCGCTACTCCCACCATTTCTTTCCGTTGGGGGTCGATTTTCGGAAAATCCTTTCTTAGTGCTCACTTACATCATGAAAGGAACCCCTGTACCAAATTTCAAGTTTCTAGATACTGTAGTTTCGGCTGTGCGTTGATATATAAGTCAGTCAGGTTTGCCTTTTGTATATATATATATATATAGATTAATCTCACAATGTTACGAATATTAAAAGTGAAACCCATTAGACTAAACTTTTGATAACAATGAATTTTACAATGCAAAATAAATATAGCGCCTGAAAATAAATGTAGGCAATATACACAGAAAAGCCAAAAGGTCGTATAGGTAAAAAAGTAAAGCCTCTCTTACAAGTATATATATATATTTTTTATTTATTTATTAGGTGGAAATAAGTGATCTCTGCCTACCTCTCTGGGAAACAGGCGAGATTTAATGTATGTAGGTATGTACCTATAAATTTACTTATTTGTGTAGGATTGTCAACAGTGTCATGGACAGTGTATACATTCCTTAGTGGTAAATAATAATAGATGTACTAGGTTTAAATATAAATACTACATTTATTACAGACAACCACAGCCTGCAATAGATTACTTTAGAGAAAACACAAAAAAAGAAATATATACCTGCATCGGTACTTAGCACTTCAAAATACTAAGCGCCGGTAAGAGTTAACAAAATTAAAAATAATTGTTTTAAAAAACAAAAAACCGCCTTCAAAAACGCAAAAAAAAAACTTTCTTTTAAAATGGTAGGTACCTATACCTATGGGTAAGTCCAACTGAAGTCGGCTTTTGGATAAAAATATTGTGAGTCGCCGACTTCAGTTTGACTGACCTATATTAGGCACCTACTTGCAAGATATAATATAGGTACCGTTTTCAAATAAGTTATTTGAAACAAGCTTATTTTGCCGACTCTACTTACTTCTTACGACGTAGACATAGGGGACGTCCTAGACGGACGTACGGTGATCAGATTCGCGATGTACTGAATAAGGGCCAAATCAAAAGCACCCGAAACCGACGTACATGCATGAAGAGATTGATGAATGTAGAGGAAGCAAAAGTTGTATGTTTAGACCGGTGCTACTGGCGTTCCATAGTCTCTGCCTACCCCATTCGGAGACAAGCGTGAAGGTATGTATGTATGTTAAATACAGTCAACCCTATACCAGTTAGGGTAAATGAAGCTTTCTATAGAGCATGGCTTACTTCGGTTCAGTTATCTTAAAGAGTTCCTACTTCATACAAACAGACAAACAACCTCTTTATTATATTGTTTATTAATTTAATAAGTCCGTTTTTAATCCGTCCGAATTAGTTTCCCGCTACTCCCTCTATTTCTTCCCGTTGGGGGTGGATTTTCGGAAAATCCTTTCTTAGTGCTTACTTACATCACAAATTGAACCCCTGTACCAAATTTCAAGTTTCTAGGTACATTAGTTTCCACTGTGCGTTGATATATAGTCAGTCAGGTTTGCCTTTTATATGTATACATGTATTATAAAGTGAAATACATAGAAAATACCCAAGACTCAAAATATCTGCCCAAACCGGCAATCGAACCCATGTACTTATAACGAGACCAATGTAACAAGTCCAAACTCGGTGTGTCTACGTAAGGACCTTTAAAGGAGATTCTGTTATCACCTTTCGACGGTAATTATCAGGTCAGTTTAGACACCATAATATTGCACCGTCATCGGGTTTTAACGCAGAACAGAAAAAACAGTAGAAGTGTCAAGTGGACGTGTAACGTGTGGCATAGCCTACCATACTTTTGCCGCCATCGCTTATTTAGATTTTTCGATATTTTGATATTTCTAAAATAGGAAATAAATCCAGAAGTGAAAACGATAGCCGCACCAAAAACATTTTCCATGGTGGCGTGTTGTTTTTATGATAGTGTGAGTATTGGCGACAACAGGTCTGATACTAAGCGAAGCTCGTGCCACTCCACTGTTTTTTCTATTCCGTGGGTTTTAAAGTGACTTGCAAGATTGAAACTAATGATTCTAACTAAGAAACAAACAAGAACAAGTAAAATAAAAGTTCATACAAATATTGTATCAACTAATTAAAAATACACATACATACCTTCACGCCTGTAATCCCAGAGTAGGCAGAGCTACAGAATTACCGACAACTTTAAAAACTTGTTGATAATTCAGTAATCACGTTTTGCACAAATAGGCTAAGATGAATTTGATTTTTTTTATGGCATATAAGAGGCAAACGAGCACACAGGCCACCTGCGCCTCTATTCCCGACGGTAATAACAATATCGTTTTTGATCTGTTATCGTATTGTCACCGTTTTGATAGCTCTTATTTACTTGACAGTAATGGCGTCTGACGTCATAACAATACCATAACAGGTCAACTACGATATTGTTTTTACCGTCGGGAATAGGGGCGCTGATGGTAAGTGGAAACTGTGACCCATAGACATTCGCATTCACAAGACTGCAATCCTAAGACTGCAAATGCATTGCCGACCATGAGGACTAAGATGGAATGCCTCTATGCTAGTCATTACACCGGCTGTCTTATTCCCAAACCGGAACACAACAATGCGAACACTGCTGTTTGGCGGTAGGTTAATGGATAAGATGATAAAAGATGTTTATTCAGTAAGCGCGGGCCGCACGGGCACTTTTACACGTCAAAAATCTACCAGTGCTTCGCAAGAGTCCACTGCTGAGAAGAAACGCCGCAAGAAACTCAACAGTCAGTCGTTTTTTTAAACATTGCTTATGATATGATATTATACAATGAAAAAAAAACTTAACCTAGCATTATATAAAACAATGAATGTAACAAAAAATATGTATATACCTATATCATGCGTAGTTGAGCAGGAAAATGTGTCAAAACTCAAAATTTCCGCAAGAACTCATAAAAAGTAAATATTAAAAATAAATAAAAATTATACTTACCCATGACGGGGCAAAACAACCACATAAAAAGTTTCGATATATTCTCCTACAGAAACCGTGTCCCCTAGACAATACACAATGTTTACATATTTGTATGATTAAGTTATTATTAAGATATTCAGGTGTTTAATTTAGGACAAGCATTTTTATCTGTTAGATAGTCTTCGACCCTATAGTAAGCTTTAGACATCAACGACTTTTTCAAGTAATTTTTAAGTACTGGAAATGGTAACTTTAAAACTTCGTCAGGTAATTTATTATAGAAATGAATGCATTGACCTACAAATTATTTATATACCTATGGTGGTAGCGATCCAGAAGGACTGCACTAGGTCCTACCACCTACTTCTAAGATTTAAAGATTTGATTATGTAGGTATAGTTGTAAGCGTGTAAAAAGAATATACTATTTTTTTGTTACAAGTGACTAGAACTTTCTGTAACATAAAAAAATAATTATGTAGTGAGAAATCATTCCATCTTACAAGCATAATTACGCTTAATTCCGCATAGAATACAATATTGTTATAACATAATCATCTTGATTACGTAATACGTACTATTATGCAACTCCATAAGTATTACATCGTTGCTCACGTGTGTACGTATTCAATTCAATTTAATTATTTGCAGTTTTATGAGGACGAGACATTCCAACCCTGAGGACCAAGATGGAATAGCGGCCTGCACACGTAAAGTTCGGACCGCGGGAAATGCCACTCGCTGTTCCAATCTTCGTTCCGAACCGTACGTGTAATTGCAACTGTAATAGTAAAATAGTAAAAAAGCGGTTCGGAACGAAGATTGGAACGCCGCGTGGCGTTTCCCGCGGTCCGAACTTTACGCGTAAAGGCCGCTAATGCCTCTATGCTAGTAATTTCAGCGGTTTTCTTCGGCCCGCTTTTCACCGGGACACCATGGAAATGCTACCACCACCACACGCCAGGTGAGATATCCTCGATAGAGCGGTATATATTCTTAACCGACTTCAAAAGAGGAGGAGCAGGAAGGAGGAGTTTCTACAGAGTGTCCCATAATTGACACGTAACCCTGACACCGGAGATAGCCCACCCCTAGACCTACCAAACCAGCCTTACATGACCTCAGTAAAAGTTGCACGGTTTTCGAGATATTGCCAATAATGATAATTAGTTTCGTATGAAAATTAATACCAAAACAAAAAATAAATAGAAAAAATAAAAAATAAAAAATAAAATTATTAGGCTGGTTTGGTAGGTCTAGGGGTGGGCTATCTCCGGTGTCAGGGTTACGTGTCCATTATGGGACACCCTGTATGTTCCACTGTATATTTTTTAGGGTTCCGTAGTCAAACTAGGAACCCTTATAGTTTCGCCATGTCCGTCCGTCCGTCCGTCCGTCTGTCCGCAGTCTAGCTCAGAGACTCTTAGTACTAGAAAGCTCTAATTTGGCTTGAATATACATATTATTCACGCCAACAAAGTAGTAAAATAAAATTTTGAAAAAGTCCAATTGCCGTTTTATGAAGACTTTTGTCAATGGGTCTAACGCTACATTTACACGCTTGCCGAGGCTTGGCAGCTCTTCAAGCTCAATTCTCAATTCTCAATTCTTTATTGCTTCCATAAGTTATACATTATATACAGGTGTTAGATATCTTATAACTACTTAGGTATAAGGTATGAGATCTTTATGGACCCTGGTAGGGCACAGCAACTTATAAACTAGTGAGGGGCTTGTTTATTAACAATTCCTTTTTTATTTTGAATATTAACGATTATATAAAAGCAAATGAATAGAATCGATAAATGTAATTACTAAGCCATCTTATCTTCTAAATATTCCTTTAATGGTGTAGTAGCATTTTACACTCAGTAACTTCTTTAACTGTTTAGTAAATAAATGATCTGCTGTTATTGTTGTTATAGACTTGGGTAATTTATTATATACTTTGATTGCCATGACAAAAGGACTTGAGGAGTGAATGTGTAAGTTGGAGGATGGTATTGTGAGTTGGTGTCGGTTCCTTAGTGTATAGGTTGTAGGTAGGTCAGCTCGGGTGGTGAAAAAGCTTTTATATTTGCGAACAAATTTACATATTTCTAGTATATATATGCACGGTAGAGTCAGTATCTTGTGTTCTTGGAAGTGTGGCCTGCAACTATCTGTGTTTTTTATATTAATTAGTATTCTAATGAGTTTTTTCTGAAGTGTAAATAAAATATTAGTGTCTGTGCTATTTCCCCACAAAATTATTCCATAACTAAACCACGAGTAAGCATACGCATAATATGTGGTTAGTGCGGTTTCGAGGTCAGTTGTTTTTTTAGTTTCTCGAAGTGCATATGAAAATTTAGAAATTTTGGATCTTATTTTATTTACATGTGACTTCCAATTCATATGTGTATCTATATTTATTCCAAGTAGTGTAAAATCTGATACAATTTCTACTTTAATATTATTATATTTGAAATCTATTTTTAAAGGTGGTTTTTGGTGGGGATGGAAACACATAAGTTTAGTTTTAAAAAAGTTAATTTCAAGATTATGATCATTCATCCAGAGTATTGTTTTGTTAAGAATAGAGTGAAGTTTGTCGTTTAAATTGCTACTATTTTTACAAGTTGTAAGAAGCGAGATGTCATCAGCAAACAAGACGCATGGTTCTTCCATGATCTTGGGAAGGTCATTAATGTACACGAGAAAAAGGAGACAACCAATAACACTTCCTTGTGGTATGAAAGCATTTATGATTTTCTTGTCGGATCGAATGTTGACTATCTCATTACTGTCATAATTAAAATACTCTATTTCTACAAATTGTTCCCTGTCTTTTAAATAGGATGTAAGCCATTGGTGAGCTAGTCCGCGGATTCCTATGCCGTATAATTTATTTAATAAAATATTATACTGGACTTTATCGTATGCTTTGGTCATATCCAACAGTATTCCAACAGCATATTGTTTATTATTTATTGTGTTAATTATTTCTTGAACATATTTATATACAGCTAAAATAGTAGAGCGCATTTTGCGGAAGCCATTTTGTCCGTCATCGAAGATTCTATATTTCTCGCAAAAGGCGTATATTCGATTACACATTGATTTCTCGAATATTTTTGAAACTGTAGGTAATAGGGAAATAGGGCGATAGTTATTTGGGTCTGTTTTTGAATTTTTTTTGTGTATCGGTTTTATTATTGATTTTTTTAGCAGTTCCGGGAATACACCTTCATCAAATGATTGGTTAATTAAGAGACAGAGCGGCACGGTTAGTTGGTCTGCGCATTGTTTTATCAGTACGGGTGGGAGTTCGTCAATTCCGAAACTAGTTTTATTTTTTAGGTTTTTTATGATTGTGTGTATTTCTCGATAATTTACATGATTGAGAAACATAGTGTTTTCAGTTGGGTAAAGAACAGGCCGCCCTTTTGCTTGAGTATTTGCTTTTTCCCCTATGGATGCAAAGAAAGTATTGAAGGTATTGGCTACTATGTGTGGATCTGATGTATGAGTCTGCGTGTTATTTATGTTTATTTCGATATTATGTTTATCTTTTTTTATTTTTTTATTTGTTCGCTCGTTAATGATACTCCACATGGCCTTGACTTTATTACTAGAGTTTCTTATTTTCTGTATATATTGAAGCTTTTTTGCCGTATTTACTGATTTTTTTAATATTTTTTCGTAAGCTTTATAATATTTCTGTAGTACGCCATTATTTGATTTAAGAGTAAGTATTTTTAATAATCTTTTATATTTGCAGGATTTCTTAATGCCAACCGTTAACCAAACTTTTTTATACTTTGTTTTTAATTTAATTTTTTGTTTCGGTATGCATGTATCTAAAATACAGATTAATGTGTCGCTTAACGCTTTGTAATTTTCATTTATATTTTTATCTGTATTTATAATATCCATCCAATTTATTTCATTTAAATGGGATTTAAATTTATTTATATTGCTACTGTTAAATAATCTTTTTTCTGTGTACCAATTGTGTTTATTTTGCGTTCGTGGCATTTTTACTTGTATCGTTGTTGCTGAATGATCTGAGAAACCTAATTCCTCTACTGTTGTGTTTATTATTATGTTATTAAAGTTTGTAAATATTAAATCTAAGCATGTTGATGAAGTATGTGTAGTGTGTGTTGGGTCTTTGACGTGTTGAGTATATTTGTATTGTGTAAAAAGATCTAAGAAATTACTTGTTTTCATACTGCTTTGTAGTACATTCACGTTAAAGTCTCCCCCAATAATGACGTTATATTTGGGATATTTGTTATTTATATAATTTAAAATCTTCTTTAATTGAATGTGAAATAATTCTTCCTCCCTTCTATTCCAGTACATGGTAACTAATAAAATATTTTCATTAGGTAGTTCAATGGCACACGATTCTAACACATATTCTATTGACATGTTTGCTATATCTGTTCTGTCTATGCACTCGACGTGGTCTCGCAGCAGGATGCAGACGCCGCCGCCTGCGCGCGTTTCTCGACAAAAAGAAGCTGATAGTTTGTATCCACTAATCTGTAACAAGTCTTTTTTTTCGTTCGTGAGCCAGGATTCCGAGACGCATATCGCTAAGTAATTTTTGTTTTGATCTAGGAACGATTCTAGTAGGTGCTGTTTATTGTATAGACTCTGAAAATTTTGAAATAATATCTTACATTGTATATCTTGGTTCACGAAATGTCTGATTTTGGGTATTTGTATATGTTCTCGATTCCTTGTGGGGGTTTATAGTATGTGGTATGTGTCTTATTTTATCTTGTCCTCCATTATTTGTGGAAGTGTGTCCTGGTTCAGGTTTGTTGTCTGTGATGGCTACAAATTTTCCGTCAATTATTAATTTATTATTGCGTATTATTGCATGCTGACGATTTTTTCTCGCTGTTAACATTTTTTCACGCATTAGTCGTCGCTCTTTACGCGCATTTTCGTCTAAAAATTCAGATACAGACAAGCCTGTTCCGAGGAAAAGATGATTATTATCTATAACATGTTTTACCATTCTCTTGCTGATCAGTTCAACAACAAGTGGCCGATGTCTGCTGTTTCTTCGTCCTACTCTGTACGTGTCCTCAATATGTCCCATTAGGTCTATATGCATGATATCACGAAAAGCTTCTATAAGTCTTCCCTGCTCGGCACTTTCAGGTTCTTTATAATATTCTGCCAAACCATACAAAACCATTTTTTTCTTTTTAGTTTCAGGTATGTGTTTATTTCCAGAAGCATGGATTCTCGATTCCAGTGTTGTTATTTCTTTTTTTAATTTATCATTTTCTTTTTTCAGGTTTTCTATTTCGAAATTTACGCTGTCTATTTCCGTTTTCCTTATCCCATTTTCTAAAGACAAACTCATTATTTCTTGTTTAAATTCGTTTCTTAAATTTGTAATCGCCTTTGTTATTTCAATTTGTATTGTATTCTGTAGTTCAGTTATTATAAATTTATTGTTTTCTTTTAGACTCGAAGTAATTAGCTCACTTAAGTTCTGCAAAGTTACTTCAGATGGCGTTTTGGAGTCTTCCACGCGTATAGTGTCACCCAATAGACTAATTTCATCGGAGGATATGGAATCGTCTCGTTTGTGGTTAATTTTCTTTTTTCTTATGGTTACATTGTCGATTTCAGGTTCTGTAGATGCCTGTTGCTTTGTATCTCGGTCTTGGATTTTATTTTTACATGCAAAGCATTTCCAATTCATTTTGCTTTCTTTTGACATTATGTTGTAGAAGCGTGCGCTCGATATTTGACCGCATTCTAGGTCGTATTTGTTTAAGCAAAGTTTGCAACTGAGAAATTCCCGTTTTGGAAGTTCTTGTAAACATCCTGAACAAACTGAGGCCATTGTACATTAAACGACCTCTAGTGGAGCAAGTATAAAATATCGATTTTCACTAATCTGCTACTCAATGATAGGTGGCGCTGTTACAAAAGTTATTACGTATTAGAGGCGCCCTCTAGTAGAAATGTGCAGTATTTTCTCCTTCGAGATTAGCGTTTACTATTCTTTATTCAAAGGTAGATGGTGCTGAAGTTTATTATGATGATAGCAACTTGCATAAGCGGGAATGGTTAAAAGTTCTTATGAACGGTTATATATAACCTATAACTAAATTGTATAAACGGCTTGAAAAGACTTAGCTGTGTGTCAACTCCAGTGTTGGTGATATGAATTACTTCACGTAAAGTCTGTTTTAACTTTTCTTTTAGCAGTTTATGTATAAAACACTTTTCAAATCGAATTTTCAACCAAAATTCGTTACGTTTTTGTAACCACTTTTTCTTCGTAATTCTTAGTTGATTTCACTAAACTACATATTGTACAACTAAATTGTACTTCTTTTGATGTTATTATCAACTTTTTACGGCAAAAACACACGATAAACTATTTTTTTGATATTAATTTGTACGGAGCCGATGTTTTCGCGGGCACAGCGGCGCCCATCCAAGCCTTTACAAACGCTTGGATGCTATTTAGACGCTTGCGAGTGCGTTACTGTGTTCCGCATAGTAGGAGATCCGAATAGGAGACGATTTGCACCGGGCTGCTTATTCGATCAAAAGTATTTTATATCAAATTTGATACGCTAAATAATATGTGGCGAATAGGTTGCCTGAAAAATTTCAGTCCAGTACATAATTAATTAAAAAAATAAAAATTAACTTTGGCTTAAAAAAAATCTATTGCTTGTTTTATATACAAATTACATACCAATCGAAAGTATGAAGCCTATAGAACTTGCAAACGTTAGGTTGACTATTTTTTTCCCGTATAGCTATTGGATAGGCAGGTATAAACAGGTAAGGCGGTTCTAATAATTTGCACCAAACCTAACGTTTGCATATTCTATAGGCTTCATACTTTCGATTTGTATGTAATTTGTCTATTAAACAAGCATTTGCAATTTTTAAAAAAAGTTCATTTTTAATATTTTTTTTAATGATATAAGTACTGGACTGAAATTTTTCAGGCAACCTATTCGCTACATATTATTTAGCGTATCAAATTTGATATAAAATACTTTTGATCGAATAAGCAGCCCGGTGCAAATCGTCTTCTATTCGGATCTTAGACCAGCATGTTGCCGCAAGCTTCCTTTGATCTGTCTTCAAAAACCGACACTAACCCGGATCGCGACAAGCTCACGCAAGCCAAGCCAAACAACCCCGTTCAGACGCTTGTGTTTTTGTAAGCTTGTCGAGACTTGCCAAGCGTGTAAATGTAGCACTAGATCTCAGCGTCAGATTGACTTGTGTGCTCGGTTGCCTACTACATGCCATAAAAAAACCTGACGGACTATATCGACCGACGAAATGTTGATCAGTGAACTGAACTGCTTTTTTGCTTGGATAGCCATGTAAAAGAGGGTCACGTTTTACCAAACATACCTACTTACTTATACAGTTCAAACCGGATACAATCATGTTTAAAACCATCAATTTCATCGCGCCATACGTACCCAAGATGTCTTCTCGACGTCATGGAAAATGTTTGACTCTTGATTCACCTTATGGCCGTTTTTTATACAATCTAATTTCGGTATCTTTGCATTCCTGTTTGTGTTCTAAATTCGACATGCATTATTATTTTGTTTATCGAACTATTTTTAGCCGACAAAAAAATCTTTTGGCTGCCTCGTGCGTAAAACTCGTTTATTGACGTCCCAATCATAATCTAAAATACTATATTTTGGCGAAGGTTTAATAAGACAAACAGATACCTTATTGACGTATACCCAATTACCCACAAAACAAAACAGTTTGCATATTTTTTTAATCGTACTTAGTATTATAAATGCGAAAGTTTATGTGTTAGTTTGTGACTCCTTCACGCTGTAAACGCTGGACGGAATTAAAATGGATATAGCTAACGGATTAAAACAATGGCTACTTTTCACCTGGAAAAATTAAAAGTTCCCGAGGGAAAAACGATAAAACCACGATAGATGGCTTCACCATACCCTCCGAGTATGAAAAGCAAGCGTTAACTAATTTCGTGGATCTTAAGTAGGGTCTTGGTGGCATAATTGGTAATGCGCCTGCATCGGCCCGGAGAGCTAGAGGAGATGTAGGTTCGAATCCTGCCTAAGACCGACGATTTTTTTTTCGCTTTAATATAGTTTTTGATAATCGATATCTACGCGGATGAAGTCGCGGACAGAAGCTTGGTAGGACTAAACGGGATTGAGCTGGCCTTGTCTGCCGCATGCCAAATGAGGTTTAGTCCCAAATTTCCACCCTAAGGGCCGCTACAGACGATCAGTCGTGACAGGCCGAGAGCGACGTGGCTATTTGATAGAATGAGAAAGTTAAATACGTCTCTCATTCTAAGAAATAGCTGCGTCCCTCTCGGCCTGATCGTTTGTGGCAGCCATAAGAGAACCAAGTCGCAAGAGAAGAAGAAGCAGACCAAGATGGCAGGACGAACTGGACCAGGGGGGTTATTATGACATAGCTATGAAGTTCATTTTACGCTGAGAGAAAAGGACAGAGCTATATAACTACTATAGCTCTGTCCCTTACGCTCACCGTAGAATGAACTGCATAGCCACGTCATAATAACCCCACAGTTCTGAAAAGACTGGACTCTGGAGTCACTGTATAGGGAATTGTGGAAGCCTAAAGAGAGGAACCGCCGGTACTAAAGATCTAAACGGTTTTTTAGTAAATCAAACATCTGGAAAACTAAGCAGTAGCTTATTACTAAATTGAAGCTAATATTGGGTCCTTACCTATGAAATTGGCGTTATTTTTACGTGTTTTATTTCGTACGGAATTTATTCATTTCAATTTTAACTTTCAAATTATTTTTAAATTTCATTAATAGGTACAGCATGTTACAAAGGTTTTAGATACAAATAATATGGTTCAATTTCTTACTTAGTGTTTAAAATTAAAGTGTGAACTCAACTCTTTTCATGTGCTGTCAGTTCAAGTGTTTCAATTACGCAGAGTTTTATGAAGCTAATTATTTTTAAGAAATTAAGATATGTATAATATAGCTAAGAAGTGTCCAATATTCTTGACAGAATTTTGTTTGGTTTGCATTTAACGTTACTAAATAATCCGCAAAATTAAATGTATGAAAACCACCGTTTTCATAAAATTCTCCATATAAAACGCCAATTTCATAGGTAAGGACCTAATATTAAGTTAATCAGTACTTAACTTACGTCTAAACTAGACATGAGCCAACGTAGCAATTTGAAAATACGTCATTCCACCGCTAAACGAGCGTATCATCGTGACTTGACATTCGTTGAAGGTTTAAGTTTTATTGGTGGTGTGATCGAACTACACACGTCATCACCATCTTGATGAAGTATTATACACGGAATAGAAAAAACAGTGGAAGTGGCACGAGCTTCGCTTAGTATCAGACCTGTTCTGTTGTCGCCAATACTCACACTGTCATAAAAACAACACGCCACCATGGAAAATATTTTTTTGCATTCCAAAATAGCACAATAAGGCATGCTTCTGGATTTATTTCGTATTTTAGAAATATCAAATTATTGAATTATCGAAATAAGCGATCGCGGCAAAAGTATGGCAGGTTATGCGAAACTCCGCATACACTTTTTAGTGTTGTTATAACACAACTCTAACCTAACCTAACCGCAGGTATTTTTGGAAAGCTTAAAAAGTTGTCTGAAAACCAGTTTAGGACAAACGATATTATATGGATCGCGAATGACACCCCTGTCTGTCAGTATGTCACGGAAGAGTTTTACATGTATAAGAATAATATAATAAGTGCAGTGTACTTAAGTTTAAATGACGCGTAAAGGTGGGTCCACATTTGTGACCTTTCATGGTAATATAGTTCCGTGACCGTGTCAATAACGCGTGTCAGCCGCGTATCCACTAGAGGACGCCTCGGGTCGAGCGGCTCAACCCGAGGCACGCCGTGACACGAGGCAAATTTGTCGCCGCGAGCCGAGTTATATTTTGTCGGGTTTTTGCCGTGCTCAAAGGAGCCGTACATTTGATGGTGGAGACGGGCGTCTAAACTGCGCACGTGCTGATCCGCAACGTGCCTCGAGCCTTAGCCTCAGAGCGAGCAGCCTCAAACTGAGGCTGTTTGCCTCAAGTCGAGGCTAATCGGCCTGAGTCTGCTCAAATGGATACGGCTTAAGGATGGTATTTATCATGTAAAGTCGTTGCTTTTACCCCTAACAAGTCCTCTAGATTTACCACGCGGTCAGATCCGATGGTGCCCTATAGTCTAGACCTACCTTTAGCCTAGTTTGTAGTGCATTCAAAGCTAGCCGTCTCGGGTTCGATTCCCGGATTCGAAATATTTGTATGATCAGAGCGAGTAGGTATTTGTTCCTGGGTCTTGGATGTTTTCTATAAATTCTGAATAAGTATGTTTATCATTTTCTGGTAACCCGTAGTACAAACTAACCCTTTTATTCATAAACACGCAATAGCTAAAGTGGGCTTTAAATATGCTTTGTCATTATCTGTCATTATGAAATTTGAATTAGGCAGAAAGGGACAACGGATACTTAAAAGAAACTAGGTTTATTGTGTGTGATTTAAGGGGTTAGAGTTTTAGTTAGAGTTAATTTGTATGTTTTTTTTGTTATTAAGTCATCGGATCCCTACTTTAGGCGTGTCCCGGCACACCTCGCGACCGTTTTTTATTTATCACCCAATAACTGCGGTCACGTTGTTTTTACTCGTTCACAGTAGTTTTCCATTCAAACCATCCTCCTTCAAATTAATGCGAAATTGTTCAAACCCGTTATAATGTTATATTATTCTGATCCAACACGTGACCACCTTAACTACTTGAGAATGACTAATATTCTGGTTTTAATAAGATTGTAAAGTTTAAAGGCAAATTATAAAACACAGGGCCTCTATAGTGTTTTGTCTCCGGATGTAAAAGGAGGGGTGTTATAGGTTAGACCACAGTGTGAGTATGAGTGTGAATGTGAGTGTGAGTGTGAGTGTGAGTGTGAGTGTGAGTGTGTGCGTGTGCGTGTGCGTCTGCGTGTATGTGTGTTTGTGTGTCTGGGTATCTGTCTTTTGAACCGTAACTCTTTAACGCGTGAACCGATTTAGACGAAGTTTTTTTATTTGAAAGTAGAATTTCTAGCGGTGGTTCTGAGCTAGGTTACATGAAAATCGGTCGGGCCGTTTAAGAACTATTACTTCTGAAAGAAGGAGTCACTATTAACGGGGGTTTATATGCATCTATGTAGTTATTAACTCGGCCGCCATTACTGTCAAGTAAATAAGAGCTATCAAAACGTTGACAATAAGATAACAGGTCAAAGGCGATATGGTTTTTACCGCCTAGAAAAGAGGCTCTGGCCACCAGCCCCTTATTGCACCACCTTGACAATGACACGTGACAGGTGACAATTCGGTATACATTGCAAAGCCAACACGCTAATACATCACTGGGTTTCATATATGCTGCGCCATGTACACTGAAATGTCACCTGTCACCTGTAATTGTCAGGATGGTGAAATGCTGAACATACATGGGGGTTAAATCGATAGCTTATGAGCTGCTCTATCATCCCTTTAAACCCCTACACCCGACTGCCAAACACCCTGTATAAGTAACTAGCGACCCGCCCTCGTTTCGGTTCGGTTTATTTGAGTTTTCTGTAACACCCGTACAATAAACCAGCATTTATCTATGGCACAAAGGAGCCGCTATGCGCACAAAGCGGTCATTAAATCTATATATATAAAAGGCAAAACAGACTGACTGATGTATCAACGCACAGCCGAAACTACTGAACCTAGAAACTTGAAATTTGGTACAGGGGTTCCTTTCATGATGTAAGTGAGCACTAAGAAAGGATTTTCCGAAAATCGACCCCCTACGGGAAGAAATGGGGGGAGTAGCGGGAAACTAATTCTACGCGTACGAAGTCGCGGGCGTACTCTAGTTATACATAAAAACCTTCCTCTTGAATCAATCTATCTGTTAAAAAAACCGCATCAAAATCCGTTGCGTAGTTTTAAAGATACATAGGGATAGACAGGCAGCGGGAACTTTGTTTTATACTATGTTGTGAATACGACAATAATCGGTGACCAAAAGACGAACGTAACGTAAATAAATAAATTAACCCCCCCCCCCCCCTTGTATCTCCGAGATTACTGGGCCTAAAACTTTGAATTTTTTTAGGTTAGGAAATTTTTCAAAACGTACGTACCCTCTCCATGTGAGTTTAACTTGCACTTGTCCGTTTTTTTATGTTATTATTGTATTTTCTGTAAGGAATGACCAGGGCCGTTCTACTTTAGTTTAGTCCATATTACTTCGACATCGTAATAACATCGTTGTCGTTAAGGGTGAAGACACATTTATCAGCACCGATTCGCATTTCGTCTATAGAAAATGGCTGTTTTGTATGAAGATGCGTACGCATGCGTAAGCAGAACTGATGCGTACGCATCTTCATACAAAACAGCCATTTTCTATAGACGAAATGCGAATCGGTGCTGATAAATGTGTCTTCACCCTAAGTCAAACTTAACTTGACAGTAATAGTTGTCATATTGTAAACAGTGTTATAACGATATCTAACCAAGGTTGGGCTAAACTGAAGTAAAATAAAGAGAACGTTCGCGTTTTGGCACCAAAATTTTATAATAAGTTACCGGAACATTTAGACGAAAATCTGTCATGTCAGGGTTAAAAAAAACTAATTAGTGGAATTTCTACCTTAACCCTAACCTAAACCTTTTTAATGAAAACTGTAACCAGTTTGTGTGTATTTATAATATTAAGATTCTCAGTGCAAAAAAATCACAGCAATAATGTAAAACCAATGTTTTAAATTCAAATTCAAATTCAAAATCATTTATTGCATGTCACATTTCGTTTACATTAGATGGAACTACGGACAGGTATGCATGTGACGCCCTGCAAGGGCACAGCAACACGAGAGGGCTAATTATTTAAATATTTTTATTTTAAGTTATTGCACATTATCACAATCTTTGCAATAAGATGTATGAGGTATTACACTTATTGCAGCAATCATTAAAACTATATTCTACTTATTCTTAATCTACATTATTAATAGTTCACATTAAAAAAGTCGTTTAGGCTATAGAAACATTTGTTAATTAAGAATAATTTTAATTGTTTAGTAAACATATTTGGCCTATCAAGGTTTTTAATATAATTTGGCAGGTGATTGTATATTTTAATCATATATTATATATTGTACTGTATTATATATTGTATATATTGTATTGTGTTGTTGTATTGCATGTATTATTTATTGTTATATATATTTTTTTTTGTATTTTTTGTATATTTTTACATTAGGTATTGCTGTGATTTTTTTGTTTGAATTTATAAATAATAATAATAATCAGGTTTTTCACAGACAGTACGTTTTATTCAGTAATAGAATATTCAAATTGTTAAATGTAAAACTATTTTAAATAATGCATGATGCATGATGTCATAATTTTATATGCCTACTGGCCAAACATATTGATACTTAGTTTACCTACTTTTATGATTGTAAATCCCATTATTGTAACCATGTTTACAAATAAATAAATTGGTTGATTTATTGATTGATTGTTTTTAGGGTTCCGTACCTAAACAGGACAAAACGGAACCCTTACAGAATCACTTTGTTGTCCGTCTGTCCGTCTGTCCGTCTGTCCGTCTGTCCGTCTGTCCGTCTGTCCGTCTGTCCGTCTGTCCATCTGTCCGTCCGTCTGTCTGTCAAGACCCTTTATCTGCCCGAGTTGATATACTCAAGTCTACAGTCCCTTGAAGCTTTGAAAAAAACAAACTTAGAGTTAACGTAAAAAAAGATACGGCCGTTTATGCCGCTAAAAACGTATATTTCGACACTCTCAAATGAATCAAAATTTATAGGGTATTTTCCGTTGACCTAATACCATCTCATACTACAAATATAGGGAAAGATCTGAAAACCAAACATTTTTAATTAAGTCACAAAAAAATCAGGGTCTTTATGCAAGGAACGGCGGCGGTGCAAATTTTGAATTGAGTTAACCTTGTCATGTGCGGAACCCTCGGTGGGCGAGTCGGACTCGCCTTGTGCGGCTTTTTATATTATAAAGGTATTTTAATTCACATTATCCAATTTCTTGTATACAGATGAAACTTGATCTATTTGAAGAAAAGAACCAAATCTTATTGCGTTAAAATGTAAAAAAAAATGTACTTACGATCAAACGAAATCATGCTGTCTCCTGTTGTTATTTTTTCCAATTTGAACACAACACTTAACAACTTAAGGTTAAAACTTGATTAACATGTCATGATTGCACTGCTTTAATTTCAGTTGTGGTATTTTATAACACTGAACATCACTGGAACAAAAGAAAATAAAAATTAATAACTATTAAAATAACAGAGTTTACAAAAGATATGAATATGCTCATTTACAAATACATATCATAAAATTAATGTAATAATAATTTCAAATAATAATTTATTAATGTACAAATAAAAGTCAAAATAATAATTTATTAATGTAAAAATTGAAATCTATTACAAAATACATGCATGATACATGTTTTAGTCTCTGGTGTTATTTTTATACGTAAATATATAATTGAATTTTTATATGTACTTATGTATAACTTTATCATGTTCATTAATGGATTTATTAATACCTATTTTGCACAAAGTATTATTATTTTTTAAATGTATTATTTGCTTTTTTTTCTCTCTTTCTTTTTCTATGTACCACTTTTGTTAGTTTCTGTATGATTATTTGGTTGACTGTTAGAGAATGCCATTAGGCATTAAGTCCGCCATTTGTACTTTTTTGTACAATAAAGAGTAAATCATTAAATTAAACCCTAAGAGATTTTTTTTTTCATTTTCATCATCAATATGACCATCACAATGATCTCTATCACCGTTATCATTATCATGATCATATCCACTTTTTCTATTTAAATTTGTCAAATTCAATAACTTTTAAGTAGGTAAATGTCAAATTGGGAAAAGATACAAGAATATACATTCTTTAAAAATAATTAAAAAACAGCACTGAACCTAGAAAACTTACTGTTTGATGCAATAAATAAAAAAAATCGTTATTAAAATCGAAGTAAATATCTAAGAAAAAATCCACTTACCTACTACAGGTATTTTAAGCGCACTCCGCAAGTAAGCGAAATTTAGGATGGCAGATGTTTTAAAAATATAGTAACTTAATTTAAGAAAGTATACCTTAATATTAATTAAGATGTTTTAAACTGTCATTGCATTCACTAATTACTGTAAGTAATAACTATTTCATCCACTTTTATGACAAAAAACTATAACTTAATTTACTTTATCTTTAAAACAATTCGAAATTTATGAATTCATATCACAATTTATAATTAAAAACACTTGAAATAATATAAATGTAACACAAAAACAAAACAACTTTTTAAGCCGTTTTGTTTGACAGTTGAAAAAGTATGAAACTACCTACCTCTCAATTTCTTATATTAAACAATGGGGGTAATTTTCCAAAATTAAATGTCGCAGATGCCGGCTTTTTAGCCAATATATTTACAAGGCATTTTTTTTGCAAAACAATTGTAAGTAATTTTTTTTAAATGTGATCTTGTACTTGATGGTTTTTTATATTTTTATGACAAATACCTTAGCATGATTTTGTATTATATTCTGCAAGTTGGCATTTCAATTTTATTCAAATCCTTAAAAAAATCTCTAGTAATAGTAGACTATACGATTGAATATATTACCGTTAGTTGGTTTTAAAAAAAATAACACAGTTTACAAAACAATTTTTACATGACCTAGTTATAAACTTAAAAAACTGTTCCGTTTTTAAACGTATTTTAAAATATGCCTAAATTTAATTTAATAACAATAAACAACTTACCTATCATTAAATAATTTTACCATTTCTTCAATCTACTTTTTTACTACACGTACCTACATTCACATAC
Source organism: Acleris cristana (assembly GCA_948252455.1). Lineage (NCBI taxonomy): Eukaryota > Metazoa > Arthropoda > Insecta > Lepidoptera > Tortricidae > Acleris > Acleris cristana. The sequence continues at coordinate 2,621,021 of OX411801.1, forward strand.
CTACATTTATATACTTTTTCAAATGGTTTATATAGACTAACATAACATATATACGAAAATAAATTAAGAATACTGCTTTAAAAACAAATTATTGTTAATATAGTTAGTAATTTATAGTTAACCCTACTAAACTGATCGCAGGGGGCCCCCCCTCCGCACTCCCTTAGCAAAATATTACTTTATCTAAGAAAAAGTTTGTATAAAATTATTATTCCTAAAAAAAATTTTTTTTTTTCACTTTTTTTGCGTCTAATTCGTTTAAATAATTATTCTATAATTAATTAAATTGTACCTTAACAGAACAATCCTTAACTCCTTGCTGATTAATAGTCATCGTGGACCCCAAAAATAAACTTGAGGCGCAAGCGTACGTCCCTCGCCGACCATAAAACGACACTGGTTATATTTAGACTAATTTATGAATATAATGGCCACTATCTGTGGCCAAAGACTTGTGAAATAAGTCAGATAGATAAGCGAAAGCCGGGAACTATTGCGGATTTTATATATCTTTAGTCTTTAGATAGTTGTAAAAAATTGGGGCGTTAATGATTGACAGAAATCCAAGTGCTTTTTGTAACTTTTTAACTCTTTTTACATGTTTTTAGGGTTCCGTATCAAAATGGCAAAAAAGGAAACCTTATGAGACTTCGTTGTCTGTCTGTCTGTATGTCACAGCAGGTTTTCTCAGCAACTAAAAATGCTATCAACTTGAAATTTGTTAAAAACCTTCCGCGGAAAAAATATCTAACTGATGGTGGAAGCCGCATTAAAATCGGTTCAGCACTTTTTAAGATCACCGCGAACACACAGCTAGACAGACGTGGGACTTTGTTTTATACTATGGAGTGGTCATAGAGAAAATGGCCGTGTTACTTGAAATCTCGCACAAGGTATTCACTTATTCTCATTCCTTCTCTTTTTTAATGTCTTGAAATATCACATTTTATGATATAAGGTTAAACAAAACTACGTGTACTTTTTAGTAGATCTGTGAACAGCTGATCTACGTTAAAACAGATAAACACTTTGTGGTTTAATAATTACCTTAAAATGAGTATAAACATCAACGACGACGCCTAGTTGGCGTAGTTGGTAGTGACCCTGCCTACGAAGCTAGCGGTCCTGGGTTCAAATCCCGGTAAGGGCAGATATTAGTGTGATGAGCGCGAATATTTGTTCCTGAGTCATGGATGTTTTCTATGTATTTACATACATACATAAACTCACGCCTTCATTCCCAGAGTGGGGTAGGCAGAGCCACAGACTCACCAACAACTCCAAAAACTTGTTGATAATTCTGTGACCACATTTTGCACAACCAGGTTAAGATGTTATCCAGTGTATTAGTGACAGGTTGCAAACCCATCGCATAACAGCACTACACAGCCTTTAGTCCCTTAGTCGTCTCTTACGACATCCACGGGAAGACATGGAGTGGCAACATTCTAAACCCGGCACCTCACGGGTATTCTATGTATTTAAGTATATATTTCTCTATACAAGTATTTATATCATTGTCTAGTACCCGTAGTACAAGCCTAGAGCTTAGTGATATTTATTTATTTATTTACTTATCGTTACAAAAGTACTATTGCGGTAATTTAAACGTTTACACGCGGCTTTTCCCGCGTCTACACGTGTCACTTACGCCTTTTAATGATAGAAACTTGAACCTCTACAAGGTCCACCCGGTTCACTACTACATACCATAGCTATTTACTACAATACAGATGTTGATGACCGCAACCGGCGACCTACTCCGTTACGTAGTTTGAAAGGTCTAAAGGTATAATTTCGATATCGACGATCACTACCGGCGACGGCGACTATGTCGCACGACCCGCTTTTTAGTATCCTTCTATAAATATAAAACTTTTATATAAACGAGAATAGATCAAATTGAGAATAGAAGAATTAGATTTTGGATTCATGACTAGAAATATAATAGGTACCCGAGAATATTTTACTGTAAATACTTTATCGTCACTTTATGGGGCGGCAAATCTAGCTGGCCCGGGGCGCCAAATCTTTAAATACGCCTCTGAATAGATCAGTCAGTTTCTTCTTTTATAATAAAAGAAGAAACTGACTGATCTATCAACGCACAGCCCAGACCGCTGGGTCTAGAGATTCCAGGTACGTAGGTTCCTTATGACGCCTGGGGGTGCACTAAGAAAGGATTTGAAAATCGTGCCCCAACCGGAAAAAATAGGGGGAGCAGCGGGAAATTAATATTACGCGTACGAAGTCGCGGACGTCCTCTAGTGATTTTATATAGACTGCTAACCAAACCTAACGACCGCGTCGCGCGACCGAGTCGCTTGGTCAGTGCTCTATATAAATTCAAACTAACATATAAATTAATACTTAACAGTGGGTCGCGCAGCATGGTCGCCGTCACCGGTTGCGGTCGCCTGTCGCGGTCGCGGTCGCCGGTCGCGGTCGCCGGTCGCCGTCACCGGTTGCGGTCGCCGGTCGAGGTCGCCGGTCGCGGTCGCCGGTCGCGGTCGACGGTCGTGGTCGCAGACATCGAAATTATACCTTAAGCGCACATATAGAGGGAGAGATGAACAGTCATCCTTCATACATTTTTGGCCTTTAGTTCAGGGCAGGGCAAAAAATAATAATTGTGTACTTCGCTAGAATTATTTATGTTGAACTGAATGAAAACTGTCGGATCACTGCCTGACTTTTTATAGACCTCGACTTTTTCATAGCATAGCACAGTCACGGACTTTAATTGATGAGCCGTCATAAAACCCATAAAATAAAAAGTCAGAGAACCCCAACAGCTTTCATGCCATAATAAAAGTTACACAAAATAATTAATTCTAGCGATCTATACCATTTTTTTTTAGCCTGCATTAGAGAGCTAAGAAGGCCCAATATGAACTATCTCCTTTCTCAACTTTCAGTTCCTTCTTAACAAATAACTTTTCTTTAATCAAATTATCGGCACTTGTTTTTTTTGTTTTATGTTTAAGAACATAAATAGGTCAATAGCGTATCGAGAAGTCTAGACTCGCAAACAGAAGTAAGTCGTGTAAACATCTAGCAATTTAAGTAATAAAAAACAAGTTTATTAAGATAAAAAGTTGAATGAACACTACGCGAATGAAGGAAGAACTATTATTGTACTTTTTTGTTGTGGAGAAGGCAAGCGAGTACACAATGGCACTTGATGGTAAGTGGTGGTGACCCATACACATTTGCATTCTCAAGACTACGATCTAAAGACTGCTAAGACCGCAAATGCGTTGCCAACCCTGAGGACTAAGATGGAATGCCTGAATGAATAGTATTACAGTTGACCTAATAAGTAGCTACAGCACGGAATAGAAAAAACAGTGGAAGTGGCATGAGCTTCGCTTAGTATCAGACCTGTTGTCGCCAATACTCAAACTATCATAAAAACAACACGCCACCATGGAAAATTTTTTTGGTGCATCTATCGTTTTTACACTCCAAAATAGCACAATAAGGCATGCTTCTGGATTTATTTCCTATTTAAGAAATATCGAAATATCGAAATAAGCGATGGCGGCAAAAGTATGGTAGGTTATGCGGAACTCCGCATAACTATGCCACACGTTACACGCCCACTTGACACTTCTACTGTTTTTTCTGTTCTGTGAGCTACACACTTTAGTAAGCACTCACTTTAAGTGTATAATGATTTGCTTAAAAATAAGTAGCATATTTTCGCTCTTTATAATAAACCTGCGATATTATAGTAAGTATAATTATTATGCATAGCAATGAAATTTATAATTTCTTAAATCATGATGTTCGTAGGTTAAAAAGTGATTTCTAACGTCTTGTAAAAGTGATTACTTACTAATGTGGTCACAGTTCTAACCTAACCTAACATACATAGGTACATAACCTCTCATGGGCGTCACAGTATACTTACTATAAGGTGGCCTTTCCATGCTTAAAAAAAAACCTTTCGGATATCTTCCTACCCTAAAGGTACGCGGAATTAAAAAAAAGGGAAGGTGACGGCCATTTTTTTGTAAAAATAACTACCACCAACCACTAACACCACTATCTCTATTACTAATGCTGCTACTTCTTTAACTATTAATTCAAGTGTTGTCTTGAAGAAATCCCTTTGTTGAAGTTCGCTTTGTTATATTTTTACTGCTTGAGTTTTGTACGATCGGAAAGACGTTATACAATATTTTTATTCATAAAAATACGTAAACTCTTTATTGCACTGAAATGAAATATTACAATATTGTTATTAAACTAACTAAACTAAATTACAAATTAAAACTAAAACTATGGAAAATTAAAAAATATCAAAATAAATACGTTACAAATCAAATCGTAAAATTTTACAAACAAAATGTCAATGTGACACAGTTCCATAGTAGAACGGGGTTTGTGAGCACATATATATATATATATATATATATCTATATACATTTATGGGTAGTTTAGGAGCTAAAAACAGAAGTATATACTGACACATACGCATACCTATTTCTCCGTTTGAGTTCATTGACTTACATCACTAATCTAAATTTAATAGTCGGTCAAAAAAACTAGCACGTGAAATCGACAGTAAACATGAGATAGCAACAGTTTGTAATTAAATAAAAATATTGATCTACTTTGTTTAACGTATTATGATTAAAATTCAAATTCAAATTCAATTTATTTATTTCGAATGTCGTGGATTCATATTTGTCAGTAAGTACACAAATTCTTATTTACTTCTTGTTAATACATAAGAGCACATTAAAATAAAATAAAATAAATTAAACTACCTACTTCATAGGCTAGATTGCTGCTTATACATGTAACTGTCTACAGTGGCCCATGTAAGGGCAATCCATCAATAATTGGCCGGTGACAAAATTATTAAGCCGGGCCTCTAATCAACAGAAAGAAAAGAATTTCATCGTTTTAATCATAACATAACGTACAAAAACATCTCAAAAAAACAATTAGCGTGATGATAACAAAGGACCGCTGACTGGTACAACAACATATGACAATTAAGTCACTGCGCTTTAGGGAATGCAATTTAAACGGTTAATAACCGTTTTTGTATGAAATTAACCGGTTAAAAGCGGTTATAACCGGTAATTTGCATTCCCTACCTACTGCGCTTTCACGTCACCGCCGCTGGCAAACTCGCGTCCTAGCTCTGAGTTAACGTGATATTATGATTATTTATTCACTCATTTATCAATAATTTCACATTTTGTATATTTTGACTGGGGGCCTATCTACTCGCATAATTTTTTTACGCATAATAATCATTACGCATAAAAATCAAGTGTCATAACACCCTTTTAGGCTGACATTGCAAAATTTAATAAACGTCGATTGTGTAGATTAGGTTAGGTTAGGTTAGGTCAGTTTTTAATGATAATTAAAATAAAACCCTTTCTATTGTAAAAACCGTTTTATGACAATCGATTTTTATGCGTAATGATTATTATGCGTAAAACTATGTATGCGAGTAGACCCCTACCCATTTTGACTCAATATTTCAAATTTCTGAAAATGCCGTTTTTTTCTAGCCACACAATGAAATCATAATAAACGTAGCGGATGATAGCACTGAAGATTATTCTTCAAGGAGTAGTGATTTAAATAAATCAGATTAAAATACGTTAAAATAAATACTTTATTTAATCATGGTATATGGCCTTTTACTTTTATGCGTTATTTCTTTAATAAACTTTTTTAAAATATACTTCTCGCACTTGACTGAATGGTAAAATTGAGTGTTTCACAACACTATTGTCAGATGATGGTCAGCTATCAAAAGTGCCATCACTCGATGCCGCTACTATACTCTAAACTCGAATTCAAGACCAAAATCTGACAGTTCCCATCTTGATTATTTAGTTATTTTAATATTATTTCATAAAAACACGAATGAGAACTCGTGTAACCAGTAATATTAGGGTAAGTTTTATTGATAAAAATACCTACACTTAAACCAAAATGCAGTAATCACAGCGAATGTGCGCCCGTTGAGGTTAGGATTTTGGTCTAGAATTCGAGTTTCGAGTATAGAGTGTATAGTACATGCCTAGAGCCGAATTAAGGACTAGGTCAATTTGTGTAAGATCGTCGCCATGTATATTTTTTATTATGCCTTTTGCTTGTGTCATAATAATTGTAATACCGTCATATTTTTCTCAATGCAATTGACTTTGAACTCTACAGGCCAAAAGCCACGGACTAAAAACGTTTATAGCAGGCTAATGTCATTGTAATTTTTATGTCCCTTGACTATAGTTCATTGCTAGCTTGTAAACTCATATCCATGTTTTAAAATGTAATTTGAACTCTTTATAGTTGGGAAAAGGTTGAATTTGCAATGAAATTATGATGTTAGTTGAGTCGTTCTTGGAAACAATGTGGCAATGCTGATCGTTTCTAGCTACACGAGGAAAATCATTGTTAACCTTACACCTTCCATTTTTTTTAGGGTTCCGTAGCCTTTGTTTACAATGTAAAAAAAACTTATATCGTAATGTTTGTGTATTCTACTTATTTTACGTAAGTTTGGCTATATTTCATTGATTATTTTAGTTTGCACCGCCTACAAATTTACATAATTATGTTTGTAAGGTTGTCTGAAAGAGATCGCTATTTAGCGATAACAGCGCCTATTGACAACAGGTTTTTTTATGTTGTTCTAAAAAAAACATGCTTATAGAGGTTTGTTTCAAAAGCGTACAATTTTTTTGTAATTTTTTATGAATAATTAAATTTCTGCTAATGGCTAAAGAGCTTAAACGCCACATGGTCTTTTCTACGTCACAGCTAGTACTACACTTAAAAAAAAACAAAATGTGGTTATAAACTAAATGACGTCATTCTGCCCAGTCCAAAGCGGAGAACCTCATTAAATAATACATACATACATACCTAAACTCATGCCTTCATTTCCAGATTGGGGTAGGCAGGGGTGCGCCAAAGTTCATATAAAATTGCAACTCCGATTATTGGAACTCCGAAATTTTTTCTCATAACATTTTACATCATAATGATCACTCCTCATACTCTTCATAAAAAATGTTTATACTAATGATCGGAACTAATACTCATCTGAACTTATAACGCCAATATTCATGGAACCGTACACTTTTCAGAATTTCTTAAATATCTTACGTGTAGATAAAATTAGGTTAGGTTAGGTTAGATTTATAACAATCCTCAAAAAGTAACAGTTTCTTAAAAAAAACATTATGAGTTGCGATAAGTATGAGCAAAATTTTCGAAGAAATGAAGCAGGAGCAAAATTTTTTTAAGAAATGATGAGTATAGACACAAATCGTTATTTGTATAAAAAATCTAAAGACCAATTTTATATGAGCCAATATGGACCCGGTAGGCAGAGCTACATAATTACCAAGAACTCCAAAAATTTGTTGATAATTCTGTAACCACATTTTGCACAATTGTCCGTCCGTCCTCAAATAGTTTGCATGCTTTGATGTGCCGCCATAAAGAAGCCGCCGCAGTGAGCACAAAGCGGTGATTAAATAATAATAAATAAAATTATAATAATTATTTTTATATAAACACCTTTTCAAACAGGTTGCGCCAAAGTTCAAATAAAATTGCAACTCCGATTATTGGAACTCCGAAATTTTTTCTCATACCATTTTACATCATAATGATCACTCTTCATACTCTTCATAATATTTTTTAATACTAATGATCGGAACTCATACTCATCTGAACTTATAACGCCAATATTCATCGAAGCGTACACTTTTCAGAATTTCTTAAATATCTTACGTGTAGATAAAATTTGGTTAGGTTAGGTTAGATTTATAACACTTCTCAAAAAGTAACAGTTTCTTAAAAAAATGCATTATGAGTTGCGATAATTATGACTTAAAAAAGTATGAACAAAAATGTATGAGCAAATTTTTTCGAAGAAATGATGAGTATAGACACAAATCGTTAAGTATTTGTATAAAAAATCTAAAGACCAATTTTATATGAGCCAATATGGAACCTTCCAAATAATCCTGTTGTGTTGACAATATTGTCTGTTACTTCGTAATAGTACATTGTTGCAGAGGATAGAAAGTACGCGATTTTTGGACGAGTCATATAGAGGGCCGAAACGTAGTTGAGGCCCTCTAGTGTACGAGTCCATAAATTGCAATTTCTACCGAGGCAGACATAGTGCTTTTCACAACTACTGAGAGGAAATAAAATAAAAAATCATATTCAAAACTTTCAATTCACTTTCAGTAGTGTTAGTCAATTGGCGTCGGTTTTTCAAAGGTAGTATAGAAGCACGTATCACCGCCCATTTTACCATAGATAACTTTTTTAAATCTGGACTCCTATTCTCGTGGCACTCGAGATTAATAAACTAACATTCGAGATGAAGATGTCAACTCCATATAAAATTGTATTTGTTTCGCCATATCTCCCATGTAATTTCATCTCTAGTGGTTCGAGATTAGGGGCCAAGTTTGAATTACATTTAAAAAAAGCAGTGACATAGTTTTTAATCCGTGTATCTTTTTAGCAAAAATACACCTAATATTTTAAGACACAAAATGGTGTGTTCTGATTGGTCGATTTCAATTTTTCATTTTAAGGAACTATGAAAAATTGATTGATTGATTTCATTGGTTCTTAAAGTTGGACAACAATGTTCTCGACCAATCAACAAACACGCCGACAAAAACATTCTTGGTCTGTCCTTATAATTGACGTTTTGTAACCCTAAACAAGACCATCTATGGCCATATTTCAGAGCAGTGTTGTGAAAATTCCTTTTGCACTGATCTTAAAAGAAGTTATGTAAGTGTTATGCAATAAAGCATTTGTATAGCAACAACTTTTAATGCAGTAAATCCTTTTTTTGTGATATTTAATCTTTACTGACCTATAGTTGATAATAATGACAATATATTATAAATAATGGATGATAATGCGACGGTCATTTGCAGATGTCGCATGTTTAACTACTCAATTAAATTTATCTTCAAAAAAACCCGATATCACAATTAAATATTACGTGTTATTTAATGTATCATACGGAAGACAAAGAAGCACACAAGGTGACTTTTATTATAACTATTAATAAATTATTAAGATTGTGAAGCTAAATATATCCATACAAATGCGATAACGTTACTCTCCCCTTACACCTTGTCCGATTTTTATTACGATTTTTGAATATGTTGTAGATATCATGACAAACTATGTCTGTAGGTAGGTATGTTTTCCTTTCCAAGAAAATATTTCTTAGAAAGAAACCAATAAAAAACAATCTAAAAAACAGAAACAAACAGACCTAGTTCTTTATATTAACTGCAATATATAAAAAAATCGTGGAATTCGGACTTGATTTAGGGGGTGAGAAAAGTTATCACCCGGAGCTAAATTTTTATGGATTTTTTTGACAGCCACGCTATTTTAGCGGCTCTTCACAATCCTCTTAAGGGCCGTTTCAACCAAACTGGAATAAGACTTAATCCGAGATTAGTCCATACAAATTCAGCGTTTAAACTATGTATAAGACTTTATTCCAGTTTGGTCGAATCCGCCCTAAATTGCTTATGTTACTTTAAATTTAAAAAGGGCTGCCGGAATTTTGTTTATTTTGTCTTTCATATTTATTTAATCTTTATTGCGCTGCCAACGCGTCTGATTGGGAACACATTAGCAGTCTTAGGATTGCAGTCTTAAGATTGTAGTCTTGAAAATGCAAATGTCTGTTGAAGAAAGAAAAAAACCGGCCAAGTGCGAGTCGGATTCGCGCACGAAGGGTTCCGTACCATAATCTATACAACATTAGCAAAAAACGGCAAAAAAATCACGTTTGCTGAATGGGAGCCGCTAAAATATTTTTTTTATTCTGTTTTTAGTATTTGTTGTTATAGCAGCAACAGAAATACATCTTCTGTGAAAATTTCAACTCTCTAGCTATCACGGTTCGTTAACATTTATTTTACAGCCTGGTGACAGACAGACAGACGGACAGCGGAGTCTTAGTAATAGGGTCCCGTTTTTACCCTTAGGGTACAGAACCCTAAAAACATTTATTTGCTTACATCTAACACAAGTACAGATAAGTAAATTAACAAACAAAAACAATACAATACAAACACCTGAACCAGTGCCAGACGGAGCAAAATGGTTCCTGCTCAGCATGTTACTGGTTTTTAGGCCACAGCTGGTCTTCCACAGGAACCATTTGGTGACACCACGGCAGATATTGGTCTCAGATCCCACTTATTTAGTGGCCTGAGGGGCTAGACAAGATGCACTACGCTAACTATCGTTTCTAATCGCTTCGTTTTTAAACCAATCACGTCACTGGTAGATCACGTGACTTTTCGTATCACGTCATCTACAAGTGATGCGATTGGTTTAAGACTACGCCGAGCGTACGCCGGATGTACAGTGGCGCCCTCATCACTATTATTGTGTTTTCTAATAAAATAAAGTATTTTCTTAAAATCGGACGGTGCATTTTTGTACTACAAATGAAAACACAACTTATAGGACATATCACATAGTTTAATAACAATGAAGAATGTCAGTAGGTACGCCAAATCGCTTGAAACTTTGTAACAGTAATGTTTATAAATAAACAAACATAATACTTTTTATTTCATTCAAATAGACCCAGTAGTTTTGATTCTACAAAAGTTTGAAATTAGGGTCAATAATATTAAAGCGCGTGGACGCCATCTTGCTTGAGTGACGTCATCGTTCAACTGCGGTACGCGCCCTTATATGAACGAGTAAGTTTACAGGGCTATATATTTTTAACCGTAATAAGTAGCCAGTTGAAATTTTCACAGAATACGTGTTATTATAAAATCTATCGTTTAAAACTATAAAATGAACAATAAATCAAATCCCAAGAGGGGTCCCCATACAAGAAACATGAAAAAAAATCTTTATTTTTAGCATTTTTATACAGATTGTATTTTTATAATGGTTTCCTATTTTGATGCTATTTTAAACTTAAATTGTAGTCTAATTTTCATTGTTTATGACTAAATAGCAATCTTAAGTAAAACTTCGGCAAATATGTGACAAAACTGATTTTATCAACACGATGGTTTAGGCGGTCACCCATCCTGTTTTAGACTACGCGTGTAGTTGCTTAACTTTGGAAGACGAAATACGGGTTGTATTTGTATGATAGCTTTTTATTTCGGTGTCACATTAAGCTTAAATGATAATCTAAACTCCATACTAACATATATAGTTTACGACCAAACAGTAGGTAAACTGTAGTAAATCTCTTTCACAAATATGTTTAAAAGTGCCTAGTTTAAATCAACACGATGTTTAGGTAAGCGGTGGTTGCTTAACTTTGGTGGTAGACCTTTCTTTACAAATTTCGTGTTAAGTCATGTAGAATTAATATCGCTACCGTATAAAAGAACGAACTATAAAACATGATTTTTGATTGACCTAGTAGTAGTTCTGATACTTCGTGTATTCATTACATCGATTTCAAATTTCGCGCGCGGGCGCTACCAGGTTCCTCACTCAAGGTAGTGTGTGTTGGTTTTTTTTTGTGGGACCAACGCCCTTTGTTACACTTTGGTACAATAGAGGACAATCTTGACTTCTACGGCTCCGACATTTTAAACGAGTAAGATCACTTAAAACTACGGGTACGCTGTACGAGACCGCGTATATAGCGAACTGCGTGAAACATAATATTGTTGAATAGTACAGTCGAGTACAAAGATATGTATACACTTTTTCACCTTATTCCATTGAAATAAGGGCCACAAATGTATACATATCTTTGTACTCTACAGTACCTACCGCTGCGGGCTCTATTCTAATTTTTGGCATGTTTCACCTTAGCTATCAACATACTTTATTGGTATTTTTATGTAAAAAACGGTGAACCCAAAATTAAAAGTGCCTATTTATTATTCTAATTTTATTTAACCAACTTACTCGACAAACATTACAAACAGAAAAGCCGGTCAGTGACAGAAAGTTTGTTTAGTTAAACTGTATGTAATACAAAACAATAGATACCTAACCATAACTACCATAGTAACATCAAAACGAATTCGTAAAAATAATTACGAGTATTACGACTTACAAAGTTAAGCAACTACAAGCGTAGTCTAAAACAGGATGGGTGACCGCCTAAACCATCGTGTTAATAAAATCAGTTTTGTCACATATTTGTAAAAGTTTTACTCAAGATTGCTACTTAGTCGTAAACAATGAAAATTAGACCACAATTTAAGCTTAAAATAGCATCAAAATAAGAAGTCATTATAAAAATACAATCCGTATAAAGATGCTAAAACAAAAGATTTTTTTTCATGCTTCTTTTATGGGGACCCCTCTTGGGATTTGATTTATTGTTCATTTTATAGTTTTAAACGATAGATTTTATAATAACACGTATTCTGTGAAAATTTCAACTGGCTACTTATTACGGTTAAAAATATATAGCCCTGTAAACTTACTCGTTCATATAAGGGCGCGTACCGCAGTTGAACGATGACGTCATCATCCGTGAGCGCTAGCCGCCGAGTTTCGAGCGCCGCATACGAAGTTTAAAATTCAATATCTCGAAAAGTATTTGACGTATCGACATGATTTTTTTAAAGCAATTTTTTGTTTTTAATGAAGAATACGATAAGCCAAAAATCTAAACTGGCTGACATTCTCTATTGACCTTTGAGTTATCAACTTAACAGAAAAAAGTGGCCACCTTTTCCCGTTAAGCTGACTACTCATAGGGTAATTGTTATCAAAGTTTGTTACGTATCCCATAAATTGTGTTTTTACTTGCGCTACAAAAAAGCATCGTCCGATTGCAAGGAAATTCTTTAGTTAATTAGAAAACACAATAATAGTGATGAGGGCGCCACTGGACGGTTGACGTTTGCTCGGCGCAGTCTTAAAAACGTAACGAATAGAAACGCTGGTTAGCGTAATGCATCTTGTCTAGCCCCTCTGTGTCCTTACTTGCTGTCTGCACGCCTTTAAAAATAAAATTAAAAACATGGGTATTTCTAATTACTCTTATTTGATTTTGAATTTAACATTCTTATCATCTTTGCAGTGAAATTGCTCATTAATGTGAAATGTGTTCTCCTATCTCAATCACACTTTTGCTCTAGTGACTTGAGACCTTTTCCCGACACACATCTTAAGCACTATCTCAAATAACACTCACTTCCCGAATGTTAAGTGGGGTGGAAGTCTATAATTACTTGTTACTAATTCTGCGGACGCTAAGGAGAGAAAAAATAAATTTCTGTTACAACTGAGACGTACCTTCACTCGTACAGAAAGAGATATACAGAGGGAAAGTGAGTGGAAGGGTCAGAAGAGGCCACCCTAGGCGTACTTTTTCGAATCAAATCGGAGAAATACTGGAAAAGGGCCGAATTTTAAGTACCCGAAACCGACGTGCGTGACTCGATGTATGAATGTGGAAGAAGCGAAAGAGATTTGTCAAGATCGTAGCAGGTGGAAAGAAGTGGTCTCTGCCTACCCCTCTGGGAAACTGGCGTTATTTAATGTATTGTATGCATGTACCTTCACGCCTGTCTCCCAATGGGGTAGGCAGAGACTATGGAACGCCAGGTGCCCCGGTCTAAACATACAACTTTCGCTTCCTCTACATTCATCAACCTCTTCATACACGTACGTCGGTTTCAGGTGTATGTCTATTTTATTTAGTCTAGTTAAGTATACTTACCTATGGTAATTTTGTTATTTAAGGGTTGATTTTTCAATCCCCAGATAAAGCTATCCGGAAGGTAAATTTTAGCTCAGTCCTTTTCTTTCATATGACTTCAGAAAAGGATAGTAATACATTTAACGGACGGATAGTTTTATCTGGGGATTGAAAAATCAGCCCTAAGTCTCAAGTTTAGTGTAGTGGTTTTAATTGCTGAATAAATATTATTTATTCTAGCCCTTTGGCCCGAGGAAAATTCAAAGCTATTAAAATTTATATATCCTTATTGTGCCGCAAATCACTAAAAAATCATAATTAGAGCAAATCGCCAACTACGTAATAATTTAGCCAAACCATTTTTTAAACATCTTTCACTGGGATTTTTGACAAGAAAACAAGTCATAGGAGAATCATAATTTAATAAATAACTTAAGTAATCTACAAAAAAAAACTTACTTACTAAAACACATATTACTGAGATAAAACTGCCAGATAATACTGCTTTATAAATCATAATTATTTTATTATAAAAACATTGTATGGTAACATGTATAAACTTAATGCTAAGTATAACTATGTAATTTTAATACAGTAAACTTAATTAACATTGATAACATAATCATTCGGAATCAAAATACTTTCAAATGAAAGTTTTTGTTACTCTTTGGCATTAACCTAACATAATCTTAATGTATTTTACCCTTACAAAAAAAACCGTACGTATCTGCGAATGTGTTTTTGAATAGCTCCGAAACGGATGAACCAATTATATTTTTTATTTTTTATGAAAAGCGGAGAAATTATTAAAATATCGTCAGATTTTTTTTGTATGAATTTGGATGGCTATACGAGTAGGGGAAGAACAAAGAAGCGATGGATGGACTGTGTGAAAGATGATATGGCTAGAAAGGGAGTGACTACCGAGATGACGACTAATAGAGAAGTATGGAAGAAAAATATATGTTGCGCCGATCCCAAATAAGTTGCGATAAGGGCAGGAGAATTGTTATTTTTTTATTAAGATATAAGCTAGTTTAATTAAGGTATATCTTAGCTATGTTTCATGAGAATTGGTTGATCCGTTTAAGTGTTATTAGGTGTGAAATAGGGACCGCCATTATATCCTCGTGGATCCCCACGTACTTTATAAAGTACAAATTACCGAAGACAAAAGAAACCCCATAGTTTATTTGACTAGGTTGCTTTTATATAGGTTGTTTTTTAGGTATCGGGATCCACGAGGATATTGGGGGTTTTTTAAATAATTTACTTAATAATTATTCGACAATAATTAAGAAAGATTTTTAAATCTAACAGAAACGTCTGTTTACGAAATTCTAAACTATATTAAAGCGAAAACAAACAACGATAATAAACAACGATAGATGGCGTCACCATACCCTTCGAAATTTCGTGGATCTTAAGTAGGGTCTTGGTGGCATAAGTGGTAATGCGCCTGCATCGGCCCGGAGAGCCAGAGGAGATGTAGGTTCGAATCCTGCCTAAGACCGACGATTTTTTATCGCTAATTAAGAAAAAACAAATCATGAGCCTTTGGAAGAAATTAAACTGAAATACTGTGGCATGTCCGGATGCCTAAAAATAGGCACTACATACCAACAATCCTTCTTAGTAGAGATTTCCTCTTGGAAAGCGCTGGTAGGTTTTTAAGGTCTAATAGTGCTTGTGCGGCCTTCTTACACTGAAAAAAATAATAGGTTGCTTCTAACAAGATTATGATTGTTGTGCATAGGCGTCTTGAATCCATACGAGCCTAACAAGACGATAGACGCATCAACTAAGACGTTAGTTGAATCGCTAAAGAACTTGCTGTTTTTACTATGAGTTTTGTTTGATATTACTAATATTATGAATAGTGTATTCATTTTATGTCAACTAAGAGAAAACCTGTCTTGGTTAGCTCAATTTTTTTTGATTGTACTGAAAAAAACATCTTTTACGTCACACCTGGCCATAATGTGAGTTTTATCGCACGCTGCGCGCACGGTAAAACTCGCATTGTGGCCAGGTGAAGACGTAAAATTTTGTACTCATCACGGGCAGTAAAAAAGAAAGCCCTCTATCGCATATTTACAACCCTCGCCTACGGCTCGGGTCTCAAATACCTGCGATTTCGGGCTTTCTTTCTTTTACAGCCCTTGTTAAGTAATGTAATTATCTTTAAACAAAATCCAGTCAACATCAATAACCTATCTTATGCCCTAACGCGCTAGCTGTTCTCGTTATCCATTCAACGTAAGTAGCAACCCTGGTGTAGACGCCAGGTCTCGCTCGTCTGCCGCAGCCAGACCCCCAGGACACGACTCCGTGGAGCTGCCATCTCCCCCCCCACATGCAGGCCAGGGGACCTCCAGAGTCACCTTTGCATGCGTCCACCCCTCCAGACAGTATTCCTGGAAATTATTAAAATTTTGGACGCTGTACTTAGCCCTAAGGATTAACACGGGTTCAGCAGAAATTAGCTTTCTATGTAACGAAATTTCTGCGAAGTTATACGTGCTATGAAATGGGTTTCGGTGAAACAAAGGGACACAACTGACGCCACTTGTCTAGGTTACGGAGCATGTTTAGAGCAAACTGCGCCATCAGTCGACATCCATTTTTTTTTCAATTGTATTGCAGTACCTATGTTTCGATTATAATCTCAAAATTGGTGAGAGTAGGAACTTATTTTTCTTGTTTTATTTGTGCCTTTAACCCTTGTTAATAAAGATGTACAAATTTCATCATGTTTTTTCAAGAATATTCCTGGGGAGTTTCAAAAAAATAGCACACCTTTGACTTTTTCTTCAGATTTGTGAAAAAAAATGCACGTTGGTTGGGATCATCATTCTGAACAAGAAAAAATAGTACTCCCGATATGTCCCCAAAAATATGTATGGAATTGTCCGTTTTGTTACCAAGAAACGTATTGGATTTTGATAACAAAACTGAACAATTCCATACATATTTTTATTTTTTCCCAAATCTGAAGAAAAAGTCAAAGGTGTGCTATTTTTTTGAAACTCCCCTCCTTTGTCTTAAACCTACACATTTTTTGTTGTTTTATGTGTACATTACTGCCTTTAACCCTTGTTAATTAATATGTACAAATATCATGTTTTTTCAAGAATATTCCTTTGTCTTAAACCTACATATTTTTCGCATCGCTAACAGGGCCGTTTTCAAATAAAATGTACATAGTTAAGAACAGTTAAAGCCTCAATTAAATCCTTAGCTTTTTAGGGTTCCGTAGCCAAATGGCAAAAAACGGAACCCTTATAGATTCGTCATGTCTGTCCGTCCGTCTGTCCGTCCGTATGTCACAGCCACTTTTTTCCGTAACTATAAGAGCTATACTATGGAAACTTTGTAAGTAGATGTATTCGGTGAACCGCATTAAGATTTTCATACAAAAATAGAAAAAAAACAATAAATTTTTGGGGTTCCCCATACTTAGAACTGAAACTCAAAATTTTTTTTTTAAGCAATCCCATACTTTTGGGGTATCTATGGATAGGTCTTCAAAAATGATATTGAGATTTCTAAGATTTTTTTTTCTAAACTGAGATTTCGTAACGAAAGTTAACCATAATCTAAGCTAAAATGCCAATAGCGTAAAGGACAACTAAATTGTACAGTAAATTTGTCCTATAAGCCAATTACCATTTTAACCATCGAATGATTTAAGTATAGTAATTTTCGTTACGAAATGGAAAAAGTTAAGGATTTTAATTGAGGCTTTAACTGTCCTTAAAATAATTATGTACAATGTTTTTGAAAACGGCCCAACAAACAAAACAAAGAGTACCTAATTGCATAGGTACATCTGGTACATACGATAGGCGTAGCTCGTTTCCTCACGGAAACCTATACTTACCTGCGCAAATCATTGAGTCCAGAATGGCTTGTTGCCGTCCTCCCAAGATCTGGTCTTTTCTGCAGGTGGCCAGGTCTAGAACTGGTACGGCAGCAGCTCTCAGAACCGGGGCGAAGCTTTCTGTGCTCTCTGTACATAGGAATAAGATTGATTTTTGCAAATATAAACAATAGCCAGTCTGAATGTCCCACTGCTGGGCAAAGGCCAGTATTGGGACACTCAGAAGATATGAAAAACTAAATTATTAGTATTCAAATTTCTTCTTTACATAATAGTTAATATAAAACGAAGTCATTTCCCGCCGTCTGTCCCTCTGTAGGTATGTACGCTTAGATCTTTCAAACTACGCAACAGATTTTAATGCGGTTTTCATCAATTTATGTCTGTCTGATTTAGTATGTAGAAATTAGATTTAGGGCCTGTTTCACAATCGACAAGTAAATTTATCTGTCATTTAAAGTTAGCTCTCTCTTTGTCAATTTTCAAGTGCAAGAAAGAAAAAGGGCTAAATTTACGTGTCAAAATATATGCTTTACTTGTCGATTGTGAAACAGGCGGTTAAAAATTTTGCATGGCGATAAGTTACGAATCAAATACAGCTACAGTCTGTAAGCACTTAGAAGTTGTTCCGTGTTTGTACTTCAATCTCACTCGCTCTTAATAAGAGCGAGTAGGAGACAAGTACAAACCCGAAGCACCTTCTTAGAGCTATAGCACTGTCCATCGGATTCGGGTAAAACCTTGCTCAAACGCGGTAACTAACTCCTACATATTATATTTACTACTTAAGATAGCTATTTGGTACATTGCTATGATAATTCAAACAGGCGCTACTAAATTTATACTCGTATCAGCATGCAGTACTACAAGTTATAGACTTATAGCACGAGCAGACATGCCACCTAATAGTAAATGGAATCTAAGACCCATAAGCATTTGCATTCTCAAGACTACAATCTTAAGACTGCAATCCTAAGACTGCAAATGCCAACACTAAGAACTAAAGTGGAATTCTAAACTAGTAATTTTACCGGCGATAGATTAAAAGCCCAACCGATCCATAGTCACACCAAGTTGCCACACTAGTGTGACTACGGGTCATTTTTATTTATCCGTATAGTCATGTATAGTCTCACAAACACACTCTTGACTCTATTTGCGTCTTTAATTTAGTGACGTGCCCACGGCACAGCTACGCAGCACAGTTCTTTGCCCGTTGTCCTACCTGCTTCTGACCAATGATTTCTATTTCAAAATTGAACCAGAGTCGACGCAGCTCCGCTCTCGCGGAGCTCCTGTTTCTAATTGTTTTGGCCCTTTGGGCCAGCTGAAGGACTAACATTACCTTAACCTATTTCGCATTTATGATGTGTTGGTGTGAATGTGGATCGGGAAAAAATATCCGTAATTACACTCGTGTTAGGTACTACAAATAAATAAAACTCGCAATAGTATGGCAATTTGGTATGACTACAGCTTGGTTTGTGACGATAAGACACACACTAGCACAATTACCGAATTCTGCTATTACCTATTACTGTATTGAATATTTTAGTAATACTTTAGACATACCTTAAATGATTTTTGGCCGCCATGACACAGGCCAAAGTGTGGGATCAAAGGCAATATTGATTTTTGCACTGTACTTTTTGAAAAAATATTTCGACGGCTCTTGCGATCCGGTTAGACCCTGCCCTATCCTATCCCCACTAGAAACTGCCTTCCGGTCAATATTTCCCCTTACCAGCCTGGAACCCCCAGCCAGTGACCGCGCACCAGCGCCCCGTGCTTTCTGCCCCCAGGTCTGGCAGACAGATGGGGCGGACGTGGGAGTTGAACTGGACCCCACTGCCGGAGCGGGCCACTAGGATGAGAGCTATGTCATTGCTGTGGGGGCCATCTGGAATGTACAAGACATAAGGTCATAAAATAAAAGTTTAAAAAAACAAAAAACCGCCTTCAAAAAGCAAAAAATAACTTCATTTAAAATGGTAGGTATGACTCAGTCCAACTGAAGTCGGCGTCCAATAATATTTTAACCAGAAGCAGAAAGTTATTTTTTGCTTTTTGAAGGCGGTTTTTTGTTTTTTTAAACTTTTATTTTATTTTATACTTTTTAGTGATCATAATTATGCTGTTATGTAGTCCCACTTTAATTAATAAGAATTAATAAGAAACTATAGAACATTGAAATTCAATCTCGCCGCAAGCAACGCCGTGGGAAAGTCATAGTCATATACTTAAACATACATACCTATACTTCGTCATAGTCGCTCAACTACCTTAATCGAGATATCTTATCGCCACCCTTGAAATAAGTACCGTTAAGGAGTTCCGGTGGCCATCTGTGGTCTTCATCATCAGTTCCACTTCACCATATAGTACTTTTTATAAGCAAATGCACGAGTTACAGAGAAAAATAACAAAATCGCTATAAGCGTGCCTACAATATTCGAGGAGTTCCCTTGATTTCTCCAAGATCCCATCATCAGATCGTGACGTGCTGACAATGGGACCAACTAGAAAGTATACCCATTCGAACACCGAAAAAAAAATTCAAATCGGTCCAGTAGTCTTCGAGTAATCGGGGAACATACATAAAAAAAAAAATATTCCGACGGATTGAGAACCTCCTCCTTTTTTTTGAAGTCGGTTAAAAATAAATAGTTGTATCGTGAGATAACCTTACAACGGGGCAGCCGTATACTCCGTTTGTTTAGGTACTTAAGAAAATGTAAACAATCCAAACCACGTGGCATTGTTAAACAGCCAATCAGAACTGTTTTATCGCACTACGTATCAGTGTTCTGCTTCTAAATATCACGTGGTCGTATTGTTTACATTTTTTAAGTACCTAAACAAACGGAGTATAGTTCAAGTTGAAGGTGTTAAATCTGTTGTCCAAAAAAAAAAGTCACTATGAAAGTAGGATATAGTGGGATATAGAAGACAAGAAATCATCGAGTTTGTCAAAATATATGTACCTACCTATGTGTATGATTGACTGACTGACACACATGCATATTCTAAGCTGCTGAACCAAGGGAATGGAATGGAAAGAAAATTCCTTGGCTACAAAAGGCACAAAAAAAATTGGCGATAACATAACAGTTTGTAAATGAAAAAAAGCAAGCTCTAAAACCCGACTGTACTTTTTGACATTGTCGTCAACTGGTCGTCAATATAATGTACAAAATTAAACCCCGTTACTTAGATTAAAATATTAATTCCTATGTCACCCTCACAACCAAGACGAATCTAACGAAACCTCTTATGTTAATCGATCAAGCCGTTTAGGCTGCAGAGCGTGCTAAAGAAATAGACATACATACATACACTCGAATAACATAACCTCCTTCTGACGCAGTTGGGTAAAAATGGAAATGAAGGAAAAGAAATTATACGCGTACAATGTTGTGGGAGTCTTCTTTATAGGGATATATCGGGGGACAATCATGTAATGGGATAGCTTTTGATAAGGTTGAAGTTTTTAAAGCATTTTGTTACGTAGAATCTTATAACAGTACATCATAATCGTTAAGCAAGCAACGCTAGATTAAAAAAAATACAACATTTTTAAGTGGATCATCTCGAAAATGATTACTTTTTATGACTCCAAGCAGACTACGTTCCATCTATTGCAGGTAACTTTTGTATCGAAAAATAATTCTTACTCTTCCTAAACTCCGGGTGCGGAACCACCTTCTCCACCAGGAACCGGTGCTCATGCTTGTCCTGGAAGTTCAGCCGGTGCTCTCCCATCACCACCCTGATGTGCTCCACCTGTAGGGGTTGCTGGAACAGATATGATGCCATTTGTAATTGTATCACTCCATGTCTTTCCTTGGAAGTCGTAAGAGGCGACTAAGGGAATAAAGGCTTGTAGCATTGTTAGGCGAAGGGCTTGCAACCTGTTACTAATATGTATAGACTGGTAAACATCTCAGCCTGTTTGTGCAAAATGTGGGTACAGAATTATCAACGAGTTTTTAGAGTTAGTGGTAATTCTGTTGACTCTGAGAATGTAGGCATGTGTATTTATGTAGTTAAGATCAGTCTCGATTATGCTGAATATCGAATAGAAATGTGTTATTTATCTCCGGCTAGCCTGCACACATTACAGTAGCACCGACGTTTAATTACGAACTGTCACGAGTACTGGTGTTGTCATTGCGCGATATAAATAAAACTGAAAATTATAGTGTAGATCTATGATCTTCAATGTCTATAGGCAAAGTGAGCGAGTTTCTGCAAGAGAAGTCTCATGATAAGGAAGTTAGTTTCAAGATAAATTATAAACGAGTCAGGTGCGGGTTTGAACTCGCGTACTGAGGGTTTCTTACCAGCCGACTCACACTATAACCATGCCAAACTTGACGCTGGAATGTATTTATTATATGTATTTTAGTTTTGATGATAGAATCATTTACTTCCATCGTTATAAACACATTCTCTCAGAAAAACGTAATAGCTTGTTATTAAGATACAGCTCCTCAACGGTGGGATAGACAGACGGATGGACAGGTGACTAAATTGTATTAAAATGCATGCTTCATCATTATGTCAGCTTGAAGACTTAAATGGTCTGATAGAGGCCAAGCCAAGGTTCTTCATAATTCTACCCGCATCCAACAATTTCTTGCGACCCTCACCAGATTTAGTTCACCTTGTGAAAGCCTTGCCCGTCCAATGTCATGCGCTAAACTTAGCAGGAGATAGATTTTATTTAAAAACATATCAACATTTAAAGATTAAGTCTAAGTAATCAAGGAAAACAAAAAAATTGCAAATCAAAAACAAGTGTCGCAAAGTTTGAGTGTTTCAAAAAAGATTTCCGCAAGGCACTATCCTAGGCCAAATCTTATCGAAACAAAAATATTAAGAAATACTTTTTGACCGTGGGCAAAGTCGCGAGCAGGACTAGCGATTGCAAAAACATACTCAATTAATTGTTATAAATTAAATTGCAAATCATGTCAAGGTGAAACTTTGTTTTATTTTTGTAAATCCGTCTGTTCATTGAAGGAACGGCTAGAGGTTTTGGTAGATGAGTCTGGTTGTGGATGCTTAGCTCTGTTGTAGGTTTAAATGCTGTTTACGTAATATTGACTTATCTATGTACATATTATTATGTATTTTGTTAAAACAGTGTTTTCCTGGATGTATGTCTACTTTTTCGTTAATTCGTCTATCCTCTTGCATTGTCCTTGCTTATTCTACTCTAAAGTTAACTCCAAGAGATCATCAAAACCGCTATCTATTATGGTTCAAAATATTCAGCTCTTTAAAGTTACAACGGACGGACAATGTAGGCATATTGATAGGGACCGTTGGACTCCCTAAAAAGCTTGTAAAAATGTATCTAACTTTGTCAAAGCAGTGTGCAGCGCTGAGCACTAGCCGCTCTGCGATGAAAACCACTATCTATTACGGTTCAAAAGACACAGCTCTTTAAGGTTACAACGGACGGACAATGTAGGCATATGGATAGGGACCGTTAGACTCCCTAAGAAGCTTGTAAAAATGTTACGCATATTGATAGGGACCGTTGGACTCCCTAAGAAGCTTGTAAAAATGTTACGCATATTGATACGGACCGTTGGACTCCCTAAGAAGCTTGTAAAAATGTTACGCATATTGATAGGGACGTTGGACTCCCTAAGAAGCTTGTAAAAATGTTACGCATATTGATGGGACCGTTAGACTCCCTAAGAAGCTTGTAAAAATGTTACGCATTTTGATAGGGACCGTTAGACTCCCTAAGAAGCTTGTAAAAATGTTACGCATATTGATAGGGACCGTTGGACTCCCTAAAAAGCTTGTAAAAATGTTACGCATATTGATAGGGACCGTTGGACTCCCTAAGAAGCTTGTAAAAATGTTACGCATATTGATAGGGACCGTTGGACTCCCTAAGAAGCTTGTAAAAATGTTACACATATTGATAGGGACCGTTGGACTCCCTAAAAAGCTTGTAAAAATGTTACGCATATTGATAGGGACCGTTGGACTCCCTAAAAAGCTTGTAAAAATGTATCTTACTTTGTCGAAGCAGTGTGCAGCGCTGAGCACCAGCCGCTCTGCTATGACGGCTCCACCGCACTGATGCTCGAAGGACAGGAGCTCGGTGTTCAACATCTGGATCTCCACCTGGAAACAACCAAACAAGTAAACCATGGCTTCCCAAACTTTAAGCTGACCACCCACTTAGCAAGACAATTTTTTTTCACCGCCCCTCCTATTCAAAATAAGTACCAGTCAAAAATTTCATTTTCGGGACAAGCTTTTATTGTTAACTGTACTTTTTTTTTGCAAATTCCTCTTCTGATTCCCAACATGGTTCTCGATGTTGGCAAGTAAGTTAAGACTGCCAATGCGCTGCCAGTCCTCAAGGTTGGTAACGCATTGGCAGTCTAACACCTGTATTCACAAACAATACTTAAATGCCTGTTTCACACAAGGGCAGAACAGTGAGGCAGAGCAGTTAGCGATGTAGAACCATCGATAGTTTAATATCGATAGTTTACCTGGAAAACTATTTAAAATAACGATAGTGTCGCCATACGTCAATACTATCGATAGTTTAAACGTTAAATACTATCAATAATATCGACGTATGGCGTTACTATCAATATTTTGAATAGTTTTCAAGGTCAACTATCGATATTAAAACTATCGATGGTTCTACAACGCTAACTGTTCTGCCTCACTGTTCTGCCCTCGTGTGAAACAAGCATTAGGGATCCTTCACTGAGTAAACGCACTGCGTTCAATACAGCTTTGTGATTGGTCCTTTTTGACCGACCTTTTGTTTATGAGACGATTTGTGCGTTCGTGAGCACTGTGAGACCGCATAGTGACGTTTGTGAATACGGGTGTTAGGATTGCAGTCCTAAAATAAAAGTCTCGAGACTGCAAATATCTATGGGTCGCAGGTACCACTTACCATCCGGTAGCCTGTGTGCTAGTTTGCCTTCGCCATAAAATAAAATAAAATGTAATAAAATACTTTTCTTCTTCTTAAAGTGCCTCTCCAACTTAGTGAAGGTTATTAATTTAATAAAATAATCAAAATAATATCCCGCGTTTCCGCTCCACGCAATAAAAGTAATTATACTAATAATAAAATTAAACCGTTGGTTCTCAAGAATTCGGTCAGTCAATATAACTGTAGTATCCTTACGGGAGTTGGTGCAAGTCCAATAATTATTGAAGGGTTCACTGGAGGCATTCCTTTACATAATAATGACGAGTTTGCTGCGCTAGTGTTGCCAACCCTGAGGACTAAGATGGAATACCAATGCTAGTAATTTCGCTGGTTGTCTTATAAATAAAAAATAAAATAAATAAAAATAGAACAGTTATTTATTTAGGCAATAATCCCATTAAGTTTCTTATAGATCAATTAAAATTAATTACAAAAAATAAACATAATTTGTTATATTATGATTAAACAAGCACAAAGACATTATCAATAAAAATTTAGTTAAAATAATAAATACCCAATAAAATAATAAATGGCAAAAATTATGACAAAATAAAATAAAATACTTAGAACAAATTAAAGTACAATCATTGTTTAAAATCAATAGTTTGCGATTGCAAAGTAGCACGCAGAGTACGTATTCCTAATAATTTTATTATACGACCTTTCGAGTCTCTATATGTATAGTATACCCACGCCGGAACACAACAATGCGAATGCCTAGGGAATGCAAATAACCGATTATAACTGGTTTGAACCGGTTATTTTCATACAAAAACGGAAATTGCATTCCCTACGAATGCCACCTTGGCGGTGTTAATGGATAAAATATTTGTAAGCGATCTACCACTAGAGTTGTGTAGTAGGTACATGTACCTACTAAGATCCAAAAAGAATGAATTCCCGTCACTGTATTAGATCGAACTATTCCGTTAAGTTTCTGCTCTTAGTTAATTTAGTACAGAGTCAGCAGCAGAAGTAGCTACGCAACCGAAGATGTCAAAGTGATCTGCAATCGACCGTCTTGTCAAGAGAATACGTCATGTCTAGATCATTTTGAGCATGTTATTCTGCTTAGCTACTTTTGATGCTAACTGTACACGCGGAGCAAGAACCGAACAGGGTAGTGATTCTCTCAAGAAGCAAAGGTGAGTGAATAAACGAGTGAAGTCCAAGCGGCGAGATTAAGTAGTCCCGTCAAAGTGAACAAAACACATTTTAGGGCGTGCATTTTCAATTTGGCAGCATGTCGTCTCGAACGTATAAGGCTGCCTAATTGAGAATGCACTCGCTAATATGTGTTTTGCTCGCTCTGACGGGACTACTTAATCTCGCCGCTTGGACTTCACTCCTGCATTCGCTCACCTTTGCTTTTGAGAGAATCAATACCCTGAGCAGGCAGTGCATTGAGTGACACTGACATCAAAGTGATCTGAATGAATGACCGACTGGCCATCCATTCGGTCAAAGGAGCACAAAATAAGGACCATAAACAGAGGGCTTATTGTCTAACGCACTCGCAATAGCAACCGGCTTCAAAGTGGAGCAATTGTTTTCATTTTGTATATAAGCATTCGATTTTCAAAATGAAAACGATCGTGATTGCGATTGCGTTAGACAATAAGCCCTCAGATCAGTTTCTTTCAGCGTACTAGTGCATTAAAAGAACTAAAAGACCGAACTAGTACATTTGAGCGATTGTACTAGTTCGGAGCGATCTGCTCAGTGAACGAGCGCGCACAACGCTGTCTACCACCACTAAGAGGTGTCGAATCGTAAAGACCGTTTCGGTCGACGGACTGTTGGCTGGGACCGGAAAACCCCTTTATTTCTATATTTATCTATCGATCGGGTACTACATCATATGCTCTCCCTATCGTTAGGCTTACCCTATCGATAGGCTTACCCTAATGATATGGAAACTGCTTCGAACTAGTTAACTACAACCATTGAGGTTACCAGTTTCGTAAGGGTTTAGATTTAAGCACTTAGCATTACGTTATTGTTACCCTATCCATTCTCCCTCTCCGTTGACTTTGTTTTGCAGATTCGTGTGATTGGCTGGTTTCAAGCCTATGCAAAAATATTTTGTATGGACTGCGCGTAGAGATTAAAACATCCAAGACTTAGAAACAAATACTCGCGCTCATAACACAAATATTTGCCCATTCTAGAATCGAACCCGGGACCGATTGCTTCGTTGGCAGGGTCACTAGCTACCAAATAGGCTGACGCGTCATTTTGATTTATCAAATTAAAGTTACATACATACATACCCATTACACACATTACACATTGTATTGCATTCTTGAGATTGTAGTCCATCCGTTGTTTTTATTAATATCCCAATCGGTCTAAGGTTAACTGGAAGAGATCCCTTAAAGGGATAAGTTCGCCTTTGTACATACCTTTTGTGTTTATGTTTCTTTTTGATTTGTTATTTTCTGTTTGTACAATAAAGAGTTAACATACATACATACATACATACATACATACATACATACATACATACAATATCGTCTTTGTGTGAGATTTAATGTCAATTTTATTGATACATGCTCAAGCTCACACACACAAATAAAAAACGAAATATTACGACAGACCGCAAAATGCACGCGATATAAAGGAACCCTAATAAATCTTAAATTTCTGGGTTACACCAATTAATAAAATGATGTAAGTCCAAACCAGTCCAGAAGTCCTTTGTAGGGTGACCATATGACCACCCATCATACAGGACATTCCCCTTCAGGATATGCAATGTTAGTTTACTCTTAAAAAATGAGATCAAAGTTATTTTTAGAAATCCCAAGGTCGCAGATGTTAAGTTATTTGCAACATCAGCTAATTTACGAGTATCAATAAGCCAATATAGAATTCTGTTATCATTTTCAAGACGATAAATATTACTTAACAACTGTAAGGAAATTTGATGCTACAAAATAAATAAAGTATTTGTTAACGATTTTGTTTAATTGTAAAAGATGTTTGATGATCATATTAATATAATTTTGTAGAAAGTAGGTACTCGAAATAACCGTATGTGCCCTTTTTAAAATGATTAACTTTGTCAACATTATGTGACTGGATTTTGATAACAAGGTTCTTTCAGAGCTCAACACGTACCTAGCTATTAAAAAGTTCGTAAAAGATCGAGGCTTGAAGACGCTTCTTGATTATAATATATCATAATTCAGCCAAAAGGACCCACAAAAGAAACGACATACAAAACCAACAATAATTTGCACACCACCTAGCAAGGATTTCTTTTAAATGGTAACCCTAATTAGCCGGTTGCATAAAAAACAAAAGCAAATCGATTAACGCGGGAAAAAGTGAAAGCGCTTCTTTTGACGATTCCCGAACAAAACAAAGATGGCCGCTTAAGCGTTATTCTCGTAAATAACTCGCGGATTATGCTCGTCGGCGAAGACACTGGCGAGTGTGACTTGATCCGTCTGTCCCCTACACCTAGAATTGGTTTAGCGCTATTCAGAGTACCTAGTAGAGTAGTCAAAGTTAAGAACACCACAGAAAATCTCCCTTATTTATAAACGCACAATAAACCTATTGTAGTTAAAGTATTCTTTGTGCCTTTCTGTCAAATTAAAATGTTATAATGACAGATAAGGACAGAGCATATTTCAAGCACACTTTAGCTATTGCGCATATAATTATGAGTAAGAGGGTTAGAATAGAAAAAAATACATAATATATACATACAATAATCACGCCTGTTTCCCAGAGGGTTAGGCACCTAGGCACACACCACTTCTGACTTCTTCCTATAAAAATAGTTTCTCAAAATATTGCTTTCAAACGATGCTGGCGGATATTAGATTTCCCACTTAAAACGTCGTCTAATACATTTTCTGCGTGATGGCTCAAAACGTTTCTGAGACGGGAGAAAAAATGTCCGTTAAAGACCATAAGGCCATAAGTTTTCAGTATTAGATGCGCAACGCGAAAATGTAACGACGTTTCGCCGCCCGCCAAATTTATTCGCAGTTTGACGTAAATTTTGGCGCGCTTTTGTTAAACTTGCGCTTTCTGCATCGGTTGGAGGTTATGTAATGTTTTTGTTGTTTGCCCCAGTTTTTTAATTATTGCACTTTAAGCCGAGAAAGTAATGGAATTCCGAGGTATTTTGAGCATAAACTAGTTTGTTTGTGAATGGAGTTCACGCGTTGCAATTGAATCGGTTTTTTTTATGGATCATAATGATACCAATATTTTGCAACATAAAAACGTGGAAAGTAGGTATTTATTACAATGTCATCAACCGCTTTTTTTGTTTTTGTTTTTTATTTAACCTTCAAGGTGCTTCATATTTCAAGTTTTTTACACCTAATTAGTTAATGTCTTAGATTTCATACCTAACTATAAGTATCTTATGAATTTAGTGGCTATTTGTAATTGATACAATATGTTAACGCCCACGTATATATGAATGAATATATCGATTTAAAGAAATTTAGGAATGTATAAAGGCAAGTTTATCACTTACCCTTTAAAATTATGTTTTATTTAGGTGTCTCAGTAAATAGGTTTAATATTTTAAAGAATATTTAAAAATAAAAATAAATTACAACATTATATGACATCGGTAGGACACATGAACAGTTCCGTACCGCAATAAATACAAATTTAAGATCGAGTAAAAACACCTACGGTTTTTGTATGGGGGCATTGGGAGCCCCCTATTACATTCTATACATTTTTAATTCCATTTTTATTGTTTGTTGTTATAGCGGCAATAATATAACCTCTGTAAAAATTTCAACTGTCTACCGTAAACCGTAATAGGTTTATGGACAGATAAACAGTGGAGGCTTAGTACCTACCAAATAACCCATAAAAATTAATAAGTAAGTACATAATTAATTTAAAAAAATGCGAGCTTAACTTATGAATTGTCGGAGATAATGAAACAGCTGGGAAATTATAAAGCTTCGGAAAAATTAACAGTTACCGATCATTATGATAATGTTAGTTTTCTTTAGTTGCTATGTTTTTATTTTCTGAAAAATATAAAAGACTAATTCTTGGATGCCTGAAATAAAAAACATGTTTTTTTATTTTTTCAAGTAGTTAGTTACATAGACTGCAATTAAATGATATTTTATTTACTTGGAAAAATTGGAAGTAGCCGTGTTTTTTCTAGGGGCTTGGGATATATATCCTGCTATATTGTCAAAACAATAAACTGCCAAAAAATATAGTAAATGGTAAGAAAAATTGAGCTCTAGAAATATATGCCCTTCTAATAAATACTGGTTTATGTTGGAAATACATATAACTCGATCACTCATAATGCAATAGGTCAATAGGTACTCAGATTAAACCTAAATGGCGTATTATTTTTTTAAAATAATTATAACACTATTGGGAAATTTACCTGCCATGGAAAAGCACCGTACGGCGTTTCAGTGCCACCGACAATCTTCGCCATCCTTCTCGGATTAAAATCAACCGTCCTTGTCCCACACTGCACTTTCGGCTTGCCCGGCCTAGGCAGCACATTCTGATTAAAATAATTAGACGAAAAACTAGAAAACGCCTTCGAAGGACGCGTTCTATTTTTATAAAATTCCATATGATTTATTGTATTGGAAAAAAAATCGGCGTCTGTAAAATTAATCGCGAAAATCAGGACGAGAATTTTTGAAATCATTGTCACTGTACACTTTTCTTTTTTAAATGAGGTTGGATTCACTATTATTTTTTATGGCATTCCAATTTTAAATGCGTTCGAACGGCGCGAGTTCCAAATTTGAAGTGAAGGATCGCTTATCAAACCGCGCGGCTTTTTTTTAAGAGCAAGGCGCGAAGAATGTCTATGTGTGTCACTGGATCAAGCCTTTGTACGGTTAAAAAAATAACCATTGTCGCATCTAATGAGGATCTAATTTAAAATAATGGTTTTGAAAATCGAATCCGATTTCTATTTTATCTATGCTTCGGGGTCAAGGCAGGAAAATATAAATAAAACTTTCTTTAGCGATGTTTTTTTGTTCCGTCATCTTGTAAGATTCGAATTTTGAATTTAAATTATCGGTTATGGTAAACGATTTTTTAAGTGAAATTAAGTTAAGGTTCCAAGCTACATACATTTTGAAATTTCACAATTATTTTTGATTTGTGCGTATAATAATTAATTTCCCGTTAGGGTAAGGTTGTGTAGAAGTTGCGTGTATCAAAAAAAAAAGAACACTAACTAAGCAACATTATAAGCTTTATAAGCTAATGTAAAAGAAAATCGAAATCGGTAGTCATGTTTTTTTTATTTTATTAACCTATTTTTTGTTTGGCGATTAGACTAGTTTAAAAAACTCGTGCGTGCGCCATGATCGTACGGTGATCCGTGTCTTCAACGTTGGCTAAGCCTGGCCTTCGCTGAGGCAAGGGCATGCAACTAGAAAGAAAAAAAAATGCAACACACATGGTTTTTTAAGGGCTTATTTAGGGCCCAAGTAACGCTTCTGCCCTCCTATACTGTACCTAATGTTGTTTCTTATTCCTAGGTAAAAACGCAAATATAATAATGACATAAATACAGACAGACAAATACACTTTCGTATATACAATTAGTAAACTGTTAAACAAATGGTCTATTGTATTAAGAAATTACATGCGTAAAACGGATCCAATGTCATACTTTCGTTCTCAATGAAGCGTGCTATGAATATTAAATAATAAAATTGTTTCCAAGGTTGTGTACACCTGGATTTGGAGACTGACTCAGGGGTACATAACCTTCGTGAACTTGTGGTTGGGTAATATTTAGGGTTCCGTACCCTAAGGATCCTATTTAGGTATATGTCTTCGCTGTCCGTTCGTCTGTCCTAACTTTAAAGAGATGTATCTTTTGAACCGTAATAGATAGCGGTTGTATTTTTTTTTCATTATTTTTAAAGGAGGTCCCCATAAAAGAAACGTTATTACACAAAGTATTTTTATTTTTGTTGTGTCGTAAAAACGGTTATTCTTAAATGCATCAAATTTGGTACGATTATAGTACAAACCCTGAAAAAACAACAAATACTAAAAATGGTTAAGTGTGAGTTGGGCTCGCGCTGATTCGTTTCAAAATTGAATTAAAATCTGAATGTAATAATACCTACTGTGCGGCGGAACCCTTAGTGCGCGAGTCTGACCCACTTTTAACAGTTTTTTTTTATAAAAATATAAAGGCATAGAGAAGGCAAAGTCTGCCTGATGGTAAATGGAGTCAGAGACCCATAGACAAATGCAATCTTAAGATTACAATCTAAAAATAAACTATACATACTGACATACTATCAAATGAACAGAAGGTAGCATAGCCTTGCTCATTCATATTTTACATAATTTAAGGGCAAATGGCGGAAAAAAACAAGACTCGTTACAACTGGTTTGAATTCCAGATGCCCACATTGCTTCAATAAATCAGTTTCTGCGCACTAGGTACTAGTTTTTCCCCGCAACCGTGCTTCATTTTACCACACATACAATCGTATCCGTTAACGAACTTACTTTCAAGTAAACATTGAGCAAATGACTAATAATTATAGCACAGACAGAGATACCGTGGAAATTGTAAAATAGTAGTCGATAAATATGTTTTCACCCATAGGGTTCCCTAGGGTTCCCATAGGGTACTAACCGGTCCCTATAACTAAGGCTCCGCTGTCCGTCCGTCTTTTTATCTGTATGCGCGCTCTATCTCATGAACCGTTATAGATAAACAGTTGCAATTTTCTGTGTGTTTCTATTGCAAAACAAACATTAGGAATGATACGGAACCCTTCGTGTGCAATCCTGATTTCCTAATATCATAAATGTTTATACAATTAGGATTTTCAATTATTTTACGTAAAACAGCTCAGCTAATCGGATTTTTAAATACAATTAAGCATAGAACAATCCATGGACTGTGACGGAATACTTTTTATCTTGAATTTTCATGTTGTTTGCCTCCAACACTCCTTAAACGTTTTTTGAGATCATTGCGAACATGCATTCAGACAGACGCGGCGGACTTTGTTTTATATGATTTAGTGATATCTCCAATCTTACCAAATTTCATGAAGATCCAACAAACGATACTTAATTTAATTTCCAACAAACAAACATACACACATTACGACTGATTGTGAGTCGAGTCTAATGGGGCTTCTAAACGGGCCATATTTTCACTGCAATATGTGGCCGGCAACTATTGGTGTCTTTCTCTAACATACGAGTAAGAGAGGGACACCAATAGTTGCCTGCCACATATTGCAGTGAAAACATGGCTCGTTTAGAAGCCCCTTAGGAATTTGTTTGGTCGAATTCGACACCAGCATAGTCGGGTTAAAGGTGCTTTTCCACTGGTGATGTGAGGCAAGATGAGGCGAGACGAGAATTGACAAAAGGTTTTTTTTGAAAAGGGGGTTCTGATAAAAATCATGCTTACAGAGGTTGGTCTTAAAAGCATAGATTTTTCTTCTTTTTTCATAATTATTTATTGATAAATATATATAGACGTCATTTTGTTTGTATCCGCGTTTAGCTGTGACGTAGAAAAGACCATGTGACGTTTCAGCTTTTTAACCAGTAGTGAAATTTGTTTATTTATTTTCTTAGTAAGCAAATAATAAACAAAAAAATACACGCTTTTGAGACATACATCGATAAGCATGATTTAAAAAGAAAACCTCGCGCATCTTCAGTGGAAATGGTTGCGACAAATTAAAATTCTCGCATATCCTCGTCTCGCCTCGACTCGCCTCGACTCGCCGGTGGAAAAGCACCTTAAGGCCAGTAAGCACGAGTATATCTTTGTTATATGTCACCCGCTTATAGCCAACCTAGTTTGGTTTAATATTTATTGCATTAGCATAAGTATGTTTAGCGTAACTTTGACCCACAATTGTAAAGGCCGGCGGCGCGTGCGCATGGTGTGTAACGATCGCAAAAACAGTTCTGAAACATGTAATGTATGTATGTAAATACTTTATTTTACGAATCAAAATGAAAATGCAATATTTATAAAATAGGAATTTATAAGGCGTTTTTCCATTAAGGCTTTAAGCAGTCTCTTTAAGGTAACCTTTGTGCAATTGAGGAAAATTAGAAAAATAATTTTTCTAATATATAAAATTCTCGTGTCACAGTGTTTGTAACAAAACTCCTACGAAACGGCTCGACCGATTGTTATGAAATTTGGTGTGTATATTCAGTAGGTCTGAGAATAGGACGTAAAGTATATTTCATAAGGTTTGTATGATTTTTTTTTTCAAAGTTTAAAAAAACACGTAACTAAATTTTAGACATAAAATATAAATATATACTTACAGAGACAAATAAAGACACAAAAAGTAATGAATATTCCCTAATAGCGTTCCTTTTTAACCGACTGCCGAAGGAGGAGGGTTATGTGTTTATCAGCCTATATATGTATGTTCGTTCCTTTGTGGAGCTCTAGAAACTAAACGCGTGGACCGATTTTGATGATTGTTATGGCAATCGATTTATCTCAGTCTTGTCTTGTGAGTGTCACTAAACTAATGACAGTAATTAAAATTCAATATGGCGGCAGCTAGACGCAATATTGTAAAAAAAAACGAAAAAAATGTCCACGAACTATGACAAATCATTGAAGAGGTATTTAAAAATCATCACGCGACGCCTACCTAGTTGGTAGTGACCCTGCCTACGAAGCTATCAGTCCTGGGTTCAAATCCCGGTAAGGGCAGATATTTGTGTGATGAGCGCTAGTATTTGTTTCTGAGTCTTGGTTGTTTTCTATGTATTTAAGTATTTATTCCTCTATATAAGTATTTATATCGTTGTCTAGTACCCACAGTAAAGGCCTAGAGCTTAGTTTGGGACTAGGTCAATTTGTGTGAGATCGTCCCTTGATATTTATTTATTATTTTATTATTTATTTATAGGTTTCTTTCATCATTTTTCACTCTGAAAAATAACAACAGTCGTGTTTTTAAAGCTTGCTTTTTGTTGTTATTACCCGACTGCCGAAGTTGGAGGGTAATATGTTTATTCAAACACGTGTATGAAAAATCGCCACTAAGAAATGATTAAATCATCATTGCGATGGTACCTAAGTTAAGTAATACTACAAAAGTTGCATGGCCATGTTTTCACAACCATACACATACACAAAATGAATAATTAGCGATTCGTTCCGCAACACGAGGCCGAGTTGCATCAGACTGCAACTGCAACTGCGTCGTTGATCTCTAACTAATATATTCATACCTAATGAACAGATTTATTAACATAAGTAGATACATATTTAATATAATACAATTAAAAGTTAAAACTAAACTTATTTAAATTAAAATAAAAACTAAGCTACTCAAATATTAAAGACGTAAATAATAATCACCACTATAAAAAGAACACCCCCTCTAGCAGGTCCGCTCGCGGCATGGTCCCTATGACACTGGCTGCGTTACCTCTCTGGATAGCTAGCCCAATCCTTTGGGAGAGGTAAGCACCAGCTCTAGGATCTCCGGAGGTGTCTATGAGCCGGGATGACAGGGCTTTTAGCAAGAGGGGTTAAAAAAACCGGACAAGTGCGAGTCGGACTCGCCCACCTAGGGTTCCGCACATGACCCGGTTTACGCAATTCAAAATTTGTACCGCCGTTCCTTGCTTAAAGACCCTGTTTTTTTTTGTGATTTAACTAAAAATGTACAGATTTCAGATATTTTCCTACCTATACTTGTAGTAAAAGACGGTGTTACTTGCCAAATTTCATAGTAGGTACTAGGTCAATGGGAAATACCCTATACATTTTAATTCCCTCGAGAGTGTCGAAATACACGTTTTTGGCGACATAAAGGGCCGTATCCATTTTTTACGTAAATGTAGAAATTTGTTTTTTTCACAGCTTCAAGGGACTGTAGACCGGAGTATATGATTTTAATTTCAACTCGATACCTTCACGAGTTCCCGAGATAAAGGGTCTTGACATACAGACAGACAGACGGACAACAAAGTGATCTTATAAGGGTTCCGTTTTTTCCTTTCGAGGTACGGAACCCTAAAAAGAGACATTTAAAGACACTAAACTCGTTCTTTCTTCAATTTTTTGTACTTATAAAAAATTGACACTGGGACGACATCGTCATTCACTGACTCAGTGCGTCCGCAAGAGAATAAAGATATTTAAGCGAAAATGAAAGTTAACGATCACATTACTTTTGGTTACGCAAAAATAAATATTAGAGGTCAATCTCACACAAATTGACCCGGTGGGTAGTTCCCATTTGTTCTATGGAACATGACGTCATCGGACAGAATAAGTTTTTTTTTATTATTTTGTACTATGGAGCATAAGCGTATAATTACAAATTTCATACTATTACTATTTTTATAACGAATGTAATATTAATTGGAATAAATGGCTATAAATCTAATATATAAAAATTCTCGTGTCACAGTGTTTGTAACCAAACTCCTCAGAAACGGCTCGACCGATTCTTATAAAATTTTGTGTGTATATTCAGTAGGTCTGAGAATAGGTCGTAAACTATTTTTCATAAGGATTGTATGAAAAAAAAAATTACACCCGGGCGACGCCGGGCGCGGACAGCTAGTATAAATATAAATAAATATGGAGCATGCAATTTTTTTTTTCTCCTTTTGTTGGACATGGTAAATAAAACCTTTTTACGATTATCTTATCATGCTGGCCTCTACAAAAAGAATAACATTGATTGTGGCACTTCTCATGCAATATTTTGGGAGAGTACCTATGATGTCCCATTTTGTTCTATGGCATGAAATTAGGGTAAAAAGCTAGTATGTAGTTCAATGGAAAAAATAGGGGAAAAATGTGTCGTTTTGTTCCATGGCGTCATATTCCATAGAACAAATGGGACCTACGCGACTAAACTAAGCTCTAAGCCTGTATTATGGACACAAGACATCGATAAACATTATACTTAAATACATAGAAAACATTCAAGATTCAAATAAAACAATTAAGGAATGCAATTTAAGTGGTTATTAACCGTTTTTGTATGAAAATAACCGATAAAATCGGTTATAACCGGTTATTTGCATTCCCTAAAAACTCTATTCCAGGCGGTAAAAATCATATCGTCTTTCACCTGTCATGGTATTGTTTTTAAATTGCCGCCATTACTGTAGTATAAGAGCTATCAAAACTTTGACAATACGATAACAGGTCAAAGACGATATAGTTTTTACCGCCGAGAATCTAGGCTCAGGGGACAATCTGACACCAATTGATCTAGTCCCAAACTAAGCTCTAGGCTTGTACTATGGGTACTAGACAACGACAAAGTTACATATATAGAGAAATACATACTTAAATACATAGAAAACATCCAAGACTCAGAAACAAATACTCGCGCTCATCACACAAATATCTGCCCTTACCGGGATTTGAACCCGGGACCGCTAGCTTCGTAGACTAGGCTAACATATCGTCGGACAAATTTCGCGCGATTCAGGAATAAATTCCCGCGCTAACCAAATTTCCTCGTACCGGGAATCGAACCTGGGACCGCTAGCCTCGGAGGCAGGGTCGCTACCAACTATACTAAGCTCGTCAACAAACAAATATTCGTAATCGAATAATTGATTTATTCCTGATTCGCCATATTCCTAACTCGTCATATTCCTGATTCGTCATATTCCTAAGTCGTCAATGTACAGTCAAATAAAATCGCGAACACGTGCTTACAGGATTAAAAAGTATTAGGACAGATCGTACTAAGTAGCATATGACACGATTTAAATAATGAAGTGACAATTTCATGATAGACAAGTAATAATTAAGTATCTAAGGAGGACTCTGTAAGAAGTTTGCGCAGGCAAATGTTCATTGACGACTTAGGAATATGACGAATCAGGAATATGACGATGTAGGAATATGACGAATCAGGAATAAAATCTGCAATTTCGTCGAAACAATTTAGAATTTAGGCCACGTTGTAATATGATCAGAATTCTCGGAATAAATGGTCTGCATCATTTTGATCGGATCGGTTACATAAAAAATATCGACGGCCATGCGTAATGAGTAAGGTAACAGGAAAACGCCTTAAAGGCAGGCGTGAGCAACCTTTTATTACGTATTAAAATTTACAATTTTTTTTTTCATGTTTGTATATATTGTGATCACTACCATCTCATACTTTAAACCTCCGCCGAGCAGCAGTGTTCGCGTTGTTGTTTTGGGGTGGCGATAAGATAGCCGGTAAAATTATTAGCTTAGAGGCATTCGATCTCAGTCCTAAGGGCAACACATGTGAGGTCTTGGGAATGCTAATCTATCAGATCGGTCAGAGATCTCATGAAATACGTGGCACAAAAATAACTACGAATGGCGGACTTAATACCTAGTACTTAGTTATCTCTACCAAATAACCAAATAATAATTATTATTTTTGTCATATACGAGTACCCGACTCGTTTTTATCACATCTTATTTATGTTTCTATTTTATAAAAAACTCACTTTTCAATTCGCTGTCGAATTACTGACTTGTGAGCCTAAGTTATCCCGTAAGAGCACCTAGTCACTACATACTTAATGATAAACTTACTGTATAGAGAAATAAATACTTAAATACATAGAAAACATCCAAGACTCAGAAACAAATACTCGCGCTCATCACACTAATATTTGCCCTTACCGGGAATCGAACCCAGGACCGCTAGCTTCGTAGGCAGGGTCAGTACCAACTAGTCCAATGCGTCATCTTTTTTATTGTGGTATTTTTATGTGCTATCCGATTTTAATGTCGAAAGAATGGATTTAAAATAGACGTACCAACAAAAAATTCATATTAGAATGTAAGATATTATATACTTATAAGTTTATTACACTATTTTATAAGATTGCTGTGCCTTAGCAGGGTTCATGTTGAAAATAATAATGTTAACTTAAGACCTTTTGTATACAACATGATCGTAATAAACTTTTTTGATTTGAAATGATTTGAAAACAAAGATACGAAGTTAAATTATCATTTGAAAGAAAAAATAAGCATGTATCAGCAACAAGGTTGTCAACTCCTGCCGCCGTCGCATTGTATGCAACGAGATGCGATCTCGCGTATACAGTTAACAACTAAATGTCACTCTGCATGAATCAAGCGTGAAAGTGTGTCGCTAGCGACAATACGCTCGAAGGGTCGCGCATATGGGTCAAGTGTGGACGCGTCGTTAGATCGAGCAAAAGAGTAAAACAATAACCTAACCAACAAACAGTTGGAAAACCCCCGACACTGACATTTCAATGTTCAATACTTCAAAAACGGCTGAACCGATTTTGATACAAAATGTCTAAGAACCACCGCTAGAAAACTAGCTTTCAAATAAAAAAAACAGCATCCAAATCGGTTCATCCGTTTAAGAGCTACGGTGCCACAGACAGACACACACACACACACACTTACACGTCAAACTTATAACACCCCTCTTTTTTGCGTCGGGGGTTAATAAACAGATAATAAACCCGCGATATAACGGCGCACACAGGAACCAAGTGATCGCTGCAGAGTAAGCTTGTCCCCGCCTGCAATATCTTTTCCAATATTCAAGTTAAATTTAAATTGTTATAAATATTAAGTACATTGCTCTTACAATTTTCTATAAATTATAGAGCTTTTTTTTCGCTTTTCAGTTTTTTTTACGCAGTCGGGTTTTTGTTTTTCAAAAATAAAATAGCCACCTTGCCAGCATAAGGTTTACCTCTATGTGGCATCCTCTTCCCACCCATAAGCAAATGACCATCAAACTTGTTCTGGTTTCATTGACGAAATAATAGTAAAGTAACATTACCTCTCTATTACCGTTTGATGCGCACACGATCGATCATCCATCTAGGATAACACGATGATCATGGTTATGTAAATCGATTATTGATTATTGCTAAATGATAAATGATACGGTCAAGTGTGTTATCGGTGACCCGGAGATATAGTTTTGATCAAGAATTGAACAACTAGGCTCGAAGCTTAGGTTGCGGCTCCACTGAGGCGGAGTGCCAATATTAACCAATAGAAGGCGCATGCGGTCACGTCGAGCGCGCCTTGTGCCCGTTAGTTTAGATTCTATTGGTTAATATTGGCACAGCTCCGCTCCACTCCGCTCATCTCTGCACCCTAAGGTAGGTTTAAAGTATCGCAGTTATTTTTCTTGACATAATATTTAGACATGGTCGTCGGTGTTATTTTTACCCGACTGCCGAAGTCTTATTGCCGCCATATTGAATTTTAATTACTGTCATATCTTTAGTGACACTCACAAGATTAAGACAATCGATTGTCATACGAATCATCAAAATCTGTACGCGTTGAAAAAGATTTTGTTTTTATTTTTGTATTGTATTTTATCGATATATTATTATGTATTACGAAAATCGATAAACGAGAAGTCACTAGCGTTACTGTAAAACTGCCACGAAAATTTCGGCCTACGGTGAGAATATCCCCTGATATTTATTTATTATTTATTTATTAAATCGTCGTGCAAGCGTCAAACTTAATGCATATCTTTGACCCAACACTTGTAACAAAGCGGCCCACGCAGTATTGTTCACACTGGTGACACACTGACATTTAGCTATCGGTCGATGTGCACGATTACATACAGAGATGTGATGACTCAACCAAGCCCGAGCTGTCCGCACTAAGGACGTTACGATTGTTATTAGAGATGCGCCGAATATTCGTTTGGTATTCGGTATTCGGCGTATTCGGCATCTTTCACTATTCGGCCGAATTATTCGGTTTTGGTGCCGAATATATTCGGTTCGAGTATTTCTATTTTCTTGGCTACACGAAACGGTATGGAACTAAAAGACCAAACATCTTTTATGTTATTTTTGTAATAATAAGCACCTTTGTTTTTATTTATAACGTAATCGTACGATGTTTTGAAGCAAAGAGACAGCGCGATGTGCGCGGGTGAGGTACCTACGGCTTGCTCGTCATCTAGCAAGCAGCGTCACGTAGCGTAAATATTAGAACCTGTTTACACGGCAAAACAATGAAATGGCAAACCGAATAATTCGGCCGAATATCCGGTACGGTAAAGGTTAAACCGAATAGTATTCGGTATTCGGCTATTCGGTGAAACCATTATTCGGCGCATCTCTAATTCTTATATTTTTCATATTCGCGAACTCGAATGAATTTGTGGCGCTTGCAGTGGAGACCATGTGACCTTGGTCAGCTGATATGAAAAGCTTTATTAAGGCCCTGTCATCCCGGCTCATAGACACCTCTGGAGATGCTAGAGCTGGTGCTTACCTCTCCCAAAGGACTGGGCTAGCTATCCAGAGAGGTAACGCAGCCAGTGTCATAGGGACCATGCCGCGAGCGGACCTGGGTATTGATTCTTTCAAAAGCAAAGGTGAGCGAACGCAGAAGTGATGTCCAAGCGGCGAGTTTAAGTAGTCCCGTCAAAGCGAACAAAACACATTTCAGCGCGTGTATTCAATTTGGCAGCATGGCTTCTCGAACGTATAAGGCTGCCTAATTGAAAATGCACGCGCTAATATGTGTTTTGCTCGCTCTGACGGCACTACTTAAACTCGCCGCTTGGACTTCACTCCTGCATTCGCTCACCTTTGCTTTTGAGAGAATCAATACCCTGCGCTAGAGGGGGTGTTTTTTTTTATAGTGGTGATTATTATTTACATCTTTAATATTTGACTAGCTTAGTTAACAAACCCGAAGCACCTTCCAAGAGCAAGTTTTCTGTCTTTTTCTTATTTTAAAATTAAACCAAAACTGAGATACTTTATTCAATTTATTTGACCAGCTTGAAGAGCGCTTTGGAAACACCTCCAGCCTTCAAGTCGCTTATGGCCTGTTCGAACTGTGACAGCTTGTACGTCTTGATTCCCAGGTTGTGGTAGTCTAGGTATCTGAAAAGAAAAGGTCGTAAGACTTTTTGCATAGTTGGCGCTTATGTCATTATCGTTAAAAACTTAAGAGTCATCCGCATGCTTGAGTCCTAATAATAACGTAGATTCGCTTTAGTTTTTAAAGTTGCAAGTCGGAATGGAATAGTATTTTTTGGGAGCGCATTTTTTCACACAACTTTTTTGTTCATAATCATTTTGTTTTCATAAAATTGTTATTCTTACTTTTTATTATCACTGGAACCGTAAACTTTTCAGAAGTTCTTAAATATTCAACGTGTAGATAAGGCTAGGTTAGGTTAGGTTTGCTTTATAAAAATCCTGAAAATGTAACAGTTACTGAAAAAAATACGTTATGAATTCCAATGATTATGACTTAAAACACTTTATGAGTAAAAATTATTATGAGAGTCAATAATGGACCCTATTTTTTTATAATATCCGAAATTATAATATGACCCAAGAAATTATCAGAAATTAATTAAAGCGATTTAAGTAGGCAGTTTTTTCTCCGACGAGTCATTGAAAAAATTCAATCTTTTTTCTTCTTCTGCATACATTCTCAAAATTGAGTCATCGCTTCTTTACTTTAAGTATTGATTTATTTATAAAGAACACAGTGAATTTACAGTAAATAAGTACCAAAGCACTCACAATGTTAAACTTAACAATAAATCAGCCATTATTTACATTATCCCCAAAATATCAGTATCCTGGGCCTTGTCTAGACAAGCATTTAAAAGTAGGTTAAAGCTCTCGGTGTAGGAGCGGTAAGCGCGTGTCTTGTGCGGATTCAGGGTAGTGATTCTTTCAAAAGCGAAGGTGAGCAAACGCATGAGTGAATGTCCAAGCGGCGAGTTTAAGTAGTCCCGTCAAAGCGAACAAAACACATTTGAGCGCGTGTATTCAATTTGGCAGCATGGCTTCTCGAACGTATTAGACTGCCTAATTGAGAATGCACGCACTAATACGTATGTGTTTTGCTCGCTCTGACGCAACTACTTAAACTCGCCGCTTGGACATTCACTCCTGCATTCGCTCACCTTTGCTTTTGAGAGAATCACTACCCTGGCGGGAAAAGCGAACAGTCTGAGTCACCGTCGCACTCCTTTTCGCATGAAACGTATACAATATACTTACAGTTATAACATGTTAACAATTTTTACTAAGAGCTTTGCAAAAAAAACATCCTGTTAACAGCAATGAATAAGCAGCAAAATAGGCTATTTGACAACATTGAAAATATGCATCAAATTGTCGTCATCCTATTAGATAATAGCGTAAAACAACAATTTCACTTTATTTTAAACTAAATTAAGCATATTTTTTTGGAAATTACACGAAAATGTTTGTAATATATTTTTAAATTTT
Source organism: Acleris cristana (assembly GCA_948252455.1). Lineage (NCBI taxonomy): Eukaryota > Metazoa > Arthropoda > Insecta > Lepidoptera > Tortricidae > Acleris > Acleris cristana. The sequence goes on from OX411801.1 coordinate 2,663,846, forward strand.
ATCTGTGGCAGAAACGCTATGCGATTGCTTTGTAGCTGTGGTTACTCGCAGGTGACGTCACACGCAAGTAACCACAGATCATAAGGGCATATCTCTTCAAATGATTTCTCATTGTTTACTTGCATATAACGTCACACTTGTCACATGGCCAGCGCCACGATAGAAAAAGCGTTTTTGGCGCGGTTTCGGAAATTTAAACTTTTAAATGGATTTTTATTGATAATATAGTAGAATCTCACGGAAATATCAATGTAGTGTGCTTCTTATGTAATAAAGAATCATTTAATAAGGTTTTCTAAAATTAGTCAAATAGCCTATTATTCGGTGCTTTTCTTTTAGTAGGGTAAGTACTCGAGTACATTTGCGGTGAAAAATACTGTACAATTTAACAATGTTCTTTGAAAATAAATTTAGGGCGTCTTCTAAAACAAACAAACTTGTAACAAAGTTCTTAAGAAAACTTGCTAGCCAGATTTAAATTATGCACAAACTAGGTATATCATTTGCAATGCCCTTGACTTTTCTATATTTTTACCTCATCGCCAAGAAAATAAGAGCGTGTTTAGATCATTTTGAGCTTTGTTGCTAACCCTACCTTAAATGTACAGGGTGTTTAAATTTCATAACAGCCTTTTTGCTTAATTAAAATCATTAAATTGGTAAAAAAAAATGACAATGTTATTACCTGCTGCCCATAGCCTTCAGCCAGCCGATGGACTTGGGGAACGTGAACGGGTTGATCTTCACGCCGATGATAGTCAGCTCCTTGTTGTAGATCTGGAACGGGTTCAATCTGGAAAAAGAAAAAAAACCGGTCAAGTACGAATCGGACTCGCGCACCGAGGGTTCCGTATTGAAGATAATATGCTTGGTAACCGCAAAAGAAAATACTCATTTTGTTATAAGCTTTATTTTTCAGGCAATAAGGTCGATTTTGACTAGCCTAAATTTTAATACAGATTTTCTTAGTTTTTTGTTATTTCTCAAAAACTGTAAATAATGAACACTTTATTTTATTTTTCCCTGAAAATATAAGTAATTATCTATACGTCAGGATTTTTTTCAGAATTTTTGGTTAATAAACTTCGGAGATAAGGCGGGGGAACGGTCATTTTTTGTACATTTTTGGCTATAAATCAAAAAGTCCATCAAAGAAATTTAAAAAAAAAATAGTTTTGAAATGTGCAGATTAAGACCTTTCATATGACACCCCATTTGCTATAATCGAACCACTTTCATTTTTGAACCCCCCATTCTAGACCCCTTTTCAATTATTAATAAAATTAAATTCATATTTTTTTTACTACAAATTGATGCGGGCAAGCACGTTGTACAACTATGCCAAATTTCAAGTTGATAGCATTTGTAGTTGCTGAGAAAACCTGCTGTGACATACAGACAGACAGACAGACAGACAACGAAGTCTCACCAAAAGGGTTCCTTTTGTACCATTTTGGTACGGAACCCTCAAAACTTACGTATGTTTTTAAGCCTAAGAGAACGAAAATGAGCGTACAGGCGACCAGAGGGCCCTGCCAAGATGCACTACGCTAACTAGCGTTTCTATTCGTGTCGTTTTTAACCAATCGCGTCACTGGTAGGTCACGTGACTTTTCGTATCACGTCATCTGCCAGTGACGCGATTGGTTTAAACACGAAACGAATAGAAACGATAGTTAGCGTAGTGCAACTTGGCAGGGCCCTCTGATGACAGGTAAGTGAGATCTGTTGTCGGAATGACGTCATTTTATTTGTAACCGCGTGTTTTTTTCAGTCTAGCAATAGCTGTTACGTAGAAAAGACCATTGTGTCGTTAAAGCTCTTTAGCCATTAGCAGATTTTTTATCCTCAGTAAAAAATGAAAAAAATAATATTGGGTCCTTACCTATGAAATTGGCGTTATTTTTACGTGTTTTATTTCGTACGGAATTTATTCAGTTTAATTTTAACTTCCAAACTATTTTTAAATTTCATTAATACAGTATGTTACAAAGGTTTTAGATACAAATAATATGGTTCAATTTCTTACTTAGTGTTTATAATTAAAGTGTGAACTCAACTCTTTTCATGTGCTGTGAGTTCAAGTGTTTCAATTACGCAGAGTTTTATGAAGCTATTTTTAAGTAATTAAGATATGTATAATATACCTTAGAAGTGTCCAATATTCCTGACAGAATTTTGTTTGGTTTGCATTTGACGTTACTAAATAATCCGCAAAATTAAATGTATGAAAACCACCGTTTTCATAAAATTCTCCATATAAAACGCCAATTTCATAGGTAAGGACCTAATAGTTTGCTTTTGAGACAAACCTCCACAGGCACGTTTGTTTTTAGAACACCTTTTATAAAAGTTCCTGTTGTTAATTCGTTTATAAACTCGCCAGCTCTGGTGGTAGGAGCGTTATTTATTTGGTACTCACGAAGCCTGGTGGGTGGGGGGGCAGCATCCAAACAGCACGTACTTGCCTCCGTCATTCAAATAGGCAAAGTTGTTCTCCACGACTTTGCCGACACCTGCGAAAAGGCGTTTGTTTTCATCACTATTGTTCTGAATACAGACATATACAGGGTGGAAAATGTGAACGCAAAATGTTGTGACTGAATTGTATATTGTGTCACATAAAATTTAAAATTATACATGCAAAACCTTGCAAAGAAAACAAGCACTTTAGATTATTTTTAGATAGTTTAAATGATTTTTTATGCTACTAAATAAAGAAAGCATTATTTACGGAAAAAATGGTAATAGTTTATTTAGGGCAAGCGTAGTTTCGGGTATCCAATTTGATAATAGAATACCAAGCGTGTCAGCTGAGAATGGAATATTTGAATTTCACAAACGACTAATTGATTTTTTACCGATGTTTTGTTTTTATTATTTGTTGTAATAGTGCCTAGTTATTACGTAGCTGGTAGATTTATGAGTTTTAACTTACCAGTGCAGTCGACGATGACGTCGTAAAGTTTTCCTTCCTTTGCAAGCACGTCAGGGGCTATTAGCCTGTACCCGGTATCTGTTGAAAAAATAATATAAAAAAAACGACGATTGACGACGCGCTGGCCTAGTTGGTAGTGACCCTGCCTACGAAGCTAGCGGTCCTGGGTTCAAATCCCGGTAAGGGCAGATATTTGTGTGATGAGCGCGAATATTTGTTTCTGAGTCATGGATGTTTTCTATGTATTTAAGTATATATTTATCTATATAAGTATTTATATCGTTGTCTAAGTACCCATAGTACAAGCCTAGAGCTTAGTTTGGGACTAGGTCAATTGGTGTGACATTGTCCCCTGATATTTATTTAAAAACATGACAAAGAAAAGGCGCAAGAGCACACACACTGATAGTATCCCGCTTACTATAACGTCTATTGTAACTACATATAAAACTACTATCTCAAGTGCTTACTCAATCGCTTGACGATTTCAAGGCGGGCGCTGTTCATCTCTGCGACGGTGACCTCTCTGTGCCCCTGGTGGTGAAGTGCCGTCACCCATAAATTACCTGAAATAATCAGCAATATTACAACCTCCAATTTTTTTTTTAATTTATTAATTACTGGACTGAAAATTTTCAGCCACATATTATTTAGCGTATTAAATTTGATATAAAATACTTTTCATCGAATAAACAGCGAGCTGTTCGCTGCAAATCGTCTCTTATTCGGGTCTTAGACCAGATGTAGTTTACAATTATTATTTATCTCTAACTGTTACTCGCGTAATTACGGAAATTTAAATGTACACAATTAAGATAAAATAATGTGAGCAACTTACCCCATTAAGAGATAAGTACGCTTTTGTAAAATTTAATGCGATAGTGCTGTAACTATACCATAGTGCATACAAACATAGGAGTAGATACATGACTGGATTACAGATAAGATATCCGTGTGGATTATATGGCTTTGATAATAATCCGAAAACAACGGGTACTTACTACTAACTAGAGTCCGACCAGGGGCTTGTTTTATAAAGCTACAAATTACAATTTACAGGTTACAAGTTTCCATTTGACATAACTTCGACCAATGACCAGCCATTTGAGCAGTGTTGCCAGTTTAGACCTGTAAAATTGTACCATGTAGCTTTATAAAACATGCCCCACCGAGTGGTGACACAAGCATTTTTTTTAATTCTTATGGCAACAATTTTACCTATGAAACGAGCTGTGACATTATAAGTACCTATCTAGTTCCTATGCATTTTGAGTGGTAGCACTAGCAAGTGATATTTTTGAATTCACCGCCTTTTTTGTATCACCACTCGCTGGTCTGACCTTATAATTATAATTATTAATTAATTAATTAATTAAATTAATGATGAATACATGTTCAGGTGTATGGGGTTATTTGCCTGCATGTGACTGTGGAGCGCCTGTGCATCTTGCACCACATACGACTGCCCAAAACCTGACGTTGGGTAATGTAACTAACATACACATCCATACATACACTCACGCCTTCATTCTCAGAGTGGGGAAGCAGAGCTATATGAACAACTCCAAAAACTTGTTGATAGTTCTGTAACCACATCAGCTATAAGCCGTTTACCAGCGCATTAGTGACAAGTTGCAAGCCCAACAGCACTACAAGCCTACCCTTAGTTGCCTCTTACGACATCCACGGGAAGACATGGGTCATTATTCGAGCGTTTCAACCGCCTAACTTTTGTGGACATGTTTTTGAAGAATAGAGCGTATATTTTGTTGCCGTTTTTGGATATTTGATAGATGTCCGGTAAACTTAGATACCTAACCAGAAATGAAATCGAAATCTGCAGCCACTTCTACAAAAATGTGACCACGAAAGTGATTCGGAACAAACGCCCAAATAATGACCGACATGGAGTATTCTAACCCGGCAACCACACAGGTAATATATCTTTGGTTTGGTTGTTTCTTACCGATAATCCCGGCTCCTACAACGAGGATTTTCTGTCCAACTTCTAGAGGTGATGCGCGATCGAAGCCATGGGCGACACAGGAGTAAGGTTCGCAGAGACCCCCTGAAAAAAGTGTTCATAAATTGTAAAAGAAAATTGCAAAATATTCCTATTTAATGCAGCTTAGCAAGAGCTTCTGTAAGTAAACTAGAAGGTTTTATACATAAAAACCTAGATCCCTTGAATCATCAACACTCATTCTATCGAATGTATATTTTCATCAAATTTCATTTCATCGAAAGCTAATTCCTACTGAAACCTAATTGTTTTTACTTAGGTTTTCTTAAGCATGGGTTAAGTACGTAGGTTGACCTGCGATCACCAAAACATTATATGTATGTAGGTACGTATCTACTACACGTGATAATGTTATGCCGGTCGATGAAATTAAAATTTAGCAAAAAAATTATATGAAATGTGTGTCGATAGTTAAAAAGTATACCAAAAATCTAAAACATAAAAAAACTAACTTGCACTAAGGTCGCCGTCAAAAGAACTTGCGAACTATGTAAACAAACCCAAACGAACCAATTCACCATGATTACTCAATAATCACGTACTTTTAAAGATCAAGTGAGGTCTTTGCAATGATTTATACACTGAATCATTATTTTCATATTAATTTTAAGATGAAATAACGATTCCTTATACGTTATTTTTAATAAAAACACCCTTGGTGAATATTTGAGGTTATGTGTCAAACAGTACTAATTTGTTTACATAGTTTGCAAGTTCTATTGACGGCGACCTTACAAAACAAAATTCGTTGCTTGGTTTACGAGGAGATAGCGGATATATACACAGACAGAAAGACAGACAGCCGCGGTAAGCAAGTTTGATTTATACTATGTTGAGATAAAACGGTGATGAAACTGTTAAAAACAAACCAACCATAAACATAAAACATGCTGATAATATAGTGGAATATTTACAGGTTACTATTAATTTTGTTGTTGATAACATAATCACGAACGTAATTACTTATCAGTATGTTACGTCGTAAAGTAAATATTATGTACAAGATAGTAAGATCATGGGGTAAAGTTTGCTACGAGTTGTCAAAGTCAATGTCAAATAAATATATCTTTATTCAGATGAAACTTATTAATATCCAAGAATATCGATAACCTCTTACACAGGTTTATAGAAAATAGAAACGTTAACAGCGTTTACATCTTGGACCTACCTCTAAACTGGTAATAAAATAAACAGGAATATATCTAAATGCAGTATCTTTTGAATCCAGTTCATCAAGCTGTTGACAATCATTCAGATGAGGGTGTTCAGTAACTCTACCAGGAGTTCAGAAACTGTAAGGTTCTGCTCCGAACTGATGGTCCTTCTGGTCAGACAGAAGAAGAAGACGAAGAAGTGACGTCTATATACATACATACAATTATCACTCCTCTTTCCTTTACGGGTAGGCAGAGACCACTTCCTTCTGCTTGCTAAGATCCAGACAAACTTCGCAAAACGCTTCCTCCACACTCATGTCTCTTCATACACGTGCGTCGGTTTAGAATCTCCTGACCTGGCCCTTTCTTTCTTTGTCGTCTATAAGTCTTATGCATTCTTACCCTGCTCTGTGGTGACTTCATCAGGGAGAGCAAAGACGTTGGTCTGTGGGCACAAGACGTACTCCGCCCAGCCACCGTTCTTCCAGATGCCGATCGTGCTGTTAATGCCAGCGGTGAGGCAGTAGTGGTAATTGCCGCTTCGGCAGAAGTTGCAGGTGTGGCAGGCACTGAAAAAACAAAAAACAATCTCACAAATTTACCTATTCTTTGATGAAAGTAAAATAGCGGAAGATGGTGATTAGCCTTCAGCGCATGGAACTCATAAATCAGGTCCGGTGGACCTAATTGACTCGGTCGCAATCCGAGTGGCATTCGCGTCACACGCGTGCGTGATTGAAATACTTTTGAGATTTAAGGTAAAATAAATGTAGGTACGACAGTGGATTTGTGTGCTTTTACATACTATAAATAAATAAATAAATAAATCTATACACTTAGTTGTACAAGAGTAAAAGCAAAAACAATACAAAGAATATAGAAACCTCTTTACTTATAGTACATATAGAGTAATTCATACTTATTTAAATAAGTATATGGAAAACATTAAAGACAGAACATCTCCTCACACAAATGTTTGCCCTTACCCGGGGACTTAGCGAAGACGCAAATGCATAATGGGATGACATTTTCGTTCGTTACGACAAACCTCGCGTTCAACTGTCATTTCGTATATTTTGAGCGATAAGAGATAAGAATAACTTTAGTAACGATTTTATCTTGGCTAGGGCCACTGGAATCGAATCCGGAACCGCCTGTTTCGTAGGCTAACCACTTCGACTACATATCCTTACCTGTTAGGGTCAACAACGACCTTTTGTCCGACCTTGAAGATGGAGGCCTTCCCGACTTCAGCGATAATCCCGCTGAACTCATGTCCTAAGGCGATAGGCCGCTCCTTGGTCGCAGGGAACTCGCCCTGTAGAATAGAATAGAATAGAACAGAATATAACAGAATATAATGGATTTATTGCATAACTCTGTACCGACATAGGTATTACGGGCACTTTTACACGTCAAAAATCTACCAGCGCTTCGCAAGAGACCACTGCTGAGAAGAAACGCCGCAAGAAACTCAACAGTCAGTCGTTTTTTAAATATTGCTTATGATAAATGATATTATACAACGAAAAGAAAAATCTTAACCTAGCATTATATAAAACAATGAATGTAACAAACAATATGAATATAATATATCATGCGTAGTTGAGCAGGAGTGTTAAATAAAAAGTCACGAACCGTCCGCCAGTGCGAGCGCGACGCTTCTAAGTCGCTCCGCACTGTATTGGCAAAAAACTAATTTAATCGCGTAAAACATCGTTAGAAGCGTCCGATAATTCGGTTATGGCTGATTTACATTGATCCAGCAAAAGCATGCCAGTAGAAGTACATTGAAGAGTTGGTTTTCACGTTTGAGGCGAGAGTTATTGTAACGACGCAATGTACTTCTACTGGCATGCTTTTACTAAACCAATGTAAATCAGCCATTACGGACTACACGCGGGTGAAATTTCGCCCCACTTGCACTTCCACTTGCTCGATCCAGACCAACTTCCCTCGCTTCCTCTACACTCATAATAAGTCTCTTCATACACGTCTTGGTTGGTTCACTAATGTTTTACCAAATCATCATTTGGCAGACAATGTCATTTTACAAACTTTCATTTTGCAAAGATGCATTTCCCACCACATTTTTTTATATTTTTTGTTGTCAAAAGTCTTACCTACCTAACCTAACTTATTTAACAAGCCCATGTAGCCTATGTTATATGTAATGGTTTAAGCACAATTACATTTTTGCGAACCGTAAAACTACACAACTATGGTCCTAGCCTGCAACAATAGTCCGATTTTCCTCATTACATTATTCCAAAATATGATACTTTACTGCTATTATTGCTGGGTATATGTACTGTTTGGCCTAAAATCGATTGCCTAAACTCTAGCTATAGCTAAAGCTATCGTATTTTTAGGGTTCCGTACCAAAATGGTACAAAAGGAACCCTTATGGTGAGACTTCGTTGTCTGTCTGTCTGTATGTCACAGCAGGTTTTCTCAGCAACTACAAATGCTATCAACTTGAAATTTGGCATAGTTGTACAACTTGCTTGCCCGCATCTATATGTCGTAAAAAAAATGAAATTAATTTTATTAATAATTGAAAATAAAAGTTTAAAAAAACAAAAAAACCGCCTTCAAAAAGCAAAAAATAACTTCATTTAAAATGGTAGGTAATAGGTCAGTCCAACTGAAGTCTGCTTTTGGTTAAAATATTGTTGGACGCCGACTTCAGTTGGACTGACCTATTACCTACCATTTTAAATGAAGTTATTTTTTGCTTTTTGAAGGCGGTTTTTTTGTTTTTTTAAACTTTTATTTTATTTTATACTTTTTAGTGATCATAATTATGCTGTTATGTAGTCCCACTTTAATGAATAAGAATTAATAAGAAACTATAGAACATTGAAATTCAATCTCGCCGCAAGCAACGCCGTGGGAAAGTCATAGTCATATACTTAAACATACATATGCTTCGTCATAGTCGCTCAACTATCTTAATCGAAATATCTTGTCGCCACCCTTGAAATATATACCGTTTAGGAGTTCCGGTGGCCATCTGTGGTTTTCATTATCAGTTCCACTTTACCAAATAGTGTTTTCCAAGAGCAAATACACGAGTTACAATGAAAAATACCAAAATCGCTATAGGTGTGCCTATAAATTTTGAAGAGTTCCGTCGATTCCTCATAGACTCCATCATCAAATCTTCATTTTGATACGAATGGGACCAAATAGGAAGCACCAGCTTTCAAACAAAAAAAGAATCTTCAAAATCGGTTCACCCAGTCGAAAGTTATGAGGTAACAAACATTAAAAAAAAAAAAAAAAAACATACAGTCGAATTGAGAACCTCCTCCTTTTTTGAAGTCGGTTAAAAAGGGGTCTAGAACGGGGGGTTCAAAAATGAAAGTGGTTTGATTATAGCAAATGGGGTGTCATATGAAAGGTCTTAATCTGCACATTTCAAAACTATTTTTTTGAAAAAATTCTGTGATGTACTTTTTGATTTATAGCCAAAAATGTACAAAAAATTAACGTTCCCCCCCCCTTATCTCCGAAGTTTATTAATCAAAAATTCTGAAAAAAATCCTGACCTATAGATAATTACGTATATTTTCTGGGAAAAATAAAATAAAGTGTTCATTATTTACAGTTATTGAGAAATAACAAAAAAACTGATAAAATCTGTATTAAAATTTAGGCTAGTCAAAATCGACCTTATTGCCTGGAAAATAAAGCTTATAACAAAATGAGTATTTCCTTTTACGGTTACCAAGCATATTATCTTCAATACGGAACCCTCGGTGCGCGAGTCCGACTCGCACTTGACCGGTTTTTTAGAATAATGTGATAAGTAAAATTGATCAAATTGCTGTAGGCCAGGACCACAGTTGTGTAGTTTTACATAAATGAAAATTTGTAAAATGACATTGTCTGCCAAATGATGATTTGGTAAAGAGTCAGGATACCGCCTCGGTTACCTGGATGATGTGCAGGTCAGTCCCGCAGACGCCTGCATATTCCACCTTGACTATCACGTCAGTCTCCAGCACTATCTTGGGCTTTGGGAACTTGGTCTCATACTTGAGAGTCAGATCATTTCCGTTAAACACGACTGCTTCCATTTTGTTGAGCTGCAATAGAATGTGACAATTAATGACAAACAAGATGAATAAATATCTGGATATGAAAATGTCCCAAGTAATATTATTACTAGGTGAGCATTTCTCTTTTTTTTTGCCACTATGAGTGACACCTCCAGAATTAAAAAAAAATTGGCAGGTAGGTAGAGTACATCAAACTATGCAATAATTAAATAATATTCTAATGTGTCCCAAAATATTTGTATGGAAAGTTCCTTTTGTGTTACCGATATTCACATTTTTGGTAACACAAAAGGAACTTTCCATACAAATATTTTGGGACACATTAGAATATTATTTAATTATTGCATAGTTTGATGTAGGTACTCTACCTACCTGCCAATTTTTTTTTAATTCTGGAGATGTCACTCTTAGTGGCAAAAAAAAGAGAAATGCTCAGGTACAGTCGAGTTCAAAAATATTTATACACTTTAGTACCTTGTCTATTTCATGTCATGTTCGAACTGCCATATACGAATTACCACAGTGATTAAAGTGACAAGGTACTCAAGTGTATACATATTTATGAACTCGACTGTACAGTCGGCAGAAAAAAGTAGTCTACCACTACGGTTGAAGTTCATTTGCACGTCATGATTACAATAAGTTCGATTTTACCTTGCAATAATATTATGACGGTGACAAGTGTCAACCTTAACGATAATTAGATCTCACGGTAACTTTTGTCAAAACTGGTAGACCACTTTCTTGGCCGAACGAAAATGTTGAGCACTTTAGTGCGTTGTCATAGTAAACTTCAAACAGAACATCAAATGACACATCATAAGGACAATGACATTCACAATGACAAGGTTCTAAGTATGCTCAACATTTTTATTGGGTGACTACATAATATTTTATCGAAACACCTTTCAAGGTACGTATCATTGCGAAAAATTTTCGTTTCATCGAAAAGCTTTCCTCGACGCATGAGTTTTTTTTTTTTGTAGCTTCATAAGTCTAACCTATCCTATACTACGTAATTAATGTTTAAGATGCCCTGAAAATATTATCAGACCTGATGCTGAAAGCTGAAGAAGAGAAAGGGTCCATACAAAAATACAGAATAAAAAAAAATACCTATCCTACTGCACAGGTCCATAAATTACAGACAAAGGTAGTTCTTTTTTTAAATTACTTTTCTTGCCTAGGGTTGACATGCATCACTTTCATCCCGCGTCTAAGATAAACAATAGGGAATATGCATGTTTTTTTACAGCTTCAATAAACGCTCATTCATGTAACAAACAGGTGAGAAAAAAAATTTTTGAATAGCTATAAAAATAACCAAGATATAAGCCAACAAAGATTTGTTCCTATCTCTTTCAAGCAAAATAGAATTTTACGTGGAGTTGCACAATGACGTCACCGGTGCACTTCGGATCTCTGTCTAATTAGCAGTTTAAAATGCTTGTATCATCCGTATTTCTTGACCGATTTTAATTTCAATTTCACTTTTGGTGATGTCTTTTACGGTATTTTTATGTTTTGTTGACAAATGCAATTGAAAAAATCGATGCATATTCCCTATTACTTTCACAAGTCTAATGAAAATTTACATAAAACTCACCGAGTGGTCTGACGTCCGCAACGATTACTCCGAGTCTAAAGCAAAGCGGACGCCATATCGCTTTAATAATAAAGCAATAAAGATAGAGATAAATCGACATTATTGCTGTTGTTCATTAACCATGATAACGATCACGGATCCTTGGAGGTCAGGACCTCTATTCTACGACGATAAACAATATAGCTTTTGAGTTGCTATGGTATTGTTTTTATCTCGGCTGCCATGGCGACCCCTTCTTTCAGAGCTGATGGTTGACTGGTAGAGAATGATTTTAGCATTAAGTTCGCCTTTTATATAATATTTTAATTTTGTGCAATAAATTATTTAAATAAATTAAAATTAAAAGTTAAAACTAAACTTATTTAAATTAAAATAATAACTAAGCTACTCAAAGATTAAAGACGTAAATAATAATCACCACTATAAAAAGAACACCCCCTCTAGCAGGTCCGCTCGCGGCATGGTCCCTATGACACTGGCTGCGTTACCTCTCTGGATAGCTAGCCCAATCCTTTGGGAGAGGAAAGCACCAGCTCTAGGATCTCCGGAGGTGTCTATGAGCCGGGATGACAGGGCCTTAATAAAGCTTTTCATATCAGCTGACCAAGGTCCCATGGTCTCCACTGCAAGCGCCACAAATTCATAATTATAATAATGATGAATATTTGCGGCGCTTGGTGGTTTGGGCCTGATCAGCTGCTGCACCGGCCCGATTACGGGTTGACTGGACGTGGGACAGGGCGAATGTGTCAACACACGTCACGTCCCACACCAGTGCCCTACCCAGTTTCCACGGCACCAATGTAGCTCCGTCTAAATAAATAATAAATAAAATCTATAATGACAAACCATACCATAATGACACTCGAACAGCCAGCCGCGCTCCGCTTGGGTGGCTAAACATCTCGTGTCATAATGGATTGCTTTAGTCCCTTGTTGAACAATCTACTAGTATTTATACTAAAAAACCCGGTCAAGTGCGAGTCGGAATCGTGCACCGAGAAAACACCAAAGAAAATACTATTTTTTTATGAACTTTATTCTCTATACATTATGGTCCATTTTAACTAGCCTAAATTTTAATACATTTTCTTTTGCGTTTTCCAGCCGTATTATTTTACGGAACCCTCGGTGCGCGAGTCTAACTCGCACTTGACCGGTTTTTTACACAAGCAATGAACGATATCATATTGTCATATCATACCTACGTGTGCAAAGTGTAAAGTTACTATAATTTACCTCTAATTTATAGTAATTAATTTTTTCTTCCTTAAGAACATAATAATAAAGAAGCCTTTAATTTCATGCACAAAAAGGCTTAAATATAACTTAAATAAATTACATGCATATTTTTTTTTCTAATCCTATAGTGGTACGGTCACGGATTTAAAATGATAAACCACTAAGTACTAGAACCATATCGCATAAAACCAACGATTAATTCCTATGTAATTTCTATCTCGCCACTTGACGCTGTCATTATGACAAGGTTCTATGGTAGATCAACATTTAAATTGGCGCTGATAGTACCAATGAGTTTTTCTAACTTAAGTACACTAGCCGATGCTCTTACGGTGAATTTAAAACTTCGAAAGGAAACCTGCACATTCGAACAGCTGAGTATGGAAGACAGGAAAAAAAAAACAGTAAAAAGGCCACATGACGGCTCTTTTACACGTCGGTAACATTGATTGAATCTACCAGCGCTTCGGACAAGACCATCATTGCGGAGAAGAAGCGCCGCAAGAAACTCCAGCAGAAGGACATTTTTTCAATCATAAAAACATAATTGTTTCATTAAAAACATTGTTTTTACCGTGTTGAATAGAGGCCCTGCCAAGATGCACTACGCTAACTAGCGTTTCTATTCGTTTCGTTTTTAAACCAATCTCGTCACTGGTAGATGACGTGATACGAAAAGTCACGTGATCTAACAGTGACAGGATTGGGGCGAGAACCATTACAGTGTGTTCTCGTTTAAAAGCGTCTTGTAGCAATTGCATACAAGATCCTAAAGGGGTTGAAGGGCCCATCTGTAAGATAAGACAAGAAGCCTGCGAGCTTATTTGCCATTTCAGAACAAAATGATATGAAATATCGAAAATGGTACGCTAAGATGATTTGGTCATTTAGAAAGGATGGATAAAAGAAGAGTTACAAAAGAGGTGGCGAGTGAGAATGTAGGTAGGGGCGCCGTAGACGCAGATACAGTGATCAGATTCAAGATGTACTGAATAAGGGCTAAATCAAAAGCACCCAAAACCGACGTAAGCGCATGAAGAGGTTGATGAATGTAGAGGAAGCGAAAGTTGTATGTTTAGACCGGGGCACCTGGCGTTCCATAGTCTCTGCCTACTCCATTGGGAGACAGGCGTGAAGGAATGTATCATCATCATCATCATGTCAGCCGAAAGACGTCCACTGCTGGACATAGGCCTCCCCCAAGGCTCTCCACTCAGACCGCCGACCGGTCTTGTGCTTTTCGCATCCACCTCGCTCCCGCGATAATTTACAAGGTCGTCACTCCATCTTGTTGGAGGCCTACCTACAGCTCGTCTCCCGATCCGCGGACGCCACTCAAGAACCTTCTGACCCCATCGGCCATCAGTCCTGCGAGCAATGTGCCCCGCCAACTGCCACTTAAGTTTAGCTATTCTTCGGGCTATGTCGGTAACCTTAGTTCTACTGCGGATATCATCATTTCTAATTCTATCACGCAGGGAAACCCCGAGCATAGCCCTCTTCTATGTAGGTATGTATGTATGATTCTAATTCGTGTGGCTTTGTGGAAATTACTGTGATAATGGTACCTTTAAATTAAACGCGAAATTAGCAGGATAAGGATTCGTAATTGAGTTGTTGAGGATAATTATAAACACTAGTCACAGCGACTCGCATTGACGTGTGCATATAATATTCAATTAATATCCGTGACCTAAACCATTTTTAATTAATTAAGAATGTTGAAAATAGTGTTTTTGCTAGTATTTTCCGCAGTATCTGTGTATCCTGGTACGTATCAATTTTGAAATAATAGAAGATGGTGCTATATTGTGGTATTTAGTTTTTCACAGTTCATTGTGTGATCAAGGGTGGTAAAGAAGTAATAAATACCGTGCAAGAGCATGTCGGACCATGCTCAGTGTAGAGTTTGGAAGCCGTTACTACAAACACAAAAAACTTCCTGAAAAAACAATAAGTATGAACTAATTTTGTATTTAAAGTTATAATAGGTGATTTTCAGTTGGTACAAACATTTTAGTAGCCTGCAACGCAAGAACCAATTATATCTACTTAGTCGTAATAGTTATTCTTTTAAATTCGTTATAAGTATGCGCTTTAATTTAAGATAAAAAAAAATATGTTTATAGTTTTGGCTGTAGGGGGGCAATTGACTCTAACAAAAATTAACACCTTTTTGCAAGACCTATCTACACCTCGTACATCAAGGGGAGGTACACAAAACAAAACACCCAGATTTTATTTTACCACTTTTTCGGCGTGACTAATTTGTACTTATATTCATGCCAAATAACAGCTTTCTAGAATTAAGAGTCTCTGCGCTAAGCTGCGGACGGACGGACAGACGGACGAAAGGCATGGGGAAACTATAAGGGTTCCAAGGGTTACTTTGACTACGAGTGTCACAATGTGGGCGTTGGCATGTCTGTGCACGCGCCGATGTGTGCGTAACGCCGCAGCTGATGCCCTAAAGAAATCGCTTAACGCTAACATAAACAACGATCGAAAACAATCAGAGGGCGTAGCTGGCGTTGCCGAGATGCAATTTTTTTTAATTAATTTGGGGGGTTTGGATGGGCCTTGTGTGTCACTTCGACCATTGCTGATCTTTTGTAACAGCCCTTTGTTTAAAGTTCACTGCAAAGGCCCGTTGCGTCTAAGAATTTCCAGATGCTTTGGGCCGTGAGAAGTTGTATCTCCTGTGGGTCCACAATGTGTCGCCCTAGGTAGATACTTCTGTTACGCATTAGTGGTCCGCAAGAACAGAGGATGTGCATTGCTGTCTCCTCCGTTTCCTGACAGAACCTGCATGTCGGTTCTTGTTTCATACCCATTAGAAACAGATGTTTGTTCAATTTGCAGTGGCCAGTTAGAATTCTAGTCACTGCGCAAGTCTTTTCTCTTTTGAGTTGTAGAAACTCTTTGGAGAAGTTGCTTTTGAACCCTGTAATTAATGATTTCGAGTGCTTTTGTCCTTTCGTAGACTTCCACAGCTCGATCGCCCTAGATTTATATAGGTCGTTTAGCAGTGAATAGGATTTCCTTTTTGTGATACCACAAAAAGGCTCCGGGCCAACCAGGGGGTTGTCAGCACCTTTCCTAGCCAGTTCATCTGCTATTTCGTTTCCATCAATGTTGGAGTGCCCTGGTACCCATCTAAGTATTACTTTGTTGGAGTTTCCTAGGGCATTCAGGTTTTCTTTGCAGTTTTGGACTAGTTTAGAGTTTAACTCCAATGCGTCTAGTGCCAAAAGGGCAGCTTGGCTGTCCGAGTTGATGTAGATGTGCTGCCGAGATGCAAACACTGCTAACGTTTTTGTTTTCTATCGACTCGAAATAAATGACATAAGCGGTCAAGCGATCTGTCATTCTGTCCAACGGCCGAACGCTGCAACTCGAGTCACAGCGTTTTGTATTAACTTGTACCAAACGATTCCTTATGAGTGCTTCTATCATACTTATAAAAGAACTGGGCCCGTATCATGGTCGCGTCACTCTCGCACTTATAATGGTCAGAAAGTGACAGACGCCTCACCCACATCGACAAACATAACCATAATAGGCCCGCTGGTTACTTACGTCAATGCTATACAGTTAAACGATTTTATAAAATTGCTGGCGTTCTCTACCAGAATTATTAAAACCTTAATAACTCGTTAACTACTTAATTAACATGTTGGAAAGTTAAAACTACATTCTGGAGTGATATAGCAGAGGCTTTTTCGTACTGTTATATTTAAGTCCAGGTCTGGGACATACTTTATTTAATTACTATTTAGGTAAGTATGCCATTTGACTTTCCTGCTACGCCATGTTGGATCAGTGTGACAGTCAGAATGAATCAGACAGTTGAATTAACATAAAAGGTTTTATAAGCACTGTGTTTATTAGTTTATAATTATGTTTATCTAAAGCGATATGTCTGTATAAATATAGTGACTTCAATTGAGCCTACATAATTGGGCCGTTTTCAAAAACTATGCACATAGTTAAGGACAGGTAAGGCCTCAATTAAAATTCTTATTTTTTTTCCATTTCGTAACGAAAGTTAACCATGACTAAAATTACAATTGGCGTAAAGGACAACTAAATTGTAGATACTGTAAAATTGTCCTATGCGTCAATTGCCATTTAAACCATCGAATGCTTACATCATTCGATGGTATTTTTGTTACGAAATGGACAAAAACAAGGATTTTAATTGCGGCCTTAAGCTGGGTCCACATTTGTATCATTTTGCCGATCACGATCACGCGTATCGTATCGAGCTCGCGTATCCTAAGTATGGACGCTCACTTTGGGCACATCGTATCAGTACAATCGTCGCGTGAAAAAATGCGTCCATACTAACCGTAGCGTAGCAGCGTATCGTATCATAACGCCGTATCAATAAGTGTGGACGCTATCCGTATCCCCTTTGATGATCGGGGATAAATCGCCTCGAGAGCGATCACGGCGTATCGCGTATCAAATCATAACTTCGTATCGTGATACAGTATCAAAACACGTCCATACTTACCGATCTTGATACGCGTATCCGATCGCGAGTGTGCGGGGTATTTAATAAACGCGTATCAACATCGATCCCGAGCGATCAGATACGGCGCGCCGCATGATCGCGCTGTTTGTGCGTCCACACTAGCGATCTTGATACGCGTCGGTGCAACGCGACGGAGATACGATACGACGAAATGATACAAATGTGGACCCAGCTTTAACTGTCCTTAACCATGTACAATGTTGGTACAGATATTAGACTGATCAATTGATTATATTCATTGATGCCTCTGTATTTAATATGTAGTTATTTCTGTTTTTATGTACGTCTCAGTTTTGTCCACGTGTTTTTTTCTAATAAATCACAATAAACAAGAGTCACATTGAGCGTTGGACTCCATAGCTTCGGATATCAAAATGGCGGAGTGGCATCAATCAGCTGTTTACAACGATTGGCGCCATTTTGTTGTTCGAAGAATGTGCCTCAGCCCGTGTTTTCAATTGTTTTACCGAGGCTGCCTCTAGTCCATACACATCTTTATGCTTTTTGCGGCCTTATTCTGCGAGCCTGACTCGGTCTCTAATTTCTAACTTAATCTATTTAATTAACTATTTTTAGGATTTCGAAGTCAAACTAGGAACCATTATTTATTACTTACATTACTTCTTCTCAGAAATATAAATGTTACAAAACTGAAATTTTGTGCACATATGTATAGATATTTGTACCGCGCACTAAGATCAATGACGGGAAGAGTAAATTCATAATATTTAGGGTCGAGTTCACCAACACATGTTTAAAATTTAAACGGTTGTTTAAACCTTTTTGAAAAACATAATGTTATTTATTAATGAAGAACATGGCCTCAACATACTGACACCCTTATTCACAAACAATACTTAAGGGATCCTTCACTGAGTAAACGCACTGCGTTCAATACAGCTTTGTGATTGGTCCTTTTTGACCGACCTGTTGTTTATGAGACGATTTGAACCACCGTGAGTTCGTGAGCACTTTGAGACCTCACAGTGACGTTTGTGAATACGGGTGCTATCACGGAATAGAAAAAACAGTGGAAGAGGCATGAGCTTCGCTTAGTATCAGACCTGTTGTCGCCAATACTCACACTATCATAAAAACAACACGCCACCATGGAAAATGTTTTTGGCGCGGCTATCGTTTTTACATTCCAATATAGCACAATAAGGCATGCTTTTGGATTTATTTCCTATTTTAGAAATGTCAAAATATTGAAATATCGAAATAAGCGATCGAAGCAAAAGTATGGTAGGTTATGCGGAACTCCGCATAACTTGCGGAACTCCGCATAACTATGCCACACGTTACACGCCCTCTTGACACTTCTACTGTTTCTTCTGTTCTGTGGGTGCTAATTATCAGCACCTGATCTTTTTGATGTATTTGCAAGTCAATGGTCCGAAGTGTTTTCAATGTCTTAGGTTCTGTGAGAGAATGGATTGAAGTGGAATTTCTAGATGAAAACTTTAGAACTTTCTAGATATTTATACCGCGCACTTAGAGCGAGGAGGTAATAAGAAAAAAAAATTAGCATATTACCTCCCAATACAAGTAATTTTTTTTTGGCATCAGTGTTTATCATTGGATAGCTCTTAAATGTTTTACTTAAATTAATTCCAAATTATCCATTTGTTTTTATCTAATTCTTATTAAACTTTAATCAAACGGAATAATAAAAATAGTTAATTACACCGATTGTTTTTTCTTTTTTTCTTTCCTCTTCCCGTTCCACTGTATGTATCTTTTTTTTTATGTATGTTCATCGATTACTCCTTTATTTTCGCCGTTAGTCCAACTGAAGTCGGCGACCACAATATTTTCAACAAAAAGCCGACATCAGTTGGACTAACCTATTAGGTATTTACAATTCTAAAGAAGTTATTTTTTGCGTTTTTGAAGGCGGTTTTTTAAAACATTTATTTTTATTACAGCAAACAGTGCGGTCCTCATAGAGATCAGAGGTATGGGCCTGACCCTCGTTAACGATACATTGCCGTATAAGCAGAAATACAGTTACACATTCAAGGAACCAGGTCATTTAAACGTCACCTGTACTGTCTCGGGCTCGATCCAGAAGTACGCGTTGATACTGCAGAACGAGTGCGGTATTGGTACAAGTAACATAAGTAAGCGATGTTTATTTACTAACCGGCTTCAAAAAGCGTAATAAGTAGATTTTTACAGTCCATATGTTTAACACGTTCATGGGCACAGCACCAACTTCGAAAATTATTTGGCACAAATAAATCTCTTAAAAAAAAAACACGGCCATGGACGAACTGCATCTAACGTGTTGTGTGATTGTGAGTAATTTCGTAATAATAGTAGTTTACGTAACACCTGGCCATAATGTGAGTTTTATCGCACGCTGCGCGCACGGTAAAACTCGCATTGTGGCCAGGTGAAGATGTAAAATTGTGTACTCATCACGGGCAGTAAAAAAGAAAGCCCTCTATCGCATATTTACAACCCTCGCCTACGGCTCGGGTCTCAAATCTGCGATTTCGGGCTTTCGTTCTTTTACAGCCCTTGTTAAGTAATGTACTATTATGTAACTGTACATAATGCTTAATTATGTACAGTTACATACACTACTTTATCTACCCACATATGAGCCTCCATGATGCATTCAGGAGCCGCATATTATGACCGACATGGTAATGAAAAGATTGAAAAGTTCTCTGGCAGCTGTCTAGACAAACTAGAGTCGGCTCCAACTATCATATCGTTCGATATCTTACTTACGTGCGACATTTGTCAAATTTGTATGCAAATTGACAATTCATTTCGAACTAAACGTCATCTCGACTGATATAAGGAGGTCAAATCAAATTTCTTTGTTTTTCAGATATTTTAATGAAATAATATTATCGAAATCGATGTTATTATTTAGCAATAATAACATTTTTACAAAATAAGAAATTTGTTCTAACAAAACAGTTTATTTTTATGGTGGTCATAATGTACGGTACTTGAACGCATCATGGAGGGTTTATGATATTTGGATAGATAAAAATCTTACCTAATGTGGCAGCTCGTCCACGGCCGATACGTCCACAGCCGTGATGTGCCACAATACGCGTCGTTCCCCTTTTAGGGTAGTGCATGAGGTTGAGGTCCTAGAGCTTTTTTGCTGTTACACTAGCGGCTTGTGTTAAAGCCTAAACCGGCACAGAGTCCGTGCTTCCTATTAATGCTATGGGAAATAGCCGTCCGGGGACGGAGTTCCGTTTTTGGTGTAATTAAAAACACCGGCCACAGCCGTAGTGCCATATCACGAGGGTCTCGTTTGTAAACGTCTCTCGACGTACTGTCACGTGTTAATGATATTGCCTTTGGTATTTTCAGTTTATATGAAATTAGAAAACTCGAGACAGAGATATTACTCTGAATCTTACACATTCAAGCTTACACCAGAGTCGCGAACAATCAGCTGCACTGCTAGAGCTCCATGGGAAAATCTACCAAGTTTTACTAGCACTGTCGATCTGAAGTATGAACCTGATTCGACAACAGCGCCATCTATTAGTGGTAAGTGCCTGGTCTACCAAACTCACGACAAAAAGGACATTAAATGTTATAGCTTGCAGCCCAGCCCAGCCCACACGGCAACTAAATTAGCAACGCAAGTTTTACATCATCATCAAACATTAAGCACTTTGAGTAGGTAATTAACTCAGGAAGATCGTTACCTACTCAGTTTATGGAATAGTAAGGGGCTGAGATTATTCCCCTGGCCGATTCCAGACGGCACCTGATATGGTGCCGATTTACCACTACGAAACTGAACATACTGATGTACTCTTTAAGTAGCAGGCCAAAAATGCTAATAGCCTTCACCTGCCAATTTGAAAGTATTGAAAATAAGATGTATACTTTTAGAACATTATTAGTGAAGATTAAAAAAAATAACTATAAATAGTATTTGAATTTATAGGAGTGAATGATAAATAATAGCAAATTAATTTGGAGGAAGTGCATTTATAGCCCGGACAGCTTTCCAGCGTTTATCCTTAAAGGATGCAAAGAGTGGCTAATACCTCCGCTTCTTCACATTTTCAACCTAGCTCTTTGTACTGGGGAATTCCCTGATATGGAAGATCACACGATTGAGGCCTATCCCTAAGGCTAATAATATCGACTACGTGGATGATCACCGATGATTCTTTCTTCGTTTGCTAAGCTGTTTGAAACTATAGTAAATAGACTTCTAGTTCCTCAAATAAAGCTTTACCTTAGTGACTCACAGCACGAGTTCAGGTCCCGGCGATCAGTCGAAACGAACCTCATAACCCTGGTTGATTCCATTTCAGATCACTTGGACGTTGACGTTGACAAGTTGACGTGCCGTGACGTTTAAAAAAGCCTTTGATCGCGTGGATAACGACGTGCTTTTGGTGAAGTTATGCGACATCGGTTTTTCGCCAAAGCTGCTTCGTTTCTTCGCCAGCTATTTGCGCGACAGACAACAGTACGTGCAACACGGATGCTTTGTCTCCGAGACCTACGGTACTCGGTCTGGGGTCAGCCAGGGTTCAATTTTAGGCCCCTCACTTTTTGGCATAATGGTAAATGACTTTGCTTCGGTTCCTCAGCACTCTAGATGCCTACTTTATGCCGACGACTTAAAACTGATCTACGGCGTGCAGGAAATGTCAGACTGTGTTTCGTTGCAAAAGGATTTAGACCGGGTACATCAGTGGAGTCTCGACACCGGGCTTCTTTTTAATGCAGCCAAGTGTGCCGTGGTCACTTTTAGGCGTGCCCGTAATCCCATTCACGCGGAGTACTTGTTGGGTGCGGAAGCTATAGCCCGTGTCACCTCTATTGGTGATCTGGGCGTCATATTCGATACGCACCTCAACTTTCACGAACACGTGAAAGCGCTTGCTAAAAATTGCTATCGGAGGTTGGGGTTCGTTATTCGAAACGCTGGGGATTTTTCAGATACCAGGGCTATAAAAACTCTCTACACCGCTCTAGTCAGAAGCAAACTTGAGGCAGCTTCTGTGGTCTGGAACCCTCACGAGGTAACTTAATAATATGTCTTGCTTTTGGAGAAAGTACAGAAGGCGTTTTTGAGGTTTTTGTATAAAAAAACGTTTGGGTACTACCCTTTTTTGTACCCTACGAAATTTTTGCTTGGCGTCTTAGGTTTTAACTCTCTTGAGGTGAGGCGAAATTATGGACTACTGACTTTAGCTGGCGGTATATTGCGAGGAGATTCCGACTTTCTGAAACTGGTACGTCTTTTCGTTCCCTCGATGACAAAATTTGACTTCCGTCCACGTTGCCGCCACCTGCTGGCGCGCACTCTTGCTCACACCAAGTCGCCACTGGTTCTCGCCTTGCATTTGGTGAACACGCTTGTCGAGTCTGCCCCTGATTGTGATGTATTTGCCAGTGGATGGAAGATTGTGTGTATTGAATGTTTGAAGTTATGCGAGAAGATGGATGCCTGCATTTCTTCGGTGTAAATAATATATAATGTCTATAATGTCATGTCATATATTATGTTTTTATTATTAATTTGACTGTCTTTTTTTAAATTTATGTTTAGTATGTAGTTCACAGTGCTATAGTGTTATACTGTTATGCAGTGTAATAATTTTTAAATAAATAAATAAATAAATTGTTTGTATTGAAAACTAGCTGTGTTTTTGAATATTATTTTTTTAAATTTACTATTGTTCCAAGCCATGTATCCAACCAAAAAGTTTGCATGTTTAACCACTTCCATTACTTTTTTATAACGTTATTTAGCATTGAAACTATGCATAAACGTAATATTATTATTTTCAAGATTAAAATTGCATAGGTGCCCAAGACGTGGAAGGAAGGGAGGGAGGCCTTCGCTCAGCTGTGCGACATTATAGGCTTTTAAATAAATAATAACTTGACTAATTTATGACAGTCAGATAACTCACAGAAAAAAACCCGAGCCCATTTGATGTAAGGGCCGACTTACTATGGAAACCCGACTATGGCCTTTATTCGCGAAATCGTCTCTTTTAAACACTGTTTTATTTTTGTTTCTGTGTAATTTTTTCGCAAGTGTTTTCATGTGTGTGTTTTAGTCGTTTGATACACAATGGAATTGTCATTTTCACTCGTCCCGAGTCTTGTGACAACTCGGGACTCGTGTAAAATGATGTACTTTCCGCACTTTCATCAAAATGTGCTGTTTTTGTCCAGCCACAACTAAGCCGACGGCGCCTGTGCCGATAGAGCCAACAACTTGTTCAGCCGAACCACAAACCCCAGGTAAACAACTCCATCGGAGGTGGTATTCTCTCTAACAACTTTCATGTGATCTCGTGGATGAATTATTAACCAGAATTAACATTTCATCATTATAACCTAACCTAAACCGTGTTCCCTTAACAATGGGATATTCAGATTTTAAAATCGAACCATCACAGCGCACAACGTATAACGTATAACGGCCAGTGAGCAAAATCTAAAAAGGTTAAGAAACCAAAAAGGATGAAATAGACAAGCGATAATTAACGCGAAGCGTCGCGATTTGTAGCGATAACGCTACAGTATGCTTCTAATTCGTGTGGTTCCGTCGAAATTACTTACTGTGATGATGGTTAGCAGGATAAGGATTCGTAATTGAGTTGTTGAGAATAATTGTAAACACTAGTCACAGCTACTCGCATTGACGTGTGCAAATAAAAATTAAATAATATCTGTGATCTAAACCATTTTTAACTTATTAAGAATGTTGAGCATAGTGTTTTTGTTAGTATTTTCTTCAGTATTTGAGGTACATTCTGGTATACATATAATATACTACTATTATGTATAACTGGCCATGCCAGGATAAGCTAAGTGAATCTGCCCCCAGCGAGTATTGGCTTGTTTTTTTTTTTATTGATTTGTCTTTCTATTAGTATCGAGTATGCCAAATTTCTGCTCCCAAAACTTAATAGTTTTCTAAAAAATAAAAAAAAACGAAATCTGATTTTTCCTCAATTTTTTTTTTCTAGCTGGCCGATTTTGACGTGAGTCACGTATATTGTGCATGTAATAAAGACAATTATATGATATTAATTTTAGGACATATTGCCATACAAAAACTTGAAAAAAACACAGAGATTTTTTTTTTTTTTTTTTTTTAAGTATTGTCACGTCAGAGACACCTCCAGATTTTTCACCAAAGTAAGCCTTTTTAATAAGCTATCAAATGAATATAACTACTTAATTTTATCTGTGGTAGAACAAGGTGTTTTTTTTAATTGAATACATCACTATACATTTTTTTGCATACCCGCTCGTTAAAACATAAAGAAAGAACACTTTTTTTTTTTATCTGTGGCCAGCGTTCATGACGAACGTGCACGTTTCTCTAAAGAGTTTTTAAGCGATTAGTTTCTCTCATTCTCAGTTCTTTGTGTATTAAAGGTGGTAAAGAAGGAATAAAAATCGAGCAAAAGCATGTCGGACCATGCTCAGTGTAGAGTTCCGAAGCCTCTACTACAAACACAAAAAACTTCCTGAAAAAACAATACCTAAGTATGAATGTATTTAAAGTTACAATAGATGATTTTCAGTTGGTACAAACATTTTAGTCGCCTGCAACGCAAGAACCAATGATATATCTACTTAGTCGTGATAGTTATTCTTTTAAATTCGTTATAAGTATGCGCTTTCATTTAAGATATTTTGATTTTTTACTTGACTCACGAGCATTAGCATTTAAAATGTTAATATTTCACAAACGGATTTCTTGACCAAAAAAATGTTTTAAAAAAACCCGCAATATTTTTGCAAGATCTTTACAACGACACCCTCGTACGTAAGGGGGAAGTATTTGAAATACACGCCTGGGGGTTTTACTCGTACATTTTAAATGCATATCCGTGATCGATTATTCCATATATATAATATGCAAAACTGACTGACTTATAATATACCTATCAACGCTCAGCCGAAACTACTGTACCTAGAAAATTGAAATTTGGTTCAGGGGTTCCTTTCATGATGTAAGTGAGCACTAAGAAAGGATTTTTCGAAAATCAACACCCAACGGGAAAAATAGGGGCAGTAACGGGGAACTAAATCTACGCGTACGAAGTCGCGGTATATAAACAGCAGAGGGTTTTTTTGCTTCCAATCAAACACTGTGTGAGGTGGTCATATTTTTATTTAATTCTTATTAAACTTAAATCACACAGAATAATAAAAATAGTTTATTTAAACACCGATTGTTTTTTATTTGATTCTATCGGGGCATCTCTCTAAAAAAATTCAAGTTCGTACTTATTAGTACTCGATTTTATTTTTATTGCAGCAAACAGTGCGGTCCTCATAGAGATCAGAGGTATGGGCCTGACCCTCGTTAACGATACATTGCCGTATAAGCAGAAATACAGTTACACATTCAAGGAACCAGGTCATTTAAACCTGACCTGTACTGCATCGGGCTTGATTTACAACTACCTGTTGATACTGCAGGACGAGCGCGGTATTGGTACAATTAAACTATGTAAGCGATGTTTATTTACTAACCGGCTTCAAAAAGAGTAATAGGTCGATTTTTACCATCCATATATTTAATGATATCGCTTTTGGTATTTTCAGTTTATTTTGGAGCAAGCGACGGTTCACATTACTCTGTATCTTACACATTCAAGCTTACATCAGGGTTGCGAACAATCAGCTGCACCGCTAGAAACAATTATTTTGACACTTCAAAAAGTTATACGAGCACGGTCGATCTGAAGTATGAACCCGATTCGACAACAGCGCCATCTATTAGTGGTAAGTGCTTGGTCTACCAAACTCACTACAAAAAGGACATTAAAGTTTATAGCTATAGCAGCCCAGGTATGCATGAATTTTTTAAATCACATTTCTCAACTAAATATGAAAATACCGTAAAAGAGATCACTAATTTAAAAGTGAAATTGAAATTAAAATCGGCCAAGAAATACGGATTATACAAGCATTTTAAATTGCTAATTAGACAGCGATTAGATAGAGAGATCCGGTATGCATTGTGACGTTATGTAAAGGTCGGCCTATCTCTTTGTAAAAAAACTGAACACAACATGTAACTCAACATGGAATGGACAAACAAACATGAATAATGCTGGTAATGTTTAATGAGGTAACATTTACAAAAAACTTTATACGCAGTTTGAAAATATAGGTAGGTACATAAGTAGGTATAAGAGGCAATCCTCCCGCTTAATAGCTTGTTGTTTTTTTTTACCACAAAAATTTATAAGATTTATAATAATAGCAAAAGAAAAAGATTTTCTAGCTGTATTACAAATTTGAGTGATGTTGTTAAAAGTAATATCAGGGTCGAACCAAGTGCAAAGGAAATTAACTATAATAGTATTTGAATTTATAGGAGTGAATAATAATAGCAAATTTGGAGGAAGTGTATTTATAGCCATTGTTTGTATAGCAAACTAGCTGTTTTTCAATAAATTTCATTTTTATTTTTTCTTTTGTCCAAGCGATGCATCCAACCAAAAAGTTTGCATGTTTAACCACTTCCATTACTTTTTTATAACGTTATTTAGCATTGAAACTATGCATAAATGTAATATTATTCTTTTCAAGATTAAATTTGCATAGTTGCCCAAGCATGGAACAACATTGCCTGGGCCTTTGCCCAGTTGTGCGACATTATAGGCTTTGAAATAAATAATTAAATAATATTTTGACTAACTTGTGATAGATAATTCACAGAAACCCGAGCCCATTTGATGTAAGGGCCGACTTACTATGGAAACCCGACTTAATTATGGCCTTTCTTCGCGAAATTGTATTTTTTAATTACTGTTTTTTTTTGTTTCTGTGACCTTTTTTCGCAAGCGTATTCGTGTGTGTGTTTCCGTCGTTTGATACACATGCGGAACTGTCATTTTCACTCGTCCCGAGTCTTGTGACAATTCGGGACTCGTGTAAAATGATATATTTGCCGCACTTGCATCAAAATGTACTATTTTTGTCCAGCTACAACTAAGCCGACGGCGCCTGTGCCGACAAAGCCAACAACTGGTCCAGCCAAACCACAAACCCCAGGTAAACAGATCCATCGGGGGTGGTATTCTCTATAACAACTCTCGTGCTTTTGGGGTACTGCCTTAACTAATTTAAACCTAACTTACAATAGAGTTCAAGCTACAATTTTAGATACTTATGACAAAACCGCAAAGACCATAAAATCTGAACAGTCAAACTATAAAGTAAACTTACAGGTGTACCTCAAGGCAGCCTTCTGAGACCTCTGTTATTCCTGGTATATGTCAATGAATTTCTCCTAATAACTGACCACTTGTGTATTATGTTCGCTGATGCCGCAACTATGACGACGTAACTGAAGATAAACTAAGCAGTTTTTACACGTGTGGAACTATCATTTTCACTCGTCCCGAGTCTTGTGACAACTTGGGACTCGTGTAAAATGATATACTTTCCGAACTTTCATCAATAATGTGCTATTTTTGTCCAGCTACAACTAAGCCGACGGCGCCTGTGCTGATAGAGCCAACAACTGGTTCAGGCGAACCACAAACCCCAGGTAAATCGGATCTATTTCCAGAGTCTCATGGATGAATTATTAACCAGAATTATATTACAAATAGTGGCGGGAAGACCTAATCCTCACTCACGCTATCACTAATTATCACAAATTTAAGAACAATTTCTAACATTGAATCAAAGATTATGGCGCGGAGTTCCGCTTTGAAGAGCTTCTATTCTATCCCCCTTTCTAATAAACGTTGAGTAACGGTGGTATAGCTATACAATGTTTTGTCCTTATCTGACATTGTGACATTTGGATTTGAAAACATTGTATAGCTATACCACCGTTACTCAACGTTTATTAGTAAGGGGGTAAGTATTTAAGGCGCTACGCGTCTTGACACAACTCTAACCTAACCTAACCTAGCAACTTGATTCTATTGTGGCACAGTATAGAATAAATTAGTTTGCAAAATGTTAAAGTCAACAAAAAAATAATAACTATTTAATTTAACAACGTCAAGACCCCACTTATTTTAATTTACTATTATGACAATAATAATAATTAAATCAAAATCAGTGCAGCAGTAAACGTGTTATTACGATTACAAGCCAGATATTTGTTTCACAGGTGATTCGGTCAAGAATATTGTGATCGCGTGCCTGTGCTTCGTCATCGTTGTAGGGTTTATTGTCGTCATTATCCGCAACCGCTGTTTCAGGACACAAGGTAAACCTGAACACGTTAAATTCTAAAAATCTGTTTTTTTAACATACTTCAAAAAATAAAAAGGAGGTTCTCAGTTTGACCCGTATTTTTGTACGTATGTATGTTTGTCCGCGATTATCTCGAGTTAAGCTGAACCGATTTTGATGCGGTTTTCAGAAAAGTACTTTTACATTTGTGAGAAGGTTTTGGTACCTATATAAACAAATGGATACCCCGTGACGTCGTCCGCATGGATCCGTTATTAAGCGATATATCAAAAATACTGTTCAAATGTAGTGTTCGTGTTTTGTTTTTCTGGTGTTTAATAAAGAGTATTTGTATTGTATTGTATTGTATATTAGTTTAACTCGACCGATTTTGTTGATGCGGTTTATTTTGCCTAATTCATTAACAAGTGAGACTATATTTATAACATCATATTATAAATATTGACTAAAAAGTTTAAAATAAAAACTAATTGTTTTAATCAACAAAAAATATCTTCATTTCAAATGATAATACGTCAGTCAAACTGCAGTCGGCGTCGATTTCAGTTTGACTGACCTATTATCATTTGAAAAGAAGATACTTTTTGTTTTTGTCTGAGGTGTCTTTTTTTTAAATATTGACGAATAGTTCACACTTATTCTGCTTAGGACATTGCCAAACTTTACTCCGAACTATGACTTGTTTTATCAGCAGTAAAAAAGGGTCATATTATTCGATATTATTAAACGCATCCTTGAAAAATACATATTTTAAACATAGTCTGTTAAAATATCCAATTCATTATACCTGCATTATTTGCAATATATTTTTTAATGTGTCTTTTTTCGGAATGTAGGTCCAAATTGCTTTCGGTTGATTTTAACTTACCTTTTATTTTCAGTAAATCCAAACAAAATGGCTAAGAATATTATGTCAAGGCCTCCGATGGATTTGCCTCCGGAAATCGAGTACGAGGGTAAGTTGGAGCTGCTCTATTCTAGGCAGTAAAATGCAAATCGTATTTGACCTGTCATAATATTGTTTTTAACGCGGTCGCCATCACTGTCAAGTAAATAAACGCTATCAAAACGTTGACAATACGATAGCAGGTCGAAAACGATATGGTTTTTACCGTGTTGAATAGAGGCCCTGTAAAAATTATTCAAACGATAAAAACGAAGGAAACGGAAAGAGCCTCGTTTTCTTCTTAGAAGTTTAATAAATGTATGAAAACATTGAAAACCCATTCTTGTCCGCTGCGATATTTTATTCAATAATGCAAATCTATTGCATATAAAATCGAAAGAACCACAAAAATAATCCACCCAACTTGTGGGTGGGTGCATTGTCAGGCGGCAGCGGGCGGCCGCGGCTCGCTGTACGTGTAACTCTCTTAATCGTAATTTAAAAATAATAATAATTTTGAAAGCTTTTTCTAAATTTAAAAAATTATGTATTTGTATTTGTATCATTTACTCATATTGTTTGAGAAAAGCATTACAATTTTATGCCTCGGCGGAAATGGGGATTGCCATTCGGATTTTAGTAGGCCTCGCCAATACTCGGCCCGCCAAACACCTCGTCAGGCACTTCCCTACTTTCCAGGCGTAGGCAATAATGTACTATTCCGTTAGAATATCGTAATGACTGTCACAGAGACTGATTTTATTTTAGTTAAGTAGTATGAGACTGATCCACTTGTTGTTACAACTAAGTACAGACCAGGGACCCGACCACCCATTCTCCGATAAAAGCCTTTAAAAGACTTACCTCTCGAAGTATAACCCACTAAAAGAATAACCCCTTTGGAAATATATGACTTTGTTATTTGTTAAACTAAACATTCACATAAGGGAAACCTAAAGAGCTAAAACTCAGATCGTCAGCAGTAAATTTATAACCAAATATAAGGGTAACCCTTAAAAATAGGGCTTAAAAAGCCAATCGAACGGCTTTTTATAAGGGTAACCCTTATACATAGCACTTAAAAAAGCAAAATCGAACAAGACTTACACGGAACAGATTCATAAGGGTAACCCTTATAAATAGCGTTTTAAAAAGCAAATCGAACGGCTTTCAAGCGATACGGCTTTTCTAAATATATCCTTATAAAAAGCCATTCGAAACCCCTATAATGGGATAGCGGGCCGGACCCTGGTCTAACCATCCATCCTCTCCCTCACTATTGACGGTTTCGTGAAGAGTCTACATAATAAGCGCCTCTTGATATAGTACATTACTGCAAAGACCAGTAAGTGAGCCTTCCTGGACGAGAATGAGGTAAAAGCCCGAGCCGCCATGTATAAAAGCACTCGGCTTTTATATATACGAGTCCAGGATGGCTCTTAATGGTCGAAGCATGTATAGTGCTTTACTCAAAAATAGAACAAATAGAATGATTTAAAAAAAATATATGTTAAAATATTGATGACCACATGTGCACAACCCTCAGGGCGCTAGTCCGACTCTTAGCAGCTCTTAGCCGATCGCTTACCCGGTTTTTTTAAAAAAAATTAACGTTTCACAACTCGTCATACCAGCCGAGATGTACTAGGCGCACATAAAACTGAGATGGTGCGGAGCAAGCGATGCTGAAATGAAGAGAAATCGCGCGATGTCTGGTCTGAACGAGATAACGCTTTTGGTTTATGATGCCCTGGTACTTTTGGAGCTGAATGATCAGCTTTTCATGTAGTAGTAGTAGCCTTTTTGAAGGCTGTCACAGTCCTTACAGGTAGTTCCAAATTCAAATAATATGATATGTTATGGAATTTCCATACTTACTAACTGGACACTTTTTGATTCCAATTTCGAAATTCCTCAACTTTACTGGACACTTTTCCAGTTGTCCAGGAACGTCAACCTACTGGCTCCTTTTTACTGGTGTTATGGCAAGATTACATAGCATTTTTGAGTAAAGGTAATAAATGTGAAATCCCTTGAAACCTGACTCGGATAACATTTCGCCCACCATTTTGTTTCCCCAGAGGTGTACAGCCACGGCGCCGGACTCCAGCGGCCGCGGCGACAGCGGGCGCCGGGCGCCGCGCCGCAGCACCCGCAAGACTACGCTGCTTATGCTATGCTGCGATAGGCATGATAGTGACCTCGAACTCTGTTTATACACTGAAAAAAATAATTGGTCGATTCTAACAAGATTGTGTTATTGTGGATAAGCGTCTTGATTCCATACGAGCCTGACAAGACGTTAGATAGGTACATGAACTAACTAAGACGTTAGAACAATGATGTTGGTTGAATCATTAAAGAAAATTGCTGTTGTTATCAGCTTTGGTTGATATAACTAATATTAACTGTTGTATTAATTATTTGTCAACTAAGAGAAAATCTCTCTTTGTTGGCTCTAATTTTTTTAGTGAATGCATATTCTAAATAAGTACTTAAAAAAATTACGAAAAAACCCTGTCGGCCACAACAATACAAGCAGATATTTTTACTTTTAATTATGTCTGTTTTCGGATGTATGTACCTAACTTTTTTGTTGTTGTTGTTATTTTGTAAATTTGCCTATCCTTTTGCATTGTCCTTGCTTATTCTACTCCAAGGTTAACTGGAAGAGATCCCATATGGGATAAGTTCGCCAATGTACGTTATCTATAGTGATGCAAAATGTTGTGTAATTGTTTATGTGTAATAAAGAGTTTACATACATACATACATACAATAGGTTGTAGAGATATTATATATAGGTAATATTATTTTTAGGCAGGAAAAAGCTTACTTAGTTAACTATAACCTTGAAATGAACTGCGATATGAGCAGGACAAATTTAGTTACAAAGTTAAGATAAGGATAATTTTAAGCACTAGTCGAAGTCCTGCCACGCTCCGACGTAGCACCCGTTTAATAAATAATTCAAATCATTTTAATTTAATTTATGATGTCGAAAATAGTGCTCTTGTTACTATTTTGTTCAGCATTTGTGGTACGAGCCGTACGCGAATACTCCGGTACGTATAAATTTTGTAGTAGCAGCAAAATGTACTCTAGCATCTGAAGCGCTCGAGCTGGAAAAAGTCGAAACAGTCCTTGTTCCGTACTGGAACAGATTATTTAAGATTTTTAATTATTTAGATAGATATTACATACAAGGCAACACAGATTTGAATATAGGAATTTCGTCCATTTCTTTTATCTTTATTTTGATTGGGTCTGCGATATGCTGTGAAAATCTGAACGCACCAATCCCACGGGAGCGCGCGACAGCAGCGCCACCAAACGTCACACGGCGCGGACCAACCGAAAGCGAGTCAAAAAACGAACGCCGTCGCGAAAGCATCAAAAACTTTCCACCTGCCGTTAAAACTCCACAAACATTATCTCTTTCACCCTGGAATTAGTACCTTCGAAATAGTAACACCTATGGACTTGTGTTGTGGTATCTTTACTGGATTTTACTTGTGACCTGTGCCGACTTGCCCCCTGGTCTGCCGCCAAGGCCGTGGAACACGCGGTCGCCGGAGGATCGTAGCGGTGAGTCGCGAGACCTAGTAGAATACCTAACAGTCCTAGATCCTAGAGCTGTGCCTAAGATAAACTTTGAATTTACTATCAGCCAAGCCAAGCCTAAGCCCAAGCCTAGAAATCACCCGCCTGAGGCCCGCCGCGGGCCCGCCGCGTCTCGGCGACGCGCCCTCCCGGCGGGCCCGCCGCGGTTCGGCGCTATATGTGAATACGAGGACCCGCGCGATGAAAACGACATGCCCGGCGCCCGACCCGCTCCCGCCCGCTGTGTGAATCGCCCTTTAATACGTAATCGAGAAATTGAATTGTTCGGACTTTTAAAACATATTTCATTAAGTTACGCAGTAGAACACTTTTATAATTAAGGTTGTCATTAACATTATTAATAAATCAAAACAGAACACGTATGGAAAATAATAACAGATAATTTGAAATTATCACCGAGAAAATAAAGGGTAAAAATACGACATAACTTTCGAGGTTTAACCAAGACAAATATATACCTCGTTAAATATGAAAACAGTCACAGATGGGAATTAATATATGGAAAATAAAAATACACATCACAATGTACAAAAGATACAAATCATGACATCTCACTGTATTAATGCAGTACAGTCTCAATTTCTTTTAGTTTTTATTTTTTATAGACATTATCTTCTAAACTTCTCAGCTATGGGTAAATAATGGTATGAATAAATTATGTATAGAAATAGGTAGCGTCAGAAATAGTGATCATTCTAAATTGTAGGTAAAATAAAATCAAACTGTGTGTGCGGTGTGGAGCTGACTTTCGTAAGTAGGTATGTTTATATAACACTTTAGTGCACTAAAAAAATAACTTTCCGCGTAATTTCCGCTCTGAAGGATTCAAGGTACCTAAGGGTCTACATCGGATGGCATACAATTATTAGTCCTATCGTTGTGTCGCATAACGTCTTTTGTCCTAATAACGGATGGCATTCACTTTGTACCGCATATTTTTGACTGTCCGAAATTGTTGCTCCTATTATCGTTTGTCCTAAATATTATTTGTCCTATCGTTTGGACCTATCCTATCGTGGCTAAAATTCAACTGTCGAATGATTCATGTGCATAATTGTAATATTCCTAATATTTAATGGGCTAAAATTGTTTTGTTCTATTTCTGAATAGATATAAAAAAATGTTTTATTTACAAACCTAACATTGTCAACCTTGTTGGTTCTGGCGTTTCGCTCGCTCCTTAGGGCCACAGTTCTACCTAACATTCCTCCTCGCTTCGCTCGTCGTCATACCTAACCTAACCGAAATCTGACCTGCCTGAGGGTAGAATACGTAACGATTCTGACTTCACGCCTACCATAGTTTAGTTTTGGTGCTGTAATTGAAGCCAATTTAATTATAGGCAAAATAATTCTTAGGACAATTCATGTTAGGAATATTATGCTTTAGGTAATAAGATTTTAGAGTTATCTATCAATGTTAGGACAAACTTGCTTTAGAACTTTAAATGAGTATGCGCAAAAATTATTAGGACAAACGAGTAGTATGCCATTCAACAGTATGCCAAACATTCTCGGCCAAACATTTTTAGGACAAAAAATGTTATGCGATACGACAGGCACCCGTACCTAACTAACGAACCTACCTGTGTAATATTGAGGCCGTTTTAGGGGGTTTTCTAATGCGGGGGGCTGTGCCCCCCCCGAGCCCCCTTCTCTGCTCTGTCTATGAACCCTTGTCTTCGCAGATAAAATCAACACGGGTTCAGGAGAAAACAGCTTTCTATGTAACTCTGCGATATGATACGTTCTATGAAATGAGTGTCGGTGAAACAAGGGAACACCAAAAATATACCGATCAAACAATATTCTTAATAGAAAAACTACTGATGATTAGTTTGTTAAATAAAAAAAGGGTGCTCCCTTGTTTCGCAGATGGAAATTTCATAGAATTTCGCAGAAAATGTTTCATATAATATTTGGTACTTGTATTTTTATTTACAATTACAATTATTATTGTTCCAGCGACTATTTAATTGAATTAAACATGTTTCACAGAAAAATAAATATCAATGAATTTTATAATCTCGTTTTTATTTAATAAACTTATCAAACAGTAGAATTATTTTTGAACGAATATTATTTGTTTGGTAGAACACCAGAAAAGTAGGTTTGGTTAAAACTGCGACCCCGTCAGAAATGAGCTGCAAACAGAAAAGTACGTTAGGCTAGGTTAGAACTGAGACCCCGTCAGAAACGACTTTCTAGCAGAAAAGTAGGTTAGGTTAGGTTAGGTTAGGTTAGGTAGGTACTTTTCTGGTGTTCTACCAAACAAATAATATTCGTTCAAAAATAATTCTACTGTTTGATAAGTTTATTAAATAAAATCGAGATTATAAAATTCATTGATATTTATTTTTCTGTGAAACATGTTTAATTCAATTAAATAGTCGTTGGAACAATAATAATTGTAATTGTAAATAAAAATACAAGGACCAAATATTATATGAAACATTTTCTGCGAAATTCTATGAAATTTCCATCTGCGAAACAAGGGAGCACCCTTTTTTTATTTAACAAACCAATCATCAGTAGTTTTTCTATTAAGAATATTGTTAACTAGAAAACACGCACTTGCATCGAAATGTACATTCTTGGTAATAAGTTTTACATTAACTAAGTAATATGAGGATCGAGGGTATTTGATTTGAATTTTTTTATATGAATATCTAAACATTGAATTTAATTTATAACAAAAATGTATGATTTAAATATCTTCAAAGTAAGTACTTTGCGTATCGATTATTCTTTGAACTAATAATATATTATGATAAACATTTTCTATGAACCGAAATACTATACAAAAATTGTCTATGAAACAGTGTACAACCAAAAAAAAGAGATTAAACAAACTCTTTGAATTATGTTTCTGTGAAATATGTTGAAGTAAATAGTCGTTGAAACAATAATATTGTAAATAAAAATACAAGAACGTAATATTATATGAAACATTTTCTGCGAAACAAAATTCTATAAAAGTTTTGTCTGCGAAACAAGGGAACATCGTGTCAAATAAGGTCAAAAAGAAGCTGACAACTCATACACAGGGGTCCTAGTGAAAAAGGGTATAACTCTCCTGAAGATCAAGTGAAAAGGGTTATGTCTAGTATACTCCGTTTATGTATATATATATACCCTTTTTCTCCTTCAACTTTATATCAACTTTATATCCTTTTGACGGATATACGGATAGACGGACAGCGGAGTCTTAGTAATAGGGTCCCGTTTTTACCCTTTGGGTACGGAACCCTTAAAAATGGAAAAGTAAAACGCACTAGTAAGAAAAAGGAAAACTAAAAAGCACTAGTTCGAAAAAATCCAACTTTCCGCACTAGGTATATACAGCTACGAAAAGTACCTGCCACTATTTGAGCAACTGTACCTATTAAAGAGTACGTTATGTAAACTTTAAGGAAATCGATAAGTCTTGCTGTCCTCTATTGACCAGCATTATTTGAACTCGTTCACTCCTTTTATATTTTTTTAACAAAAGAGGATAGGGTAGTCAATATAGTTAAGTATTTATTTTTATTTAATTCTTTTTCAATATTCTAATAAAATTGTTACTTTGGCGTCTCCCTAAATTTATCTCCTTATTACAGCGGAAAGCACAGCCGTCGTAGACATCACTGGAAGAGGCCTGATCCTCGATGACGACACGATCCCATACAGGAAGAGATACATTTACAAATTCAAGGAACCGGTGTATATAGAGCTGCACTGTACCGGCTCGGGCTTGACTGGGCACTACGAGCTCATACTGGAGGATGATCGCGCTATTGGAGCACGTAAAATCTGTAAGCGATCTCAACTTTTAACTGACGACATTAAAATAGAGTATTAACTAGACATTTTAATTGCAGGCCGTACGTTTTACAATATCGCATAGGTATGGGAACACCTCAAAAATCCGTTCTTTTTCCAAATTTAATTTGTCAGAATTAAACAATTTTTCCGAAAGCTATGTTATGCAGGGGCTATTTTAAAATAAATACTTACATAATTTAACTGGGGAACACCTCAAAAATCTTTTTTTTTCCGAATATTCATTTTTTCGAAAGCTATGATATTCTGGAGCTATTTTAGATTAAATGCATTATTTTATTGCTATACGTTGGTTAGGTTAGGTTTGTTGTAGACCTAAGCGACATCAAGAAAATATAAAGTCTTCTATTAAAACATTGCATTCGTAATCATGAAAATTTGGAATTGTGACTCTTCGGAATTATGTATTGTACCCTTTAATTGCTGTATGTACAGTCACGAAATTTAATTTGGTACCCACCTTAGGTCCAAAGTCAATCTGACATTCTACAGCAATAAGGTTGAGTTTCCTAAAAGTTACAAATGACTTGACTTCTCTAATGACATTGACAACTTCAAGCATATTTTCCTTGAAATGGGTCCCAAATTAACGCTCGTGACCGTACGAGTACGTTGGTTTGGTTGGGTTTCATTTATAAACGATATCAAAAAGTATAGTCTCCTCTCAAACATTGCATTCAGAAGTATGAGAATTCGGAATTTTGATCAATACGGAATGATGACTCTTCGAAATTATGTAGTGTATAGGGAATGCAATTTAACCGGTTATTAACCGTTTTTGTATGAAAATAACCGGTTAAAACCGGTTATTTGCATTCCTTAGTAGTGTACCCATCGTATTGTAGGTTTTTTAAACCTTTTTTTTTTCAGTGCCACGTTTATGGAATTTAAATTATTCACCTCACTCGGTATCTCACCTATTCAAGCTTACACCAGAGATGCGAACTATCAGCTGCATCGCTAGAAGTCTTTTGACAAATTCAACAAATTTCACGAGCACGGTCCATCTGAAGTATGAACCCGACTCGACAACAGCGCCCTCTATTAGTAATAGTAAGTACCAGAATCACATCACAAAAAGTTAAGTAATAATATCTAAACTCATAATCAAAAGACTAGTCGAATGAGTACAAACTCGAGGGATCTACCATATTAGCCATTGAGAAGTTTATGGCCTTCCGATGGTAGTCCTATCTCAATAAGTACCTACCCAAGTAGCATTTTACTCCATTTAAGAGTACACATTTAGTTCCCAGGTGTACTTGAAGCATTATTACAGTTCACTCGTGATGTATAAGCTGCATTATTGCGATTAATAACGCCTATACCTGTATAAGGGACTTATATGAGTGTAGAGTTATACTTTTATACGATTGTTGGTGTTATATACTCTAACAACTATCGTTTAGTCAGCCGTCTAACTAAGAGCATTATAGGAGGGTAGAGATACGGCAACCGCTGTTTAACGGCCTACTTGTACGATGTTATAGAGCTAGCATTTTAATAGAACACACGTGGTCATTTATAAAGCCAAAGGCTGTATGTTTACTTGTTTTAGACTGTTATACAGCTAGTAGCTGTAGTAGGACTTGTTTGTGATAATTAAAATAACCTTTTTTTATTACTGTACAGAATTATTTAAATGGTCCACATGTGCACTGTAGGCTGTTAAAAGGACTATACAGTATGTAAACTTACTAAAACCATTTGTTTGAATCCGGGCATGTCTAGGCGATAAATTAGGTCTTCGTATATAAATTATTGAAATTCTAACGTTTTTTAGAATTTATAATTGTAATACAAAAAATAGAAAATCAAACGAACTTACCTGTAAGTGACGTTCGATGACTATTAAACGAGGTGATTCGCCCGAGAGATTACATAATATTTGACTTGTAGTAGCACGAGTGTGTACTGCCATCATACACAATTTTAAAGCAACCACCCTAGGCCAAAAAATATGCTAGCAACACTGAGGGTGGCTAACTTCATACACGATTTACCCCTAAAGGCCATGAGAGTTATGTGCTGTTTTGTGTTACAAGGGTAATGATCTGGACCCTGTCCAGTCAGGGTATTTTTGGGAGGGTTGTAATCTCTCGGGCGAATCACCTCGTTTAATAGTCATCGAACGTCACTTACAGGTAAGTTCGTTTGATTTTCTATTAAACTTCAGTGAT
This sequence comes from Acleris cristana, assembly GCA_948252455.1. NCBI lineage: Eukaryota > Metazoa > Arthropoda > Insecta > Lepidoptera > Tortricidae > Acleris > Acleris cristana. The sequence continues at coordinate 2,703,138 of OX411801.1, forward strand.
TCGCCCTTCGAGATTACATAATATTTGACTTGTAGATGTTTAGAGTATCACGAAACAGCACTGGGAAAAAATAATTCTGAAGACTAATTTCAAAATAAAAAGTTTAATCTTCTTCTAATCATAGAAAACAACTTAAGTGCACAGGCACCGACAAAACATAAGAAAAGAAATCTTAGTAAACTACCTTTTAACTATCAAGGCTAGCCTGTAAAAGAGAGCGGGCAAATATTTCAGTGGAGTCCTCTAGCACCTCTCTATTATAAAATTTCGCGAAAGCGTGAGAATTTCCTGACCAACCAGCAGTCTTTTTAATTAAGTCTATACTTACACCGAGCCTATTGGCTGCGGATGTGCTTGCATGTCTTGTACTGTGTGCTCTAAAGACCGACGTGTCAATCCCGCTCTCCGCCAGGGTGGCCTTAATCCATCTACTTACAGATTGAGAACACACCTGTCTATAAGGTCTCTTATAACTAATTAACAAAAAATCACAGCCACTTGGACGTTTCATTAGTGAGCGAGATAAATAACAATCTAATGTTCTCGCTGGACAAATAGACGGTCTATGATCAAAATACGGTAGACATAATGTAGGCTGTGAGCGGTTCACAGCGGAAGTCTTAATCTGATCGGTTATAAAAATAATAAACTTCTGATCCAATTTGTGAATATTACTTAACCTTATTAGTGAAAAAGTCTGCACACGATGTGCAGTGACAAGCGCTAAAATCGTAGTTAGCTTTTTAGACAATAATTCCAAAGAAAGATTTTCATTAGGGTACCAACTACTTAAGTAATCGAGAACAACCGTTGGGTCCCAAGTACAATTATATCGCGGTAGCGGCGTCCGGAGCTTATAAACACCACTCATAAATCGTTTAATTTGAGTGCTATTAACAACCATAGAATCAAGAATTAATGATAGCGCCGACTTAGCAGTGTTAATAGTTCCATATTTACTGCCCTGATCAAAAAATTTCATTAAAAATTCGAGTACGTTTGCTACCGAAACTTTAAATATATGGCAATGTTTCTCCTGGCAAAAGGAAAACCATTGTCTTAAATATGTGTTATATTGTTTTAAGGTACTTTCCGTTAAAGATGCTAGCATAATATCTGCGGCACTTGGAGGAGCACCCTGCCTCACGAACGCCGCCCTGACAATCTCCCGGCAACCAGGGTAAGGCTCTGGTGCATCTTGTGTAGATTGCTGTAAGGGGAGGACACTAAATTAGGATTAGGTTCGAATTCAATCCAGTCAGACACTAACATCTTCTTATAAAGAGGAAACCAAGGTTGTGTACGCCATAATGGCACCACCACAATGCCCTCCGCTCCTTCTGATAATATTTTCTGTAAGACCTTTAATATTAAACAAAAAGGCGGGAACGCGTAGAAAAAATACCCCAACCAAGATATGGTAAAAGCGTCAACCCTGAATGCCTCAGGGTCACGATGCCAAGACACAAATTTGGAACATTTTTTGTTTATACGGCTCGCGAATAGATCAATATTGGGGTGTCCGAATACGTGGCAGATCTGGGTATAAGCGCTATGTGCCAGCTCCCATTCTATGTCGGCATGATTACGACGGGACTCAGCATCCGCAATATAATTATCACCTGAGCTAATATACGAGGCAAAAATGAATAAACCCCGGCATTCGCACCACTTCCAAATTTCCCTGCTTAAATTACTCAAATGGGGGAATTGAATACCCCCCATTCGATTTATATAGGAAATTGCAGTAGAATTATCAATTCTCAAAAGTATTTCGGAGTTCCTACAATTTTTGGCAAATATTTTCAAACTAAAGAAGGCGGCATTTAGTTCTAAATAATTTATATGCTGAGCTAGTTCCTCATCAGACCACTGACCACTGGCAGTCTCGTTTCCACAACAAGCTCCCCAGCCAGTCCGAGAGGCGTCTGAAAAAATCTCTAATTTATAATTACCAGAGCGGATGAGATTGCCACAAACATTTATATTACAAAGCCACCAATCGAAATCTTCATTTAAATCATCAGGGATATTAAAAAACTGGTCATAATCGTCATTGTCCCTTAAACATAAAAATTTAGCTCTCTCAAATTTTTTTGTATACATCCAACTATATGGTACCGCTGGGCAAACTGACACTAATAATCCTATCAAATGAGCGAACTCACGGAGTTTACATCTTTTAATGCAAGAAAAATGTTTAAGCTCACTTAGAATTTTTTGTTTTTTCTCACAAGGAATGCTAATTGTATAATCTATTGAATTAAACACGAAACCCAGAAATTTAGCTGTATGACTGGGTACATGCACAGACTTTTCATTATTAATAATGAAACCTAAAGATTCAAGTAACTCTTTTGTTATCTGAAAATTGTGCAAACAATCCGAATATGAATCTCCAAGTAATAATAAATCGTCTAAATAAATAACTGACATCATGCCCTGACTACGCAGGTATTGCATGACAGGCCGCATTAATTTAGTAAATATGTATGGTGCAATATTCAGTCCAAATGGTAAGACCTGAAATTCGTAAAGTTTTCCAAGCCAATAAAAACGCAAAAATTTCTTGTATTTATCATCAATGCTAATTGAAAAATAGGCATCCTTTAAATCAATAGAACACATAAAAGCATTTTTAGATAATAATCTCATAGCTGTTCGGTAATCCTCAAGTTTAAAATGTGGAGTGCAAATAAATTTATTTAAGGGTTTTAAATTTAAAATGAACCTATTTTTTCCATTACTTTTCTTAATAAGAAAAATGCTGGATAAAAATTGACTGCTACATGGTTTGCACTCCCGTATTGCCCCACATGTAATAAGTTTGTTGACCTCGCAATCCATATCAAACTTCTGAGATAAAGAAGTAGGTCTATTTATGGGACAACTTGTTTGAGCAACATTATGAGATATCGGAATACGTAAACCTAAAACCCAGGACAAAATAATAGGATCACATGTGATCTTTAGCCAATTCTTATAGAAAAAACGTATTCTACCAGCCTGTATTTCAACGGTAGCATCTGGATCTAACGGCGCCAGGGCCGCCTGTATTGGCTGGCTGCCGGGGCTCGGTGCTCGGGCGCGCGACGCGGCGGTGGCAGCGGCCTGTGCCCACCACGCATCGAGCTGGGCCTCGCTTGCGCGCGGCGATGCGGTGGCGCTGTCAACGGCGGCGCTGTCGGCGGCTGACCCCTCCAGTTTAAAGTCCTTGAAGTAGACTGTTCTGCCGGTCTGTTCCTGGGAGTAAATCTAGGTTTATTCACAGTAGGCCTTAATTCTGCACCTGTCCTTGCAATCGCTTTAATAGATTTCAGGCTCTCCGCTAAGTCCTTTCCAAAGAGTGAGGTATCTCGCTTCAAATCTTTTATGTTTTCCTTAATGTCTTTGTTTAAGCAGACGAGTAAGAAGTGGCGTCTAGTCTGGGTTTCAGAGTAATGTGAGTGACACAACAGTCGTCCTACGTCGCTAAGAGACTTCAAAATCCGTTTTTTAGATTCTTCATCAATTGGGTCTGTCGATAAAAAAGCAGAAATAACATTAGCTAGACCCGTTATAGCTGTCGCCAATAGCTTTTGTTTTTCAATAAGAATGTTGTCCCTTTTAAGGACGTTCTCGTTGCAGGCAGCTTTAATTTCAGAGTTAAGTACTGGCGCTTGTGCCAATTTCAGGTTGTCTGGAATCTCATAATCTTTCAAAATCACCTTCTTTATTTCTTCCTTTAGACCATTAATCAGGATATGCGACCATCTAGATGCGATATCTTTATGGACGCATGGCCCGAATTTATCTTCATCCACCGGCTCATCCCCTAATAGGTACAAAATATTTGGTTCCACAGATATTGGCGTAGGTTCAAGCGCGGTTACCGGCGTAGGTTCAAGCGCGGTTACCGGCGCAGAACTCCCGGGTACCGGCGAAGTGCTCCCGGGCACCGGTGCATTGTTCTCGGGCACCGGCGGGGGCGCAGTGCTCCCGGACTGAACCACAATCGATTGGATTTGGTTTTCGTCAATGTCAACATCCATGAGTACGTCGCCATCGACGAAATCGACACTATTATTAATATCCTCAAGCGGGAATTCTGTAACAATAATTAAATGGAATACTACAGTAGGTATCGCCAAACAAATGGTTCATTTGAACGGTATAAGCATGTATAAGTAAGTCTCGCGGGCTGTACTATTGTATATACTGTATGACGTAGCTTGTACAGATGCCATCAAATGAGCTGTGTAACATTATTGACAGTTCGCTGTCATTATAGCGTCTGTCCGGGTACAGGTTGTTAGAAGGAAATGAAACAACACACAACTACAATAATTTCACGACATAACCTCACGGACTATGTTCTAGAAATGTAATGTGCAGCCCTTATATATGACGATTAATCTCACGGATTAAACTGGGATATAAAATATGGGTCGGTATTAGCCTTACAGACTATACTCATTGCACTCCAAATATTAGTCGATGCTTCTATGTTGGTCGGTACTCAATAGGTGCCCGCAAAGAGCTAGACGCAAACGCCGGGTTTAAGGACTATGTACCTTCATTATGCGAATTCTCCTGCAACAGATTCCTGTCGTAGTCGTCGACACGGTCGACATCACTCGATTCCGTCGAAGTAGCATAACTTTGGTGGCGTCGTTTACGCCGAAGATTTGACCTTTTCTTCTGTAATTTCTTGATTCTCCGTTCCAGATATTCCTCTTCATCCATGTCATAATATTTACGTTTTCCCATCTTTACTTTATGCAAAAAACACTGACTCTTAAAGAAATAACCAATTTTATTTTTAAAATAACTGAGATAATGTGCACAATGGCCGCAACACAAATCGTGTATGAAGTTAGCCACCCTCAGTGTTGCTAGCATATTTTTATAAAAATATCATTTTAGTTATTCATGATTCAATAACATCCTGTATTATTTGTTTACAATTGTAACATTTGTCATCTGGTTGTCAGGTCAAGGCCAAGTTCAACATTTTCAATGTCAGTTAAAGTAAGGCTATGTGCACACTTCCGATTAAATACGACGTATATTAGACCAAATGTGGCCGTTATTTGAACCAAGCGACGATGGTTGTTTCAAGTGGACGCTACGCATCAAATCGGGATTTTGCCTGGCACGTCGCTTAATTATGTTCGAAGCTTGTACAATCCGCAGCCTCATTTCTTCCTCCGTTCTCGACACTTTTTTTAAATACTGACTGTTTCACCCATCCCCAGAAGAAATAGTCTAGAGGTGTGGGGTTCAGCAAACGTACCATATCATACAACTTCCCGCTTTTCTAGTGCTGAAGCCAAGATTTTCTGTAAAATGGTTGTAGATCCTTTTTTCCGTTCTGACGTCAATACGAGGACGAGGCCCACCACTACTACTACTACTATCCGGTACTAACCGGAACCGCTCCTTCATTGTCACGCAGTCTGGTAATAATCGCCCTTATAATTGACAATAAAGTGACACTAGTGAAATTTGAATGACATAAATCTGTCACGACGTAAACATTACACATAGGGTGATACTTTTAGGGTTAACCGACTTTGAAAAAGGTAAGTGTTTATAATTTTTAAACAATGATAAAATTAAAAATATTCGACCCGTACTAGCAAAACATGTGTTAAAACACTTAACTCGACTTGGCTATCAACTGGTTTAAAGAGATGGTTTTAGTTAGTTTACATACTGTATGCGTTGTCCATTAACATCAATAGCAGTTTATTTGTCCACAAGTTCTACTCTTATTTGCTGTAAGCTGAACATGAATGTGCATGTTATATTCTAGTACACTTAGCATTCTAACAGAACACATGTGAACCTATATACGCTTCACGGCATTAAATTGGAGTTATAACAGTTCACATAGCCGTATTTCATTTCCACCATTTTGTTCTCGTAACCTAAAATATTTACCAAATAATCTCCAAAATTATCATGCAGATTTATCACAAAATAAGCAGATAGACCGTTTGAGTTTTGGTTTCATGTTATAATTAATTACCGTAGTATAATTATAATGCCAATATAAAATCAAAAACTGAAAATTTTAGATTTCCTCTCAACCAGTTTTAAATATTTTAAAATGAATATCGCGTTTTTACAGAGGCGCGTGAATATTTTAGCTGTAAATATGTATACATTTCACGATAAAGTTGCATTCCCATGGCATTAACATGTGTTATATCATAAATTTATATCCAAATGATATCTGCCGGAGTTGTAAATTTTCTTTCTTGATAACCTTTTAGCACTCTATTATATAATAACCATGAAAATAATAAAATAAAGAAATAATTTAGGACACACGTGAACTTTAGGTTGCGCTAGAGTACTTTTGTCGGATTTTATAACTGTGAAGGCTGTGTATTTAGCCACTTGTTACTCTTTATTACACTCATGTACGTTGTATGGTTCACACTGCGTCCCATATAGTGCCGTAATTCAGCCTTAAGTCCGATGTTACTACTTAAACTGCTATTATAATGCTATTATACTGCTAATGTACAGCCATAGTGAACTTAAGGCTGTCTAATTTGTGCCCAAACTGGTTCTATAAGAGCATTATAGCAAGCTATACAGCTCTTATACAGCTGACTTGCACAGCTTGTGGAGTACATGTGAACGACTAGACATCTTATATAGAACCCGGAATGTTACTTGGGTAGTACCTATCATAATATTGTTTTATTTTCGAAATCGGTGTAAAGATATTTATTTCTCAAAAGAATTTACATAAATTCACTTAAATGAGAAAACTTATTTATAAAAATGACGAGCGCAGTACATTATTAATTTATTGCCGTCGCAAAGTACAATTTTTTTAAAATAAATATTAAGTTTCCGGGTAGAACATCAAATGCCCGAGTGGACGCGCCGCTCGAGCGCAATATTTAGCGATAACAGAAACACGGATAATTATGCCGCGCATGGAAGTGTCTATTTACAAGTACGCCCATAATCCTTTACTTAAAGGTGGGTACAGACTGGTGAAACGTAACATGCAATGTGTCATGCAATGAAAGAATTCACCGTACAAAGTTGTTACCTTTCATGATACACTGCAGCAATGTGTACGGTGAATTCATGACACATTGCATGTTACGTTTCACCAGTCTGCCCACCTTAACTGTTAAAGACGCTTCCGTGCCGCCGGTCCCCGTTGCCAACGGGTACAATAGAATAGGCTAGTGTCCTAAAAAAATCTAATTAGTCCGTCATTTACATTATCAAAAACTATTGAACACGTATTTTTAGGGTTCCGTAGCCAAATGGCAAAAACGGAACCCTTATAGATTCGTCATGTCTGTCCGTCCGTCTGTCCGTCCGTATGTCACAGCCACTTTTTTCCGTAACTATAAGAGCTATACTATGGAAACTTTGTAAGTAGATGTATGCGGTGAACCGCATTAAGATTTTCATACAAAAATAGAAAAAAAAACAATAAATTTTTGGGGTTCCCCATACTTAGAACTGAAATTCAATTTTTTTTTCATCAATCCCATACTTGTGGGTTATCTATGGATAGGTCTTCAAAAATGATATTGAGGTTTCCAATATATTTTTTTCTAAACTGAATAGTTTGCGCGAGAGACGCTTCCAAAGTGGAAAAATGTGTGTCCCCCCCCCCGTAACTTCTAAAATAAGGGAATGATAAATGTAAAAATAATATATGATGTACATTACCATGCAAACTTCCACCGAAAATTGGTTTGAACGAGATCTAATAATTAGTTTTTTTTTAATACGTTATAAATCGTAAACCGCATTTTACCTTTCATTTATCAACTCCAATATAATAAAGAATAGTGAAAAACATTTATTTAGATGTATAGTGGTACGGAACCCTACGTGCGCGAGTCCGACTCGCACTTGGCCGGTTTTTTTTCTTTTGTCAATTAAACAAAAAATGACGAAGATAAAGTGCGTTGAAGTTTCGCGTGACGTCACGCCGTGGCACACTATACCACGTTGTGACGTCACGAGCCCCCACTCCCGAACTTTGATGCGCGTTATATTTGTCAATTTTGAATGATTTGATAAAGCAAAAAATACGTGTTCAATATTTATTGATAATCTTACTGACGGACTAATTTGAATATTTTTTTCTTTACCCAGCGGGATTATGGTCGTCTTTATCGATGTGGATAAACTTGGATAAAACATCAAATTCAAAATTCAAATTCAAATGATTTATTTGTAAATATAGGTGTTATATAGGTGTTACAAATTTTGCAATAAGTATCACTATATTTTGCCGCTAGGCATACAAATATGTCAGGTCATGATAGCGCATGCACATGATAAAATTATAATAATTCGTACAATGGGTATAGGACGGCACGAAGGTAGTATTGTATTATAGTTAGGAGGTGTCAGATAAATATTCCGATAAAGAGTAGTATGCTTTTTGTCCTAAGAAATTAAATACAGATTTTTTGAACCTCACTAAGTCATCTAGGTTCGATATCTGTCACTTTCTGACCAGTATGTAATATATGTGCGAGAGTGACAGATGCTTTATCCACAAGGGCGACCATAATACGGGGGCAGGACACACCCCTATTGAAATTATTCCCATCATAATCTATTAAAGACAATTTACAGTTGGTTATATTGCCCTACATTCACTACTCAGCAGGACAGTCAGGCAAAGACTTTATTATTCTTTTAATTATTAAAATTTATTGACGCAACAAATGGTTACAATAGTATAGTAGTAGTAGTAGTAGTTTTTTTTTACTATCTTAACTAAATAATTGAAATGTCTCCTTTTAAACTTTGCCTTATTGGCCTCTAACCTCATATCTATTTATTTTTTATTATTATTTATTTATTTTAAATATGTTTTTTTTACATAGTACCATACTCTAAATGTCGCCAAACTGTGTGTCAGTTTGTTGGCGACTGATGCGCTCAATAATCTAATACTTACTTGGTAGGTACATACTTAGATACCTACTAGTGCTTACTTACTTGATTCTCCCATTAATTGAATAATGTTATTAAATGTAGATGAAACTTATAACCATTCTGGCACTCCGAACGTAAGTTAAGTTAGTAAGGCCGCATTTTACCAAACTGGAATAAGGTGTTGTCTGTGAGCAAGTTATTAAGAATGTAGGGTAGACGTTTCTGCAGGCATCTGTCACCATAGTAGCTGTAAGCAACCCTCGGCATCGTACTTCCCCGCAGCCGCCGACCCAGTGCCGCATGCATGGTTGACGAGGGATAGATTACGCTCTTGAGCGCCGTGATGATGAAGTGCTTACAGGAATGTATGCTTAATGCTTACTTGTCCAAGTATATGGTACGTTGTTTGTTTCCAGCTTCCACTGTCTGCAGCCATCCACAGAATCAATCAGACTGCGATATGTGTTCCGAGGCATCTGTGGGCCAGCTCCCTGGAGAGGCCAGCAGGCTCTGCACTGAGAAGCTGTTGGTTAAGGTAATGCGGTCCCTTTAGCCCTAAGCCGCGAACAAATTAGAGACAGCCTCGGCTCGAGGTCAGTCGGGTTCTTTGACTGACCTAAAGGCCCGGCATGTGAGCCTCAAGTAGATGGACGTTATTCGCATCGTGAAGAGGAGACTTTTTAGTAAGCTTGCTTTTTAACATTGATTTAAACAACTAGATAAGGTCTTCCGAACAAAAATGTTACATAAGTTTGGCCAAGAAACAGTAGCGACATCTATCAGATTGCTTCTAAACTACGTCAAACTACATAGAACTACTAAACGTGGCCGGGTAACCAAACAACAGCTGTATTTATTACAATAATATTAAGAATGCTTGAAAAAATGGTTTAACTCGAGTAGGTAATACATTACTTAATATGCTTACCGGAAAAAAGAAACTCCATCCTTGGTTTTCGATACTTTTGAGGTACAATTATTGCACTTGCTTATAACGCAACATGTCATTTTTAACCCCCGACGCAAAAAAGAGGGGTGTTATAAGTTTGACGTGTAAGTGTGTGTGTGTGTGTGTGCGTGTGCGTGTGCGTGTGCGTGTGCGTGTGCGTGTGCGTGTGCGTGTGCGTGTGCGTGTGCGTGTGCGTGTGCGTGTGCGTGTGCGTGCGCGTGCTGTTCGCGACTGTACCTACAGTACTCCCAGTTTTCTAATAGCGTTCGGCTGGCTATCGCTATCACACTTGCACTCGCAACTGACAGTATATTTGTCACTTGTGTTTCATACAGAAACACTGTAGACGGACGCGATGGACCTATCGCTCTCCCCTTTTCTCTTGAATTAGGTACAAATATACTGACAAAAACAGGGATATTGTGACAGCGACAGACAGCCAAGTATTATTTAATGTTGTGTTTTAATAGACACCTGCTTCTTGCCGCTGTTTAAAAAAAAGCAGTTCATAAACGTCGCATTGACTAATTTACAACTTCACTAGCGTCCCATCCTTGCTTCGCTTCTGTTAAAACAGGAAAAATAGCCTTTGTCCACGTGAAAAACAATTACCTTCCGAATGGTAAAAGATTTTTTTTAAATAGGTTCCGTGGTTCCGGATATTACCTGTCTGATAGATACAAACTCACAAAACTCGCACTCTCTTTTAATATGAATTATAAGTCTTGGTATTATCAGTCAGTATTGACTAGTGCTATTAGAGCCCTCGCCGAGGCTCAGGCGTCACGTTACTCTCAGCTTGGTACAAAAATCTACTATTATCAATTCGTTCCTCAGGCGGTGATGCGCAGTGCCCTCGCGGCCGAGAAGCAGGCCGAGGCGGAGATGCGCAGCGCCCTCGCGGCCGAGAAGCAGGCCGAGGCGGAGATGCGCAGCGCCCTCGCGGCCGAGAAGCAGGCCGAGGCGGTGCAGCAGGCGGTTGCGCAAGCGGTGAACCGCAGCGCCCTCGCGGCTGAGAAACAGGCAGAGGCGGAGATGCGCAGCGCCCTCGCGGCCGAGAAGCAGGCCGAGGCGGTGCAGCAGGCGGTTGCGCAAGCGGTGAACCGCAGCGCCCTCGCGGCTGAGAAACAGGCAGAGGCGGAGATGCGCAGCGCCCTCGCGGCCGAGAAGCAGGCCGAGGCGGTGCAGCAGGCGTTGGCGCAGGCGGTGAACCGCAGCGCCCTCGCGGCTGAGAAACAGGCAGAGGCGGAGATGCGCAGCGCCCTCGCGGCCGAGAAGCAGGCCGAGGCGGTGCAGCAGGCGGTTGCGCAGGCGGTGAACCGCAGCGCCCTCGCGGCTGAGAAACAGGCAGAGGCGGAGATGCGCAGCGCCCTCGCGGCCGAGAAGCAGGCCGAAGCGGAGATGCGCACCGCCCTCGCGGCCGAGAAACAGGCCGAGGCGGTGCAGCAGGGGTCGGCGCAGGGGGTGGGGCTGCTCCGCGACCTGGTGGCCATCCTGCGGGCGCCACAACCGGCTCTGACCATAGACCGCGGCTACCAGGTTTAGCAGACCTAAACAGTCGGCGGGGGTCCATTTTTTTTCTGCTTTGAGCCGATTTCTACAAGTTCTTAGGAAAACTTAATTAAAAATACCAAAAAAAACTGCACAAAGTTTCTTTAAAAAGGCGCCCCCCTTTGTGTTCAGTTATGTGCTCGTATTGTTTGGTATAATTCTAATGAGGTTCATGTGAAAAAAAATGTAGTTCTACTAATTCTCTGCATGTTATTTTTTCCCTTATTCTTAAGAGCTAAGTCGAGTTATACCCGTTTTCAGTACAGCCACGTTTTACATCAAGTATTGAGCTTCTAGACATCATATACGGTGTTTAACTAAGTATATTATAAGGTAAGGTGGGGTTAGGTTAGGTTCAATATCTCCTAAAAAATATATGGTTTGTCGCACTCACCCCGTTGATGCTCTTGCCCCACCTGACCTTATATTTTTTGTGAAATCCGAGTAGATCTTTAAGGAGGTATTAATAAACTCATATTCGTGAGATGCCCGTCTCAAGACACGGTAGTGTTTTGTCAATCGGTAGAAAATGAGATCAGTTTATTATACGATCTTAGTGACATTACATTTATAATAATATGGCATAAACAATAAACAATTTTTATCGCACGTATGTTTCATTTACCCAGTTATAATAGTAAAAAATGTATAAAAAGAAATGTAGTTCATCTCCGGCCCTGTAGGAGTTTTTTTTTAATTATTTTCATCCACTCTTAATTATTACAAAAATACATTTTATGAAATTACCTTGAGTGCCATACTTAAATATACTAATTGCAATTCATTATACTGTGGAAGCGGTAAGCAATGAGACGCAAAATGAGATATTGTTTTTAAAGATAATAATAAATAATAATACCAGTATTAATAAAGAAAAAGGTAACCTTTCCTAATATGGTTAGATCCAGAAGGTTAAACAATGTAAATTGTGTAGGTATATACTTAATAATAATAAAAATAAATACTGACAAAATATCCACCACAGGTTTCGGCAAAGTCTTCGACAAATCAAATTGATCAGCAGAAAAGTCATATGGTCAGTCATTTAAACAATTGAACAGGGCCTCTATTGTGAGCGGTAAAAGTCGAATCGATTTTTTGCCCTGTTTATTGTTCTTAACTCGGCCGCCATTACTGTCAAGTAAATAAAAGCTATCAAAGCGTTGACAATACAATAACAGGGCCTCTATTCAAAAAAACGTAAAAACAATATCGTTTGTGATCTGTTATCGTATTGTCACCGTTTTGATAGCTCTTATTTACTTGACAGTAATGGCGTCTGACGTCATAACAATACCATAACAGAGGGGCTAGACAAGATGCATTACGCTAACCAGCGTTTCTATTCGTTACGTTTTTAAACCAATCGCGTCCCTTGTAGATGACGTGATACGAAAAGTCACGTGATCTACCAGTGACGTGATTGGTTTAAAAACGAAACGAATAGAAACGATAGTTAGCGTAGTGCATCTTGTCTAGCCCCTCAGGTCAACTACGATATTGTTTTTACCGTCGGGAATAGAGGCGCAGCTCAAATGTGATTTGGTTGGATTTTACCGCCTACAATGGAGGCGCTACAGTTGTGTTGAAAAATGTCCGAAAAGGGGTCGAAGTGAATCCGAAAGGGCCCATCTGTAAGATAAGACAAGAAGCAGCGAGCTCATTTGCAGTTTCAGAGCAAAATGATTTGAAATATCGAAAAGGGTATGCTAAGATGATTTGGGTTTTAGAAAGGATGAAAGAAGAGTTACGAGAGAGGTATGGCGAGCGGGAATGAGTGGAGATGTCGGTAGGAGACGCCCTAGAAGCACATACAGTGATCAGATTCAAGATGTACTGAATACGGGCCAAATCAAAAGCACCCGAAACCGACGTAAGCGCATGAAGAGGTTGATGAATGTAGAGGAAGCGAAAGTTGTATGTTTAGACCGGGGCACCTGGCGTTCCATAGTCTCTGCCTACCCCATTAGGAAGGTATGTATGTATTATGTGTATGTATGATTCTAATTCGTGTGGTTGTGAGGAAATAACTATGATAATGGTTGGTACGTACCTTTAAATTAAACGCAAAATTAGCAGGATAAGGTTAGGTAATTGAGTTGTTGAGGATAATTATAAATACTAGTCACAGCGACTCGCATTGACGTGTGCATAATAATATTCAATTGATGTCTGTGATCTGAACCATTTTTAATTAATTAAAAATGTTGAGAATGATGTTATTGTTAGTATTTTCTTTAGTATTTGTGGTACATTCTGGTACGTATCAATTTTGTAATAATAGTAGATGGTGCTGTCTTATTGGGGTATTAAGTTTTTCATAGTTCACTGTGTCATCAAGGGTGGTAAAGAAGGAATAAAAACCGGGCAAGAGCATGTCGGACCAGTGCCGTAAATAGCCTTTTCTGCGCCCTGTGCGAGCTTCTATAACTGCGCCCTTATTGTTGCCTAATAGTCCTGCCTGGTCTGGCCATTCTTGCGCCCCCCAGAGCCTACGCCTGTGCCTAGGCACCGGTGGCATCGGCCTATTTTCGGCACTGTTCGGACTCAGTGTATAGTCACTACAAGCACAAAATCTATAAAAAAAAACACAATTATAAAATGATTTTCAGTACATAATAAACATTTTAGTTGCTTATAACTTAATAACCAATTATATCTAGTTAGTTTTGATAGTTTTTCATTAAAATTCGTTATGCGCTTTCATCAAGATATTTTTAGCTTTACCATTGAGTTTCCTGCTACGCCATGTTGGATCAGTGTGCCAGATAGGATGAATCAGACGAATTAAAAAAAAGGTTTTATGAGAACGGTGTTTATTAGTTCATTTATTATGACTATCTACAGCGATATGTCTGTATTAATATAGTGACTTTTAATACAAGTGGAAGTTTCTCAAAACTGTTGGAAGGAGATTTCCGCTTATAATGTCTAAATAAAGAATGATCCGTAGTCGCAATCGTTCCGCCCGTTCACAGGCTCCAGAAGGCATTCTGGAAAGGTCGGAAACTGGGACTATAAAAGGCGGATAGATTGCGGCTACGGATCGTTCTTGACTTGGACAGGAACAGTGCGAACAAGAGCGAACGAACTAAGTATTTGAAGGTAGTGCTGTCAGCTGATCTCTGTTATGATTGGATGTGTAATTATCAATTTGCCTTTGTTTCTAAGTGTTGTCTGTGTGTGCGTGTTATTCTAAATTAACGTATTTGGAATATCGATACCTTTTTGACGACGTTGTTGCACTTGGAGCTAATTGATGAGATTTGACACTTGAAAGTTGCCACTTTTGTTGAACCGTTTGGGATGAAGTTGGAAGTTGTATATATGTCTGACTGAAGAAAATTCGTTAGATCTAGTTGCGCTGTCTGACGCTGGTGGCGCTGTCGAGTTGTTTGTTACAAGTTTCCGTTAGATGTCGCTAGGCGGCCATAGTATCATCATCAGATTATAATATTATAATGTTAATATTATAATGTTTTCATGTATGAAGAGACCGACACTGAACTTCTTCTTCACACACACACAAACACGCACACACACACAATTTAATTAAAAAATAATACTTAAGCCTAGTAAAATTGTTACTCTGGTGTCTCTCTCTAAATTTGTCTCCTAATTACAGCAAACAGCGCAGGCGACGTGGAGATCACTGGGACAGGCCTGATCCTTGATGACGATACGATCTCATACAGGAAGAAATACAGTTACAGATTCATGCGACCGTCGCATATAGAGCTGAACTGTATGGTCTCGGGCGCGATTGGGGACCACGAGCTCAAACTGGAGGATGATCGCGGTATTGGAACGCGTGAGAACTGTAAGCGATCTCATCTTTTAACCGACGACATTAAATAGATTATTAACTGTAGGTTTTATAATATCATACATAGGACCGTGAAACCGTCCAATTTTGCCCTTGATGGATTTTTTGCCCGCTGAGTAAAAAATAAGCTCACATTTGAATTAAAAAAAAATACAGTATTTTAGTAACTTTTGATTGTATTAGTAGAAAACAGGTTATACTTATGGCAAAACTACGAATTGCTTTTGGTTCCAACTTCATTCAGTTGACTGTAACAGCTTGTCAAAGTGGAAGCGTGTTTGTTGCGGGCGAAATGTCTCTACAGTGTTTTTAAAATATTGGAAAATGACGAAGACAAAGGTGAGTGTTTGTTTTTGTATAATATAAACAAAAGTTATCAGAACATTTACTCATTGCTTTTTATGCAGTGAGTAGCTTAAATCGTGAATTAAGATGGCGGGCAATTTAAACCGCAAGTGTAGCACCTCGTATCTGTCAATTTTGCCCGCTCTTAAATATGAACTAGGGTTGTCACTTTTTCATTTCTCACTTGCTTTAATTTGGGTTAAATTATATATTTGGGTCTGATATTTTTATAGCTGCAAAAGAAAGGCTGATTTTTGTTACCAATGACTAGATAAAAGTTTTGTAATTGAACTTCTAAGTACCTACTGCATTAAAAAAATTGTACCACTAAAATGATTTATTAATTTTCAAACATTATCAAACAGGTTTTGACAACCCTAACACTTACGAGTTAGTTGTATGAAAACAGTTGTAAATTAGCGGGTAAATTTGCCCACCTCTTTCTAGACGAATTTATTATTATTTGCTTATTGGTTTTAATGTTTTTGGGCCAATTTTACCCAAAACAATTTGTGGTCCTTATACATGAATGCTCTCAGAGCTATAGTTTGGTAAATAATGGGCTTGGGCAAATATGGACGAAAGTTAAGGTAATTTGGCCCGCCATGAAAATATCAAATTGCTTGAAATTCTTTAAAAATAAGGACTATTTCTTTATTGTAACATAATGCTTTGATTAGTTAGACTATATTTACACATAAAAAAGTATATGAAACCTTACATTTTTTTTTAGAAAAACTAAGAATATTTAAAAAAAGCGGGCATAATTGGACGGTTTCACGGGACATAAAACCTTCATAAAACACAAAATATCGGTATTTTTTTTCAAGTATTAATTTGTACAAAAAAAATATCAGAAACCTACCGTTATGTTATACTGGAGATATTTTTGAATAAAAACATAATTTGATTGGGGAACGCCTCAAAATTGTTTTTTTTCCGAATATTAGTTTGTCCGTTTTTTTTTCGAAAGCTTTTTTATTCTGGAGCTATTTTACAATGCATAATTTAATTGCTATGGTAGGTACGTTGGTTAAGTTAGGTTTCATTTATAAACGATATCAAAAAATATAGTCTAGTCGATAGATCAAAACATTGCATTCAGAAATATGAAAATTCGGAATTTTGATCTATATGGAATGATGTAGTGAAACCATCGCATGTAGGTTTTTTAAAGCTTTTTTTTTCAGTTCATTTTCCATGGCAGTTCAATACAGCTCACTCTGTATCTCACCAATTCTACCTTACACCAGAGTCGCGAACAATCAGCTGCACCGCTAGAAATCTGCATGTAATTTCTACAGATTTCAAGAGCACGGTCGATCTGAAGTATGGACCCGACCCGACAACAACAGTTCCATCTATTAGTAGTAAGTAACAGAATCGCATCATAATAAGTTAATATTAAACTCATAATCAAAAATCTAATTTTCCATCGGTGATTTTCAGTGGGTAAACAAGGTAGGTAGGTAGGTAGGTAGATTGCCGATTAATTTATGCAGTAAGGTTTATAGCTTTTTCAAAATTCAAATTTGGAAATGAACTTTAAATACGCGTTTCACTTTCGACATGCTGTGCATTTAAGGGTTAAAAAAGCCGTTCGATTGGCTTTTTAAGCGCTATTTATAAGGGTTACCCTTATATTTGGTTATCAATTTACTGCTGACGACCTGAGTTTAGCTCTTTAGGTTTCCCTTATGTGAATGTTTAGTTTAGGTAACAAATAACTAAGTCATATATTTCCAAAGGGGTTATTCTTTTAGTGGGTTATACTTCGAGAGGTAAGTCTTTTAAAGGCTTTTATCGGGGAATGGGTGGTCGGGTCCCAGGTCCTCATGGCAACTAATTGGTAACGCAAGTTTTACATCATCCATCAGCAAACATCAAGCACGTTGAGTAGGTGATTGACTCAGGAAGATCATTCATCAGAATATGGAGTAAGGGGTCGAGATTACTCCCCTGGCCGATCCCAGACGGCTCCAGATATGGTACCGATTTAACACTACGAAACTGAACATACTGGTATGTCTACTCTTCCTGCCTTTACCTGCCAATTTGAAAGTATTAAAAATACTCATTGAAAATACTCACTCTTTTTGTGAGTTACAAAAAAAAACCCGAGCCCATTTGATGTAAGGGCCAACTTACCATGGAAGCCCGACATTTTCTCTTTTATTAATGTTTTATTTTTGATTCAGTGACATTTTTTCGCAAGCGTACCTATTCGTGTGTGTGTTTCCGTCGTTTGATACACATGCGGAACTGTCATTTTCACTCGTCCCGAGTCTTGTGAAAATTCGGGACTAGTGTAAAATGATATATTTGCCGCACTGGCATCAAAATGTACTATTTTTGTCCAGCTACAACTAAGCCGACGGCGCCTGTGCCGACAAAGCCAACAACTGGTTCAGCCAAACCACAAACCCCAGGTAAACAGATCCATCGGGGGTGGTATTCTCTATAACAACTCTCGTGCTTTTGGGGTACTGCCTTAACTAATTTAAACCTAACTTACAATAGAGTTCAAGCTACAATTTTAGATACTTATGACAAAACCGCAAAGACCATAAAATCTGAACAGTCAAACTATAAAGTAAACATACAGGGGTTGCCTCAAGGCAGCGTTCTGGGACCTCTGTTATTCCTGGTATATGTCAATGAATATCTCCTTTTAACTGACCACTAGTGAATTATGTTGGCCGATGACGCAACTATATTTATTACTGAAGTCAAACTAAGCAGTTTTTACACGTGCGGAACTATCATTTTCACTCGTCCCGAGTCTTGTGACAACTCGGGACTCGTGTAAAATGATGTACTTTCCGAACTTTTATCAATATGTGCTATTTTTGTCCAGCCACAACTAAGCCGACGGCGCCTGTGCCGGTAGAGCCAACAACTGGTTCAGCCGAACCACAAACCCCAGGTAAACAGCTCCATCGGAGGTGTTATTCTCTCGAACAACTCTCATGTGATCTCGTGTATGAATTATTAACCAGAATTATCATTTGATAATTATAATCTAACCTAAACAGTGTTTCAAAAATAAAAAAGGTATTCATTACAAATAGTGGTGGGAAGACCTAATCCTTATTCACGCTATCACAAATTATCACAAATTTAAGAAAAATTTCAAACATTTAATCAAAGATAATGGCGCGGAAGTGAGCTTCTATTCTATGTATTTAAGGCGAGCCTAGCAAGCCTAGCAACTTGTTTTTATTGTTGTCAAAGTATGGAATATAAATTATTATGCAAAATGTTAATTTCAACAAATAATAACTATTTCATTTAACAAGGTCAAGACCGCACTTATTTTAATTTAATGACAATAATAATAATAATTAAATGAAAATTAGTGGCGCGGTAAGGCTGCGGCTCCTCTGAGGCGGAGACGAGCGGAGCGGAGCGGAGCGGAGCTGTGCCAATATTAACTAATAGAAGGCGCTTGCGATCACGTCGAGCGCGCCTTGCGTACCTACTTTAGTTTAGATTCTAATCAAATCAAATCAAATCAAATCAAAATATTTTATTGTTTGACTGTAGGTACATATGAGAGATGACAAAAATATTGTGTGTTGTTAATTCCGCTACAGTCTACCATAAAATGGTGTACAATATTTCTATCTATATATATAAAAGGCAAACCTGACTGACTTATATATCAACGCACAGCCTTAACTACCGTACCTAGAATGATGTAAGTGAGCACTAAGAAAGGCTTTTCCGAAAATCGACCCCCAACGGGAAGAAATGGGAGGAGTAGCGGGAAACTAATTCTATGCATACGAACTCGCGGGCGTCCTCTAGTTAGTTAATATTGGCACCGCTCCGCTTCACTCCGCTCATCTCCGCTTCAGTACCTATAGAGCCGCAGCCAAAACGTGTTAATACGTTTACAAGCCAGATATGTACTTAAGTTACGCCAACACCAATGCTTAAAAAACGGTGACGGTACGGATTCGCAGTGACGCGTCGTATCAGCACCGTTTTTGACGCACGCTCCCCACACCGCTGCTTAAAAAACGGTGTCGTTGCTTAAACAAAAGACGGGGTCATAGTAACAATATGGCGCCGTTTTTGACGTACCGTAATATACGCACCGTTAAGCATTGGTGTGGAGGGCATGCGTCAAAAACGGTGCTGATACGACGTGTCACTGCGATTCCGTACCGTCACCGTTTTTTAAGCATTGGTGTGTGGAGCTTGCGTCAAAAACGGTGCTGATATGACGCGTCACTGCGATTCCGAACCGACACCGTATTTTAAGCACCGGTGTGGTCGCAGCTTTATTCCATTATTTTTTCAGGTGAATCAGTCAAGAATATTGTGATCGCGTGCCTATGCATCGTCATCGTCGTAGTGTTTTTTATCGTCATTATCCGCAACCGCTGTTTCAGGAAACGAGGTAAACGTTCACAGATTCAATTCTTCAAATCTTCAAAACGGACTTCAAAAAAAAAAGGAGGTTCTCAGTGTGATCCGTAAATTTGTATGTATGTTTGTACGCGATTATCTTGAGTTTGGCTGAACTGATTCTGATGCGGTTTCCAGAAAAGTTTTTGTTATATTCAGGAGAAGGTTTTGGTATACAACACATTGATACCCCGTGACTTCGTCCGCATGGATCCGTTATTAAACGTTATATTAGTTTAACTCGACCGATTTTGTTGATGCAGTTTATTTTTTTCTTATTCATTAACAAGTGAGACTATATTTATAAATGTTTTTTCACTTCTCATGCTCTTAAAATGTTACTTTAGTCTCTGCACATCGGGACTAAAACTCTTTATTAATCTCTAGGGATTAAAGTTTGTTTTTTAATTTACTTTGGAAAGCTCTAAACATACAATCACGGTGTTTGTTAATGTATGTAATTTTCAGTGATTGTGTATGGAACATTTTTAGGCTGTGGAAATAACCTCAAAATGACAACTGTCCTCAAAATGACAACCTCAAAGTGAAACACGATTAATGATTACGAATATGAATATATTTATATATATTAAGGATAATTTTATTTTATTAGGCATGGTCCAAATAGTTTGAAGTTTATATCTGTTGGCTAAATATGCAAGCATTTGTGTCACTTTGTAAAGTGTTACTTACCGCAATGATTAAAGAAACAACCGCGAAACAAAATTGTCAGAAACTTTGTTACATATTTGCTAAATATTGTAACGTCGATTTTTTTCCTCGCATTCAAAGTGAAAAGTAGAGTGTTTAAGGCGAGACTAAACAACCATAATGACACTCGAACAATAGCCACTCTCGCTGGCTGGCTCGCTCGCGTGGCTAAATATCTCGTGTCATTATGGCTTGTTTTAGTCTCTTGTTGAACAATCTACTTTACGACGATTAGTTTACACTTATTCTGCTTAAGACATTGCGCCTTTACGCAACTTTACGCCGAACTATGATTTGTTTTACCAGCAGTAAAAAAGGGTCATGTTATTCGATGTTATTAAACGCATCCTGGAAAAATATATATTTTTAAATAAAGTCAGTAAAAATTATCCAATTCATTATACTTACCTGCATTATTTGCAATATATTTTTTAATGTGTCTTTTTCGGAATGTAGGTTCAAATCGCTTTAGGTCGATTTTTAACTTACCTTTTATTTTCAGTAGATCCAAACAAAATGGCTGAGAATATTATGTCCCGGCCTCCGATGGATTTGCCTCCGGAAGTAGTGTACGAGGGTAAGTAGCCTGCTATCTAGGTGGTATAATTCAAATCGTATTTGACCTGTCATAATATTGTTTTTAACGCGGTCGCCATTACTGTCAAGTAAATAAACGCTATCAAAACGTTGACAATCCGATAGCGATTCAAAAACGATATTGTTTATGTGTTGAATAGAGGCGCTGTAAAGGTTATTCCAACGAGTTTTCCGCCACGAGTGCGTACGATTTACATACGAGCTTTGGCCTTTGACTCGAATAAAAAAGTTGACAGTTTGTTTTTTTCGAATTGCCCATCCCGTGTGTGTACCAAATTTGATTTGGAGAATGATGTACAATTTGAACATTGAAAAAAATGTTTTCCGCTAGAATATCGTTATGACTGTCACACAGACTAATTTTATCTATCTATATATATACTAGCTGTCCGCGCCCGGCGTCGCCCGGGTGTAATTTTTTTTTTCATACAAACCTTATGAAAAATAGTTTACGACCTATTCTCAGACCTACTGAATATATACACAAAATTTCATAAGAATTGGTCGAGCCGTTTCGGAGGAGTTTGGTTACAAACACTGTGACACGAGAATTTTATATATTAGATTTAAAAGGCAAACCTGACTGACTTATATATCAACGCACAGCCGAAACTACTGTACCTAGAAACTTGAAATTTGGTACAGGGGTTCCTTTCATGATGTAAGTGAGCACTAAGAAAAGATTTTCCGAAAATCGACCCCCTACGGGAAGAAATGGGGGAGTAGCGGGAAACTAATTCTACGCGTACGAAGTCGCGGGCGTAGTATTAGTATAAGACTGACTCACTTGTTATTGCAATAAGGTACACACCATACAGTCATCCCCCCCTCACAATTGACGGTTTCGTGAAGAGCCTACAGAGTATGGCTTTTGATAATGTAATGAATGTAAAATCCCTTTTCCAGAGGTGTACAGCCACGGCGCCGGACTCCAGCGGCCGCGGCGTCATCAGGCGCGGGGCGCCGCGCCGCAGCACCAGCAATGAAGACAATATTAGCGGCCTGCACACGTAAAGTTTGGACCCCGGGAAACACCACGTTCCAATCTTCGTTCCGAACCGTACGTGTTAATGCAACTGTAATAGTAAACCAGTAATAACCTAACCAACAAAAAGTTGGAAAACCCCCGACATTGACATTTCAAAGTTCAATATTTCAAAAACGGCTGAACCGATTTCGATATAAAATGTCTAAGAACCACCGCTAGAAAACCTGCTTTCAAATAAAAAAATCATCCAAATCGGTTCATCCGTTTAAGAGCTACGGTGCCACAGACAGACACACACACACACACACACACACACACACACACACACACTTACACGTCAAACTTATTCGGTTATACGGTTCTGCACGAAGATTGGTGTTTCCCGCGGTCCGAACTTTACGTGTAAAGGCCGCTATTGGCTCCGAATGGCTCGCCTGTACAACCGGCTCACTAGTAGGGAATGCAAATAACCGGTTATAACCGGTTTTAACCGGTTATTTTCATACAAAAACTGCTAATAACCGGTTAAATTGCATTCCCTACTCACTAGCCGACTTGGCTCGTTGGATTTATTTCATGACAGTTTGCTTTTAAGCGTAAAATAATTTCTATTGACGATCTTAGTTAGATCTTAGGTATTGGTTAGATATTCTATTATTGTATAAGTGTCACTTATCAGTTTATTGATATTGTTCTAATGGGTAGGTACAATGGTGTTTAAGGTACAATTTTCGTTCTGCCATGAAACCCTGTCGGGCACTACAATATTATGCTTGACACTTATATAAACTATCTTATTATTACTGAACTAATTACATGTTACATATGGCACCAATATGTTGTAGTTATTCTATTGCACATTCAATAAACTCTTGTAGGGAATAAAAACAATTATAAATTAAATATTTCGTAAGTTGTTTGGTAAATATATTATTTTTCTCTTCGCCGTTTATGTAATTTGGAATTTTATTGTAGACTTTGATGCTCATCACTTATGGAATCGAACTGTGCATTTTCAATTTCTAGGATGGTAGGTATTGGGATTTTATTTCTAGGGCGCAAATTACAATTTGTGAAACCTTTTGGTCGTAGGAAAAAATCGAGATGTTTTCTTAGAAAGTTGCACAACTCGAGGTTACAGTTTGTATCTTAAGTTTCCGGTAGTAGGGTCTACAGCTATCTGTTTGTTTTATATTAGCTAAAATTCGCATACATTTTTTTTGCAAAACATACAAATCATGTACTTACATGAACTGATTTTAAAGTGATTTATATCCCAATGAGTCGGCGCGGGCTGAAAATCAGCGCTGTGTGCAAGCGCAGCTCAATGCTGAGCCCGAGCCCTTTGCCTTTGTGTTATGTCTGTGCTTGTTATAATTAAATTTAATAATAATAATAGTCATTTTAGTTTTAGTAACTGTGTGTTTCCTCTAAATTTATTTACTCGAATGCTTGGACGATTGTATGTACTAAGGAATGTGTGATGATCAGTGATCGGAAATAGGTGAGCTAATTTACCTAAACTTGACGCATATTCATTCATGCGTGAGTGAGATGGGAATACATCATTGAATGAACATGCATCAAGTTTAGGTAAATTAGCTCACCTATTTCCGATCACTGGTGATGATGTGTGTCAGGGTTTCTAATATCTGGATATTTTTAAGTTTTTGTGTAATTGTATCTTCTCCTCTTCTCTTGTGTGTGTATCTATCAGTTTGAGGCAATAAATCTTTTTTATTTATTTATTTTATTTATTTATTTATACCCCACAGTAACATGCCGTATCTAATGTGGAAAATATTGACGGATGCGTAATACAGTCAAAAGCTTTGTGAAGAATATTGAGGTTCCGCCTATTATATATTAATTATAATAGGCACTATAAATAAAGCCAACAGATGACCACAAGAATACAAAACATAAGGAACAATGTTAAAGTGAGGAATAACAGAAACAATGATAACCAAGAATTAACTCTAGAAAAAAAAACAATGTAACAATTCAATAGTATGAAAGCGTACTAGCGTGTGTGTGTGTGTGTGTGTGTGTGTGTGTGTGTGTGTGTGTGTGTGTGTGTGTGTGTGTGTGTGTGTGTGTGTGTGTGTGTGTGTGTGTGCGTATTATAGCCATCACCACCACGGATCTCAAGGAAAGCCAGTAAAATACGTCCGCCCGTTATTACCATAGCTCGGACAGAGGGCTTATTGTCTAACGCACTCGCAATCACGATCGTTTTCAATTTGAAAATCGAAGGCTTGTCTGCATACAAAATGAAAACATTTGCTCCACTTTGAAGCCGGTTGCGATTACGAGTGCGTTAGACAATAAGCCCTCAGGTCATCGCAAAAAATAGCAACACGGTTATACAACAAGATTAATAGAGTCGTATTATGAACAGTACTTATTACTTATTGAATTATATTTTTTCAATTACATTTTATAACGGTAACCCAAAAATCTCCATATGTGAAGGTATTTTCATTAACATTCTTTTTTTAAATATTATCTTTCTTTATCTGTTTAATACGAATGTCACATGCTGTACACAATATTTCACAGACATTTTCATGATAAGAGGGCTCGGTATAGTTCTAAATCCACTTATTAACCGTTTTGATTTTTCACCATATTTAAAATATTTAGAAACAATCATAAGCAAGTAGGGTAGGGGCACCAATAAATGAACGATTAAGCGACTATACCAACTTTAGACATTTTTTTCTCAGTGAACTTAACGAATTTCACTTAATTATTTTGTTTTATACGCTAAAGTATATACTCTAGATTGGAGATAAATATTATAAAGTACATTATTGTAACACATTATTTTTCTAAAAATCTTTGAAACCAAAAATGTACCAATTTACCCAATACATGAACAGTGATGCCCTAACTCTGAACGATTTTACTCCAATAGTTGAACTAATATAATAAAACAGTCTAATGTGCCCTAAATCTGAACGGATTGACCCCAATAGTTGAAATTAAATGATTAAAAAATGTATATGCCTAATTGCCATTATTGTTTTTTTAACTATGAGTGTTTTGTATAATGCTCTAAATAAATAAATAAAATTATTCAAAGGTTTTCACAATAAATAAAACGAACCTTAATCAAATCAGTCTTTTTTAATGGGCTTTACAAAAATAAATAGTAGCAGTAGTATGTTCATATTACAAAACTTTACCTAAAACATGAACGACTTACTTTACTTAGTTCAGCTTTCGGATACGGAATTAATGAAATGAACGAACAAAATCAATTAAACATTCAACTATAAGAATAGAACCCAAAACTTGAACTAATAAATTTAATTAAGAATTCAACTATTGAAATGGAACCCACAACTTGAACTAGTAAATGTAGTTAGTTCAAGTATTAGGCACATATTTCATAGTTGAACAGTATTTAGTTTTCATACTAAAAGAATCTCCAAAATAACCAAAAGTTGCGTTCATGTTTTAGTTAAAAAAATCAGAAGCAATAAATGATCAGTTTACGCTATAAAGTTTCTATATGCCGGTTCTGTACGATTTATTATAAAGCTTTTAAAAATGTATGCCCTGACTAGTAGTTGAACATCGTTCAGCTTTTAGTGTGGGTACATATTTTTGGAACCATAACTTGAACGGCTTATTGCACTTAAATTAACAATGAAAATTAAATATCGTCTAAATACAATAAAAGAGGGATTAGTCAAGAATTCATACTAAGAAATCCTTGCAAGAAAATAAGTCATTGAATTTTATACGTAATTAAAAGCTTAAATTTGAAGTACACATCCTTATCTATATTCCCATACTAGCGACGTTTTTGACGAGACACCACAGAACAACGACCGATTGTCGCCGCGGTAGACGCGTAAATACCAGTGAGTTTTAATGGCGACGTAGGCATAGAGTTACCGTTTAAGAAAAAAAATACCCGGACTATGCCATATTTGTCACGATTTAATTATTTCGTTATTTCGATCGATCGTTCATTTATTGGGGTGCGTTCATCTTTTGGTGCCCCTACATTTTACTAATTTCAAATTGTCACAATACTATTTCAGGAATGCCACTTTGACAAAACTATGACAGATATGCAACAAAAAAGAGTTAAGGTAAATGTCCCATACTTCGCAGCTTCGGCATCTTAAGGCTCTGACGACTTTAAGATTTGTTATTTATTTTTCCACACATAATATCAGTTCAGAGGCTTTTGTTTATATAAGATTGGTATTTCTAGAGTATATTTATGTATTAATTATATTGTTGTGGTTTGAATTCTTTTTTTTATTTTTACAGACCTCTGACGCAATTTCGTGGCAAAATTTGGCTCTGTTTTTAAATTCGTGAGTTCATGCTTCCTATTTCGGGATAAAGTTTATGAATAAATTATGTACCTTAATCACCTACAAATTTGAAATTATGATATTTTAAATAGGATGTATAATAAATAGCAGTAAAAAATATATAATTTTGTCTATAATTAAAGACCAAAAGAGATCAAAAATCACATATACCTAAAGAAAACAGAATTTGAATAAAAAATTGTCTCTTTTACCTATTAAAAATTCACCTATTAATTTATTTATTTATAATAATTTATTTATTTATTTATATAATTTATTTCATTTATTTTACTTATTTTTTAATAATTATTTTTAATAAAAAAAATATTCTTAGAAAATATAACATTATTATTAATAATAATTGTTATTAGTAGATCTTAATTTTTTTATTTTTTTTGTTATTTGTTGGCCTTTCCAGATCTTACCCAAATGCACCTTACCTTTATAGTTCTGTAACTCACGAAATTAGGGACATAAGGATTAAAATGAAGACCTTTACTTAGTGTTACTCATAATAAAACAATCCCGCAAAAATAAGTAAATTATCGTAACACCATAATACTAATAAAATGTCTAGTTATTAATTTAAAATATCAAAAAAAAAAGCGCATTTTCCTTAAAAATCTAAACTCAGGGTCCGGTCACTTTAAACTCGTATTATAAAGTATTGTATGAATTTAAGCGGAAGAAGGGTATACCGAATTTACGTCATAAGAAACTACATTTTATACATTATTTGATTTTTAAATCACATTTGAAATGTTTTATATTTTTATGGTCATGAACACGAAACAGAAACGTCTCTAAGAAACCGCTAATTCGGGAGTACCACGAAATAGGGGACAAGCGAAAAATAAACTGAACCTTACTTCGTGAATCAGTTAATCGCGATTTTTATCAATTTTATGCTTAAAAGTAACGGAAAATATACCTTACCTAACTTAATTGATATGACACACAAAAAAGCACACATAATATTTTTTACGTAACACCTGGCCATAATGTGAGTTTTATCGCACGCTGCGCGCACGGCAAAACTCGCATTGTGGCCAGGTGAAGACGTAAAATTGTGTACTCATCACGGGCAGTAAAAAAGAAAGCCCTCAATCGCATATTTACAACCCTCGCCTACGGCTCGGGTCTCAAATACCTGCGATTTCGGGCTTTCTTTCTTTTACAGCCCTTGTTAAGTAATGTACTATTGTTAAATCTGACTTTCCTTTTCTTGTCAGTGGGCTTCAGAAGATCGATGCTTCACCTTACGTCTCAAGCAACCCGCGTTGTATAACAGTCAGCTTAGCCATCCTAAGATAACGTTGGAAGTTGGCTTATCAAACAGCTTGAATAATGGACTTTCTTTAGGCATGTATATTATTTTTTAATTGTTCTTGAATTTTGACATTTACCTTAAACGTATTTAAGACATTTTTCAAGTACTTATTTGGACTATGCGTTTAAAAAGAGTACGAGGTTACTATCATGACCTAAGTAACGTACTCATAGCGGGTGCTGCTGCGCGGGCCCGGCGCCCGCTGTCGCCGCGGCCGCTGGAGTCCGGCGCCGTGGCTGTACACCTCTGGGGACAGAGAATGGTTGCGAAATGTTATACCAGTCAGGGTTCTAGTTTTAGGGTTACTCTGCAAGCTCTTCACGAAACTGTCAATAGTGAGGTAGGAAAAGTGTGTGAGCCGTGTTTATAACAACTATAGCTAGACAGTCTAATCTTACTATGAATAAGAATAAGAATAAGAAAATATTTATTGTGAACTGTGTTTAAATGGATGGTTTACAATAATATTATAGTTCCAACAGTTGCCCATTGCAGGCATACAATATCATTTTGGCTTAGATTTAAAAATTAAAACGTTATGAATCTATATGCATAAACTTAAGTGGAGTGGAGTGACTATTAATAATAGTCAGCGTACATTAAAAAAAAAAGTATAAAAAACATTTTCATACAACCACTTCTTCAGTTTAACCTAAAATTGATGTCCCTCAAGCATTTTAAATTCTTGAGGAAGACTATTAAAAATACGTATCGCCATAACAAAAGCACTCTTGCTGTAGTTAGATTGCGTTATTCGATTTAGGACACACCAAGTCGAATTTATATTGCATGCGTAAATTATCTTTTGAAGTTGATCTTTTTGCAAAGTTATTTGTATTACTTTTAACGAATAGACAAAATTCAAAAATGTAAATGCCAGTAAGAGTAAGAAGATATTTCTCTTTAAATATACTTCGAAGTGATTGACCTCCGTGTAAGCGGTACATGGTACAGTCAACAGCAAAAGAAACTGATAAAATAGGGTCTCAAAATAGTGTATACAATAAATTAAGTCAGATGTCACTGATTATTGTAGTTTAGCATAAGTAAATTAACTCGTAATGTGTCATAAGTAAGTGACATGCCATTCAAACAGTTAAAGTCATTACTAAGCGTTTCAAATTAAACTGATTCTCTAATATAGAAATAGTCAGTAATACTGCCAAACTATCATATGTAAGTGAATATGAATTTTTGGGGCTTTTTGACCTCTCGAGACCACCTCGGAATACAAGTCAGACGTTCGGTTAATGTCGGTTATATTCGTTTGACAAACACGCGAAGCAACTATTACACCTCTCATTTCCGTCAAGGGTTGAAATAAGTTCGTATTACTTCGCTTTGTTTTTTTTTTGC
Organism: Acleris cristana; assembly: GCA_948252455.1. NCBI lineage: Eukaryota > Metazoa > Arthropoda > Insecta > Lepidoptera > Tortricidae > Acleris > Acleris cristana. The sequence goes on from OX411801.1 coordinate 2,732,469, forward strand.
AACATTTTAAATAAATCCTTTTTAACTGCCGTGATTACCCTAATCATTTGGAGATTTTGAAATCTTGACGTTCTCTTGTTTGACACTTGACACTTGGGTATTTTTTTTATTTCATCATTCTTTATTGAAATTTTCTATAAAGAGACAGTTATGACATCCTTTATAATCATTTTCTTTTGACTAATTAAATATTCAGTTGAAAATGACACTTTAGTATAATCTGTTATATCTGGGGCGTCATGCTAGAACATGGTTTTGAAATGTTGATTTTGATCACTTACTTTTGACGTTGACTGTACGTACACATCTTTTTTGAATCAAAGATATTGATTGGGCATTTGCAGAGTTACCCCAGTAAATAATCCCGTAAGTTAGCAATAGGTATACGTTTCCAAAGTACGCATTTCTAGTAATGTTTTCAGAACATGCTCCAGACAATAAAGACAAGGCGTAGCAGTTACTTGAAATAATTTTAGTTATTTTTGTAATATGAGCCTTCCAATTTAAATGGGTATCGAGTGTCACACCTAAGAAGCTCATTTTACTTCCTCCAAAGATATATCGGCTTCTTTTACATTTAGTTGTATGGGAGGCGTTCTGTAGTTCCTAATTTGTAGCAGTTTAGTTTTACTTAAATACACTATGATTAATTTTACGTAGCCATTCTATCACCTTTTTAGGCGTATATTTTATGTTTTGTTCTAAAGTGGGAGCTGATGACTTTTCTCCTGTAAATAATAAAGTTGCATCGTCAGCAAATAATACGCATAGATTTTTTATAGCCATCGGAAGCTCATAAATATAGACCAAGAACAAAAGAGGCCCGAAGACACTTCCCTGGGGAACCCCTATAGGAACCATCTCAAACTCTGAAAGTACTTGTTCTACAGTTTTACTACAATATTTAACGATGACTGTTGCTTGCTTCCTATGCGATAAATATTTTTTAAATAAATCTGATACGTGTCGTCTTACGTCAATATTTTCTAACTGCCGTAGGAGTACATCGTGTAAAACACAGTCAAATGCCTTTGACATATCAAGGAAGAGAGAGACGCAAAGCTTTTCTTCTTTAATATTATCCCATGTATTTTTAAAGATTTTAAATATGGCCAGAGTAGTAGATTTTCCTTTCTGGAATCCGAATTGGTTTGGATTTAAGACATTATTAGATTAATCACTGATGATCGATGCGTAATTTTAAAATGGCGGCGTTCAAAGAAGGCTATAATGACTGTCCGATACAAGTCCCAAAATGGCGTTGACTGCGCAGGTTCATACAAAATGGCTGCCGGGCCACCCGTTACTATGGATACGAGCCCTTAAACCGAACTTGAAACGACCTGTAAATGGTTGCTACTGTGCAGGCTTAATACGAGTACTATTTCAAGAAAAATATGCTTGAAGTCATCAATGTCATTAGAGATGTCAAGTCATTTGTAACTTTTAGGAAACTCAACCTTATTGTTGTAGAATGTCAGATTGACTTTGGACCTAAGGTGGGTACCAAATTAAAGTTCGCGACTGTACATGCCAGTCACTATAGTTGGTGATCTATTTGAACCAAAATAAAGCATATTATTTTTCAAGTTTAGCAAAGCTACGAGCCTACGACCAGAGGGCTTATTGTCTAACGCACTCGTAATCGCAACCGACTTCAAAGTGGAGGAATTGTTTTCATTTCGTATGCAGACCAGCCTTCGATTGTCAAAATGAAAACGAATGTGATTGCGAGTGCGTTAGACAATAAGCCCTCTGCTGTTTGATCATAAACTTTACAGCTCCCACTTACCCTCGTACTCGACTTCCGGAGGCAAATCCATCGGAGGCCGGGACCTGATATTCTCAGCCATTTCGTTTCGATTTACTGAAAATAAAAGATGAGTAAAAAAATTGGCAAAAAGTTATCTTACCCACACTTCGAAATAAAGAGAGATAGGTCATTAAACTGCTATCTGTGCTGATATGTTGGTAATTTTCTTTCAAACATTGTTCAAAAGTTTCAATTTGTTTAGAATTAACTACAGTCCAATGGAACTCTGACCTACCATAGAACTGTGTCACAGTGACGTTATGATTCAAATCGTAAGAAGTATCAAACAATTGTTTTATAATGTCACTGAGACACCGTTCTAAGGTGGGCCATTGTGCTGGCTGAATAAGAAAACGTATAAGTAATATGGAACACACAACACAATAGCAATAACACAATAACATGACCTTTTTAATTGCTAATAATAAGTGAAGTTATACCTAGCTCCACAAATGAAGTGTTTTGGGTCTGATCGAAGTAAAAATGACAATGTACTATTAAGGGCAATGCACACAGCGGGCGGGAGCGGGTCGTGCGCCGGGCGGGTCGGTAGTTCGGCGGCGGGTGTTTTAATATGGAGTTATATGGAAGCATTCACACACGCGGCGGGAAGGGTCGGGCGCGTGTCGGGACCGCCGCACCCGCGACGGGTCCGCGACGAACCCGCCGCGCCCGCCGCCCGCCACTAACAGCGTGCGGGTGCGGCAGGCCCGTCGCGGGCCCGCCGCGGTTCGACGCTATGTGTGAATACCGGACCCCGCGCGGGTCCCGCGATGAAAACGACATGCCCGGCGCCCGACCCGCTCCCGCGCGCTGTGTGAATTGCCCATTAAACAGAGTAGGTGTGAACTAATTGTCAAACTGAAACCGGTTTGTCGAAGTTAATGTGGTGATCGTGTTTACCTTGTTTCTTGAAGCGGTGGCAGATACCGATGATGACGAAAATAAGTAGAACTATCACGACGACGACGCACGAGCACAGGATCAGAAATTTTATGGGGATTAACCCACCTGTGAAATAAATATATAAAATAAAATGAATATCAGAGGACCATCTCACACCAATTGTCCTAATTTCAAACCGTACCTGTACCTAACACCCTGTATGTTTTCGGATGCGCGCAGCGGCGGCTGTCTACCAGTTTGCCCGTGAGAAAATTTATTTTTAAATTTGAATGGCTAAATTCGTGATTGGCTGATTTGCTATTATTTTTAATTCCTTGTTACTCTCGTGGCCCCTATACGAAGTGTTACCGCGCCCTGGGCGTGCTTGAGAAACGGTTTTTTTTTAGTCTTTGCCCCCTAGTGGAATTGATCTCGGCCTTGCTGCGGGGGAGGCGGGCTCCTAACAACTCTGCCATCAAGTGCTTTACCGAAGCGGCGAATTGTGAATACGCTTTTTTGTGCGCGGCAGTTTACTCGCTCGCTACTCTGCTACGCCGAATGCAGTGTACGAAGTCGCTACTGAATTGTTTACCTTTGGACGCAGCCAGCTAAGTATGGTGCCTCCCGTATACCCAAATCTGTATGCGCTGCCTGTCGCTCAGATCTTTCCAATGATCCGAAAGGTCAAATTACCTGTAAAGCTGGTCATTGCCACAAAATATTTCATAACAGCTGTATAAACGCTGACAAATTAACCTAGGAGGAACTAAAATCCTGGGTATGTCCGGAGTGCAAAGCCTTGTGACTTAACCTTAATACCATAGACATTTTGTTAAACTTTATCCTTCGGTATGACGGACAATATTTTTTTACATACATACATACATTAAATCACGCCTGTTTCCCAGACAGGGTAGGCAAGGACGACTTCTTTCCACCTGCTACGATGTTGACAAATCTCTTTCGCTTCTTCCACATTCATACATCGAGTCATGCATGCACATCGGTTTCGAGTTCTTAAAATTTGGCCCTTTTCCAGTATTTCTCCGATTTGATTCGAAAAAGTACGCCTAGGGCGGCCCTTCCAACCCTTCCACTCACTTTCGCTCTGTATATCTCTTTCGTCAATCTTCTTTCATCCATTCTTTCCAAACGAAAGAAAACGATCTTCATAATTTTAATACTAAATGTATCTAACCTTCAATTTCTTCAACAGAACCTCCAACTGATTCATTATTTAAGTATTCATGAGATTCTTCAACTCCAAAATCCAGGATTATATTGCATCGAGTTGCCAGACAATTTTGATCTGCAAAAGATAAAAGGGTTTCGTTTAAACTGAATTTGGACTAGATAAAACAGATATGACACTAGCGACGCTGTTGGCCTAGTTGGTAGTGACCCCAGCTACGGAACTTGTGGTCCCGGGTTCACTCGTTAAGACCAAATAATGAGCCCGAGTATTTGTTCCTGAGTCTTGGCTGTTTTCTTTCTAATTATGCCCTAAAGTATGTTCATCGTTGTCTTGCACCCATAGCACAAGCCAAGAGCTTAGTTAGAACCGATTCAATTTGTATAGGCGAAGGCTAGACGTACAATAAATATTGTTATCCATCAATATTTATCCCATATTGTGATATTATATTGTTCGTCTAGTCTGCTATATTGATGGATGCTATATTGAATCCATGAACAGATTGTGATCCATCAGTATTTGCCAATTGACGGATAACAATATTTATTGGACGTCTAGCCTTCGCCATAAGATTATTCAATTAAATAGCCTCTAGAATTGTATCTTCAAAAAATAATAATTCTTACCGGTTCTACGGTCATCATATTGTAACAATATAACAGGAAACATTTTATTTACGCTACATGGTTCGTCCATACACAGCTTTATCTTCAGGTACGCTTGATCAAACGTTTCATTTAGTACCAGTTTCTGCTCGGAGTTAAACCCAGCTATAAATGAATGCGAATTATTTTCTGTACCTGCGAAATAAAGATGGTTACTGAAGAACTAAATTCCAGACTTCAGACTTTACAGCCCTTTCACTCGTTACTCATGATTGATAGAACTGATAGAAAGAGATGGAGCAAACGTAACTTAGAGAACGATTTCCTTAGTGCCATAAATACGTCTGTTCAAGGGCTAGTCCTCAACACATTGTCCGAATAACTGCCAAAATGTCTTTGGTGGGATAACGCATAAAAGTAACAACATACATAAACTCACGCCTTCATTCCCAGAGTGGGGTAGGCAGAGCCACAGACTCACCAACAACTCCAAAAACTTGTTGATAATTCTGTGACCACATTTTGCACAACCAGGCTAAGATGTTATCCAGTGTATTAGTGACAGGTTGCAAACCCATCGCCTAACAGCACTACACAGCCTTTAGTCCCTTAGTCGTCTCTTACGACATCCACGGGAAGACATGGAGTGGCAACATTCTAAACCCGGCACCACACGGCATAAAAGTAATTGTGTTCAAAAACATCGTGACACCGTTCGTTTCAATTACAACGTCGCTTTTTCAACGTTAATCTATGACCGCGTGCTACATACATAAACCGACGCTAAAAATTGTTGAAATATGTTCTGCTGTACATTCTATGGTATTTTTAAGTTCATATCTCGAATGCCCAGATTGTTTCCTTCATCAACTTTTTATTATGTTTTAGATAAGTATATTATTATTGTTAATTTAGGAATTAAGCATGGTTTACCCTCGCTTTGTCGCCAGTCATTTCATAGGACGTATCACTTCGCAGAATTTTCATTTGATTGACAGGCTTTTCTAAGCGCAGGAGTTTAGATTTTGAAATAGTCACAAGTCTAACCCAACCTAATCTACGTACTTAATTAATATTTAGGAGGGTTTTACCAGCAAATAGCTTTCAATGAAGTCAAATTCGGTGAAAGGATATGAAAAAAGTGATGGGGATAGGTTGGAGGGAGGGGGAGGGAGGGGGGAAGGGATTGTATGAAATGAGCGTCGGTAAAACAAGGGGACAAAGGATAGATGAGGGGTACAAGATTGTGGCCACAGTAAGGGTGGCATGATCCCTGTTGTTGACCAAACCTTTTTTCACCAAAAAAGATTTTTAAAAAAATGCTTTCTACATGAAAACAGGATTGATTTTCGTTTTTTGTTCCATGTGACTATAATTTAAATGTAATTGCCGGGTCTATATTGGAATCCATAATATCGTTTGTCCTAATAGTCATTAGTCCAAATTCATCGTATGTTCTAAATGCCATTTCCGCCTGATGATTAAAACTTTTTAGTGTTGTTATATTATAACACAACTCTAACCTAACCTAACTGCAGGTATTTTTGGAAAGCTTAAAAAGTTGTCTGAAAACCAGTTTAGGACAAACGATATTATAGATCGCGAATGACACCCAATTTTACTTATAGCTGCTTTTTAGTGGTCATAATATGCTGTTATGTAGTCCCACTTTTCATAATAAGAAACTATAGGATATTTCAAGCTTGTCGCAAACAACACTGCGGGAAAGTCATAGTCATATATTTCGGGAGCCTGCCGTTAGGCAAAAATATGTTTGCCAAATGTATCATTTCCCAACTTTTTCATTTGCCAACCTATCGTCATATAAAATTTTCTGAATTTATTTCAGTACCATTGTTAACCTATAGGTTAGGTAAGGTTAGTTTTTATAAAATCCTGAAATATTTACGGTTACAGAAAATAAAGCGGGTCGGCAAATGAAAAGTTGGGATACGATACATTTGGCAAACATATTTCGCCGAAACAAAGGTAACCCATATATTTTATTTAAATGTGCATTGAAATTATCACTCAACTATCATAATCTAATCTTATCGCCACCCTTGAAATAGGTATCATCGAGGAGTTCCAGTGACCATCTGTGGTCTTCATCATCAGCTGGGGTCCTAGTGAAAAAGGGTACAAGTCGATTTAACTCGTAATAAAAAAGGGCATACACATGAACGGAGTATACTAGACTTAAACCCTTTTTCACTTGATCTTCAGAAGACTTATACCCTTTTTCACTAGGACCCCAGTTCTACTCCACCAAATGATACTTTCTGAATGCAACTGCTGGAATTGTTAATAAAATACTAAAATCGTTACGTTATTATGTGTATACCTAGTATAATTAAGGAGTACCCTTAATTCCTCACGGATCCCCTCATTAGACACTGACTTGGCCACAATGGGACCCTTCTCGGAAGTATACACAAAAAAAAAAAAACGGTCCACTATTTGACGGAGAAATCGATAAACATAGATAAAAAAAACCGGTCAAGTGCGAGTCGGACTCGCGCACCGAGGGTTCCGTATTGAAGATAATATGCTTGGTAACCGCAAAAGAAAATACTCATTTTGTTATAAGCTTTATATTCCAGGCAATAAGGTCGATTTTGACTAGCCTAAATTTTAATATAGATTTTCTTAGTTTTTTTATTATTTCTCAAAAACTGTAAATAATGAACACTTCATTTTATTTTTCCCAGAAAATATAAGTAATTATCTATACTTACGTCAGGATTTTTTTCAGAACTTTTGATTAATAAACTTCGGAGATAAGGGGGGGAACGGTCATTTTTTGTACATTTTTGGCTATAAATCAAAAAGTACATCACAGAAAATTTAAAAAAAAAATTGTTTTGAAATGTGCAACTTAAGACCTTTCATATGACACCCCATTTGCTATAATCGAACCACTTTAATTTTTGAACCCCCCATTCTAGACTCCTTTTCAATTATTAATAAAATTAATTTCATTTTTTTTACTACAAATAGATGCGGGCAAGCAAGTTGTACAACTATGCCAAATTTCAAGTTGATAGCATTTGTAGTTGCAGAGAAAACCTGCTGTGACATACAGACAGACAACGAAGTCTCACCATAAGGGTTCCTTTTGTACCATTTTGGTACGGAACCCTAAAAACATGCAGCCAAATACATCTTTTTTAAGATCGGTTAAAATTGGCTCCTGGATACCAATTACATGACAGAGAGTACTCGTACTTACCATAAGCAAAAATCAAGATTACATGATGGATTTTGGTCGAAGTGTTTTTGAAGCCCAAAGCCACGGTGAACAGGTCCTTGTTCTTGAAGAACACCACATGGGGCTTCTTCTTAATACTTGCGACTGTGTATCGGTATGTACTTTCTGTAAAACATATTGACCTTACAAATCGCTTTTCAGGGGCATAGGCTATGGGTTAATATTTAGTAAAAAAATGCTGATAGTACAACGAGCCTGAATTGTTATAAGTACAGGATGTTTTAATTTTTAATTTAGGTTTTTTTCTAGGAAAATAAGTAAGTAGAGGGCTCATTTTTTTTTGATAGTTTATATTGATCACATCAACATTTGTGCAAAATTTGACAATTCTCCTTTTTATACTTTTTGAGAAAATAAATAGAAACGTTTTAGGGTTAAATGAATGTCGTGGGGTTCCAGGTGGCAGTAGAGGGTTAAAAATTGGTATGAATTATTTTCATTTGACGGGGCATCAACTGATAGTAGTTTTGAACTCAAAGCTTTGGGGGCAATTTTTGAAGGCTTATCCTGCTAAACCCTTTTCAAACGAAATGTTCTCAAACAATTTGTTTAACGACGCGTTTAACCTAGTTGGTTGGTAGTGAAATTGCCTACGAAGCTAGCGGTCCCAGGTTCGATTCTTGGTATGGGCTATTATTTGTGTGATGTGCCTTGGATGTTTTCTATCTATTTAAGTATGTATTTATCTATACAAGTATTTACATCGTTGCCATAGAACAAACGTACACTGAAAAAAAAAATTGGTCGCTTCTAACAAGATTGTGATTGTTGTGCATATTAGGTGTCTTGAATCCATACGAGCCTGACAAGACGTTAGACGCATCAACTAAGATGTTAGTTGAATCACTAAAGAACTTGCTGTTTTTACTATAAGTTTTGTTTGATATAACTAATATCATGAATAGTGTATTCATTTTATGTCAACTAAGAGAAAACCTCTCTTGATTAGCTCACATTTTTTGAGTGTAGAGCTTAGTTTGGGACTAGGTCAATTTATAATATTTTACTTTACTGTTTAGCAAAAAGGTACTACTTAGGTTACTCAGCATTTTACGTAAGTTCTTAAGTCCTGAAAGCGAAACAAATTAAAAAAAAATTGGCCCTCGGCCGTGATGCCGCCAGTGTTCGATTTTTGATTATAACTCGATTTTATATTACTAAAAATAAATAAACAGAAACACTTGTTCAAATATGTACGATATATTCGACATTAGCAAATTAAAAAAAAGATCGATTACGGATGGCTTCCCGGTTGGCGGGCCGATATCTTTTACTAATGTCGTCACCGTAAGCGTGTTACATACATGGTACGTACTGAACAATACCTATATTTTCACACTGTTCCACCTTTGTTAATTACATGAAACTTACATATTATTATGTAGATAGGTAGTTGGTTAATACTTAATAAAAAAATGGTGATAGTACAACGAGCCTGAATTGTAAATTTTTTAGTCCTCACCCCTATGCGTCTACTCATGTCGGTGCCGGTGCTCAGCTGGGTCGGTCAGTGAACCGACGCCCTTTGTTATAGTAGGAGATCCGAATAGGAGACGATTTGTACCGGGCTGCTTATTCGATCAAAAGTATTTTATATCAAATTTGATACGCTAAATAATAGTGGCGAATAGGTTGCCTGAAAAATTTCAGTCCAGTATAATATTAATAAAAAAATTAAAAATTAACTCATGCCATTGGCTGTTTAATAGACAAATTACATACCAATCGAAAGTATGAAGCCTATAAAATTTGCAAACGGTAGGTTGACTATTTTTTTCCCGTCAAACTATTGGATAGGCAGGTATAAACAGGTAAGTCGGTACTAATAATTGGCACCAAACCTAACGTTTGCATATTCTATAGGCTTCATACTTTCGATTAGTATGTAATTTGTCTATTAAACAAGCATTTACAATTTAAAAAAATTGTTCATTTTTAATTAAAAAAAATAACGATATAAGTACTGGACTGAAATTTTTCAGCCAACCTATTCGCCACATATTATTTCGCGTATCAAATTTGATATAAAATACGTTTGATCGAATAAGCAGCCCCGTGCAAATCGTCTCCTATTCGGATCTTAGACCATTAGACTTATTTCTTTTCCTTACCATCGTCAGCGGGTGGGTAAGATTTCCACCATGCCAAGTCCACTGCACATCGTTCCTTCGTACAAGCTGCAAAACAGAATTATGAAATGGGTTATCTTATGGTGATGATAGACTTGAACACATTTGCTATAATGCTCGAGTAAATACTCAAGTTTATTAGCAAATTTTAGGTATGAAGCTGCTGCCAACCTTCGAAATCATGGAAAGCCTAATTGGCTTACGTCCATTTTACAAATTTTATAGTACAGCGATGTAAAGTTTGAGACGGTATCGAAATGTGTAGTAGGCACTACAAATTTTGACATATTTTTATTGTCTACTGAATGGTTTGCATTGTAACACTTGAAATATATTTACTTGTTCACGAAATAAATGTCTCGGTAGACAAGAGCTAGTTTTTGACAGCCATATCGGGGGTTTTTATCAATTTATTAGTTATTATTATTGAATGCACTTACCATTGCTTATTTCACTGTTTTGAGAATAAATTAACCTGGCGACATCGCGAATCACATGTTTACCATTCGATGCGCTTAAAATGATTTGCACCACGGAGTCGTTATACTTCTTTAATAAAAGTTCTCGTATAATTATATGGTTATGTCCGTCGAGAAATGAATGTAATAATATCGTCGATGTATTTTGGTGACCTGCACGACAAACAATATAGGCATGTATAGATAATTTGATTAAAAACGTGATTACATATAATTGCTCGTTTAATACTATAGGATTATGATTACGGATTGCAGTCTTGTGATTGTTGTCTTGAGAATGTAAATGCCTATGGATCCAGATTCCACTTATTACCTATACCATCGAGTGGCCTGTGATCGTTTTCATTCTCCTTGACAAAAGCCTGTGTCTTGTAACTTTGAAATGAATCAGGCTTTTAATTTATTCCTTTATTGCATTTTCAACTGCTGTTTATTACGGTAACCCATCATTTTATCGAATTTCACTTCATCGATTGTATCATTTCATCGAATTTCATTTTGTCGAACGGTAGTTTCTGCTGAAACCAAGATGTTTTCAGGATATCTTAAACATTAATTAAGTAGGTTAGGTTTGATTAGAATTGTCAAAATAATTAAAAAACAAAAAACCGCCTTCAAAAACGCAAAAAATAACTTCTACTACTAGGTACTTAGTACCTAGTAGGTACCTATCCTATTAGGTTAGTCCAACTGAAGTCGGCTTTTTGTTGAAAATATTGTGGTCGCCGACTTCAGTTAGACTAACCTAATAGGATAGGTACCTACTAGGTACTAAGTACCTAGTAGTAGAAGTTATTTTTTGCGTTTTTGAAGGCGGTTTTTTGTTTTTTAAAACATTTATTTTATTTTACACTTTTTAGTGATCATAATAAGCTTATGTAGTCCCACTTCTTAGTTGATATATGAAACTTTAAGACATTTCAAGCTCGCCGCAAGCAACGCCGCGGGAAAATCATAGTCATTTTAAAACAATTAAATGTGCATCGTTGTAGTCGCTCAACTATCTTAATCGAGATATCTTATCGCCACCCTTGAAATCGGTACCGTTGAGGAGTTCCGGTGGCCATCTGTGGTCTTCATCATCAGTTCCACTTCACCAAGTGACACTTTCTGAATGCAAATGCTACATTTGTTACTAAAAATACTAAAATCGCTATATGTTTGCATACAATATTTGAGGAGTTCCCTCAATTCCTCACTGATCCCTTCATCAGATTCAGATTTGCTGACAATGGGACCACCTCGAAAGTAAAATCTATCAAACCAAAAAAGAATTTTTAAAATCGGTCCACAATTGACGGAGTAATCGGTGAACATACATAAAAAATACATACAGTGGAACGTATAACCTCCTCCTTTTTTGAAGTCGGTTAAAAAAAATAAAAACTCATGCGGCGAGAAATGCCTTTCGTTGAAATGAAAATTCTGCGTAATGAAACGTTCGATGAAAGGTGTTTCGATAAAATAATAGGTACCCGTTTATTACATACAAGCCGTTACCTTATTTTTAAGCGCCACTTAAAGGAATTACGGAAACCTTGTATGTTATTGAAGCTGCGAAACAACTTGCAACGAACGTATCATTTCATTGCGCAGAATTTTCATTTTATCGAAAGGCATTTCTTGCCTCATGAGTTTTTTTTTGGTAGTCTCAAGTCTAACGTAACCTAACATAAGTGATTAATGTTTATGATTAGCGTTTGATGAAATGATACAATTGATGAAGTGAAATTGAAATGAAGGTTGTGTAGTACATGTACTAAGAGCCAAAAAGAATGAATTCCCGTCACTGTACTAGAACGAACTATTCCGTAAAGTTTCTGCTCTTAGTTCATTAAAGCACGCTTTACATTTGGCTAAATTCAGTGTGCTGAATCAAAAAGTACTCTAAAAAAAGACAAGTGTAAAGGCAGTTAGCATGTTAGTCAAGAGGACGTGCTTATCCCCTCCACGCCGCCTGTCTAAATTTAGCACACTGAATTTAGCCAAATGTAAAGCGGGCTTAACCTCTCTGTGGGCTTAGCATGCGAGGCGAGGAGAATACGTCAAACCTCGTCAAACGCGATTTAGTGTCAAATATGTCTATTCCATATTCTAACGTAAGGGTAAACATTTAAGGTTTTAAATAAAAGTGTATTTTGTGTGAATTGAGTCCTTTTATTAGTAAGCATCTTAAAGTGTCACGTTATGTCATATTTTTTTATTTTCATTTGAGTGAAGTAAAATATGACAGTAAATCTCGCGTAGCATACTAAACCCCCTGGATAGTTAAGACTGCGCCGAGCAAACGTCGACCGTCCAGTGGCGCCCTCATCACTATTATTGTGTTTTCTAATTAACTAAAGAATTTCCTTGCAATCGGACGATGCTTTTTTGTAGCGCAAGTAAAAACACAATTTATGGCATACGTAACAAACTTTGATAACAATTACCCTATGAGTAGTCAGCTTAACGGGAAAAGGTGGCAACTTTTTTCCGTTAAGTTGATAACTCAAAGGCCAATTGTTATTAAACTAGGTGATATGTCCTATAAGTTGTGTTTTCATGTGTAGTACAAAAATGCACAGTCCGATTTCAAGAAAATACTTTATTTTATTAGAAAACACAATAATAGTGATGAGGGCGCCACTGTACATCCGGCGTACGCTCGGCGTAGTCTTAATAGGGTTAATTTATAATAATTACAGATGCAGTATGGGCACTTGTACCTACTTGTTATCAATTTTATGGCGTATGTATTGTACTCATACGGAACGAATTCCAGCCGTACGTCCATCCGCAGGGAGTCACCGTCACTAAATATTATCGACCGCTGTCCATTGTATCCTTCGGGAACATGCATGCCTTTAAAACACACACACACACACACATATCAATCGTAATTATCATTATTTGGTAAAATCAGGGTAGTGATTCTCTCATAAGCAAAGGTGAGCGAATGCAAGAGTGAAGTCCAAGCGGCGAGTTTAAGTAGTCCCGTCAGAGCGAGCAAAACACATTAGCGCGTGCATTCTCAATTAGGCAGCCTTATACGTTCGAGAAACCATGCTGCCAAATTGAATACACGCGCTGAAATGTGTTTTGCTCGCTTTGACGGGACAACTTAAACTCGCCGCTTGCACATCACTCCTGCGTTCGCTCACCTTTGCTTTTGAGAGAATTAATACCCTGATTTTGATGCACAAAGTTTAAAATAGTATTTCCGGTGTTAACTCTTAAATGTCTCCTGCATTAGACGGGAAAAAACCGGTCAAGTGCGAGTCGGACTCGCGCACCGAGGGTTCCGTATTGAAGATAATATGATTGGTAACTACAAATGAAATTAGGTATTTCGTTATGAGGTTTATTTTCTAGGCAATAAGGTCTATGACATACCTAAATTTTAATACAGATTTTCTTAGTTTTTTTGTTGTTTCTCTAAAACCGTAAATAATTAATACTTAATTTTATTTTTCCCATAAAATATAGGTACTTAAGTAATTACGTCCGGATTTTTTTCAGATTTTTTGATTAGTAAACTTCTCCTTTTCTATAATCGAAACTTTCAATTTTCAACCCCCTATTCTAGACCCCTTTTAAATTATTTATAAAACTAATTTCATATTTTTTACTAAATACAGACGCGGGCAAGCAATTATACAGCTTCTAGGTATAGTTTTAGAGAAAAACTGCTGTGACATACTGACAGACAGACATACACCGAAGTCTCACAATTTTTTTTTACCATTTGGGTACGGAACCCTAATATATTATTATGGTCTAACACGTATTAAAAGAAAGTGAATATTTAGTAGTAGTATTTAATAGTTTTCAGTATTATTAATGTACCAATAGGTATGTATGCAATTTTATGCATGTACGAGTATATAAAATACTTTATTGCACAAACAGGAAAATAAAAAACAACAAAATAGGCACGCAATAGGCATATACAAGGGCAAACTTAACCCTTAAGCGATATATTCCATGGATTATCCCTACTATTCGCATTATTTCAAACAAGCGCTAGTCGGTGGCAGCGAACGTAATAAGCTAGTCACAGCGCGTTGAAATAGAAACAAATAAAATATTTGCACGACTTATGGTCTAACTAGACTTCGTACGCGTAGAATTAGTTTCCCGCTTCTCCCCCCCATTTCTTCCCGTTGGGGGTCGATTTTCGGAAAATCCTTTCTTAGTGCTCACTTACATCATGAAAGGAACTCCTGTACCAAATTTCAAGTTTCTAGGTACAGTAGTTTCGGCATTGCGTTGATATATAAGTCAGTCCGGATGCCTTTTATATAGACAAAGAGCTTACAAAGGCACTCTTGTAATTTGTTTTGTTAAATTGAAAGAACACTTACAATGGAAACCTAACGTAATGAAACACCAAAATTCCATCTCCCCGCACTAGTACACAGAATGAACTGATGAATTATAATAATGCTGATTGCGAACGCAGCCTTCTCCGCTTAGCACCCAACTCGGTGTTGTTTTCCTTGGTTGAATCATTTTCGATTATTAGGTTTACTTATAATTATAACCCAACTAACAAAGTATCCTCACTTTATAGGTAGGTATGATATGACTGAACCGTCCAAACCGTTTTACATTATACTTATTATTAGTCATAATGTTAAAAGTCATAAATTGAAGAGTATAAATCGGAATGTCAATTTTTGCTTGTCATATATGTTGAAGGTCATATAATTCATAGTCATACCAATTTATGTCATAATAATTAAACTACATAATGTCAAATGTATGAATGAATGAATGAATATATTTATTTGCTAGTCATTTTTGGGTACATAGATTGGATAGTAATGGTCATAGAATTTGGTTCCTTACAAAAATATACTTAAAATTAAGCGTGCAAATATTACTAAGTACAAGAAAATAATAATAATAGAACATTAGACAAAATTTAAGTTAACAAGCTTTGGTAATTTCCTTACAATTTTATGCTTACATACTCTTCATGAAATCTTTGATAGAGTAATGGCACTGTTGGATTAGCCATGTATGGAGCTTGCTTTTAAATAAGTTTCCAGTAAGTTTACGCAAGTAGTCTGGCAGAGCATTATGAACTTTGATAGCC
The DNA here is from genome assembly GCA_948252455.1 of Acleris cristana. NCBI lineage: Eukaryota > Metazoa > Arthropoda > Insecta > Lepidoptera > Tortricidae > Acleris > Acleris cristana. Next base: position 2,747,929 of record OX411801.1, read on the forward strand.
ATGTAATATGAATTTTTGTCAGTGACGGACAGTTTGTGTAAAGGCAATTTTATTTTGTTACTTGGCCTCTCACGGAGTTGCTGTTTTGAGGTCATTTGGATTTTTTGAAAGAGCTCGGGGTGCTCTTTAACAAATATACTGAGCTGTTTAATATAATATCCTGTTAATGTGAGCAGTTTCTTTTCAATGAACAGCGGTCTACAAGAGCTCATGTAATCTACGCCGCACAGCGACCTCACACACCTTTTCTGAGCTCTAAAAACTGCTTCTATGTTAGAAGAATTTCCCCATAGTATAAGTCCGTACTGGATTATTGATCCTACATGCGCGTGGTATGCCATGAAGGCGCTCTCCTCAGAACATATTTGTCGAAGGCGCCGTAGAGCAAAAGAAAGTCTACTTAGTTTTCCGCACACTGACTCTATTTGGAATTTCCAACTACAATTCTCGTGTATAAGCAATCCTAGAAATTTTGTTAATTGTACGTTTTCTATAACTTGTCCATTGTGGCTTATATTTAATTTCAATCTATTTGTCCGATAGGTACCAAATTGCATTACTTTTGTCTTATTGATGTTTGCTTGTAGATTATTTATTTCCATCCAATTGATTACATTTTTTATTGTGTTATTAATTTCATTTTCATATTCATTTTTATTTATATTAGAATAATTATTTTTACCTTTAATAACTATGGTGGTATCGTCAGCAAAACTTATCGATTCGTGATTTGTCACTTTTGGAAGGTCATTAACATATAAGATGAACAAAATGGGTCCCAGTATTGTTCCCTGGGGCACTCCGCAACTATTTAATCTATTTACCGATTGATATACTTTCTTTTTGAAAGTATTGTTCACAGTCTTTGTTGTTTTAGCTATTTCTACGTATTGCCGTCTGTCTTGAAGGTAGCTAACGATCCAATCCTGCGCTTTACCTCGAATACCATATTTACAGAGTTTATCTACCAGTCTGTTGTGATCAACATAATCAAACGCTTTGCTCATATCTAAAAATAAAGCTGTAGTTGGGATTCGTTTACTGTTGTCGGATGGAGAAATATGCTAGATAAACAGTCATCACAGAGATTTGTTCCGGATTTTGGTGCCATTTTTCCGTTGGTCAATTCAATAAAATAATTGTTAAAAATATTTGCTATTTCCTGGGGGTTTTCAGTAATAGTCCCGTTTAGTTTAACTGTTTTAATTTCATTTCTTTGAAGTGGAGCACTTATGTTATCATTTATAACACTCCACATGACCTTGTTCTTATTTTTTGCATACAGTATTTTCTTTGCATTACCTTGCTTTTGGTTAGCCAGGATGCAGCGTTTAAGTATTTTGGAATAGTTTTTGTATTTATATTTATAAGTATCTTTATATTTCTTTTTAGCTGATCGGTATTTAAAATATAGTTTACGTTTATTTGCACATGCTTTTTTGATACTTTCCGTGATCCATTTACATTTATTTTGTTTTTTAGTAATTTTAACCGTAATCGTAGGGAAACATAGGTCAAAAAATAGAATTACAATGTCGTGGAACCGAGCGAAGGCCGTATTTGTCTCTGTATCGTCCAATACGTCATTAAAGGTAAGTGACGATAGGCAACTATAAAATTTATCTATATTTTCTTTACAGTAATCTCTTTTTTCTTCAAACCATTGTGTTACCGTTTTTTTTATCTTTAGCTTTATATCTAGAGTTTGACCTGTGTGGTCTGATAGCCCCGAATTATGGATACGGCCTGTAGCGGCAGAGATATTGCTAATAAAGTGATCTATGCACGATGTTTGCCTAGTGGGTTCATCAATGTGCAACTTAAGGTTAAAATAGTTTACACAATTTTTTAACTTTATGCTTAAGGGGTTTATTTTGGAGGTGTCAATATTTATGTCACCACACAAAACGATTCTTTTTTAAGATTTTTGGTCAATTTGGTTAGCAGATTCTCAAGTTTATAAAAGAAAACATTTACGTCCGAATTGGGCGTTCGGTATATACAGATTATTACAAGGTTATTATTTGTTACTTCAATTCCAGCGCATTCAAAACTTTTATACATCAAATATTCATCCAGGTTGAGCTTCGTACACGCCATATCATCTCTGGCTAGTATGCAAACGCCACCTCGCCTTTCGTTAGGCCTGGAGTAGTATGTAATAAGATTGTAGTTGGGAAGCTTTAAGTTCCTTTCATCTCCCGGTTTCAGGAAGGTTTCTGTGGCACACAAAATATGTATATTTTTACTGTCTTCCTGGAACTCCTTTAAAACTACGCACAGTAAATCTTGTTTATTTAGGAGCCCGGCATAATTTTGATGGAATATACAAAACGTATCATTTTGATTTGTTTTATTCACGAAAAAAATAATTAGATTGATCTTTTGCACGCTTAGGAGTAATATCATCTTTGGATAGCGCCTGTTGCTTGCGTGAAATTTTAGGGAAATAAAACGGAATAGTCCCTTTATTTGGTACTGCCTTAGAGTTTTCACGTGTCCCTGCAAGCTCTGCAGTAATAGGTTTTTTTGTGCATCTAGTATAAATGTTCAGAAACTTTGCTTTGTAGGCAGAATAATCAATGGATACATTTATCTTTTGGCATGCTGAAGTTATATAATGTTTGTGGTCAATTAAATAGTCACAGTCAATATACTTACAATTTTCATTTACATTAACAAGTAACTTAAGGTTTTTATTGAGTAGATTTTCGTTTAAATGTATATTGTTGTTGACAGGCAATAAAAGCACATTTGTGTTTTTTAAACTATGTAAAGCCACAGATAAGTCTAATATTATTTTGTTTGGATTAGTGTCATTATTACCAGTACATACAATAACATAATCATTTTTCCCGGTCAATTGTTGAACGGTATTGCAGTAATTTAACACCTCCGATGAAGAAGCATTTGGTTTCACAAAAGCAAAAATCTTGTATATGTCGTTCCATTTATTGAAACGTGATTTAATTAGTTGCGCTGATAGACCCAATGCTTGTTCGTCGCCCAGTATTATAATCTTGTTATGATCGTCTGCCACAATATTTATATCAGGCGACGAGTCTCTTGCCTTATCGGAGAGTCGTAATGTAATAATAGTACTTGTAATAAATGTTATTAGGTCAAAATTTGTTAGTCACAAAAGTACAACACATACAACTTACAATAGACATGTATGATCTAACAGGGTCGATGGTGCTCCGCTTCGCTCCTATTACTGGGTAGTTAAGGCCTTCGGCCTTGACGCAATACTAACCTAACCTAACCTGTTGATCTAAATTGGTCGTCTATAGCAGGGGTCTATATTATGTCCTAAAATATTTCTGGCTGATTATAAATATGCCTTTGAATGTTATAGGGTTTTAGGTTATGACTTTTGTGTATTATTAATCTTTTACATTATGGATAATTAACGTTCGAATTATAAAGCGTTATGACCTAAATTTTTTATGACTTCCGATATTTATGAACATAAATAATATGGGTACAAAAGTCTGACTTTCAATAATCGAAACAATAAATGTATGGCAGTCAAAGGGATCCCGATACACACTTACCCAGAAAATGCCTATTCACTCTTGCCTTGAAAACACCAATGTTAGATGATTCCGGGAATACAGACGCAGGGAGAGCGTTCCCTCATTGGCAGTGCGAAGAAGAAACGACGCAGCACACCGTTGCGTGCGAACCATTGGGTATTCTACTACATGTGGATGGAAGGGGTGCGTCAAAGTTCATATAAAATTGCAACTCCGATTATTGGAACTCCGAAAATTTTTCTCATAACATTTTACATCATAATGATCACTCCTTATAATGTTCAAAAAAAAATTTTATACTAATGATCGGAACTCATAATCATCTGAACTTATAACGCCAATATTCATGGAACCGTACACTTTCCAGAATTTCTTAAATATCTTACGTGTAGATAAAATTAGGTTAGGTTAGGTTAGGTTAGATTTATAACAATCCTCAAAAAGTAACAGTTTCTTAAAAAAAAACATTATGAGTTGCGATAAGTATGAGATTTTTTTTTCGAAGAAATGAAGTATGAGGAAATTTTTTCGAAGAAATGATGAGTATAGACACAAATCGTTAAATGTATAAAAAATCTAAAGACCAATTTTATATGAGCCAATATGGACCCGGATGGAAGCCCTCCCGGCGTCTAGAAGACCGATGCTAGAAAGTGGAGGGTGGGATGAGATCATGTAGTTCCTGGGCACACTCTCCATTACACCTTGTACAATACAAAGAGACAACCGACTTTACGCCGATGCTTCAAACTCTGAAGCTTGGTATTGGCGAGTCGTCACCGATGTATAATAAAGCAAAATAATCATTGTCATACAAAAGTTTTAGCCGACATTTCCCCGGTTTTACAACTTCAATATAACATCTTACAGCAGTTTGTTCATAGTTCCCAAAAAAGTACTGATGTCAACATGTACGGTCGGCCTTATAAGAAGCTGCACACTTTAGTGTTTTGTCACTTTAACGTCATGTTTGAACTGCTGCACTAATCTGTCAAAGGCGTTATAGCGACAAGGTACAAAAGTGTTCAGCTTCTTAAAAGGCTGATTGTACAGGTCGATTCACAAGAGTTGGCACGAATGGATTGAATGAGTGAACGAAAGTATACAAGTGTGTAAAATAATAACAGGTTTTCGGTTTGAAATTCGAACATCGGTTCAAAGGACGGCACTCACACAATGATAGGTGACATTACTTTCGTTCAATCCATTCGTGCCAACTCTTGTGAATCGACCTGTAATAGAACCTATCCTTTATTTTACACAAAGTCCACTATTTGTGACAATGACATAGCAAGAAGTTGCGCACGAGGAATTTAAAAAGCTGCGAACTAATATTAAAAACAGTGTAAAGATAGCTCACGGCAACAACGTCATGGATGCCTCCCGAAACTTGACTAAAAAGTTGTCTCAGTTTTGTAGTTATGTAAACACCTTGCGCTGCCGAGGAGGGATTGAGCCGGTGGTTTCCCGAGACGACGTTGAATCGTGGAGCTGAAGCAGCAAACGCGTTTGCGGATCACTTCCAATCTGTCTTCCTCCCCGACCCCCCAATACTGGATCCAGGGCCAGCTAACTCGAACACCATGGGCAGCGCATGGTTAGTGGACATCCAGGAGATCAATACTGGACCCAGGGCTAAACACCATGGGTAGCGCATGGTTAGTGGACATCCAGGAGATTAGTGCTGATGCGGTTTACTCTGCAGTAAAACGCCTTAAGGCGGATACCTCTGCAGGTCTTGATGCAATTCCTGCCTGTTATCAAAGGTTACATTGATCTTCTGTCTGCTCCTATTACTTTTATATTTAATCTTATTATAAGCAGTAGAGTTTATCTTAAGAGTTGGAAGGTTTCCCGCGTGGCCCCAATTCAAGAATCAAGGTTATCAAGGCCCATCGCTAGGTTTATCGTCTGTATCGCTATAAGGTCTTTGAAATGGTCCTACACGAATACTTGTTGCCTCAGTGCATGCCGTATATTGCCAGAGAACGGCATGCGTTTAACCTAATAGGTCGGTGTCCACTAATCTGGTAGAACTGGAGATATATATATTTTTTTAATTAATGGCTTTCTCTCCTTGTTTTAACAAGGTGTATTTCGCCAGTATCGAGTTTTAGACAATCGCCATGGACTTATTAGAGAAACAAGTCCATGGATATCACACGCGAGGACAATTGTTCGGTTAACGCATTCACTGCCAGGGGGCGTGGCCTAGGAATAAACTTGTATGACAGTGAACGCATATATGCGTCGGTGGCAGTGAATGCGTTAAAGAGATTTACTCTGATGGACTAAACAGAAGCACATGGGGTTAGCTCCACGCGCCAATTTATTGTTAGTTGAGATGGACGATCGTTGTCAGGTTGTCAGGACATTGACTATTTCGGCGTTTGACAGGCTAGGGAATGATAATACCCTACACTCCCCGACATACCCGACTGCCGAAGGAGTCTCTATATACTGACAGCTTGCAAATACTTAACGTCGAATATTGGTCAATACACGACCCGCGCGCAGGACCACGGCCGGGCCACCCGCGGCGGGCAGCTGCTGCTGGTGCCGCGGCGCAGGCCCGCCAAGGCTCGAAAGTCACTCGGTGTCATTGTACCAAAGATATACAACCATTTATACAACACATCAAATCAAATCAAATATTTTTATTTCCATTAACAAACAAGGTGTACACAAATAAGGTTGAGATCTTGTAGGTCTGAGTAGACCTGTGTTAGGAGGTCTCGCTCTTCCAAAAACTGTGTGTGTGTGTGTGTGTGTGTGTGTGTGTGTGTGTGTGTGTGTGTGTGTGTGCGTGTGTGTGTGTGAGCGTGTGTGTGGTGTGTGTATGTGTGTGCGTGCGTGCGTGCGTGCGTGCGTGCGTGCGAGCGCGTGTGCGTGTGTGTGTGTGTGTGATTGACTGTGAAAATGACGCAATATTTTCAAAAAAGTTAAAGAACTAAACTAGCTTGCAGCATTGGGTGAATTTATGTCGAGAAATTGTTGACCCAACAACAAAACAAATACATTACATTACCTACATAACATCAAGGTAAAAAAATAAACTTAATATTATATTATAATAATGTAATGAGAACTTTACCTGTAAACAATTATAAATTTAATTCTATTTAATTAAGTACCCACAATGTAAGAAGTAATAATATGTAAACTATAATAATAACATTTGTCAGATATACGACAATGACGTGTAAAATAATGTTTATTTTATCAATAAATGTCTCATTCTCATTCTCATACTCATCGCTTAGGTACTTAGGTACCTGCTTAGGTACCTGTGACACCTAAAAATTGAGCTTCGCGCGGGTACATGTTACGTGGCGCGCATTTTTTTTAATTACCCCGTAATGCCCACCATTTAAGGAGTTTTTTGTGTGTGGGACTTTGAATCAACCAGCAAGGCCATAAATATCAATTACGTTTATTCGATAATGCCATTTTCATTTTATAAAGATAGGAAAATAATCTTTACGTAACACCTGGCCATAATGTGAGTTTTATCGCACGCTGCGCGCACGGTAAAACTCGCATTGTGGCCAGGTGAAGACGTAAAATTGTGTACTCATCACGGGCAGTAAAAAAAAAAGCCCTCTATCGCATATTTACAACCCTCGCCTACGGCTCGGGTCTCAAATACCTGCGATTTCGGGCTTTCTTTCTTTTACAGCCCTTGTTAAGTAATGTACTATTATTCCCATTGTTATACAGTAACATTTTTACTGCCTTGATCATGTAGGTACATCCTATTAGTAGGAGATCCGAATAGAAGACGATTTGCACCGGGCTGCTTATTCGATCAAAAGTATTTTATATCAAATTTGATACGCTAAATAATATGTGGCGAATAGGTTGGCTGAATCATTTCAGTCCAGTATATAATTAAATAAAAAATAAAAAATAAACTTTGGCTTAAAAAAAACGCAATTGCTTGTTTAATAGACAAATTACATACCAATCGAAAGTATGAAGCATATAGAACTTGCAAACGTTAGGTTGACTATTTTTTTCCCGTCAAACTATTGGATAGGCAGGTATAAACAGGTAAGTCGGTACTAATAATTTGCACCAAATCTAACGTTTGCATATTCTATAGGCTTCATACTTTCGATTAGTATGTAATTTGTCTATTAAACAAGCATTTGCAATTTAAAAAAGAAGTTCAATTTAATTATATTTTTTAATGATATAGGTAAGTACTAAGTACGCCACATTTTATTTAGCGTATCAAATTTGATATAAAATACTTTTTATCGAATAAGCAGCCCGGTGCAAATCGTCTCCTATTCGGATCTTAGACCATATTGCATACTGGGCCTCTTAGGAGAAAAAAAAGTAATAATAATTATGCTTCAGCAGAGTAGCTGATTAAATTCCTCGACTGTTCTTGCAGATTTACGCCTAAAGCGCGGAGCAAGCCGGGCCTGGCAGTCCATTTTTAGATGTCGTTGTAACTAAAGATTTTCTTATTTAAGTTTAGTCGGTAAGGCGATTTCATTTACGAGTAGAAAAGAAAAAAGGAAAGAAGAAAAGAAAAGTTTATTCGCAAGAATACTTAAGTCTATTTACCTACAGGATATCATTGTATATAAAGTATTGTATTCTGCCGTGATTTAACGACATGGCGTTGCACTCGTATTTAATACCAGAGGTGTAAGAATATTATTCACCAGTGAGACTTAAAAATATGAACTAAGTAGTAGAAATCAGTTCAAATCAGCCAAAAGAAATGAATCCCCCGCGACTATTCAGGTCTGCTAACCCTGGTGGTGGCAGTCTATGGTCACAGCTGGTCGTTGCCCCCCCAGGATTGTCACCAGGTTGCGGAGCAGACCCAGCCCCTGCGCCGACCCCTGCTGCACCACCTCGGCCTGCTTCTCGGCCGCAAGGGCGGTGCGCATCTCCGCCTCGGCCTGCTTTTCGGCCGCGAGGGCTGTGCGCATCTCCGCCTCGGCCTGCTTCTCGGCCGCGAGGGCGCTGCGCATTTCCGACTCGGCCTGTTTCTCAGCCGCGAGGGCGCTGCGGTTCACCGCTTGCGACACCCCCTGCTGCACCGCCTCGGCCTGCTTCTCGGCCGCGAGGGCGCTGCGCATCTCCGCCTCTGCTTGTTTCTCAGCCGCGAGGGCGCTGCGGTTCACCGCCTGCGCCACCGCCTGCTGCACCGCCTCGGCCTGCTTCTCGGCCGCGAGGGCACTGCGCATCACCGCCTGAGGAAAGAATTGACAATAGTAGATTTTTGTACCAGCTGAGAGTAATGTGACGCCTGAGCCTCGGCGAGGGCTCTAAAAGCACTAGTCTACACTGATACTACCAAAACTTATAATATAACCCATATTCAAGGAGATTGCGAGTTTTGTGAGTTTGTATCTATCAGACAGGTCATCTCCGGAACTACGGAACCTATTCAAAAAAATCTTTTACCATTCGGAAGGTAATTGTTTTTCATGTGGACAAAGGCTATTTTTCTTCTGTTTTAACAGAAGCGAAGCAAGGACGGGACGCTAGTGAAGTTGTAAATTAGTCAATGCAACGTTTATGAACTACTTTTTTTGAAATAGCGGCAAGAAGCAGGTGTCAATTAAAACACAAGTACAGTAAAACCGACGGGAGATTGTCTGTCGCTGTCACAATATCTCTGTATTTGTCAGTATATTTCTACCTAATTCAAGAGAAAGGGGGAAAGTGATAGGTTATCGCGTCTGTCTACAGCGTTTCTGTATGAAACACAAGTGACAAATATACTGTCAGTTGCGAGTGCAAGTGTGATAGCGATGCAGCCGAATGCTATAAGGAAACTGGGAGTACTGTAGGTACAGTAAACTCAAAGCAGAATAAATTGGTATTCCCAAAAACCAATTCATGTCGTATAAACTCTTTGCGACCTCAAACGTAGACAGTGTACAGCTACCCACTCCAACGACCTATCAAGGGTCACCAGCTCTTGGTGCTCGGAGCGACGCCGTGATATTTTAGGACGCACATAGCTTGCCAAAGAGTGTAAGATAGTGACATTTAGAACTGCCGTAATACCAAAGAAGGAGCGTTAGTAAAAGAAGGTGAATGCGACTACAGCTGCTGCTGCTTCCAACGCTTCATTATTGATCAAATGGAGAAAAAACCGCCTCGGTGGTGGATGAATTAGTTGAACATAACAGGAATTTGTATGATGTACTTGTAAGCTTACTTATATAAAAAGTCCCCGTTTCACGTTCTAAATAACGTCCATCTACTTGAGGCTTGCCTGCCGAGACTTAAGGTCAGTCAAAGAACCCGACTGACCTCGAGCCGAGGCTATCTCTAATTTGTTCGCGGCTTAGGGCTAAAGGGACCGCATTACCTTAACCAACAACTTCTCAGTGCAGAGCCGGCTGCTCTCTCCAGGAACCTGGCCCGCAGACGCCTCGGAACACATATCGTAGTCTGATTGAGTTTGCGGATGACTGATATCGTCGTCTAGCGGGTTTCTCTCATCGTCCGACTGATTCTGTGGGTGGCTGCTGAAAGTGGAAGCTGGAAACAAATAACATAGCATATACTTCGACAAGTTAGCACTAAGCATAAATTCCTGTAAGCACTTCATCATCACGGCGCTCAAGAGCAAAATCTATCCCTCGTCAACCATGCAGCGGCCCTAGGTCGGTGGGTGCGGGGAAAAACGCTCCCAAGCAACATTTAGGCGCTTATTTAAAAGTTAAAAGGGTGGTATTAAAACGCTATCCAACTCTTATAGTGACGTTAAAGCGCTAAAAAATAGCGCTGGAGCAGGTTATAACCCTGATATACCCCCTATTTGACATAACTTTTTAGATGCTATGGTTCTATAATGGCGGGAAAAAAGAGTTACAAACACTTAAAGCGATACAGTAGAACAAAATTAACGGCTTAACCGGTAGTACTGGTCTACAAAAGTGATTACTAACTCTAAGAGGAAGGTTCAAGCTCTAGAACGGGTATATAAAGGCGAATTGAAACACTTCAAGAAATATTGTTCCCCTGAGCTTAATAAATTCGCTTTGTATTGTAGCGCCTAATTGCCCGATGATGCATACAAATTCAAAACAACACATCAAGATTTGCAGATTGATCGAGATTTTGACAGCGACAAGATAAATATAGTCACCGCCATATTAGAAATAGAAATAGAAATAAAAATAGAAATATTCAAGAGGCCTTTAATCTATTAGCTTTTTACAAAACCATAGTGAAAATTATTCTAAATGTCATGGTCAAAATATTTTCTAGGAATATTTTTTATAGATAATGTCAATATCAAACACAACTAAGTTAATTATTGTTTTAATATATTAAATTATATCGGACTGGCATATAATATACACCAGAACACTTAACAAAAATGCGGTTGATACTAAATGTTTTATTTGTATTGCTTTGTTTATTTTAAATTTGGCCAATACAAATGGCGGCCCGGTATAAGCCACCAAATACGTGGATTTTAAATCCTTTACAGTTATAAAAGAGATTACTAGCGCTTCTTGGCAACTATCTACAGTCGCCGTCAATAGAATTTGCGAACAATGTAAACAAAACCAAACGAACCAATTTACCATGATTACTCGATAATCACGTAATAGCAACGATTTATACACTACTACTACTACTATCGGAAGGTGGCCATAGGAACCTCTCAATTGCTAATATGGGTCATCTCTCGAGTTTGTACCTACTGATTCGACGAGTTTTTTGATAATGAGTTGATTATTAACTTATTGTGATGTGATTCTGGCACTTACCACTAATAGATGGCGCTGTTGTCGAGTCGGGCTCATACTTCAGATGGACCGTGCTCGTGAACGCGTTTGAATCTGCCCTAACATCGCCAGCGGTGCAGCTGATTGTTCGCGACTCTGGTGTCAGCTTGAATTGGAAAGATAAAGAGAAAAATATCCCCGAAGTTGATGAAGAAAAAACTGAAAATACCCAAGGCGATTAAATATACGCATACGCACCTACTTGTTAGAGAGCCCACGACACTAAACCTAGTTCGATAAGACTACCGGATGATATATATATATATATTTAGTCTCGTCATTAACGTGATGCTGCAATTCAAAAAAACTGGCAAAGCAATTTTTTGTTTTTAGTTTTAACTTCGATGTCTAGTATGATAATAAGACTCAAAAGTTTCGTTTATTCTTCAGAACAGGGGATGTGCAAGAATATACGACAATACAATGCTACAAGCCCCTCTGATTGGCCTAACCAGTGGCAGCAGCGTGATAAGCGATGCCTCGTACTTAAGTATCTTTTATGATGGATCTCCTCAAAAAACCAAAGCTCATCTGAAAGATCATCAATTTCTATTTGAAAATTAATAATTGAAAAAAAAAACAGAATTCTGAGGTTTTCCCATATGCGATATTATAAGACGTACGCTACAATTAAACGTCTAGTAAATACTCCATTATTTCGTTAGTTCTGTTAAGAGTTGAGATCGCGTACCCCTCGTCCGTCGTCCAGTGCCGCTATCATCCGCCAGTGAGAGGTAGTACTCCCCAATCAAGCCCGACATGGTACAGCCCAGCTTTATGTACACCGGTTCCTTGAATTTGTAAATGTATCTCTTCCTGTATGGGATCGTATCGTTTTCGATAATCAGGCCTGGTCCAGTGATCTCTACGACAGCTGTGCTTTCTGCGGTAATAAGGAGACTTTAGAGAGACGCCAAAGTAACAACTTTACTAGGAAATAATGTTTGAAAAATAATTAAGTAAAAATAAATGACTATATTGATAGACCCTCTTTTGATAAAAAACGTTGAAAGTCGATAAATATAGTGAGTAATTTTTTCAAGATACTTAATTCATTATTTTCCACTGCTTTTCAGTGAAACCAAATGATTGTGTTAAATTTCATAATATTAAGATGAGATACTGGTCTAGATGCTGGTCTGATGATGAAGCTTTGTACAGTTGTAAAAGGATCTCTGTTATTCTTAACTTAGATTCACCAAAGATTTTGTTAAAATGGTCTTGATGGGCTTTTGACGACTGTAATCCGCACCACGTGACATGAACCCATATCCCATGGTGGTTACCGCGCAGGTAACAATGCGGTCGCTATGGTAACGCGCGCTCCCCTCACACCGCACCGCTTACAGCCTACCTGTTACACCTAAAAATCGACTTTCGGCAGGTTCATGTCACGTGGTGCGCATTATTTACTCGCTGTGGGCAGCCTACTGACTTCTTACAAAAAAGCATGTGATAGCCATCCAGGCTCTTGTCGAAATCCGGATAGATTACTTCCAGAACATTCCAGACTGGCAAAGTATAAAAATAGCTGCCTGAATATGTGTATAAAAATATATAATAAAATACCAAATGAAATGAAGACAATGAATACTATAAAATTTAAAAAGCAACTACACCAATGGCTTACTAATAAAAATTTGTACAGTTTAAATGAATTTATATGATATTTTATAATAATTTTTAATGTAATAACTGTGACATGGATTTAATACGATTGGTACCTATGAATAGTTTAGAAACGTTAAGAGACAAATCTGTAATTTTATAATTATTATTTTTTGCATACCAAATATCGTTAAACATGTAAACCTACCAATTTAAAATGTTAACACCTCACTGGTAATGTTTATCGCAAATAAAGTACCGTAAAACGGGATAAATAGGAACTAAGGGGTAAATAGGGACAAAACCTAAAATGAATCATATGTTACTAATTATAAGACTGAAATAACGTAAATAGAACGTAACGTTATTTTCATTTAATACTTGTTCTTATTTGTAACAAGCTATGCTTCATTTTATTTTAGGTTGTGTTCCTATTTACCCCTTAGTTCCTATTTACCCCGTTTTACGGTAGTCTTATACTTATTCTTATTCTTCTTACAAAAAGACCGGTCAAGTTCGAGTCGGACTCGCGCACCGAGGTCTCCATACCACTGCACGGTAGGTAGTATTTAACGTGTTACTAATAGAGTATAGAATGCTTCGACTACTACAATGCAGTTAGCACCTTCTTTGTTGTGACGGCAGTGCGATAGAGATAGATGCATACATCAAAGCTTATAGGGAAATGAAACACAGCAAATTTAACATTCCTTGAATTGTAAAACTTTAAATAAATCCCTTTTTTTATATAAATATAAATTATCATTAAATTACAATTTAAAGAAAAATTCAATTAGGTACTGTCAAAATTGCCAATAACGATTACTTTGAAACATTTTAAAATAGGTCCTAGTGAAAAAAAATAGAAGGTCGACTTAATTTGTACTAAAAAAGGGTACCTACATAAACGAAGCACTTTAGACTTAAACCCTTTTTCACTTGATCTGTAGGACAGTTATACCCTTTTTCACTAGGGTCCCTGTGTATGACTTCGCTCATTGAACACAAAACGGACACATTCCAAAATAATTTGCTCTTGCATTGAAAATCTTATACGAACAGCGTCTAATTTTAAAATGCAACACTGATTTTGGAATGTGTCCGTTTTGTATTCAATGAACGACTTGTCAGCTTCTTTTTGACCTGATATGGCACTTATAAATTACATGTTAAATATATCAAGAACTTTATACGATATAGCACATTTTGCTGTTACTACAAAATTGATACGTACCAGAATGTACTGCAAATATTGCTGCAAATGCTAAACAAAATACTAACAAAAACACTTTTCTCGACATCATAAATAAAATGATCTGAAATATTTAAATATTAAACGGGAACTACGTCGGAGCGTGGCAGGACTTCGAATAGTGCTTAAAATATCTACTTACTTAATAACTGAATTTGTCCTGCTCATATCGCAGTTCATTTCAAGGTTATGGTTAAGTAAGTAAGCTTTTTCCTGCACAAAATTAATATTTCTCATATAATTATAATATCTCTACAACCTATTGTTGTGGCCAACAGGGTTTTTTCATATTTTTTCACTTCTCATGCTCTTAAAATGTTACTTTAGTCTCTCCACATCGGGACTAAAACTCCTTATTAATCTGTAGGATTAAAGTTTTTTTTTAATTTAGTTTCTTTGGAAACCCCTAAACAACCAATCACGGTGTTTGAGAATGGAGGATTATCGCCATTTTCAGTGATTGTGTATGGACCATTTTTAGGCTGTGGAAATAACTTCAAAATGAAAACTGCGCAAAAATATTTAAAAATAACGATTTAATTTCGTGAAACACGATTAATGATTACGAATATGAATCTTTTTAAATATATTAAGGATAATTTTATTTTTATTAGGCATGGTCCAAATAGTTTTCAAGTATATATATATCTGTTGGCTAAATATGCAAGCATTTTTGTCACTACAAAAAACGAACAAGTTTAACAACCGCAATGATTAAAGAAACAACCGCGAAACAAATTTGTCAGAAACTTTGTTACATATTTGCCAAACATTTTAACGTCGTTTTTTTTCTTCGCATTCAAAGTGAAAAGTAGAGTGTTTAACGCGAGACTAAACAACCAAAATGACACTCGAACTATAGCCACTCTCGCTCGCTGGCTCGCTCGCGTGGCTAAAAATCTCGTGTGATAATTAATGGCTTGATTTAGTCTCTTGTTGAACTATCTACTATTTTAAGTACCGTAAACCGGGGTGAATAGAAACGATTTTCAACTTCCAATGCGTTTTTTGCATTTGATTCCAATGGCAATGGATATAAGTTTGTTTTTAAATTGTAATCTCATCCATTTTTTCAAGTTTGCATCGGAAAAATAAGCCTTATTGCTCTTAATTTAGCAAAAAGATGAAAAAATACAAGTTTTTTTCGTATCCGTGAAAACGGGGTCAGTAGACACGACATATGGGGTTACTAGACATTTCGATCAGGGTTGTCACTATTTGTCTAGTGTTAAAAAAATATCAGTTCCTACCTACCTAGGTATCAAATCAACGGGTAGGTACTTATTTGATGAATGTAAATACTATCCTACTTTTTTTGTTTGTATTTTTTTAAGTTGATTACTTTATTAAACAAGTTTAGTTAATATACAAATTAGTTACTAACTACGTTATTAAACACGTTTAGTAAGTGTTAAGTGTATCCTATTTAGATTATTGAATTATCCTTCAACCACCGATATTAATTAAGCAATTTAAATATTTTTTTAGGGAATATAGTGAAAATCAGTTTTGACAACCCTATAACTTTTATTTCTATTAACCCCCCATCTGTTATTTTTCACCCCTCTCTCGTATCTTCCGACCCCGTACAGCGTGTTTAATAACCCCGTATAGCGTATCTAGTGACCCCGTATGTCGTTTCTATTCACCTCATTTTCAAGTCAAAACGGCAATGGATTTATTTTCCCACATTTAAAGCCTAAGATTTAAGAAACCCGAGGTTATTCTTTGTTATTATATACACTGCAGATACAGGATGACTGGATAAATACGTTACGAGAGTATAAAAAGCACTAAAATCAACATTATAACAAAGTTTAAAGAACCGTTATTTCTTACCTTGGTGACGTCTGTTTTCGAACTAAAATATTTTTCACTTGTGACCAACTTCATGTATATCGAGTGTTACCAGAGTAATCAACAAATATTGCACCTTAATTTAAAAACCAATAAGATTGACAAAAGTTATCATATTTATTTTTGTAGCCATGTGAAAAAAATCCCGAAAATATTTCTAGTCACCCCGCGATTTCTATTCACCCCGGTTTACGGTACTTGTTTGGACTATGCGTTTAAACAGTGTTCGAGGTCACTATCATGCCCATCGCAGCATAGCATACGCAACGAAGTCTTGCGGGTGCTGCGGCGCGGCGCCCGGCGGCGCCCGCTATCGCCGCGGCCGCTGGAGTCCGGCGCCGTGGCTGTACACCTCTGGGGAAACAAAATGGAGGGCGAAATGTTATCCGAGTCAGGCTTCAAGGGATTTCACATTTATTACATTATCAAGAGGCGCTTATTATGTAGACTCTTCACGAAACCGTCAACAGTGAGAGGGGGAAGGATGGTTTGTACCTTATTGCAATAACAAGTAAGTCAGTCTGATATTACTTCACTAAAATAAAATTAGTCTGTGTGACAGTCATTACGATATTCTAACGGAATAGTACATTATTGCTTAGGCCTGGAAAGTAGGGAATTGCCTGACGAGGTAGCTCGCGGGCCCAGCCTTGGCGAGGCCTGCTAAAATCTGAGTCCGGCAATTCCCATTTCCGCTGAGGCATAAAATTATGATGCTTTTCTCAAACAATGCAAGTATATGTAATGCAAGTGTGTAGTAATGATACAAACAAATAATTATTTAAATTTGTAAAAAGCTTTCGATAAATTCAAACAGTTTTTTTTTGAAAATTACGATTAAGAGAGTTTCACGCAAAGCCCGCCGCCGCCCGACACTCACCCACCCACAAGTTGGGTGTATGGGTTTTTTTTGTGGTCCTTTCGATTATATATGCAATAGAGTGCATTATTTAGTAAACTATCGCAGCGGACAGGAATGGGTTTTCATACATTTATTATACTCCTAAGAAGAAAAATGAGGCTCTTTCCGTTTCCGTCGTTTTTCTCGTTTGAATATTTTTTACAGGGCCTTTATTCAACACGGTAAAAACCAATTCGTTTTGGACCTGCTATCGTATTGTCAACGTTTTGATAGCTTTTATTTACTTGACAGTAATGGCGACCGCGTTAAAAACAATAATATGACAGGTCAAATACAATTTGCATTTTACCGTCTAGAATAGAGGCGCACCTCCTACTTACCCTCGTACTCGTGTTCCGGAGGCAAATCCATCGAAGGTCGGGACATAACATTCTCAGCCATTTTATTCGTATTTACTGAAAATAAAAGGCAAGTTTAAAATCGACTGAAAGCGATTTGGACCCACATTCCGAAAAAAAGAGACAAGTTAATTTAGACTTCTACTAGAAAATTATATTGCAAATAATGCAGGTATCATGAATTGGATAATTTTTACAGACTATGTTAAGAAATATATATATTTTCCAGGGTGCATTACAAACACCTCAGAAAAAAATAAAAATCACTTAACTTCTTTTCAAATGTTAATAGGTCAGTCAAACTGTAGTCAGCTTTTGGTTAGAAAAATTGAAGGACGCCGACTTCAGTTTGACAGTCCTATTGTGATTTGAAAAGAAGATATTTTTTGTTTCTTAAAACATTTAAATTTTTATTTTAAACTTTATAGTGAATATAATATTATGATGTTATAAATGTAGTCTTACTTGTTAATGAATAAGAAAAAATAAACCGTATCAACAAAATCGGTCGAGTTAAACTAATATACTTATTGCTTAATAACGGATCCATGCAGACGACGTCACGATGTATGCATTTGTTATAATACCAAAACTTTTTCCTAAATGTAACAATTACATTTCTGAAAACCGCATCAAAATCGGTTCTACCAAACTCGAGATAATCGCGGACAAACATACATACAAATTTACGAGTCACGCTGAGAACGTCCTTATTGAAGTGATAACTTCTTTACGGAGGGTAAACCATTTCGTTACGTAACGCGCGATTAATGACAGACTGTCTGGCTTCCCTTTCTCTCACGCATACGGTAGCAGTAGTACTAACTTTTAAACAATTTTTAAAATACAACAAGATGAAGGAGTTGGATTTGAACCGCGGCACCTTAGACTCATAGACTTACCTCGCAGCCGCTAGGCAAATCTTAAGTTACAAGGCTTGGACGAAAATGGTAAACGGTATTTGATCATACCTGCTGACGTCTCACCGTGCGTGTCTAAGCGTAAATTTAATACTGTTGACAGTGAGCATTATAACCTAAAACTATCACCGTTTTTGAAAGTGATTAGTTTTAGTTCACTTCTGTCGGGCGTCCCGAGACGCACACTTTTTTTTTTAAAGTCCGTTATATAAACAGATATCTAGAATTGAATGTATGTTCACGTTTACCTCGTTTCCTTAAACAGCGGTTGCGGATAATGACGAAAATAAACCCTACAACGATGACGAAGCACAGACACGCGATCACTATATTCTTGACCGAATCACCTGTGAAACAAATATCTGGCTTGTAATCGTATTAACACGTTTACTGCGGCACTGATTTTCATTTAATTATTAGTATTCCGTGATTATTATTGTCATAATAGTGAATTAAAATAAGTGCGGTCTTGACGTCGTTAAATTAAATAGTTATTATTTGTTGACATTAACATTTTGCTAACTAATTTATTCTATACTGTGCCACAAGAGAAACAAGTTGCTAGGTTAGGTTAGGTTAGAGTTGTGTCAAGACGCGTAGCGCCTTAAATACATAGAATAGAAGCTCTTCGAACTGGAACTCCGCGCCCTAATCTTTGATTTAATGTTAGAAATTGTTCTTAAATTTGTGATAATTAGTGATAGCGTGAGTGAGGATTAAGTCTTTCCACCGTTATTTGTAATAAATACATTATTTAATATCGAAACGCAATTTAGGTAAGGTTATAATTATTAAATGATAATTCTGGTTAATAATTCATCCACGAGATCACGTGAGAGTTGTTGGAGAGAATACCACCTCCGATGGAGCTGTTTACCTGGGGTTTGTGGTTCGGCTGAACCAGTTGTTGGCTCTACCGGCACAGGCGCCGTCGGCTTAGTTGTAGCTGGACAAAAATAGCACATATTGATAAAAGTTCGGAAAGTATATCATTTGTCACAAGACTCGAGACGAGTCAAAATGACAGTTCCGCACGTGTATCAAACGACGGAAACGCACACACGAATACGCTTGCGAAAAAATGTCACTGAAACAAAAATAAAACAGTAGGTAATTAAAAGATACAATTTCGCGAAGAAAGGCCATAAGTCGGGTTTCTATAGTAAGTCAGCCCTAGGTACTTAGTAGTAGGTACCTATCCTATTAGGTTAATCCAACTGAAGTCGGCTTTTTGTTGAAAATATTGTGGTCGCCGACTTCAGTTAGACTAACCTAATAGGATAGGGACCTATTTACTACTAAGTACCTAGTAGTAGAAGTTATTTTTTGCGTTTTTGAAGGCGGTTTTTTGTTTTTTAATTTTATTTTATACTTTTTAGTGATCATAATTATGCTGTTATGTAGTCCCACTTTAATTAATAAGAATTAATAAGAAACTATAGAACATTGAAATTCAATCTCGCCGCAAGCAACGCCGTGGGAAAGTCATAGTCATATACTTAAACATACATATGCTTCGTCATAGTCGCTCAACTATCTTAATCGAAATATCTTGTCGCCACCCTTGAAATAAATACCGTTTAGGAGTTCCGGTGGCCACCGGAATCTGTGGTTTTCATCATCAGTTCCACTTTACCAAATAGTGTTTTCCAAGAGCAAATACACGAGTTACAATGAAAAATACCAAAATCGCTATAGGTGTGCCTATAAATTTTGAAGAGTTCCGTCGATTCCTCATAGACTCCATCATCAAATCTTCATTTTGATAAAAATAGGACCAAATGGGAAGCACCAGATTTCAAACAAAAAAAGAATCTTCAAAATCGGTTCACCCAGTCGAAAGTTCTGAGGTAACAAATATAAAAAATCGGGTTCATACTTCAATTCGACCGTGCTCGTAAACGTCATATTTTCTCCAGGGTAGCAGATGCACTTGCAGCTGATTTCTCGTGACTCGGATGTAAGCTTGAATTGGTGAGAGATAGAGAAAGTTTCCCGTGTATATCCCTGTAAAAGATCTGAAAATTGCCATATGGCGATATTATTAAACATAATGGACTGTTAAATTCTACTTTTTACGCTTTTTGAAGCTGGTAAGTAAATAAACATCGCTTACATAGTCCACTTGAACCAATGCCGCGCTCGTTCTCCGTGTCAACTTGTTGGTGCCCACTAAGCCCGAGACATAACAGGTCAGGTCTAAATAACCCGGTTCCTTGAATGTGTAACTGTACTTCATCATAATAATATATGGCAATGTATTGCTAACGAGGGTCAGACCTTTACCTCTGATCTCTATGCCGTCCCCACTGTTTACTGTAATAAAAATAAAATCGAGTTTTAATAAGTAGGTACTTGAGAGAAATTTAGAGAGATGCGCCGTAAGAAACAACTAAAAAACACCGGCCAATACAATTATCTATAAAAAACGGGTTTGTTGTATGGTACATTATGAAATATTAAGACTTTATAGGTGCTCGAATTTAAAAGAATAACTATCACGACTAAGTAGATGTCATTGATTCTTGAGTTACATTACAGGCGACTAAAATGTTTACCTATACCTACTGAAAATCACCTATAATAACTTTAAATAGAAAATTAGTTCATACTTGTTGTTTTTTGAGATAATTTTTGTGTCACTATCCTCGTGCCGCCCAAGAAAAAAAAACGCGTGATCAGCTACACGCCCAGTGTACAATGTAGAAGCCAAAAAAGTTGGGCGTTTATGCTAATTGTCACTTTGTCCGACATGCTCTTGCCCAGTTTTTACTTATTCCTTCTTTACCACCCTTGATCACACAATGAACTGTGAAAAACTAAATACTTACCACCACTTTATTATTCCAAAATTGATACGTACCAGGATATACAGATACTGAAGAAAATACTAGCAAAAACACTATTTTCAACATTTTTAATTAATTAAAAATGGTATTGGTCACGGATATTAATTGAATATTATATGCACACGTCAATGCGAGTCGCTGTGACTAGTGTTTATAATTAATTATCCTCAACAACTCAATTATGAATCCTTATCCTGCTAATTTCGCGTTTAATTTAAATGTACCATTATCACAGTAATTTCCACAGAACCACACGAATTAGAATCATACATCCACATTATAAATACATACCTTCACGCCTGTCTTCCAATGGGGTAGGCAGAGACTATGGAACGCCAGGTGCCCCGGTCCAAACATACAACTTTCGCTTCCTCTACATTCATCAACCTCTTCAAGCACTTACGTCGGTTTCGGGGGCTTTTGATTTGGCCCTTATTCAGTACATCTTGAATCTGCTCACTGTATGTGCTTCTAGGGCGTCCCCTACCGACATCTCCAGTCATTCCCGCTCGCCATACCTCTTTCGTAACTCTTCTTTCATCCTTTCTAAATGACCAAATCATCTTAGCATACCCTTTTCGATATTTCAAATCATTTTGTTCTGAAACGGCAAATGAGCTCGCTGCTTCTTGTCTTATCTTACAGATGGGCCCTTTCGGATTCACTTCGACCCCTTTAGGACCTTAATATTATGTGGGACTTTTCGAAAAAAATTCAACACAACTGGTAGCGCCTCCATTCTAGGCGGTAAAATCAAACCAAATCACATTTGACCTGTGATTGTATTGTCAACGCTTTGATAGCTTTTATTTCTTAATTGACAGTAATGGCGGCCGAGTTAAGAACAATAAACAGGGCAAAATCGATTCGACTTTTACCGCTCACAATAGAGGCCCTGCTCAATTGTTTAAATGATTGACCATATGACTTTTCTGCTGATCAATTTGATTTGTCGAAGACTTTGCCGAAACCTGTGGTGGATATTTTGTCAGTATTTATTATTATTGTTATTAAGTATATACACAATTTTCATTGTTTAACCTCCTGGATCCCACCATACTAGGAAAGGTCACCTTTTTCTTTATTATTACTTGGTATTATTTATTATTATCATTATCATCATTGAGAATATTTTAATCTTTGTTGCCCTTATTACAAATAATTTATAACACTGCTTCACAGGAAGCTGAGCTAAAGTTTAGTGTTCAGTTAGTCAAATATTTGTACATTGTTAATTTGTTACTCACTTTAAAAACAATGTCTCATTGCTAACCGCTTCCACTGTATAATGTATCGCAATTAGTATATTTAGGTACGGCACTCACGATCATTTTTTTTTTAAATACTGTGTAGATATAAATAAATTAAAAAAAACTCGAGAGATGCCGGAGATGAACTACTTTTCTTTTTATACAATTTTTACTATTATAAATGGGTAAATAAAACATACGTGTGATAAAAATTATTTATTGGTTAATTATGCCATATTATTATTATTGTAATGTCACTAAGGCCGTATTAAAAAACTGATCTCACTTTCTACGAATTGACAAAACACTACCGTGTCTTGAGACGGGCATCTCACGAATATGAGTTTACTAGAGGACGCCCGCGACTTCGTACGCGTAGAATTAGTTTCCCGCTACTCCCCCCATTTCTTCCCGTTGGGGGTCGATTTTCGGAAAATCCTTTCTTACAAACTTTCACTTACATCATAAAAGGAACCCCTGTACCAAATTTCAAGTTTCTAGGTACAGTAGTTTCGGCTGTGCGTTGATATATCGCCTAGTGCCTGCTATACGGCCGCAACTCAAAATTTTTCATTTTTGATATTATTGCAGATTCGTGGTCAGAAGGGTTTAATTTACCACCTTAACTCAAAAAAATAAGGAAAACTGTCCTCTAAAGCCTCTTAATGCACTTGTGGCCTTATGCAAATTTCCAAAAATCCACTATCCCTTACCTGCAATATGGCCACTCGCCAGTCCGCCGCTTGCGCCCGCGACGATCGCACGCAAAACTACCATGCTGTTCAGACACTTCGGAGTTGCGGCCGTGTAGCACAAACGTTCGGAACAAGTTTTTGAGTTACGTCCACATCGCACAACAGTAAATAAGACCGTGATTACAATGAACGCGTCTAAATATAAACGAAATAAAAATCACTTGATGATAAGACAACTACAGTAAGTAGGTACCTTTATATAATAGTTATAAGTCGTTACCTATGATTAATATAAGTACCTAAAGATTGTAATATAACAATATAAGGGTCAATCAACTTTTTTACACACACAATTCTGTCTGTTGCCCACTGTTCAGATTTTAATACATAAAATAAAATCTGGGGACTTATTGGAAGTGAAATTATTATAAAATTATAGTTATATCATTAACTCCTTTCATTATAATGTATTGTTTTATTATTATTTTGATATTTATTTAATTTTCTGTACATAGGTTTTGTATGATAAATATTCAAATATAAAAGTAAAATAAAATACTAATACATAAAATATACATTATAAAAAACCTAACCTATGAGTGCCGCCGGCAGCGGGGCAGGGCTCAAGCTACCGGTGGTTAGGGCTGCAGAGAGAGGAACCTCCTCACAATGCGTGCCGAGGAGTACTACCTTCTGTATCTGGCCCTTAATCCAGCGAGAGTCTCTTGAGGTGTTGGTCGAGACTCTTCGCTATAAGACCGTTTGCCGAAACAACAATTGGGACAAAGATCGTCGAAACAACATCCCACATAGCGGTCACCTCGTGAGCCAAGTCAAGGTACTTGCTGAGCTTGTCCTTCTCGGCCTTCACGAGGTTCTCGTCATGCGGGATGGTGACGTCGACGAGCACTGCCGCCGGGCAGATCGATCGATTGAGATCGATCTGTCAATACGATATCAGGCTTATTGGCGACAATAGTCCTGTCCGTGATGACAAATCGATCCCAATAGAGCGTAGCACGACCATTTTCGAGAACTGGCGCCGGTGTTTACTTATAGTACGGCACTTCAGACTCAACAAGACCATTATTGAAGAGCAAGTTGCTGATGGATGATCCTGGATGTATGAGCAAGTACTCGCCGTTGAAATTATGTGTCTGAGGGACTTGCCGGGGCAACGGACGGACAAATGTCGACCGTGCCATCCCTCAGAATATATATCCGGTAATTGTTCGTCATTATGACCTCGTCAGCAATTGCACAGACAAAACCTTCGGTTCCCCAAGGATTTCAGTTTTCACGGACGCTAAAAAGTCTACGTTGGGCCTTGTTAGGGCCAGGTAGAAGCGTCCGTGTAGCTCGTTGCTTTTCCATACGTTCTTGCGGTCTTCAGTGCTCAACACCGTTGGTCTGCGCCAGTTTTCGTTTGCCAAGGAGAGAGGCGTGAGGCTCCTGTCTACTGCAACCACGATGCATCCCACACTCATTGCCAAGGAAATAATCCCTGAGATTGCACGCACACCTCGCGGTTGTGGAGATTCTTAGCATTTAAAATGCCTCGACCTCCACATTTTCTTGGGATGTACAATCTCATGACAGATGAGCGTGGGTGCAACATGCGATGTGATTTAAGCAGTAGACGGATCCCCCTATTCAGGGCGTCCAGCTCAGTCTGAGTCCACCTTAGTATGCCAAAGGATTATGTGAGCAGCGGCACCACCCAACCATTGAAGGCGCGCCTTACTACCCCGTGACAATGTTGACATTTAATATCATATCATGTCATGCAAAAACCATGATAACAAGATCTAGAACGAATAGAACAGAAGCGGATACTGCGATAGCACGCCCTCCACCCCAGCCCGCTTCGTTCGGCTCATGTCGCTATCGCTGTTGGGTGATGAGTTCGCCACTGCACCCGACACCAGCGAGTCGAGCGACCTCCGCCGTCGCGACCACCTACGTGACGTGCGACCACCGCTGCCGGCACGCTTGGGGCCTGCGGGGCATCCTGCTCTGCGCACGGCTGGGTTTAGTGCACCGCATGCGATGGTCAACATCGAATAATGAAAATTGCATGCGAGCATAATACGGGGCTACAGAGGGAGGAACTAACCTCACTGCGTACCGTGATCGAATGCTGCTCCTGTTTCAGACTCTTGAACCAGCCATCACTGTTACCGCCCAATGACTATCGGATCAGGTGCGGGCCATTCAGCGGCTTCGGTGACTGGATCAGTCCTATTCGTACAACCTCCGCTTCATCACGGGACCCTCCTGCTGCGTTATCGGCTTCGATGCCAGTCGCCCAACACGCACTGATATCAGTGCAGTATGATCCCGTTAGCGACGTTGAGGATTGTGTGAATATAAGCGTAACTAGCCAGGTGAATGAGCAACTGAGGAGGGCTTTGGAAGACGCGATCGCGCAGTATCGGTCCACACCCAACTCTAGGTCTCGTTAACCAAGCTTGCCTGGCAGTAAACGAAATTTAGCACTTATGGGAGCCCTAAACGCCTTGCTGGCGTCATATTTACAAGCCAGCGAGGATATTTATCGATACCCACTCAAATTTGTACTGCGGGGCCAGCACTGCATGCCGCGTAGCTCGAGTCAAGTTTTCGGACACTGACCGAGCGACGCGCGCTCGCGGGTCTGTCCCCGCTTGGCAAGTGCGAGTTGAGCGGCGTATTGATAAGTTTAGGACTCTCATAGGAAAGCTAGTCTGCTTCAGCGGGGCAATGAACGCCCCCGAGTCATACGTTTCGTGAACCAGGCTTTTGCTTGGACCGGAATAAGGCCCCAACATTATTATGGCCTGTGTCACGGAACGTATCGACTTCCTGAAGCAGAAAGTTTGCGCGTGGGCAAGCCGTATTCGTCGCTATAGAGAGCGTGTACATAGATACCAGCAAAATCACCTCTTCCAAAGTGATCCGAGGAAGGTGTACCGAAAGTGGGAAGGAACCGATCAAGGAGTGAGCGACGGACACCTACCGGATGCTCCTGATATGGTTAATTTCTGGCGCAGCATCTGGTCGGTGCCTGTCGTGCACACAGAAGGAGACTGGATTTTAGCTGGGCAGATATTCAAACATAGGTTATTTAAATTATATACCTATCTGTCAAGAGAATTTACGCGTTAGGCATACTTCGAGACATTGATTATCGCATATAATAATGTTTTACTGTGCCAAAGATGATTAATAAAGGTATCTGATAACTATTTTTCGTGTTTTTCATTTATTTTATTATTTTTAAATGTATTTTTGTATGATAGTATGCTTATTACCGTCATTTAATTCTTTTGCGATTTTGGACACATCTCGAAATTCCGTAAAATACTTTCTGCGATATGGCCACAACACGAAGTGCCTATATTTGAAGGCCATTACTTTAAAAACTACGCATACTTGAAAAAAAAATGCACATTCATTTGAAGCTCTATATAATGAACAACAAAATAACCTAAACCACAGTGTTATTGACCCAAAACTTAAGGAATTAGACCCTTTTTTCTGCCGCACACTCAACTCGCAAAACTTTGATCGGCGATTTCTCTTAATATTGGTTTTTTGAGTTGTGGCCGTATAGCAGGCACTAGGCGATATAAGTCAGTCAGGTTTGCCTTTTATATATATAGATTAATAGGTCCTTGAAGATTTACTCGGGCTTCGCTTTAAATTAAATCAAAAATTAGTAGGTATAGTTAAACACCGGTTATTGACGTCTAGAAGCTCATACTTGATGTAAAACGTGGCTGTACTGAAAACGGGTATAACTCGACTTAGCTCTTAAGAATAAGGGAAAAAATAACATGCAGAGAATTAGTAGAACTACATTTTTTTCACATGAACCTCATTTGACTTATACCACACAATACGACCACAATAACTGAACTGTATTTTTAATAAAGTTTTCTGTTACACCTTATTTTCTTAATTACCTCGTAAGGCCCACCATAAGGATTTTTTTGTGAGTGGCTTTGAAATCTACCAGCAAAGAAATAAAGTTCAATTATTAGTTTATCAAGATAGGAAAATAATCTTTATTCCCATTGCAATACAGTTCAACTTGATCCTGTACATTCTATTTGCACACTGGACCTTAAGAGGTTAAAATAAAACCAATAACATT
This sequence comes from Acleris cristana, assembly GCA_948252455.1. Lineage (NCBI taxonomy): Eukaryota > Metazoa > Arthropoda > Insecta > Lepidoptera > Tortricidae > Acleris > Acleris cristana. The sequence goes on from OX411801.1 coordinate 2,775,075, forward strand.
AAGTAACTATGTTATGATAAATTGAAGAAAAAAAGTAATTTTATTTGCTTCAGCAGGGTAGCCGATGTATAGTAAATTAATTTGATTGTTTAGTGGTTTAACGTAAATAATACGTAACTTAGTCGTGTTGTATTATTTCCCGGCAGACAAGACTAGTGCCAGGTGGAAAATGTATAACCCGGCAAATTGCGGTATTATGTCAAACTGTTAAACAATCAAATTCCTCAACTGTACTTACAACTTTACAGTGCAGAGTGAGCCGGGCCTGGGAATCGATTTTTAGATGTCATTGTCACTGCACTGTGTTACACAGCGATTTTGTTAACGAGTAGACGGTAGCACTCGTATTTGATACCATAAGTGTGAGAATATCTTTCATCTGTGAGACTTATAAATAAGAACTTGTAGAAATCAGTTCAAATCAGACAAAAAAATGGCCCCCGACGACTGTTTAGGTCTGCTAAACCTGGTTGCCGCGGTCTATGGTCAGAGCCGGTGGTGCCCCCCCCAGGATGGCCACCAGGTCGCGGAGCAGCCCCACCCCCTGCGCCGACCGCTGCTGCACCGCCTCGGCCTGCTTCTCGGCCGCAAGGGCGGTGCGCATCTCAGCCTCGGCCTGCTTTTCGGCCGCGAGGGCGCTGCGCATCTCCGCCTCTGCCTGTTTCTCGGCCGCGAGGGCGCTGCGCATCTCCGCCTCGGCCTGCTTCTCGGCCGCGAGGGCGCTGCGCATCTCCGCCTCTGCCTGTTTCTCGGCCGCGCGGGCGCTGCGCATCACCGCCTGAGGAACGAATTGACAATAAAAGATTTTTGTACCAAGCTGAGAGTATTGTGACGCCCGAGCCTCGGCGAGGGTTTTAAAAGTACTAGTCAATACTGATAATACCAAAACTTATAATTCATATTCAAGGAGACTGCGAGTTTTGTGAGTTTGTATCTATCAGACAAGTCATCCGGAACCACGGAATCTATTCAAAAAGTCTTTTACCATTCGGAAGGTAATTGTTTTTCATGTGGAGAAAGACTATTTTTGTCTGTTTTATCAGCACGGGTAACACAAGTGGTATTTTCTCGCTTGTCGCTCATTGCGTCTCTATCTTTACAGACTAGAAATAAAGGGAGATCCGAGCGACAAATTAAAACACAAGTACAGTTAAACCGACGGGAGATTGTCTGTCGCTGTCACAATATCTCTGTATTTGTCAGTATATTTGTACCTAATTCAAGAGAAAATGGGAAAGAGATAGGTCTATCGCGTCTGTCTACAGCGTTTCTGTATGAAACACAAGTGACAAAATATACTGTCAGTTGCGAGTGCAAGTGTGATAGCGATAGCCAGCCGAATGCTATTAGGAAACTGGGAGTACTGTAGGTAAAGTAAACTCAAAGCAGAATAAATTGGTATTCCCAAAAACAAGACAGTGCAGCTACCAACTCCCACGACCTGTCAAGGGACACCAGCTCTTGGTGCTCGGAGCGACGCCATGATATTTTAGGACGCACTTTATAGCTTGCCAAAGAGTGTAAGATAGTGACAGGTAGAACTGCTGTAATACGAAAGAAGGAGCGTTAAAAAATGACGGTGAATGCGACTACAGCTGCTGCTGCTTCCAACGCTTCATTATTGATAAAACGGAGAAAAAACCGCCTCGGTGGCGGATGAATGAACTTAACAAGGGAATTCGTATGATGTACTTATAAGCTTACTTATGTAAATAGTCTCCGCTTCTCGTTCCAAATAACGTCCATCTACTTCAAGCTCACATCACATGCTGAGACTTTAGGTCAGTCAAAGTACCCGAACGAGCTTGACCCGAGGATGTCTCTAATTTGTTCGCGGCTTAGGGCTAAAGGGACCGCATTACCTTAACCAACAACTTCTCAGTGCAGAGCCGGCTGCCCTCTCCAGGGAGCTGGCCCGCAGACGCCTCGGAACACATATCGTAGTCTGATTGATTTTGCGGATGACTGATATCGTCGTCTAGCGGGTTTCTCTCATCGTCCGACTGATTCTGTGGATGGCTGCTCAAAGTAGAAGCTGGAAACAAACAACGTACTATACAATTCGACAAGTTTACGTGATTGTCCTGCAGAGTTGTAGATGTAGGGTCATATAACCAACTGTAAATTGTCTTTGAGTAGATGATGATGGGAAGAAATAATTCTAATTAACCCTTTGGCAATGGAGACCAGAGGCACGGAAACTTCTTTGCCAAGTTAAAAACGGCTCAGGTGATTGTGAGGCGGGCTTGTTCCTCGGGCAACGGTGACGCATAGCAATTCAGTGAGGAAGTGCAGCCGCAAGCCTGCAGCTGGGCTTTATGGGCAGCTATTCCTGGCGATAGTGGCCAAGACGACATTTTGTACATTTTTACAAGCCAAGATATATTCAGGGGCCTTGGTGAAGTCGAATGTAGCCACCACAAGGTAAGAGATGCATGCAAGCTTTATGGGCACCTATTCCTGGCGTTAGTGGCCAAGACGATATTTTGTACATTATTACAAGCTAGGATATAAGGGCCCTAGGAAAAATCGAATGTAGCGACCACAAGGTAAGAGTCTAGATCTGTGGAAGTCCACGAAAGGACAAAAGCACTCGAAATCATTAATTACAGGGTTCAAAAGCAACTTCTCCAAAGAGCTTCTACAACTCAAAAGAGAAAAGACTTGCGCAGTGACTAGAATTCTAACTGGCCACTGCAAATTGAACAAACATCTGTTTCTAATGGGTATGAAACAAGAACCGACATGCAGGTTCTGTCAGGAAACAGAGGAGACAGCAATGCACATCCTCTGTTCCTGCGGACCACTACTGCGTAACAGAAGTATCTACCTAGGGCGACATATTGTGGACCCACAGGAGATACAACTTCTCACGGCCCAAAGCATCTGGAAATTCCTAGACGCAACGGGCCTTTGCAGTGAACTTTAAACTAAGGGCTGTTACAAAAGATCAGCAATGGTCGAAGTGACACACAAGGCCCATCCAAACCCCCCCAATAATAAAGAGTCTAGATAATACTAGTTTAGATAAGTGTTAAAAATTATTATTATATTCCAGGTACATTTCATGTTTTTATACAGAGTTAAGGATTATGGTTCTACTCGTCACTTCTGTGCACGACATATCCGTATTTCTGTTATCGCTTAATATTGCGCTCGAGTGGCGCGTCTACTCGAGTTAATAATTATTAATTTATTTAAAAAAAATACTTAGCGACGGCAAGAAATTAATAATGTATGCGCTCGTCATTTGTATAATTAACTTTCCTCATATAAGTGAATTTGTAAATTCTTTTGAGAAATAAATATCTTTAAACCGATTTCGAAAATAAAACAATATTATGATACTACTTATTGAGATAGGACTACTGTCGGAAGGTGGCCATAGGAACTTCTCAATGTCTAAATATGGTAGATCCTTCGTCGATCCTCTCCGATGGCTTACTTATTCGACTAGTTTTTTAGGGTTCCGTACCAAAATGGTAAAAAAGGAACCCTTATGGTGAGACTTCGTTGTCTGTCTGTCTGTCGGTCTGTCTGTCTGTCTGTCTGTCTGTCTGTATGTCACAGCAGGTTTTCTCAGCAACTACAAATGCTATCAAATTGAAATTTGGCATAGTTATACAACTTGCTTGTCCGCATCTGTTTTTGGTAAAAAAATATGTAATTAATCATTTACAGTTTTTGAGAAATAACAAAAAACGAAGAAAATCTGTATTAATATTTAGGCTTGTCAACCTTATTGCCTAGAAAAAGCTCATAACAAAATGAGTATTTTCTTTTGCGGTTACCAAGCATATTATCTTCAATTCTGAACCCTCGGTGCGCGAGTCAGACTCGCACTTGACAGGTTTTTAATTACAGTTAACTCATTGCGATGTTCTGGTACTTACTACTAATAGATGGCGCTGTTGTCGAGGCGTGTGCGTGTTTATACTTTAGTGCGATCGTGCTCATAAACCTTGTTGTATTTGAGTTGAGATCTCTAGCCGTGCAGCCGATTGTTCGCGACTGTGGTGTAAGCCAGAATAGTTGGTCTACATGCTCGTGTTGAAGTGGATAAGCCCCTGAATAAATAACTGAAAAAAAAGGTTTAAAATAACCTACATGCAATGGGTACACTACATAATTAGGATAGTTCATATTTTTACAATTGGGTCAATCAACTTTTCTTTGCGCCTCGTTGCCATGGTGACGTCTCCTGGTTCACTCTTTAAAATCACGATTTTAAAGTATATAAATCCAGCAAACATCAGTTTTTTTGGCAATTACAAGCCCATTCTGTTATGGGTTTTCTTCCAAGCGAAGTAGTCTATATTATAACCATTTTTCTAAGAAACTCTATCACTGTTTTCTCCTGGCTTACGGGACAGAATAACAGCAACCAAAAATTGATCCACCCAATTACTCTAATTCGAAAACCATTTCGAGGAATAGCGTTTTAAAGCAGTTCTGCGTTATTAAGTTTTTGAAATATTTATTTATTTCGGATATTTCGACAAAAGTATATTTAACCTTTGACTTTCGTTATCGGCTTGAAGCCCTCCTAGGTGAAACTTACCTACTGGTTAGGCGAAAACCGCTTGAAATGGTATGTTTTAATACACTATTACAATCACTTTTTATCAATAGATATCATTTAATTGTTGTAATCTATTAGAAATGCCAATCCAAATTTAAAATAATCATGTCATGCATAAAATGTCCGATAAATATAAAAAGATATTAAAACAAAACTATTGGGTCAAATACAAAATTAATGAAATTGGTCTCTTAAAATTACCTATTCTTTCGAATTAGAATGTAAAAACCGTGGGTTATTTTTTTTTGGTAGGTATATCCCAATTCCGAAGAGTCATCTTGATCAAAATTTGAATTTTGATACAACTGAATGCAACGTTTGATAGAAGACTATATTTTTTGATATCGTTTATAAATGAAAACTAAGCAAACCAATACTCGTACAACAATAAACGGGAACAATGCAATACATCATTCCAAAGAGTCCTAATTCCAAATTGATCAAAATTCCGAATTTCCATAAGTAATTCCGAATGAAATGTTTTGATAGAAGACTTTATTTCTTAATACGTATCGCTTTTAAATCGAACCTAACTTAACCAACGTATAGCAATTTCAAAATTTCGAAAAAATTAAAATTCGGAAAAATTAACACTCGGAAAAAATAACGGAATTTTGAGGAATTAAATTATATATTTATTCGAAAACAGCTCCAGCATGATATTTGAGAACTTACGGAATAGCTTAGCTTAGGTCGTATATAGCTTGGTAAAATTCGGACAAAGTAACATTTGAAAATAAAAAAAGGGAATTTTGAGGTGTTCCCATATGCGATATTATAAAACGTACGGCTTACAATTAAAGGTCTAGTTAATACTCTATTTAGGGCCTGTTTCACAATCGACAAGTAAATTTATGTGCCAGTGAAAGTCAGCTCTCTCCTTGTTTATGTTCAAGTGCAAGAAAAGGAAAGAGCTAAATTTATGTGTCAAATATGGTTTACTTGACGATTGTGAAACAGGCCCTTACACCCGATACACATTGGGCGTTTTCAAACGCTCGCTTTGCCAACGCGTTCTGAGAACCAGGAGTTCTGTTCATGTGTACACATGCGAGCGCGCGCTTGTAGTGTGTACACATCAACAGAACTCCTGGTTTTAAGAACGCGCGTTGGCAAAGCGCGCGTTTGAAAGCGCCCAATGTGTACCCGCTCTTAATGTCGTTAGTTAATAGTTGAAATCGCTTACAGATCTCACGCTTTCCAATACCGCGATCATCCTCAAGTACGAGCTCGTAGTGCCCAATCACGCCCGACAACCTACAGACCAGCCCTATTTCGAGCGGTTTCTCGAATTTGTAACTGTAGTACCTATTGTATGGGATGGTGTTGTCATCGAGAATCAGGCCTGGTGGTCCTATGAGCTCAAAGTTCGCTGAGCTTGTTGCTGCAATAAGGAGACACATTTAAAGAGACGCAAAAGTAACAATTTAACTGGGTGAAAGTGTTTGAAAAATAAGAATTTGGGCCGTTTTCAAAAACATTGTACCTACATAGTTAAGGACAGTTAAAGCCTCAATTAAAATCCTTAACTTTTTTCCATTTCGTAACGAAAATTAGTATTCTTAAAGCATTCGATGGTTAAATTGGCAATTGTCGTATAGGACAACTTTACAGTACAATTTAGTTGTCATTTTAGCTTCGATTATGGTTAACTTGACAACATTCTACAACACAGATTGTAGAATGTGCGGCGAAGAGGCTGAGACAATGAAACACTTACTGTGTGAATGTGATGCCCTCGCCGGAGTAAGAATGAAAATCCTCGGTTGTGGCTACCCAGAACCGAACGATTTCAAGGCACTGCCATTGCACTCCACTTTCCGCTTTTTGGAAGGGGTGTAGGCTGCATTGGATTAAGCGCTAACAGAGGGGTAATTACACAAAAGATCCCATAGGGTCGAAGTGTATCCGTAAGGACCCCACCAACAAGATAAGATAAGATAAGATGGTTAACTTTCGTTACGAAATGGAAAAAAGTTAAGGATTTTAATTGAGGCTTTAACTGTCCTTAACTATGTGAAAACGGCCCATTTAATAAAAATATCTTAACTATGTACTTTTTTTGTGAAATTTAATAAAAATAAATAACTATATTGACTACCCTATTCTTACACGCGTCGCAAAAATTGATAGCTTTAAAAAAATGTAAAAGGTGTGGTCGAGGTGCAAACAATGCTGGCCAATAGAGGACAGCAAGACTTACCGGTTTCAACGATAATCAATAAAGTTTATGTAAGGTATTTACATACATACATACATACATTAAATCATGCCTGTTTCCCAGAGGGGTAGGCAGAGACAACTTCTTTCCACCTGCTACGATCTTGACAAATCTCTTTCGCTTCTTCCACATTCATACATCGAGTCATGCACGCACGTCGGTTTCGGGTACTTAAAATTCGGCCCTTTTCCAGTATTTCTCCGATTTGATTCGAAAAAGTACGCCTAGGGCGGCCCCTTCCGACCCTTCCACTCACTTTCGCTCTGTATATCTCTTTCGTCAATCTTCTTTCATCCATCCTTTCCAAATGACCGAACCAAGGTATTTATAGTCAAAATATTCCATAAACGGCACAAATTAACGATAAATCTTTTCTAAAAAATTGTTGCATTTTGCTCACAGTATCTGGGTCATTTTCCGAACGTATTTTTTTGTATCCAAGTTAAATACGAGTATAGTGAATTATTTTGTCATGTTACTTAATTCATTCTTTTCCACTGCTTTTCAATAAAAACAAATGATATTGTTAAATTTAAAATAAAAAATCGGTTGTCTGTAAAGTCGGTGATAATTTTCTCAAACAACGTATTGCAATAATTTATTTTGTCAACTTATAACATTTTGTACAGTGAATAAAAAAAATGCTTGAATATAGTTTCTGTATATATAAACGGAGAATAAAATGTTGATTTTTGTGTTCGCGCCGTCAATCAATCTGAAACGATATCGCGACGATTCATATTTCGCTCGATTTCAATCTGAACCGACGGATCGTAACGACGGATCGTACGATATTTGGAGACCCTAACTGAGCTAAGTTGCGCGGAACTCCGCATAACCTAACCATGCCACACGTGACACGCCCACTTAAACTTCTACTATTTTTAGGGTTCCGTACCTCAAAAGGAAAAAAAGGAACCCTTATAAAGATCACTTTGTTGTCCGTCTGTCCGTCTGTCAAGACCCTTTATCTCGGGAACCCGTAAAGGTATCGAGTTGAAATTTAAACCATATACTAACATCTACAGTCCCTTGAAGCTGTGAAAAAATCAAACTTCTACATTTACGTAAAAAAAAGATACGGCCGTTTATGTCACATAAAAACGTATATTTCGACACTCTCGAGGGAATCAAAATGTATAGGGAATTTTCCATTGACCTAGAACTATGAAATTTGGCAAGTAACACCGTCTTTTACTACAAGTATAGGAAAAAATCTGAAATCTGTACATTTTTAGTTAAATCACAAAAAAAACAGGGTTTTTATGCAAGGAACGGCGGCGGTGCAAATTTTGAATTGAGTTGACCGTGTCATATGCGGAACCCTCGGTGGGCGAGTCCGACTCGCCTTGTCCGGTTTTTTTTGTTCTGTGGCTGGAACCGTAAACTTTTTAGAATTTCTTTTGATATGACTAGCTTAGGTTAGGTTTGAGTAATGAAAATCCAGAAAAAGTATCATTTTCTTAAAAAAATACGTTAAGACTTGTGATAATTATGACCCAAAACACATTATAACTAAAAACAGTTATGGTAGAAAATGTAGACCCTTCAGGCAGTTGGGTGAAAAAAGGCTCACTCTCTCCCTCGCTAGCGACTTGAGGCCGTCTCACTTGGAGCTCCACTTCAGCAGTGACCTTGTTGCTCACCGATGTGATCACCTGGCATTGGTACCAGCCAGAATCCGTCTCTTGGAGCTCTCTTATCTGGAAATACCAGATAATAACACCCTTAGAGCACTGTTGCACAACTGGGTTAGCTGAAAGAGATGCCTGATAAGGATAAGTTGGACGTAGTTAAGGGAAAAGGACTCAATCCACGAAACAACCGGAAGTGGAGTTAAGTATGTCACGATGATCCTTAGGGTCTAGACTATCAATCAGCAAAGAGGATCCGGAAAATTATTGCGGCAAGTTATTTTAAAATCACATAGGAACCAACCCACATCTATGGCAGGGATATTATTTCTAATCGGAAAAAAGATCCAGTCCATATTGGTTGGATCGTTACTGCTAAAAACAAGCTAGAACCAGTGTCACCTGTGTCACACAAAACCATTTTTCTGAAAAAGGATCCAACCCGCTTAAGTCCTAATATCTCGAAAAGTAAAGAAATACTGCAAATTATTTTTAAAAATACCTACATAAAGAAATTTTTTTTTTGGTCATTTTCTCCATAGCATAATTTTGTGTAAAATAATCTATCATTGTTTAATTGCTCCGTGAACTTAAAACTCCAAATTACTCGAGTGCGAGTAGGGCATCCTCCCGGGAAATCCCGGTTCTGTAATTCCCGGGAAATCCCGGGAATTTCATAGTGTCTAAAGAACCGGTACTGAAGGTTACATCCCGGTTCTCCCGGTTCTTTCCATGAGTATCACAAATATCACAATTCACAGCTGAGCGACGACGCCGGCACAAGCGGGAACATCGCACTCCACTATCCGCTTTTTGGAAGGGGTGGAGGCTGCATTTAAGTTATAAAAGAGGGGTAATTACACAAAAGATCCCATAGGGTCGAAGTGTATCCGTAAGGACGCCACAAATAAGATAAAATAAGATAAGATAATATGCTTTTTTTTTGAAGAAAACATGCATGATTTTATTGCATATTGACAAAAAAAAAAACATTTTTTTTTTAATTGTTTTATTTCTTAAATATCCATGTGTGGCGCTGAATTGAGGTAAAAATAAAGAACCGGGAGAACCGGGAATCCCGGTACTGTCCCTGCATAGAACCGGGAAATGGAATTCTTGGTACCGGGCCCGGTACTGCATGCCCTAAGTGCGAGTCACGGTGGATTGATGCCTTTTCCCTTAACAACGTCCAGTTCGCCTTTGTACATATTATTTATCCTAATTGTATTGTTTTTTGACGACGCGTTAGCCTAGTTGGAAGTGAAGCCTACGAAGCTTGCGGTCCCGGGTTCGATTCCCAGTTAGGGCAAATATGTGTGATGAGCGCGAGTATTTGTCTCTGAGTCTTGGATGTTTTCTATGTATTTAAGTATTTATTTCTCTATTATGTATAACTATGGTTATCGTTGACTAGTACCCATAGCCTAGAGCGTAGTTGGCGGCCGCCATATTGAATTTTGTTTGATGTTTAATGACACTCACAAGATTAAGACAATTCGATTGACATAAAAATCATCAAAATCGGTTTATGCGTTTAGTTTCTAGAGCGCCACAGAGGATCAAACATACATTAACCTCCTCCTAGGCTGTCGGGTTAAATACCAGCTCTCAGTGAATAATGCCAAAATAAAAAAAATGTATACTTACCTTTGAGACAACCTCTATAAAGGTTGACTTCCATGGGTAGCGGCTGATGCGACAGACGCGTGCGGCTGACGTGCGCGATCGTAGCGCGCGTCTCGCGACAGTAGTAAACACTATGAAAACGTATGGCACCGCTTCCGTGGTTCACGGCTGACGAATCTGCGAGCCGTGCGCGGCTGAGCTTACTACGGAAGCGGTGCCATACGTTTTCATAGTGTTTACTACTGTCGCGAGACGCGCGCTACAATCGCGCACGTCAGCCGCACGCGTCTGTCGCATCAGCCGCTACCCATGGAAGTCAACCTTAAGCAAGACTTTTCAGAACATTTTTTAATGAAGCTCCTGTTGTCAATTGACAACAGCTATAGGTAACTGGGGTGTCATTCGCGATCCATAATATCGTTTGTCCTAATCGTCATTTGCCCTAATTTATCGTTTGTCCTAAACTGGTTTTCAGCTGAGTCAGACAACTTTTTAAACTTTCCAAAAATACCTGCGGTTAGGTTAGGTTAGAGTTGTGTTATAACAATACTAAAAACTTTTAAACATCAGGCGGAAATGGCTTTTAGGACAAACGATGAATTAGGACAAATGACGATTAGGACAAACGATATTATGGATTCCAATATAGACACAGGTAACTTGAGTACCCAATAGCTGTGTTTATAGCGTGCTAAACGATGCTCAATCCTGTTTACTCACCGCTAAGGTATAAGTTTCTGCATCCTCGTCGAATCTAAGTGAGAACCGAGAGTCCCGAAGAAAGAGTACAGAGTTAGTGGACAGCGGGATCACTTCGGTCGCGTTTTGGCGATCGTACTTTACCTGTAACGATACAGCAAATTATAAGATAATTACGCTCCATGAGAAATTATCTAACGGATGGTGAAAACCGCATGAAAATCCGGTCAGTGGTTTTTAGGGTTCCGTACCCAAAGGGTAAAAACGGGACTAAGACTCCGCTGTCCGTCTGTCTGTCTGTCACCAGGCTGTATCACATGAAACAGTTGATGACAGTTAAAATTTTCACAGGTGATGTATTTCTGTTGCCGCTATAACAACAAAATATACAGAATAAAATAAATATTTAAGCGGGGCTCTCATACAACAAACGTGTTTTTTTTGCCGATTTTGGCTAATTTCGTACAGATAATAGTACGGAACCCTTCGTGCGCGAGTCCGACTCGCACTTGGCTGGTTTTTGAGATCATCGCGAACATATGCACTCAAAAAAATTTGAGCCAACCAAAAGAGATTTTCTCTTAGTTGACATAAAATGAATGCAATAGTTATGATATTAGTTACATCAACCAAAACTTATAGTAACAGCAGCAAGTTCTTTAGTGATTCAACTAACATCTTAGTTGATGTATCTAACATCTTCTCAGGCTTGTATGGAATCAAGACGCCTATGCACAATAATCACAATCTTGTTAGAAACGACTTTTTTTTTTTCAGTGTAGGTACAGGCAGACTTTTTTTTCTAATATACTAGCGACCTGCCCTCGCTTCCTTTCAGTTTATGTGAGCTTTCTGTAACACCCTGTTCAGAAACCTGCCGGCCTATTGCCTAATGCAGTCGCAATCGCAATCGACTTCAAAGTGGAACAATTGTTTTCATTTTGTATACAGACACGCCTTCGGACTGTCAAAATGAAAACGATTGCAGTTGCGAGTGCGTTATGGCCCCTCTACACGTTGGCGGATCATGCGCCAACGTAAGGGATGCATTTACACCTTAGAGTGAGCAACATATTCTTGCATCTCACTCTTACGTATTGCTCTGTCCCTTACGTTGGCCCATGATCCGCCAACGCGTAGAGGGGCCATTAGGCAATAAGCCTGTAGAATGTATTTTAATGAAAATCTTTCCTCTTGAATCAAATTGGTTTGAACGAGATCTAGTAAGTAGTTTTTTTTAATACGTCATAAACAGAGGCCGGAATTTTCGTAGCACTTTGAGCTTTCATAGGGACTTCTCGCCTATCGACTTCCGATATACATAATTTATATCGATAAAAAAAGAATACAATATTTAAATTATGATAACGAGTAGAAGTAAACAACAGGCAGTCTTATCAGGAATGAGCGATCTCTTCGAGATAACCTTTGGGTACCAACTTTATGGAAATTTAAAATAGGAATTAATTTAATAATATTTTTTTGTTTCTTATAAATAATCTGTGGATTTTTTATGCCCTTTAAACATTTTTCGAAAAAAATTGCAACAAGAATTGCTATCGATTGTTTTTATTGCAAATCTCTATTTTACATTTTCAACTACTCAAAAGTTATCTGAAAGAGATCGCTGTTTAGCGATAAGACCGTATGTTGTTTACCTCTTCTTTTAATCTTCTTTAATATGTGGTGTTCTATAATATACCGATAAAATATGGTTTCGGAAGTAGATAAACGAGAAGTCCCTATGACAGCTCAAAAGTGCTACGAAAATTCCGGCCTCAGAGGGGCTAGACAAGATGCATTACGCTAACCAGCGTTTCTATTCGTTTCGTTTGTAAACAAATCGCGTCACTGGTAGATCACGTGACTTTTCGTATCACGTCATCTACAAGTGACGCGATTGGTTTAAAAACGTAACGAATAGAAACGCTAGCAAGCGTAATGCGCCTTGTCTAGCCCCTCTGGTCATAAATCGTAAACCGCAATTTACCTATCACCGAACCCTTCATGAGCGAGTCCGACTCGCACTTAGCCTCTTTTTTAATTCAGGGATTAAAAAGAGACTTACCCACAATACTGGATAATCTTGTGCATAGTGCACTGTGCAGTCCAGGGCCACCGGACTTCCGATGTCCCGGATCTGCATCTGGGTTATGTGGGTGATGGTAGGGGTCCTTTGAGCCCACACTGAAAAAAACATGAGAACTTTTTTAATCCAATTATTCGGTATAGCTTGTTGGAGACGTTGGAAAGTGAGAAAGAATTATCATCATCATCATGAGAGCGTCGGTGGCCCAGTGGCTTAGGGGGTTGACTCGTGATCGTAAGGTACCGAGTTCGAACCTCGCAGTCACCATGTACCAATGAGTTTTTCTAACTTAAGTGCATTACCCGACGCTCTTACGGTGAAGGAAAAACATCGTGAGGAAACCTGCACATTTGAACAGCTGAGTGTGTAAGAGGGTAATTGCACAAAAGATTCTAAAGGGTCGAAGTGTATCCGAAAGGGCCCATCTGTCATTATCATCATGTCAGCCGAAAGACGTCCACTGCTGGATATAGGCCTCCCCCAAGGCTCTCCATTCAGACCGGTCTTGTGCTTTTCGCATCCACCTCGTTCCCGCGATCTTTACAAGGTCGTCACTCCATCTTGTTGGAGGCCTACCTACAGCTCGTCTCCCGATCCGCGGACGCCACTCAAGAACCTTCTGACCCCATCAGCCATCAGTCCTGCGAGCAATGTGCCCCGCCCACTGCCACTTAAGTTTAGTTTAGTTCTACTGCGGATATCATCATTTCTGATTCTATGGCGCAGAGGAACCCCGAGCATAGCCCTCTCCATAGCCCCCTCTGAGTGACTTAGAGCTTCCTTATGAGGCCCATTGTTAGCGCCCATGTCTCAGATACGTAAGTCGAAGTATCAGTATAAATGATAATTTCTTATTAATCTTATAATGCCAACCAGTACTGGGTGAGCTATATTAATTGATTAATTGCACTGTTATTGTATAGTGTTAAACACATTAAAAACAATTGAAAAACACATTGAAAATAATTCGTTGACGGTACGACGTTTAGGTAGTGACCCTGCCTGCGAAGCTAACGGTCCCGGGTTCTATTCCCGGTATGGCAAAATACTCGTATTTGTGAGATGAGCAAGAGTATTTGTTTCTGAGTCTTGGATGTTTTATATGTATTTAAGTATTTATTTGTCTATATGTATATATATCGTTGTGTAGTGCCCATAGTACAAGCCTAGAGTTTAGTTTGGGTCTAGGTCAATTTGTGAGATTGTCCCCTGAAATTATTACTAATATATTTCATTCAATACTGCAATCCTATGAGTGAAGGAAAATTTAAAAAATCGGTGTTAATAGGCTATTTGACAACATTGAAAATACACTACAAATTGTGGTCATCCTATTAGATAATAGCGTAAAACAACATATTTCACTTTATTTTAAACTAAATTATGTATATTTTTTTGGAAATTACACAAAAAAAACGTAATATTTTTTGAAATTTTATCTGTGGCAGAAACGCTATGTGATTGCTTTGTAGCTGTGGTTACTCGCTGGTGACGCCAAACGCAAGTAACTACAGATCCTAAGGGCATATCTCTTAAAATGATTTTTTATTGTTTACTTGCGTGTGACGTCACACTTGTCATATGGCCAGCGCCATGATAGAAACAGCGTTTTAAGCGCGGTTTTGAAAATTTAAACTTTAACATAGATTTTGATTGATAATACAGTAGAATGTCACGGAAATATCAATGTAGTGTGCTTCTTATGTAATAAAGAATCATTTAAAAAGGTTTTCTAAAATTTGTCAAATAGCCTATTAAGGGAGAGAATTATGTTATTTTTTGTTTAATTTTTACAATTTTAATAAAATAAAATGTTTACAAACAAAACTTGGAGTGATCACTAGTAAATAGAACAAGTATCGATAATTGAGTTTATCTATATAGGAACTCCCTACCTGTCATAAAATTTCGCCCCCTGGATTCCTATGTCTGCACATCACATCACTAATGTTAGGTAGCCACCAAACTGCCCGCTTGATAGCGGGGTCTTAGGTGAGTCATTCAACCGGGACATTGCCTTTTATCTATTATATAGATTAGCTTCAGTAGTAATAAATAATGTAATCGAATCTTGGAAGTCGAGTTTAACTCACGAGTAATTGTCAGGTTCACTTGAAAATTTACATACATACTCATGCAATTCTGGTAACGTAAAACAGTAAACAGGCAGCCGAATAAATGAAGAAGAATAAGTACCTACCTACAAGGGTCTCAGCTAGCGTTGAAAATGACTTGTAAAATACAAGTATCTTTCAAACGCCCCTGTATTTTTCAATAACATACAGAATCTTTCCTTGCGGATCTTCGGTTGAATCTTTCGCAAGTTTAAGTTTTTTACGCATATTTTACGATGTATTTTTCGCATTATTATTTATACCGAGACATTGATTCGATTACATATAGTACATTAAAGTCCAATTAATATTAATAAGCAAGATTAATTTACCCTTTGATTGTTAATATGAAAAATACAGTATGAAACAAGTATTATACGTGTATGATTGTATTTTTCAGGCGAACCTCTAATTTGTTTTTTTCGAAAGTTACATGTATTTTATAGGAAAGATACAAAGTTTCGAAAAAGCAACATGTATCTTTCGCCATTTTCATCACTAGTCTCAGCGCAGAATGTAACTTCGTTCCTTTCGGCGTCGAAACCCTTGGTTCGTGGGGACCCGGTGCTATCAGCCTTTTTAGGACATCTCAAAAATGCTAATAGAAACAACAAAGCTGGCAGCTTCCCCGGGCAACGCGCTTTGCTAAACAACGAAAAAATGCTCCCAGCATCTGTGGTACTTTGCTAAGGGGGTCCTCTCTTTTTAGGGTTCCGTACCAAAATGGTACAAAAGGAACCCTTATGGTGAGACTTCGTTGTCTGTCTGTCTGTATGTCACAGCAGGTTTCCTCAGCAACTACAAATGCTATCAACTTGAAATTTGGCATACTTGTACAACTTGCTTGCTTGAAAGTGGTTCGATTATAGCAAATGGGGTGTCATATGAAAGGTCTTAATCTGCACATTTTAAAACTATTTTTTTGAAAAATTTCTGTGATGTACTTTTTGATTTATAGCCAAAAATGTACAAAAAATGACCGTTCCTCCCCCTTTATCTCCGAAGAATTTTACTAATCAAAAATTCTGAAAAAAATTCTGCCGTATAGATAATTACTTATATTTTCTGGGAAAAATAAAATAAAGTGTTCATTATTTACAGTTTTTGAGAAATAACAAAAAAACTAAGAAAATCTGTATTAAAATTTAGGCTAGTCAAAATCGACCTTATTACCTGGAAAATAAAGCTTATAACAAAATGAGTATTTTCTTTTGCGGTTACCAAGCATATTATCTTCAATACGGAACCCTCGGTGCGCGAGTCCGACTCGCACTTGACCGGTTCTTTTAGTTTTAATTTATTCGTATTTAGCTTAGTTCTAATTAAGTTTATTTTTGACTTATTTTCTTTTTAATTTGCCCTAGTTTTGTTGTGTAATATTTAATTTGAGTTATAGTATTTATAGTATAGGTATAGAGAAATAAAGTTCCAATCTTTATAACATCTTCTAATACTTACCACCTTATACCAGGGCCTCTATTCCCAGCGCTAAAAACCATATCGTCTTTGACCTGTTATGGTATCGTTTTGACATCAGCCGCCATTATTGTCAAGAAGCTATCTATCAAAACGTTGACAATACGATATCGGTCAAAGATGATATGATTTTTACCACCGGGAATAGGGGCCCTGGAGTCGTATACAGATATTATTTTCATTCAAAAATACTGGTATAAAATTTTGGCATCTCGCTTTCTATTCAATATTATTGTTCTTTGATGACTTTGTATTATAGTACAGTGTTATTATCAAGTTTAAAATATCAAGTTATTTTTTTACTTCATTTATTACCAACAGCTTGCATCTTACCAACATTTTGAACATTTACACCGTTAAGTACATAAGTAATTAACTGTATATCTCGTATTTCAAAGAAATCTCGTCACCTATGACCTGTCTCAGTTCACTACATAATGTCATGTTGTAATAAAACAAACAAATTTTTAGATAAACAATTTGCTATCACTATGACGCATGTACATGTTATAGTAATTCAGACAAATAGGAAAGGTTATCATAATATTAATTTATTTTCACAATTAAAAAAAGATAAATTTCAAAAATAAATTATAATACCTATATACAATTATATAGCAATAAACATAACAATTATTTTTCTTTGTCTATTTCGGAATCACATGCATAATAATAACATGATTATTAAGTTATTCTAAAGTCTAATGCCAGGTCAACACACTCGCGCAAGTCGACGCGAGGCCGAGATACACTGCCGTCTTTAATTACGAGACGGGCTGTAAAACTTTTATAATAACATCAATGTATCTCGGCCTCGCGTCGACTCGCGCGAGTTTGTAGACCTGGCATAAGATTAAAGTATAAAGAACTAATAATACTGTTTAACTCACCATTAGATGTAAAGCACAGAAACAACGTAAAATATCCGTACGCTGCCATTTCACAAAATAACCGCCTCACCACTTGCAACAAAACTTTCTTGGCTAGCCGCTTTGCCGCTCCCTCCGGCTGAATGAATGACTGAACGGCTCACACGACGGAATGGAATGAAAGATACGAACGGGTTGCCAGATCGAGAAATAAACTAGAGTTTTAAACATTTTTTTTTAAAGATATTTGAATAAATGTTTTATAGAGTCTGTCTAATGAATGATGAACCGGGCTTTTATTTGACTGGCAAGTCTGGCAACACTATTAAAATGACGTTTTAACATTGACAAACAAGTTGTTATTGGTGTGAGTCTGTCAAATTAAAGATTTCTTTTGGAAATTTACAGACTAAAAATACTAGTAAATATCTCTTACTGCAGTCAAGTGGTAATTGGGTAATGAAGTTTTTTTTAGTAAGTACCTTTTTTTTTTGAATTTTGAATTTCAATAAAAAAAGTTAGTTCTTAAATCCGGCGTTATAACACATTCTGAATGGACGGACGGACGGTTCAAAATATACAGCTCTTAAAGTTAGGACAGACAGACAGACGGACAGACAGGCAGCGTAAGCTTAGTAATAGGGTACCGTTGGGCACCCTTTTGGTACGGAACCCTAAAAAATAAGTAAACAATTAAACATTTTTTAAATATATTTATAGTACTTACCTACAACTAAGTATATTTCCCATTTTTTTTTTTATATTTGGTCTATCGGTTTAAGAGAAGTAGGGACATCTTCAAAGAG
This sequence comes from Acleris cristana, assembly GCA_948252455.1. Lineage (NCBI taxonomy): Eukaryota > Metazoa > Arthropoda > Insecta > Lepidoptera > Tortricidae > Acleris > Acleris cristana. Next base: position 2,793,191 of record OX411801.1, read on the forward strand.
AGGTTTTTCAGTTTAACACCTGTATTCACAAACGTCACTATGAGGTCTCAATGTGTTCACGAACGCACAGTGCGGTTTAAATCGTCTCATAAACAAAAGGTCGGTCAAAAAGGACCAATCACAAAGCTGTATTGAACGCAGTGCGTTTACTCAGTGAAGGATCCCTTAAGTATTGTTTGTGAATACGGGTTTTAGATACCTAACTATTTATGGCGTTTTATACGCTTTATGGAGACCAGAGCTATACATATAGCTATATGGTTACTTTAATCTTTTTAATCCAAATAAGTTGAATATTGGTAAAAAGTATAGGTACTTTTAGTGCGATCATAAAAATGTGTGTACCTATTTAAGAATGTAACTAATTTTCAAACTATTAATGCCAAGAAATGGCTTTGCAGCAAGTAGCACGCTAGAAGATAAATTATATTAAAAAATAGGAATAAAAACTTGGCTTTGTTGACTTTATTTTTAATTTCCAATTTTAAAGCTTTTAGAAAACTTGCATAATATGCAGCAGTACATTATTATCACTATCTTACTGCTACACTCAGAGACGTCAATTTAATTTAATGCTTGATTAAAGTTGCTGCTATTACTTTCTTTACTACAGCAATAGAATAAGACAACACGTCACTTAAAAAACATTAAATTTAATTGAAGTGTCTGAGTGCGGCAGTAGTCTGTTATTAGATTGCTCGTCTATCACTCGGAATTCATTATGTAACAGTGGCATAATACATATTATTAAACACATTATGTTTTATTTGAAAAAACGCCATCAGGATTATTTCTTACTATTAACATAGCCTTGTTTAAATACATTAGTGTAGTTCAACTCGTTCGGCGTCTTGGATCCCCTCTGGGCTGGGGAGGGGGCATAAAGCTCAGTTTTAGTATAAATTGGCTCCACGTAGGTTTCTTCTGGTCCGAAGTCCAGCCGCCTCCTGTTCAGGTCAACATACGAGTATAACGCTTCACCAGCGTTATTGTGGTCTTTTATTCCCAAATTCGCGTTTTCGGGAGGTACTCGTGTGCGTCCTTTCAGGGTAAAGTATTTTGGGGTGAGCTGAAAACATTTAGCAATTTTGTAATAGTAGTTCACGTGACGGTTCCGTATTGCCAATTACGCAGAGTCGCGTACAATACTTTATCTACACACATATTATAAGTACAGTCACAAGATTTAATTTGGTACCCACCTTAGGTCCAAAGTCAATCTGACATTCTACAACAATAAGGTTGAGTTTCCTAAAAGTTACAAATGACTTGACATCTCTAATGACATTGACGACTTCAAGCATATTTTTCTTGAAATGGGTGGAAATGGGTCCCAAATTAACGCTCGTGACCGTACTCTAAGATGGGTTGAGAAGCCGAAAGGCAAATGACCAGCATCACCTGTGGTAGTAGGTGACAGCGATGACAGCTGTAACGTAATTTCATTACGTTATCGAATATTGTAAGGTAATGAGATCCAAATTTGGAACATCTTTCAAAATTAACAGCTGTCATCGCTGTCACCTACTACCACAGGTAATGCTGGTCATTACCTACGGGGTTTGAACGCATAATAGAGGACTTATGATATGTGTGTAGATAAAAACTATGAAACAGGTTTCGTAATCCGATGTGGTATCGATGGGGTTGTCATGTCTTACCCTATCTTAGACCCGCCTTACACGGACTGCTTTAAGCAGTCGGTAACCAGCTGCACTGCTCTTTCAATGCTCTAGAAAGTGCAAACCGACCAATATTTGTGCAATTACCCTATTACACTCTCAGTTGTTCGAAAGTGCAGGTTTCCTCACGATGTTTTTCCTTCACCGTAAGAGCATCGAGTAATATTACTTGAGCAGTACTTAAGTTGGAAAAACTCATTCAAACTGCTATAAATTAACAAAAAGCAGTTACAATAAAATGACGTCATACCGACCACTAGTCCAAAGTTATATAAAATTTCTCCATTAAATAACTAATAATAAATTAACAAGTATGTTTTTGAGACAAACCTCTGAGTTTTTTTTTGTCATAATACCTTTATAAAAGGTTCCTTTTGTCAATTTTACACTGTTCGTACGGTAGAGTTCATAAATCCGTACCTGAGAAGCATAACACTGCAAGTCCACTTTTTAAGATTTTTCGTTTTTTAATGTATCATACATAACTTTTTTAGCTCTATCGAACCATAACGCTGTATTTGCAGAAGTCTTTACAGTTTCGGAGTTTCTTAAATGTATTTTGATGTAAGAGCATTAGTCACTTCGAAGCATTTCAATCTAAGTGAAGTGTAATAATGTATGTATAAACTGCATTTTATCGTATGTTAGTTAAGAGTTACAGTGTTATGAATGATCAAAGTGGTGCCACTGTATCATGTTATCAGGCATTTCAATGTAAGTCCGGACTTACAGTATTGTGCTCCATACATTAGCTAGGCGGCGGAAGGGGTTGTAAATTACATACTTGAGAAGAATAACACTGCAAGTGCCATTTCTGTAACTTTACAGAAGCGATTTTGTGTAAAAAATTCAGCGACAATGAGGAAGTTTTAAAATAAAACGGTTAGATTTAAATTACAAAGACTTTAATTAATCAAAAGTGTGGTTATTTGAGATTAATTGAGATTTGTTACATTCGGAAATCAATTTTTTAATCTAAAATATATTTACATTAAAAAATATATCTGTGGGCACATACAAAGTTCTGCTTTTTAAAAGAAGAAAAAACGAAATTTCAGAGTTACTTACTTCGATAATATACCTTTAGTAAATCGAAAACAGTATTAAAAATTGTATTATTTGTATTTAATTACAATGTACACTATAATAATTGTAAACGGAAACATAAATTTTGCTGTCATACATACAAGAAACTTATTTATTATTATATAAAAACAACATTTAGTAATATAATACAGTTTCGAATATTGTTTTAGAGTTTCTAAGGGTATAATTATTGTGGTAACTCTAAAGATTTAATTTTTTGTTGAGAAGCAGAACACTGTATGTAGGCTAGTTTTTTTTATTTTATTATAATAAGTATATCTTACATTAAGAAATTGATCTCAGAATATAACAAATATAGATCTCAAATAACCATCCTTTTGATTGATAAAAGTATTTGTTATTTAAATCTGACCAGTTTTAGTACAAACCTTACTAAATGTCGTGTATGCTGCATTTTGACACAAAATCGCTTCTCCTGTAAAATTACGAAAATGGCACTTGCAGTGTTATGCTTCTCAGGTACGGAAATATGTATACACTTTAGTACCTTGTCACTTTGATTGTTGTGACAATTCATATAAATGGCAGTTTAAACATGACATTAAATAGACAAAGTAGGTCGAGTTCATAAATATGTATAAGATACATATTTATGAACTCGTCTGTACAAATAAACAGTGGGGCGGAACTACGCGGAGTGGAAACGTTATAAGAAAGATAACTTTTAACTTTAAGACCTACCTCTTTAACCACCAGTATTTTTTTCCGTCTGCAAATCAGTACCACACTTAAAACGATGACACACAGAGTGACGACTGTGGCAGCAATCAGTACAATCTTCCAGTTGACTTTTGGACCTTCATCTTTGGAGAAGAAAAGAAAGAAATCAAATCGTTATAAGGTACACCCATTTGCAAAAAAAACGAACACTTTGAATATTTCTAGGACTTCAAATTCAAATTTAAATTCAAAATCAAAATTCAAATTCAAAATTCAAATACCACATTTAAATTCAAATTCAAATTTAAATTCGAAATTCAAATTTATTTTATGCAGCTTCATGCTTATTTTAAATTTTATGCTACAAAATTAAACTAGGTAAAATTTACTAGCGACCCTCGCTTCGGTTTATTTGAGTTTTTTGTAGCACCCATTCATAAACCAGACATTATCCAACCAATACTTTAAATTCGAAAGTACGTGTGTGTTTGTTACTCCTTCACGCTGCAACGGCTGGACGGATTTGGATGAAATTTGAAACGGAGATGGCTTATACCCTGGATTAACATTTTTAGGCCCAGAAAATATATAAGTACCCGAGGGTATAACGATAATCGAAATCTATGTGGAAAAAGTCGCGGGCAGAAGTTAGTTATACTTTAAAACCTTTCGTGGAAAATTATCTAGCTGATGGTGAAAACAAGTAAACTAAGTAAGGACTGATTTTTCAATCTCCAGATAACACTATCTGTCAGGTAAATTGTAGCTCTGTCCTTATCTTTCTTATCACAAAGAAAAGGACAGAACTACAAATTTACTTGACAGATAGTGTTTTATGGAGATTGAAAAATCAGCCCTAAGTAAGTAGGGTAAATTGTATTCGTAGTAACACAGTTTTCTTTAAGTTTAAATATTTCAATCCAGACATATTTGGTCTGCAATTTAAATAAAACACCAAATGTAAAGACCGCAGCAACTCTCTTTGAGTATAACGAAACGTGTCAAACGTCATTCGCACCAAGCAAAAGTGCGGACTTGACAGAAGCGCGTGGAGCTAACCCCATGTGCTTCTGTTTAGTCGACCAGAGTAAATCTCTTTAACCGAACAATTGGGTTAGGGCGCATAACGTCCCACTCGCAGAATGTCCCTTCGTCCCTTTCGTGAAATGTCCCTTTCCTAAATGTCCCTTACGCAAAATGACCCTTCTGCAAAAGGTCCCGTTCGCAAAACGTCCCTTCACATAAATAAAGTCCCGTTCGCAAAACGTCCCTTTCGCAAAATGACCCGTTCGCAAAACGTCCCTTTCGCAAAATGACCCGTTCGCAAAACGTCCCTTTCGCAAAATGACCCGTTCGCAAAACGTCCCTTTCGCAAAATGACCCGTTCGCAAAACGTTCCTTTCCATGAGAAGACTCTACTTAAACAACTTTTTCCAGACGGGACATTTTGCGAATGGGTCATTTCGCAGACGGGACGTTTTGCGATAGGGGCGTTATGCAATAGGGACGTTTTGCGAAAGGGGTGGGACCTTTTAAGAAAGGGACGTTTTGCGAATGGGGTATTTTACATAAGGGACCATTTGCAGAGAAGACGTTTTGCGAATGGGACGTAATTTTGCTGGAGGGACGTTTTGCGAGTGGGACGTTATGCGCCCTAACCTTGTATCCTCGCGTGTGATATCCATGGACTTGTTTCTCTAATAAGTCCATGGCGATTGTCTAAAACTCGATACTGGCGAAATACACCTTGTTAAAACAAGGAGTGAAAGCCATTAACTAAGAAGAAAAAAAAATGCAAAAGTGCAATCAGTGTACCTGTAACTGGTTCAGTTTTGTGTCCCTGCGCATCTGTATCTGTAAACAATAAAAAAAAGACATTTAGAAGGCACAGGAGCATTCAGGATCTGAGGGTAATACAAAAAGGGATCTGAGACGAGGCCATAGACAATTAGACGTTATCATTATCCAAAATGTATATGATTGTCGTAAGCTGTCAGACGGTCGCGTCGAGTAGAGATGGGCCAAACCGTAAATATTCGAAACCGAGTCACCCGAGTCGAAAATTGATGTAAACCGGTTTCAACCCGGGTTGCTCAAACCGAGTTGAGAGTACGAACCTACGCATGCACATTAGCGTTTCGTTCATCAGGAGACGAGTCAAACCGAGTCTGTGTCGGGTTTATTCGGGAATCTTCGTCTGTCCCGCTTCGCTCCCGCTCGTCCACCCGTCATCGGAACGCCGCGCCGCGTTCGATCGGGTTCAATCGGTAAATTTCGTCAATTTCCGTCCATTCGAGCGAGGCGAACGACCGTTTTGACTTGCGGGCTCACGGGTTCCGAGTAGCGAGTTAGAGAAACTTCAAACCGACCCAAACCGAGTTGAGCATAACTCGGTTTGAACCGGTTTGGTAAACCGAGTTGACACATCTCTAGCGTCGAGCGCCTACGTCAATTCCATACATTTTGTCAGTTTTTGAAAATCGTTACGTTCACATTTGTCTGACGTGTTGTGTCGTGATGCGTCATAACACGATATCATACATTTAATATGGTTGCGTTCAGATGTATCTGACGCAGTGTGTTGTGATTGCTTGGGTTGTGTCGCATCACAAGCAATCCCGGTCTGCGTTAGGACGGATGAGGTGGGGGGCGGCGGAGCGGCCGCGTCAGAATGGATCAGACTAGTGTGCACACGATAATACTGGGGTGCTCCTTTAACACTCATTTCAAGAATGCGTTGTTTCATCGAATTTTCATTTCATCGACAGCTAATTTCTGCTGAAACCTTATTGTTTTTAGGTTATCTTAAGCATGGGTTACGTAGGTTAGGTTAGGTTAGACCTGTGACCACCAAAAAATTATAACTCCTGCACGTGGAAATGCCTGTTCGATGAAATGAAAATTCGGTGAAATGAGTGTCGGCGATTCAAGGGTAAACCGATAATACTGTTCTGACGCGACACGACACAACACATCAGACAAATGTGAATGCGGCTTGATTCAAAATATCGTCAGAAAGCGTCATAACACGTAATTATACAGATGTGAACAGTAGCCATCACGACAGTACACATCACGACACATGTGAATGCGGCTTAAGTTTTAAGCAACTTGTCTAACCTCGCACTGATCCGTTCTGACACGGCAGCTCCACCGACCCCCTGCCCGCCACCTCACGCTTTCTGACGCAGATCGGGATCGCTTGTGATGCGACACAACACAAGCCATCACAACACACTGCGTCAGATAAATGTGAAGTCATATTAAATATATGAAACCAATACTTTTCTGACGCGTCACAACAAAACACATCAGACAAAAGCCACATTCATTGATGTATTGTGATTACTACTGTTCACATCTATATGACGTGTTATAACGCTTTCGGACGATATTTTGAATCAAGCCTCATGCACATTAAGTCTTATGTGTCGTGATGGCTAGTTGACGTGTTGTATTATAACGCTTTCTGATGATATCTTAAATAGTCTCATTCACATTTGCCTGATGTGTTGTGTCGTCACAGTCTTGAGGTCGTGACGCGTCAGAAAAGTATTGACGCGTGCATACTAGTCAGATCAGTTCTGACGCGGCCGTTCCGCCGCAACCCACCTCAGCCATTCTAGACCGGGATCGCTTGTGATGCGACACAACACAAACCATCACAATACACTGCGTCAGTCGAATGTGAACGTAGCCATATTAAATTTACGACACCGATACTTTTCTGACGCGTCACGACACAAACTATCAGACAAATGTGATTGCAGCGTAAGTCAATAACGAATCGTGAAGCGTGTTGTTTAAAAGAATCAACTTACGAGAGAGATCCAAAACGAAGTAAAGTTTTACTGTATACACTATTTTAGAATATTTTCTTAAAACACAAAGTAGACTTGAACTGTTTAAAGTGCTGTTAGCTGACGAGAACTCAAACAGAGACGGATATTTTATTGAGTTTATTGTAGAAGGGCTCACAGCATCTGAAACACAATAAGTATAATAAATAATTATCAGTAGGTAGCCCAAGCCCAAACTTTTACCTTTTACCTTCTATCGCGAGATCACATTAAGGTGGGTCCACATTTGTATTATGTTGCCGTATCGTATTTCCATCGCGTAGCACCGACGCGTATAGTGATCGTTATTATGGACGCAACAAAATCTCGTACATTCTACAAGCCGTATTGATCGCTCATGTTTATTTAATACCTCACACGCTCGCGATCGGATACGCGTATCAAGATCGGTAAGTATGGACGGGGTTTGATACTGTATCATGATTTGATACGTGATACGCCGCGATCCACCTCGAGTCAATTTTTCCCCGATCGTCAACAGGGATACGGCGTTATGTTATACAGTACGCTGCTACGCTACGGCTAATATGGACCACGGAGCTAAAAAATACTTGTTATGGACGCATTTTTTCACGCAACTATGCTAGTGATACATTATGCCCAAATTGAGCGTCTGCGAATGCATGATCGTGATCGCCAAAATAATACAAATGTAGATCCAGCATTAGGCGTTTAAGCGCACATTTAAGAACTACGACGTCAGTAGAAGGTGTACACATGTAAACGTGCGCTTCTGGCGCGTCAAACACGCACTGTCAGATTATGGTTTGAACGTGCGTTCTGCCGTGATACCAAAGAAGGCTTATATGTATAGAAAGTAATAGATGTGGATAAACGTGGATAAAACGGGAGCCTACCGTTTCGCCGAAATATGTTTGCCAAATGTATCGTTTCCCAAATCCCAACCATTGGCAAATGAAACGGTTGGGAAACGATACATTTGGCAAACATATTTCGCCGAAACAAAGGTAGCCCGGTTAAAACATCTGTCACTTTCTGACGAATATGTTAGTGCGAGAATGACGGATGCTTTATCCACCGCGATTAGGGCGGCCATAATACGGGTTCAATAATATAAATTATTGACCTGCGGGGCTATTATGGTCATGTCTATCAATGTGGATAAGCGTGGATAAAACTGTCACTTTCTGACCACTTGATCAGTATGTTAGTGCGAGAGTGACGTATTGCATGTAATTGTAACCCATCTGTAAAGACCGTTCGATATTCTAAATTTAAAATTTGACGTTAATTCCATACTAGTTTTGTACACCACTACATGCAAGAGGTCAATTACTTAATTTTTTCACCTAAATGCTGTTTGCACCGTGCGACCGTAAGGCTGCGGCTCCACTGAGGCGGAGACAAGCGGAGCGGAGAGGAGACGTGAAGGGATCGACCAATCATATTAGTTGAAATACACATCTCATCTCGTCTCCACTCCGCTTCAATGGAAACAGTCAAGCGAAGATGAGCGGAGCAGAGAGGAGACGTGTAGGAATCGACTAATCATATTATTTGAAATCCACATCTCGTCTCCGCTCCGCTTCAGTGGAAACAGTCCAGCGGAGTCTTAGGATGCCCTGTATGCTGATTAAGGCTGCGGTCCCACTCAGCTCCGCTCGTCTCCGCCTCAGTGGAATCACTTAACTCTTTTCACAGCTTTGCTCCACTCAGTTCCTCTCGTCTCCGCCTCAGTGGAGCCGCAGCCTAAGACTTCGTTCCCACTATGTCGTGTGTCGGTCCGAGTTTTAATCGGTCGTTCCAGCGGCAGAACGTTTTATATTATGAAGCTATTCACACTCGACCGACAACGATGTTGTGTCGGATCCGACTGTTTTGTCAGCCCTCCCGTATATGGGCACCGAGATTAAAATCGGAATCCGACACACGACATAGTGGGAACGAGCTCTATTGGGAGCCCAGCTTACCGATAAATATTAAAGACAGTTCTAATATATCATTCATATCTGCGTCACACCCAATCTTGATATCTTCGTTAAGTATATACTTGTAAGTGTAATTGGTGGTCCCGTCGATTTTGGTTGTAGTGACACGGCTATAATCCAATCCAGTAAACCACAGCGGATCTATAAAAAAACGTAGGGTCATGGAACCAGAAATGAACAAGGACCAATAATAGACGCTTGATTCTTATGCATGGCATGGCATGGTAAGGGTTATTCATTTATTCTGAGACAATCAATTTATAACCTTATGATCTTTGAATTAAAAGTTAATCTAAAAGTGTCCAGCATTGGTGCCGTCACCTCCTGTTACAGTTTTATCCTACAAAAGCGGGTTTGCTATACTTGTAGTTGTACCGCGTGTAGACACGCACACTACGGCGACGCTTAGCGACGACAGCTAGGCACACAGAGACAATGTGCACGAGCACCTACACACACAAGTATGGCAAACCCGCTTTCGTGAGATAAAACAACTGTAGTGGACAGTCGAGTTCATAAATATCTGAACACTTGTCTATTTAATGTCATGTTTAAACCTGCCATGAATTGTCACAGCGATTAAAGTGATAAGGTACTAAAGTGTGCACATGATTATGAACTTGACTATTCTGATTATTAGCGAGACAGTTCAGTCAGTTAGTGTACACAGTACAGTCACTAGCAATAATATATTAACCATCATTGGGTGCAAAAATATCTGACACGTCTCTATTATTAGAGGTATAAGAGCGTGTCATAGAAATTTTTGCGCCCAATGTTGGATAATATACAGGGTGGAAGGGGACGGGGGACCTTCCCGGAACTATAGCGTTAATTAAGAGGTACACAGTCGATTTGTGATGGTTATAATCATGAATTAACTAATTAAAAATAAACAAATTGACTCATTTTTCATCGTGGTGACTACCCTGTTACACCTACCCATTACGACTTGACTATGAAAACTCGGAAACTACGCTTATTTCCGAGCGTTGACGTTGCCATAGTGATAAGGTGATAACTTAATGATGCATAGACGTCAAATAATTCATGAACAAAACGAAAGGTTGTTTACAATTAAATTCATTGACCCAATCATATGTTTAGGGTTGAAACAAGTAGTTTTGTTTCACCGGCTGTAATTTGGAAACGGCTGCTTAAATTCACATAGTTGGTATGGGGGACATAAAGTAAAAAGGCTAAACTATCTCCCATTTTCGAGAAGGTCCACGGTCCTCTTCCACCCTGTATTATTTCTGGTGACTGTACATAATTATAATGTGTGTATCGGATGATATGTGAGTGTGTGTGTGTCTTCTCTAGGGACATTTATACGGGTGTGCTTAAATCAGTCTAAAACATTTTGATTCATTTCATTTAACTTAGAAAGAAACAGATATTCTGAAAAAGTACAACCCGCTATCTGTAATTTTTCAAAAAATACAGGTCTTTAAAGTTAGGATGGACCGACAGCGTAGGCATTTTATTAGCGTCCCTTTTGGCTCCCATCGAGTACGGAACCCTATAAATATCTTGTATGGGTCTATATCGGAATCCAGAATATCGTTTGTCCTAATCTTCATTTGCCCTAATTCATCGTTTGTCCTAAAAGCCAAATTCCGCCTGATGTTTAAAACTTTTAGTCACAACTCTAACCTAACCTAATCGCAGGTATTTTTGGAAAGCTTAAAAAGTTGCCCGACTCAGCTGAAAACCAGTTTAGGACAAAGGACAAATTAGGACAAATGACGATTAGGACAAACGCTATTATGGATCGCGAATGACACCCATCTCGTATCTTTAGGTTGATGTGTTTAAAATGTTTTTTTTTTTTAATTGCTTACATTTCTATGGACCCTATTGTTCAGTTATGAAATGCGAAAATATAGCTACAGCTTCGTACAAGAAGTGTATCTTCATCCTTAAATTTGCCTATGCCATGCAGCAGTTTTTTTTTATCAAAGCGGATGTGGTGTGTCCTTTAATTGCGACGTTAGTGATTATTTCAAAGGAAAGTAACTTCGTAAGGCCCAGTGTGCAATAAGATTTACGGGAACACCCTAAAGTCTCGAATTATTTAATTCCGAATTTGAAAATACCGAATTTCATAATTCCGAATTTTTATAATACCGAAAAAATATAAGGCCGAATATCAAAATCTAGAATTTTATATTACCGAATATCAAAATCACGAAAACGTTTTTCCGAATATTATATTAACGAATGTTGACAATTCCGAATTTTCTTTTTACGAAAATTATAATTCCGTAAATTCACTAACCAGATTGATAATGTAAAATTTGGAATAATAATAATAATAATAATAATAATTTATTCACGACCAACATAGGATCAATAGGGTTAGTAACAATTTCAAAAACTTATTATGAAACTAACCACTTGAATGGAATTGAAGTCTTCTACTTGAAACAAAAGTTAGGTGAGATGACGAGCACATTACTAAATTAGATCAATCTCACCTCGATAGGTTAGGTTAGGTTAGAGTTGCATCAAGGCGCGAAGTGTCTTAGCTACGCGGAACAGGGGCTCCGCAAAGCGGAGCTCCGTCGACTTAGTCGGTCATTTCTTACAGTTTTTGAGCATTAAGCATGTTAAACATTATACACGGTATTATACAATATTTTATTAGGCACTTAATTGGAATTAAAAAATTAAGAAATTCGGGATGCTAAAATTTCGGAATAATGAATATTCGGAATTCGGAATAGGAATATTCGGAATTGTGATATTCGGAAAAATATTTTTCGGGATTTTAATAATTCGGAAATGGAAACATTCGGAATTTAAAAAAATCGTGATTGTGATGTTTCGGGAAACTAAAATTCGGAATAGTGATGATTTGGAAATTTCAAAATCGGAATTCTAAAATTCGTGTTTATCAAATTCGGAAAAAAATATTTCGAGATTATGTAGTGTACCCAAGATTTACAGACAGAAATAAAACTGAACTTGAACTGTATTGAAATGGGAATAGAGTTTAATTTCCTATCTTCATAAACCGAAAATGGCATTATCGAACTTTATGGCCTTGTTGCTAGATTCAAAGTGGTATTCACAAAAACTCCCCGTTTTTAGTATGGTGGGACTTACGAGGTGGTTTTTAGGGTTCCGTACCTCAAAAGGAAAAAGCGGAACCCTTATAGGATCATTTTGTTGTCCGTCTGTCCGTCCGTCCATCTGTCTGTCTGTCAAGACCCTTTATCTCGGGAACGCGTGGAAGTATCGAGTTGAAATTTAAATCATATACTTAAGTCTACAGTCCCTTGAAGCTGTGAAAAAATCAAACTTCTAAGTTAAATTTAAAAAAAGATACGGCCGTTCTCAAGGGAATCAAAATTTATAGGGTATTTTCCGTTGACCTGGAACAATGAAATTTGGCAAGTAACCGTCCTATACTACAAATATAGTGAAAAATCTGAAAACCCAACATTTTCAATTAAATCACAAAAAAACAGTTTCTTTATGCAAGGAACGGCGGCGGTGCAAATTTTGAATTGAGTTAACCGTGTCATGTGCGGAACCCTCGGTGGGCGAGTGTGACTCGCCTTGTCCGGTTTTTTTGTCTTACCTCTAGGGCTGTACTCGTCCAAGTAGAGCACTGTATTGGTTTGGCTTGATTTAGCTATCCCCGTGAAAAAACAAGTCAAGTACTTCCAACTCAAATCCGACGTAGCCTGTCGCTCAAACCGTGAGCCTATAAATGTCACATTGCCACGTCTATCTGAAAGATAAAGATAAAAGATGAATAGTACATTATACTACAGAGGCCGGGAAGTAGGGGGTTGCCGGCCGAGTTCATATAGACGGCCGGGCGTAGCGAGGCCGCACAGTTACGAGGCAGGCTAGCAACCCCTTTTCAAGGCGAGGTATGTATAGTGCTTTTCTCAACCATATATATACTACAGGAAACGTGCCCCCTAGACAAGATACAATGTTTATAATGTTCTTTTATGACTAAGTTAAAATTAAGTAAGAAATAATTATAATACCATCTAGTTGTAGCTCGTTTGCTCCTCTAGCATAAAAAAAAACCGGGAAATAGCATGTCGGACCATGCTCAGTGTATGATAAGGTTCCAAAACCGTTAAGTAATACAAACACAAACAACTATTTCAAAAAACAATTCATGTTATTGCTATTGGCTGGCTATACACACACACACACACTCACACACGCAACTTAATCGAAAATTGCACTATAAAATAAAAATAAATGGTATTATAATGGCTTAGTAATTGGGCGCTGGTCGGCACTAGTGATGAAAATGGCAAAAGATACATTTTGTTTTTTCCGAAATTTTGTAACATTCCTGTAAAATACATGTAATTTTCGAAAAAACTAATTAGAGGTTCGTCTGAAAAATACAATCATACACGTAAAATACTTGTTTCATACTGTATTTTTCATATTAACAATCAAAGGGTAATGTAATTATATAGCAATAGCTGATGCCCGCGACTCCGTCCGCGCAGAAAAATAAAACATAGCCCATGTTCATCAAGGATAATTTAGAATTCTAATGGTGAAAGAATTTTTCAAATCGGTCCAGTAGTTTCAGAGCCTATTCAATTCAAACAAACAAACAAACAAACAAACAATCAAATCTTTCCTTTTTATAATATTAGTATAGAAGTATAGATAAGTAATGTTCATTATGTACTTAATCGAATCAATGTCTTGGCATAAATAATAATGCGAAAACATCGTAAGTACACGTAAAAAACTTAAACTTGCGAAAGATTCAACCAAAGATCCACAAGGAAAGATTCTGTATTTTAAACATAAAACTTCCGTGAGACTCAGACATATTAAGGAGATCACACCGGGTTACTCACGTAAAATTTGACGAAAAACGCTCGACATGTTTCGGGCTCGTCCGGAGTCCCTATTAAAGATAAAGATAGGTAAAGATAAAGAGACATTTATTCACAACAATACAAGATTACATTTTGTAGATACAAAAAGAACAAGACAGAGAAATTGTTGCGAAACGGTCCCAACTCAGCATTCGCTAGCCGTAAAGCCAGCACTAGTCTTCCGTTGGAACCGCTCGGTGAAGAGACGGAAAGTGACACACTTAACACAAAACATCATTGAGAGAAAAAGAAAAAAGAACAACATGGACAAAAAACAATCATTCGTTGGATAATATCTCGAATGAACATACGCAGGCTATTCATGAGCAGACGCGGCCGCAGCACGATGACGAGCGTTTTTCGATATTTTTTACGTGAGTAACCCGGTGTGATCTCCTTAATATTCTGTATTTAATTGAAAAATACGGGGGCGTTTGAAAGATACTTGTATTTCACAAGTCATTCTCAAAGCTAGTTGGCACCGTTGGGTTATGGAACCCTTAATAACACTACGATGAGGCCATATTAAATTTTGCTGATAACTTACCGTGAACTTTAAAGATTTTCGTTTCACTCCCCTCTTGTTCACAGCTGATGTTCAGCTTTTCCCCCCTCTTGAATCTGTATCTGTAGATCATCTGATCCTGATTGTGGGTTATACTTCGGCGTTCGGGGTCCAAGCCAGTAAACCACAGCGATCCTGAAACATGAGCAGTAATACTGACTGTTCTGGTTAGATTTCATCGTCGCCATTAACAGCCCAAGTATGAAAGTGGTTGCGTGCTACATCATCATCATTTTGGCCCACATCCACCCACTGCAGGGTAAAACCCTCTTCATTTTCACGCCTCTTTGCACAGACTCGTGCTCACGCCATCCATCTTTTCCCAACTGTCTGCCAAATGTCATCAGACCAACGAGCTGATGGTCTGCCCACCGATCTATGACCTAATCTCGGCCACCACTCTGCGTGCTATATACAGGGACCGGAAAACCCGTTCCTTCGCTTAAGCCGTTCGAACGGCTTACCCGTTCATACGATAAGCCAATCGTTTCGGTAACCTCTTGACCGGCTTACCCAACGATTAGGTAGCAAAAGCTTCTACTAATGCTGCACAGTAGCAATTGTTACTGCCTTTAGATATAGAAAGGTCAGCAGCCACAGTTAATTACTAGCTTTAAGAGGCCAAATAATGCTGCCACGTCCACACAAGAATGGGTTTCTGTGCTTCCGCGCGAAGAACGTAAGATGGAGATTCTTTGCACGCGTCTTAATAGCAAAAAATAAGTAATATTCAAATTCAAATATATTTTTTACTTTAACACCACAACATAAATTAAATAAATGGTTTAACACGATTAAAAAGTTATAAATACCCAACAGACTATTGAATCAAAAATCGTCATTGAAGATCGTAGGGTGTTATGTTAGAGTCTGTCTAATGAATGATGAACCGGGCTTTTATTTGACTGGCAGGTCTGGCAACACTATTAAAATGACGTTTTGACATTGACAAACAAGTCGTTGTTGGTTCGAGTCTGTCAAATTAAAGTTTTCTTCTCGAAATTTACGGACTAAACATGCGTAAAACTATCAAAAGTGGTGTGCGACAGATCCTTTGTACCATTATAAACAAATATAAAGAAAAACAAGAGAAGAGGGAAGCATTGTTAAAACAAAAAATAGAGTGTTTACATACGGTGACCGAATTCATAGGTTATTACAAGGTTAGTATGGCATGTTAATTTTGATACTTATTATTTCTATATCTTCAATCCAAAGTTTCATAGAATATATACCTTTTCTGTTGGTATTTCTTTTCCATTAAGAAATTAAACGATGTATTCTTTTCAGATAAGCTGGACGTGGATGGTGAAAAACAAACGGTTTTGACAAATCTTCAGCAGTTGAAAGAGTTGGAGCAAAACGATTTACTATGCCAGAGTCAAATGAAGTATTTAGAAGAATTATCATCAATGACTGGTAAATACTAAAATTAATTAAATCATTGTCTTTCCCTATACATAGGTGTATTGTCTGTACCTATACCATGTTGAATCTGTTAACAATCGCAATTTTATTAAATTAATTAAATAGACAGATGATTAATATAACTGACACTCATACCTAGTTTCAGTAAAACACTAAGGAGGTGTTTATATACATTTAGTTAAAAGATATCATAAGCATATTAATATGTACCTACGTACACTTCATGAGCTCTTGGAAAAGATGTTCGGGTTATACCTGTCTTCCTTGTTCTTAAACCGTTGCGATTTGAACCTCACCGATGCAATTTGATTTCACCTAAACCCAAATGTTCTTAGAGCTGTCGGACTGTAAAATGGGGCTGTACTGCGTGTCACAATATATTTGTAAATGGTGTTCTGTTTAATTCATTCCTTCTTTCTTCTTACAGATATCAGTGTTTCGATATTGAAGAGAATGAAGGCAAAGTAAACCATGGTGTCTTCAGTACTCCAGGAAAGAAGCGAACTCACAAGGCCACAGTATCCAATTTAAATAGATAGTTTTGACATCCATGCCATCGGAAATAAAGTGAACGAATTTTATATTGTAAAGAAGCAAGTGCCTACACTCAGATGCCTATTAGCAGAGTTGAGAGAAAGCATCGGTTTTACCCTAATAACAAATAAAATATTTTTACTTAATGACTTGTTATTGGTGATTTTATTTACTAAAAGAGCTCACAAATGAGAAAGCATGCTGATGCAAGCATTATTATGGTGGACTGCATTTTTTTTTCATAGATATAGTTTCAAAGCATCAAATACTTCGTGATACCCAAAGTTGCTAAATAGTTCGGTACACGTTTGGCGACTTTGGGTGTCACTATCTATTTATTTAATGCTGACTATACTGGTCAATCAACTTTTCTTTGTAGCTCGGTGCCAGGGTGACGTTTCCTGGGTCACTCATTAAAACTATGATTTCAAAGGATATAAGTCCACTACCATTATTTTATGGCTTTTCTCCTGAGTGTGATAGAAGTATACATTATAACATTTTTTCTAAGAAACTATCACTGTTGTCTCCTGGCTTACGGGACATTAACAACAACAAAAAAGTTGATCCACCCATACGAATTAAGTAGTAAGACTCTCTGGCTTCTACTAATAAACTGTACTTATGATACCGTGTGTGGTCTTAATATGGATAAACGGACACTTGAGTGCGGTATTAGTAGACATGAGTACCTATAGTTTATTAACACGGGCCTTAGTATTGTGAAAAAGTACGCGTTTCCTCTTCCTTTGTGCCCACCAAAATAAATAAAATAAGAAAAGTATCAAAATCGTTTATTCCTAGATTGATCGGTAATACCATATGAAGATTTTTTGAATTTGCCGCTTTTTCTCAGGTTCATCTTTCGTTAGACAGACTCTAGAAAAATTAAACTATCGAGGATTTTGTTTCTACTCGTGTTTCCACGTTTAACAGTCTCACGAAAATATGATCAAGTTTAATATATCGAAAAAACAGACACAAAGGCGATATAGATTGTTGAGATCCAGATTATCAGATGTGGCCTCTTAGCGGCTTTTAATTAATTCAGACATTTTAGGCTTTTCTGGAATATTTTGGGGTGCGCCAAAGTTCATATAAAATTGCAACTCCGATTATTGGAACTCTGAAAATTTTTCTCATACCATTTTACATCATAATGATCACTCTTCATACTCTTCATAATATTTTTAAATTCTAATGATCGGAACTCATACTCATCTGAACTTATAACGCCAATATTCATGGAACCGTACACTTTTCAGAATTTCTTAAATATCTTACGTGTAGATAAAATTAGGTTAGGTTAGGTTAGATTTATAACAATCCTCAAATAGTAATAGTTTCTTAAAAAAATGCATTATGAGTTGCGATAATTATGACTTAAAAAAGTATGAACAAAAAAGGATGAGCAAAATTTTTCGAAGAAATGACGAGTATGGACACAAATCGTTATATTGGTATAAAAAATCTAAAGACCAATTTTTTATGAGCCAATATGGACCCAATATTTTGACTTACCCTTAATGTCAATACGCAAATTGCATGTTGCATAGTTGAATTCCGTTCCGTAGTTAAACCGAGTCGAATTTATGGAATCATCATTATCATCTCGTTGCAGGTAAAACTCGCAAGTCCAATTACTTTCCGACGCTTTTAGATCATCCACGACCTGTTTTTTTTAAAGTTTTAAAATACAATGAACCGACTACAAATCAAAGGCAATTTGATTTGTAGTCTGTTTTAGTAGTTTTTGTAGCTCTAGGCATGTACTATGGGCACTAGACAATGAAAAATATACTCATTTGGAGAAATAAATAGGTACTTAAATAAATAGAAAACATGAAAGACTCGGAAACAAATATTCGCGCTCATCACACAAAATATTTGTCCATACCTCGAATCGAATCCGGGACGATCCTCGGTATGGGCAAGCTAGCTTTGTAGGCAGCATCACTACCAACTAGGCTAACACGTCGTCATAGACTTACCCCCACCCTGTCCTACTTGTCAAAAAATAATCATTCATAGTCAAAATATCTCGAAAACCGTACCATTTTTATTACATACAATATACACTCACGCCTTCATTCCCAGAGTGGGGTAGGCAGAGCTTCAGAAAATTACCAACAAGTCTAAAAATTTGTTGTGAATTCTGTTACCACGTTTTGCACAAACAGGCTAAGATGTATTTACCCGTTTATATTAGTGACAGGTTGCAAGCCCTACGCATAGCAATATAATAAGTCTCATCAGCAAAAAGTACAATATCACAAACTTTATCTACTGTTGGTGGTAAGTCATTTATATAACCCAGAAATAAAAAAGGACCTAAAATAGAGCCTTGAGGCACACCTAGTTTCACTTGAGCTCCAATTGATTGCATTTTGTTTACAACCACTGTTTGAATTCTGTCATTTAGATAAAAAAAACATAAGACTTGAAGCTTTATTGGACAATCCATAATGTTTTAATTTTAAAATAAGGGTCGAATGATCCACGGAATCAAAAGCTTTAGAAAGATCACAAGTCTTTATTTGACGTGATTTGTTCGTCACCTGTGTTTAGGATGACTTGATTATCACGAGTTTTCGATTTTCCCGTTTCTCTATGTATAATATTCCACACAGTTTTAACTTTACCGTCAGATAATTTGAGTTTAAGACTAAAAAAATTGCCTTAGCAGTTACACAAACTTGCTTAAAGGTCCTCGAATAATTTATAACATAATTTTGGAAGTCATTGTTCTTCTTGTCCTCTCTCTCTATTAAGGTCATAAAGCCTATGTACTCTTATGTATGAATGCCTGCAGTAACCCATTCACAAAACTTGGTTTTGGACTTAGAAATTAATAGTGTCTCGAGCACTAATATTTCAGACATACAGCTTTCGAATCGCACATAGTTTACTATTTAAAAACGTGTTCTAAACTTCATAGCCCAACTTAAAAAAAAACATCGTTTTCATACTAACATTAGGTACAATTTTATATAAGATGGTTCACCCTTGTTTCACCGATACTAACTTCACAGAACGTATCACATCGCAGAATTTTCATTTCATAGAAAGCTTTTTTCTGCGGAATCCGTGTTGAAGTGAACAGCAGTGTTCGCATTGTTGTCTTCCGGTTTGGGGATAAGACAGCCGGTGTAATGACTAGCATAGAGGCCTCAGTCCTCAGAGGGCCCTGCCAAGATGCACTACGCTAACTAGCGTTTCTATTCGTTTCGTTTTTAACCAATCGCGTCACTGGTAGATCACGTGACTTTTCGTATCACGTCATCTACCAGTGACGTGATTGGTTTGAACACGAAACGATTAGAGGCGCTAGTTAGCGTGGTGCATCTTGGCAGGGCCATCAGGGTTGGCAACGCATTTGCAGTCTTAAGATTGCAGTCTTGTGAATGCGAATGTCTATGGGTCACAGTTTCCAATTACCATCAGGTGGCCAGTGTGCTCGTTTATCTTCCCTATGACATAAAAAAAAGTGGTGTAATCGAGCTTATATCTGATGATTGAGTCGGAAGGTGGCGACGGGATCTTTGCTGTAATTAATATTTTGCCGCCGAGTTGGGGCTCATTAGTTTCGTCATGATAAGCAGATGAAGTCTGAGCGGAAAAAATATAGTCGGCAACAAAAGCTTGACCCAAGAATGATTTTTTTGACATAAACTTTTAATAGTTACCACAGAACATTGCTTGGCTTCCACGTCATAGCTACATCTGTCCACTTCTGCACTATTGTATTGGTCTTTACACCTGAAAACATATTGCTGCCATTATAACAAAGAACGAAGGTTAGGGCCCATAACGTCCCACTCGCAAAACGTCCCTCCAGCTAAATTACGTCCCATTCGCAAAACGTCTTCTCTGCAAATGGTCCCTTATGTAAAATACCCCATTCGCAAAATGTCCCTTTCTTAAAAGGTCCCACCCCTTTCGCAAAACGTCCCTATTGCATAACGACCCTATTGCAAAACGTCCCGTCTGCAAAATGACCCATTCGCAAAATGTCCCGTCTGGAAAAGTTCGTTTTAGAAGAGACTAGAAGTCTTCTCATGGAAAGGAACGTTTTGCGAACAGGTCATTTTGTGAAAGGGACGTTTTGCAAACGGGACCTTTTGCAAAAGGGTCATTTTGCGTAAGGGACATTTAGGAAAGGGACATTTCGCGAAAGGGACAAAGGGACATTCTGCGAGTGGGACGTTATGCGCCCTAACCAGAACGAACTACGATGTAGTTGTCGAAGCATTATGTATACTCTATTGTTAACCGCATACAATTTAAAATGCTTGTACGGTGACGAGCGTTAATTAGGGTCCCATTTCAAGAAAAATATGCTTGAAGTCGTCAATGTCATTAGAGATGTCAAGTCATTTGTAACTTTTAGGAAACTCAACCATATTGTTGTAAGTAGAATGTCAGATTGACTTTGGACCTAAGGTGGGTAC
Source organism: Acleris cristana (assembly GCA_948252455.1). NCBI lineage: Eukaryota > Metazoa > Arthropoda > Insecta > Lepidoptera > Tortricidae > Acleris > Acleris cristana. Next base: position 2,814,304 of record OX411801.1, read on the forward strand.
CAAATTAAATTTCGTGACTGTACTATTACTATGCAGTTAGCTACCTTCATTTATTACGGCATATTAAATAGATATAACTATTAGATAAAAACTATCGATATATAATGACCCCTTCTTTCAAAGCTGATATCTCTTAAACGGCTTAACCGATTTTCATGAAACTTAGCAACAAAAGGTAATCGTAAAACTGCTCTCGTTTTTCAAACAGCACAGTGCTGCAGTGGGTGGAAAGGTTAAGGTTAAGGTTAGATCCGGTAAGTCTTAACGCAGAAAAAAGTTCGCAAAGCAGATAACAGACGGCTAAATCTTATTTCCTGAACAACACGATTATTTTATTTTTATGTTTTATGTTTGTTATTGTTGTAAATATTTTTTTCTTTCTTTCTATATGAACCTTCTGACCTTCTGTGATGCTTACCACATATAATACACTTTGCTCATTACATTATCAGCCAGTATTTCTAACTTTTCTCCTTGCACCAAAACCACGTGGTCTGGCTTCACTGCACATGTTATTTGTTTATACGAGTCCACCCCAAAATCGAATGTGACAGAATTCTTGTATTCTGAAATCAAAAATATTTATCTACACACGTATCATATAGTCAAGGAATTTAATTGCTATGCCACTATGGAACCCTGTCGCATAACGTTAATCATTAACTTTGGCGTAATTTCTTTCATGTGGTTTGACGCTGTCATTGTACAGGAGTTCTATAAGTGGCATAAGAATTAAAGTGTTTGTACTACGTAAACTGGTGCTTAATCTGGACGAAGGTCCTTGAACCACTTAACGTATCTTACACCTTTCGGATTCGCATTAGCTCTGGAATCTTTTGTGCAACCCCTCTAATACACCTTATAAAACCACACTCGTGTTTTAAGGACTCTAATTACATTATGTATCAGTAGCATAAACACAGAACAGAAAAAACAGTAGAAGTGTCAAGTGGGCGTGTAACGTGTGGCATAGTTATGCGGAGTTCCGCATAACCTATACCATACTTTTGCCGCGATCGCTTATTTCCATTTTTCGATATTTTGCTATTTCTAAAATAGGAAATAAATCCAGAAGCATGCCTTGTTGTGCTATTTTGGAGTGTAAAAACGATAGCCGCACCAAATACGTTTTCCATGGTGGCGTATCATAGTTTGAGTATTGGCGACAACAGGTCCGATACTAAGCGAAGCTCATGCCACTTCCACTGTTTTTTCTATTCCGTCAGCATAAACTACTATTACCTACGGAATCAATCCACATTAAAGGGCAATGCAGACGAACAAATCTAAATGCTTAAGCTGAGAAGGGGTTCTTTCAACGCCATGTTAAATGTTGCGTTCTGTTAGTCATTTGTTTTAAATGTGTTTGCGATAAATTATTTCTATTTCTATTTCTATCAGTCCGTCGGCCGATATCGACGTCATTCATCGTCAGGGCTTGGGAGCGATTCGAAAAATACCGGTTAATTGTAGGTTTTTCGTAAGCGCTCGCTCGGATCGGAATCGATTCGCGAGCGATATGATCGCTGGGATTAAACTTGGTATTTTTGGTTTTTGTTTGTGCCGACTATGGTGTTTTAAAAAGATAAGGCCGGCTTGACTTCAAGCTGAGCAAGTGAAAATGTAACTAAAGAGCTAGCTAATAGGGAAGAAAAACGAGAAAACGATGCGGGTGGTAGTGCGAGCAAATTAGCGTGCGAAATTAACCTTTACCCTTTGATCAGAACCGAAATAATATCTATCGATTATGTTCGAGAGGAATCGAAATGAAAATGCTCTTTTTGAAATGTATGGCTTTTCTAACAAGCTGGTTAAAAAAAGTAACCGGTTTCCAAGCCATCGTATTAAAACTCAGACGATCAGTTTCTCATAAGGACTCGTACATTTCTTCACAGATTTTGAACTTTCATGTATCTGTGGGACTTCAGGTACTTAATCTGTTTATCTGTGCTCTTAACCTATTATTTTATAAATTATCTTTATTATTTGTGGGTTAAAATGGGCCTTGTGTGCCGCGTCAACCATTCCTGCTCTTTTGTAGCAGCCCTTTGTTTAGAGCTCACCGCAAAGGCCCGTTTCGTCCAGGAATTTTCAGATTCTTTGGGCAGTGAGTTGTATCTCTGTGGGTCCATGATATGTGATCGCCCTAGGTAGATACTTCTGTTGTGCTAGTGGTCCGCATGAGCAGAGAATGTCCATTGCTGTCTCCTCTGTCTCATGACAGAACCTGCATACTGCATGTCGCGTCTTGTTTCATACCCATTAGAAACAGCTGTCTTTTATTTAAATCAATAATGGGTTTGCGTTTGACCTCAGTCTCACCTGGTGTTAAGTGATGACCAGAGGGGCTATTGTCTAACGCACTCGCAATCGCAACCGGCTTCAAAGTGGAGCAATTGTTTTCATTTTGTATGCAGACAAGCCTTCGATTTTCAAAATTTAAACGATCGTGATTGCGAGTGCGTTAGACAATAAGCTCTCAGGTCACTGATGGACGGACACCAGGATGCTCTACGCTAACTAGCGTTTCTACTCGTTTCGTTTTTAAACCAATCGCGTCACTGGTAGGTCACGTGACTTTTCGTATCACGTCATCTACCAGTGACGCGATTGGTATAAAAACGAAACGAATAGAAACGCTAGTTAGCGTAGTGCATCTTGGCAGGGCCCTCTGGTCACATAACGTCATTGTCTGTTCAGTTTGCAGCCAGTTAGGTTGCTAGTCACTGCGCAAGTCTTGTCTCTTTTTAACCGACTTCAAAAAAGGTGGAGGTTCTCAATTCAACTGTATGTTCTTTTGAGTTTTAGAATCTCTTCGGAGAGCTTGTTTTTGAACCCTTTAATAAGTGATTTCGAGTGATTTTGTCCTTCATAAATAATTATCATGGTAAAATCTAAAAAACATTATAATATTGAGTAGTACAATATTTATTAGTAGTATTACAATATTATTTAATACCAAACTTCACGTTTTTTGGTTTTCCGGAACGTTCATGTTAAGGATATACGTATTAAATATACATTTAATAATTAAATATATATTTAATGTTATAGGGTAAACCATGTCGCCTTTGGCGTCTATCGTATTTTCATCGTTATGCTCTTATTTATTTGACAGTAATGGCAGTACTTACAGTAAATTACTATACATTTATGTAGGTACCTACTTCTAAAACAATTCCTTAACATCATTATTTTGTGTGTGATGCTACCATTTCCCGATTAAGTGCAGAAATATTTGTATTTTAAAGACATTTTCCTGTAGGTACTTGATTGTTTTAGTTAATAATGTATAAGGACAAGTTGCTTGCTTAACCCTAACGTTAACGATTTTCTATGACGAAATGTATGGAATTGACTTACGCGCTCGACGCGACCGTCTCACATACATTTTGGATAACGATAACGAAATCTCTCAAGGGTTAGCTGGAATAGATACCTTAAAGGGATAAGTTCGCCTTTGTACATATTTTTATATTAATTGTATTGTTAATTGGTTTTTCTTTTGTACAATTAAAGTGTTTGACGACGCGCTGGCCTTGTTGGTAGTGACCCTGCCTACGAAGCTAGCGGTCCTGGGTTCAAATCCCGGTAAGGGCAGGGTAGTGTGATGAGCGCGAATATTTCTTCCTGAGTCATGGATGTTTTCTATGTATTTAAGTATATATTTCTTTATATAAGTATTTATATCGTTGTCTAGTACCCATAGTACAAGCCTAGAGCTTATAGGCTACTTGCCTCATATTAAATTTGGCTTAATAAATTAATATTTTCTTTAGTATTAGACTTAAGAAACCAATATTTATCGATTTCAGATATTAAAAGTGTAAGATGGCTACATATTTTTTATTTAAAAATTGTTAATTTTTATTTTTTATTTTGAACTCTGAAAACGCTGTCGGGCATGTTGTGACGTCATAGGACCTTAAGCAAACTTCATGTCGGTTCTTATACGAGTGAAATTCGCAATGGTATATTCTGCAAGTATTCTGTGCTGTGACATGACATTGTCATTTATGACTCATGGACTTTTGAGGTTGTGTTATGATCGTTTATCTATATGTCAAATGCTCTCGTCAACTGTCAAACAAATGTTTGTTTTCGGCCCGTATGACGTCACAGCACAGATAATCTATAGACTAATATGGCTGTAAGCGTTTTCGCCCGTTAACGAAAACTAAACTTTTAAAATAAAGTTTTGCGGTTTTGTAGGTCCTAAAAAAATGTGGGATTTTTTTTTTCATCTAATCGGACAATAATTAATAACTTGAGACCAACTTTAAAACAGAGGCAACTAGCCTCATTGTCCCCTGATATTTATTTATTTTATTTATTTATTTATTTATACATACATACATACGAACAAATACTATAACTAAGTATTAGCGTTCTCGTGACCACGGCTGTTGTAACACAGACGAAACATCTCGAAGTAAATGTTAATTTTATTACGCGATTAAGTCATGCATCTTGTCTAGGGCCTCAAGTTCGTAGCTGCACTGGGAAAACAGTTATACATACTGTATACTGTAGGGGTAGGCAGAAACCACTTCCTTCCACTTGCTACGATCCAAACAATCTTCCCTCGCTTCCTCCACACTCATAAGCCTTTTCATACACGTGCGTCAGTTTAGGGTACTCCTGAGTCTCCCGACCTGGCCCTTTCTTAATACGTCCCCTATCTGATCGTGGAACGTTCTCCTGGCCCTTCCCCTTCCAAAATTCCCATTTGCTCTTGCATCATGTATCTGTTTTGTTAATCACACTTCATCCATTCTCTCCACATGACCAAACTGGGAGCCGCTTGGCGTGAATGACTCGATGTATGAATGTGGAAGAAGCCTCTGCCTACCCCTCTGGGAAACAGGCGTGATTTAATGTATGTATGTATGTAGAGACTAATATTAGCATATTAACACCTTTTTGGATGAGTGTCTATTACATGCATGGTTACGATAGCAAGGTCTTGAGGTACAGTCACGAACCGGGATTGTTGAGCCACTTGCCATTTTTCGTGATTTTGCCGTGTATTCAATAACTGATGTCACCTACTGGCTGACAGCTATTCGATTTGCATTACACGGCCAAATTAGAAAATTAAATTCTACATAATTAAACGTAAATAATACATACCACAATTTACCACAGATATCGAAGAAAATAGCAACAAAAACACCTCTCTATACTTATTCAACATTATAAATATTACAGTTTAATAAATGAACATGTCAGTCCACCGTCGAACGACGATTGTGACTAATTCTGCTTCCCTATTGTTTGAACATTATCCTGTTTGTCATTCCCACCATGCATCTCGTATTTCTGCTGATCTACACACATATTATGCGTTCAAAACCCGTAGGCAATGACCAGCATTACCTGTGGTAGTAGGTGACAGCGATGACAGCTGTTAATTTTGGAAAAAGTTCCAAATTCGAATAGAAATGCGAAAATATATAGTTTAGGGCCTGGTTCACAATCGACAAGTAAATTTATGTGCCAGTTAAAGTTAGCTCTCTTCTTGTCTATGTTCAAGTGTAAGAAAAAGAAAGGGCAAAATTTACGTGTCAGATATGCTTTATTTGACGATTGTGAAACAGGCCCTTAAGTTAATGAAATTTTACCTACAGTGGCGTAACTATACCAACTGAGGCCCGTGGCAAATTCGTCGGATAGGGCCCTTCCTTTCACTTATTGAACATGAAATAAATATTAGGTTCCTCCTGTACTCACGGCCTTTCGGACCGGGGGTCCCTGACAGGCCGGGGGCCCGTGGCATTTTGCCAGCTCTGCCACCCTATAGTTACGCCACTGTTTACCTAATATCTAGCCCCAAAAAAGCTTTTTTTACGGGTTTGTGAGCACATGGGCCACTTGATGGCACGTGGGATCTGAGGCCCATGCATTCTTATGGCTCCCATCCTAAAAATCAAATACGTTGCCAATCTTGCTTTGTTGCAGAATTTGTGTTGACTTCAGGTTATCTTAAATATGATTCACGTAGTTTAGGTTAGGTTAGACTTGTAACCATTACAATATAATCTGAAATCACACGGGAGCAGAAAATAGTTTTCTATGAAACGGAAATTGTGCGATAATACGTTCTATGAAATTAGTGTCGATGAAACAAGAGTAAACCAGGGGCTCTTCTTTGAAATCCGTAATTCGAACTTCGGATCGCCCCGTCACTTTCTTGCAAATTAGTTACGCGTCGAGTGCGAAAGGGATAGCAATAGACGAAGATCGAATTACGGATTTCAAAGTAGAGCACCTGTGCTAGTGTTGCGAAACGGTCCCAACTCAGCATGTGCTGGCTGTGCAGCCAACCCTGATCTTCCGTTGGGGCAGCTCGGTGAAGACACGGAAGGCAGACATTCTGGTACATTTAAAACAAACAACGGAATAAAATGAAAAATAAGTATGTCGCAAAACACACAAGTTCCACTAAAACCACGAAGTACCTATGATAAACATGCTAATCAACACATGAAAAATAAGTATGTCGAAAAACAAAAGAGTTCCACCAAAACCACTATGACAAACATGCTAATCATCGCATGACATCAATATGATACCCAATGTTAACAAAAATCCCTTTTATGGTCATGTAGTCGAGTTAATAATGCAATAATATCCGGATAATAACAGTGTGTAGCCCGTGTGGTGCCGGGTTTAGAATGTTGCCACTTCATGTCTTCCCGTGGATGTCGTAAGAGACGACTAAGGGACTTAAGGCTGTGTAGTGCTGTTAGGCGATGGGTTTGCAGTCACTAATACACTGGATAACATCTTAGCCTGGTTGTGCAAGATGTGGTCACAGAATTATCAACAAGTTTTTGGAGTTGTTGGTGAGTCTGTGGCTCTGCCTACCCCACTCTGGGAATGAAGGCGTGAGTTTATGTATGTAATAACAGTGTTTTAGAATTGTGTCAATTCATCATTGTACCTAATAACTGTAAAATTCAATTGAAATAATTTATTTCAAATAACTATGATTCATTTGGTTAATAACAATAAGGTTATCCTTATGATATGATATGATAAGTTTATTGGTAAAAAGTAATATTTTACATGTCACATTCTTAACTAAGTCACAATTTTATTTATCGGAGCGTTGACGATACGATAACGGGTTAATAACGATATGGTTTTTAACGCCTAGAATACCGGCCTAGGATTTTTATTACTCACTCTGTATAGGGTGATGGCACCAATGTGAGACGCTTGTAGCTAAAGGTACCAATAATGGACACTTCCGCCGTCTCCGCTCCGCTCTCAGTAAGTGAAGCAAGTGGGTACAAAAACAAAGAAAAAAATAATTTTTGGGCATTTTTGTAACACATACTTTTAAATTATGTTTCCCAAGTAGGTACATTGCTATTGTATCAATTAATAACTCCGCTAATTATGCTTTTAAATGTTTTGAATCATTTAAGGATGCGGTTTTCGGGAGAAGAGGTAAATTCAGAACAATATAACTGACGCACGGGTTTTTTTTGGTAAGTCAACTTTTGTTTGTGATGTATATTTGGGTCAATATTTTTTTTGTTGTAGCTCGTTGCCATGGTGACGTCTCCTAGGTCACTCTTTAAAACTATGATTTCAAAGGATATAAGTCCACTAAAAATCAGTTTTATTGGCAATTACAAACCCATTATTTTATGGCTTTTCTCCTGAGTGTCCTAGGAGTATATACTACAACCAGGGCCCGCAAAAATGACGTCACGCTGCATAGAGTATGATTCCGATTAAATTTGTCATAATTAATCATTTAACAACCTCTGCAGATAATAATAATTAACCAAATGTGTGACACAACAAACAAAAATATGATTACAAAACAAAAGGATTTTTATGAATATTGCATTACCTACATATGAACGCGAAGATGACTTAGATTTTCTTTGTTGTATGTATGTTGTATTATTTATTCCACTTGTAAATAAAGTACTTTTGAAGTCATTTGTACATGATTAAAATGATTGACGACTAATGATTAATAATTTACAATAAAACTATTTGGGATCACCCTATATGGAGTGTGACGTCAAATTGATGTCATCGGCATGAAAATTACGGGCCCTGAATATAACGTTTTTTTCCAAGAAACTATCATTGTTGTCTCCTGGCTTACGGGACAGAATAACAACAACAAAAAGTTGATCCACCCATGTTCAGTTTAATAAAAAGTAAACGGTATGTGAGTATATTTATTAGACAGATATTAGTGGATTTTATAGAAGTAAGCACCAGCTCTAGGATCTCCGAAGGTGTCTATGAGCCGGGATGACAGGGTAAGCACCAGCTCTAGGATCTCCGAAGGTATCTATGAGCCGGGATGACAGGGTAAGCACCAGCTCTAGGATCTCCGAAGGTATCTATGAGCCGGGATGACAGGGTAAGCACCAGCTCTAGGATCTGTGAAGATGTCTATGAGCCGTTAATTTGACGAACGTATCATTTTACAAACTTTCATTTCGCAAAAATGTAATTGTGCTTAAACCATTACATATTAAATAGGCTACATGGGCTTGTTAAATAAGTTAGATTAGACTTTAGACCGTAAAAAATAAAAATCATGTGGTGGGAAATACATCTTTGCGAAATGAAAGTTTGTAAAATGACATTGTTTGCCAAATTATGATTTGGTAAAACATTAGTGAACCCATATTAGTATTGTGTAAAAAAAACACTGTACTTAATTCATATCATAAAATATATTTCACTTAAAACATAAATAAATAGACTAAACTATTTACAATTTCATTTCGTAACAAGAATAAAATTTAAACAACTACATAAGTACATTTTTAATACATTAACATTTTGTGATAACGATTAACGATAGAATACTGTAAGCGATTTCAATAGATGGCGCCACCTCCGTGGATCATTTTTCAATCAAGTCAACAACCTTTAAACTAAACTTTGTGAATGATTTCCCTATAGCCCAACTGCTTATGCACAGCTAGTATTTCCCCCCCCTGCGTAAACTTGACATGTGTATCTGTGTATCCATGCGTCTGTATGTCTGTTTGTAGCATCCTATCTTCTCAATGAATGGACCGATTCAGACGTGACTTTTTTTCTTAGAAATCTAGATTAATCGGGGTGGTTTTTAGCTAGGTTTTATAAAATCAATTGGGCTGTTTAAGAATCACCTCTAAAATTAGAGCTCGCCATAAAGTAAATCGGTGGTTTTTTTAATCTATTTCTTAGTTCACCCCTTTCTTTTTAACACAACTGGGCCCGTATTATGGTCGCCTTTATCGCGGTGGATAAAGCTTCCGTCACTCTCGCACTTACATACTGGTCAGAAAGTGACAGATGTTTTATCTACGCTTATCTACGTCGATAAACACGACCATAATCGGCCCGCTGGTATAGTAAAGGTTTAAGCTAGCTTTGCTATTTAAAAACTTTGCGTGCCTTATCCCTCTCACGCTTCAAGCACGATAAGAAAACAGAACGTACTTCCAAACTTAAATTGTTGGAGTAGGCCACCATTTAGAGTACAACCCAAATTCCTCCTCCAATAGTTTATAGCCTTTTAATTTGTTGCTACAAATTCAAGATAAAGACATACTGGTGCTACAATATTATGTCCGTTTATGCTGCAAAAGCTTAGTTTTCGATGATGACCATCATATCCAGATCCCCTATTACTACCAGCATCTAGAATTCACAAGTCTAAAATTACTGGTTAATAACAGATCGTGATCTTTTTGCTTTTCCAGGGATAAACCTAATCTGGTTCTCAAAAGCACCAGTATATCTAGATATCTAATATCAAACATTTACTATTAATTTAAGTCTCTTGAAGACCTGGTGGGACCACATCTCGAACTGATTAGGCTTCTAACTTCGTAGCAGTAAAGATAAAGTAGCATACAACCAACATTTCTTGAACTTCAGTTTCCAACAGCCGCTATGAATTTATGAGTCGAGATCAGCTGTTTAGTGACATATTTTAAACTGGCACCTTGATTTTTAGCACCAAGTGACTAATTCTGCCAATATATCCAGCTACAGCTGCTGTGGACCCAGGAGTCGAGATCAGCTGATTTAAGTCACATCTTGAACTGGCTCCTAGATTTGTAGCACCAAGAGATGAATTCTGCACAAAATATCCATAGCAGTCTTCAACAGCTATGAATTCAGAAGTCAGCTGGTAAGTGCCACATCTTGAACTGGCTTCTAGATTTGTAGCACCATTGAGATGAATTCTGCCAAAATATCCAGAGCTCTAGTTTTCAACAGCTGCTATTAATCTAGGGGTCAAAAACAGCTCGTTAGTGCCACATCTTTAACTGGCTCCTAGATTTATAAAACCAATACATGAATTCTGCACAAAATATCCGGAGCAGTCTTAAACAGCTATGAATCCAGAAGTCGAGAACAGCTGGTAAGTGCCACATCTTGAACTGGCTTCTACATTATATTTATAGCATCATGAATTCCACCAAAATATCCAGAGCTCCAGTCTCTAACAGCTTATATGGACCAAGGAGTCGAGGATAGCTGGTCAGTGCCACTGAAAGGCGCTGTGGCACAGAAGTAGGTACAGCGACGCCACGAGGAGGTTTCCGATCATGATGGGGAAGCCGATGCGCAGGTACTGGAGGAAGGTGAAGCGGTAACCGTGCTGTTCCGCCACTCCTGCGCATACCACGTTTGCGCTTGCGCCTATTAGGGTGCCGTTACCTGGAAAAAAGTTTGTACTTAATATAAAGTATATTTGATAAATTTCATACCTTAAAGGAGGACTCAACTCACACAACTTTAAAGTAATTTTTAAGCGAGGTTTTGAACAGCAATAAAAGTTTCAGAAGTTGATTTCTGTCTTACTCTAACTTTGAAGTTAAAAAAAGACAGCAAAATTGTGCTTCTTGGTCTAGAACTAAAATTAAAGTAAGAAGCAATCAATTTCTGCAATTTTTATTGCTAGCTTATTTCGCCGTTTAAATAATTACCCCCTTACTAATTACTAATGGTTGTATAGTGGTGGTATAGCTATACAATGTTTTGTCCTTATCTGTCAAATTCAAATGTCATAATGACAGATAAGGACAAAACATTGTATAGCTATACCACCGTTACTCAACGTTTATTAGTAATGGGGCTAGTCAACAAATTTTACCTCTGCTTTACTCGTACGGGAAGAACCCGAAAAAAAATTACGATTTATTTCAAAACTTTGTTGGTTTAATTTAAATGTATAATTATGTCAGATTACACCTTCGTAGTACCTACAGTTCGTTCGTTCAAATAGTATGCATGACAACCCTTTGAAGTTGCCGACACCGCTTTGTGCACGCCGCGGCGGCTTCTTTGTAGCAATTTTAGCGGCACATCAAAGCATGCAAAATATTTGAACGAACGAACTATACCAATAGACTCTCAGGTAAACCGCGGATAGACGGACAGAATGACATGGTTCAACTATAAGGCCCGGTTTTATAAAGGCCCGTTAGTAAATATGTCAGATCAAATTTTGGTAACTTCATACAAGTTTTGACATTACACAAAACCCAGCATACGCCTTTCTAGATGACTACGGAACTCAAAAAACTGTTAATATTATTTCTCTTTTTTATTTCTTCGGTGACAGGTATGATCTGACGCCCTACTTTTAAAATCAAGGTTCGAAATTACGTTCACTATCCCTTTCTCTCGATTAAGTCTCGAATACGACTTGGGGACCTCAAAAGACGAGCATATTCTTTTCTCAAAGGCCGGCAATGCAGCTGTAATACCTCTCCTGGTGTTACAGGTGACCATGGGCAGCGGTGATCAATTAGTATCAGCTGACCCGATAGCTCGTTTAGCCCCTCTAGCGTAAAAAATAACTGGGCAAGGGTATGTCTGACCATGCTCAGTGTAGGGTTCCGAAGCCGTTACTACACAAAAACTATCTCAAATGAAAAAGTGAAAACCAACAAAACAACAAAAGAGAGCATCTTCATGGCACTTACGTCCTTTTGTTGGAAAGCGCAGTTTTTTGGCAAAAACTCAGAAATATTATATCCGATTTCATAAAATGTACCTCTTGTAGTTTTGGAGTAAAATGCTTGTGACATGGCGAACGGACATGACGAAACTATAAGGGTTCCGTTTCGTTAAAAAAAGACGAGTGACAGGGATGGATCTAGCGTTACTTTGAACTTTGGTTTTCAAAGTAGGGCCTCTGCCTTGCCGCACCCTACCTCCGAGGCAGGCGCCAAAGCTCAGCGCCCACGCCAGCGGCGCCAGCGGCAGCCCCAGGCCAGCCGGGTCGGCCAGGCTGGCGATCACTCGCACCATCATCGTCGTCAGCGGGATGTTGTCCACAAACGCTGACGCCAGCCCTGATACCTTGAAAATAAAGAACAATATGCATTAGATAGATAAAAATTATAAAAACCTGCTACATAATTGTGATCCCTTCTTTCAGAGCCGATACCTTTTAAACAGCCCAACCGATTTTTATATAAACTAGTTAGCTAAGAATCACCTCTAGAAATCCTCGTTAAAATCGGTTCACCCATTTAAGAGCTACGGTGCCACACACACATACACAAGCACACGCACACGCACACGCACACGCACACGCACACGCACACGCACACGCACACGCACACTCACACGCACACGCACACTCACACGCACACGCACACGCACACCCCTCACCCCTCTTTTTGCGTCAGGGGTTAAACACCGAATAAATCTGAACGTTCGAGACGGTAATTGTTACTGTTCCAAAAACAGTTAGGGCCTGTTTCACAATCGTCAAGTAAAGCGAATCTGACACATAAATTTAGCCCTTTCTTTTTCTTACACTTGAACATAGACAAGGAGAAAGCTAACTTTAACTGGCACATTTTACTTGTCGATTGTGAAACCGGCCCTTAAAGGCCAATAAAAATACACAATGATATAAAAAAAATGTTCCTTTCTACTTACCCATAATATCAGCATGACGGCAACAGTGAGGCGGGATTCTTCTCCGACTGTTAGTATGAGTGACTCGGTTGTGTGGCCGATCCAGTCAATGAGACCCAGTTTGGACAATGCCTGGAATGACAAACAAATACGATTTACTGTCATTAGGTTCAAATGGAAAATCGTCCACTTGAAATTATACGTCAGTTCAGAAAAATGACCATTTGAAATACAAAAAAAAGGAAAATTGTCCATCTTGAAAAACGTCTAAAATGGAATCATGTCCCATGGTGAAATTGACCAATATGATATTGGTCGAAAAAAATTATGTCTATTTGTATTTACGTACACTCAGAAATATGACCAATTGTAAATACGTCCTCCCTGAAATTTGTACAATTTAAATTATATTATATGGTCTTAATTCATAATTACACTACATTCACTTGTGCGTATTTCATTTTGGTCATAATTAATAATGGACAAAATTTCATTGGGACTTAATTAATTTACAACGAAAATAAATTTGGTTGTAAATACTTTTCAGCACAATTACATTTTGACTAAATTCACTTTGGACACTATTACTTTTGACCCATTTTCAGAATGGTTATTTCACGTGGACGATTTTCCATTTGTAGGTACGTAATGACAGTAAATCACAAATATTTTCTCAAAAAATGAATAGCTAACCAAGAATACTTATCTTTGGCCCTCAAATCAATGTATACCATAGCAAAAACAATTATGTGCAGACTGCAGAAGTGTGAATCTGTAATATTCTCAAGTGGCAATTACCATTCTAGCACAGTTTTTGGCAAAAAATATTATCATGTTGCCAAATTCATTAAGAAACTTAGTCTTGTGGAACCTAATCGCGTCTTCTCGTGAATACGGCTGATTATTAAGGCATTTTTTAATACGTGATAAAGCAGCACGATTTGCAGCGTTTTCAGTCTAAAAATTGACATGCTGCCTTAATACTAACTGCATAGTAATAGTATAAACATACATACATTAAATCACGCATGTTTCCCAGAGGGGTAGGCAGAGACCACTTCTTTACACCTACTACTTTCCTAACAAATCTCTTTCGCTTCTTCCACATTCATACATCGTGTCATATGCAAGTGATACAAGTCGGTTTCGGGTACTTAAGATTCGGTCCTTTTCCAGTATTTCTCCGATTTGAATTGAAAAAGTACGCCTAGCGCGGCCCTTTTTGACCCTTCCACTCACTTTCGCTCTGTATATCTCTTTCGTTAATCTTCTTCCATCCAAATGACCGAACCGTCGAAGCATGCCCTTTTCAATCTTAATGTTTGAACATTTTAAAATTAAAGTGGTCTCCAATAGAGATCAGAATTCTTCACCTACTACATTGCACAGTCTTCTTTGGTACAGTTGCAAATGTCTATGGGTTTCAAAGTCCATGAAATTACTATCATAGAGGCATTCCATCTTAGTCCTCAGGGTTGCCAACGCATTTTTAGTCTTAGGATTGCAGTCATATTAGTCATGAGAACGCAAAAATCCATGGGTCACAGATCCCACTTTCCATCAGGTGACCTGTTTGTTTTTACCTTCTCTATGCTATAAATAACTAACCTCCATCAGAACGAATAAAGCTGCGAAGAACAGCAGAGTAGACCACTCCACGCGCGCCAGTACTGGCTCCAGGTCTTGGATGTCAGCCAGGAGTAGCAGCAGTAGTGCGCCCAGCAACGCCGTCCAGCCAAGGGACAGACGCTCTGGACAAAGAAGATAGACATGGTCAGGAATATGTTTCATTTGTATCATCAACCCATGACATAGTCCACTGCTGGAAGAACCGATGAGTAAAGAGACAATAAGAGATGGAAGATTAGAAATACTCACGTAAGATAGGGAAGGCGTGCAAGAAGAATACAACAATGACGAAGGACACGCAGATCACAGACTTTATCAGCAGCGGTTTGTCTCTAATGCGGTACTGTGGACAGAAAATTAAGACACTGACAAAATCGTATTGAGAGAAGGTTTTGTTGCTGAAAGTAATGTAACCAGTTCAAACTGGATTAGTCTACGTTAAGGAGAGATCTTGTGGCCATCTATGTATATCCTTACTAATATTATAAACGCGAAAGTTTGTATGTATGGATGTTTGTTACTCTTTCACGCCACAACGGCTGGACGGAATTGGATAAAATTTGGTATGGAGATAGCTTATACACTGAATTAACACATCTACTTTTTATCCCGGAAAATTTAAAAGTTCCCAAGGGCATAACGTTAATAGAAATCTACGCGGACGAAGTCGTGGGCAGAAGTTAGTTGTCCATAAGTTTGGGAGCCACGATGACATAGACAGACACATAGATACATATAGACAGACACACGTTAAACTTATTTTGTTCCTTTTTTTAATGGGGGTTAATAATGAAAAAGGGGACGTTTTGGATTAATAAATCTATTAGATTGATTAAAACCTCTGATATTATAATGGTAAACCCGTTTGAGATCTTGTATCTCTTAAACAACTCAACCGATTTTCATGAAACTTAGCGAAAAATCATATTTAGAAAACCTGCTTTCAAACAAAAACAAACCGCATTCAAATCGGTCCACCCATTTAAGAGCTACGAAGTCACAGAGAGACACACGTATATAGCGGTCAAACTTATAACATCCTTCTTTTTGCGTCGAGGGTTAAAGATGCGACCGCACCGCTGCTTAACAGTGCGTCAAAAACGGCGCCATGTTGTTACTATGACCCAGTCTTTTGTTTACGCAACGACACCGTATTTTACGCAACGGTGGGTGCGTAAAACGGATATCGATTACTAACTTTTTGCTTCATTTGAGCTAGCGTAGAGCAGAACATTGGGTCGGTCTTGGAGTTCCCGCCGCCGGCTTCGCGTTTCTGCAGAGCTGCGTTTAGCCTTTCCACCTATATTACAAAAACAAATTTCAGATATTTTTTTAGGGTTCCGTAGTTATCAAGAATTATTTATAGTTTCGCCATATCTATATGCTGCAAAGGTTCAATTTCGCATAATTATTCAATAAATTACGCACACAAAGTAGTTCAACACAATAATGAAAAAAAAATTTTCGGATACAGTTGAGTTCATAAATATGTATACACTTTAGTACGTTGTCTATTTAATGTCATGTTTAAACTGCCATAATTATAAATGAATTTTATTGTCAAAGCGATTAAAGTGACAAAGTATACACATATTTATGTACATAAATACATGTAAATGAAAGGGTTTTTTTTACATTATGACAACCTCTGACCTCTGACCTCTGAGGTATTAGTAGAGGCATTAGAAGAATGGAGAATAATAATGTCGCTTAGTAATTCATTTACTTGTACCTGCCCACAAATAGTACATATTAAATTAAATTGGAATGTTCTTTTAGATTTCATATAATTTTAAAACGAAATAAAGTAAAAACGAATCAGTACCAAGCTATTTAGATTAAACTTATGTATATTTTCATAAGTTTAATCTAAATAGCTTGGTACTGATTCGTTTTTACTTTATTTCGTTTTAAAATTATATGAAATCTAAAAGAACATTCCAATTTAATTTAATATGTACTATTTGTGGGCAGGTACAAGTAAATGAATTACTAAGCGACATTATTATTCTCCATTCTTCTGGGCTTGCGTGCAAAGCAAAGCATGCACATTACTAAAAAAAAAACCTTCATATCTTGTTTGTTTTAAGCATTTTTCATGAGTTTACATTTTTGCTATGATTGTGTACTCTTTAATTAAGTAACTGATGGATAACTGTCATTGGCCTTCTTTTATGTATCAAATACTATGTAATAAGTATATTTACGGCTGTTGTTGTCCTGAATACCAATAAATAAATAAAAATAAATAAATAGAATTCTTTGAAAAATCATGATGTACATTTTATTATTCAACATTGTTTAGACCGATTAGGAAAAAAATCACTCGAGAAGTGTAATTTTCGCTAAAGCTATCTACATGCCCACAGTAACTATCAGGTAGGGCTATCAACAGCAACGGTCTACTAGATCTAAGGTACCTTCTTTTCTAGCGCTTTCCTCACAATGTCCTCGTCCCTGGAGTAGGAGGACAAGGACCCGGCTGCCCTCCTCCACACGGCAATCTCCTGACGCATCTCTGCAAAAAAAACAAGACAAAAACAGTCAATGGTTGACAAATTTCTTTTGACGAGGAGACATTCAAGCACCTTGAATAAGGGACTTTAATTGCTATCCCAATATGGAACACTGTCATAATGACAGTGTCAAACCACATGAAAGAAATTACGCCAAAATGAATGATTAACGTTATGCGACAGGGTTCCATAGTGGCATAACAATTAAAGTCCTTGACTGTACCAGTGATATCGGTATAACATGCAAATGTAACTCGCCTTTAAGTATCCTTAAATACAGGCAGCACATTTATTATTTTAAACTATCAGGGTACCCTCTCAATAAGAAAAGAAGCAAGGATAGGTACAGCCAATATGGAGGAAGATAATCACATGGCAACATATCATTAATATCTTTTGAAGTTTTACGTTTAATTTTCTTACACGCGTCAATCATACTATAGAGAAATAGATACTTACATACAAACATTAAATCACGCCTGTTTCCCAGAGGGGGAGGCAGAGACCACTTCTTTCCACCTGCTACGATCCTGACAAATCTCTTTCGCTTCTTCCACATTCACATCGAGTCATGCATGCATGTCGGTTTCGAGTACTTAAGATTCGCCCCTTTTCCAGTATTTCTCCGATTTGATATTTGATTGATAGAGTGTGGATAAATGTGGACTAAAAGAAGATGTACTGACTAAGATTGAAAAGGGCATGCTTCGATGGGTCGATCATTTGGAAAGGATGGATGAAAAATGATTGACGAAAGAGATATTCAGAGCGAAAGTGAGCGGGAGTGTCCAAAGGCCCTAGGCGTACTTTTTCGAATCAAATTGGAGAAAAACATTCTTAAATCCATAGAAAACCGGTTTGCAGCCATAGGATTACAGTCTTAAGATTATTGTCTCGAGAATGCATATGTCTATGGGCCACAGATCTCACTTACCATCAGGGGCCTGTTTTATAAAGCTACAAATTACAATTTACAGGTTACAAGTTTCCATTTGACACAACCTCGACCAATGACGACCAGCCATTTGAGCAGTGTTGCCAGTTTAGACCTGTAAAATTGTAACTTGTAGCTTTATAAAACGTGCCCCAGGTAGTGGTGCTTGTTTTCTCCATGCTACAACAAAAAACACCAAGACTCAGGATTTGAACCCAAGACCGCCAGTTTCGTACTCAAGGTCGCTTCCAACTAGACTAAAGTTATTGGTAACCTTGTATCTCCCTGGGAACAGCATGTCGCAGCTTGTTCAGGTCCCGGAACATGTACCGCAGCTGGAGATAAGTCTGGACGCACACCAGGAGGATGCCCAGCCCCATGTGCAGGGTGAACGACGTGAAGTTAATGTTCTGGAAAAGAGAGCAGTGAAGAGCGGGCGAGAAGTAACTGGTTACTTAAGGTCGCAATATGAGACAGTTAATCCTACTAATATTATACATGCGAAAGTTAGTGTGTGTGTGTGTTTGTTATTCCTTCACGCTGCAATAGCTGGACTTGGATAACATTTGGAATGGAGATAGCTTTTAGCTTTTGGCCCTGGCTTTTTGGGGGAGGCCTATGTCCAGCTGTGGACGTCTTTCGGCTGACATGATTATGATGATGATGATAGCTTATACCCTGAATTAACACATACTCGTACCTAGGCTACTTTTCAGCCCGAAAAATTGAAAAATATCCCGTGTGAATATTGATAATCAAAATTTACGTGGACGAAGTCGCGGGCAGAAGCTAGTAACGAATAAGTCTTTCCTCGGTGACGATTATTTGAGTTCGGGGGGGTTATTATGACAGCTGTGCAGTTCAGTTTACGCTGAGAGAAAAGGACAGAACTATAATTAAGCGCTATAGTTTTGTCCTTTACGGTCACCGTAAAATGATTTGCGTCGCCGTATTATAATAGCCCACCTTTAGTCAACAAGGAACCTTTATAGTTTCGCCATGTCCGTCCGTCGGTACATGATTATTTTCCTTTCTTCTATGTAGGTATGTTGACGAAAGTAACATTTTGGGAGCAGCCTTCCACATATTTTTTACTTAAAATTGTGACCCACCTTAGATCCAAAGTCAATCTGATACTCTACAGCAATAAGATTGAGTTTCCTATAAGCTACAAATGACTTGGCATCTCTCATAACATTTTTTTGAAATGGGCCGTGATTTGAATATCGTTATATATTTTTGGGTACATGATGACAAGAGTTACGAGAAACCGTTTAATCTAAGTAGGTACCTACTCTGAAAGATCTTCGGGAAAGACCAGTCTAGCAATGCTCATATTTCAGCAGACGTGATTTAAAGATGAGGAACATACCTCCCGTAGAATAGCCGGGTGGCTGGCTATGATAACGTTGGGCGGGTCCCCGACCGGGGTCGCGGCTCCCCCGACGTTGCTGAAGATCACCATGGACATCAGCACCGGCACGGGGTTCAGCTGCATCACCTCACAAAGCCTGGACAAGTGGAACCATTGAGAAACCTTTTAGGATTCCTTAACCGAAGAGATGCCTATGGGGCCATAATCTGACCAAGAAGGCGCTAACTGCAATGTAGTAGTCGAAGCATTCTATACTTTGAAATGCTTATAGGTACTATTACTATGCAGTTATCCGCCTTCTTTGATATAAAGGCAGTATTAAGCTTATGCTTTCCGTTCGTCCGTCTTAACTTTAAAGAGCTGTATCTTTCGAACTATAATAGATAGCGGGTTCATTTTTATTTCAAAATATATGCTATTACGGCAGATTTACTAACAAATAAAAACTATTAAAGAAAGTGAAATAATAAAAAGAACCGTAAGCAAGAAACGTCTTCGAATCTGGGCGAACCCTGCGTTAGGCTCTAAAATCACTGAACTTGAGTGCTGGTTTCTTATCAGATTAATTTTATGTAAAATAAACCAAAATCAGTTTCCGCTGTCTGTCTGTATGTCTGTATATCCGCTTACCTCTGCTAAACTATGCATCGGATGTGGCTCTCACCATAATTTTCCACTGAAGGTTTTTATGTATTTATGTATAATAAATTCTGGTTCATGTACGTGTGTTACAGAAGAAGCAAAACGAGGACAAGTCGCTAGTATATGTATGTATAGTGCATTGGCCGTGGTCCACCTATGTTGGTCCACCTATGTGGATTACAGAGAGTAAACTGGACAAAATCAATAGGTAGGTTTAGGTTATGTTAGTACTGCAGAGGGCCCGAAGGGCCAAAATAATGTAGAAGTAGGAGCTCCGCGATAGCGGAGCTCCGTCGACCTGCTAAGGTTTGCTAAAATACCCAGGTGGACAACATAGGTGGACCACGACCAACGACTGGTATGTATAAATAGCTGAATAACGGTATACCTGATGGTGACAGGAGTCATGAGCAGCACGGTGGTCACATTGTCCAGGAACGTGGAGAACACGGCGGTGAAGACGCAGAGGCAGTTGATGAGAGGCCACGTGCGGCCGCCTGTCACCTGTAATTAAGATTTGTAGCTTAAAGAAAGAGAGAAAGAAAGAAAGAAAATAAATTTATTGACAAAAAAACGATAATGTTTACAATAAACAAAGAAGTGAAACTGACAATATCTTTTCATCTGTGCCGTAGGTACGTTGTTTCAATAAGGGACCCACTCAGTACGATGCGATGAGATGCGATGCTAATAACATAACTGTTAAATTGATAAAAAGCCTGATACAATGGCGATGCCTATTCTTAGAGTTGATATCTCTTAAACGGCGACACCGATTTTCATAAAATCTAGCTCTTGTTCTTAACCATCCCCATTAATCGATTATTTTTTAAATCATGTCCAAATCGGCCCATCCGTATGGCAGCGACGACGACACAGACAGACACATAGACTCGTAGAAACACAGATACACAAGTATCACCCCTTTGTAAGGATCAGGGGTTACAAAAGGGCTACCACGAAAGATCAGCGATGATGGAACTGGCATTCTTATTATTGTTAAGGAAGAAAAGGAGTCAGACAAGTAGTTCCTTTTTGCAGATCCTTTTGAAGAAAACATGACGAATATTTTGCAGAAATACTAATCCCAATTTCTGCAAACTTTGAACGTCATTGACCTTACCTCAAACGCAACAAGAGCCAGATAATCCAGCAGTCCCGTCTCCGCCAGCATGGCCACCAGCAGCATCATGCTCAACAGCAGCAGCAGCGTCTCCACGTCCAGCCAGGACACCAGCTCGGGCAGCGAGGGTCGCATGCCTGTGAGCGCCAGCACCCCCACCGAGAGGGAGGAGGTGAGGAGCGCGGCTATGGTGCGGTTGATGACCTGGAAATATCGGAGGGGGGAATATTATATAGGGTGTAGGTAAATGGCGTACGCGTATAATTAGTTTCCCGCTACTCCCCCCATTTTTTCCCGTTGGGGGTCGATTTACGGAAAATCCTTTCTTAGTGCTCACTTACATCATGAAAGGAATCCCTGTACCAAATTTCAAGTTTCTAGGTACAGTAGTTTCGGCTGTGCGTTGATACATCAGTCAGTCAGTTTAGCCCTTTATATATATATAGTTGATGACACGGTTTGCCTAGTTGGTAGTGTATCAACAACTTTAATTGTTGAGCACCTATAGAACCCTGTCATAATGACAGCGTCAAGTCTAAATAAAAAAAATACGCCAAAATTAATGATTGTTTTTGCGCCAAGTTTCCATAGGTGCTCAAGAATGAAAGTTGTTGACCGTACGAAGATAGCGAACTTGGGTTTAATTCTCGGTCTGTACTATGTAAACCTTATGCCTTTGACTTGTTATTGTATGGTCAACGTTACAATAACTCTTACTGCCGCACTCAGAGACGTCAATTTAATTTAATGCTTGATTAAAGTTGCTGCTGACACTTTCTTTGCTATAGCAATAGAATAGGACAACACGTGACTAAACAAGCGTTAAATTTAATTGACGTCTCTGAGTGCGGCAGTTATTTACTTGACAGTAATGGCGGCCGAGTTATCAAATAAACACGTCAAAGGCAATATGGTTTTACCCAGTAGAATAGAGCATTGGCCAATATTTGTGTGATGAGAACGAGTATTCATTTATTATTCTCTAATAGTCACGATAAAATTTGCAACGGTTTTAAAGAAAAATGTGTTGTTATTAATTAAGACCCAATTAATAAGAAATCAGTCTGGCCGCCGTAACGCTCTAATACAAATCCCCTAGCGTCAATATTAGAGAATATTTAGCAATAAACAGAACGAGAAAATCTCTTTATTTGTGGCCTGGATGGTCATTAAAGTGAAGTAAGGTGCCAATTATTAAGGAAATAGAAAAGTTCGATAATCTCGAAAATCACGCAACTTTTACTAAACCTATAAGTCCTTTTTAGGGACCAGCCTAAGGTATCGATGGATATAACCTTATCCATTATTTACTGCCGTGTGGTGCCGGGTTTAGAATGTTGCCACTCCATGTCTTCCATTGGATGTCGTAAGAGACGACTAAGGGACTTAAGGCTGTGTAGTGCTGTTAGGCGATGGGTTTGCAACCTGTCACTAATACACTGGATAACATCTTAGCCTGGTTGTGCAAACTGTGGTCACAGAATTATCAACAAGTTTTTGGAGTTGTTGGTGAGTCTGTGGCTCTGCCTACCCCACTCTGGGAATGAAGGCGTGAGTTTATGATTGATGATGATTATTTACTGGGCACTCTGTATGTATAAGCAATATGTTTAATCATGTCTTAGTGGAAACTGTTGAGGAGTAGGGCGCATGTTTTGTTTAAGGTCTAGAAAGAGTTACTATGTACATTTTACTCTGATTGTTTTCCAAATAAAAACGTAAAGCTATGTTTAGCGTCTTGTTAAACTTACCTCAAAAATGATAAGCACGTACAAGATGCACAGCAGGACAGAAGCGTATATCAGCCCCTCCCGCTCCTCGATGGGGCTGGTCAGGTAGCTCACTGTGAGAGGTACTGTGGTGTTGCTGGTCGTCTTCATCCTCAGGGTCACAGTACCTGGGAGTAACCAATGTGAGAGACAGAAATGAGGTTTTGACATGGTGAAGGTAAACGAGCGCACTGATTGCCTGATGGTTCAACCAAGTGGGCTTTGAAGTATTTTTTAATGGCAAGGGGAAGGCATAGGAGGACACAACGATAGTAAGTGGGATCTGAGACCCATAGACATTTGAGTTTTCAAGACTACGATTTCAAGACTGCAATCCTAGGACTTCATATGCGTTGCCTTGCCTGAGGATTAAAGATGAAATGCCTCTTTGCTAGTTATTTCATAGATTGTCTTATAACACTGGAACTAGGGAATGCAAATAACCGGTTATAACCGGTTTTAACCGGTTATTTTCATACAAAAACGGTTAATAACCGGTTAAATTGCATTCGCTTACTGGAACACAACAATGCGAAATTCGCAGAAAGCAGCATTCAATGCTGCTGGGTAATGGATAAGTTGGCGGTAGCGATCAACAAAAACTACCACTAGTCCATGGACTTTTGCAATTTTAAAACTGCAAATGCTTTGCCAAGCCTAGTAACCCATATGTCCCTCCCCCCCTATCATCTATATATATATATATATAAAAGGCTAAACTGACTGACTGATGTATCAACGCACAGCCGAAACTACTGTACCTAGAAACTTGAAATTTGGTACAGGGGTTCCTTTTATGATGTAAGTGAGCACTAAGAAAGGATTTTCCGAAAATCGACCCCCAACGGGAAAAAATGGGGGGAGTAGCGGGAAACTAATTCTACGCGTACGAAGTCGCGGGCGTCCTCTAGTGGTAAATAAGAAAGGAGTATACTATAAAATTGACCTGATGGCTGACTTTGGCACTTGTCCCACCGCCGACGATGAGCGAGAAGCGAGTGGAATCATTATAATATATGCGTCTCTTTTATTAACACGGGATCTATATCTTTTGTTGGAGAGAGTTCTCGCTGGTAGTGTGAACAGCCAGTGATCAACTATTAATACATCCGTCTCTTTTATTGACACGGGATCTATATCTTTTGTTCGTTTCTTGAGCGAGAAAATAGTCGATAGCTTATCGCTTCCTCGCCGGCGGTGGTGAAGTGCCTTTAGCTAATCGAGAAGAAGAATATGATATCTAATAGGTATTATGTAAATAATAACCTAACCAACAAAAAGTTGGAAAACCCCCGACACTGACATTTCAAAGTTCAATACTTCAAAAACGGCTGAACCGATTTCGATATAAAATGTCTAAGAACCACCGCTAGAAAACCTGCTTTCAAATAAAAAAAACCGCATCCATATCGGTTCATCCGTTTAAGAGCTACGGTGCCACAGACAGACACACACACACACACTTACACGTCAAACTTATAACACCCCTCTTTTTTGCGTCGGGGGTTAAAAATGTATGAATGTTACCATTGCCATTTCCATCCACCTCTTGTTCTAGAGTGTCTGTAGCATTTAGAAGCCCGGGAGGTTTCGTTGCCTCCAGCACCAGGGTCGTGGAGTCGGTGGCACTCTCTGCAAAGTCCAGGACGTTGTCAGGGAGAAGCCGGATCAACCAGGGCGGAGAGCTCTGGAAAACAAGAAAAAAATAAGAAACGAAAAAAAAAATTTATCAGTGATAAAAAACAACAAACAACAAGAAGAACAACGAAATCACGAAGTGGTCCCAACTCAGCGTAATGCTGGCATACAAGATCGGGGAATACATATTGGGTCGCATAATTATTCTTAATCCTAATACAATGTACAAAATGGACATTTATATTTGAGTAAATCATTTCATAAAATGTCCTAGTTTCAAAGGAAAATTAATCTTGCTTAAAGAATTAACTATGCGAAATAAGGGACACTAACAGTCGAGACATTAAATTTAATAAGTATATAATTGTAATTTTAGTTTTGTATTTCATTATTAATTGTATTAACTTGAATATTTTTATGTCCCTAAATAAATTTTATATAAAAACCCCATATCATATTCGTTTTAATATGGGGTCGGGCCGTTTAAGAGATATCAATCAGCTATTACACTATTATTTACGTCATTAAAAGTACCTAACTGTCGGAAATTTCTCAAAAAAGTTTTCTTGGAGGTGAAAAGAACATCTAACTTTATATGACAATATGGCTGACAATTATAACAGCCATTGCTCTTATTTATAATTAGTAAAGAGCCAAGTTAAATGTTAATTATAATAATTACTACTTCGTACAACCGAGTCCATTGTTTAAATGCACAGTGTTATGGTATAATTAATGTCTTAATGACTGAGATTGCCTGCAAGCAACAAGGTTGCTTTGTGACTGAGAGAATAAGGATGTTGACTCATGTTGAAGTTTACTATACAGGGTGTTAGGCAGAAGGACCGACAAACTTCAGTAACTAACTCTGTAGGTCATACTCATCAACTTTTATTATGGGACCAACATCCAAATCGCGAAAAAAAAACAGCTGTTCCATACAAACTTTGAGAGCTAAACAGCCGAAATGTATGGAACAGCTGTTTTTTTTTTCGCGATTTGGATGTTGGTCCCATAATAAAAGTTGATGAGTATGACCTACAGAGTTAGTCCCTGAAGTTTGTCCAACCTTCTGCCGAGCACCCTGTATCTAGTGATATGGATTGAAAAACTAGTAACTATAATAATATGTGGTGATAACCAAATTAACAAATAAAAATTATAAAAAAGATTCAATGAGATCTTAAAGTTGCTAAAATTTCGTGTTTTATTAATCCGTCCGGAGATCCGGGTTATCAGAACCCTTGCCTTTAAATTAAAAATGAATTGTATAGCAACTATGTATAGTCGGGTTCAAAAAGATACACTTTAGTACCTTGTCACTTTCCGATGTGACATTTCATATTATGGCAGTTTAAACATTACATTAAATAGACAAGGTACTGAAGTGTATACATCTTTTTAAACTCGACTGTACTCGTATAGTCAAGGAAATTAATTGTTGAGCAGTTTGACATAATACGCGAAATAGCTACGTTATACATTTCCCAGTGTGACACGACTACAGTTTACTGACACGTGGAAAATGCTGCGTATTACGTCAAACTGGTAAACAATGAAATACCTCGACTATACTTAAACGCAGTTTTTCACGACCATCATTACAAATTACTTGTTTTTACCATACATACAAAAGTAAATAATATTCATCATCATCATCATCATAAACTCACGCCTTCATTCCAAGAGTGGGGTACGCAGAGCCACAGACTCACCAATAACTCCAAAAACTTGTTGATAATTCTGTGACCACATTTTGCACAACCAGGCTAAGATGTTATCCAGTGTGTTAGTGACAGGTTGCAAACCCATCGCCTAACAGCACTACACAGCCTTTAGTCCCTTAGTCGTCTCTTACGACATCCATGGGAAGACATGGAGTGGCACATTCTAAACCCGGCACCACACGGCATTCTAAACCCGGCACCACACGGCATAAATAAAATTCAACCGCAATAATCTCACTATTCAAATAGTTTTTTTCGTAATTTAGTGTCATTGTTGGATTTAACGTGCGTTTAGGACAAACGAAACTATGTCAAAAGTAGAAACCCCCGTAAAATACCTGGTCCTCATCTCCGAGGGTCCTCTGCAGCCACAGGAGGAGCAGGTTCTCGCTGCTGTTCCCCACGGCCTGGTCGAAGGGTCCCGTCAACGTGACCTTCAGGGCCACCCTGCTGCTTGAGGAGTTCAGGGGGTACTCTGAGAAACGAACCAATAAATATTTAAGTACGGAAGAATTGAGTGGAATGTGTGAAGAAAGATGAAGGAGTAAATACTGAGATTTATGAGAGGGTTAAAAACAAGGATATAGGTAGGTACTTAATAGGCTATTTGACTAATTTTAGAAAACCTTATTAAATGTTTATTTATTACATAAGAAGCACACTACATTGATATTTCCGTGAGATTCTACTATATTATCAATAAAAATCCATTTAAAAGTTTAAATTTCCGAAACCGCGCCAAAAACGCTGTTTCTATCGTGGCGCTGGCCATGTGACAAATGTGACGTTATATGCAAGTAAACAATGAAAAATCATTTGAAGAGATATGCCCTTATGATCTGTGGTTACTTGCGTGTGACGTCACCTGCGAGTAACCACAGCTACAAAGCAATCGCATAGCGTTTCTGCCACAGATAAAATTTCAAAATATATTACAATTTTTTTCGTGTAATTTCCAAAAAAATATGCTTAATTTAGTTTAAAATAAAGTTAAATATGTTGTTTTACGCTATTATCTAATAGGATGACCACGATTTTTTGTTTATTTTCAATGTTGTCAAATAGCCTATTGTGTAGGACGCCTTCAGGCCAGGTGGGATGACGATCTGCGATAGACTGCAGGCAGATGCTGGATGCGGCAAGCTGAAGACAGGGCGCTATGGCGCTCATTAGGGGAGGCCTATGTCCAGCAGTGGACTAATATAAGCGGATGATGATGATGATGATGACTTAATTGCGATCGCCTCTTTCAGGGGGCCTATAGTGAAGATGCATATAAAGCTTCGTTTGCGACTAACGAAAATCAACAAAATCTATAGGATTGACGACGTAGGCTGATGAGTCTGTCTATGTCAACTCCATACGGTATCCAATCACTTATCGATTCAATTCACAAATATATAATTTTGCAAAACGCACTTTTTTTGGAAACTGTAATATATTTCAGGACTTATTTCAGGATAATCTTGTAGAACCCTATGCGTGAAGTTAGATTATTTTTATAAAAATCCTGAAATATTTCCAGTTTTGGAAAAAAGCGTTTTGCAAAATGACATTATGTTACAGTTTGGTCATTCTAAGAAGGCCAATTTGACAGCTGTTAACGCAGTACAAAATATGTGTTTTAGTGTATTGCGTTGACAGCTGTCAAATCGGCCTTCTTAGAACGACCAAACTGTAGTGAAATGATTCTGTTTGTAAACCACTCCATACATTTCGAGTCGATAGAAAACAAAAACATTAGCAGTGCTTGTATCCTGGTTACGCCACCAGAGCAAAACTTAAAACTCATAAACTGCCGAACCGATTTTCATGAAACCAAGCAAAGAAGCATCCTAGTAAACCTAACTTACATACATACAAAAACTTACGCCTTCGTTCCCAGAGTGTGGTAGGCTACAGAATTACCTACAATTCTATAAACTTGGTGATCAATTCTGTAACCACATTTTGCACAATTAGGCTAAGAGGTTTACCAGCGTATTAGTGACAGATTGCAAGCCCATCGACTAACAGTACTACAAGCCTTTATTCCCTTAGTCGCCTCTTACGACATCCACGGGGAGACATGGAGTGGCACTATTCTAACCTGGCAACCACACGGATTTTAAACCTAACTAACTACCTATTTTTTTAAACGCACCTGAATCTTCACCCATTTTGGAGCTAAAATTCCACAGTCAGACACACAGATAGACAGATACATACGTCAATTTTTTTGCTTCTGTGTTAAAAAATAACCATGCGTGAAAAACGGCTGTACCTTTGACCTCTCCTTCCCTCACAGCAGTATGCAGCACCACGTCGGTCCGCTCTCTATTCATCAGCAGAGCTGCCGTGAGGAACAGCCAGCCGGCCACCAGCACCGCCAGCTTCAACGTGTGCAGAGCTCGGTCCACCTGGGAAGACGAGTAGCTATAGTGCGAGTAGGAATGGAGATTAAGAAGGCCACCTATGGTGCCACGGCCCCACAAGAATGAAAAGGGATGGCTTTATGTGCTTCCGCGCGAAGGATGTGAGATGAAGATAGTTCGCGCCCGCCTTGATGGCTGCGTCAATTAGATTAATTGCTGTTTACTTTAAACCACAATATTAATTGAAAAAAATGGTTTGCCAGGATTAAAAGATAAAGTCAGGTTTTATTACTTTCCAAAGCTAGCAATGACGTTCCTACTAATATAGCGCATCTGATCAATTCAAATAAAACATAATTATGATACAAAACTAAAATTATAATTATAAACTAAATTATATTATTATTTTAAAACTAAAAAGCTATTTCCAAAAAAGGGCCCTGCGGCATCTTCCCGAAGATGCTGGCAGCATTTCCTCGCTGGATAGTTAAACTTATACGTTGAGCGAGGAAACTGCCAGCGCTTTGGTCACCCGTGACGTCAATGAGCCTCTTCGAAATTTCTTTGAAGAGGCTTTGAGCGCTAGGACCCCACGGACCAAGGGTCTCGACGCCCAATGGAAGAAACATATATTCTTATATAGTTTAGGTACAATTGTAATTTTAGTTTTGTATCGTAATTATGTTTTATTAAGAGGTTACATATACTCAACTATTGAATTGGGTTTCGAAGATTCAACTAAAAACATGCAAAAGGTGTCATGTTTGAAAAATAAAACTATCGAGCATTTTATTTCTAATCGTCTTTTCACATTTGCCAGTCTCAAGCAAATATGATTAAGTTTAATAAATCCAAAGAACAGATACAAAAGCGTTATAGTTTTTGAGATCCAGATCGCGGATCACTACACACTTTATCATAGGTTGCCTCTGAAAGTGTAAAGCAGAGTTTAGACTAGCAATGAAAATTGCGGAAGTTGACTGCGAACTTACTCTAACTTTAAAGTTAGAAAAAGACAACAAAATTGAGCTTCTTGCTCTAGAACTAAAGTTAAAGTAGGAAAGCAATCAACTTCAGGATTTTTTCTTGCTAGTCTATTTCACCCTTAAGACTCTCGCACTGAAGGTTCTGCAAGGAATATAAAAGCTGTGAAGTGACGTGTTCATCATGCGATTAAAGCCGTTAGTCTTATCGAAGTAAATTATCTTGACGGACAGACAGACGAACGACTAACGGCCGAACCCTATATTCAAACCGCGGACAGATAAGGATGAATTTGGGTTAATATTTGACATTTACCCATACAAAATGTGTGTAACGTTACTGTGTGACATTAAGTTCTTTTCTGATTCTGGTTGTATTTTACATGGTCTACCAGCCTCTCATTGAATACAAAACGGACACATTTCAAAATAATTTGCGCTTGCATTGAAAATCTTATACCAACAGCTTCTAAATTTAAAATGCAACACTGACTGATTTTGGAATGTGTCCGTTTTGTATTCAATTTACGCAGTGTTGTGTTTTACCTGTTTCCTTCCAGCTGATTGTGCTTTCTTCACTGGATCCGTGTGGGGTTCCATTAACCTGAAATTAATGTCAGATTAAACTTTAATGATAATGTCGTTGTCGTCATTATTGTTAGGGTTTCTTAGTGCATAAGTGTTTTGATTTCATACGAGCCTAACAAGTCGTTACATACATCAACTAAGATGTTAGTTAGATCACTACAGAACTTGCTTTTTAACCTTGGTTATTAACCATTTTTGTATGAAAATAACCGGTAAAAACCGGTTATAAACAGTTTTTTTGGCTTCCTTAGCTACAATGCCACAGACAGCCACAATACACTTTCTTTTGGCTTAACGCTTCTTACCTAATATCACATTCTTTTGTAGGAACATCGTTGGCGGCGATTTGTTCTTTACTCTTGCTAATTTCGGTGTGTAGTTTATTAAATATGGTTTTGTCTCCTTCATTGGTCTCTGAGGTCTCCAATTTTCCTGTATGGGAAAAGATCTCATTAAAATTATATTTCATTTAAGAAAACTTATCGACTGAGGTTTAATAGTACATTATTGCCTAGGCAGGGATGTAGCCAATTGCGGGCCGAGTATTGGTTTCAACGGACAAAAGTGCGAGTCCGTTTAAAAATACGAAGCCGGCAATTGCTGTACCTGCCAAGGCAAATAGTGCTTTTCTCAAAAATTGCAAGAAAAATTTCGTGTTGGCGTAAAATCTTCATCGCTTAAACTCATTTTTTGATTTGCATACAAACAGAAACGTGAACGTGAAAAAACCATCACTCTTTACCGCCTTTTTGTTTATGACAAGGACAAACGCAAGCTTTGTTTTAAAAAAAACACAACCTATTCCAGACACAGATAAAAAAGTTATGTTTCGAATAAAATATGAATGTATAAGACTTGTGCCCTCATTTTAGTATGGCCCTTTTCACTTTTTAAAAAGTTACAAGCTCGATAGTAATGGAATTTTGTATGCAACATTGCGGGCTTGTGTAGCGAGCACGCAATGTTTTTTTTTTTAATTTGAGAACTGTCTGAGCTATGTACATACTTCGCGTCTGAATATGTAGATAGTAATATCAACATTTCCGGACATTTTTGAGAAAAATATATTTGAAGGACTAAGTTACCGTGAGGTATTATTTCAGGTCATTCCATTAATGGGAACTGGTTCAAAATTGGCTAGAAGGATTTGTAGCGGAAAACTTATTAACATACATACGAACAGTGCAAGTTAAATTATGTAATAATAATAATTTATAAGAAAATTAGGGCTGTTTTTTCAATCACACAAACAGTTCGGTAAGAAACCTTGCCCCGCATTACTTTTGTGAGTTTTCACTAAATCGGTGGGGCTTCCAAATTGCTTTCGTTTAACCCCAATTATAATGTCTCTTTGTCTATCTGAAGGGGCTTCTAAACGGGCCATATTTTCACTAAAACATGTGGCCGGCAACTATTGGTGTCCCTCACTTACTCGTATGTTAGAGAAAGACACCCTCAATTTAATTTAATGCTTTATTTAAGGTTGCTGCTGTCACTTTCTTTGCCACAGCAATAGAATAAGACAATACGTCACTAAACAAACATTAAATTGAATTGACGTCACTGAGTGCGGCAGTAAGATGGAATGCCTACAGAGGTATAGCCTAGACCTATACTCCGTTTGTTTAGGTACTTAAAAAAATGTAAACAATCCAGCCAATCAGAACTGTTTTATCGTCATGGGCGTGCGTTAGGGATGCATTTACACCTTAGAGTGAGCAACATATTCTTGCATATCACTCTTACGTATTGCTCCGTCCCTTACGCACGCTCATGATCCGCCGACGTGTAGAGGGGCCTTAAAGTTGAGTTTGTAACGTTTGCCTTCATGTCACACAAAATAGTAATTTATGTGACTGATGCATAATGAGAGGTATTAACACACGAGTGTGGTTTTATGAAACGAGCCGAAAGGGGAGTTTCATAACAAGATCACACGAGTGTTTTAATGCCTAATTATGTGTACAGTCGCATATATAACTTCATCTACATGCACATCGTTAGTTTTCTACAAATATGTAAGAAACCTGTGTGTTTGACCTGTATCTTACTGTTTACATTAAAGTATCGGTCACCGATACTTTAATGACATGCAATACTTTAATATTAACATTAAAATACAACCACAGACACAGTTTTTTAATACAGGCCAGTTGCTTATCATTTCTGAACATAATTGTAGGGAAGTTAGTAGGATGTAGATACAGTAATAAATAAATAGGTACTTACCATGCTGCTGTTCGTAGAGGTGCTTGAACGGGGCCAGCGAGGGGTCAAACTTGATGGCATCAGGAAGGTCCACCCACACCTCCAGGCTTCCAGGAGTCAGGTCGCTGCAGGACACCATGGAATACACACTGTTATACACACTGCGCTTCTCCATCTTCTCATTTTTATTCTTCCCTAGTCGTTTTATTTTCTCGAAAATTCCAGCCATGGCATTTTAGGTCACGATATCAATGTATGCTGAGGTTGGAATGGAAGTGTTGTAGCTTGACACTTGATTGTGTTGTAGTTTGTTTGTTTTAGATTCAGTTAAAATGGTTCCAGATTTGACGTTTACATAGTTTGTGGTATTACTGCTGTAATTGGAATTATTGATTTTAGGGTTCTAACTGAATATTGAGGTTTTTTATGAGACCGAGGATAGTAGCGTGATAAGAAAGAGACCTATAGCCATTGGGTGGATACAGTCTAAATGCATGAAGATTTTTTTAGGGAGGAGTAAATATATTTTTTGTCAGACTCACAAGGAATGGTACCCAACTGTCCGGCTCCGATTTGGTTTATTTTGATATATGTTAGAGAGTAGTCTAAAATAACAGATATAAATAGAGATAAATTTACCTGTCAAATATGCTTTACTTGTCGATTGTGAAACAGGCGGTTAGGGTAATAAACTTAGCTATCAAATAACTTGTATAAGTTTATAGTAAACTATTGTGATTATGTAAATTTCATACATTTTAACAAATTACTTCGTTAGCTTTTGCTGAATGCAACTTGTCTAGTTCTGAATTGGAATAAAATGGATGCAAAGCAAACGCCCATCATCAGCACATATTATTTAGGGTTGTTAATTTATATAATACTAGAGGACGCCCGCGACTTCGTACGCGTAGAATTAGTTTCCCGCTACTCCCCCAATTTCTTCCCTTTGGGGGTCGATTTTCGGAAAATCCTTTCTTAGTGGTCACGTCATGAAGAGAACCCCTGTACCAAATTTCAAGTTTCTA
The DNA here is from genome assembly GCA_948252455.1 of Acleris cristana. Classification (NCBI taxonomy): domain Eukaryota; kingdom Metazoa; phylum Arthropoda; class Insecta; order Lepidoptera; family Tortricidae; genus Acleris; species Acleris cristana. Next base: position 2,847,739 of record OX411801.1, read on the forward strand.
GCTACAGTAGTTTCGGCTGTGCGTTGATGTATAAGTCAGTCAGGATTGCCTTTTATATATACAGATGAACGAAATCTGTTTGAAGTATATGTTGACGACGTTAGCCTAAGAGTGACCTTGCTTACTGAGCTAGCGGTATCGGGTTCGATTCCCGGCATAGCGAATAATTCTGTGTGATATGCGCGAGTATTTGTTTTTGAGTCTTGGATATTTTCTATGTATATAAGTTTGTATTGCTTTATTTGTATTGCATAAGCCTAGAGCTTAGTTTGGGACTAGGTCAATTCTGGAAACCTAGTGAAAAAGGGTATAGTCATAAAAAAGGGTAACAAATACATGAACGGGGATTCAGGAGACCTTAACCCTTTTTCACTAGGATCCCAGAATTAATACTATCTTAAGCATGACTTTTATGTTTAATTTTCTGCAGAACCCTAAAAGTAACCGTCACTCGAAAGCCCTTTGAATTTGATTTAACTGTTAATACCATGGTAACGCTCATTATGGAATAGTTTTCACGTTTCGGTTACACTATAGGTAGTATTGTGGTACCATTAACGATATCAATATGTGGCGTTCCATGCCTACAGGGTCCTTATGGCCACTTGCCATAAGGACCCTTTAGGCATGGAACGCCACATATTAGCGGTTTATTGTACGCGAGTAGAATAAGAAAAATTATGCATCCAGTTCTGTTCTCTAACGTAGAATGAGACCAGCCAAGTGCATTTTTCGTGCATGACATGTAATATGTATTTCCTATGCACTCGCAGCAAGTGCTCATCTCCATAAACCTTGATGCACTAATAAAAAAGACAATCGTTATTCCAATGTCAACTCGAGGATGGTTTACATTTTTTATTGCGACAACGTGTGCCTGTTTACCGTTTTCAGTGTCCGCATGTGTACAGTACAATCTGTACACTGGTGGGGATAATAAGGAGTTTTTTTTGTGTTTTTTTTCTGTGGGATATAAATTCATAATGGGTGTTCCAGAAGTAAAGAGACAATTGTCATAGACAAAATTGGTTCTCAACGAACTGTTTTGTGTATGCTATGCAACATCTTTACATTATGGTTAGGAGATTTCCATAAGAGGCCACCTGTGCCACGCGCCCGCGAAGAATGTGAGATGGAGATAGTTTGCACAGGCATGTTGATGGCAGAGATAAATGCAATTAATTGCTATTTACTTTAAAACTACAACATTTATTGACAAAATGGTTTGCCAGGATTAAGAAGTTACATATACTCAACTATTGAATCGAAAATCATCGTAAAAGATTATAGCGTTTGGAAGATTCAACAAAGAACATGCAAAAAAGGTGTCATGTTTGAAAAATGAAACTATCGAGGATTTTATTTCTAATCGTGTTTTCACGTTTGTCAGTCTCAAGCAAATATGATCAAGTTTAATCTATCTATATATATAAAAGACAAAACTGACTGACTGACATATCAACGTACAGCCGAAACTACTGTACCTAGAAACTTGAAATTTGGTACAGGGGTTCTTTTCATGATGTAAGTGAGCACTAAGAAAGGATTTTCCGAAAATCAACCCCAACGGGAAGCAATGGGGGGGAGTAGCGGGAAACTAATTCTACGCGTACGAAGTCGCGGGCGTCCTCTAGTATATCAAAAGAACAGATACAAAGGCGTTATGGTTATTGAAATCCAGATCGCGGAACACTATAGACTTTAGCATAGGTGGCCTCTTAAATATGTTTCTAGACTTTAAGTGGGTTTTTAAAGCGTAAAGATAAATGCATTCAAAATATATCATTTGTGAAATTAGTCACGTGTTATGCTGTGCTATTTCAAGAATTCTACTTAAACAACTTGGACTACATTCATAAAAAACACGTCACAAAAAACACATATTATGGGTAAACCCGCGGTTAGAAGCTAGTGGAATTCTTGTGTGCATGAGGTCATCGGCCGAATATAACTGGTTCGAACCGGCGCGTACCAGCCGAAACTAGTTGGACGCCATTTTTAAACTCATCATAATTTTACCTTATGGTTTTGCCAAAGTTTTGGGGCTAGAATTCAATAATATTGAGACAGATTAATTTATAATTAGCTAGTTTTTCCTGAATAAAATTGTAGGTATTTTTTAGAGCAAGTAAAAATATTAAAACCTAATTATGATAAATGTGAAAGTTTGTGTGACACTTTGTTACTTCTCGCTGCAATGGCTAGACGGATTTGCATGAAATTTAAAATAAAGATAGCTTGTACCCTGGATTAACACATAGGCTACTTTTGATCCCGGAAAATTCAAAAGTTCCCAAGTGAACGATAATCGAAATCTACGCGGAAAAGTCGCGGGCAGTAGCCATTTAATATAATTATAAATATCCTCGTGCTGATTAGCTATAATTATTGCTATAAATGAAGTGTGAACGGCATTCATACGGAAACTGTTAATAAAATGATCATGACTGCAGGAGCGATGGAAAACAACAAACACCGCGGCCGGCCGATGATCACATTGATCACACATGACTAATATACCTTTGTTACAATAAGTACTAGTTGTTACAATAGGTACTAGACTATATTTTGTCATATTTATGGTCACCATAAGTCCGGATTAGTCCGGACTTTTAAACTCTAGTCCGGACTTTGTCCGGCACTTTAATTGTCCAGGTTTTATTTTAATTAGCTGGGATATTAGTAATAAAACTACATAATTATTAAATGCCTACCATACCTAGGGTTGCCAAACATACTTTATAATAATGTATCCTACGTTGTTTTGCTTCGTTATACTTTATACATTAAAAAAAAAACGACAATACTTTATTTCTGACTTGCGTGGAATGGATTGAAGTTGATGACGGAACATAGAATCAAGACTTCTGCAAAATTTCTGAATGTGCGTGAAGTTTCATTACAGAACAGTGTGCTAAGAGCGCAAAAAAGTATGTTTTCAAACAAATAAACAAATAAATTTGAAGAATGCTTTTTTTTTGGAAATACTTTTATTTTATACTCGTCAGACAGGTTATACGTTATTTTCCTAAAAAATGTTGGCAACCCTAACCTTACCACAGTAACTAAGTAAGTAATGTTTCCATTTTGTGACTAAAAAGTCCGGACTTTTGTCTTATAAAACAGGGTCTTTATGCAAGGAACGGCGGTCCAAATTTTGAATTGAGTTAACCATGTAGTGCGGAACCCTCGGTGGGCGAGTCCGACTCGCTCTTGTCCGGTTTTTTCCATCCTGTATACTAAATACTTAACAGCCTAAACAGCTTTTATGACTAATACTTTATGACTAAGTATCTCTGTATACAGATGCTTTATGACTAAACAGCACGGTTATCACATGTTGTCCGCGACTTGTTTGTCGCTCGGATCTCCCTTTCTATCTAGTCTGTAACGATAGAGACGCACTGAGCGACAAGCGAGAAAAGACAACTTGTGCAGACAGGTTACATTATTTGAGGTATTGTAAAGCATGACTCGAGAGGGACTTGAAGCGATGTCCTCTATTATTTATTTATGTATTTATTTAGTTTTTACAAGCTTTCTATCAACCCTAAGGGGGTTAAACGTTGAGTAACGGTGGTATAGCTATACAATGTTTTGTCCTTATCTATCAAATTCAAATGTCACAATGACAGATAAGGACAAAACATCGTATAGCTACACCACCGTTACTCAACGTATATTACTAAGTGAGTGGAAGGGTCGGAAGGGACCGCCCTAGGCGTACTTTTTCGAATCAAATCGGAGTAATACTGGAAAAGGGCCGAATTATAAGTACCTGAAACCGACGTGCGTGCATGACTCGATGCATGAATTTGGAAGAAGCGAAAGAGATTTGTCAAGATCGTAGCAGGTGGAAAGAAGTGGTCTCTACTGCCTATCCCTCTGGGAAACAGGCGTGATTTAATGTATGTATGTATGTATTAGTAAGGGGTAAGTATATATATATAAAAGCTTGTAAAAACGTGCAGAGTATGTTAATCTGTGTAAATAGGATCAAAACACATTGATTCGTCTGACCAACAACCCAGCATATTTAGATCTCCGATTCTACATAGTTGTAATAACGCCAGGGGTCAAACATCTGTTTTAATCTTATCCGGGCGATTAGCTATCTCGCTCGAGTGGTCCGGTTACAACCAGATAAAACTGGAATGTTTCCTATAGTAATATTGTAAATACGAAAGTAACATTGTTTGTTTCGTTGTTACGTTTTAACAGCTAAACTACTGAACCGATTTTAATGAAATTTGGTGTGAAGATAGTTTTAACTCTGGAGAATGATAATGAATACTGTTTGTTCGGAAAAATTAACAGGTCCCAAGGGAATAGCGATTAATGGCTCTTACGAGGATGAAGTAGCAACTCGCGGGCAATATGTAATACATAAAAAAACATGACTATGACTATGAAAATACCGTTAAAGAGATCACCAAAAGTGAAATAAAAATTAAAAATGGCCAAGAAATAAGGATTGTACAAGCATCCCATATGCACTGTGACTGCATGTCATGCAACAGGTCGTCCATATACACTCCATGTTAAATTCTGTTTTGCTATCTATAAAAAATAATAATAGGAAAAGTACTTTGTTGGCTGTCTTGGTTATTTTTATAACTATTCAAAAATGATTTTTCTCAACTGTTTGTTACATGAATCAGCTTTTATCGAAGCTATGATAAAAAAACATAAATATTCCCTTTTGTGTAATAAATAAACATTTAACTCGACGTATAGACTGTGTGTGTGTTAGAATTATCCGTGGTCTCGAGAAGACTAAACTATGTAGACATTTTACATTATTTTATCTACACACATATCATAAGTCCTCTATTATGCGTTCGAAATCCGTAGCGATGGCAGCTGTTAATTTTGGAAGATGTTCCAAATTTGGATCTCATTACCTTACAATATTCGATAACGTAATGAAATTACGTTACAGCTGTCATCGCTGTCACCTACTACCACAGCTAATGCTGGTCATTTGCCTTTCGGCTTCTGAACCCATCTTAGAGTACTTATAATATGCGTGTAAAGTATTGTACGTAACGGTTGCGTAATTGGCATTATGCAACCGTCACGTAAACTACTATAATAACACGACTGTTCTTAAATTTAGTTGCCGATTGTACTTGTAAACGTGCGCATACACGGGCAACTTTTCACGGCAATTTATAGCCGGCAACGATAACTGTCTTGCTCTTTCTTTGTATAATAGATTGAGACGCATGACGAGCAGTAAAATAAATAAATGTTGGGGTTGGATGATCCACACAAATTGACCTAGCCCCAAATTAAGCTTGTACCGTCACGGACTTTAATTGTTGATCTACCATAGAACCTTGTCATAATGACAACATCAAGTGACGAGATAGAAATTACGTAGGAATTAATCGTAGGTTTTATGCCACAAGGTTCTATAGTGGTTCATCAATTAAATTCCGTACTATGGGTGGGCAACGATAAAAACATACTTTGAATAGAGAAATATATACTTTAATAGATAGAAAAGATCCAAGACTCAGGAATAAATACGCGTGATCCTCACACGCTATCTTTACCGAGATTTGAACCCGGGACCACTAGCTTCGTATAATATAAAGAAACGGGTTTTTTGCGGCGTGTTACGGAATCCTTCGTGTGCGAATTCGATTCGCATTTGACTGTTTTTTTTAACTTAAATTAGATTATGATTTAAACAATAAGTTAGTTTTTAGAGCAGATATCACTCAAATAATGAATAATAATAAATAATAAATATCACGGGACAATGTCACACCAATTGACCTAGTCCCAAACTAAGCTCTAGGCTTGTACTATGGGTCCTAGACAACGATATAAATACTTATATAGAGAAATATATACTTACGTAAATACATAGAAAACATCCATGACTCGGGAACAAATATTCACGCTCATCACACAAATATCTGCCCTTACCGGGATTTGAACCCAGGACCGCTAGCTTCGTAGGCAGGGTCACTCCGAACTAGGCCAACGCGTCGTCGTGAATAAAACTAAACGCCGATAAAACTGTCTTTATTAAAAAAAAAACTGCGTCTAAATCGGACCATGGGTTTAGGAGTTACGAGGGCACAGATAGATACACATTTATTTACACGTTAAACTTGTCACACCCCTCTTTTTTATTATTAAAAAGTTGACGTGATCTGAAATATATTATAATGTTAAAAAAAAATGTTCAAAAAGACAATTAAAAAGGGTAAAACAATGACCGGTTTTCTTTAAAAATTAAAGATAAAGATATAAATTATCTAAGCACAAAAATATACAAGAAAAAATCCCATGGACTGCAAACTAAGCTGAGCTATGTTGATTTGATTTGATACCTGCATGCATGTAATGTTTGGTTAATTGAATTTTGTTTATTTTTTTTGTTAGTGTAGGTTTTACGTTACATTTCGAAATCACGAGACCGTCTGTATAACAGACGAAAACACAACCATAAGACGTCCTTACTTTGTAATTCAATAGCTACTTTCCTAACCATTTCATTGTTTTCAAGCCATCAAGTTGCGTTACAAACTTTAATAAATTTACATACATTAGCACGTCAAGGAAAACCAAGTAACATTCCTATTTTAAACAACTCTTCCTGTTTAACGGTTTTTTGAAATAAAAACACTCGCGATAACACAATTCGATTTTCAAATCGTAACTTTGAAAATGGCGGACAAATATGGCGTCGCCTTCGCCCGAGGTCTCGCGGGGCACTGCTTAAAAAACTGAGTTTTTATCAGTTGACACAGCGGTGTAAAACAGAGGCAGCAATCGAAGAGGAAACGCCAATAGCATGACTCAATTTCAATAAAGTTATGGTTGTTTCGAAGCGAATGCTAACATTATTATGCTTGTTTTTTGTTTGTTTTGTTTACCGCTGCGACTGATCGATAAAGTTATACTATTTATACTATTTTTTGGCGTGGACGGAGTTGCAAGCAGTTTCTTTTTTTTTCTCATCATTGACACGAAATAATAGTTTCAGTGTCAATAACCTAACTTTATCACTTGTGTTAATACCGAATTATCGGTAAATTTAAATTTCATACAAAAGACACAAAATAAAAAATTACTAAAACTAAATACTAAAATACTTTTACTAAGTTAATTAACTTATTCTAAGTAGGTAACTTTAATATGTACAAATGTGCCCATAATGCTGGCTGCATTTCCTCGTTGGATAGCTATTGCTAGCCGTTGGCCAAGGAAAGAGCCAGCCCTATGGTCACTTTAACATCATCATTTTAACTTTTAAATTCTTAAAAAGCTTCCGTGCCTCCGGGCCCCACGGTCCAAGTGTTTCTACTGCAAAAGCCGCAAATATGCAAATATCTGCTATATTTGCCGCACCTGCCTTCAGAACCGTCACACGAGGTGGGACGGTGCCAGATTATAATAATAACACTTATCACGGATCTATATGTATAGTCTGCCATACTTATTCTTAGTCATAATGTGTTTTAGGTCATACTTTTCTTTACAAATCAAACTAAGCCGAACCAGATTTACCTACACCTTAGATATCAATCAATCAATCATAAACTCACGCCTTCATTCCCAGAGTGGGGTAGGCAGAGCCACAGACTCACCAACAACTCCAAAAACTTGTTGATAATTCTGTGACCACATTTTGCACAACCAGGCTAAGATGTTATCCAGTGTATTAGTGACAGGTTGCAAACCCATCGCCTAAGAAATTATTACCAAAACAAAGGAATAAACGAGCTCCCCAATGCCAAAGCTTGTATGTCAGTATTTTTGTTGCTCCCTTACGCTGAAACGACTAAATAAGAGAGGAGATTATTATGCAAGCTTAACACACACATAAGCTATGTTGTCCCTGTTCACAGTAACTTTAGTGGTGGTAGGAGTTAGGACCTTGGCCAGGGTCCATTCGAATCGCTATCAGCAATATCAGCATCTTATCCATTAACTAACCGCACAAGAAACATCAGTGTTCGTATTGTTGTGTTCCGGTGTAGGGATAATACAACCGGTGAAATTACTAGCATAGAGGCATTCTATCTTAGTCCTTAGGGTTTGTAATGCATTTGAAGTCTCAGGATTGTAGTCTTAAGGATTCAAATGTCTATATGTCGCATGATCCCACTTTACCATGTAGTTGAGTCATTCTATGTTTTTTGACAAACAAATTAATAAAGTTTTAAAACTTGTTTGACATGATAGATTTGGGTGTGGTGTTTAAAGTTCACTACTCTCCCCCCCCCCCTGGCCGCTTTACCCCCCTCCCCCCAACGTGAACTGAACTTTAAACACCACACCCAAATCTATCATGTCACACAAGTTTTAAAACTTTATTAATTTGTTTGACTTTCCCATACATTTAATACACAGAATTACTCAGCTAATCACGAGGCCTGAGTGCTGTGCTCGTGTGCCTTCTCTTTACCAGCGAACGAAGTCGGGGGCAGAAGTTAGTAATATAAGGAAAATAGTTAACAATAGACGTAATTAAAACGTTACCTACGTTAAATTAACGGCACTGGCTTGAATAATTATCTAATACCTACTTGTCAAGTGAATAAATACGGGTAGGTAGGTACTGCAGATATTTATGCATTTATTTAAAGTTTTTTTTATGGTTCCGTTCCTAAAGACTGCCAACGAGCCCCTTTTACTAAACCCCCGCTATTCGTCTGTCTGTCTGTCAGGGGGCAGCATCTCATAATCCGTTATAAGTAGTTGGTTAGTTTTCACATCGTGTGTCGTCGTGTGTATTGCCCCTATGAGTATTAACAAATAATGAAACGTAAATAAATTTAATGGTGGCCTCCATGTAAGAACAGTACGGAACCTTTCATGTCAAAGTCTGACTCGCACTTGCCCAGTTTTTTTATATGACGGAGAAAGCACTCGAGCACCAGAGATCCTACTTTGAAAATCGAAGTTGAAAGTTACGTTTGCTCCATCCCTGTCACTCGTCATTCAAGACTAGATCGAGAGAAAGGGATGAAGCTAACGTAACTACGTAAAGTAAGATCTCAGGCGTCCTTATGGTAAATGGGAGCTGAGTCCCATACCGCCCTGCAAATCCAAATGGCGACATCACGGGTGCGCCAAAGTTGAACTAAATTTTTAATGTCGATTATCGCAATATCGAAAATTTTGTACCTAAAAATTTACATTCTAATAATCACTACTCATAACTACTCTGTTCCTAATGTTCTGAATGACTAATGATTCAACTTTATAATGTCCGTTGCAATAAACATCTATCATACTACTATTTGTTTTCCTATATTTTCTCAACATAACCTTCTTTTACACTATTATTCATCATCATATCTTTTTTATGTAGATTCGTTTTTATTCATAAAATTTAATATTATTATTGAAGTACCTGCAAAGATAATAGAAAATTTACATTAATATAGACAAGGAACGCATAAAAAATGCTTATAATTAGCATGTAATGTTAAAGAAAAATATGTAAGGTTAGGTTAGACTGCAATCCCTTAAATAATAAGGGTGATTTCACTTAATTGTATAGGTAGTACAGTCAGCTGCAGAGATAACTATACCACAAGTTTCCTAGCAAAGGGGGGTCACATTTCTTTGCAGCTGACTGTACCTAATGAACGAAATACCTAACCGATAGGCATGATAGGTTAGGTTAGGTTAGAGTTGTGTCAAGGCGCGAAGCGCCAGAACTACGCGGAATAGGAGCTCCGCACAGCGGAGCTCCGTCGACTTGTTCGTACACTTCTTTTCAAATTACCAAAAAAAGGAAAAAATAGCCCGAAACATATTAGAAATCTATAAAAAGACACCAATTTATTACCTGTACATTAGAACCGTAAGTAGCGCATACCCTCAAAATAAGAATCATAAAATATAATCTGCCTGGTCACATACAGATAAATAATATTGAATGATTTTTAAAACGGCACTACTTATTATTATTATGAGTAATAATATTATAAAAAAAAACTTTATGATAAAGAATGTCATGAAAAAAAAAAGTACGAGTTTAGATAAAGTTTCAACAGTGATGTTATTAACTAAAATTTTCGGAAAACTGAGTGTTATGGACTACGTTAATAGTAAAAAAAAATGTAGCAACGAAAACTTTAGCAAACAAAACTTTAGGAACAATGATCATTAGCAGTACAAATCGTTAGGAAAATCAATTTCGGGTAATGAACTTTAGCAAACCCAATATGGACCCCGACATCACAGATAAAACTCCTTTAGCAATCTCAACCTCATTACCAGTAGGAGAGGGTTGAATCTAGGGTTGCCAACCTTACTATATTATATAGTATTCTACTATATATTGGGTGAAAATACTATATACTGTTGGAAAAATATATAGTAGCAAAATCTACTATATTTTGACCAGTCATTAAATATTTTCATATCAGTGATTCACTTCTCCCAATTTATGAATGTACCTGCCTGCGTGCCGCACGCGTTCTGAATTACACTTGATTAGGGCTTATCTTCATATGGTTAGGCCATATTCTTCATATTTTCAATAAAACTATAAAATCTCTAGAAGGGAACAATGTAACCATCATAGACATTTATGATTTAATGGACAACTTTTTGGTTTCTCTGAAAAGATTTCAATCAATATTGATGAGCTGTATTTAGAAGTAAGAATCACAAACAAACTTTGTACCAAGTTAATGGAGAGTGTTGACTTTCAAACACTTCACACAAGTCAAAAGTGGCAACATAATAACATATTTTTCATGAAACAGATAATCTGTTGCCAAATTTGACGAAGATTATTTCTTATCTTTTGTCAATTCCGGCCACTTCTGCATTTACAGAACGAGTTTTTTCGGTTATGAATGCCAAATGGCGGAAAGAACGAAACAGAGCACAAATAAATTTAATTAAAAATGAATTATTGATAAGCACAAATTTAAGTTTTGATTGTAAAGATTCATTAAAAAAAATAAAAAACAAACACCTCCTCAAACTTTCTGCCGGATCCAATAAAAACACATAAAAAAGATACCTACTATATTTTTTTTAAAGCTACTGTTTTTTTTTCCTCCTATCCTGGTCAAATACTATATTTAAAGCAAAAACTGTTGGCAACCCTAGTTGAATCTGCTTTGGCTATTAAATTTGAGATAACGCTTATTGGCTTAGGAGAGCAGCAAACTGCCGCACTCAGAGACGTCAATTAAATTTAATGCTTGATTTAAGTAGCTGCTGTCACTTTCTTTGCTATAGCAATAGAATAAGACACAACGTCACTAAACAAGCGTTAAATTTAATTGACGTCTCTGAGTGCGGCAGATAGTCATTTTAAATCGTATACCTACAAGGCTAAAAAAAAGCAAGCTTTAATAAACCCAAATGCTGTTTGCATAATGTCGTCAATATAATGTAAGTTATCATGTATTTGTTTTTTATTACACCAATTTCACATCAAAATAAAGTACCCAGTGACACTCGCGATGCTACGACGAATCTAGCCGTTCAGCTTTTATAACGGAACTGAGAACCATAATTACAGGTCAACACATTACCTTCATCCTTCGGCAGTTGGATAAAAATAATGTCAATCAAAGGGTAACCCATCACTTTATCGAATTTCACTTCATCGATTGTATCATTTCATCGAATTTCATTTTGTCGAACGGTAGTTTCTGCTGAAACCAAGATGTTTTCAGTATATCTTGAACATTAATTACGTAGGTTAGGTTAGGTAAGAATTGTCAAAATCAAAAAAGTTAAGGCTAAACGTTAAAAAATGAGAAATGCCTTTCGATAAAATGAAAATTCTGCGTAATGATACGTTCGATGAAAAGTGTTTCGATAAAATAATAGGTACCCCAATCAATCAATCCTCTACATCTCTATGCAATTCGTTTCACCGTTTCTCTCATTCCCGCACACGGAGTATGATTATCGTGTTTCACTGGATTTAAAAAAAAAAAAATTGTCAACGCGTACCAGGCGCAGTTAATTATTGAAAAAGTAAATAAAACCTATTGTGGAAAAACTGCGTATGTTTTTTCTAACGAAATAACCTATTAATATATTTGTATCTACATACCCAGAAATATTTAACTTTGTTAGCTGACAAAATGAAATTATAAAGCATTTTACAAGTTAAATACTAAAGATGTATAAACTTCAAAAAATTCAAAATATTTATTCAGTAAATTGGCCACATGAGGGCTCTTTTACTCGTCGGTATTATAAGTATAGTGTGAATCTACTAGCGCTTCGGACAAGACCATCATTGCGGAGAAGGAGCGCCGCAAGAAACTCCAGCAGAAGGTCATTTTTTCAATCATCAATAGCCATCAATAGCTTTGTATCGATATTAAGAAGTGACTACCTACCTGCCTATTTTTTATTATCCCGGAAATTCCGATGTCTATCTGTAAAGTGAGTCATCTTCTCTTCAACTAATCTATGCTCCGGTCAGAAGTAAGGTATTTGTTTACGTTTTTTGTACATGCAGTGGCCCGTTTCACGAAGCTACAAGTTACAAATTACAAGCGGAACTCTCTTTCTAGCAAAAGCAGTTAGTAAGGGACTTTCGCTTGTAATTTGTAACTTGTAGCTTCGTGAAACGGGCCTCAGGGATAACTCGATATTGGCTCCAATGGGTCCATATTGGCTCATATAAAATTGGTCTTTAGATTTTTATACAAATAACGATTTGTGTCTATACTCATCATTTCTTCGAAAATTTTTCCTCATACTTCATTTCTTCGAAAAATTTTGCTCATACTTATCGCAACGCATAATATTTTTTTTTAAGAAACTGTTACTTTTTGAGGATTGTTATAAATCTAACCTAACCTAACCTAATTTTATCTACACGTAAGATATTTAAGAAATTCTGAAAAGTGTACGGTTTCATGAATATTGGCGTTATAAGTTCAGATGATTATGAGTTCCGATCATTAGTATAAACATTTTTTATGAAGATTATAAGGAGTGATCATTATGATGTAAAATGGTATGAGAAAAATTTTCGGAGTTCCAATAATCGGAGTTGCAATTTTATATGAACTTTGGCGCACCCGGCTCCAATTCGTATGGGGATCAGAGCCGTGGCACCGAACAAGACTGGATAACACGCTGCACGCGCTACAGCGATTTTGTTGATTTAGTGATTGATGCCGTTAGGTACAGTTGGACAAACAGTTTCGACATTATAGAGTAGTTATTGATTTGATAGTTCAGTCGAAGTGAATGAAGTAGGTTGTTTCATTTTCGACATTTTGCAATTTTTAATAAATTTGCTCGAATTCTTGCTCCAAGGTATCTAAAAGACCAGTCATCAAAATTGTAATGAAATTAGTCGGTATTTGGGTGTTGCACACTTTGACCACTTTTTGAATCAATTTTCATGACTATGCAATTCTCCGATATCTTTAGTGTTTGACATAAGTTGACTGGAAAGTTAGTTATTGTTTGTTGTTTTTGGAAAAATAATAAACATTGAAAATCTGCTAAAGCGTAAGTGGTCAATTTGTGCAACCTCTAAATTTAATGTTGTGCTGTCACATTGAAACTAGACATTTAATTTTTTTACATTATAAAGATTTTAGATTTTAGGCGTAAGCGAAGTCTGTAAAAAATATGTCATTATTTTTTTCCAGACAAATTAATGTGAAACCCCCTAATACACAGATTTAGGTTAGAGTCCTTTCTGTGGACATAACTAAAGATTTTAAGGTCCAATTTTCTGGCTGTACCTACCTACATCCGCATAAACGGCGTCAGGTCTATTTTAGCCCTATCAAATAAAAACATAACTTATTATGCACACAAGGGTTTACCTTGAATCGCCGACACTCATTTCACCGAATTTTCATTTCATCGCATTTTCATTACATCGAACAGGCATTTCCACGTGCAGGAGTAATAATTTTTAGGTGGTCACAGTTCTAACCTAACCTACGTAAACCATGCTTAAGATAACCTAAATACAATAAGGTTTCAGCAGAAATTAGCTGTCGATGAAATGAAACTTCGATGAAACAACGCCATAGTATAAATAGTTTAGTTTAGTTTAGTTTATTTATTCATCAATGTAATATTACAATATTAAATGCATTGCATGTCAAAAAAATACGAAATTACATTGAAATCGTCAAACATAAATACTAATAGTCAAAGAACACAAAAATAATTAATAATTATAAATAATTATAACAACAACAATTGAACATCTAATAAATGGTCACCCGTCCGATGTCAATATATGTACAAGGATTGATAAAGTCAACACAATAAAAATAAAAAATTACATTTCCAGTTCCATGTATTCATCCACAGAGTATAATGGATTATCCACGGATTATCCAATAAAAGGTTTCTCAGCTGATGTTTAAATGCTTCGTCGGATTGTACATTTTTAAGTTTGGCGGGTAGACGCTCATAGTACGTGGGACCGATGACACGCGGGTTCTTACCCGCAAGTGCCATGCGACGGGGTACTGTTCTCAAACGCCCGGTGTGGCGGAGCTCCTTGCCAAGAATATTAACGCGTGCGAAGGAGGAAATATTATTTCTTACGAACATTAATATTTGGAAAATGTAAACTGAGTAGTGCGTCAATATGCGGTGCGTTACGAAAAGGCCCCTGCAAGAGTGCCTAGGTTTCACCCCAGCTAACGTGCGTAAGGCACGCTTTTGCATAAGCAGCACCCTATTGGCATCCGTGGAGTTTCCCCATAGGAGCGTCCCATACGATATTAGGGAGTGAAAGTGTGCAAAGTAAACCTGTTTTAATGCATCATTTGCAATAAGCCTCCTCAGTTTACGCAACGCAAAGACGGCACCACTCAGTCTATCGCACAGTTTGTCGACATGGCACTTCCAGTTAAGATTTGAGTCAAGTGTGAAGCCGAGGAACCTACTCTCATTACATATCGGCATCGGAGTGTTTGTCACGCACGTAGGAAGGGAGATACTTCGGCCTGAGAAAATCATGCTATTGGATTTCACCAAGTTTAAAATCAAACCATTAGCCGAAAACCAGGTTTGCAACTGTTGGCAAGCGTCGTGGATTTTCTCCCCGAGCTGTTCATACGTGCGCGCACTAACCACGACAGTCGTGTCGTCCGCAAAGAGCACTGACAAGCCAGCTGTAATAGCCGTCGGAAGGTCATTCATGTAAATTAGGAATAGTGTGTTTCCTAATGCTGACCCTTGAGGGATCCCTAGACTTACACTTCCGGTCATAGACTGCATCCTTTTGCCGTTTGCGGACAACTTGACTGCCTGTTGACGTCCGGACAGGAAAGACGTGAGTAGACGGTGGCTGACATCGCTGATGCCGTAGTGATGCAACTTGTCCAGAAGCATTCCGTGATTGATCACATCAAAAGCCTTAGACAAGTCGCACAAGATACCCGCTACCTTGTACCTCTCATCCAGACCAGTAACAACGCAGTCAAATATTTTACACGCTGCCGTGGTCGTTGACATCTTCTGCCGATACGCAAATTGCTGGTCCGTCAGTAGGTCGTTCTCCTCGAGGTGGCTCATTATGTGCGACGACAGGATTGACTCCATTATTTTAGAGATGGTAGGAACTATCGTAATCGGCCTATAGTTGTTGACGTCACACCTGTCCCCTTTTCCCTTGAACACAGGGCACACTCTAGTACTTTTAAGTACGTCAGGGTATACACCAGAAACAAAAACTTCATTAATTAATTGAACTAATACGTTGCCAATAATCGGCCAAATACATAATAAAATATTAAGGGATATGTCATAGGTGTCAGCAATTTTACGTGTTTTTAACATACACCGCAGCACCTGGTCCAGCATGTCGCTCGTGACGGTGGGCAGGGCGAGCACGGGCACCTCCGAGTCGCGCAGGTGTCTGCGGAGATATTGTTGGCTCAAGGATTCATCACTGTTAACGACGTAATTTATAGCTATGTTTAAAAAATGAGAATTAAATGTATCAGGAATGTCATTATCAGATATAATCATTTGCGTTGTCGGGTCTCTAAGTTTTATATTTTGTGACCGAGTTTTAGTGCCTATGTCTTCATTCACTATGTTCCAAATTTCCTTACAGGGATTTCTGCTTCCCGCCAACCTTTGCTCGATAAAGGTTTGACGAGCACGCAACGTTTCCGATTTAATTAAATGATAATATTTATTTATGCAGTCTGTTACAATGTCATTATTTGGGTACTGGCGCCGTATTTCGTGCAGATCAGTGTGCTTACGAGTGTACTCCAATAGTTTGTCGGTCAACCACGGGACGGCACTATTTTTATTTCTTAATTTGACGGTTTTAACAGGAAAATGAATATCAATATAATAAGTCATAACGGAAAATAATTTATCGAATTTAATGTTAATGTCAATAGTTTCATCGTAAATAAAATAAAAGTCATAATTAGAAATATCAGAATAGAAAAAGTAAATAGATTCGTCGTTAAATAATCGACGTTCAATTGTGTCATTTATTGGACTTTCATGCCGTATGGCGAACTCATACCGCTGTGCGTTGTGATCGCTTATTGCAGTGTCCACTGGTGATACAGTTAGGCCGTCGCGAGCGAGGTCGGCAATGCCGCAATCAATGGACGATACACAGTCAGCAGTCACGCGAGTTGGAAAATCAACGGTGTTAGCACAACCGTAGCAACTTAATACGTCGTCTACCCGCCGTCTCAAACAATTGTCAGATAAATAATCCACATTTTGATCACCAACTAGAAGAAACCTTTTCTTTTCGTCAGTTACCTTAGTCAATAGTAATTCTAATTTTTCTAAATAAATGTTAAAGTCACCCAATCCAGTTCTATATACAACAATAATTATCAATTTACAATGACATATTTCCACGGCAGTGCATTCAAAGTGATATTGAACGGAGAGGCTCTGCAGGTCGTTTCGCTGTCGGTAAACCATGCCGTCGCGAACATATAGCGCGACACCGCCGTGGGCGATGCGCGTTCGGCAGTAGTAATTGGCCAATGTGTACCCACATAACCTCACCCGTTCAATCTCACTTTTTTTGCACCAAGTTTCGCTAAAACCAAGTACGTCCGGGTTTTCCTTGCTAGATAAAAGATCTAATAATGAAGTTTTGCCACAAATAGATCGTACATTTTGGTGAATAACAACAAGTTGAGTGACTATTTTGGTTTTGTTGTGACACGTTTTGTTAGGAAGTTTTTTGGCTCAACAACATTAAAGAGGCGTACAGACACTCCCTCCGGCCAGTTTTTAACATTCCTGGCTACCTTCAGCTTTTCGGCCGGCACATCCAGGCGAAACGACGTGTAGTTGCCGCGAGTGACGATCAGCTGTTCGCACACGGGCGCCGGGATATCCATCTGGGCCTGGACATGGCGGGCGACGTCCTCCTTAGTAGTTCCCTCGCTTAAATTAAAAACGTGAAGGCTGACAACACGAGGGGCAGCAGCTCGCAGACCTGATGAGAATGAGGCTCGAGGTGGAGAGGCCGGCTGCGCTGGTTGCATTGGTACTGCAGATGTGTCACCAGGCAAATTGGTAGCAGGTGGGACTTATAAAGGCCGATGTAGTAGGGCGCGAGCGACATTGTTGTGGCCTGGGGACAGGCGCCGGGCCGGTGACCAGCACTGGGCCCGCCGACTCTGGAGGGGTCGGTGTGGGCTGCGGTACCGCTGTGGCGATGTTGGTGGCAACGGAGGAAGGTGGCAGCTCATCACTCAAGAACACCATGCCTTGGGGGCCAGATTCATTGAGTGAAATCCTTTGTGGGTGTAGTGTTGTGTGCCCAGTTTTATTGGAGATAAGGCCAAGTATCATTTGGATGTATCCGCTCTGGTACGTGAGTAACTTTTGTTGATCGCAGATTATATCATGACAACACTTTATGTCGCTTTTCATCTCCGCTATCTCCGTATTTAAATTTGTTATCACTTCCACCAACCTGTTAACGGCCGCCGCACTTGTCATCGATTTTGCCTTCGCTGGAGCCATTTTTTCTAGATATTTATATATATCAGTGTCCGGAGTACGTTTATACGAATATTAACATATATTTGATTTGGAAATGTATTAGAGTAAATAATAAATACAATATCAAATACGGAGCTGTTTAAATTAGCTGCCTTGCACAACAGCGCCCTCTGTCGGATATACAACGCATTCGTGAAATGAGTTTCGGTGATTCAAGGAGCTCACTTCTTTCTTGAACAAGTCTTTCACTATCGACCACAGGAGAGACAACTTTGTTTTTTCGAGTTGTTGTTGTTTGTTGTTGTTCCGTACCGTCACACAGTATGTATTATTATATTTCAATTCGATGTCGAATCGTATCGCCAGCGGGTGCCCAACTCACACTTGAGCATTTATTAGTATTTGTTGTTTTTCTTTAGGGTTTGTGATGATGATGAGGGCCAAATTAAAAGCAATCAAAACTGACGTACGTGCATGAAGAGGTTGTAAATGTAGAGGAAGCGAAAGTTGTATGTTTAGACCGGTGCACCTGGCGTTCCATAGTCTCTGCCTACCCCATTGGGAGACAGGCGTGAAGGTTCGATGCAAAATGCGTAAAATTCGATCAATGTCACCACATCAACTGTCAAGATTTACAAAATGAATTAACCTTTATGGTCTAAGATCCGAATTGGAGACGATTTGCACCGGGCTGTCCTTCGATGAAAAGTATTTTATATCAAATACGCTAAATAATATGTGGCGAATAGGTAGGCAGAAAAAAATCAGTCCAGTGGCCCGTTTCACGAAGCTACAAGTTACAAATTACAAGCGGAAGTCTCTTTCTAACTCGTACTGCTAGAAAGGGAGTTCCGCTTGTAATTTGTAACTTTTAGCTTCGTGAAACGGGCCACAGTACGTACTTATATCATTAAAAAATATGTATATTAAAAATGTTTTTTTTTTAAATTGCAAATGCATGGTTAATAGACAAATTACAAACTAATCGAAAGTATAGAATATGCAAACGTTAGGTTTGGTGCAAATTATTAGTACCGACTTACCTGTTTATACCTGCCTACCCAATAGTTTGACGGGAAAAAAATAGTCACTAATTAATAGTAGTTACTTAGCATATTAATCTATATCTATATATATAAAAGGCTAAACTGACTGACTGACATATCAACGCACAGCCGAAACTACTGTACCTAGAAACTTGAAATTTGGTACAGGGGTTCATTTCATGATGTAAGTGAGCACTAAGGAAGGATTTTTCAAAAATCGACCCCCAACGGGAAAAAATGGGGGGAGTAGCGGGAAACTAATTCTACGCGTACGAAGTCGCGGGCGTCCTCTAGTAATATATAAAAGGCAAACCTGACTGACTTATATATCAACGCACAGCCGAAACTACTGTACATAGAAACTTGAAACTTGGTACAGGGGTTCCTTTCATGATGTAAGTAAGCACTAAGAAAGGATTTTCCGAAAATCGACCCCCAACGGGAGGAAATGGGGGGAGTAGCGGGAAACTAATTCTACGCGTACGAAGTCGCGAGCGTCCTCTAGTTTAATATAAAATACTTTTTATCAAATAAACAGCCCGGTGCAAATCGTCTCTATTCGGATCTCCTACTATTAATAGAACATAGACCCAAATTAATCGCCACCTTAACGGCTTCCCATTCTGGCCGTCGACCTTCACACCCCGGTTGATAAAGAGATTAGAGGATCAGTGGCCTAGTCGCTTCAGGGGCCGACTCGTATTCGAGAGGTACCAAGTTCAATCAGGGGCTTGCCATGTACAGTCACGAACCGGGATTGTTGAGCCACTTGCCATTGTTCGTAATTTAGCCGTGTATTCAATAACCGATGTCACCGACTGGCTGACAGCTATTCGATTTGCATTACACGGCCAAATTAGAAAATTGGGTAACTGACTCAACAATCCCGGTTCGCGACTGTACCAATGACTTTTTTTTAACTTAAGATGTAGTAGATGGGTAGCTGTCAAAAAAATACCATAAAATTTAGCTCCGAGCGACAACGTTTTTCACCCCTAAATCAATTCCGATTTCCACGATTTTTGAATCTACCTATATTGTATTTATTAACTAGGTTTTTAAGTTTCCGTTTATTTTTCCAAGAAATATTTTCATGGATGGGAAATGTTACAGTCATAGTTTTTCGTAATATCTACCTACATCAAATTCAAAAACCGTAAAAATTGGAACATGTTTAAGGGGATAGAAACGTTAAAAAAAATTGTATGGAAAAATTGAGGTTCACAATCCTTCTAAATTCATCACTCGATGACCATAAACAATTATAAATTAATTCTATTTATTTAAGTGAAATGTAAGAAGTAATAATATCTAAACTTTTATAATAAGATTTGCCAGATATACGACAATGACGTGTAAAATAATGATTATTTTGTCAATAAATGTCTCATTCTCATTCTCTCATACGGTAAGGAAACAACGTGAGGAAACCTGAGGGCTTATTGTCAAACGCACACACAATCACGATCGTTTTTATTTTTGAAAATCGAAGGCTTGTCTGCATACAAAATGAAAACAATTGCTCCACTTTGAAGCTGGTTGCGATTGCGAGTGCGTTAGACAATAAGCCCTCCGTCCATTCTTACAGCTGTGTGTAATATGGAATTGGCATAAGCTATCCATACCTAAAGTAACCGTATCGTCAACATATTTTTGGTAATAAAGTAAAGGGACTACCTACGAAAGTCTTAACTCGAAACGTCGAATGCACTTTCCTTATCACGCGTTCGTGACTACATCGAGAGGAAAGGAGCTAGTATAATTTAGAACTTCGATTTTCAGTGTAACACCACATGTATGTACGTAGGTACCTATCAAGGTATTTGAATGTTTAGCAGTTTGATATATTGCTTAAATTAGCAGTGTTATACATTCCCAACGAGACATGACTAATGATACGAGGAAAATGTATAACCCGGCAAATTCACGGCAAATAAGTCATATTCCTCGAAAGTACCTATGTAGGTATGTAAACTTTTTATTATACAAAAACTATATACACGTAAGTATGAACGAAATAAACAATGCTACGTCTAAATCACGTCTTAATGCCAGCAAAAGCCCCAACATGGTTCGGACTCCATAGGAGTCCTTCATCAAAGAGTGCTAAGGTGCTTTTCCACCGGCGACGCGAAGCGAGACGAGGCGGGACGAGAATTAAAATTTGTATTGAAAAATCGCGCAACCTCCTCGCGCGCTCGCGGTCTAAATGGACGTTTTAATACAAATAAAAATTCTCGCGCCACCTCGTCTCGTCTCGCGTCGCCGGTGGAAAGGCACATTTATAATCCCGAACTCTTGGACCGGCCGATTCCTCACATTATTAAGTGTGTAACAAATCCGACTGTTGTCTGCATGAAGCCATGCCTGGTCATGCCTTATTAACGAACACTTGTTCATATTAGGTGTTGCAGACAGCCACCTGTGCAATGCAGAGCCTGTATGACGGCGGAGGAAACCGCAGCCCACGTCATCATGGAATGCCCCGAGGTGGCAACATACCAGGCACGTCACCTCGGAACCGAAGCCGCTACCAGAAGCCGTCGGCAACATCAAGGGTCTGCTAGGCTTTCTGGTAAAACTGGGTTGGCAAGAGTAGTGCTAGCAACCCAGCACGCAAACAAGTCCCATAAATTAAATCGTCGAGTTGCGGAAAATTTGCCCGTTCTAACCTTTAACCTATATAACCTACGTGTTACAGTGTTTATTTTGTTCGTACGTACATAAACTTAACTAAATATACACACTAGGTATACACTATCCTCCTTATTTCATTAGATTAAAGTGCAAAAGTGTATAAATCTTCGTACTCGACTGTTAAATGGCGAACTTATGGTTTGGAAACACGTACCGTTCAGCAGCATCCAAGTTGGAGACGTCCCCCTCGCAGCTGGACCCTGAGACCTGCTGGTGCCCGTTCTTCTGGCTCCAGCGTTCGTCGCTGGACGCGGAGCAGGAGGAAAAGTCAGGAGCTGGCATCTTGGAACCTGGAATTCATTATAGCTTTTTTCAAGGCATGAAAGACAGACACTTTGAAGCGTCGACCAACTATATAATATGGTGACCATGTGTTAGGTCTGTCCGGATCGCTGCCATCTGACGCTTTAGACTTATACGAGTCCACAAGTGGGTGCGGTTGACCAGTTGGACAAGCTGATCTAATTGGGCATTTAATCAGATGAGGGCGTTCTGTCATTATCTTCAGGAGTTCAGAGTCTGCAAGGGACTCTGCTCTAAGCGAGATCTTACGGCTAAACAGAGACCCTACTTTGAAAATCAAAGTTCGAAGATACGTAAGCATCCCTTTCTTTCGATTTAGTCTCGAATGACGAGTGACAGAGACTCAGCACTCAAAGTTTTGTATTTAGTGGTTCATGGTAACCATCCAGAGATAGATTCATTAAAATGAGGAAGCGAGATTATAATTTGAATTGGTAAGGTAAAGTTACAATAGGCATGCGTCAGAAATGATAAACGTTGGAGTTGTCGCGTTCTCGAGTGGAACTGATTGGTAAACGCAGTGTAGAACGCCTTCAGATGAGGTGGAGCGTTGATCTTCGCAAGGCTGGCAAAAACTTCATGTTTATGTCCTCAGATCGCGCTGGATTGGTAGCGTACAATGTAACAGACTTATGTCCAGCAGTGGCGTGTTTGCTATAGGCTAATGGTGAGTGGGATACTAACATAATACTTCAGACGGCTAACAGATTCAGAGCGTAGGACTTCTAACAAACACGCAAAGTTGGAAGCAAACGGATAGTGCGTAAGAAATTCTAAAAAAAAAACTTAACAAATTAATCTCTATATTATTTTAGCATGTTAAAATGCAGTGTAGTAGCCAATTCTACTTACCTTTATCAAATCACAAAAACTGTTCCGTGGTAACCAATAACATAAATCATTTAAACCATTTTTTAACCTTTAAAATTGTATTAAAAATGAAACTAAAACACATAACTGCTTTGGCATTGTGGGTTTGCTGCATACCCGCTCTGTTTGAATAACTGAATGAGAATAATATTTAATTAATGGAGGTACCTACGACTTACTACCGTTTTAATTGAATTAAGAAACAAGATGTTACCTTTACAAAGTTGACAAACAAGTACTTAAAGTTATATTTCAATGCAAATCTAAACTTAAATCACGTTATTAATTATAAGTTTTACTAAAATAACAAATAATAACTAATAACTATGACAAACACTTCAATTAAGGTCAGTAAACGACATCTATTGGTGAGTAGTAAAATTTTGTAAACACAACCCCATCTAGCAACAAGCTTTGACACTATGTGACACTGAGTAAGTTTGCTATAGTTCGGCTACTCGTCACTAGAGGTCGCTGCAACATGCATGGTTTTATGCAGTAAGCTTTGTCTCATCTTAGTGTTTCTATTCGTCGCAAGATGGCGCTATAATCAAAATTTTGTTACGCATGAAAAGGATGGCATGAAAATTTCCCCACCACTCAGACTTATTATTATTTCGATCAGCCTTTGTTTTGGTTGTGCCCGACCATCCTTCTTCGTTCACAATCAGTTTTCAGTCGGTTTTAAATGAAACATTATTGAAGAATTAGTTTACTAAGTGACAATTTGTGCCTGTAACGAATTTCCTTGTGAATTTTCAGTGATAACATCTAGTTGGTGCCGTCTCGCATTGTGTGCATTATCGATCAGTGTTTGTTTGTGGGTTTAGTTAAAATTTACCTCAACATCATTATAATTTAAATGTTATAAAGTGTTTTTGAATGACATAATACATAGTTTATGTGAGGTCAAGTGGTGACGTTCAGTGCTGTGAGCATTTTGCTTGTTTTCTTCTTTTATGTAATGAGGAAGGTATGAAAACTATTGTTTAATTTAATAATTTTAAACACATTTAAGTATTGTTGAGATGATTTCTCAATTTGTTTATGTAACTGTGAGATTGTCCCCCTGGTAATTATTTATTTAAAGGTGATTTAAAAAAAACAATTTCTTAAAATAAGTTTAAGGTAAGTATAGGTAAGTACCTAACTAATATTAATAATTTTAATAGGTAGATTGCTAATCATTTAATTTATTTACTTATTTCATTTTTATGGCACAAAATAATAGGTAAGTACACTTTATATACAAAAGGCGGACTTTATGCCGTTAGGCATTCTCTACCAGGTAACTTTACCTTTATTTAATACATAAGA
The DNA here is from genome assembly GCA_948252455.1 of Acleris cristana. Taxonomy (NCBI): domain Eukaryota; kingdom Metazoa; phylum Arthropoda; class Insecta; order Lepidoptera; family Tortricidae; genus Acleris; species Acleris cristana. The sequence goes on from OX411801.1 coordinate 2,871,918, forward strand.
AAAATACAAAATCCGTCAGGCGTGGCAGTACGCTAGTGTCGCTAGTTTGCCACCATCGTATTGTAAAAAAAACCAGAACAAATGGCGGACTTAATGCTTAATGGATGGCTTTCTCAACCAGTCGACCGAATAACCAATCGGAAATTACAGTTGGTGCACAGAGAAATAAAACAGACGGAAAACAAACCAAATTACTTATCTCTTTACAACGTAATAATGTATCAGCCAAATACAGTATTACGCTCGGCTGGTTGCAAACCTTATCATTTTCTAAAATAACGGCCAGCCAAGTGTGTAGTGTATTTGTATTGCCACTATAACAACAAATAATGAAAATAAAATCAAAATTAAAGGCCCATACCTACAAGATTGGCACGGAATAATTCACGTGCGAGCTGGACTCGTACTTTACCGATTTTTTATTAAAGCCTGACCAGAAAAATAAAAAAAAGCCTCTAATGGAGTCGCCGTCGCCATTAATACTTTGTTTATCTGTGTTTCGTGAATTGCAATAGAAATTATAGTTCGTAATAATTTCTATAATATGACGAGGTTTTTTGTTTTTCTGGTCAGGCTTTACATACATACATACATACAGATACGTCTGTTAAACTCGTAATGCCGAAATAAATTAATGGCGGAATACCAGAGCGGCGCATGATTCGCACATGCACGTGGTATTTCACTTCATATCAGAATGTATGAGGATAGTCTTATACAGCACACTACAGCTGCCCCATTTCAAAACCTATTAAGTCTCAAACCTTAATTTTGCGATTTTTGCATAAAACGCGGTTTCTAGAAAGTCCCTACGGGATGCAAATATAGAGCCCTATCTCACTCAGGTTCACATTTACCCACACCCCAAAACCTAGTAAGTCCACAAAAAAACGGGCTTGACCATTTCAAAACCTAGTGTGTCACAAAACTATTTCAAAAACCTAGTATGTGACTTGCACTTACTAGGTTTTGAACAAAAACAGAGAGGCTTAAAAATCATCGGCTCACTATTTTTTTATTTGCATTTAATTTAAAAAGCTAGTATGGCATATAAAACTTGTAATATAGGAAATTAAGAAAAGATATATAGGTACCTATACCACCGTATTCGTCTTAATCTAATTAACCGAGAAAGTATTAATTCTTCAAGAAATATTGCAAAATTTTGTACGGCTGAGACAAAACATGTTTTTTTGCTCTCCTGTAAAATTAGCTCAATGTCCCTTGCTGGGTTTTGGAGCAGCATACACCTAGAACAATAAGGAAGGATTTTTAAATCGCATTTCTCAACAAAATACGGATGATAGGTACCAGCATTTTAAACTCCTAATTATACAGCGATTAGACAGAGAGATCCGATATACACTGTGACGTCATGTAACAGGTCGGCCATATAAACTCCATGTTGAATTATGTTTTACTTGAAAGAGATAGGAACAAGTCTTTATTATCTTGGTTATTTTAATAGCTGTTCAAAAAATGATTTTTCTAAACTATTTGTTACATGTATCAGTTTTTATTGAAGCCGTGAATTCATAAAATTCCTATTGTTCCACGTTGTTCCCTTATGCGCGTGAGCAAAAAGCATGCATCTTCCATGCGCTGCAGTGAATTGAATACCACGCGCGCTGATGTGTGCATGGACGACACTTCAGAGCAGGCCACGCGTGTAGTGACGTCATTTCATGCCTAGCGACTTCATATGCCGCTGTAGCAGAATCGTTCTACATTTTGACATGAAGCAAATTTCTGGGGACCTAGTGAAAAAGGGTATAAGTCAACTTAACTGGTACTAAAAAAGGTTATATACCTACAATAGACGGAGTATACTGCCCTCCTAAGTATTAAGGCCGCAAGCGCAATTTGATAGTCAACTTAAATTTAACCCACTTTCTTTAAAAATAAGGTCACTAATAGATACGCGGTTCTATGAGACATACGCCCTTTTTTCTAAGGAGGGCAGTATACTGGACTTAAACCCTTTTGCACTTGATCTTCAGGAGCCTTATACCTTTTTCCACTAGGACCGCAGATTTGTACTCGCGTAGCTTGACCATGCGCCGGAGTGGGGCTCCGCCATTACCCTTGTTTTGTCTTCGTGAATAGATTACCTTTTGTTTCACCTTGTTATATCGGAATGTTTTTTTTTTCCAGAGCCTCCACAATGAAGACTCGGTTAACTTCGGTGACATATCTCGGTTTTACAGCGACAGACCGCCGCCTGTCAAATGTCATGCTCCCGTGGCTGCTCAAGGAAATCCGAGCTACTGGCACTAAAGATAAGGTACATAATTTGTTACTTCTTTTAGACTTAGAGTGAATAGAGGAATAGATTTTGGAAACTGCTATTGTAATTGTGGTCTTATTGTTTATGTAAAAGGTTGGATTTGCTTTAGCTTCTTAATGGCGGTTACATGGTTTTTAGCGATGTGATGTTAAATTCAAACATGGTTCAAACAGAGGTTAAAATCAAGTTATGTTTCAGTTTAAAAAAAAACACACACACATTGTGTAGTGCACAATGGTTGTACCTTATTACGTAATAGCTTTAAATAATTACAATAAACACAGTTTTAACTATTTGTTGTTTGCTTAACCTTAAATAACCGGCCAAATGACGACGCGCTAGCCTAGTTGGTAGTGACCCTGCCTACGAAGCTAGCGGTCCTCGGTTCAAATCCCGGTAAGGGCAGAAATTTGTGTGATGAGCGCGAATATTTGTTTCTGAGTCATGGATGTTTTCTATGTATTTAAGTATATATTTATCTATATAAGTATGTTTATCGTTGTCTCGTATCCATAGTAGGTACAAGCCTAGAGCTTAGTTTGGGACTAGGTCAATTGGTGTGACATTGTACCCTGATAAAAAAAAAAACATCCGGGTTAAACTACTTTCTTAAAAAAAACGCGCCTGAATCAGTCCGTCCGTTTCTTTTTTTCTCGGGGGGTAATTAATTAATAACTTTTCATACTTAGGTTTAAACTTTTTGTTACAGCTAAGCGTGACGATAGAGGAAGGCTGCCTTAAGGCCTACAACGGGAACTTTGAGCCAGTCATCGTTCACAGGCTCGTTGATATAATAAGGTTAGTTCTTCTTTTATTTATAACATAAAACTCTCGCCTTCATTCCCAGAGTGGGGTAGACAGAGCCACAGACTCACGAACAAGTCCAAAAACTTGTTGATAATTCTGTGACCACATTTTGCACAACCAGGCTAAGATGTTATCCAGTGTATTAGTGACAGGTTGCAAACCCATCGCCTAACAGCACTACACAGCCTTTAGTCCCTTAGTCGTCTCTTACGACATCCACGGGAAGACATGGAGTGGCAACATTCTAAACCCGACACCACACGGTTTATTAATTATCCTAGTTAACTAACTTTACTTTAAAAAGTTGAAGGAATATTTTGAAACGTTGCGTTGCTGGGTTAAAAAAAAACTAAATTACGAATTTTCGGATAATTGTAAAAATTGGGAAACAACTTCGGACTTGCCATTGGATGCCGTTTATTTGTCGTGTTGCTGCCAACACGGCAAATAAACGGCGAACGGCTTGAATTAGATTTTCGAGGGTAGGTAAAACGTTAAAATGTTTTGTCCAGGGCCTGTCAGGTGCCAGGGCGGCCTGAGGAGCTGTTCTACATACTCCTCAATGACAAGGAGGCTCTTCTCCACTGCTACCTGTTCCAAGCCAACAGCGTCAATGAGGTTAGTCCACTAGTAAAAAAACCCAGATCTAATTCAGTCACTTTAGAACCTTGTCGCATAAAACCAACGATTAATTTCCATGTAATTTCTATCTCGTCTCTTGACGCTGTCATTGTGACAAGGTTCTATGGTGGATTAACATTTAAAGTCCTTGATGGTACAATGCAAGCGCCAAGCATTAAAAATTCTTTTGGGTTCAGGAGAAGTGGGTTAGAGTTAGGGTTGCCAGGGCCAAAATTAGAAAAATCGGACATATTCATATTTAGCGGGACATTCGTCCGTCCAGACATTATTAAACGTCCATCGAGGCAACCCTAGCCCCCGAGCGGCAATAGGCAGGTATCTATATATATGTATATAAAAGGCTAAACTGACTGACTGATGTATCAACGCACAGCCGAAACTACTGAACCTAGAAACTTGAAATTTGGTACAGGGGTTCCTTTCATGATGTAAGTGAGCACTAAGAAAGGATTTTCCGAAAATCGACCCCCAACGGGAAAAAATGGGGGGAGTAGCGGGAAACTAATTCTACGCGTACGAAGTCGCGGGCGTCCTCTAGTACATATATATTAGAAACTTATAAAGCGCCGGAGACGATTTTTTTTATGTCATGAGGAAGGCAAACGAGCGCACATGTTATAAGTGGAATCTGTGACCCATAGACATTTGAATTCTCAAGACTACAATCCTGAGACTGCAATCCTAAGACCGCAAATGCGTTGCCAACCTTTACGGCTAAGCAATGCTTCTATGCCAGTTATTTCACCGGTTGTCTTTTGTCACCATAACACAACAATTGGGATTGTTCATATTTTACAGTTACTCTAATTCGAAAACCATTTCGAGGAATAGGGTTTTAAAGCCGTTCTGTATTATTAAGTTTTTGAAATATTTATTTATTTCGGATATTTTGACAAAAGTATATTTAACCTTTGTTTGACTTTCGTTTTCGGCTTGAAGCCATCCTAGGTGTATCTTACGGGTTAGGCGAAAATCGCTTTTTAACATTAGATATCATTTAATTGTTGTAATGTATTAGAAAATGCCAACTCAAATTTAAAATAATCATGTCATCCATAAAATGTCTGCTAAATAAATAAAGATATTAAAACAAAACTATTGGGTCAAATACAAAATTAATGAAATCAGTCCCTTAAAAGTACCTATTCTTTCGAATAAGAATGTAAAAACCATGAGTTATTTTTTTTGGTCTATCCCAATTCGAACACTGCTGCTTGGCGGTACATTTTTTTTACTTATACCTACTATGCTGCCCTCCTACATAAAAAGGACGCATGCGCAATTTGTTACTCAAAGTAAATTTAACCCACCATCTTAAGAAATAAGGTCACTGATACATAAGCGGTTCTATGAGACTTACGCCCTTTTTTCTAAGGAGGGCAGTATGTCTAGCCTATAGCTCGTCGGTAACAGCTCTAGTTACATTATAGTGTATTTAATAAACGGTTTGTTTGTTTTTCATCCATCAGCGTCGCCTCTTGACGGATTATCTCACAACTTAAAACAGCTTCTACAATTTTAATACTATTTTATTTATCAAAATGTCGATACAGTAATGTTATAATGTTTTTTCATAAAATTTGTAAGTATTTTTTTCAAATTTGACCTACTTCTGCTTTTTCTTTTTTTTCCTTATATAAAATAAAATGATCCTTACATAAAACTGAGTCAACTTGCATTTTTTTTGTCAAATTTATTAATTTTACTGACAATTACTCACTTTTGACCTTCTAAAAATGTTTTAACAATAAAGATCTAATGTTTGCTGAGACAATTTACCTGTATCTTCTATGGTTTCGGATTTCCCCTTAATGTCCCGGTTAAAAAACAATAAAACCTTGTACCTACCTATACATAGAAAAGCCATATCAGGAGCCTTCGCTTAGCTGTAAATTGTTTGATTTAAACTATTCATTTTCCTTATTAGTTATATCTTCGATGATTAGTAAGCACATTTCTTATTAGATAACCTGTATTAGTAAAAATGTGGATAGTGTAGTACAGTCTACTTAGTTGACCTATAATTAAAGTAAAACAAAATATTTTTTTGGGCCACGAAAAATAAATGAGTAAAAAGTATTTTTGTTCGCAGTATAAACGTACTAGTGCAATGCCCTCGGATAATTTTTATGCAAATTTTATCTTTAAAAGATAACAGCATAAAATTCGTGCGTTAGTTAAATTAATTACAAATTCTAATTTAATTCTTGAACAAATGTTAACGAGTCACTTGTATACATAATTAATTAGTATAAATATTTATTAACGAATTTTAATATATTGCAATGAATTAAAAAATCTGAATAGTGCAAAATCCATGATACAGAAGGCTATGACCAGTGTCACACACTTACATGACGGGCACCAACATGGGACACCTAACTCCTAATTTGACAGGCACCAATAATGGACACCTAACTTCTAATAATTAGACGGACAACGAAGTCTCACCATAAGAGTTCCTTTTTTACAATTTTGGTACGGAACCCTAAAAAACACACCCAATCGGGAGTTTAGGAGCAACGATGTTACAGACAGACACACAGACTCACACATACACGGATAGGTATACGTACACAGATACACATGTTACACTTATAATACCCCTCTTTTTAGTGGGGGTTAACAATTGGGGAACACAGTTTCGAATTGGCCCCAATAACTTGCCAAAAGGTAATTAAAAATTTAAGGTAATTTGACATTAAAATCAACGTACGTTTTTTTTCCGTTACCTACAGGATATTGTTCAATAATATCCTTTTACTTGTTGACCATTATATTTCAAAGACATTTCCGTTTTAGGGTTCTGTAGTCAAACTAGGTGAGTCATAATGTGTAGACAAACTAATGTAAGCAACGGGTCCATATTGACCTTGTCCGACGCGCTAGTGGATTGTCTCCACATTACCAACGAGTAAAAGAGTCCTAGAGAATATAAATATTTTTAATCTATATAAGTATATAAAAGGCAAACCTGAGTGACTTATATATGAAAGCACAGCCGCAACTACTGTACCTAGAAATTTGAAATTTGGTACAGGGGTTCCTTTCATGATGTAAGTGAGCACTAAAAAAGGATTTTCCGAAAATCGACCCCCAACTGGAAGAAATGGGGGGAGTACCGGGAAACTAATTCTACGCGTACGAAGTCGCGGGCGTCCTCTAGTTTTAAATAAAAACTAAAAAGAGACAGAGACGTTTGGTTTTATCGATAATGGAAACCAAACAATGTAACCAAACAGGTTTTTTCTTGAACAACCTAAATTTAATGTGAATCGTTTACAATTTTACATAGGTAAGTAGCGAGCTCAATAACATTGCCCTGCTAAGCCAATAGGCAGTATCTTAGATAAAATTCCTGTAGCAATATCAACCTTATTACTAACACAAGAGAATTAAAAATGCTTTGGTTATTGAATTTGACATACTGTTAGTTAGCCCTTGACCTTCTAAATAAGAAGGACGCATGTGCATAGATAGTCAAAGCAAATTGAACCCTGTGTCTTAAGATATAAGGTCACTAATACATTCACGATTCTATGAGACATACGCCCTTTTTTCTAGTGAGGGCAGAAATATAAGACTATTCTGCAATTCTTATCGCTTGCTGTTTTATTTTTACTGCCATAGCTCACACCTTCTCGACCGATAAAGTTCTGCGCTGTTAATTTTTACACAGTTTTTTAGGGTTCGTACCCAATGGGTGCCAAGCGGGGTCTCTATTGGATCGCATATTTTTTTTACGCATAACGTATCTTTACGCATAAAATCGTTTGACCTAAAACTGTTTTTACAATAGAAAACGTTTTATTTTAATTATTTTAAAGATCTAACCTTATCTAACCTAACCTAATCTACACAATAGACGTTTATTAAATTTTGAAAGGTCAGCCTAAATGGTGTTTATGCGAAAAAAAAATATGCGTAAAGATATGTTATGCGTAAAAAGTTTATGCGTTTCAAAGGGATCCCTGCCAAGGGGACCTTATTACTAAGCCTCCGCTGTCTGTATGTTTGTCTGTCTGTCTCATAAACTGTACTAGTTAGAGTCTAACTGTTAGACACTTGAAATTCACAGAGTATGTATTACTATAGCCAATTTAGTAGGTACGTAGCTTTTTTTTAGTTTATAATAAAAGGGGGAAATATTCTATGCAAAAAACGTGTTGTTGCTCGTTCTTAACTGTGAGCTAGTACGGAACTCTTCGTAGATAGAACCATAGGTACATACATACATATATACAAACGAACAAACAATATAAAATACATACAGTTTAAAAAAATAAGCCTGTTCTTCATGATACTAATTTACTGAATAAATATTTATAATACCTTACCTATGAAATTGGCGTTTTATATGGAGAATTTTATGAAAACGTTGGTTTTCATACATTTAATTTTGCGGATTATTTAGTAACGTCAAATGCAAACCAAACAAAATTCTGTCAGGAATATTGGACACTTCTAATTACTTAAAAATAGTTAGCTTCATAAAACTCTGCGTAATTGAAACACTTGAACTCACAGCACATGAAAAGAGTTGAGTTCACACTTTAATTTTAAACACTAAGTAAGAAATTGAACCATATTATTTGTATCTAAAACCTTTGTAACATACTGTATTATTGAAATTTAAAAATAATTTGTAAGTTAAAATTAAAATGAATAAATTTCGTACGAAATAAAACACGTAAAAATAACGCCAATTTCATAGGTAAGGACCCAATATTACATATAGAGAAATATTTGCCTTTTCGAGGGTCGATCCCGGAACCGCTTGCTTCATAGATAAAGGTCACTACCAACTAGGCGAACAGCGTCAGTAGTAGCCAGTTCCGCCACAGAATAAATAATGTTGTAGGGTAAGGTCAGTTAAATATTAACGTCAGCGACTGACCCCGCTGTTTGCATAATCTTCGACTCGAATCACTTAGGCTTTGTGTACACGAGTGATTAAAAAATAGTGTCTTGATGACATTGAGAAAAAGGTGACTTTTTTTTTAAACATGGCTTTTTTATAGCAATGGGAAGGCAAACACTGGCCATCTAATGATAAGTGGACTTTGAAGCCTTTTGAAATCTCAGCGACAAAGGATAGTTTTTATACAGAAATTCTGGGGTCATAGTGAAAAAGGGTATAAGTCTCTTGAAAATCAAGTGAAAAAGGTATTAAGTCTAGTATACTCCGTTTACGTATATACCCTTTTTTATTACGAGTTAAGGCGACTTATACCATTTATCACTAGTTCCCCAGAATTGTACAAATTCACTAAAAGAAAATCTACTGTGTATGGTGGTAGAGTCGATAATCTATTGCCAACAAAGTGCTTGTAATCCCTTTAGGCTTCAAAGTCAGTTAATAACGATAAACTCGAGCCTTACTGCCGCACTCAGAGACGTCAATTAAATTTAATGCTTGTTTAGTGACGTGTTCTCTTATTCTATTGTTGTAGCAAAGAAAGTGACAGCAGCAACTTTAATCAAGCATTAAATTAAATTGACGTCTCTGAGTGCGGCAGTAAGTAAAGATTTTTCATACACAAATTTGAATAAGGAACGATTTAATTTTGTCTAAAACATTTTTAAGTACTGCGGTGCGTCTTATTTTTTGTTCACTTAATTAATACTTACCTTTGTTTAAGAACAATGTTTTTTTACGTTTAAAAGATGCGGCCAAAGAAAAAACAAATATTTTCATATTGGCCGAATATTAAATTATTTAATTAAAACTTGATAAAAAAACACAAAATTAAACTAACGCTCAATGACACTACAATTAACAATTATTTACTTAATTAATAACTTTGAATTTATTAATTATTTGAATTGATTTGAATTAATTCAAAAGTTACAGCTAATTAATTACTTCGTATTTTTATTACTTTTAAAATAAGTTAAAGTATGTCGTGTTTAAAGTAATATAATATAACAAATTATTTGCTATATTGCTATTCTAATCTAGAAAAATTAAGATTGTTAAAATTAAATTAAAAAATATGAACATAGTGTACGTAGGTAGGTAGGAACTTATTGTAAATTACGTAAGTGGCTTTAGCTGTTATTTTTATTTTTAATTATAGATTCAATTATTTAATCCTATTATTATTTGCAAAATACATTAATTAATAAATAACCATATGATTAAATAGATCAATGGTCGAGTGGCATATTGACATTGAAATTAAAAAATCGAAACAATAACTATTAAATATTCATATAATGTGACGGGCGATTACGTTTTAAAACCTTGGTCATTTTAAATTTAGAATTCGCTTCGACAACTTTGATTAGTCCAAAGTTGCCAGTCTTACCGGTAACACTATTTTGGCACAATTAACCTTTTCCTCGGAAATATATTTTATTTCCGACTCTAAAATCGTGTCTTAAGTCAATTTTCTAAAATACAACGAATGAATTGGTTATATATTTCGTTTTTTTTTGGAATTGTTTGTGAAAATAAAACTTCGTAACACTTATTTGAAACTTGCAAAAAGTGTGTTGTGATCAAACAGTGTCTTTTGTTGAGTTTGCACTAAAGTTTTTTTTTAATTGCTCAGTTATTCCAGCCAGTCAGTGTCAGAGAAACTTTTGTTTGCTTTAATCAATGGACAATTTAAAAACAAATTAATCGGAAAGTGATAGATCAGCTGGCTCGTAGCCAGGTCGCCATGTTGAATTCAGTGTGCGCTCCGCTCTCGCAGCCATCGGCCGTTTTCCGAACGGCCTCGCAGTTTTCAAATTTGGAATTCTGGCTCGGGGCTCTTTTAATACTTTTCGCGTGTGAAATGGATTTGATATACTTCCATATTCTAAACCATTTGAACCTGCAACTTTTTTAATTTTACTTTTTAAATTACCAGTGAGTTTGTAAACAAACATTTGCGCGTGAAATCCAAAAGTTTCCTCAATTCATACAATTGTGCCAATAGCAAGTTATTTATAATTTATAAGTATTTAGTATTTTGAATGTAGTGTAACTGGTTTTTGTGGTTCGATATCGAAATTGGTGTAATTTTAATGACTCGTTAAATTTTAATTTGTTTTTAATGTGTTTGAAGGAGTTGATAGTGATGTGACGAATCCGTTTCGAGTGCAACGCAGTTTATTTGACGTGTAAGTGTTTAATTTAATTTCTTACTTTTCTATTTTATTTATGATTATATGCATTTTCCCATTTAATCGAGTATGTAATCGCATTAAAAATAATTTAAAAATAATCAATTTCAACCCAAACACATGTCAGTAGACTAAGAAATTGTGATGTCGTGTATATTTGAATGTTTTGTTTAAATCAACTTTATTAAATGGTACAGTGAGCAGCAGAAGTAGCTACGCAACCGAAGAGGATAAAATGTTCTGCGCTAGACTCTATTGTCTTGTCTAGATAATTTTGAGCATTTTATTCTGTTTAGCTACTTTTGATGCTGACTGTATATATTAATTATTAATTATTCCTTGCCAAAATAAATTAAAATTTTCAACATATGTAACACTCACTACATAGGTATTATAAAACAAAGTCCCCGCCACGTCTGTCTGCACCTATGTTCGCGGTAATCTCGAAAACTACTAAATGGATTTTCATGCGGTTTCCACTATCAGTTAGACAATAATAATAATACATTTTGTTTTATGAACGGGTGTTACCACAGGATGTTACAGAAATTTCACATAAACCGAAGCAAAGCGAGGGCGGGTTAATACTACTAAAAACTGATAATCGATCTTTATGCCTATTGATAATTATAATATAGCCTTAATTTTAAGACGGATATTATGTTAGTGGCATCAGAATTATGGAAAATAATAAATATTCCATTGAATTAGCATAGTCAATATTAATACTTATAATATTAAAAAAGAAGACTTAAATAAAATTATAAATGTCTCTAAGATCTAATTAAAAAATCACTAATTTAATTAAACTGTGACAGATTTAATACCGCAAAAACACACACAGTTGGTACCTACCTGTGCTTGTATTAGCATACCCCACCTATACATATATAGGTGCTATAGATTCCCGCAGGAACTGTGCGATTTTCCTGAATAAAAACATATGTGGTTTACATACCTATATACAAAACATGTACAGCTATTATAAATAAAATTTAATAGCCGCCTGCACACGTAAAGTTCGGACCGCGGGAAACGCCACGTGCCGTTCCAATCTTCGTTTGGAACCGTATGTGTAAATGCAACTGTAACAGTAAAATAGTAAAAAATGTACGGTTATAGTCTCTGAGCTAAACCAGACAGACAGACAGATGGATATTGCGAAATTATAAGGGTTCCTTGTTTGACTTCGAAACCCTAAAAAATACTTCCCTATTCTCGCAAGCGAGGTAAATAAAACAGGTGATTAATCATAATAATTAATAAATGTCACGTCGCCGCGAGGTTTTGTTAAATATAGCATTTACGAAACGTCAAAGAAACTATAGTTAAATACGAGGTTATATGTATAAGCTGTCATAGGGACGACCCTAAATTGAACCGACTATAGTACAAATTACATGATTTGATTACCTTCATATACGTTGAACTAACTGTAGCCCGCGACTCCGTCCGCGTAGAAGTCGCTTATTGTTTAAAGTACCCTATTTCCTTCACCGGGATTCCACTCAAAATTTCAACGAAATCGGTTCAGCGGTTTAGCCGTGAAAGAGTAACAAACAGACAGACGGACAAAGTTACTTTCACATATTTAAATTAATGATTAAATATGGATTTAAATAGAATATCAAAATAAAACCGAAATGAATATTTAGAGCTAATAAATAAAACTCAATGTAAAAACATAATTAACATCAAATTCAAAAGGAAATAAACCAACGTTAAAAATCATGCAAATAAAAACCTTGAGCACTGTCTACAAAGTTTATAATAAATTTGATACTAAACTACTTTTGCTGACATTTTTGTAGATATGTTACAAGGACACATAATGTTTTGCGTTTAAAAACCGGTCAAGATATATATAAAAGGCAAACCTGACTGACTTATATATCAACGCACAGCCGAAACTACTGTACCTAGATACTTGAAATTTGGTACAGCGGTTCCTTTCATGATGTAAGTGAGCACTAAGAAAGGATTTTCCGAAAATCGACCCCCAACGGAACGAAATGGGGGGAGTAGCGGGAAACTAATTCTACGCGTACGAAGTCGCGGGCGTCCACTAGTTATAAATATAGATTTGGATTCGATTTCGAATAGAATCAGTGCGAGCCCAAAATGTCCATTTTTTACAAATTTTGTTGTTTTTCTTCAAGATTTGTACTATAGTCATACCAAATTTGACGCTTGTATGTCTTACCGTTTTTACGATTGTAACAAAAATAAAAATACGTTGAAAAAAAAGTTTCATGTATGGAGACGCCCTTTATTATTTCACATTCTCCTAAAAAAAAAGTTAGTAAATCCCGTAATACAGATTTTAAAAAAACCTGCTGTCTATTACGGTTCAAAAGATACAGCTGTTTAAAAATTAAGGACAGACGGACAGCATAGGCATATTAATATAGTTCCATTAGGCTACCCTTCGGGTACGGAACGGAACCCTAATAAATACGATAAATACTGAAGTAGGTTTTTTATCTGTGCGATACGTGCGATATAGCTTGACAGATAGTGTTGCCAGCACGGGTAGCACAAGTTGTATTTTCTCGCTTGTCGCTCAGTGCGTCTCTATCGTTACACACTAGAAAGAAAGGTAGATCCGAGCGACAATTGTTTTATTTTTGCTTCAAGTTTTTAAACAACCTAGAATTGTCAAAACATAATTCTAACGTTTTCTTATTATTATAGAACTGTTTGTGTTATTATAAACACATAACGTGGCTATTATAGTACACGCTAATCTTGGCTCATTCCTACGACTACGATGGTCACCATCACGTCTCTTGGCTAGGTAAAAGCGTGATATATTGTTTTCAGTTTCTCAAATACAGATATAATACTACTCTTCTGTAAATAGGTCACATCTGCGATTCAATAGCCAAAGCATATTAAACCCTTTATGCTTTATCATAAGACGCAAAAGCAAAACTTTTGAGTTTGTTAATTGCCGATATTCAGCTATAACAAAATAAACATAATATACCGAAGACCCATTACGAAAAAATATATACCGAAAACCGCTACTGGCGTTCGCAATCAGCGTAACTATGGTCATAGCAATGCTATAATGGTTATTATATAACTGATATCACCATGACTACGGATGGTATTTAATTTGATAAACTTATTGATTTTTTGTGTAATGTACTTAGTTTAATTTAATCTGATGTCTTGCATGATGTATTCAATTTAATTTGATTTGATTGATGTTTTGTTATTTACTTATTTGGTTTTATGGATATTTTTATGAGTGCAATTACTTGAAATAAAAGTTTTTTTTTAATTTTTAATGCTGTTAATTACATTTTGGGTTATTAAAGGTCATAGTCACTCAGTTTTAATAATTAAAACAACAATAGTGAGGCAACTAATTTAAGGAAAAACCTCAAGGAAACAAAGTATTATTAGGTTATTATAGGTCGGACATTATTACTATTACAGAAAGCGATGAGCATTTAATAATTATTGTTCATTGAAAACTAATAATAATTATTATTATTTATATTAACGGCGTTAGTTACCTTGTTGGTGCCACATTTATTTCCGTTCATATTTAAAAAAAAAGTACTTGTGCTTGTTTGTTTGTTTAAAGGTGATCTTTGGAACTGCTAGTCTTCATTAGGTATTCTTTAATAACGTATGTTGTATTTTATCTAAATAATTAATAAATAAATAAAAATCCCATAAATAATGGCGGCGCCTTCTTTCAGAGCTGATATCTCTTAAACGACCCAACCGATTTTATTATTTTACCTATTTTTGCTAGTTTCGGAGATATTGATCATTAAAATCTGAATTTTTGTAATTATGTAAGATACCACTGAAAAACTAATGAAATAAAACATGAAATTAACGATTTTTCGTGACATGGACATAAGGGAAAATTACAAAAAATCAGATTTAAATGATCAATTTCTCCGAAACTAGCTAAAATCGCTGAACATACATAGGGGTTAAATCGATAGCTTTTCAGCTGCTCTATCAGCCCTAGACGGGTTGACGTCGGTTTCTGGGACACCCTGAATATATTTATAAAAACATATTACCCTCTTTCGTCGGCAGTCGGGTAAAAAGATAAAACCTCCGATATTATTTTGATCCCTACATACACATAGATACACAAACACACACATAAACAGATTCACAGACAAATCTTATCTAATCCATTTAACATATTTTTTTACAAACTATATCGATACTTAATTAAATTATTACATCTCTCGTGTCTATACCGAGTGTCCAATTTAAAAATATGTAGAAAACTATCACAATTGACATTCGATCTGGCATCTGTTTGTGTGTAACATAAGCTGGTCCAAAATTTACAATTCCCGCCAGAATATCTGATTATTTCAGTCTTTTAGTCATAATATTTTACGAGTACAGTCGAGTTCATAAATATGTGTACACTTTAGTACCTTGTCTATTTAATGTCATGTTAAAACTACCATATATGAATTGTCACAGCGATTAAAGTGACAAGGTACTAAAGTGTGCACATATATGAACTCGAATGTACGTGCCTACAGTCACACAAAAGCTCTATTCTACTCGTTAAAATCTCACATCGTGGCCGAATTAAAAACAGTATGATAACATGTCATAAAAAAATATAGTTTTACCGAATAATCTATCTCTGTGCCGATTTTCATCCAGATTCGTTCAGCCATTCTGGAGTGATTGAGTAACCAACATCCAAACTTTCGCATTTATAAAATTAGTAAAATAAATTCTAGTTTATCTACGGGTGATACAGAAAACTCATATAAACTGGAACGAAGCGAGGGCGGCTCGCTAGTATTTTAATATACAAAAAACATCAAAACAGTTTGAGTGTTATTTATTCATAAATATTATTATACATTATTTATCTATTGACAGCAAATGTATCAGTAAAACCCACTTGTATAATAATATAATCTGTGGTAAAACTTACTCGTCGACCTTTACGTAAGGTCACGAATTACAAGTATTTATTTAAATAAATAAGTAACATATTTAATTAAAACTTTTGAGGTCAGCTTTATTCTACAGTTGGCCTCATAAGAAGCTGCCCACTTTAGTACCTTGTCACTTTAAAGTTTTTGACAGATTACTACAGCAAGTTAAACATCACGTTTAAGTGACAGTATATTTACCCATTTAGTCACCCACCCATTATAACTAGCACTGCTCTCGGCATGTTTTTTTAAATTACTTTGTCCCACGCTTGCAGCAAAATCGAATTTTGCTGTCTTTCGCTTGCATCAAAATCTAATTTTGCCCATTCCCTAAACAGCAAAACCTGCCTTTTTGAGGTGCTGACGTGTAAAATAATTAATACTATGAGGGTCAGCGCTATTTTTGTGTCATAAATATCTTTAACTATAAAATTTGCTTTTATTATTATATTCTTAACCTTCACACGCTCTTCCTACTTCGTTGACTAATGAAGCTTTTAAAATCATTATTTTTCCCTTCTAAAATTGTTAAACAAGGAAGAAAAGAGCCAATTGTATTGTATTTTCTCAGAAATTACTTGGCACGTCGTCAAAATAGAACAATCCAAAGATCATCCTTATTTTAAGGTTTGGAAGTATTCTTCGTTTTGAGAAATGCTTATGATATTTTAGTGAAGTTACTCTCTTATGAAACGGGCCAAGTCCTACTAGGACCCATTCACGAAGGGTTCCGTACCATTTTGATATTTTTGTATTTAGATTTTTTGTTATAGCGGCAATAGAAATACGCACACTGTGAAAATTTAACCGTCTTCCTATACTTATTTACTGCTGACAGACAGACAGACGGACAGACAGACAGCGGAGACTTGATTTGTAATAGTTGGCAACCCTAAAAACGGCTCTCTATCTAACGACGGGTAAAGCTACCTAATAAAAATAATAATAAAATATCACTCAATAATTTTGTAAACAAAGACATAAAGACCAAAAAATATGGGAATCAACGGACTTCCACTTAGCAATTTTTTTGAAGAGTAAGGGTTTTGTATTAACCCCCGATGCAAAAGGAGGGATGTAATAAGTTTGACCGTTATGTGTGTGTGTGCGTCTGTCTGTAGTACCGTAGCTCTTAAGCGGGTGCACCGATTTGGATGCCATTTTTTTTCATTTGAAAGAAAATTATCTATTGGTGATTTCTAGCTAGGTTTAATTAAAATCGAATGGGTCGTTTAAGAGATATTACCATTAGAGTGACGGAACCAGTAATGGACAAGGACCAATGATGGACACTTGATTCTTATTTTACAGAAGATAAGGGTTATTCATTTGTTTTACAACAATCAATTTAAAACCGTATGAAATTTGAATTAAGAGTGAAGTCTCCATTACTGGTGCCTATCAACTAAAATTGTCCAGCACTAGTGCCGGGGGTTTTTTCTGTCTAATTGTTATGTTGAGTAAGGGTTTTTTATTTAGCAGTCTCCACCGGCCTGTCTGCCAGCCAGGCCTTGGCAGTAGGGCATGACTTTCAAAAAGCCATTAACCTGATGCTGTAGCTCTGGCAAATTGCCAGTAACAGAGGATCGTCAGAGCATTACGTGATCAATACGAGTTATAGTCATATTTCATTGTAGATTTATACGTGGCGTTTTACCGGACTGAGGGCTTATTGTCTAACGCACTCGCAATCACGATCGCGTTTTCATTTTGAAAATCGAAGGCTTGTCTTCATACAAAATGAAAACAATTGCTCCACTTTGAAGCCGGTTGCGATTGCGAGTGCGTGAGACAATAGCCCCCCCCTGCGGGCTTAGCACGCGAGGTGAGGATTATACGTCAAAATTCGTCAAACGAGATTTAGTGTCAAATATGTCTACTTATTCCATATTCTAACGTAAGAGTAAACGTTTAAGGTTTTAAATAAAAGTGTAATTTGTGTGACTTGAGTCCTTTTATTACTAAGCATCTTGAAGTGGGATTTAATGTCATGATTATATGTCATTTTCGGTATTGCTAATTGACACTAATTCATGGATAACGTCAAATCTGACAGTAAATCTCGCCTCGCGTGCTAAGCCCGCTGGTCGAAGAAGGTGCTAAATGTATTTCCAGTGGCCTATGGTTGCGTTTATCGAGTGAGAATGTGGATAAAGCATCCGTCACTCTCGTACTTACATACGTGGCAGACAGTGACGGATGTTTTATCTATATTTTGTACCACACAGACTATAGTCGCTTTCTTTGGTATCATTGCAGAGGACTTATGAGAGCTACTGAGAGAGAAGTATAAACCCGAAGGTCCTATAGACCTTTTACACCATTTGTACTGCACGAAAAAAGTTCACCACAAATAAACTTATTTTTACATTTTAATATAGTTAACCCTTCATATTATAATACTAGAGGACGCCCGCGATTTCGTACGCGTAGAATTAGTTTCCCGCTGCTCCCCCCATTTCTTCCCGTTTGCGGTCGATTTTCAGAAAATCCTTCCTTAGTGCTCACTTACATCATGAAAGGAACCCCTGTACCAAAGTTCAAGTTTCTAGGTACAGTAGTTTCGGCTGTGCGTTGATATATAAGACAGTCAGATTTGCCTTTTATATATATAGATAGTCTGATTTCCACGATTCTTGAATATGTTTTAGTTACTCTTGGGAAGCGCTGGTAGATTCTTGACGTGTAGTGCCCGTGCGGCCTACTTACTGAATAAATGTCTTTTTTTTTTGTCTTTTCTTACTGAATAAATGTCTTTTGTATTTTGTCTATGTTTGTAGGTTTCCTTTTTTTCTAATTTAATATTGAAAAGGAATACGTACAGACCTAGATTTTCATACTATCTGCAAGATATTTAAAAATCGTTAAAATCGGACAAGGTAGGAAAGAGAAACGTTTTCGCATTTTGTATGAAATTTTTTAGCTTGAAATACCTCATAAACCATTTTTCGAAAAAAAAATACGGTATCCTTTGTCGTTTTTCGCTCAAACCATAGGTCTTAGGTTAATTGAGCTATCTGAGGTCAAAAAGAGACCTTTACCGATGCCTTTTCACTCGAGGTTGTATCTATTAAATACGTGTTTGCGACCGGACTCGAACCGGTTTACCTTGATAGTGACATAAGTGACATAACGCTAGTCTGACATCTTATGTCATAACGCAATGGCTTAATGATTAAGTAAAGTCCGCTACAATAGTAAGTAGACTTAATTTATTGTATTTAACTGTATTTTGATATTTTTGGGACCATGTTTAAGGGCGTTTTCACTAAAAAGTGTACCCAATTATTAAGGACTGAAATTAAGGAACTTTAACTTTGTCAGTTTAGTGACAAAAATTAGCTATACATTGACGGCCGTAATGTACGGCTAATTTTCGTCACAAAACTGACAAAGTTAAAGTTCCTTAATTTTAGTCCTTAATTGGGAACACTTTTTAGTGAAAACGCCCTTAATTGCCTGCCTGTGAATAAAAATCTTTAAAGAGTATAAAACAAAGTCGCTTCCCACCGTCTGCCCCTGTGTATGTACACTTAGATCTTTAGAATTACGCAACGGATCTTAATGCGGTTTTCATCAATAGAAAGAGCAATTAGCGAAGAGGAAGGTTTTTATTATTCTGGATTACCTTAGGGCCTGTTGTTTGATCAGTAGTTAAACTAACTAATGGTCAAAAATGTTTACTAATAGTGTGCAGGACAACGTTCTGTGTAAATAGTGATTTATAGTGCGCGAGACAATGCTTAAGTGTATATAGTGATTTATAAGTAGTGATTAAAAATAGTTTGTTATTGTTCGTAATTTGTAAGGTAATCGCAAGTAAGAAAAGTTGATTTATGTGTTATACCGTCCAATAAATATACGAATTTGTTGCGTTTTAATAATTTAGAACCTAAAAGCGCGCCAAACGCGTTTACGGCTGCGAGCCCGCGGGAGTGGGGCGAGCATATATACCGCGGAAGCGGGGGACGAGGCACATAAATATGCTCGACCCACAAAACCGCGCGCAGTCGTAAGACGGGTGGCGTGCGCTTAAGGAATGACTGATAATAATGTAAAATGATAGGTAAGCTGTGAAAATAAATGTAAACAAACATAATTATGTTAGATTTAAGATTGTTATTTTAATAAATAAAGTTTGCGGGGTGGGGCAGCTTGAGAGAGTGGGGATAGGCAAAAAATGGTATAAAATGGCCGCCATCCGGCCGAAAAAACGCATTCAACCGACGGAGCCCGAGCGAGAAACAAATAAGAAAAGCAAATCCCTGCCATCTCAAGCCTGCCTGCCTTATTACCACCAAAGGGCGTTTTCTTTCAAGAACCAGTCATAGGTGTCACGCACATGTTGGTCCTTCGAACCGGATTATTTGAAGAGAACATTATTGAAGAAAGAAAATGCCGATCACAAGATCTGCGTCAGGGAAATGTACACTCGGACAACTCATGTTCGGGAGCTCCGAACAAACGTCGTCGTCGGCTGAAACCGCCACTGCAAACGAGTCAACCGACTCGACAACGCCGCGGGAAACCCCACAGCCAAGCCAAGACCCCGCGGCGCCGCCGCGGCAGGACACCCCACAGTCAAGCCCGCGTCCTGCCGCACCACCTCCGTCGTCTAGATCGATCAGAACCACTTCAAGCCGCCGCACACGCCGTCTCGCACAAGCGCGGGAAGAAGTGCTCAAGATCAAACTCGAACTCGCACAAGCGCGCATCGCCGTCATAGAAACCGAGGACACAGACAATGAAGACGCTGAAACGGTCATGTCGACCACCATGCCGGAGCGCCGCATCGACGAATGGCTCGAATCCAATAGCCGCCATGTACTAGCCATCGCCGACGCACCACACAACGAGGAGGAGCCTGAGCCGAACATTACGTCGACTCAAGCGAAGCACACCGCCGAGGACACAGGACCCAACGCCACTGCCGCGCGTGCCGGGCCCCCCGTCCCCCCTCCCGGGACCGTTGAAGAACCCGGGAAAAGTGCCCCCCTCTCCGCCGCCGCTCCAGTCTTCATCCCCGCGCCGCCCGCGCCAACGCCTCGTAACGAACAAGCGAGTTATCCACCGCCGTGGAACGCGTATTCACAAGCGAATACGCAAGAAGACAACGCCGTCATAGTGAAGAATCAACAGAAAATCGATTTGAGCGAGCTCGCATCAGCTATCGCTATCGCCGCACGTGCCGGTCATAGAGAAACAACGCGATATCACGCCGAGCTGCCGCAGTTTAGCGGCTCCCATCAAGAGTGGCTGTCTTTCAAAGCCGCATACGATGAAACCGCCACGAATTACACCGATCTTGAGAAAATATCAAGATTAAGAAGATGTCTCAAAGGAAGAGCAAAAGAAGCCGTCGAGAACTTACTCATATACAACGCCCGCCCCGATGAAGTCATGAGAAGCCTAGAGGCCCGCTTTGGCCGCCCAGACGCCATAGCACTCGCCGAGTTGGAGCGATTACGCGCCATGCCACGCCTCAACGACGGCCCGCGCGACATATGCGTGTTCGCCAGTCGTGTAGCTAACACCGTAGCTACACTCAAGGCGCTTAACCGCGCCCACTACCTCTACAGTCCGGAAACCACACGAGCCATGATGGAGAAGCTTACACCTGCACTACGATACAGATGGTTCGACTATGCAACTACACAAAGAAACGAAGAGCCCGAATTACTGAAGCTTTCTACGTTCCTGCAACGCGAAGCCGAGTACTGTGCACTATACGCCCAGCCGGAGAACATAGACACCGCAAGTACTCACCCAGCGAGAAGAACACAGAAAACCTTCCTACTGAACACCGAAAAACCCACAAGCAAATGTGCCTGTTGCAACGACGTCGACCACCACATCAATAAATGCAGTAAATTCATAGACAAGCCACTCGAAGACAGATGGAAGATCGCCAAAGAACAACGCTTATGTTTCCGCTGCCTGCGCTATCGAACAAGGACGCACTCATGCAAGCGCATCAAGTGCGAAAGAGACGGCTGCGAACATTTTCATCACAAGTTGCTACACTACATGAAAAAGGAAGCGAAATCCGAAGCCGTCGCATCTACGTGGGCAGCCCGGGACTCGAAGGCATATTTGAAGATAATTCCCGTCACTATTTCCGGACCGGCGGGAGAGGTGAACACACACGCACTTCTCGACGACGGCTCAACCATTACATTGGTACACGAAGACATCGCCAGGGAGGCGGGCCTCGGCGGGCCCATCGAGCCTCTATTGATAGAAGCTATCACCATAGAAAAAATCGACGCGTCACAATCACGTCGTGTCACGCTCAACATACGTGGCACAAACCAGTGCCACAAGATTCGCGCGCGCACAATTGAAGATCTCCGCCTATCGCCACAGTCTGTTAACAATGAAGATCTCCGCAACTGCCTGCATCTACGCGACATAGAAAATCACCTCAGATACGAAACAGCGAAACCTAAGGTGCTAATTGGACAAGATAATTGGCACCTACTAGTCAGCAGCGAGACACGACGGGGTCAACAACACCAGCCGGTAGCGTCACTCACACCGCTCGGCTGGGTGTTACACGGTGCGCACACACGCACCATTGGGAAGCAAGTACACGCGACGCATCACGTGACTACGCAAGAATGGAGGGAGCGAGACGACAACATGGATGCGCAGCTCGGCAAATATTTCGCGCTCGAATCACTATTAATCGAGCCGAAATTACCTCAATCAAGCCCGGACGAGCGCGCACGGAACATACTCGCACGATCGATGAGCACTACTGCCGACGGTCACTATGAAGCTCCGCTACTATGGAAGGATGACGACGCACGTCTACCCGACAACTATGAAAACACACTAAGAAGACTTCAGAACATTGAAAAGAAGCTAGACAAAGACGAGAAGCTAAAACGAAGATACAACGAAGAGATGGATGCCCTACTACTCAAAGGGTATGCCGAGCCCGCACCGCCTAACAAGTCGAAGAGAGTGTGGTACCTACCACACTTCGCCGTACTAAACCCAATGAAGCCGGAAAAAGTACGCATAGTTCACGACGCCGCCGCAACCACAAGGGGCGTGTCACTCAACGACCGCCTCCTCACCGGGCCCGACCTACTCCAATCTCTTCCGGGGGTACTCATGCGCTTCCGTCAACACGCCGTCGCCGTCGGAGCGGACATTAAAGAAATGTTTATGCAAGTAAAAGTCAAGAAAGAAGACAGAGACGCCCTACGGTACCTATGGCGGGGCGACCGACGAGACGACAACGAACCCACTGAATACCGGATGACGTCACTCATATTTGGCGCGACATGTTCACCATCGATTGCAATATACGTCAAGAATATTAACGCACAGAAGCATCAAGAGACGCATCCCGACGCCGTGCGAGCGATAATACGTAACCATTACGTCGACGATTACTTGCAAAGTTTCGAGTCAGAAGATGAAGCGATTCGCGTAGCGAGCAATGTACGCGACATCCACAAAGAAGCCCATTATGAGTTACGTCAATGGACTTCAAACTCGACGAACGTGCTTCAAACACTGTCCGGGGAGGCCGCCAACCCAACCCACATAGACCTAAACAAAACTGAATTGAAGATCGAACGAGTATTGGGGCAGATCTGGAAGCCGTCGACAGATGAAATCGCCTTTAACTTGGACCTCACCCGATTGCCACCCGGAGCTCTAGACAACACGGAGCCGACGAAACGTCACGTGTTGAAAATCGTGATGTCAGTTTTCGATCCCCTCGGTCTGGCGTCACCGGTCACCATCATACCTAAGAAGCTCCTACAAGAAGTGTGGAGGCGCGGCACGGACTGGGACGAAGAGCTGGAGCCCGACTTAGCGCGCCAGTGGGTGGCGTGGACGCAACACCTACGAGCGCTACGGGACCTCGCTATACCACGCCCCTACCCCCACTACAGCGAAGCAACGTCAAGACAGCTGCACGTTTTCGTGGACGCGAGCGCATCCGCATACACGAGCGCGCTATACTGGCGGACGACCACGAGCGACGGGAGGGTGCATGTGGCGCTTATAGCCGCCAAAGCCAAGGTCGCCCCTCTCAAAGTGACGTCCATTCCCCGCCTAGAGCTCCAAGCCGCCGTTATGGGGAGCCGCATGGCAACCGCCGTGATAGAGGAGCACGATTTCAAGCCCGAGACGAAGACTTTCTGGACCGATAGCCGCACGGTACTCGCGTGGCTGAGAACCGGGGCACGTACCTACCGCCCTTATGTCGCACATCGCATCGCCGCAATAGAAGAGACAACCGCGATAAAGGAGTGGCGGTGGGTACCTACGAAACTCAACGTCGCCGACGAAGCCACGCGGGAGGTGCCGCACAACTTCAACAGCAGTCACAGATGGTTCACGGGGCCGGAATTTCTAAGCGCCGACCCCTCGACATGGCCCGCCGAACCGTCAAAGCCACACGAAGACGACTCAAACGAAGAAAAGGTACATACAATCTCCGCCGCTAAGAAATCAAGCCCCTACGCCTGGTTGCCGCCGCCGGAACGCTTCTCGAAGTGGGAACGCCTATTACGCACAATAGGTCGTGCACTACAGTTCATCGACCTCTGCCGAACCCGACGAGTGCGCGCCCACTACAAGAGAACGCTACGCAACAAACAAGCCGATCCAGAATGGAATAAACAAAGAAAAAACACGTCGTCAACGCCGCCGCCGCAAAAGAAACCCCACACTAACAAGAAATTCAAGTTACTCGACGCATCGTACTTACATAGAGCCGAACAGCTGATCGTTCGAGCGGGTCAATACTCGGCCTTCAGTGACGACATCGATAAGCTACAAAATGATAAGACGCCGGGACCGCATAGTCGACTGCGCCACCTGGCGGTCGAGTTGGTCAACGGAATAATCACAGTGAAGACTCGCATAGACGCCGCCGTGGACATCGCAAACCTACAGAAACGCCCGCCGGTACTCGACGGTGACCACCCGACGACCCGACTGTACATAGACTATGTACATAGACAGATGTCACACAATGGAGTTGAAGCTACGATTAACGAGTGCAAACAACAATACAGTATTCTACGCCTCCGCCCTGTAGCACGAATGATAGTGCACCGATGCCTGCCCTGTAGAATAAAGAAAACGAAGCCGACTGTACCGCCGACCGGCGACCACCCACGATGTCGCCTCGCTCACCATCAACGCCCGTTCACCTACACGGGCCTCGATTATTTCGGCCCGATAACCGTGACCGTAGGTCGCGGCACTCAAAAGAGGTACGTTGCACTATTCACGTGCCTAACAGTGCGCGCCGTGCACCTAGAGGTGGTACCGAGTCTCAGTGGGGACTCCGCCGTGATGGCCCTCCGGCGCATGGTCGCGCGCCGAGGGTGCCCAACCGAAATTTGGTCGGACAATGGCACCAACTTTCACGCTGCACACCGGGAGCTACGGGAGGCCTATGAAGAGTCAAACGCCTCGCGAGCCATCAGCTGGAAGTTCATACCTGCCGGAGCCCCTTTCATGGGGGGAGCCTGGGAACGGATGGTCAGGGCCGTCAAAGCAGCCCTACAAGCCGTGCTGCATGAGCGCCACCCCAATGAAGAGACCCTCGTCACCCTACTCACCGAGGTGGAATACACCGTGAACAGCCGCCCGCTCACCCACGTACCCGTGGAGCCCGACGAGCCGGAAGCCATCACCCCGAATCACTTCCTCCTTGGCGGGTCAGCACGAGCCCCGACACCCGGGAGCTTCGACGACACCGCGCTCATTGGCCGCGCCACCTGGAGAACGAGCCAACGCCTAGCAGACCACTTCTGGGGCCGATGGCTCCGGGAGTACCTCCCCGAGCTCCAATACCGGCGGGAGCCCTATGGCCAAGGGCAGCCCATCCGCGTCGGAGATGTCGTCCTTATCGCCGACGGCACGCTACCGCGCAATGTGTGGCCGCGCGGGCGAGTCACCGCCCTGTACCCGGGTCCCGATGGCGTGACGAGAGCAGTCGACGTGACCACCAAGGGAGGAGTGTTCCGGAGACCAACAAAGAAGCTGGTGATCCTGCCTACGGAAGCGGTGGACCTGCACGCAAGTTAATGCAACGCTCACCCGAGCGATGCACGGCGGGAGAGATGTGCAGGACAACGTTCTGTGTAAATAGTGATTTATAGTGCGCGAGACAATGCTTAAGTGTATATAGTGATTTATAAGTAGTGATTAAAAATAGTTTGTTATTGTTCGTAATTTGTAAGGTAATCGCAAGTAAGAAAAGTTGATTTATGTGTTATACCGTCCAATAAATATACGAATTTGTTGCGTTTTAATAATTTAGAACCTAAAAGCGCGCCAAACGCGTTTACGGCTGCGAGCCCGCGGGAGTGGGGCGAGCATATATACCGCGGAAGCGGGGGACGAGGCACATAAATATGCTCGACCCACAAAACCGCGCGCAGTCGTAAGACGGGTGGCGTGCGCTTAAGGAATGACTGATAATAATGTAAAATGATAGGTAAGCTGTGAAAATAAATGTAAACAAACATAATTATGTTAGATTTAAGATTGTTATTTTAATAAATAAAGTTTGCGGGGTGGGGCAGCTTGAGAGAGTGGGGATAGGCAAAAAATGGTATAAAATGGCCGCCATCCGGCCGAAAAAACGCATTCAACCGACGGAGCCCGAGCGAGAAACAAATAAGAAAAGCAAATCCCTGCCATCTCAAGCCTGCCTGCCTTATTACCACCAAAGGGCGTTTTCTTTCAAGAACCAGTCATAGGTGTCACGCACAAATAGTTAAATTCTCAAGGAAATGTGTCAAATTTTCGATTCCTTTTTCGAATTTTAACAATTAGTTGAGTTAACTACTGATCAAACAACAGGCCCTTATATGTACATTTAACCAATTTCTTCCTAGGCCACTATGGACTTTGTTAACCCTTAAATGATCTCTCTATATTTCAGTGGTTGTTTTTTTTTAAACTATACCTACAATAAGAAATTAAGATTAAAAAAGAAAAATATGCTGTAAATTTTCAAGTAATTAAATTTATTTATTTTAATTTGCTCGCGTCTTGTTCTCGTCTCGCGCATAGTTATTCTTAATGCATAAACTTGGGAAAGAGATAAACGAATTAATGTCACTTGGTACTGAATCTATGCGACAGTTCGTTGAAATTAGAAGGGTGAGCATTTAATTGATGTGTCCTTTAAAACGGACAAAATCCGTTTAAGGGTAGTGACGTTGACAACAAAAACG
The DNA here is from genome assembly GCA_948252455.1 of Acleris cristana. Taxonomy (NCBI): domain Eukaryota; kingdom Metazoa; phylum Arthropoda; class Insecta; order Lepidoptera; family Tortricidae; genus Acleris; species Acleris cristana. The sequence goes on from OX411801.1 coordinate 2,898,941, forward strand.
TGAGTCTTCCTGTGATTTTATTGGTTTACAACGTCGTAAATGCTCTTTAACCGAACAATTCTCCTCGCGTGTGGTATCCATGGACTTGTTACTCTAATAAGCCCATGGCGATTGTCTAAAACTCGATACGGGCGAAATACACCTTGTTAAAACAAGGAGTGAAAGCCATTAATTAAGGAAAAAATAATCATCGCGTTGACAAAGTCCATAGTGGCCTACTAATCAAATTAGTTGACTGTACGGGTTTTACAGAATTCTCACAAAACCGAATCAAAGCCAGGGCGTGTCGCGAGTATAATAGAAGGTACCAACCTCTTACAAACTGACCTAACTACAAATTTTATTAATTAACCCATTATTATTTTTTGTAATAGGACTGGCGTTTTTATGCATTTTTTAAATGGGGTCATTTTGCTTTGCATAATTATGTACAGCAGTAGTTTAGTCGTGGGATTATAAAGACAAAGGTCACGAATTCAATTATCGTGTTAATTAAGCCGACTACATTCATACTGGCATGCAGAAGGACGCAACTGGATAGATTGTCGTACGATTTAAGACTTTATAACAAAATTGTTCTGGCTTTCAATGCAAGAGTGAAGTATTTTGAGTTGTGTCGTTGTCGAATAAGAATTTGTATTTATTGACACGCGACTGCTTGCATCTCTGGGTGTGATTTTTGTATGTCAAAGTTTCGAGTAAGTATGTTGGTTACTCTTTCACGCTGAATTGGCAAGATGTATTTGGGATAGAGATAGCTTATACCCTGAAATAACACCATACCCCGTTATCAGGGTTGCAGAATCAATGAAAACGTTTTTTTTAACTGCACATTTTTTTTAAATGTGCCTTGGTATGTATAACCACCTTATTGATGCCCATTTTTTTCATTTATATGTTTTAAGTTTTAAAACAAAATCAAACCTCTTTTCAGCCCGTAATTAAAAGAGATTTTATTCTTTTTTTCGTCGGACGAAGTCGCGGGTAGAAGGTAGAAGAGAATAAGCGATGGAGATGGAGAATAAGAGAATAAGAGATGGATACAGTTGGCATATTCGACCTTCCTAAACGCTGTTATTTTTAGGAAGAAAGCGGTCTTCCTAAGAAAACAGCGTTATTTGTTTTATGCACATAAAAAAAAAACGAAATATCTGTATAAGGTAGGTTCTACAGATAATTCTTTATTAAAACTCTGAGTTTTCGACCTTGAGATACCGCCGCGGGCGTTTATAAAACTGGGAAAATTGCGTCGTTTTTTCAGTTTTCATTTGATACATTATTACATTTTGGGAAATGCAGTAAAATTGTCTTTAAAAATAATTAACAAAACTAAATTTTGGCGTTTAAATCATTTCTATTTACTTACCTGATTGTTGCCAAGATACGAAACTTCAAACCACGGGTGTAACTCACACGCAGTGCTTACGAACGCACAGGGTGGTTCAAATCGTCTCATAAACAAAAGGTCGGTCAAAAAGGACCAATCACAAAGCTGCATCGAACGCAGTGCGTTTACTCAGTGAAGGATCCCTTAAGTATTGTTTGTGAATACGGGTGTAAGGCAGCAAGTGTAGAACGTATCCAAAAATGGCGGATACCCAACTATTTTTGCAAGAAAAAATGAATGATTTTATTGAGCTAATAGTTATTCATGCTTTATGTCAATATTCGCGTTTTCGACTTGTAAAATTATCCACGTTGTCAACATATCAATATTCATGCTGTCAACCCATCAACGTTTGTCGATTATGGTAAACGTGTTCGAATATTTTAGCACCTTTGTATTGTTTCCATTATGTAAATACATTTCATATGGTTATTGACAACAGATTTACATATTTACCTCGTTTATATGTTAGGTAATATAATTATTTTCTAACGATATAATAATTTAACGTAAAACATTTAGATAACTTATTATTATTAGAAAAGATCAAAAACATTGAGGACTTTTTTTGAGTATTTCGCTCGATTTTCTTAAGTACCTATAAAAAACAATGCGACAGCTATAAAATATAAAAAAACCCATCTATTGAATGCGAGCACCGAGGGTTTCGCACCATCTATATAATAGAAACATAATAATTTAATATCTGTCTTTGATGTTTATAATTTAATTAATATATTTAATACTTTTATATTACAGTTAAAGCAAATTTTATATTTTCTTTACAGTCAACATGAACACGAGAGAGAAGCCGCTATTTGGCTCTCACTCTGACTCGTCGACAATCAAAATAAAGCATATGGTATTTATTTTGCGTTTAAAATGGACAAATGAATTATGTATTTCTAAGACTTAACCTAAAAAAACCTTACTTTGAGTCTAATAAAGTCTAAATTCATTTGTTGTGTCAGTTAATACATTTGTCCACTAGCTTTTTTATTTAGCAGTTATTTAATCCGCCATTTTGATTTTGACAATAATAGAGTTATTATTTATTTAACATTATTAACGTGTGTCGTGTGTGTTTATGGTTGTATGTGTGTTGTTACGACAGTTCCTGGATAAACAATGAATGATTAACAGATAGGTACTAATTTTCTAAATTGACAGTAGAATCTTTTTAAGGCTTGTGAATCTTGTGATAACTCGCTTTGCAGTAAAAACGTAGTGTTGTTTTTATTTTAACACTGCATATCCATTTGCTGTCATAAGGATTTTTTTTCATTGACAAATTATTTCACCGTTAAAAAAAACAGAAAAAAATTACAATAAATTGATGATTTTAAGGCCAGTATTGATCTAATTACAAATGGGGAATCTGCGACTTGGACAACAGTATATGCAACTGGAAAAAATTAAGATCTTAATTATTTGAACAAATTCCAACAAATAATTAATGTTGAAATTTAAATGTTTAGGTAAAATAGTCGTACAAATCCCAAATAATAACATTTTCAATATTACGTTTAAGTTAATAATAGGTAATTTAATTTTTGAAGCATAGCGATCGTTTTAAACTGTGATAACCATACTCGTAATATTTGTATGTATTTGTAGGTACTTCATAAAATCGAGTTTTCTTTGAGGCCATGGAATTTACATCCGTTGTTATGTTTTCTTAGTTTGATTCGCAGTCGCACTTGGACGTTAATAAAAACCAGTTTTTCTACAATTCTTTTGGTTGATTAATTAATTTCGTTGTTTATTTCGTCGGCGAAACAGCTCGGTCAAACCGGTAAGGTCTAATCGCTTCTTTACGAGGAAATAAGGACAACAACAAAAACCGGCCAAGTGCGAGTCGGACGCGCACACGGAACCCTTCGTACCACCGCCTATTTACCGCCGGGAATAGAGGCCCTGGGTAGTGATTCAAACAAAACACATTTCAGCGCGTGTATTCAATTTGGCAGCATGGCTTCTCGAACGTATAAGGCTGCCTAATTGAGAATGCACGCGCTAATATGTGTTTTGCTCGCTCTGACGGGACAACTTAAACTCGCCGCTTAGACTTCACTCCTGCATTCGCTCACCTTTGAGTTTGAGAGAATAAATACCCTGATTCGCGATCTAATGAATGAGGGCCAAATCAAAAGCACCGGAAACCGACGTAAGTGCAAAAGAGGTTGATGAATATAGAGGAAGCGAAAGTTGTATGTTTAGACCGGTGCACCTGGCGTTCCAGAGTCTCTACTAGGGTATGCAAATAACCGGTTATAATCGCTTTTAACCGGTTATTTTCTTACAAAAACGGTTAATCACCGGTTAAATTACATTCCCTAGTCTCTACCACATTGGGAGACAGGCGTGTATGTAAAACGTCAAACTCTTTTTAAATTGTGTAAGATATTCTAATTAACCCACGTACACGTTGTCCAAAAATTGTTTTTTTTTTAGATTAGAATAGATGGCGGTTATTTTGCACAATTTTCGCCAAAACGAACTCAAATTTAAAAGAAGTTTCTCTCAAAAACATAAGTTTTTTTTTCTGACTAACAAAATATTGAATAAGTAGGTACTAGAGGACGCCCGCGACTTCGTACGCGTAGAATTAGTTTCCCGCTACTCCCCCCATTTCTTCCCGTTGGGGGTCGATTTTCGGAAAATCCTTTCTTAGTGCTCACTTACATCAAGAAAGGAACCGCTGTACCAAATTTCAAGTTTCTAGGTACAGTCGTTTGGGCTGTGCGTTGATATGTCAGTCAGTCAGTTTTACCTTTTATACATATAGATTACCAGTATTTGCTACGCCCTCTTTGAAGTAGTGGTCAAAATGCGGTTTTTTTTTGTAACTGCTTTTTAGCCTAGCACTAGCCGTGACATAGAAAATACCATGTGGCGTTTAAGCACTTTAGCTATTCGCAGAAATTAATTTAATTATTTTCTCAGTGACATAATTAACAAAAAAATAAAAAATTAAAGAGTTAACTTTTGAGACAAACCTCTCTATATTCTATAAGCATGTTTTTTTTTAGAAAAAGTCCCTGTTGACAATTAAATCTTCTTTAGCTGCTTAATACCAAGAATTTGAATGTTAAGATTAATATTTTTTAGTATTTTTTTTTAAATAATTATCGTAGGATAATCTCACACCTGCTGACCTACTGTCTACCTACTGTTTGACACATAACCTCAAATGTTAATCAAACGTGTTTTAATAAAATAAAGCATAATTAATAGTTATTTAATCTTAAACTTAATGTGAAAATAACAATCAAGTGTATAAATCATTGCTAAGACGCCACTTGATATTTAAAAGCACGTGATTATCGAGTAATAATGGTACTTAAATTGGTTCGTTTGGTTGTGTTTACATGCCAATTCAATTGGCACAGACTATAGATAGATAGGTACAGACCTTACAGTTAGTTAACCTTGGTGCTTGATGCTATAAACAATTGCCATTAATTCTGCGACGCTAATCAAACCCTTGCTCACGCAGTGCGCGCGCGCAACCAGTTATTTATCAAAGTACACATTACCAGAGACATCATTTAAACTAATCAGGGTTGCCATTGTGCAAATACCATAAACAATAAAACATTTCACAGTTACCGTATACTTTGAACAAATTCAAAGTATTACATGGTTTTTTATACAAAGTATAAGATAAAACCATATAATAAAGATATGAAATAAAATAATCGATTTTTCTTGTTTTTACACGACTGCCCAAAAAATAGAGTGTAATGTTTTCAGGGTTCATGTATGTAAGTCCGATTATTTATTCCACCATAACTTCTAAATACCTGAGCCGATTTAGATGTATGTGATATCGTTAGAGTCCTTTCACCATACCTGGTGACATAGGATACCTTAACTATTAAAATTGAAATAACAACCATAGCAAAACGGCAATTATTAACGTAGCTACCTTACGTATATTGACGACAGTATAAAAATGCAGTCGAGTTTTTAAAGCTTGCTTTTCATTTATTTCGACTTGATAAATTCGAAAAATTTAAGTCCTGTAGTTTTCTATAAGTAAGTATAACAAAAACACTACATTCAAAGTTATAATAAGAATGTGGGGTTATTCATTATGACTTTGTCAGCAATTGCACAGACGTGTTGTTTCCCAAAGAGGTCAGCAAATCGTAGCCAGTTCACGAATTTCACTTTTGGTGATCTCTTTTACGGTATTTTCATATTTTGTTGAGAAATGCGATTTAAAATAATCCATGCATATTCCCAATTGTATAGCCAAAATGCAAGGGTATTATGTGACCACCACTGTATATATCTTTAATTCCCGCCCTATTTAATTTCTAGGCGTTTTCCAAAAAAAGCGCACGTAGTTAAAGACTTCAATTAACAAACGGTAACTTTTTCCATTACGGCACAATAATTAACTATATTTCTCATTAAAAAAATAGTGCCATCTCAGACAAAACTCCTGTAGCAAATACAACCATTTTACTAAGGGGTGAGGATTGCAACTGCTTCGGTTATTGAATATGAGATACGGCCTACTGGCATATGAGGGCAGTACATAAATATTTAACTAATTATCGTGACGTAATGGAAAAAGTTACCGTTTGTTAAAGAAAGTCCTTAACTACGTGCGCGTTTTTTGGAAAACGCCCTTCTGCACCGAGTATGGTTTTCATACTATGGTAGGCCGTGAATTCATCGAAATCTGTTCAGCGGTTTAGCCGCGAAAGGGTAACAAAGACAGACAGTCACTATAGTATTTATAATATTAGTATTATTAGTATTTGTTTTGACAGCCCTCGCCCATGCCACACTGAATCGCTAGTCTGTAATTCCAAAACACGTGCTCCTCACAATCAATGTTGATATATCACATGTGTCCGTCTGTGTACTGATTAGTGCACCGATATATTCAAACTAACAATAGCATTTGATATTTAAACTAATTAGTACCTACAGGGGGTCAGAACTTGATGTAAGTAAGTATACAGGCATACGAAAGCCTCTTTTTACCAGTTCAGAGGGCCCTGCCAATTCTATTCGTTTCGTTTTTTAACCAATCGCGTCATGCTAGATCACGTGACTTTTCCTATCACGTCATCTACCAGTGACGCGATTGGTTTAAAAACGAATCGAATAGAAACGCTGGTTAGCGTAATGCATCTTGTCTAGCGCCTCAGTATAGTTTTAGCTTCCAAATATATTTATTCGTTTATAAGTTATCAAGGTACAACTGAAGTACTTTTATGTATATACATTGTTTATTAGTTTGTCTACAGTCAACGGCTTACCATCACGTTAACTTATGGATATGTAAAATATAAATAAATATTAAGGGGCAATCTAACAGTTCCTACCTCTTTCTAGCAAAACTGAATTTAAAATGGGGTTTATATGGACGACCTAATGCATCACGTCACAGTGCATATCGGATCTCTCTGTCTAATCGCTGTATACCTAATTAGCAGTTTATAATGTTTGTATCATCCGTATTTCTTGGCCGATTTTAATTATAATATAACTTTTGGTGATCTCTTTTATGGTATTTTCATATTTTGTTGTGAAATTCGATTTGAAAAATCCATGCATCTTGCCTATTAGAAAGTTTAACTCAATAACACCTCACCACCCTCAAAATATGAATTTAAAGAACGTTGACCTAATTTGCTTAGAAACATCTTATTAACATTTAATTTGATTAAAAGTTCAATAGGTACTTAAATGCATAGAAAACATCCATGACTCAACATACTAGCGTTCATCTCACAAATATCTGCCCTTATCGGGAGTCGAACCCGTAATCTGACATTTAGATATATTTAATTATTATTACTACTGGGACCTGTACATCCCTGTGACATTTAAATTATGTAGCTTAAGTTTAGTATTGTAATAAGTGATTTATTTGGAAAAAACGGCTTACTGTTGAGTTTCTTGCGGCGCTTCTTCTCAACAGTGGTCTCTTTGGAAGCGCTGGTAGACTCAGACATGTAAAAGTGCCTGCAGGGCCTACTTACTGAATAAATTATTTGAATTTGAATTTTGAATTTGAATTTGGATCGCTAGCAACCTAGGCAGGGTCACTACCAACTAGGCTAATCGTTGTCTTTTATACTAGTCTGTAAATCTAGATCGAGGCCGATTCTTGTTAAGGCTTGTTTGTTTCCTTCGTTTATTTAGTCATAAGCATAATGCATACTCAATATTATAAAGCTCTGTCTGTTTGTTATGATTTCATGGCTAAACTGCTGAACTGAGATCAATGGAACTTGGTATGGAGATAGCTTGAGTCCCGAGGATGTACAAAGGATACTTTTTATCCCGGAAAATAGGTCAGTTCCCGAGGGAAGAGCGATAAACGACCTCTGCACGGACGGAGTAGCGGGCGCAGCTTGTAATTAGTATAGTAATAACTTCGTTAAGGTCCTTGATTCGTTTAACAAAAATAAAATTGAAACATATCTATTGAATTACACTCTCCAACAACTTTTTTTTTCGGTTTATTTACGTATCACTTCGCAGTAGCGACTTTGTTTTATACCTAAACTATGTGGAGATGGATACCTACATGCACCAACATAATAGCGGCCTTTACACGTAAAGTTCGGACCGCGGGAAACGCCACGCGCCGTTCCTATCTTCGTTCCGAACCGTACATTTTTTACTATTTTACTATTACAGTTGCATTTACACGTATACGGTTCGGAACGAAGATTGGAACGGCGCGTGGCGTTTCCCGCGGTCCGAACTTTACGTGTGCAGGCCGCTTTTGGCCCCTGTACACATTGGGCCACGGTATTGGACCAAAGTTTAGAGGACAACTTGGCTGCGCTATTGGTTTGTTCGTAGTTGGCGACCAACGCTGGCCGGCCAACCAACTGGTGTCGGTTTTTCGTGCACACATCAAAACATCTTTTATGAAAGCGCCAATGCAGAATGATCAATACGCCAATGTGTAAACGTGATTCCATATTTTGGCCCATTACCTTAGCCCAACGCGTTGGCCCATTGTATACAGCGGTCATATCTTTGACAATACAATAAAAAATCAAATGCAATATTGATTTACCGAGTAGAATAGAGCTTCTGTTCGATTTAAGAATTCAAGAAATCAAGTTATTTTTAGTAAAGTGTAAAGAGGAATATCTTTAACGAAAAATATAGGTATTATACTAACTGTTGCCCGCGACTTCGTCCGCGTAGAAATCCTTGATCGCGATTCCCTCGGGAGCTGTCTAATTTCCCAGGATATAAATAACACTCTTTGTATTTACTTTTAAAATCGGTGGAGCGGTTTAGAGGTGAAAGCGTAACAAACGAACATACTTTCGCATTTATATAAGTACTGGCCTCTGCCCGCGATTTCGTCCGCGTAGATTTAGATTATCGTTATTCTCGGGATTAAGAAATAGTATGTGTTAATCCAGAGTATAAGCTATCTCCATCCCAAATTTCATCCAAATCCGTCCAGCCTTTGCAGCGTGAAGGAGTGAAAAAATAAAACACAAACTTTCACATTTACAATATTTAAATGGATACACGAGACGATCAATTGAATCGATGTCAACTTCCAATCAGCCGGAATGATCCGCCTTGACACTACGTCATCGGCCAATAGATGGCGCTAATTAAATAGTGACGCACGCGCACGATCCATAAATGTTTTTGTTTATCGACCTTGAACTTTGAACCGGTGGACGTTATAAACTCGTGTTGTTGTTTGTTTTTGACCAATGAATTCAGGAACCAGTTTAAAAAAACGCCAACAAGTAATAATTGTATTAAAACAAGGTGTTGTTAAATAATTCATAAGATGTTTATTAAATTAATACAATTGAACTTTAAACATAACTTATTTAAATTAAAATAAAACCAAGCTACTCAAATATTAAAGATGTAAATAATAATTACCACTTATTATATATTATGAACCATTATGTATCACTAGAGGACGCTCGCGACTTCGTACGCGTAGAATTAGTTTCCCGCTACTCCCCCCATTTTTTCCCGTTGGGGGTCGATTTTCGGAAAATCCTTTCTTAGTGCTCACTTACATCATGAGAGGAACCCCTGTACCAAATTTCAAGTTTCTAGGTACAGAGTTTCGGCTGTGCGTTGATATATAAGTCAGTCAGTTTTGCCTTTTATATATATATAGATTATGATACGTTCCCGTACAGGATTGGTGCAAGCCGGCAGTTTATGTCGATTCCATAGATTGTGTCATGCAGTTTTCGAAAACCATTTACATTTAGCGTTAAACTAAGCATCTTGCCTAGGGCTCCAGATTTTATTTAATAACTCACTAACGCGTGAAATAAAACGACGCTTAAATCGCGTAGGTGAACCTTGCTAAGAACCATACTATCGTAACGTAATGGCACCAGTTTTCGATACTTTAGGCTGACATGCACCAATGATCGACACTTGAATCTTAAGTCAAAAATCATACGGTCATAAATTGAGTGTTACAAAACCAATGAATGAAATAAATAACCCTTATCTTCTGTGAAATAAGAATCAGAGTCGATCATTGGTCCATGTCGATTACTGGTTCCATTACTTATAAGCTTTATTTTTTTAAACCCGCTCGAATTGGTCAATTTGTTTGGGATACATATTGCCACAAACAAATGCCACAAATAAAACCCCTCTTTTGGTGTTCAAAGCAAAAAAAATCAATAATGCTGACTGTATTCTATTTAGAACAAGATCATTGTACGTCCAGTATTCGAGTTTCCAAGATACTACAATGATGTCATATCATCTCCGCAGGTGACAGACCTGTTCACCCAGATGCGGGAGCCGTCCCCCGGGGCCCCCAGCCCCCGCTCCTCCACCAGCTCGCTCCACGTCACCAAGAACGTGGGGTTCCAGCAGCAGACCACACAGGAGATGCCCTGGCACACTCCAGCTATAACTCTCCCAGGGAACTGCAATAGCAACCTGTAAGTATTCACTGTGTGGGCAAATATGTTTAAAAACTTCGCTGATTCGTAATGATTCTAATTATGTAAGATACCACTGAAAAACTAAAGAAATAAAACATGAAATTAATGATATTTCGTGACATGGACATAAGGGAAAATTACAAAAATTCAGATTTAAATGATCAATATTTCCGAAACTAGCAAAAATCGCTGAATATACATAGGGGTTAAATCGATAGCTTTTTAGCTGCTCTATCAGCCCTAGACGGGTTGACGTCGGTTTCTGGGACACCCTGGTATACTCGTTTATTATTATAGTCTACGTGTATCACTAATTGCTCATTGATTTATTCCAATTCAAAACAATTGAATGTGAATCGATTAACTTCATCTGTTTACATGTATCCGTCATCGGTGTAAAAACTAAAGTGGCTTAAATTTTAATATTTCCTTCCTCAATTTTGTACAATCGTTAAGACTTCGTGTTTTAAACGCGGACTTAGTCTATATATAAACAAAATGAATGATTCATTACAATAATATTTGCGCAGGTGATAGAACAAATCGATCATTGAATACAAAACGGACACATTCCAAAAAAAATTGCTCTTGCATTGAAAATCTTATACCAACAGTTTCTAAATTTAAAATGCAACACTGACTGATTTTGGAATGTGTCCGTTTTGTATTCAATGAACGAAATATATAAGTAAGTACGTTCTTCGGAAACAGACGTTTTTTTTAACCGAGTACATATAAAGTTATTTTTATGTATGTTCCCCGATTACTCGAAGACCAATTTGTTTTTAGGGTTCCGTACCTCAAAAGGAAAAAACGGAACCCTTATAAGATCACTTTGTTGTCCATCTGTCCGTCGGTCTGTATGTCAAGACCCTTTATCTCGGGAACGTGTGAAGGTATCGAGTTTAAATTAAAACCATATGCTCCGGTCTACAGTCCCTTGAAGCTGTGAAAAACCAAACTTCTACATTTACGTAAAAAAAAAAGATACGGCCGTTTATGTCGCAAAAAACGTGTATTTCGAGACTCTCGAGGGAATCAAAATGTATAGGGTATTTCCCATTGACCTAGAACTTTGAAATTTGGCGAGTAATACCGTCTTTTACTATAAGTATAGGAAAAATTCTGAAATCTGTACATTTTTAGTTAAATCACAAAAAAACAGGGTCTTTGTGCAAGGAACGGCGGCACAAATTTTGAATTGAGTTGACCGTGTCATGTGCGGAACCGACTCACCTTGTCCGGTTTTTTAAAGTATGAAAAGTTTACCAACTTTCATCCAGAAGGAGGAAGGGGAAGGAGGAGGAGGAGGGGCGGGGAGGGAGGGGGGGAGGGGGTTGTTATGTTATTATTTTGTTTAATTTTTACAATTTTAATAAAATTATATTTTTCAAACAAAACTTGGAGTAAATAGAACAAGCATCGATTGAGTTTATCGATACGGGAACTCCCTACCTGTCATAAAATTATGCCCCCTGCATTGCTGTCTAGTTATTAGGTATACATTTTTTTTGCCATGCTTATTAGTTGATGAATGAGTTAATGGATGCTCGCGTCGTCTATTTACCAACACGAGTGGGACCAAAGTCGGCTGGCCCCTGTCCAATGTCAGGAATATTATTAGAGCGGCCGACTGACCACCGTACTATAATAAACATTCGGTTATCAATATCATAGTTAACAGTACTATTTATAAGTCTCTTTAGTTATTTAGGCTTAATAATGAATGAATAAATCATTCATCTATCTATCTATATATATAAAAGGCTAAACTGACTGACTGACATATCAACGCACAGCCGAAACTACTGTACCTAGAAACTTGAAATTTGGTACAGGGGTTCCTTTCATGATGTAAGTGAGCACTAAGAAAGGATTTTCCGAAAATCGACCCCCAAAGGGAAGAAATGGGGGGAGTAGCGGGAAACTAATTCTACGCGTACGAAGTCGCGGGCGTCCTCTAGTATCTATATATATAAAAGGCTAAACTGACTGACTGACATATCAACGCACAGCCGAAACTACTGTACCTAGAAACTTGAAATTTGGTATAGGGGTTCCTTTCATGATGTAAGTGAGCACTAAGAAAGGATTTTCCAAAAATCGACCCCCAACGGGAACAAATGGGGGGAGTAGCGGGAAACTAATTCTACGCGTACGAAGTCGCGGGCGTCCTATAGTACGGGTATAAAACAGTACTAAAAAAAACAATTATAAAGCAAAGAAAATATAGAACTTAACATAATAGGAACGAAATATGATAAAATAATGGAGAAAACAATGTCAGTCAAGGACTTTAATTGTTATGCCACTATGGAACCCAGTCACAATGACAGCGTCAAACCACAGGAAATAAATTACGCCAAAGTTAATGATTAACGTTATGCGACAGGGTTCCATAGTGCCTTAAGAATTCAAGTCCTTGACTGTACTAGGTTACTAGACATCGATAAACATACTTATTTAGGGCCTGTTTCACAATCGTTCAAGTAAAGCATACCTGACACATAAATTTAGCCCTTTCCTTTTCTTACACTTGAACATAGACAAGGAGAGGGCTAACTTTAACTGGCACATAAATTTACTTGTGGATTGTGAAACAGGCCCTTAGAGTAATAAATACACAAATACATAGGAAACACCCAGCATACACAAACAATTACTCCCGCTCATCACAAATATTTTCCTTGACCGGGAATCGAACACGGGACCGCTAGTTTTGTAAGCAAGGATGACTTGAAGGATAACTAGGCCAAGTGCGTTGTCAAATAGTTATATTAGGTCCTTACCTATGAAATTGGCGTTATTTTTACGTGATTTATTTCGTACGGAATTTATTCATTTCAATTTTAACTTCCAAATTATTTTTAAATTTCATTAACACAGTGTGTTACAAAGGTTTTAGATACAAATAATATGGTTCAATTTCTTACTTAGTGTTTAAAATTAAAGTGTGACCTCAACTCTTTTCAACTCAAGTTAACAGGCTGTCTTATCGCTAATTAACGATCTCTTCTAAACAACCATAATACGTACGAACGGAGTAGTTATTATTTCAAAAATGCAAAAAAAAAACAAATAGCGTCTGTTTACTGCCAGTCTTATACTTACAAGGTCATTTTTAATGCATTTTGTATGTGAACCGGATTCTAACGCTAGCAAAATAATATGCGACTACAAAAACACTGGGAGTAGCAGTCGGGTAAAATTTTATATGTTAAATTCGGGTTACCTTTGTGCCGGCGAAATATGTTACCCAAATGTATCGTTTCCCAACCGTTTCATTTGCCAACCCGCTGTTTTTTCTGTAACCGTAAATATTTCAGGATTTTGAATACAATCTCAAGACTGTAATCCTTAGACATCAAATGCGTTGCCAACCCTGAGGACTAAAATGGAATGCTTCTAAGGTAGTAATTTCATCGGTTGGCGTATCCCCACAACAAAGTAAGGTATTTTCAAAGTGGGGCCCCAGTTTTGGCTGGTTGTCAGTCAGTCACGGAAGCGTTCTGAATTCTTATTATTTCAAGGACGCGTAATAAATCTAATACGTCTCAACAAAACAATATAATTTATTCAGTATCACGACTCCACGACTTTCTCTGTTCTCCAAACAAAAGCAATTCTGGCGAACAAAATGCATTGTGTACGTAATTGTCGATGTACGTGTATCTAACAGACGACATTTGCTACCAAAATAACCACGTCATAGAGTCAACCAAACCAAACTATACAACTATAATAAGCTATAAAATAAAACTGTAATAATTTAATTCTCATTGTGTTTTATATTATTATCATTGTTTTGTGTTTTGTATGTATTTATGTAAACACTTTATTGTAACTCGTAAAACAACTACATTGCCCAACTATTAATATTTAAGTGATAAAAGTAGTACAAAGGCGAAATTATCCCTTAAGGTTCTCCGCCATTGGCCGAGTGAGAACCACTTAACAGACGATTAGAGCGTTAACAGCTGTCAAAATGTATGAACTAAGGTACCTGGGTCGAATATGGCCACGTTAAGGTTTGACGGCAGATATAACGCACTGTATAACAGTTGGAGTTACAAGTCCCTATTTATTTAATAATGTATTTATTTAGGTAACTTATTTGTAGGCAGAAAAACCTACGAACGAATAGACTAGAACTTAGGTTTTTTTTTTTTTAACTTTGGAAAATGGCCAAATTTCCGACAGTGTATGTGAATATGGCCAGGTGATGGCCATATTAACAGTATGAACTGAACATGGAGGTAATTTCTACTCCTAAGGGGATTTAGTGCTAGAAATGAAATGATTTTCATTGAATCAACACTTGTTTATTTATTACAACGAAATAAGAATAAAAAAAATCAACTCTGAACAAAAAGATAACATCTTCTACGTAAGTAATTAGGTAACTTAGTAATTAGGTAAATGCACAATTTGAGATCACATAATCTTAGGTAATTACTTAGTCTTATTTATTATTTAAATTGAATAAATCGAAGCCTTTTTGTCTTCACTCGGAGTTCATGCAAATGAAGCTTTCTTTAACATATTTTACTTACTTACACTTAGTGGCCATATTTTCAGTCATTCTCATATTCCACTTCAAGGACGACAACCCAAGATATACAAAAGAAAGCTAGAAAATAACCAAAGACATATCATCTACGATTACTAATGACCAAAATACAATAAATATTTTGAAGTAAAAGTCAATTAAAACAAAAAAACATAGAAACTTACGAGTGAATTATTGTATCCGCGACACGTGGTCTCACTTCGACTGCCATTGCGGGACTAGCAGGGGCGCGGGGAAGGTAGCAACGACGCCTGAGCATTACTCACACATAAACGTTTTAACGCGCATAATCAAGGTTGTAGGTAGATGGCGCCATAGTTTTGGACGTGTGGGGGTGTGGCCATATTTTCAGGCTGGCCATATTCGACCCAGGTACCTTAACATTTGTTTAACATTGATTAAATTTAAATGTGATTCCAGAATTATAAATAATGTTTTTTTTTTATTGTTGGTAATTCTGTAGCTCTACCTCCACTCTCGGAATGAAGGCGTGAGTTTATGTATGTATGTATGTATCAAGGTAATGAATCTCCTGCTTAGGACTCATAGTTCCTCCTGTTATTTCAGGTCTGGCGAGCCCTCTCCTCTGGTCCGCAGCACCAGCAACGCCTCGGCCCTCACCTCCCTCAGCGCGGACCTCTCGCCCTCTGACTCCCACTTCTTCGAGGTAACATCATCAGACAGAAGTCCTACCAGGGGCATACGAAGAGGACACTATAGAATACTAGATTGTTAACCAAGGGATGGACGTGATCTATAGGGAATATGCATGGACTTTTTAAATCACATTTGTCAACAAAACATAAAAATGCCGTAAAAGACATCACCAAAACTGAAATTAAAATTAAAATCGGTCAAAAATACGGATGATACAAGCATTTTAAACTTCTAATTAGACAGAGATCCGACGGTGACGTCATTGTGCAGTTCGGCCATATAAACTCCACGTTAAATTCTGTTTTGCTAGAAAGAGATAGGACCAAATCTTGGTTGTTTTTATAGCTATTATAAACATGTTTTTTCTCACCTGTTTGTTACATGAATCAGCGTTTATTGAAGCTGTAAAAAAAACATACATATTCCCTATTGCGTCCTGGGATATTTAAATGCAGCACGAGCTTTAGTAGTGCGTTTATATTTCGACGGTGGCACTGATACTTTGACTTCAGTTTTTTTTATTTTAACGAAAAGTAAAGTCTGCAAATTGTCTGTTCGTTAGTTAATAAATATATAAAAAAATAGTCACGAATTAACTTTATCTTAATAATTATTAAAGGCAGAGTTATATTGAATCAATACTTACCAATATTGAAACATCTCACTTACGTAAAGTAGTCTTCAACTAAACTACTAAAACTACAAGAAATAGACGCAACAATTAAAGAAGTACATAACGTTGATTGTGAATTCCAGGTTCTTTACATCGGAAAAGTCCGCATATCCCAGCGGAAGGTTCCAGAAACGCTCATAGATGACGCTTTAATCAAATTTGCTCAACATGAAGCGGACAAGGCGAAAAACATTCGGCGACACAGTCTACTGTCGTCCACTGGGGTGAGTCCATCGCTATGATATAAGGACACGAAAGGTGGTAGTGACCTTGCCTGCGAAGCTAGCGGTTTCGGGTTCCAGTACCAGAGCTGCCCTCATAAGCCAATAAGTGGTATCTCAAATTCAATAGCCAAGGCAGATTCAATCCTCTTCTTTTAGTAATAAGGTTGCAATCGCTACAGGAGTTTTGCCTGAGATACCGCCATTTTTCTTCGTAGGGCAGAGGGCATGTTTGTGTGATGAGCGCTAGTGTTTGTTACTGAGTCTTGAATTGCTCTTAATCAGTAAGTTTTTCGCTGTCTAGTAGGTACTTATAGTGCAGTCAGTGTCAAAAGTACCTGATCACTTTTGTTCTTTATCGCATTAACACATTATGACAATCTTGTATGAATTCGCTTACGTGACTTTACAGCCACAAGGTGTAAAAGTTTGTTTCTACTTTTGACTCGTAAGTTCGTAAGCGAACTGAGAAAGTAAGATAAATATCTTGCTTTCTCAGTTAGCTTCAGTACCCATCAATAAGCTAAGAAAGGAAGATACATACATATTCAATTTACTACATCTGTACATCATAATCATAATAAGACATTAAACATCTTTGAGAAGAGAAGAAGTAGTAAACATGATTTTGATATCATCGTCATCATCATCGCTCTCAGTAACTTTTTTCGTGAACCTTATACCTTCGCTTTAATATTATGTACATTTTTATAACCAAAATTACATGTTTAAAACTAACTTAAGTAATTAAAATTTGTTTTCAGACATCAATTTATAGCACCGATTCGACGGAAAACCTGTCCAATGATAAAAAGACTGAATCTCCAGACAAAAAATGTGTATCTCTTTCAAATACTCCAGTGGAAACTGATAAAAAGAACCCCTGGAACAGCAGTGAAAACCTACCAGATATTGTCAAGACAGACAACGCAGAATTTGACCAGGAATTCGATAAATTTACAAAAGAAAGAGTTAATGGTAGAAAAACTACAGCTGATGTAGTACTTAATGTACCTAATCTAGGCACAGTTAAAGAAGACGAAGAAAAACACGAAGAAATCAGCTCATTAATATCTGAAACAGCGTCGTCCATTACACAGTTTTGTCAAACAAGCTTATTGTCAGACAAAAATGAGCCTACACCACCAGAAGTTAAGAATCCTTTTGCTGAAGACTTAGGGGATCCACTTGCTACAAAAGAAAATTTAAGAAACAAATTGGATTTAAAACTTAACTTGAATAAAAAGGCGGATATAGTAAAAGCAGATAGTTCAATTAATGTTACGTTTGAAGAAACAAAAGTTCCGCAGCGCAATACTAATGTGATAGACAGCATTGAAAACAGAAAGAATTCGTCCATGCCCGAAAACAAGTCGTTTTTAAGAGACAGGTCTGCCTCAATAGGTACCATTAGTTTGAAAACACCTATAGGGCAAGTCATCGGAGAACAAAATAGAACTATGCTTTTTCAAGTAAGTATCGCTTGATGTTTTCGAGACATAAAATAGCTTAGGAACCTTAAAGTTGCATTATTTTTGGTCAAAGCTACTGCAAATTTTCTGTTTTCTGTAATTGATATGTTACTATCTAAGCTAATGGTATTTAGGGTGGACATGTTGCGAGTTTAGGACCAGACATGCACAACTAAAGTCTTTAAAGAATCAATACAAACCTTATTTGTTTTAGAATTAAGCGATTCAATTATGACTGGCGATATTTATAATTTATAATCCAAAGAATTTTCCTAAAAGGTCCTTATTAAAAGTCAAAATCACGATTATTCTTGACCTTTATTATGCGCTTTCATTTAATTAATTCTTTAGATTATTGCAATAATTTGTAGTGTTCACTTTAGATCGAAAGTGGACATGAAATTCTAGCTATATTTATACTTTTTGAGATCAAAATTCTCCTTAACGGTCCCACAAATCTAAAAAGAAACAAGTTGGGTAGATACCTATATGGACAGTAAGACAGACAAACAGACAGATGGACATGGATAAACTTCACGTATAGGTTCTTATAAGTAGTTAGACAACAGGACTTAGATAAAGAAAAGGGTGTAGATTTATGAACTGTATTATTTGAATGTTTTCAGGTCAGTCGTTCAGAACTGCGTCTCATAAGTCCAGATCGAAAGCAAATACTACTACATCGCTCCTTCAAAGACGTGGCAAGTTGTGTCTTAGGTCGTTACAATAAGGACCACTTCGGCTTTGTTTGTAGAGAGACCAACGAAAGTTATGCCGCCTATGTATTCAAATGTGAAAGCGATTCGGTGGCTCTTGAAGTTGTTAATGGTGAGTACACAACTGGCGTCTTTTTTAAAGTTCGTAGACTTTATTTTTATCCTTTTCTGTAACAATATTAAAGTAATTGTCAAGCAAACATAAAAACAGCATTTATTTCTTTAAAATTACATAACCATTTTGATTCACTATCATTTCTATCTTTACGTTTCTTTTCGCCTTTAGGATCACAGTGTCCACGTCAGTTGGATGACAATAAAATTACCAATTTCACTCCAAAGCCATCTTAGTAACTTTACCAACCATCATAATTAGAACAAATACCTCTATCTAACTGCAGACTTATTTCCAGCCATCAAGCAAGCATTCGTGGCTCACGCCGAAATTCTCAAGAAGTCCCGCGAAAAGTCACCGAACCTGACGTGTGAGCACTGCCCTATGCTCTGGTACCACAGACTGTGCCATGATGTGGAAGGTAAGACCCTTAAACTGGCAATATACATCATAAAGGTAGTATACATACCATTTTTTTTTTATTCAACATCAAATGAGGTTTGACTTACCCATACCCATAGCACAAGCCTAGAACTTAGTTTGTTAGTAGGTAGGTCAATTTGTGCGGGATTGTCTCCGATGTCTAAACTTTCGGCCGTTCGGCCTTCCTCTCAGCAACTGGGAGAAAGGTTAGGTACAATTTCAGTGTACCGAAAATATACCTAAGTTTCAGTGGCGATTCTGAATGTTTATTGTAGGAGATGGGAGCAGCGATTCAGTAGAATAGATACACATATCTCATTACCATTATTTTATACGAGTATTCTAATGAAAAGCAAACGAAATTCATCCTAAACTTTATTGCGACTGGCGACTGTATGACGCATCCTTGTATTTTATGTATATAGCCTAATAGGCTGTGATTATCTACATGGTCTGAACAATTCATAATCACCCATACATTAAAGCTTTAAATTTTTTACGTTTGAACTATTTATGCTGTCAGAGTGGTTGAGATTTCTTTCTTTCTTTCCAGGCATGAACGAGAAGAAGACGCATGCCTTCATCCTGCGCCGCATAGAGCAGCTGCCTGATGATGAGCAGGACCTCATCATCACTAAGTACCAGGGCGGCACCAATCACATGTATGAGGTGGGTCTATAATATTGTCTGACATAACAATTTTTAGTCATTCATTATGTGTTTTAGATCATAATTATCGCAAAAAAGCAAAATGGACTTATTTAAGGACCTGTTCCTTTTTTTTAGAATTTTATAAATCAAGCAAAATTTCACGTAACCCCACGTTTACCCTTACGTTACATATTTATTTAAGAAATTTTGAAAACTTTCATTTCCAGTTAAGTATATAAAAGGCATTATGATCAGTTTATCGAAAGCCCGAAATACTTATTAACGGTCCTATGTTTCCAGTCAAGTCAGACAACCTAATGCTAAGTTAAGGATTATCCTAAGGCTAAGTTGAAATTAAAATCAAAACACCACTGTAAAGTTTAGTAATTCACTGACTGACTGCGTTTTTCTAGGTGAACGAGCACAACTCCTTCCTAATGATGCTGCTTCGCGCCCACTGCGAGGCGAAGCAAACGCGACATGTCCACGACACTGCAGAAAATAGGTAAGTCATAAAAGCCTGGCGCACTCCGCAATGGACGCGAAACTACAAGTACAGTCGCAACACAAGCATGTGAGCCACTTGCCACTGTTCGTATTTTGTCCGTGTAATGCAACTCTGGTTTAGTCGGTTATACTCGTATGTGCAGTATGTATTACTCGGCTGAATTATGAAGAGTAGCAAGTAGCTTAACTTACGGTCAACGCAGTGTGACTTATTCAGGCATGATAGACCGATAATCTCTGAAAAGCGTCTAGCAGTACCTGGGTAAGAGGAGTCTTAGATCTAGCTTAGTCAGTAATAAGGTCTATATTATGTCCAGTATAGCAGCAAACTGCAATAGGCTGACGATGATGATGACGATGGTAGTGATGATGTTGCTTCTGTTGATGATAATAATGCTGATATAGACATTCAATTTCAGGTCTTAAATCTTGAACCGGTAACTTAGGAGACAGCACAATAGGTTGATGAAAATGATGCTGCTGTTGCTAATAATGATGATGATGATGATATAGATATTCAATTTCAGGTCTGAGTTCCTGAACCAGTACTTAGGAGGCAGCACGATCTTCATGAAGGCTCGGAGATCCCTCTCAAGCGGTTTTGATCACCTTCTTAAGAGAAAATCCAGCCGTGACGATGGCATTCCGCATATTATAAAGAAGGTATAACACATAATCTTAAATGCTTTCATTAGTAAGCGCACTTTGGTGCCATGGTGTTTGTGCCGCCCCTTGGTTTGGGACATTACATGCGTGGACACGTTAGCTCCGTCTCACGTCGAGGCATCCGCTCGTCAGTCTGGGTCATCGGTTGACCGTGCCCAGACCATGAACTGCCGCAAATACGCTTTCTTAAATATAAATTACTTTTTTGCGGCATTTGCAATGGAAACATTAACAATACAATATTATTATGAAAGCAATTGACTCTGAGCATTAACACTCCCGTGCGTGAGCTAAGCCGCGTTTTGCTAGGAAAACATAGAACCTGTTAACCAACATGTTCATCTAGCTAACATTTTTGAAAACAAGGAACAGGAAAAATATTTTTAATTACTTTAAAAAAAAAAATCGTGCGCTTGTCACAACAAATTGCATTACCTATATTTAAAACTTGACGGATTCGACATTTTTGTAAAATATTGTTTTTATCACACTTCTCAAACCTCTTTTTAAAAAATGGTCTCAATCTTCCACCTGTTTAAGCACCTTATCCCCTTTTCAGGAAACTTCGCCGCTGCCTACTCCATTAATAGAAACGGCGTCGGAGCCCGCAGCGTCTGAGATGCTGTCCCCAGACTACCACAGATGCAAGTCTCTATCTCCTGGTGTTTGTGGGAACGGAAGCAGCGGTAAGTGATGCTGTGCTACAATGTCACCCAAAACACCAAGGCAGCATATGGACTTTATACTATTATAATCATCATTCATCATCTTCCTGCTCTGGTCCCACACTAGGTGGAGTCGGCATATCATGTTTTTCTTTCAATCTCTTCTATCTTCTGTTCGCTCTGCACTCACCTCTTTCATACACATGTCATGCTTCACACAATCCATCCAAACCTTTTCGGTGTTCCTCTATCCACATTCATACTCATCACTCTTGTTTTTATGTTTCCTTCATTCATTCTCATTACATGTCCACAATGCCAATCTATTACTCCTTAGCCTTCTTCTTCTTGCTACTCATTCTCTTATAATACTATTGACCAAATTTTATCATAGTATAAATAGAGAAGTAGTTCGTCTCTGGCCCTTAAGAAGTTTCTGATACCTATTGCCGCTCGGGCCCTAGGGTTGCGTCGATGCGCGTCGCTCGATACTTACGCACGCAACCAAAAGCGGTCACGGCGCGGCCCCGAGCTGGTGCGACTCATTTTGAGCCCCTTCTCGTTATCGTCATCATGATCATCGTACAACAGGCTGACTATTGCAGTCCACTGCTGGACATAGGCCTCCTCCAAGGAGCGCCACAGCGCGCGATCTCCCGCCCTATGTATCCAGTCACTGCCAGCTGCCTTCTTCAGGTCATCGGTCCATCTAGCCGGGGGGCGTCCTACACTACATTTGCCTAAGCGTGGTCTCCATTCGAGAACCTTCCTGCTCCACCTCTCGTCGGTTCTGCGACAGACATGGCCAGCCCACTGCCACTTCAGCTTGCTACATTTTTGGACAATATCAGTCACCTTAGTCTTATGTCGTATGACCTCGTGCCGGATCTTATCCCTTAATGAGATCCCCAACATAGAATTTCCATAGCACGCTGAGTGACGTGCAGTCGGTGGGCCAACTTGACTCGTTATCGTAATTGGTTTAAATTAGGAATACATAAACAAACCCAAATGCCTTATGGTATCAAGGAGCCGATCTGATGATGGAGTCGGAAGGTAGCAACAGGATTTCCACTATACTTAACGCAGATCCATCAAATTGGGATTCCTTAGTTTTTTCTCGATAAGCAGATGAAGACTGTACCAAAAAAAAAACAGTCGGCAGCAAAAAGTAGTCCCAGTTTTTTTTTTGGATAAACCTTCCTATACGTATATTTGGTCAGATTTTGACCAAAATGTTGTCACGTAAATGTCATATATGAACAACCCATGCGCCCGAACGGTAAGAGGTAACAGAAACTCCTAACGGGCCAAAGCTAAAGGCCCAAAGCTGACCTACTTTTCTATTTATACTATGGTTTGGCTAAGTGCTGTCCGAAGCGCTAGTAGATTCACTCCATATTACCGACGTGTAAAAGACCCCTCATGTGGCCAATTTACTGAATAAATATTTTGAATTTTGAATAATTTTTTTTGCTAATATTTAAAAAAGATCTTAAAGCCTTTGTTTCAAAAATCCGTAAATCACTTGTTTCAGAACCGCCTCCTTCCCCCAAGCCTTCGAACATGACCCCCCCCGTCGAGGAGGAGGAGGAGGACTTGAAGGAGGAAGTTGTCAACTCGCCAATGATGGACATGTAAGTAACAAAAATCTCCCGCCAACTTTGGCTAGTATTTTAACAGAGTAATTTATCTCCTCGTAAGGCCCAGTGTGCAATAGGATGTACATAATCAAGGCAATTTAATTTGAACTGTGTTGCAATAAGGATAAGGTTTATTTTCTAACCTTTCTAAACTGAAAATGTCATTATTGTACAAACATAATTGAACTTTATTGCCTTGATGCTAGATTCAAAGTCACATTAACAAAAAAAACCCTGTTTGTAGTATAGTACCTAGGCCTTACGAGGTTAAAGTGACAAAGCACTAAAGTGTGCAGCTACTTTATAACGCTGACCGTACAAGTCTAAAGCTTAGTTTAGGTTAATTATTGTGAAATTGTTTCCAGATGTTATTAAGTAAATATTTCTTTACTTTCTAGTTTCCTGAAAGTAAGTGACAACCGCCCCGCGCCGGCCGAGCCGGGAACCGAACCGGACGCGACGTGGCGGCAGGCTATATACGAGAAAGTGCTACAACCAACAGACGTACAATGTGAAGGTGCGTGTGATATACAATACGATACAATTGTGGTTTCTAGTGGTGGTAGAACCTAGTGCAACGTTCGTCCGAAACGCTGCCCCCATTCTTATCCTTTAAGCCATCAAGCAGCTCCGTATTGTTGTGTTCCGACGTGGGGATAACTTCCCTTCTAATAAAAGGGACGCATGCGCAATCTGATACTCAAAGCAAATTTAACCCCATATCTTGTGAAAGAAGGTCACTTATACATTCGCGGTTCTATAAGACATGCGCCCTTTTTTCTAAGGCAGATAAGACAACCGGTGAAATTACTAGGATATATATATTCCATTGTAGTCCTCAGGCTTGTATATGTTATCTTATCACTATTTACTTAAACCATATTGCTTTTGATATGTTATAGCATAGCCAAAGTTACGCTAGCTCTTATTTACTTGACAGTAATAGCGGCGGAGTTAAAAACAAGACGATAAAATCTCAAATGCAATATGGTTAAATCCCCTATATTACTTATACATGTAGTAAACATGAATCTATCGTCTCTTTTCTTCACAGGCGACCTTACCTCCAATTTTCTGGGTCTCCCCTCCCCCCGCCCCGGCAAGCGGAGCAAGGAACAGCTGCGCCAGCTGTGGAAGATGGCCATCGACCAGACGGTACTACTCGTGAGGATGGAGAGAGAGAACGCTAAGTTGAAACGTGAGTGAGACACGCTAGTAAAATAGGCACAAATTAATAATTAATGGGGGTTTCTCTGACAATTTGTAGGTAATTCATTGTCCAGACCAATCTATTAGAACGAAAGAACGAAAGAAAGAAAGAAAGAAAGAAAGAAAATCATTTATTCGTGACATACATAACAAAGAACAGATTAATACAAGGAGAAAGTAGCTACGAAATGGTCTCAACTCAGCGTAACGCTGGCATTAAAGTCAGCGCTGGTCTTCTGTTGGAACCATCAGGTGAAACCACGGAAGGTTACACAAACACTTATTTAAACACAAAACAATGAGTAAATAAATGAGAAAAAATATAAGATAATAAACGTAAAATTCTAAGATTCACAAAAAGTTTTTCATGGAGCCCCTTAGCCTTACATGGAGCAAGCAGAGAAAACCGACATGACTTATTTTATCTATGGCAGCGCCAGGTTATTAATCTGTGCGCCTAGCCATCATTGTTTTGTTTATTAGTTTTAGTTAATATATAAAAAAGTACCATGACTGAGTGACTGACTGACAAACAACACAGAGCCTAAACCGCTGGACTTAGGGACTTACATTTGGAGGGGTTATTCGTACCCTAGTGGTGCACTAAGAAAGGATTTTCAGATAATCGACCCCCAACGGAAAGAAATAGGAGAAGAAGCGTTAATATTGTCTTTCAGTTTGCCCCAGTTCTTTGTGTCAAAAAAGGGGACTGTTTTGGAAACCAGAGGGCTTATTGTCTAACGCACTCGCAATCAGAACCGGCTTCAAAGTGGAGCAATTGTTTTCATTTTGTATGCAGACAAGCCTTCGATTTTCAAAATGAAAACGATTGTGATTGCGAGTGCTTTAGACAATAAGCCCTCAGGGACTTATTTAAAAGTTGTTCTGAAAAAAAACATGCTTATAGAGGTTTGTCTCAAAACGTTAAACGAGTAAACCGATTTGGATGTAGTTTTATTTGAAAGCAGGTTTTTAATGGGTGGTTCTTAGCTATAATCAGTTGGGCCGTTGAAAAGATATCAGCTATGAAAATAAGGGTTATTATACCGGGAGTTTTTATCTATGTAATAGTTGTTATAATTGGGATAGACCAAAAAAAATAAGTCATGGTTTTTACATTCTAATTCGATAGAATAGGTAATTCTAAGGGACTAATTTCATTAATTTTGTATTTGACCCAATAGTTTTGTTTTAATATCTTTATATATTAAGCAGACATTTTATGGATGACATGATTATATTTTTAAATTTGAGTTGGCATCTTCTAATAAATTACAACAATTAAATGATATCTAATGTTAAAAAGTGATTGTAATAGTGTATTAAAACATACTACTTTAAGCGGTTTTCACCTAACCCGTAAGATACACCTAGGATGGCTTCAAGCCGAAAACGAAAGTCAAACAAAGGTAAAATATACTTTTGTCAAAATATCCGAAATAGATAAATATTTCAAAAACTTAATAATACAGAACGGCTTTAAAACTCTATTCCTCGAAATGGTTTTCGAATTAGAGTAATTGTAAAAATATGAACAATCCCAATTCCAGAAAGCGAAGAGTCGTCGGCAGTCCGCCGTATAAAGCTGGAGTACACGGAGCTGGGCACGTGCGACGCGGGCGTGGTGCTCATGTGGGACTCGCTGCTGGCGGCGCGCGAGCGGCTGCAGCCCGGCGCCAACGCCGACCGGCACATGCTCACGCAGGCCGTCATACAAGGTCAGTTACATCATCATCTATCTACGGCAAGAATGCCTGCCGCCCGCTCCTTCACTATCACTAAATTCATCAGCCCTAAAATAAAAAACCCGGTTTTTAGGGTTCCGTACCCAAAGGGTAAAAACGGGACCCTATTACTAAGACTCCGCTGTCCGTCTGTCTGTCTGTCACCAGGCTGTATCTCATGAACCGTGATAGCTAGACAGTTGAAATTTTCACAGATGATGTATTTATGTTGCCGCTATAACAACAAATACTAAAAACAGAATAAAATAAATACCTATTTAAGGGGGGCTCCCATACAACAAACGTGATTTTTTTGCCGTTTTTGGCTAATGTTGTATTGATAATGGTACGGAACCCTTCGTGCGCGAGTCCGACTCGCACTTTACCGGTTTTTTTCATTGTACCGGTATTCATTACCCCTAATTTTAGTGTACCGAATTTACGTTATACCTATGTTTGATGTCCGATTAACAAACCTATTTTTACTTATCCTATTCCTCAGAACACCAAATATTATTATACCTTATATGTTTAAAAACTAACGTTTATTAACCCTAACTATGTATATTCCTTGGGAAGTTAAACGACCGTAATGAGGGTCGATGGAGCTCCGCCGAGCGGAGCTCTTATTCGACGTACGTAACGCGCTTCGCGCCTTGTCGCAACTCTAATCTAACCTAAGTGGGTAAAATTGACCAAATTTAGTATATGTTTTTTATTTATACGTCAAACAACGATTAGTTCATACAGTCATAAGAACTCATGAATGCTAAGTATGTTAATCATAAGGAACATTTCATTGTTGATTTGGTTTATAAATATATTACTCTATCTACTGTTCTCAGGCGTGCCCCGCATGACGCGCGGCGGTGTCTGGTACTTCCTGGCGGAGCAGGCGTGTCTCCGCTCCCCCCCACCCGATGCTAAGCTGTTCCCCCGCTACCAAACTCCTTACAAGGCGCTCCTGGCAGGACTCACGAAGCACCAGCACGCAATACTCATTGACTTGGGTGAGTGTTCCTTATCATAAAAGTTGGAATGCCAAACGTAACGCCATTTGGTTGGTATTATATTGAACGTAACCATGGTAACCAAATAAAACGATGGATATATTAATTATCTATTTTTAGTAACATATTAGTCTCACAGTTAATTTTAATTTAAAAAACGTAATTTTAATTACACAGATTAGAATGTCAAGTGTTGAATGACCGTAACCATGGTTATAACAATGCTATAAAAAATCATTACACAACTGTAATTACCTTGGCAACACTCATTATGGAATTGTTTTTTTCACGCTTCGGTTACATTATAAGGTCGCCGTCAATAGAACTTGCGAACTATGTAAACAAAACCAAACGAACCAATTCACCATGATTACTCGATAATCACGTACTTTTAAAGATAAAGTGAGGTCTTTGCAACGATTTATACTCTAAATCATTATTTTCATATTAAGTTTAAGATCAAATAACTATTCATTATACGTTATTTTTAATAAAAACACGCTTGGTGAATATTTGAGGTTATGTGTCAAACAGTACTAATTTGTTTACATAGTTCGCAAGTTCTATTGACGGCGACCTTAGATGGTATTTTGATACAATTAACAATATCAATACGAGCGGTTTATAGTAGGCGAGTAGAAAAATTGTTTTATGATCTCGCTGTCACGTTCTACGAAGGGCGAAGGTTCCACTGGGTGTTAAAGATCATCCAGCTCAGCCTAATATCATCTAATGATAAAACCCTTGCTTCCAGGCCGAACGTTCCCGCAGCACTCCTACTTCGCATCAGCCCTGGGCCCAGGACAGTTAGGGCTCTACAACATCCTGAAGGCATACTCCCTGGTAGACCCTGACGTGGGCTACTGCCAGGGCCTGAGCTTCGTCGCCGGCGTGCTGCTTTTGCATGTGAGTTACTTTTATAGCTGTGCCGTGCCGTGGTGCCGGGTTTAGAATGTTGCCACTCCATGTCTTCCCGTGGATGTCGTAAGAGACGACTAAGGGACTAAAGGCTGTGTAGTGCTGTTAGGCGATGGGTTTGCAACCTGTCACTAATACACTGGATAACATCTGAGCCTGGTTGTGCAAAATGTGGTCACAGAATTATCAACAAGTTTTTGGAGTTGTTGGTGAGTCTGTGGCTCTGCCTACCCCACTCTGGGAATGAAGGCGTGAGTTTATGATTGATATAATTGGTGATGATTACTTTTATAGCTGAAAGGTAAATTAGCGCACAGAGCCTCTATTAGGGTACCTTTCCACCAGAGATATGGTATGCTGGTATGCTGCGAGGATGTGAAAGCTACGCATTTCCACCAGTGCTACGCTATGTGGACCATTGAATATGATTGGTGGATATCAAACACATCCATAGTAACGTAGCGTAGCACATTTCTGGTGGAAAGGTACCCTTATACTGGGTAAACTGTCCCCTGGTGCGAAAGGCCGAGAGCATAGAAGGAAACTATATTTATTTAAATGGAATCCCATACGACGAATATTCCTCGGGCCTCAGTTGGTATAGTTTCGCCACTGCCCCAAGACCACGCTACTGCGCTTTCCAGGAGGAAATCACTGTTGAGAAAAAGCGGCGCTAGAAACGTATCAAAATGAAATAGTTAAACTTAACAATGATTAATTTGCTTACATTTTAACTATAGGAAGAGATGTTAATAGAGAGATCTCTCTCCAGGCGGGTGTGCCTGGGTATCGAAGTTGAAAGTTGTATATAGGTCAACTGACCGAAAAAACTTCGATAAAGCGATGCTGCGCACTGTCAGATTTATTTAATTGCGCTATTGGGCACTAATGGCGCTCTCGTAGCTCGTTGTCTCCTACATGCAACTAGGTGTCGCTAGATGTCACTAGGTAGCTACAAAAGTACAAAAACTGTGCATCTCTCGTTTTGGTAATTAAATTGGACGACAAATATAATGAGCTAAAATTATCATCGAGACCCAAAAATAGTAAACGATCACCAAATTAGGTTAGGTTAGGTTTTGGTGACCATTTACTATTTTCAGCAGTAAAAAGTGTTTTTTGGCATTACATTTTACTATATCTGGTGATCCGTTAAACAAGCCATTAAATTGACTGATTGTTTAGCAAACAAAAATACCAATTATTTTACGTTTTCAGGCGGAAGAGGCCGACGCGTTCGTGCTCCTTCGGCATCTCATGTTCCGTCGTGGGTTGAGGAAACAGTATCTTCCTGACATGAGTGCTCTACAAGTCCAGGTAAATACTTTTTAACCGGGTGTCATTCGCGATCCATAATATCGTTTGACCTAATCGTCATTTGTCCTAATTTATCGTTCGTCCTAAACTGATTTTCAGCTGAGTCAGACAACTTTTTAAGCTTTCCAAAAATACCTGCGTTTAGGTTAGGTTCGGGTTGTATTATAACAACACTAAAAAAAAAAAAATATCAGAAGAAAATGGCTTTTAGGACAAACGCTGAATTAGGACAAATAATATTATGGATTCCAATATAGACCCTTTTTAACCGCATGGGAAAGGCTAACGAGCATGCAGATCAACTAATCTTCCAATTTATCTGAAAATGTTAGGTTATTGTGACAATTCAGCATACATTGAAAAGTTCACAAGTTCCTAACATCAATGAGCTTTATATAAACTACGCCATCTGCACTGAAATTTCACCTGTCATTATCAGGATGAAATAGGGGGTTGATCTCAAGAAATTTGCAATCTCACGACTGCAAACGCGTTGCCAACTCGTACAGCTAAGTCTTTGATGGTTGTAGGGCCTTGTGCAGGGTCCGTCCGGATCGCTACCACCATCTTATTCTTTAACCTACCGTCAAACAGGAGTGTTCACATCGTTGTGTTCCGGTTTGGATAAGCCAACCGGTAAAATTACTAGCATAGAGGCATTCCATCTTAGCCCTCAGGGTTGGCAACGCATTTAAGGTTAGGATTGCAGTCTTGAGATCGTAGTCTTGAGAATAATTCAAATGTCAATGTGTCTCAGATCCTACTTACCATCAGGGGCCTGTTTTATAAAGCTACAAATTACAATTTACAGGTTACAAGTTTCCATTTGACACAACCTCGACCAATGACGACCCGCCATTTGAGCAGTGTTGCCAGTTTAGACCTGTAAAATTGTAACTTGTAGCTTTATAAAACGTGCCCCTGGCCTGAGTGCTTGTGTAGGTACCTTCTCCTTGGCATAAAATAGTCAATGTCATCCTGCACATTGAAAAATAATGGAGTGTATGTATAAAGCTTGCTTAGCAACAGAGCAGGACGGTCTCCATGATGATTAACCAACTGTTGCTCTGTTCCAGCTCTATCAGCTGTCCCGTCTTCTGCGTGACCACGAGCCGGAGCTGCATGCCAAGCTAGAGTCTCTGGACATCTCCCCGGCGCTCTACGCGGCGCCCTGGATGCTCACTCTCTTCACCAGCCAGTTCCCGTTGGGATTCGTCGTGAGGGTTTTCGGTGAGACCTTCACTTCCTACTCTGGGCTTACTTTGAGGCCGTATTATAAAGTTTTAACGTGGCAAGTACCTTGCACCAGGCTGTAAAAGGGACGATTTTAAAATGCTAAGCGGTACTCTTACTGCCTGGGGCCTGTTTTATAAAGCTACAAATTACAATTTACAGGTTACAAGTTTCCATTTGACACAACCTCGACCAATGACGACCAGAGGCTTGTTTTATAAAGCTACAAATTACAATTAACAGGTTACAAGTTTCCATTTGACACAACCTCTACCAATAACGACCAGCCATTTGAGCAGTGTTGCCAGTTTAGACCTGTAAAATTGTAACTTTTAGCTTTATAAAACGTGCCCCAGCTATTTGAGCAGTGTTGCCAGTTTAGACCTGTAAAATTGTAACTTGTAGCTTTATAAAACGTGGCCCTGGTAGTTTTGACACGTCATAATATGACTACGGCGACGATTTTACCGATTTCCGTCATCCAAAATAACTAGTTGTGATGAAATGAAAATACTTTTATTCAAAATTTACCTGAGAGTTCTTTGCATAGGTTAAGATTTTCTTGTATTTTGCGTAATTTTTATGTAGAAAGAGGGTACTTATCACATAGATAGATTCAATATGGCAAAAGAAGTCAACATGGCATTACCTTGTCGCAGCTATGAGCTATTAAGCGACAAAGTACTAAAATTTACAATTACTATTCTGTTGTCAACGTGTTCGTCTTTTTGCTATCGCAGAAAACCAATAATTTATGTCATATTTTTTCTGCTCGTAACTTAAAAATTATGGTGCTTTACTATGAGTGCCCTTTACACCTAGACGCCTTACCCTTGAAAAGGAACATGAGTATTTAAAAAAAAATGGTACAACAAACGACTAGATTTCTATTCCGGGAACTTATTATCTCGTGTCTTCCAGACCTGATATTTCTGGAGTCATTGGACGTGGTCTTCTCTGTCTCGCTCGCTCTGCTCTCCGCGCACCGCGACGGACTGATGTTGTGCGAAAGTTGTGAGGAGGCCGCTGAGTACCTCAAACACAAGCTGCCAGATATGGACAAGGGGCTGTATGAGAAGGTCATGAAGAAGGTACGGTCATTTGGATTTTCTGGTCAAATTTTCTGGCAAAAAAATGCGACCAGCTCTAATTGCCGACTGTACTTGGTCATCATAATGCTTATCAAAACAAGTAAAAGCGGAGATTTTGTTGCCACCTTTCGATTTCATCATCAATCAACACTGAGATACTTTATTATTGCAACATCAAGGTTTCCAAATATCCGTCCTTGAATGGGAACTGAAGGATTATTGTCTAACGCACTCGCAATCACGATCGTTTTCATTTTGAAAATCGAAGGCTTGTCTGCATACAAAATAAAAACAATTGCTCCACTTTGAAGCCGATTGCGATTGCGAGTGCGTAAGGGTGGGTTTAGATTAAGCGAACGAACAAGAATTCTATAGCATTATCTCTTACGTTTACTTTGTAAAAATCAAGACAAAACATGTTCTAGAGCATTCTAGTTTAAAATAAGTACACTTGCAAGATTAAATCCAAACACACACAGTAGCACGTAAAATTAAGACTGCACGCTTGATATTATTAATAACGTGGCTGTAAAGTTCATTATACAATTGATGCTGACTATACAATCCAGTAGCTTAATTTAGCTGGACAACGCTTTGTCCAGTTTTTTACTCATTATCTCTTCTTGCTAGGTAATAACCCTGGACATCAGCCGGCAGCTGTGTGACTATGCCGTGGAGTACGCCGTATTGCGCGAGGAGATGCCGCGCCTTGCAGCACTCGGGGACGAGAACCGCCGCCTGGCAGCGGAAACCAACCGCATGGGGGCTGAGCTGGATGTAAGTAGAGCATTACCACAGAACATAAAAAACAGTAAGTGTCAAGTGGGCGTGTAACGTGTGGCACGGTTATGCGGAGTTCCGCATAACCTACCATACTTTTGCCGTGATCGCTCATTTATTTTAATATTTCGACATTTCTAAAATAGGAAATAAACCCAGAAGCATGCCTGGTGCTATTTGGGAATGTAAAAACGATAGCCGCACCAAAAACATTTTCCATGGTGGCGTGTTGTTTGAGTTTGAGTATTGGCGACAACAGGTCTGATACTAAGCGAAACTCATGCCACTTCCACTGTTGTTTCTATTCCGTGAGCATTACGCTGTATAGGCATCATTCAGCCAAGTTCTTGTTGGTGAAGTATTCGCCAACCGGTCTTCAGCCAATTAATCTTAGGGCATAGAGAAGGCAAACGAGCTCACAGACCACTGATGGAAGGTGGGATCTGAGACCAAGGAAATTCTCAAGACTACGATCTTGAGACTGCAATGAATGGCAATTCTGCCGCGGACGTCGTGTCCCATAGAACATGGTGAATATTCGTACGCTCGAGCGACGTCAGCGACCGATATCAGCGTGGGAGGAAATCAAGCCTAAGATGGAATGCATCTATGCTAGAAATTTCGTAGGTTGTATTATCCGCTTCTTCTTAACAGTGGTCTCTTTGGAAGCGCTGGTAGATTCAGACTTGTAAAAGTGCCTACAGGGACTTACAGAATAAATGATTTGAATTTGAATTTGAATTTATCCCTATACTTGATTTTCTAGTACACATCACGACCTTAGCCTTCCCCTTCATTAGCATCATCATGCCAGCCAAAACAATTCTTCCAACCAACCAATTGCGCTTTCTGAGATGTGGTCGCCACTTTTTCAAGAGTCCTTCTGCCCCAACTGCTATCGGTCCTATGAGCAACGCGTCCCTCTCACTGCCACTTTTAACGTTTGTATCACATGGCAAATCATTTTAAATACCTTTATTGTAAATCGATTAATTAGAATTTAATATTGATCAACCATAAGCAAGACAAATAATATGAGCAGTACATTTTTTATAATTATTTAATAATGCTGTATTTTTTGTCTACAGTCGGCTATGGACGCCATAACAAACTTCCAGAACAGCCAAGCGCGTCTCGATACCATAAACAAATCCATGGAGCACCAGCTGACTCTCCTTAGCCGCTACATCTCTGCCCACCACAGACAAGATATCCCAGCAGAAATAAAGAAGATCGTCCAGACCTACAATAAGAAGCTCTCCTTCGGTTCCAAAATCTTCTCCTCAAAGTTTAGTTCCAATGATGACGAAGAAGATCCAAAAAAGAATTTCAAAACTGGAATAAGCGCTCCTAATCTTTTCGCAAAAATTTCAAGAGAAGACGTCTACAATGCAGCCAATAAGGAAAAGAAACCATCACCAGAAGCTGACAAGAAGCATTTTTTATCCAAAAAATCACAATCTGTGTCTGGTTTAACTACTAATAATCTCAAACCGTATCCGTTGAAAGTCTTAGATGAAAAGTCTGAAGATATGAAAAGGTCGGAGAGTTTTAGAAATAGTAACATACTGAATGAGTCCTTAAAAGAATTGGGGAGGAAGAATTCTGGTTATTTTGCGAACACCCACGAGCAGATACGACAAGAGAGGCTTTTCGAACAACAATTAAAACACGATTTTGATGAGAATTTGAAGAGACTCGACAGAAAACTGACTCCACAGGATGATGACTTAAGTATATTCCAAAGTAGGAAAAGCATGTCTTTAAATTTGAGACCAGAACCAAAAACGATAGAACCAAAGTTAAACGACAGTGGATTCGTTACGCCAATGAGTCCTGATAGGAAAGATGATACTTCTTCTGTAATTTCGCATCCTCTGAGTGACTGCGATGTGGAAATCAAGTTCGATGGGCAATCGACGACGTTGAAGCAGATTAGGCCTTTTAGATAAATTTTGTAGGGGACATAGTTTAATGTGTTAACGAAATAATAATATTGGTAATGATACCGCATATTAATAATACTGTTAAATGTATCCAAAAAGCAAGATTGAAGTCAACCCTGATAAATGAGATTAAGTACCAATTTCAACAAACGATGTTAAATTTTATCAATGTTAACCGACTGTTAGTTCATACATTTTGACAGCTGTTAACGCTCTAATAGTCTGTTAAGTGTTTAATATCGTTTGGTGAAATTGGTACTAAGGTTGTTAGAATCAGCGCGATTGCTTTATTTGCAAAACTCCAATGTACCAACCTGCGCGAAATTAGATTTTTAGGGGTCACCGCATGGTCACCGGTATTCGGTAAGAAACCGGTTAAGAGGGGACCGCGCGTTACCATAGCAACAATATTGTTACCTGCGCGGTAACCGCCATATTGGTTCATGTTACGTGGTGCGGATTATACTTTCTAGATTGTGTATGATAATAAGGTATCATTATAAATATTACCAAGCAAGCCGCTTAGCTAAGGTAATTTTTAGGCTGCTGTGAATTATACTAAAGACTAGAGGACGCCCGCGATTTCGTACGCGTAGAATTAGTTCCCAGCTACTTCCCCTATTTTTTCCCGTTGGGGGTCGATTTTCGGAAAATCCTTTCTTAGTGCTCACTTACATCATGAAGGGAACCCCTGTACCAAATTTCAAGTTTCTAGGTACAGTAGTTTCGGCTGTGCGTTGATATATAAGTCAGTCAGGTTTGCCTTTTATATATATAGATAATGTATTTAAAAATACGTCTGTATTATTCCAATATGCAATCAACAAAGTTACTAAGTAAAGAAAGGCATCAACATGTTTATGCGCGAGCGTCCCGCGGGGTGACAGGCATGGCGGGGGGGGGGGGAGCGTTGCCCTCTACCACCGCCCTAAACTGTTGCAGATGAAATAACAGAATTTGTTTCTTTTTATTTGTAACTAAATACTAAATATTTTTTTGGAAATTGGAGTAGGACAGATTTTCAACATTACCTTATTATAGGAATGAAAAAAGCTTCCAAGTTTTTTAACGATCTGAGCTATTTGAACTGAGATAACTTAACCCTTTTGTATGAATAATACAGTAACATAAAGTAGCAGTCAGGGGCAAGTGCGTCTACAGGTTAAGTGTATCAAACCAACAATATCTCGCAAAACAAAATTATGAAAAAATTTACTCACTTGCCCCACCTGACTTTAGTAGCTGTAGCTTACTGCCGCACTCAGAGACGTCAATTAAATTTAATGCTTGATTAAAGTTGCTGCTATCACTTTCTTTGCTGTAGCAATAAAATAAGACAACACGCCACTGCATTAAATTTAATTGACGTCTCTGAGTGCGGCAGTAAAATACTTTTGGCACCGTTTTTCCAAAATGCCATGCCATGCCATGAATTTTCATGGGATTTAACAGTGTTCATACAAAAGGGGTATCATTTTAATCTTCTGATATCTAGGTATTATCGATCGAAAGTGTTCATTTTATAGAAAGAGAATATTTTTGTGAGTTGAAGTATTAGTATTTGTAAGAGCACAGTTGTGGCGCAAGCACTTAGAGGTAAGAAGGTACATCTAGAAATTTATGCGTGACCCTATTGGCAACAGCATAGAGTAGAATCTGCTTTGGATATGAAACTGCTCGTACGACCTTTGATTAAAATCAGCAATGTTATATGATCTAATTAAATATTAAGGCGCTATCTAAAAAAAATATTGGTACATTTTAGATAAAGACTGTGTAAGTACACCTTTATGATAAGTGAAACTAAAAATTGGTCTTCATTAGGGTGCTTTGAAGTAGATTCGACTTTCTCATGCTTGTAATAATGTTGTAAATGCTTCAGGAGCTAATTATCACAGTTAAGTCATTTAAGCTAACAGCCGTAATTTTGCCCAAGTTGTGACGTCACGTAGAGTAGCAAACAAAATCTAATAGAGGTGACACAAAATTAAAACGTAATCCAACAATTTGAGTTTTAGAAAATTGCTTTACTGTCACTTCTATTGTATTAAGTAGCATGGCCTATTGAAGCAAACTAGTTTTAATGTTGTATTACGGTCGATGGAACAAGAATAGTGATAGAGTAGAAATGTCGAACGTTTGGAAAAAAACTTGTTTTTTATATTAAGTACTTCAACTCCTATCGTTTTTTTTGGAATACTTTAATGGTTGTACGTTTGCCATTAATATTGGAGCATGCAATGTACTAATAAATATCTGAACACGATTTGAAGGCTTTAAAACAACAGTACCATAGATATTTTCGTGCACTTTGTTAGGGTAATGGAACCAATAATGGACACTTGATTCTTTTGGTACAGGAGATAAGGGTTATTCATTTATTTTGAGATAATTAATTTATAACCTTATAATCTTTGAATTCAGATCTAAGTGTCCATTAGTGGTGCCTTCAGCTAAAAGTGTCCAACATTGGTGCCAGCACCCTATGTTCCGATATATTTCATGGCTGCACTTAAGTAGAAATGAAAATATTGCTAATAATAACTATCAAACCATTTTTAAGTACTTAAAACTATTTATTGGTTTGGTTAGCGCAGCAAAAACCACTCTATTTCACGCTAAATGTATGTCTGTAAACACTTGACTGCACAATAAAAATTAAAAGGACCCAGAAACACAAAAGGCACAAAGAAATTACATGTAGGTATAAACCTACCTACCTACCTATGTAGAAGGTCCTTGAATCGAGGCTGTCTTTATAAACGCCTTTATTGACATACTGCCGCACTCAGAAACGTCAATTAAATTTAATGCTTGATTAAAGTTGCTGTCACATTTTTTGCAATAGCAATAGAATAAGTCAACGCGTCACTAAACAAGCATTAAATTTAATTGACGTCTCTGAGTGCGGCAGTTAGTTTCATTACAGTATTATAGTCGTCGTAAACTCAAATAAAACCATCTGTA
This sequence comes from Acleris cristana, assembly GCA_948252455.1. NCBI lineage: Eukaryota > Metazoa > Arthropoda > Insecta > Lepidoptera > Tortricidae > Acleris > Acleris cristana. Next base: position 2,936,444 of record OX411801.1, read on the forward strand.
TAATTTTTGTTGCCCCGTAAAAAAATATAATTACAATTACAACAATACGGATACTTATTTTTTTTTTTAATGATAAATCTTATGTATAATATGGTTTATTTATAAAAAAAACGCAATGTAGATTGTTTAAGGTTTAGATTATTTTAAGGACAAATACAAGAAGTTATCAGTTATTGCTGTCTTTTATTTTAAAAATACATTTAACAACCTTTGCGTAGTATGTGTGGTGTGAAACTGACTGATAGAGTAAGGAATGAAAAAGTCAGAGAGAAATGTGGTCTAAAAGAAGATGTAGTGACTAAGATTGAAAAGGGCATGCTTCGATGGTTCGGTCATTTGGAAAGGATGGATGAAAGAAGATTGACGAAAGAGATATACAGAGCGAAAGTGAGTGGAAGGGTCGGAAGGGGCCGCCCTAGGCGTACTTTTTCGAATCAAATCGGAGAAATACTGGAAAAGGGCCGAATTTTAAGTACCCGAAACCGACGTGCGTGCATGACTCGATGTATGAATGTGGAAGAAGCGAAAGAGATTTGTCAAGATCGTAGCAGGTGGAAAGAAGTGGTCTCTGCCTACCCCTCTGGGAAACAGGCGTGATTTAATGTATGTATGTATGTATGTATTTAACAACCTCTATTTACCCGACAGCGGCGAAGAATGAATGTGTTTCTTTGTCCCCTCGTAACTAATCAACGGGTAAACCGATTTTATAAATGATACGTCATTAAATCTGGGGATCTAGTGAAAAAGGGCGTAAGTAGACTTAACTCGTAATAGAAAACGGTGTACACATAAACGGAGTATACTAGACTTACACCCTTTTTCACTTGATCTGCAGGAGACTTACACCCTACTTCACTATGATCCCAGAAATTTGTCTTCATAGCGCGTGTCAGAAAAATTCTTAAAAAAAAACATTTTTCAATCGGATTTCATGTGTTTTAATGTTTTTAAAATAGGCCGGCCTTACACTTGTAAGTTTTACTTACGTAAAAGGGCTATTTGTTAGAATATGAAAAATATATTTCTATCTAATTCTAACAAATAGCTGCGTCATATACCGCTATCAGGCCATATACCGACGACAGTTTAAAAAAATGCATTTTTTTATTATTATATTCGGAATAAAGTCTGTTGTCTGTTTTTGTAAAAATAATACATTTAGAATAAACGCTATTTATGATTTATTAACTTTAAAATATCACAAATATATCTTAAAATAAAAGCTATATATGTACTACATTTTGTACTTACTCTTTGCTGTTTGCATTAATACAAATTTCTTAATTTACTAAATACCTTATATTTAATTATCGTGTAGTATTTTAGAAACTTTCAAAGGGACGGTAAATTTTAAAATAATTAAAACTTTGATTTACAATTTGAACTTTGGGAATCACAATTAACTCCGGTAATTAGGCGGAGAACACCCAATCATGAGACTTAACTTTTAGTAGTTCAAAAAACAATTAATACTCTATGACATTAACTCAAAATTCAAATTTAAACTAACTATAGTTTACTTGCCGCTTGAAGGGTTATGTTAATTTTAAGTTATATAATATTGATATGTATGTTAGTTTAAGTTACTTGTAAATGTAGGCTTTGTTGCCAGATTTTTTAAAATTATATTCTCTGCTTTTCTATTTTGTTTGGCAATTATTATGATTTGATTTACACTGTCACTGTGACACAGTTCTATGATGGTTCAGGTATATTATTTTGCCGACCGTACATACTCACACATAAACGAAGTTTGCGTGGTCAAACCCGATAAGTTGATATACTTTGTTGTGTCTAAAAGAACATTACTTAATAAATAATACATCAAGTCAATTCAAATTTGAATAAACAATTATTTCGATTTATCGGGTTTAACGACGCAAACGTCGCATATACAAACGCTATGTTAAAGCCAGCCATAAGTATATCTATAGTTATGTATTAATGCCAAGTGAAGACGCAATGGCACAACAATAGATACACGGACGCGGCCGCCATGTGTCCGATCATCACGGGAAAGCCCACTTTGAAGAACTGCTTGAAGCTGATCTTGTAGCCGTGCTGCTCCGCCACTCCCGCGCATACCACGTTGGCGCTTGCGCCGATCAATGTGCCGTTACCTGAAATTAAAATATAATATAATTTAGAGTTAATAAAGTGATATGGGCGAGTTGGTGAGTAACTTCAAAGCTAGCTGTGCCGAGTTCGATTGTTTGAAGTACAACATGTATTTTAGTGTGTTTTTCGTTGTCTAAAACTATTAGAACCCATTTTACATACGTAAGTTTAGACATTTTAATTGAATATGTTCCATGCCATTACGCTAGCCATTTGTATGTCTTTTGGCGAATCATAATTTAAATTTATAACCTATATTTATTTATTAAATATTGGTTTGTCGCACTTGCCCCGTTGACGCACTAGCTCCTAAAATATACGAAATTCTCAGTCCTCATGTCTGTACCTCCCAAGCAGGCTCCATAAAGCAGTGCCCAGACCAGCGGCGCCAGCGGCAGGTTCAGCTCAGGGTTGCTCCCGATGGAGATGACCACGCGCACCATCATCGTCGTCATCGGCAGGTTGTCAACGAACGCGGAGATCACGCCCCCGACCTGGGCCCACAAAAATAGAAGATTGTTAACCAAGGGATGAAAGTGATCTACCCATTAGGTTTCAACAGCGAGTTCGACTTTAGTTCGAGGGTGGAACTGATACTTTAACCCCGAGTAAAACAACTTTTAGTTTCGACCGATACATTTCAAAAATGATAGGAGACATTTTATTGTTGAAAAGGAGTTTAAGAAAGTTCAATGTGTTTTTGTAATCGATGTACAGTCAACCAATTTGATTCCTAGGCCACTATTGACTTTGTCAATGTGACGTTCTAAACCAAATCATAAGAAGTCTGTAACGTTTGGTTGTCAACGTCACTTTAACATAGTCCAAAGTGGCCTAGAAATCAAATTGGTTGACTAAATTAAATGATTCTTCTATGACCTTGTTATAATTCAATCAAAAATGGCAGGGTGTTTAAGCAATCCTTTTTCAAAATCACTTTCCTCCCCAGGGAAAAAAATACGGTTCAATAAGTAGTAGCAGCTTTACATTAGCCATAGCTTTTCCAACAATCATGGCTATTGTGTACTTGCGTATAATGTATTGGATACCGGTACCAGTGTGGATATTTTCATAAATTTGGCACCAAATAGGCAATTCCAATGGGATGAAAAGATTTTTAAACGAAACATTGTCATTGTTTAAGATTTAAAAAAAGAATTAACCGAGGCTTTACCCATAAAATCAGCAGGATCGCTACAGCCAGCCGCGCGCTCTCGTCGACCCTCAGCACCAGAGCCTCCATCAGTCCACCGATGTACAGAATCAGCCCCAGCTTTGCAAGAGCCTGGAATTACATCAGTTGCCATCATAATCATCATCAGATCAGGCAAAGGAAGTCCACGTGCTGGACATATGCCTTCCGAAAGGATCTCCACGAAGGTCGGTTTTGTGCTGTTTGCATCTATCAGCTGCCCACGAACTTCATCAAATCGTCGGTCTACCTTGTGGAAGGCCTACCGTTACCACCAGTAGCAATATGGAGTTATTTTATGAAAGTGGGGCGTATGTCCATGAACGAGTTTTTTTTTGTTTTTTTTTTTCATTTCCCATATGAAACTGATCACTATATAACTTTAATTAAGTTTAATATCCTAGGATGAAAATGAGGCTCTTCGCGTACTTATGGTAATTTCAAAACAAAAGCCATCATTTTCTCAAAATCAGAAAAGTGTATAAAGATAATCTTACCTCCATTAGTACAAACAATGCGGCGAAGAACAAAAGCGTAGACCACTCCACTCTCCTTAGAATAGGCTCCAAGTCTTCCCTATCAGCTAAGATCAGGAGCAATATGGCCGCCAACATGGCGGTCCAGCCGAGGGAAATGCGATCTACGAAAAAAAAACTTCTGTATTAGAAACTTAAGGTCTTTTATTCCCAATTTGATGGGAAAATATGGATAACTTTAGCAGAAGACCGAGCAGAGTGGCGTGAGAATCGTGCTATTGAATCTGATGATCATAATTTAGTCAGGGTACGTATTGCAAAGCTATATATTTTTTATGAAATAAACTTACCAAGTTCTGGAATGGAGTGAAGGAAGAAGACCACCACGGCGAATAATACTGCAATGGAAGCTTTGACCAGCAAGGCCTTATCGCGAATTTTATACTGTGGAGTTAAATAATTTGTCATAAAGTTAAATGTCAGAAAATGGCCGTCGTCTGTTAGTTTGTGGTGCCCATAAGAGTCGCCAGAATGCTTGCTTCCTAACCTAACTACTTTCGTTTTAATTTTCGAATGTCTTTTTCGATAAACATGAAACTTGGCTAAAAGGAGGAGCTAAATTAATGACTATATCATTTTTTTTTGTTAAGATAAATAACAGAAAAAAGTTACCGGCTTTTTTGAGTTTTCATACAAAACTGAACTCCCCTACAGATCAATCCAGGCCTCCAAAACAATATTAATCCTTTGCCATCTCTTTACATCGTCAATATTACAGTTTATAAGCACTTACCAGTGTACAGAATAATAATTCTGGGGATCTAGTGAAAAAGCGCGTAAGTAGACTTAACTCATTATACAAAACGGTATATACCTGAACGGAGTATACTAGACTTAAACCCTTTTTCACTTGATCTTCAGGAGACTTACACCCTTTTACACTAGGACCCCAGAATTATCTCTCACTTCACAAACCTCAACCAACCTCACAATCCTCCATCTTTTTCCGATCTCCTCTTCCCGCCAAAGCTAGACGACACCTCCACCCAGAGTTGCCAGTCATAATTGTTTCGTCTAAAAATTACTACCGAACTAAAGGGGTCATTCGCGACACGTCTGACAGCTTACGTCAATCCCATACATTTTGGATAACGATAGTCGATAACGCACGCCGAATGCTTCTTGTCGAGACCTGAGGGGCTAGACAAGGCGCATTACGCTAGCTAGCGTTTCTATTCGTTACGTTTTTAAACCAATCGCGTCACTTGTAGATGACGTGATACGAAAAGTCACGTGATCTACCAGTGACGCGATTGGTTTACAAACGAAACGAATAGAAACGCTAGTTAGCGCAATGCGCCTTGTCTAGCCCCTCAGGCCGAGACGGACTGTGACTCTGTTGGGGTCTTTAATGAAACTTGCTCATCAACAGACAACAATGATGATGATGATTCATGCGTCTAGCCACTATTACCTTCATCTTCAGCTCAGCCAGCGTGCTCTGGAACTCGTCCCTGGGGCAGGCGCGCTTGCTGGTCTCCTTCACCATGACCTCGAGCTGCACGTTCAGTTTCCGAATCTTCTTCTCCAGGCGCTCGCGGACCACGTGCGCGTTACCGCTCAGTTGAGGGAGGGACTCTGTTGCTCGCCGCCATATTGGAATCTGGTGACGAAGATCTGAAAAATATGTTGATTTAAAGAGAGACTTGGCCTGCTATCGACCTCATCAGGCAATCCCCTACTTTCCAGCCTAGGCAATAATGTACTATTCCATGCAATTGTAATTAATACCTTGTATCTCTCTCGGTTCGTTGAGTCTCAGTTTATTGCTGTCCCGAAACATGATCTTGATCTGCAAGGAGGTCTGAATAGCCACCAAGATGATACCTAACGCCATGTGAGCTGTGAAATTTGTGAAGTTTATGCCCTGCAACAAAGTTAGCATCGTTTATCGCCTGTCCGATGTAGTAAAAATAAGATTTTTAATTCAACAAATCACATGAGTCCAAATACATAAGCAGTATCTGGTGGATTCCAAACTAGGCTGACTCTTAGAACCCACGGAGTTGGTTGACATATTTCTCAGGGATATAAAAATAGTGTTCAAAGGTAAAGATACATGAAAAGATTATAATATGTGTGTTATTTTACATAACATCATTTTAAGGACTTCATCATTTATTTTAGGTGACACGGGTTTGATATTAAGTTTTAGGTGTAACAGTGTGTGTGAAGGTAAAACGTGAGTGTGATACGATAAAGCGAGTAGGTAAGATCATGATTGGCTGAGTATGTATGAGCGTGTTTATGCGTGCGCGTGGGAGTGTGCGAGCTGAAAGAAATACCACTTATGAAGCTGCGTGACGACATGAGATTTTGACCACGAATACTGCCAAAAAGCCTGTAGCGTGTGCTATATTGTTAATACTCACCGCATCAATAACGTGACGGTTGGAAGCTACTATGACGCAGGGCGGGTCCCCTACAGGGGTCGCGGTGCCTCCTATATTGCTGTATATAGCCATGAACATGAGGATGGGCACCGGATCCAAATCCATCACTTCGCATAACCTGAAATTGAATAGAATAAATCTTTGGCGTCAAAGTCAAAAGCGGTGGAATAAAATTTTTAATTTAAGGTCGTCCAGGTTTCAGATCCACGGAGATCATTTTTAAATGACATAGTCACTTCACTTTAACCTGATTGAATTAAATAAGATAAGAAATTTTTAGGTATCGTAATTATGCTGTTAATGTACTCCTACATCAAATAATCAGAACCTATAGGAAATTTCAAGCTCGCCGCACGCAACGCCTCGGGAAAGTCATAATCATATATTTAAACCATTTAAATGTGCTTTGTCGTTCTACTATCGTTATCGAGATATCTAATTGCCACCCTTGAAATACTTAGTTACCGTTGAGGAGTTCCGGAATCCGTGGTCTTCATAATCAGTTTCATTTCACTAAATGTTACTTTTTTATCACAAATGCTTAAAATAGCTACATGTATGGCCATAATATTTAAGGAGTTCCCTCAATTCCTCACGGATTCCCTCATGAGAAACCGACTTGGTGACAACAACGGACAATTCTTGACGAAGAAATTGGTGAACATGCATTTAAAAAATTACAAACAGTCGAACATAGAAGTTGTTTGTCTTTATGTAAGTATTTATATCGTTGTCTACTACCCATAGTTAAAGCCTAGAGCTTAGTTTGTGACAGGTCAACTTGTGCGAGGTTTTCTTCTGATCATCATCACTTTAGCCTCAAGACGTCCACTGCTGCACTACTGGACAACTTAACCCTTTTCTTGGCAAAAAATCCTCGGATATTTCATTGCTGACCTGATGGTAACGGGCGACATCAGCAGTACAGTGGTGACATTGTCGAGGAAGGTGGACACCACCGCCGTTATCCCGCACAGCAGGTATATCAGAGGCCAGAGGTTTCCTTTGGTAACCTATAAAAAAACATTTAAATATCACTTAGGTACTTAATATCAGCTTTGTAGTAGAAGTCTTGGTAACCCATCATTTTATCGAATTTCACTACATCGATTGTATCATTTCATCGAATTTCATGTCATCGGGCGCTATTTTCTGCTGAAACCATGATGTTTTCAGGATACTCTTAACATTAATTAAGTAGGTAAGGTTAGACTCGTGACTTGACTACCAAATAAAAAACCGGTCAAGTGCGAGTCGGACTCGCGCACCGAGGGTTCCGTATTGAAGATAATATGCTTGGTAACCGCAAAAGAAAATACTCATTTTGTTATAAGCTTTATTTTCAGGCAATAAGGTCGATTTTGACTAGCCAAAATTTTAATAACAAAGTGTTCATTATTTACAAAAACTGTAAATAATGAACACTTTATTTTATTTTTCCCAGAAAATATAAGTAATTATCTATACGTCAGGATTTTTTTCAGAATTTTTGATTAATAAACTTCGGAGATAAGGGGGGGGAACGGTCATTTTTTGTACATTTTTGACTATAAATCAAAAAGTACATCACAGAAAAATTTCAAAAAAATAGTTTTGAAATGTGCAGATTAAGACCTTCATATGACACCCCATTTGCTATAATCGAACCACTTTCATTTTTGAACCGCCCATTGTAGACCCCTTTTCAATTATTAATAAAATTAATTTCATATTTTTTTTACTACAAGTAGATGCGGGCAAGCAAGTTGTACAACTATGCCAAATTTCAAGTTGATAGCATTTGTAGTTGCTGAGAAAACCTGCTGTGACATACAGACAGACAGACAGACAGACAGACAACGAAGTCTCACCATAAGGGTTCCTTTTGTACCATTTTGGTACGGAACCCTAAAAACGATAGGGCAAACGATAAATTAGGACAAATGACGATTAGGACAAACGATATTATGGATCGCGAATGACACCCACCCAGAAGTCTTCTACTTGAAACCAGATGTCGCTACTGTCGCTACAGACTATGGATATACTCACTTCAAAAGTGTAAACGGCCAGGAAGTCGAAGATGCCCGTCTCCGCCATGATAGCGACCAGGATCATCATGCTGAAGAGCAACAGCAGCGTCTCAATGTCCAGCCAGGAGATCACCTCTGGCACTGAGGGTCTCTCGCCCACCAACGCCAGCGTGGCCAGAGACAGCGTCGAGATCACTACGGCTGCCATTGTTCTGTTTATAACCTGGGAAAATATTGATTTAAATTACGATACCTACACCAACAACAAACATATTAAACACAATTAAAATAAATCAAATGATTAAGATCGATTCATAATATGATGAATCGATCACTTTAAAAACAAATGTGAAAAAGGAGCTAAATGCGGTTTTAGGTTTTCTTGTTATATGGATGATGCGCAAAAAATTACATTTTTATGTTTTCAAACTCGAAAAAAATGCTTCAATATGATGTGGCCCTTAACATCTTCAAAACATGGCGGTAACGTCAAAAACAACAGGGCCTGAGAAATATGGATACTTACTTCAGATACCTACGCTCCAAAATTCTTCAGGGCCCTAGAAAAGATGCGTAACGCATTGTAACTCTAACGTAAACTACTTTCATAACCTGTCAAAATCTATGGACTTGACATAAGCGATAACTGCATACACCGGATTAACGGGGGCAAAAATGTACCAGTGCTAGTGATTCATTAAATGTCGACTAAGTGTCGACATCGATAAAAAGCAATTTTGAATCATCATTGTCATAAGTAATGGCCAAGTTTGAAAACTTTTTACTTATGTGCAAACCTCTTTTATTTATACTTATCACAAATATAACCAACCGGTTTTGATTGACTCTGGACTTAAGTCACTTTTGAACACCATTGAAATTACATTAAATAACAAATTCATTCAGTACAACAATATTCTTTAGCATTTCGACGAATTGAGAACCTTTTTGTTTTTCTAGTCGGTTAAAAATGCCTCGAAAGAAAAAATATCGTTTATCTTCATAGAATGCTGATCATTCACATATAGAAGATAAAGGTAAGACTTACTTTTGCAAGACATGTAAGATCCATATGTTACGAAAAAAGTTGTCGATAAACTTAGTCGATATTTAATGAATCACTAACACTGGTACATTTTTGCCCCCGTCAATCCGGTGTATGCGATAAGCGATCAACGCGACCCTCCGGCAGCTTACGTCAACTATACAATTTCGTTAACGACATATTAGCTGAATGGATCTTGTCTGGGTATGATGTAAAAATCGTATCCAACGTTACTAACCTCAAAAATAATCAAAATATACAGGCCACAGAGCAGAACCAGCGCGTACATGACACCAGTCCTGGCATCTAGCGGATTTTCCGTGTAACTCATAGTGAAGGCGACCGCTGCACTAGAGTCGGAGTGCATCTTGATGGTGCTCGCGTTGAGGGTCGAGTTGAGACGCAGCACGAGCTCCCGCAGCTCTGAGGGCGCGGGGAGGGGAAGGAGGGGGATAAGCCAAGATTCTGAAGCCTGAAAAAGAAATGAGTATATTTACCATGAGTTATAACCGTACCTTCTCGCTAGGGAGTCGAATGCTCTGGCCCTCACAGTATTCTTATAAAGTGCAATGGACAGAGCATTCAACTCGCTAGTGAGTACGGTAATTGTAACTCAGGACTGAGTATGGTTTTGCTAATGTTTTACCAAATCGTCATACTGTATGATTATCCCTCATCATTATTATCATTTTAGCCGAGAAACAACCACTGCTGGACCTAGGCCTCCACCAAGGTTTGGTGCTGCGCCGCTTGCATCCATGGTTGGAGGTCTACCCACGTCGCGTCTTCCAGAACATAGACGCCACTCGAGTTACAAGTCTCACCTAACTGTATGATCAGCATCAGTATCTCAAGAAATATAATGGTACCGAGTGAGATGGTTAATTGGTTATCGCAAGACACGTCAGAAACTTCAGTTTTCACAAAAGCAAACGCCAAGTCATGGCATGCACAGACTTCTTGGAGTACAAAGCCGGAATCCTACTGCAGCAGTACGCACGCAGACGTGATGACGTGACGTGAGCCACGTGGATCTACTTATTGTTCTAGGCGTATGTCACTGACATCATTTAGTGCATGTCTCGTCGTAGGAGTATCTACAGTCTGTGAGCACTTAGAAGGAGCTTCGGGTTTATACCTCTCTCTTACTCGCTCTTAATAAGATTGTATGAGAGCGAGTGAGAGACAAGTACAAACCCGAAGCACCTTCTAAGAGCTATTTTACTGTACATAGGTACGGTCGGCCTTATAAGAAGCTGCACACATTAGTGTTTTGTCACTTTAACGTCATGTTTGAACTGCTGCACTAATCTGTCAAAGGCGTTAAAGCGACAAGGTACAAAAGTGTGCAGCTTCTTATAAGGCCGACTGTACGAGTACATTTTGACACAAATGAATGACACAAAGCCGCTGTGGAATTTTGGCTTACTTTCTAGCGCTCAAAATCTTCCAATCTCTCCCCTTGTAACACCTTTTTAATCTGTTCTTACCTCTGTGACATTGTTCTCTTCTTTCTCCAACCACACTTCTAGTTTCTGGTGTTCCTGTATCTCGCTTAAATTAAGTCTCCTTTCCTCATTTCTCGACATGAAAGGTCCAGTTAACTTCAGAAGTATTGACATTTCTTGTTCTGACGTTGGAATGGAAAATTCTGAAACAAAAGTCATATCAGTCCAGCCGCTAGAATAACAGTAAATGATTGTGTGGTCTTTTGTTTTCGATCTTCACATGAATCGTAGCCTATGCGGGAGATTAGCGAACAATAGCTAAATATTTAGCACGTGTATTCTTGAACTTTGACATTGGCAGAATCATCGAGTCTCGTTCATCATTGCATTATGGCCCTCGTCCTGCGTGGATCGATTTCAATGTCCAGGTCTTTCGGCTAGTTTGCTGCGGAAGACGTATATTTATGCAGCTATACCTTCGCGAACAGCGAAGTAGACCATCATTTACATACGATAGTATCGATATCGGCACTATAATAACCAAATTGATTGATGGAAGCCTTAGCCATTTCATGAAAGAACCTAAACCTAGGTCTGTATTTATCTTGATTAGTCAGCCAGCTTCAGTATCCATCGATAAGCCAATCGAGAAAGAGGTTCATTTTGAGGTTAGAAAGCTGTTTACTATATTACACAGTTAAAAATGAACACGGTATAGATCAGATATACCCTCTTACTAATAAACGTTGAGTAACGGTGGTATACCTACAATGTTTTGTCCTTATCTGTCATTGCGACATTTCGATTTGACAGATAAGGACAAAACATTGTATAGCTATACCACCGTTACTCAACGTTTATTAGTAAGGGGGACAGTATTTTCCCCACCGCGCCAGTCAAATTGAAATGCGGCAACTTAATATGAAAACTTAAGTACCTAGTACCTTTTACTTCCCCAGGTGAGACGGCTGCTATAATGACGTGCTCTTTTTTTTCATTGAACATCATGAAGCAAGCTGTGAAGAACACCCAACATCCGAGCAGGATGGACATCTTAACATAATGCCTCCCCCGCGCCATCTGTTGACCAAAAGTCACAACTTGATCTTCGAGTTAATGGTTTCATAATGGTGCATATTAAATCTACAAAAAGTGCACTATGTATATATTTCTATTCGCATTCTGTAGCCCGCTTATTTTAATATCATTATTATCACCTATTTAGAGTCACCTAAGTATTTATTTTCATTAATATCACAAATAATTTGGATATCTCCTGGTTTTAATCTTACCCGTGATTGTCTTGTAAATATTGGCACATTGTCATTTCTGAAATTAAAAAAAAGGTTATTATTTAAGTTATAAGTAACAATAAATAAGTACATGTTTTTTTTAAGATTGTAACAGTTCAACATCATCGAGAGAGAAATATTATTGTTCACTCAAACGTTGAAAACGATATTATTAATTCACGGCATCTCACAACATAGGAATCGGGATGGTAAAAATTTACTCACAATTTTTCCCGCTCTCCATTCCCAAGTTTCTGCACCGCATCGTTTTTGGTGCAGCCGTCCGTGTACTCTATTTCCTCCGTGATCTGAATGGAGTCGCTCAGCAGAGGAGCTGAGTTTACGAGCGGCAATCGTTTCTTTGGCTCGGTCTTCTTTGAGTTTTCTGTTATTTTGCCTGGAAGATAAACTGCGTTGTTATTTGTTTTATTAACCTCCGACGCAAAAAAGAGGGGTGTTATAAGTTTGACATGTAAGTGTAACTATCAAAGGTTCAACCTTCAATCTCAAACAAGAGTTCAAACCAATCTTCACCAAAAAAGTAACAGGATGATCGGAAAAAGGAACCCTCTAATTGTTACATTCCATCTCTAGTGTTTATTCTTTACACTGTGGCTGTTCATTTTGGCGCGTGTTAATTTATTTATATATATATAGCAAATTCAACTATAACGACAGACTAACAAAGTCTTAAGGCGGAAACATACTATTGAAACGCCGCGCCACCCGACGAAACGCGACGCGTGTTGTGTCAAATCAAATTGTAGTATTTTCTATGACCAGAAACACAATATCAACACCCGACGCGACGAAATGCGCTCACACACCACCCGATCCGTACGTGCTAGATCGGCGTGTTGGTGTTGGTGGGGGTAATCACGCCACCCGACGCAGCACACGCAGTGTGTTTCTAGTCAACACCCGACGCCACGCGTCAGTCGATCGAGAACTTTCGCATTACGTGCACACTTCCATACACTTCCACTGCTGTCAGCTAACTGTATTCAGAAATTGCTAGCGTGTCGTGGCGTCGCGTTTTGGCAATGTGCACGGTGCGCGTCGGGTGTCGACACGTGGCGTCGCGTCGCGTTTCAATAGTATGTTTCCGCCTTAGTTTGTTCATTTTTTGGCCCATCATGAACTTGTCGAATCTATTTGGCCTTCACAGAAGCTATAGTAGGTAGGTACAAGTAGCTTAAAGGGCCCCATATACGGAACGATCCGTCGTTACGATCTATCTGTGTCGATATCGTGACGATTCATATTTCGACTGAAATTTGGATGCGATATTGCCACACACGTACAATCCATCGCTCGATTTCAGTCTGAACCGACGGATCGTAACGACGGATCGTACCGTATACGGGGCCCCTATGGTTGACGGGTTTCACAAATACAGGGCTGCTATGATGTAACGAAGCTAGCGGTCCTGGGTTCAAATCCCGGTAAGGGCAGATATTTACATAAATAAATAAATAAATAAATATTTGTTTAATGAGCGCGAATATTTGATTCGCGAGTCTTGGATGTTTTCTATGTATTTTAGTATTTATATCGTCGTCTAGTACCCATATTACAAGGCAACGGAGCCCAGGAAAACCCAGCCAACGTCAGCAAAGTGGCAGACGAAGTGGTGGACAGCAGTCCGTCCAGGTGAACAGTCTCGAACCAGATAGACCAAATGAGGAATAGCAGGTGCCACGGCGGTTTTTACGGAGGTTCAAAAAAGTAAAAAGTCTTACCATGTTCTTTTTCATATAATTTCCGAAATGGCGCCAATGAGGGATCATTTTTCACTTCATCTGGCAACCCTAACCACAGCTGCAGAGTATCTTCAGTCAGTTCACCGCACGACACCAGCGAATACTGGCTCCTATTGCTCTCGACTTTAGGCTGCTTTTTGGGCACACCCATCCATTCTTTAGCACTCTTCCACCAGTCCATCTTGAGTCTTGAAACTTAAGGAGCTTACTTGAGCATCGTTGTCAGCGTTACTTCCTGCAAAATAAATATTGAACTATGATTTACGAAGAATCTTTGACGACGAGTATAGTCTAGTTGGTACTGACTGTTTACGAAGCTAGAGTCTGACCAGCGAGTGGTGACACAAGCATTTTTTTCTAATTCTTTACATGGCAACAATTTTACCTATAAAACAAGCTCTCACATTAGGCGTACCGACCGATCCAGTCATGAATTTCATGTGGCCAGCTAGTGAGATTTGAAATTTGCCCATTTGAAATGTTTTCTATTTATTTCTCTATATAAGGTAGAACATCGTTTTCTAGTACGGTCGGCCAAGAAAGTGGTCTATCAGTTTTACACAAATATTTCTGTGAGATCCGGATTAGATTATACCGTGTGGTGCCGGGTTTAGAATGTTGCCACTCCATGTCTTCCCGTGGATGTCGTAAGAGACGACTAAGGGACTAAGGGCTGTGTAGTGCTGTTAGGCGATGGGTTTGCAACCTGTCACTAATACACTGGATAACATCTTAGCCTTGTGCAAAATGTGGTCACAGAATTATCAACAAGTTTTTGGAGTTGTTGGTGAGTCTGTGGCTCTGCCTACCCCACTCTGGGAATGAAGGCGTGAGTTTATGTATGTATGTTATGTATTTCTGTGAGATCTAAATCATCGCTAAGGTAGACAGTAGTTCACAGTCATAATATTATTGCAAGGGAAAATCGAACTTGTTGTATCATGACGTACAAATCGCACTGCTAGATCAAAACAGTATCAACTCAAAATCCTAGCTAATTTTGTGTCAAGTTCATAGAAGTTGTAATAAAGTTGATTTTAAAATATAGTTGTATTTTGAGTTACCGACTACTATTTTGATCTAGCAATGCGAAATGAACTTCAACCTACCCACAGTACTTAAAGCCCGCTTTACATTTGGCTAAATTCAGTGTGCTAAATTTAGACAAGCGGCGTGGAGGGTATAAGCACGTCGTCTTGACTAACATGCTAACTGCCTTTACACTTGTCTTTTTTAGAGTCTTTTTCATTCAGCACACTGAATTTAGCCAAATGTATAGCGGGCTTTACTAACGTTTGGGACTATTGCACAACCATGAAGTTTCTGAATACTTATTGCAAATATTGACAGCAGAAAAACAATTCTAAACTTATTTTGCTGCTTGTGAAGGAATAGTAACAACAGCATTGTTTTACTGCTGTCAACGTTGTCTATATTAAGAAACTTCATGATTGTGCAATGTGCCAGGATTGACTTCTTATCTGCATGCATAGTACGTTAGGTCAGTTTGTGTGTCATTGTCCCCTGATATTTACTTATTATGGCTGTATTTATTTGTTATATATTGTTTTCCTGTGGCCGCCTACTTAAATTTTACGTAAATTGACGCAACCGTACCACATCAATTTAAGTCGCAGGGCGCGCCCTCGTATAAAAGTATGCTATATCACTTTCTGTCAAATTGAAATATCACAATGAAAGATAAGGTCACAGCAAGGCCAAATCATATTTCAAGCAAACTTACTTTTTGAGCATTTATAAAAAAGACGACATCTTTACATTATACAGTTAGATTTGTATGTATGTTTGAAACTATGCGCGATGATTGTGGCCGTTGTTCTTTTGTTGTTCAAAACCTTGAAGGTCTAACAAATGTCAAAGACAAAAACACGAATAACTTTTCAAAAATATTACAAATTGGTCTGACATTGGAATTTGGGAAAGAAAAGCCTATTCTTCGAAATGGTTTATAATAATATTGCAAAAAAAAAACCCCAATTACACTCAATTTAAATTTATGAACGCTTACAAATACATATTTATGTTCCTTCATTCCATAAAGTATAAGTAATTGGAATAATTTTGTTCAAACAATTAGATGATCGAACTGCTAGTAAGACTTAATGAAATACACTCATATGTTAATGACAATCGGAAATAGTTTCCTATAAATATCACACCATAGATCAGATTATCAACATTCATTACAGTTGTAACTATCCGTAACAAATCGCTACCTTCAATTTCAACGCATCATTGATCGTAATTTTACTGATTGACAGCCATAATGTCTTGCTTGAGATAATCATTGCCTGAGATAAAGTCATTTAGAGACGGAACGTCATCCGTGATCACATTAGATAAACAGTTGCCATCTAGAAGACATTATCAGGTATAAAACATACATATCACCGCAATGTGGGGAATCCAGTTATGATGGGCAGGACATTACATTAAAATGAGAGATTTTCTGTTTTTATGGCAAGGACAATGTGAAATCTGTGACCCATACACATTTTATTCTCAAGACTACAATCTTAAAACTGCAATCATAAGACTTCTAATGCGTTACCAATTCTGAGGAATAAGATGGAATGCATCTATGCTAATAATTTCACTGGTTGTCTTATCCCCACACGGGAACGCAATAATTCGAACACTGCTGCTTGGTGGTAGGTTCAAGGTTAAGATGGGACCCTGCATAAGGTCCCGCCAGCACCAAATCACAATGTCACTCTCTATTCCACTATATTGCTATAGTATTGTTAGGGGCGGGCCAGTCGCAGCCAGTTTCGACTTATCGCTTGCCTTCGAACTGGTCAGCCGTCCTCTTCTTCTAAGTTAGACCTCAACGGCATCCTAGCCACTTTTTAAAACACTGTGGCTTCTTTTTGGAGCAATGAAAACAACTCACGTCAGTTCGTGACGACAGGTATGCGCTACTGGGTCTGGGGGAAAGCGGTGTACCTCAAGGGTCATTAATGGGACATTGACTTTGAATGGTTACTAGCGACGCTCGCTTTGGTTTATGTGAGTTTTCTGTTACACCCGTAAAAACCACAATTTATTATACACTAGCTTCTGTCCCGGACTTCGTCTGCGTAGATTGCGATGTTCATTATTACCTCGGGAACTTTTTCGGAATGAAAACTATTGAAAAGTAGCCTATGTGTTAATTCAAGGTATAAGCTATCTCCATTCCGTCCGCAGCCGTTGCAGCGTGAAAGAGTAACAAACTAACACACACACACACACACACACACACAAAGCACAATATCATATTGAAATGATAAGTGTGTCAAAAAGTACAAAATAGTACTATTTAAGCATCGTTCTTAGTTTCATAACTTTGCGATTACCCTAATGTTAGGTATACTTTATTTACATGTAAAGCTAGGAATAGTAAACTAGCTATTCGTGCCCTGAAAATTTCATCAAAATCAGTCCAGTCGTTTTGAAATCCATAGGAAAGACATACATACACAAATCTATTTTTATATGTATAGAAGATAATAGAGCTAGCAAAAAGTAAATTCATAAGTCTGAACCACACGTAGGTAGGTACTGTTTATTTTTATTATTAATTGTATCTGTTCTAAAGTTGCCTGGAAGAGATCGCCATGTATACTTGTTTACCTGTATAGTTTTTCATTGTGTTGTTGCTATGTTTTTTTGTATGGTGTAAAATACCCATTTGTTTTGTATCCCATTGTAATCATATAAAACTAAATAATTCTAAAAGTACGTCAATACAGCACAAAGCGTATCATTATAATTATTACGCTAATAAACATAAATTATTTCACTAAACACACAATACTTACATACTTACATTTATCGCAAAATCTTCGAGCAAACTCCTTTCTTCAATTACATTTCTAACCTCAAACCATACCCTCATATAGTTTCTTTTATACTTAAATTCTATTCAGCCAGTTATACAGTTCTTAATTATTCGAATGATTTTAAATTTAAATTTAGAACTCGTGCGCGACTCACATGCGTGCGCGCCGATTGAAACACGTTTGGATACTAAGCGTGTTGTCATCCACAACTGACATTGGATGTGGATTTTATAATATCAATAAATATGTTCGGATACTTTTGCGCACGACAATTATAAAATAATGCATGACTGGGAGGACCAACTTTATATATGATTTTTTATGCGTGTTAAGTATTTGTTAACTTTTGCTAAGTAAGGCGTGGTTCCCACTATGCCGGACCGGCAATTTTGCCGGATGCCGGTAAGGGTAGTGGCTGTACAATTTATATGAAGCTGTTCACATTATGCCGTGTGCCCTACCGGCATCCGGCAAAATTGCCGGTCCGGCATAGTGGGAACCGGGCCTAAGAGTGCAAAAGGACATAAGTACCTATTTTATACTACCTTTTGCCCGCGACTTTGTCCGCGTAGATGTCGATTAACATTATTCCCTCGGGACCTTTTAAATTTTCCCGGATCAAAGGTATATGCTACGTCCTATTCCAGGACCTAAACTATATGTTAGCCGAGTTTCATTCCGATCCGTTCAGTAGTTGAAGCGTGATTGAGTAACAAACATACAAAACATCCAAACATCAAAATTTTCTCATTTATGATATTTAGTAAGTTATGTTAACTGTATATTTTCTTTAATTTATTCTACGTGCAGGTTTCATTCAAGGTTTTTTTGTGTTCAGTAAAATAAATACAACAAAATTAATTGATGATGTAGCTCTTATTGAGAAAGTTTTAGGTACCTAATTATAATTAATTGCAGTACCGTTATTTTATTTAATTAAATCAAATGAGATACACAAAATGACCAAGTCCCAAACAAAGCTCTAGGTTTTTATTTCGTTTCTCATAAGGACTATATTTAAATTTATTAATTTAAAAAATATATATCGTTAAAAGTACTTACGCAGAGAATTAGGCAGTATTTAGATACATAGACTACATCCAAGACTCAGGAAAGAATCCCACAAATATTTGCCCTTACCAGGAATCGAACCCGGGACTGCTAGCTTCGTAGGCAGGGTCACAACTACTCGAATATAATTGAAAAAAAACAGTAATATATGGAAAACTAACAAAAATATCATAATGTAGTGGTGACGTATGCTTGTACGTAGAATATAATCGATAGTTATTGTCTCAATAAACCAGTATTTACTCGGAGCTCAGACGTTTCACTAGTTCTCCCATTACCTTCCCTACATGGCGATCGTGACAGAGGGTCTACTTTGAAATCCGTAATTCGAACTTCGTCTATTGCTATCCCTTTTGCTCAAGACGCGATATTAATTTGCAAGAAAGTGACGGGGCGATCCGAAGTTCGAATTACTGATTTCAAAGTAGAGCCCCAGGACCATATCCGGCAGCGGCCGGTACGGCACCAATTTTTGTGCGTACTTCGCTATTGGCAGCTTGAGGCTAACCACATATATAAGGAAATAAAAATAAAATAAAGATGTGCAACACGAAGGTAGACCCACCACCACAACAAGCATACGTCACCACTACAATAAGCATGGCGTAATTTATAAAAATAAACTCATTTAAAAATATTTATCTCTATTCTCTTGCGCTGAAGTATCCGAACGCATCACAATCATGTGCCAAGTTCGTTCCACTTGAGGTCACACAGTGCGAATTCTTGCTAACCTCGTCTGTCACGAGTAAAAATGATACATTTGTCTCACTCACATAAACAAGTTATCATTCAGGGTATTTCTAGCAGAACGACTAAATTTTGCGTATTTTTTTTAAAACTATTTTTTTTAATTTCGATCTGGTTTTTTACATAGCGTTTCGTATAGTTTCGTCATGTCCGTCTCT
Organism: Acleris cristana; assembly: GCA_948252455.1. Classification (NCBI taxonomy): domain Eukaryota; kingdom Metazoa; phylum Arthropoda; class Insecta; order Lepidoptera; family Tortricidae; genus Acleris; species Acleris cristana. Next base: position 2,956,070 of record OX411801.1, read on the forward strand.
CTGTCTGTCCGTTGTCAATTTTAAACCACTTACTGAAATTTGGAATACAAAAGGAAATCCAAGAGTAATGCATTATGATGGTGTCTGAGAGCTGATCTGATGATGGAGTCGGAAGGTGGCGACAGGACATAACGTATACCCACCGAGTTTGAACTCTTAGTTTGGTCTCTTTACACAAACGATGACAGTGCCAAAAAAGTTTTTTTTTAATGGCAAGTGGAAGGCACACAAGCACTCAGGCCACCTGATGGTAAGTAGGATCTGAGACCCATAATTTGACTTCTCAAGACTGCAATCCGAAGACTCCAAATGCGTTGTCAACCCTAACGACTAAGATGGATTGCCTTGAGACATTCCATCTTAGTCCTTCTGGTAGGCCACGCATTTTGTAGTCTTAGAATTTCAGTCTTGAGATCGTAAGTAGTCTTGATTATGCAATTTTATGGTTCTTTAATCCCACTTACCAGGTGGTGGGGGTGGTGTGCTTGTGTGCCTTTCCTCGCCATAAAAAAAGTCATTTTAATCTACTAAAAAGTGGTAGCCCTTGTGTATGAACTGTCCGGATCGCTACCATCCTATCCTTTAACCTAACGCCAAGCAGCAGTGTTCGCATTGTTGTGTTCCGGTGGGGATAAGACAACCGGTGAATTTACCAGTGTACAGGCATTCCATCTTAGTCGTCAGGGTTGGCAACGCATCTGCGGTCTCAGGATTGCAGTCTTCAGATTGTAATCTTGGGAATGCAGAATGTCTGTGGGTCGCAGATCCCACGTACCATCAGGTGCCCCATCCCACTTACAATAAAAAACAGTTAATTTGGTGATGTTCATCAGTAAACATACCATAACTTTATTTATTGTAGGTACGTGCAATTTTCCGGTATTTTTGTGCTATTCCAGACTATCTCTGTGCTCGGTTTCATCCATATCCGTTCAGCCGGCGTGATTGAGTAACATACATCCAAACTTTCGCAAGATTTTCGTAAGATTCACGGCTCACGATTCGAGATCTACGACTTTTTTATACTTAACCATTAAATTTGACAAAATCAGACAAGGATAATATATTATATAACCATGATGGAGGCTCAAATAAAAACAATTATTATAGCAATAATTTATTTAACTTCTTATATAATTACGTAGTTTGTGATTTCACGTCATTCTTAACCTAAACTCTTGTTAAACATAGCTCTTTTTAAAGTACTTTAAATCACAACAATTAAGTACAATACTTTGAATCACAATACAACAAAAGGGTGATGGGGGGTTTTTATGGTCCCATCCCCACCCTCCAACAGTCAAGGGATGCATGTCATAATGTTCATTAGGACCCTAAACAAGACAAAATACCAATTTTAATTGCAAAATTTATAGAGTTTCTTGAATAAAAATAAAAATAAAAGCCAGCTAGGCAATAATGTGTTTATTTTTAAACGAATTCCACACGATACGATTATGATTTTCCAAAAAAACCCCATATACAGGGTGATCGTCGTCATAGTAAAAATACATCATGTTGCCAAGATCTCGTCGGTGATACTACAAAACCGCGTAACCAACAAATTTAGTATAGAGCAAAATAAAATTTGACATCCTAAAAAAAAGGTGCAAAATAAACTTTGACATCCTAAAAAAAAATTAAAATTGTTACTTATGCAGTTTTGCAGTTTCACCGAAATAAACTGAGACATGTTTCATTTCTGTTGGTAGGTGGAGACATTTTCTGCCCATCGTCCTTTAATATTTAATTTACCTTAAAATTCATAATTATAACGTTATTAATTTTATTAATTAGCAACTTGATAAAGACATTCTCATTATCATTTCATAATAGTAAAAAATATGTATAAAAAACATCTTTCAAATAGCGTTTTCAATTGTCGGCCACGCGCGATGTCTATTCCACTACTCCAATTAAGTTGTCCCATAGTGGGACAACTGAGACATTTTCGTCCCATCAGTCCAATGGTACTAATATTTTTGCCCAAAAAGTCTCAGGTAGGTTTAGGTTTTGTAAATTTTACAGCAGTCCCCAAAGGTCCAAACCACCCAGAAAAAGGAGAAAGGACACTCAATTTAATTCTGGAATGAGGCAAAATGCGAAAAAAGACACGAAACGGCTACTAGGTATATACGGTGATGACGGTAATGGGACTTTTGGGACTAAAATAAATAAAGTGCTAATTGTCCCATGAGACTATTGGGATGAAATCGTCTCAGTTGTCCCATAATGGAACAAATCAATTGGAGTAGTGGAACAGACGGGACATGCGAGCCGCCAGTCTTAGACGCGTCAATATACATGTAAAAATAAGGAATGGGTGGGACGTTGAAGATTTATAACACTATCATGTATAAAAATAAACTGTAAAAAAATCGTCTTGTCTTTTTGGATTATTTTGTTAATTTTCTCCCGCCTAACATTAGATAACTTTTAAGATTTCTTTTAATTTATCATTTGTAATATTTAATTCATCAATTCCTTACAATCGCAATTATGGCAGATTTTTTGGAAATATTTTTTTGCTAGTAAATCTTAAATCATTATGAATAGAAAAAGGAATGTCAAATAATAATTATTATTTGCAATAATTCATGTGAAAGATTCTCAATAAAAACTCGTCCAAGTTGTTGAAAAACTATATACTGTGTATTAAATTATGTTTTTTTATCAGGTTAAAACTTATTCCACTGTAAACATAATGCATTACTTTATGTTAAAAGTTCATTATTAACTCGTTTGTAAAGGATGGTAGGGATACATTTTTTCTGCAATAGTTTTTTATGTGATAGTTATTGTCTATTTTAAACCCCCAACAAAAAGGGGCGTATTACACGTTTATGTGTATATCTGTGTATTTATAAATGTGTATGTCTGTGTATATCATCCCTTTACTTTCTCAACCTCTTATCGGATCGAATAGTTAGAAAAAATACTCATGTTCCAAGCTTTACAAAGAAAACTTTCCTATCAAAATATTCGATCAAATTAGAGGTCGGGAAAGTTAAGGAACGAGGTATGTATGTATGTATGTCTGACGCGGTTTTTTTAAAGAAGGCTTGTTTAATAAAGACGATTCTTAGCTATGTGCTTTAAAAAAAAATTGGGCCGTTTAAGAAATATCAGCTGTGAAGGAAGGGGTCGCACATTATATTGGGTTTTCTTCTATTTCACATTTATAAATAAATACATTTTTAAATGTATGAATAACGCTTTTAAATATATTTTTTCTATAAGAACTATTTTTTTATAATTACTAATACTACTGAAGGAACGATCGACTCTAGCGAGTTCGCTTATGTTCGCTAGAGTTTAAATTTAACGAGCACGTATCTAATTTGAACATTGCATTTTGAACATTGCATTTTGTTGCAATAATATACTTCATACGTCATCAACTCCTAAAGGACGGAAAAAATTACAAACTTTATTTAATATTAAATTACTAGTACTAATTTAACAAAACAAAATGAACTGTGTGACACTACAATTTTTATAAGTACGCAAAATAATCACAATCATAAAAAATAATTATATAATTTGTACCTAAATACATTTTAAAATTTTATAACTTAACGTTAACGATAGTTAACTATCACAAATGTATCTTACTAAGACTATTTTTTTTCAATTTTCTCAGTAAATAATTAACAAAGACATTAAAAAAATACCTAATATGCTTTTGAGACAAACCTCTATACGCTTCATTTTTGTGAGAACACCGTTTAAAAAAAATCCTGTATTCAATTAACACAGTCTGAAGTCAAGTGTAAAAATATGGGAGAAAGCAACATCTCAAAACTGTCACAATGCACCCTATTCCAGTGTAATAAGAAATTCGTAACATAATTTATAAGATGATTATTTGTGGCGTTATCAATGAAAAGGGACCTTATTGTCGATGGCGCTTACGCCGCACTGCGTCACGCGACGTTGTATTTATATCAGAGCATCGTTAAATAATGGCCGAGGCGCCATCGAAAATGAGGTCCCTTTTCATAGATAACGCCACATTTTTGAGCTTGACTGTAGGTACCAGAAAGGAAACGAGAAAGTAAGTTTTAAGTAACCACGGGTTTTATTCTCTCTAACTATAATATTTTTCAATTCAACGTCGAAGAATTTACTCTACTTTCTTGGTTACTGATACAAAATAGAATTATTCTTCGAATCTGGTGTATTTCATTTTGTCGTGATTGGAGTTATTTTGAAACAATTTCAATTTTATTTAGTACATAAATACTCAATTGCAAGATATAATATTGCATAACCTGAAGTTCAGATAATTGCAGGCAGTGCGGAACCAAATGTGGCGATCCTTGAGCGAGACCGCTCGTTAAATACAACAGTGACATTATGCAAAAAAGGGAATTCATACAAAAGTAAATTCTTTTTAACTGCAATAATGTCACTATTCGAATGGTTTTTTCATACTTTAGTGTCACTGACTGTTGGATTTAACGTGCGTAGGATGCCCAGCTTTGGACGAATGACACAATACCAACACTACAGAATATATTTATAGTACAGAAGAGGCTTTTTCGAACTAAACAGCGATTAGGTAGTTCAAACGTACCTACTCTGCGTTTCTGATTGAATTAATCTCTCGCAATGAAAGTCAGCACCAGAGGAAAAAGCCGATGTACTTACTTGAAGCTTCAGACTTTTTTTAAATCCAAAATGGGATTGTATTTGGCCTCAGTCTCACCAGATGTTAAGTCACGACGAGGTCGAGGGTACCCTTAAAATCACTTAGGTACCAAGAAAAAACCTATTCACTCTTGCCTTGAAAACACCAAGGTTATATGATTCCAGGAATACAGACGCAGGAAGAGCGTTCCACTCCTTGGCAGTGCGAATAAGAAATGACGCAGCGCTGCGTCCGAACCATTGTAAATTCGATCACATGCGGATGGAAGCCCTTCCGGCGTCTGGACGACCGATGGGAGAAAATGGACGGTGGGATGAGGTCATGTAATTCCTGAGCACACTCAACATAATACACTTTGTGAAAAACCGATAGACAAGCGACTTCACGCCGATAATTATCCCTAAGTGCGGAGTACGCCAAGCCTGCCAATTTAATGCCAAGTAAACACGCAATGGCATAAAAGTAGATACCCGGAGATCACCAATAGATGCCCTAGCATGATGGGAAAGCCCACTTTGAAGAAATCGACGAAGGTGATCTTGTAGCCGTGCTGTTCCGCCACTCCCGCGCATACCACGTTAGCGCTGGCGCCGATCAATGTGCCATTACCTGAAACCACCAAAAACATCTCACCAAAATTGTAAGCGTAGAAATATCTCGATTGAACGCATAGCATTTTCTATTTAGGCACACCTGGGGCTCTACTTTGAAATCAGTAATTCGAACTTCGGATCGCCCCGTCACTTTCTTGCGAATTAGTGACGCGTCGAGAGCAAAAGGGATAGCAATAGACGAAGTTCGAATTACGGATTTCAAAGTAGAGCCTCTGGTTAGTCCTCCTACGTTTGTGACGTTGTGAATGTGAAATCAGTTTCCCGCTACTTCCCCTATTCTTCCCGGTGGGGGTTGATTTTCTCAAAATCGTTTCTTTGTGCCACCCCAGAATAACGAATATTCTTCCGAAATTTTACATCCCTAAGTTCAGCGGTTTAAGCTGTCTGCAGACCACACGTTGTCTGCCAAAAGTCACTCACGAGAGTTTTAAATGTATAGATAATGCTATGCATTAGGCAACTGACCGCCCAGGCAGGCACCATAGGATAGGGCCCAGATGAGTGGTACCAGAGGAATAGTATCTCCAAATTTTAATTCCTGAATTTCAGCTGTTTAAATTGTCTCATGTCTGTCAAAAGTCAATCGCGAGTTTAAAATATCCACCAGAGTAAATACTCTTTAACCGAACAATTGTCCTCGTGTGTGATATCGAATTCTTTCTCTAATAAGTTCATGGTGATTAGATTATCTAAAACTCGAAATTCGCTAAATACACCTTCTTAAAACAAGAAGTGAAAGCCATTACTTAAGAAGAAAAAAAAGCACCGTGTGGTGTCGGGTTTAGAATGTTGCCACTCCATGTCTTCCCGTGGATGTCGTAAGAGACGACTAAGGGACTTTAAGGCTGTGTAGTGCTGTTAGGCGATGGGTTTGCAACCTGTCACTAATATACCTCTATTTATACTATGCTAATACACTGGATAACATCTTAGCCTGGTTGTGCAGAATGTGGTCACAGAATTATCAACAAGTTTTTGAAGTTGTTGGTGAGTTTGTGGCTCTGCCTACCCCACTTTGGGAATGAAGGCGTGAGTTTATGTTATGTGTTATGTTAAAAAAAGCAACTACTGACCGCCCAAGCAGGCACCATAAGACAGGGCCCAGATGAGTGGCTGCATCGGCAATCCCAGCGCAGGGTTAGTTCCGAGCCCGGTGACCACGCGCACCATCATCGTCGTCAGCGGGATGTTGTCGACGAACGCCGACGTCACGCCGGATATCTGCAAGGGGACGAAGAACGTCAGTGAACTCAAGTGCCCAAGAACAGAGGTACAAACTTTTTTCGTTTTTTGAAAATGCCCCGGAATGAGTTCTTCGATTAGTTATTTAAATAACTACTAGCGACCCGCCCTCGCCTCGCTTCGGTTTGTGTGAGTTTTCTGTAACACCCGTACAGTCAACCAATTTGATTTCTAGGCCACTTTGGACTATGTTAAAGTGACGTTGACAACCAAACGTTACAGACTTCTTATGATTTGGTTTACAACGTCACATTGACAAAGTCAATAGTGGCCTAGGAATCAAATTGGTTGACTGTACATAATCCAAAATGTATTATATAAAACCTTCCTCTTGAATCACTCTATCTATTAAAAAAAACCGCATCAAAATCCGTTGCGTAGTTTTAAAGATCTAAGCATACATAGGGACAGACAGACAGACAGCGGGAAGCGACTTTGTTTTATACTATGTAGTGATTCATTATTTAGTAAAAATACGAACTTTCGTAGCAAGTGTATACTTCTAATTACTTCCCTTATAAAAGGCGCGAAATCTGTTAATTCAACCTTCTCAAAAATCTGGGTTCTTATTTTAAAAATCTAGATGACATTGTCGATTAACCCAATTTAACGCGCACGTAAGTTGGACCCTGCAAATCAGGGCGGGACGCGCTAAAATTAACAATAAAAAAACTTTTGTTGCTCGTTGATGGAGCGCTCACTCTTCTTTGAAAAAAAACCGTGTTACCTTTGTATTTTATTTCTTTGTTAATGTCAATGATATTTTATATTAAGATACGTCATCTGCGCTCAAAAGCGTTCCTCAAAAAGGAAGGCAATTGCCTTACTACCGTTTGACTACCGTTCAGTTGCGCCGCGGCCGTTGTCACGCGCGCATCAAAAACAGTAAAGTTAGATTAGACATCGCAGGAGTGCGATAAGGACGGCCGTGAGCGGGCGAGCATGTCTTGGCGGGAATGGCGAGCAATTTGAAACAACTATTTATCTCTTTCTAACAATAGGTTTCACTACGGATTGCCGTCTTTGTCTGTAGGAATATGGTAACCATGGTAACGTAGCAACTGTCAGTAATTGGTGACGGGTTTTGAATGCGCTTAGTATGAGCATAACGTATCTAAATATAAAATATCATTGGTTAGTGTAGTATAAAGCAGTACCTATATCACTCGAGAGGAAGTATAGATTAGTAAAACCGTGTGGTAAATCCATACTCGATTAGTAATTCGTGCCTTATTTTGATATAAAACCTACTATTACTGCTTGGACACGTACACAGTACTAGCACAGATCAAAGAATACGTACTAGTCAGTAATGATGACTTGATGACCAGACCTAGGAATATACGGGGCAAAACTAAATGACAACTAGGGATTGCCATTGATAAAGTCAACAATCGATGCTTTTTTCCATATACTAGTGATCGCTCCAAGTTTTGTTTGTAAAAATATTTATTATTGAAAGTATGCAAATTAAACAAAATAGCAACATAATTCTGGTTATTCTTTATTTCTAAAAGGATTTTTTGCTTCACTCATCATCATTGTATTTTTTACTTCTAACAAATTCTGATCGTTTAATTTAACAATAGTAAATGGTACAGTCATTCTAAATACACAATAAGGAAAAAAATGTGATGATGATGATGAGTGAAGGTTAAAAAATCCTTTTAAAATAAAGAATAACCAGAATGATGTTGCTATTTTGTCTCATTTGCATACTTTCAATAAAATTCCATTTTTACAAACAAAACTTGGAGCGAAACTAGTATATGGGAAAAGCATCGATAGTTGAGTTTATCGATATAGGCAATCCTTAGCTGTCATTTGATTTTGGCCCGTATAATCCTAGGTCTGTTGATGACTTACCCACAAAATCAGCAGTAGCGCCACGGCCAACCGATGACGTTCGTCGACCGACATGATGAGAGTCTCCGTCAAGCCGCCGATGTAGTCGATCAGCCCCAGCTTGGTCAAGGCCTGGCGACGTACAAACACACTGACAATCCTGATTCGTATGCCGGAAATAAAAACAAGTTCTAGTCGCTTTAGATCACAGGTTCCCAAAGAGGTCCCTAGTGGTTTTTTTATTTAATCGTAACTTAAGCTTCAGTAGACTGCAGGCAGATGCTGCATGCGGCAAGCTGAAGACAGGGCGCTATGGCGCTCATTAGGGGAGGCCTATGTCCAGCAGTGGACTAATATAGGCTGATGATGATGATGATGATGATGATGATGATGATGATGATGATGATGATGAAGCTTCAGTTCCTCGTGTTTGTCGTTTCAGATTACTACGACGTAGTTATTTTTATTCTGTTACGGCCGAACCCTATATTCAAACCGCGAATAGATAGGCTTACTCCGGATAAAAATTTGACACATTTTGTATGGGCAAATGTCAAATTTTAACCCGAAGTTAGCCTTATCTGTCCGCGGTTTAAATATAGGGTTCGGCCGTTAGTAAATTGTGTCAGCTTACGGTAGTTTAAAAATTATTTGTTTTACAATTAAAAACTAGTTGTACCGTTGTTTGCCCAAATAAACATTAAACACATTAAATCTTACCTCCATGAGTACAAAAAGTGCAGCAAAGAACAGCAGCGTGGACCACTCCACGCGGTGCAGGATGGACTCCAGGTCTTCGCGGTCTGCCAGGATTAGCAGCAAGATGGCTCCCAGGAGCGCCGTCCACCCTAGCGACACGCTGCCTGCAAGAGAAAATTTGTACAATTTATATTATATTATATGGTCTCAATTCATATTACACTACAATCACTTGTGCGTATTTCATTTTGGTCATAATTTATAATGGACAAAATTCCATTGGGGCTTAATTACAACGAAAAAAAAATTTGGTTGTAAATACTTTTGAGCACAATTACATTTTGACTAAATTCACTTTGGGTACTATTACTTTTGACCCATTTTCAGAATGGTTATTTCACGTGGACGATTTTCCATTTGTACTTAATGACAGTAAATCGATGCAAAGTGTTATAGTGTTACACTACACACTATAACACTTTAGTGTGGTTGGCACATGCTAATACTTACTGAATTCAGGAAAAGCGTGCAGAAAGAACATGATGACGACAAAACCGATCGCGATGCAAGACTTGATTAGCAATGATTTGTCGCGAATTTTGTACTGAAACAAAAATAAATAATATTTTAAAGACATCACATCACACACAAATCGACCTAGTCGGAGATGGCGGCATGACTTTGGACGTATTTCGAAGAAAGTTGCAAAAGCGTTTACCTAATAGGGAAGAATGGTGGAAAAATGTTGAGGCCAGAGCCCAGCAGTAGGACACTAATACAAGCTAAACAAGTTTCTGTCAAAAAAATAATAATTGTTTCAAGCTTTTGCTGCCGACTGTAATTTTGCTTTGTAAAGTCATTACTTATCAAGATCAAAGAAATGAGTCCCAACACGATGGGTCTAGCAGAGATTCTGTCGCCACCTTCCGACTCCATCATTATCATAATGATGTTATGGACTATGGTATAATGATTATACCATAGTCCATAACATTGTACCGTCATTGGGTTGATATAATTATATGGTCCGTTGTGCCGGTGGTAAGACCTTGCGCAGGGTCCGTCCAGATCGCTACCACCATCTTATCCATTAAGCTACCGCCAAACAGCAGTGTTCGCATTGTTGTGTTCCGGTTTGGGGATAAGACAGCTGGTGTAATGACTAGCATCGAGGCATTCCGTCTTAGTCCTCAGGGTTGGCAACGCATTTGCAGTTTTTTTAGGATTGCAGTCTTATGAATGAATGAATGAAAAAACCGGACAAGGCGAGTCGGACTCGCCCACCGAGGGTTCCGCACATGACCCGGTCAACTCATTAAAATTTGCACCGCCGCCGTTCCTTGCATAAAGACCCTGTTTTTTTTTTGTTATTTTACTAAAAATGTACAGATTTCAGATTATTTCCTATACTTGTAGTAAAAGACGGTGTTACTTGCCAAATTTCATAGTTCCAGGTCAATGGGAAATACCCTATACATTTTGATTCCCTCGAGAGTGTCGAAATACACGTTTTTTGCGACATAAACGGCCGTATCTTTTTTTTACGTAAATGTAGAAGTTTGATTTTTTCACAGCTTCAAGGGACTGTAGATTTGAGTATATGGTTTAAATTTCAACTCGATACCTCCACGCGTTCCCGAGATAAAGGGTCTTGATACACAGACAGACGGACAGACGGACAACAAAGTGATCCTATAAGGGTTCCGCTTTTTTCCTTTTGAGGTACGGAACCCTAAAAAGGTAAAGAACAGGCTAGTCACCTTCTCCTTGAGTTCAGAGAGCGTCCTCTGGAACGTGTCCTTAGGGCAGACTGTTTTGCTGCGCTCTTTCAGCAATATATTCAGTTGTGAGCTGATCTTCGACACCTTCCGCTCCAACCGCTCCTAGAATGAACATAATTGAAAATTTAGAATCATCAGTAAAGTCGGCATTTTCGCATATTTCTGTGTTTTCCTGAGCAAAGCCATTTTAATAGCAAATACGATTAAGATAACCAATACCACCAACTCTGACGACCATCACGTGAATGAGAAGCACAACTCACATTTCCTCGTTTGCCTCTTTTTTGTTTTAAACGTTTCGGCCCTCTATATGACTCGTCCAAAAATCGCGTACTTTCTATCCTCTGCAACAATGTACTATACCTTCACAACCAGCTCGTCCTTGCTCATGTGTGGGAGGGAGTCAGCAGCTCGACGCCAAACATTTAGTTGGCGTCTCGTATCTGAAATTGGTAAATTGATTTACTGACACCAGACAGCACATAAAATTATTAACATCAAATCACTAAGCATCATCTACTCTTTGTCTGTGCTCTTTTACATAACATTGGCTGTCTTTGTTTTTACCCTTATAAAGCATAGGTAAGCCATTGGGGGCCAAAAATAGTTTAAGTATATATTTATTTTTAGTTTGGCTTTTTAAATTGTTTAAACTTCAGGAAATTTAAGAAGAATTAGTGAATATATTCTCTCTGGCTTATTATAAAGGGTTAAACTATTTAAGGATTAGAAAAGAGATGAGAGAGAGAAGAGGGCATGTGTCCAGAGCTTACCTTGTATATCTCTTGGCTCGCTCAGTCTCAGCTTGTTCACGTCTCGGTACATGAAGCGGAGATGGAAATAAGTCTGGACGCACACTAGAAGGATACCCATTGTCATGTGCAGCGTAAAGTTAGCGAAATTTATGCCCTGAAAGAAATATTCAAAATTAAATTTAACAGGTTTTGCAAAAATTTTTTGCGCAATTAAAAACATTTTAGTCTTATATTTGTTATCAATTTGTGTGTGATACAAACAAGTAAGAAATCAGGTCCTGTAGGGTAGGTGCATTATTTACGTGAGTAACCAGTTGTAATCTCTTTAATAACTATAAGCAGACATGGGAATCCGGGGGGCATCATTTTATGACAAGTATATATCGATGAAGTCAATTATCGATGTTTTTTCCATATACTAGGATCGTCCCTAGCATTGTATGTATTTTTTTGTAAGTATTGATCTGAAGACGAGTATGACATTCAAACAGCATATTTTAAAAAAAATGTTATGACCTCCAAACAAATTGCAAAGTCACTTAGCCACCTGAAATTGATTTATCAGACCAGACGGAGACGTTTAACGTAAGAAGATTTTCAACAAATTCTGATCGTTTATTTTAACATTAGAAGATGGGATGGGACAGTAACGAAATAAATTATGATGAGTAAAATTTCAAAAATCGGTTTAAAAAAAGAAGAAGACAATTATGTTATTATTTTGTTTAATTTTTACAATTTTAATAAAATTATAATTTTAAAATTTTTTTTGAGTGATCACGAGTATATAGAACAAGCATCGATAATTGAGTTTATCGATATAGGAACTCCCTACCTGTCATATAATGTTGCCCCCTGGATTCCTATGTCTGACTATAAGGCAGTGCGTGTGCGCGGGTAAAATCTTCCACCGCTATTGGTCAAATGTTTGGCAGCCATTGCGGCGACGCCGTTCACGCCGTCGATCACCATTTTATTTATTATTGACGCCATGCATGAGCGAGAAAGCACGATTTCAGCTGTCATTCCCTATTCTAGTTTCCGCGTAATACAACAATGTCTGTATTGAGTTGATTTTTACGTTCGCTTATCTTCGGCATTAGTCAACACCTGTCTACGCGGACGAAGATTGCCGACGTAACTTATACGATGTTTCTTCACCAAGCGGTTCCAACGGAATACCAGTGCTGGCTTTACGGCTAGCGAATGCTGAGTTGGGACCGTTTCGCAACAATTTATCTGTGTCTTGTTAATAATAAATGTCTCTATATCACATGTAATTGCACAGATCCAAAAGGGTCGAAGTGTATCCGAGGGTAAGATAAGATAGGGCATAGAACCGGTGATCATCCGTTCAGTCAGAAGGCCTATGTCACATTTCCTCTGACATGATTGAAAACGAAGAATTAATTGGAGACTTACTGCCTGCGCGACCAACTGGTTGGAAGCTATGATGACGTTGGGCGGGTCCCCCACGGGCGTGGCCGTGCCTCCAATATTGCTGTACAGGACCATGGCCATCAGGACAGGGATAGGGTACAACTCCATCACTTCGCACAACCTGCGAGGGAAAGATACCACTATAATATGGGTGTGTAATGTTTAGCATAAAAACAAATGGTCATTTTGCATAACACTAAATGCATAATTTCAATCTGCATAATAAACCATCGATATAATGCATAAAACGAAATGCATAATTTCAAAAACTATAATGTTTATAAATTTAAAAAATAAATATTTCTAACTGCTTTCATTACTATTAATGTGGTCACAGTTCTAACCTAACCTAACCTAGTTAGAAGAATTTAACTTAAAATGCATAATAACAAGAAAATTATACAAGAAGATTATACAATTGGTTTTTATGCTAAACGTTCATTGTTTTTTTCGTGGTTAGTTAAATGAAATTATACAAAATGTTTTTATCTATACTGATTGAAGCGCACCCCTATAATATATGTATTCTGCATGGAGAAATGGCAATCGAGTACGGTCACAAGCATTAATTTGGGACCCAATTCAAGAAAAATATCCTTGAAGACGTCAATGTCATTAGAGATGTCAAGTCATTTGTAACTTTTAGGAAACTCAACCTTATTGTTGTAGAATGTCACTTTGGACCTAGGGTGGGTCCCAAATTTAATCTCGTGACTGTACATGGGTTATAGTGCCCATGCTGGGTATCTAATGGACCACACTAGGTATGAGTTTTAATTTAAAGACACCAACACCAATCTGTATAACTTTTGTGCCATGTCATTGTGAAGACAATGAATAAATTAATATGAATATGAATACAATATGACCACAATAGTGAGCTCTGAGTTCTCTGACGTTCATTAACATTATTTCCAATTTGTCTTCTTTTATATAATATAGCTTAAGTGCAAAGCATTCCAAATTGTCACCTATCCACCTAGCATCGTCAGATACGTGAAATGGCAGGCATTGGAGATAGAAGTCAATCGCTGGTCAAAGTTTCGTTTTAAAAAAGAATAGAGAGTTCTAGTGATGATGATTTACTTGATGGTGACCGGGGTGATGAATACAGTGCATATAATGTAGCTTAAGTGCAAAGCATTCCAAATTGTCACCTGTCACCTAGCATCGTCAGGTATGTGAAATGAAGGCAGGAGAGATAGAGTAATCGCTGGTCAAAGTTTTGTTTTAAAAAGGAATAGAGAGTTCTAGTGATGATGATTTACTTGATGGTGACCGGGGTGATGAATACAGTGTATATAATGTAGCTTAAGTACAAAGCATTCCAAATTGTCACCTGTCACCTAGCATCGTCAGGTATGTGAAATGAAGGCAGGAGAGATAGAGTAATCGCTGGTCAAAGTTTTGTTTTAAAAAAGAATAGAGAGTTCTAGTGATGATGATTTACTTGATGGTGACCGGGGTGATGAATACAGTGTATATAATGTAGCTTAAGTGCAAAGCATTCCAAATTGTCACCTGTCACCTAGCATCGTCAGGTATGTGAAATGAAGGCAGGAGAGATAGAGTAATCGCTGGTCAAAGTTTTGTTTTAAAAAGGAATAGAGAGTTCTAGTGATGATGATTTACTTGATGGTGACCGGGGTGATGAATACAGTGTATATAATGTAGCTTAAGTGCAAAGCATTCCAAATTGTCACCTGTCACCTAGCATCGTCAGGTATGTGAAATGAAGGCAGGAGAGATAGAGTAATCGCTGGTCAAAGTTTTGTTTTAAAAAAGAATAGAGAGTTCTAGTGATGATGATTTACTTGATGGTGACCGGGGTGATGAATACAGTGTATATAATGTAGCTTAAGTGCAAAGCATTCCAAATTGTCACCTGTCACCTAGCATCGTCAGGTATGTGAAATGAAGGCAGGAGAGATAGAGTAATCGCTGGTCAAAGTTTTGTTTTAAAAAAGAATAGAGAGTTCTAGTGATGATGATTTACTTGATGGTGACCGGGGTGATGAGCAGAACAGTGGTGACGTTGTCCAGGAACGTGGAAAGCACGGCGGTGATGGCGCAGAGGAGGTTGATCAGCGGCCACATCCTGCCTTTTGTCACCTGCGAGACAAAAAAAAAGATAAAAGATAAAAGATGTTTATTCAGTAAGTAGGCCGCACGGGCACTTTTACACGTCAAAAATCTACCAGCGATATAAAACTTATTTTACTTAGAGCCTGTTTCACAATCGACGAGTAAACTTATCTGCCATTTAAAGTTGGCTCTCTCCTTGTCTATTTTAATGTGTAAGAAAGAGAAAGGGCTAAATTTATCTGTCAAATATGCTTTACTTGTCGATTGTGAAGCCGGCGGTAAGTCACACGAGGTAGAGCCAAATTATTTATTAAATATGGTTGATAATGACCGTTCTTACAATGCTAGCGGTTCCAGGTTTGATTCCAATAAGGGTTAATATTTATATTCACGCTAGTCAATCCTGTCATCTCTCGTACCATTTTTATAATTACTATTGGTCACTTTTTCAGGATTTTCATAAATCAAATCTAACTTAACCTAGCCTTGTCTACACGTAAGATATTTAAGAAATGATGAAAAGTTTACGTTTCCAGCGCTATAAAAATAATTATATCAACAATGACAAAATTACCAAAAAAAATATGGAAAACAACGGGTTCTCTTTTTAACCTAGTAGTTGTTTCCTGCTGGTCCGTCCGCTATAATATACAAAATAATATACAAAAATGCAAAAATGTTAATATTTCCTCTGTATAAAATTTAGTGTAGATAAATGCTTACAAAGTTGCCGTTACAAATGTGTTCTTACGTTAACACAACAATGTAATTCTTCAATCATCCTGTCTTAGAACTAAAATCTATACAAATCTCTCTAGTTTACCAACTTCTTTATACAGCTAACGATTTACCATTATAAAACTACTTACATTATAAGTAATGTTTATCTAACCGCAAATGTAAGTGAGTAAATAAACCTTTGTTAGTTAAACAGCAATTTATTTAAATGTACAATTATAAAAGACACAAGTAGAGTAAAAGAAATAAAGCAGTTTTAACCTTATCAGAATAGCGTTAAGATCGTTTATGAAATAAGAGTACTACGATAGATACGTTATCTTATCGGTAGAGCTGTTCTACATTGTAATGGGATAGATTTCAAGTGTCAAGTTTTAGACCAAGGCTTTAATGTAATTGTAATTGTGATCTAAACCTATTGAGATAAACGCCATCGTATTGTGAAGTGGTACATTACCAGACCTCGGAATAATTTTTTATTGAAAATATATGCAAATGTGGTCACAGTATTATCAACAAGTTTTTGGAGTTGTTGGTGACTCTGTGGCTCTGCCTACCCCACTCTGGGAAAAGGCGTGAGTTTATGTTTATGTTATGCAAATGAAACAAAATAGCAACATAATTCTGGTTATTATTTATTTTAAAAGGATTTTTGAACCTTCACTCATCATCATTCATTGTTTTTCTTCATAACTTATTCTGATCGTTTATTTTTTAATAAATGGGATAGTAATTCTTAAATACACAATGAGAGGTTCAAAAATCCTTTCAAAATAAACAATAATCAGAATTAGGTATGTTGCTATTTTGTTTCATTTGCGTACTTTGAATAAACTTTTATGTTTACAAAAACAAAACTTTGAGCGAGCACTAGTATATGGGAAAAGCATCGAGAATCGAGTTTATCGATATAGGCAATCCCTAGCTGTCATTTAATTTTGCATCTGATCTGTACATTACTATTGAAGCCAGGAACGAAGCTGTCCCTTCCTGATTGAAGCCTGTATAGTGCTTTTTCTCAATCATGCCTGGAAAAAATGGCTTTTCTTTTTAACCTCCGACGCAAAACGAGGGGTGTTATAAGTTTCTTAGCTAGATTTCATGAAAATCGGTTCGGCCGTTTAAGAGATACCAGCTCTAAAAAAAGGGGTCACCATTATATCTATAGAAAAGTTATTAGATGTACCTCAAAGGTGAAGACCGCGAGGAAATCAAACATGCCAGTTTCAGCCATGATGGCAACGAGCAGCATCATGCTGAGCAGCAGCAGCAGGGTCTCCACGTCCAGCCAGGAGATCAGCTCGGGCACCGAGGGTCTCTGGCCCACCAGCGCCAGGACTGCTAGGGAGAGGGTGGACACCACGATAGCGGCCAGGGTTCGGTTTATTACCTGGAAAACATACAAAGGTTTCATTCTGTTCGAAAACTTGTTCCATATCTCATTGGCGGGCTGAAAATAGTATATTCATCCCTAGGGCAGAAATTTGGAAAATAAAATTGGCCATCGCTCAGGCATTTTTGGCCGTTTTCTAGACCATGGAAGAGTGCTATAGAGACATTACGAAATAGCTCGGACTTTTTTTTAAACACTTTGAAATTGTATCATAAAAAGTGGACATCATATTTTTTTTAAGACAATAGCCAAGAGTCAAAGATCGTGACAATAACATACTTAAAACATTTTTGTTTATTTTCCTCTCAGTCAGAATGAAAAGAAGACTGTTTAACTGGGGTGAAAGTATCAATTTCACCTTTTCGTGTTTTCACCGAGCGGGCCCAACGGATGACCAGCGTTGGCTTCACAGCCAGCACATGCCGAGTTGGGACCGTTTCGCAACAATTACTTACACTATCTGTCGTTTCTTTTCCTTATTTTTTTTAGTTGTATTTATGTGTGTTGTGAATAAATGTTTTACTTACTTACTTAAAGTCTGTTCCTATTCGTTCCGTCACTCTTGTATACAAATCAATTTACCATTATAACTTCATATTCGCGTACTTTTGAAGGTTGAGCATAGTCATATTAGTTATTTATACACTTAACATTGTCTTCATGTTTATTTTGAGTTAGTAATCTCTATTTAACCTTGTATTTTTCGATGAAAAGTGCTTTTGGTAAAAGACGATGACAATGACTGGTTCTTGACACATACCTACATTTAATTTTTTCGAAATATATTTGACATGAAAATGTAGAAGAAGTTTTGATAGATTTGATTGATAAGCTAGGTTTTCGTCTCTGTCGTACTCAGCATAATGATGATGATGAATATTATATTCAACCTTTTTAATAAACTTATTAGAGTTAACATTATTCTCATCGCTATTTCATCCTCTATCTAAAGACAATTACAGTTAGGTATACTTGTTATTGTCATTGGCAGTCCGAATAGGAACAGACTTTACTTTCCTTCGAACTATAGACGCACTCGTTAACGCTCGTGAACTTTACAGCCTAAATACTTATCTCGGGATGCAATTGATCGCTTTCATTCCTTGGTTAACAGTTTACTATTTACTTTAAAAGGTTATTTTATTTATTTGCTTTAAATGGGTATCGCTCAATCACTTGCTACACGACATTTCTCAACCTGATTAATTTCACAAGCATTATCATTTTGCAAAACGCTTTTTTTCCTAAACTCTAAATATTACATGATATTTACAGTTTAAGAAAGCATTTTGCTACATGATAATAATAATATGTTTGTGAAATTAATCGGTTTGCGAAACGTTTTTTGGCAAATAATAGAAGAAGAAGAAGACTAGAAGTGACTCTAACATAAAGAGAAACATTCGCGTTTATAATAATAATGAACTTTTCCTCACCTCAAATATTATCAAAGTGTACAGAAGCAACAGAAGAAGCAAAGCGTAAGTGACGCCCGCGCTCTGGCTGACCGGTCCGTCTTGGTAACTCATAGAAAGCGGCACTGCTATTGGCGCGTCTGTTCTCATTCTTATGACGTAGACAGCCGTTGAGTTTAAATTTGAATCATATTCGAAAATGGCCGACCGTTTTTCTGACACGCTGAAGTCAAGATCATCAGCGTCTTGTAATTTGAAGATTTGGTGATCCGTTGGGTTCTGCGGAATATTTAAATCAAGATTAAAGTTGGAAAAAGTCAAGTGCGAGTCGGACTCGTGCACCGAGGGTTCCGTACCGCCGCACATCAGCGTGAGCGCAACTCACACTTGACCAATTTTTAGTATATATGCTGTTTTTTTTTCAGGGTTTGTACTATTATCATACCAACGCTTGTATGTTTTACCGTTTTTACTTTGAATAAAATAACGTTTCTTGTACGTATAGAGACCCCTTTATTACACTCTTTTTTTATTTATTTGTCGTCATAACACATTATTTTGAAAAAAAGACAACCCGCTATCTGTAACGTTTCAAAAGATACAGCTATTTAAAGATAGGACGAACGGACGAACATACGGACAAAGTAGGCATATTAACAGGATCCCGTGCATTCCCTTTGGCTACGGAACTAGGGTTGCCAGGTCTTAAAACCGAAAAGCCGGACTAACCAGCTACTCTAGCCGGACATTTGGCCGGATGCCCTCAATTTTTTAGGCTTAGTGACACGACATTTGTTCGAAGTAAGTATATTAGAATTTAAGACAACTCTTCTCTTATCTTATCTTAAATTCTAATGAAACAAAAATATAATAAAATTGAATCAGTCTTAAATATTAATTACGTAATACACATGAGTCACATGACAAATGTAAAAAAATGGTCAAAATAAAGCCTAACAAAATTCGGACAGGCCGGACGCCGTCTAATTTGACCGCACCGCAACCAAAAAGCCTGACTGTGTCCGGCTTTATCCGGACGCCTGGCAACGCTATACGGAACCCTTAAAACTGTTTCTAAATAGTACTTAGGTAGTAACTTACTCTTAGGTAAAATTCGTCAATACTAGATTTTCAAACAGTTGTTTTACTATACCGGTCTTACCAAACTAATAAACGTGGTGTAGTTAAACCATGCTTTGTCCTTATCTGTCACTGTGACATTTGAATTTGACAGATAAGGACAAAGCATGGTTTAGCTACACCACCGTTAGGCTGCGGCTCCACTGAGGCGGAGACGAGCGGAGCGGAGCGGAGCTGTGCCAATATTAAGCAATAGAAGGCGCATGTGGTCACGTCGAGCGAGCCTTGTGCACGTTAGTTGAGATTCTATTGGTTAATATGGGCACAGCTCCGCTCCACTCCGCTCATCTCCGCCTCAGTGGAGCCTAGGGAATGCAATTTAACCGGTTATTAACAGTTTCTGTATGAAAATAACCGGTTAAAACCGGTTATAACCGGTTATTTGCATTCCCTAGTGGAGCCGCAGCTACTCCACGTTTATTAGTAAGGGGGTTACAGTGTAAACAGTGAATAACATAATAGAATCTCGGGATATTTTCTTCCTGAATCATAATCATGGCTAATTAAAAATAAACTCACATCTCTCTGAGAAATGTCAGACTCATTGAAATAACTTTTTATTGATCCTTTGATGATCCATCGTTCCAACCACACTTCAACTTTGGACCTTGCGTTCGATTGCGTAACATTCAATTTCTTTTCACCCTGCACGGTCAGAAACGGCCCAGAAAGTTCCACTAGCAGAGTCAGTTTATCCTTTGGGATTTGCAAGAAGTAATCTGAAAGCAAAGAAACAATCTGTTTAAACCTACCAAGTTCCAGCCAGTGAAAAGGATAGAGCTATAAAATAGCAGTTTCATTTTTGACAGATGTCATTAGTCATCAGATGTCAAAGTATAGTGATGCTGCTAATTAAAATTGCATTTTTTTTCAATTATCGATAAGGTTTATAAATCGTTATAACTTGTTATAAATTTCTTAACTTAATTTAATTTACCTACTTAACATAAAATAAGGTATTATTAATCGTTTAAGATCATGCCAGAACTATTTCCATCGTATTGTAAAGTCTAGTGTCCTTACTTATAAACGTGTAATAACCTTGGAGTAGCTATGCCATGTTTTGTCCTTACCTGTCGTTGTGACATTTGAATTCGACGGATAAGGACAAAAGATGGCATAGCTATTCCAAGGTTATTCCACGTTTATAAGTAAGGGGGTAAGGCCGTATATAAACTGACCTCGGCTATAATGCTCAAGTCAAGATGCGTCAGATATTACAGTTTTCTTTACTTTGACGTATCTTGTGATCGGCATCTCAGACAAGATGAGCTTACACCCGTATTCACAAACAATACTTAAAGGATCCTTCACTGAGTAAACGCACTGCGTTCAATACAGCTTTGTGATTGATCCTTTTTGACCGACCTTTTGTTTATGAGACGATTTGAACCACCCTGTGCGTTCGTGAGCACTGTGAGACCTCATAGTGACGTTTGTGAACACGGGTGTTACTCGTCTGCCTCAGCGGAGGCGGTCCTACCGCAAATACGACCAGCCTACTCCTAAACTTATGGAAACTCTCCTCACCTTTCGTCTTCCCTGGTACCAGCACCGCGTTCCTCACTACAGTTTTCTGCTCGCTGAACATTACGAAGACCACCGTGAAGAACATCCAACAGCCCACCAGCAGCGATATCTTGGTGTAGTTCTTGGCCAGATCAAACTGAAATGAAGCATAGGCAATTATGGAGTGGATATGATGATTCATAATTATGATTATTAGGGACCCGCCCTCGCTTCGCTTCCGTTTCTTTTTTTTTTGGTTTGGTTTGTGGTTTTAGTGCAGGGCACTGTCACAACTGCCCGTGTGGTGCCGGGTTTAGAATGTTGCCACTGCATGTCTTCCCGTGGATGTCGGAAGAGACGACTAAGGGACTAAAGGCTGTGTAGTGCTGTTAGGCGATGGGTTTGCAACCTGTCACTAATACACTGGATAAGATCTTAGCCTGGTTGTGCAAAATGTGGTCACAGAATTATCAACAAGTTTTTGGAGTTGTTGGTAAGTCTGTGGCTCTGCATACCCCACTCTGGGAATGAAGGCGTGAGTTTATGTTGTTTATGTATGTTGTTGTTACTAACATTCCTCTTGAATCTATAGTCTGTGTATATTGAAATGGCTAAAGATGTAAACAAATTAGTACTGTTTGACACATAACCTCAAAAATTCATCAAGAGTGTTTTTATTTAAAATTACGTATGAATAATTGTTATTTAATCTAAAACTTAATGTAAAAGTGAAAATTAAGCGTGTAAATCTTTGCTAAGACCTCACTTGATCTTAAAAAGCTCGTGAATATCTATTAATAATGGTAAATGGGTCGTTTGGTTGTGTTTACATCTTTGCCAATTTCAATTGGCACAGATTATAATGATGAAAACAGCATTAACCGTTGCGTAGTTTGGAAGATCATACAGAGGGCTATCAGGGACAGATGGTGGGAAGCGGGCTCGACGCCCAATTATTTGAGCAATAATTTCCCTCCATCATTAATCCTGTCTTATTCTTATATGGTGGAATAGAATGAGATTTTCGTACCTACTGTCGACAGGCAATTATTGCTCAATTAATTGCCCATGTAAATGCACCGTTACGTGGACACGCGCGAAGCTAGCGGTCCCGGGTTCAAATTCTAATCCCATTAAGGGTAGATATTTTCGTAATGACCTTGCGGTAAGTAATTCTCTATATGAGTATGTTTATTGTCGTCTACTACCCATAGTACAAGCCTAGAGCTTAGGGAGTAGCACCCGTATTCACAAACGTCACTATGAGGTATCACAGTGCTCACGAACGCACAGGGTGGTTCAAATCGTCTCATAAACAAAAGGTCGGTCAAAAAGGACCAATCACAAAGCTGTATTGAACGCAGTGCGTTTACTCATTGAAGGATCCCTTAAGTATTGTTTGTGAATACGGGTGTAATTTGTGTGAGGTTGTCCCCTGATATTTATTATTATTTATTATTATTACCTTAGTAGGCCTCCGTTCTAAGTGCGACTGCTCCCTGAAAAAAAAAATTGCTTCATAAAGGTTAACAATACATTAGTTATGGTTACAGTACTCCCAGCTTCTTAAGCGTCGGCTGATTATCGCTGTCACACTTGCACTCGCAACTCACAGTATATTTTTCCGCCAAGTCCGCCAAGAGTGAGCCGGAATCGAACTCGAAGAGTTCCGTACCAACGTACAATATTTAACACGTTTCTTGCATGAAACCCCTCTTAATTTAATCTATACTATCTATACTTCTATACTAACCCCCTTACTAATAAACGTTGAGTAACCGTGGTGTAGTTAAAGCACGCTTAGTCCTTATCCGTCATTGTGACATTTGAATTTGACAGATAAGGAAAAAGCATGGTTTAGCTACACCACCGTTACTCAACGTTTATTAGTAAGGGGGTAATATTATAATAAGGTAAAGTTTGTGATGTTGTAGGGAGTAATCTCTGGATCTACTAAACCGATTTTGAAAATACTTTTAGCAATAGAAAGCCACGTTATTTGTGAGTGTCATAGGTTATTTAATAACCCAAAAAAAAATCCAAACGAAGTGGGCACGGGAACAGCTAGTATTTAGTATTTCTTGTTATAAAACAGTAAAGCCCGATTTACATTAAGGGGCTTCTAAACGGGCCATATTTTCACTGCAATGCAACATATGAGTAAGAGAGGGACACCAATAGTTGCCGGCCACATATTGCAGTGAAAATATGGCCCGTTTAGAAGCCCCATAATTCAAGGCAGTGGACAGTAACAGCGGACAGTAGTGGTAACCGATCGGACGGTAGCGAGTCAAGTTGCCTTGCCGGTGGTTCCAAATGATTTCGCTACTCAAATTGACGTTGCATAGTCGCATCAATGTACAAAATGCATATATTTATTATTAAATGGTCCATAGGTGAGACTGCGGCGGACCCCTGTACGTATACGCGGACCCCTGGGGGTCCGCGGACCACAGCTTAAGAAACACTGCTTTAGAGAAAGAGAAATTACCCATCAGCATCACGGCTGACCCCACTCGTTGCATCCTTGAACTGCGTCGGCCCGGGTAAACGCAACACCGTCGCGCTGCCATTTTGTGGATCGTCGCTGACGCCATTTTGTCGCAGCTCCGCGTCGTTGTTCAAGTGGGGCGCGGAGTTGACCGACGGGAGGCGGCTGCTTTTCTTCGACACTTGAGGCTCCGACGTTTTGCGTAGTTTGAGAGGGACGGATTCATGTTTTGCTGTAACAATAAAAATATTGTTAACGTCATATGAGCACAGGGTTCGGAGTTTTCATAGCACGGTAAGACGAAAGAAAGCTGTGGAGTGGACATTAACATTAACATTCAACTCTTACTCATACTCATACTCATTCGTTTATTTAATTGCAATATTTAATTTTATTATAAATATGGATAATGACTTTCACTTTCAATATTCATAACATTGTGAGATTAATATTAAATAATGTACTTATACTAAAAATAATTTTGTTTAAAATTGTAATCTTTCTTTACTTAGCTTAGCAGCTTTACCCAGGGGCTCAGCGCGAATATAAAAGCATTTTGGAATTAAATAAACAAATGAGTATGAGTATGAGTACGAGTAAGAGTTCAATTTTAATGTTGATGTCGACTCCACATCTCTCTTTCGTCTTACCGTGCTATGAAAACTCCGAACCCTGGCATCATGTCAGCAAGCGGGGCAAAGGAGTACAGTCAAAGTCAAAAATACATTCCCAAGGCGTCAAAATTATGGGATAGAACCTTTCCGTCCACATCTCGATATGACTAGGTAGCTAATACGACCAGATTGCTTTGTGACTACATCTCGGTCTGACTACATCGCTTTGTGCCTAGATCGCAATACGACCAGATCGCTTTGCGACTACATCTCGATAAGTCTTAGTCGCTAAATTACCACTTTGTTTTTTCATTTTATGTCTGTGTTAGCAATGTCGACGGCGCCCCGCATGGCGAGGCTCCTGTTCCTGGGAAATTTGCCCTTCGGGCATTTGAAGTTACCTAACGAACCTATCCTACCTAGGTAGTAACGCAAGCGAAGTGGTCATTTTGCAACTCGGAATTTTTGAGATGTAGTCGCAAAGTGATCTTGTCGTATTGCGATCTAGGCACAAAGCGATCTAGTCGGATCGAGATGTAGTCGCAAAGCTATCTGATCCTATTTGCTACCTAGTCCTAACGAGATGAGGACCTAAAGCTTCTATACCAAAAATATCTACAGGCCCCTATGCCACTGATAATAAGATCTATGGATGTCGATATCGAAGGCTTTATAGATTTTAGTGATTTTGACTGTACAGCAATAAAAGCTTTCTTTATCAGTACCTAAGTATCAAACCTTAACTCCAAATAAACAATTAACATAATTGGAAAGATAAACGATATAACGCGTTGGCCTAGTTGGTAGTGACCCTGCCTACGAAGCTAGCGGTCCTGGGTTCAAATCCCGGTAAGGACAGATATTTGTGTGATGAGCGCGAATATTTGTTCCTGAGTCATGGATATTTTCTATGTATTTAAGTATATATTTCTCTATGTAAGTATTTATATCGTTGTCTAATACCCATAGTACAAGCCTAGAGCTTAGTTTGGGACTATGGACATTGGTGTGACATTGTCTCCTGTTTTTTTTAAAATCTATTTTCTAGGCCGGATAGAAGAGGTTTTCTTGTGCCATAATATTTACCTTAACTTCTGGGATAACTTTTATAGTTTTTTGGGCTTATAATAACACCGATAGAATCCTACACTGAGCATGATCCGACATACTCTTGCCCAATTTTTTTAATGCAAGTTGTTTTGTTTTAATGTAAAAAAACTAAAGCGGAAATAATTTCAACAATGAACGTAATGATCGTTATCATTGTAAAATTGTCATCATTTGGTAAATGATACCCAAATGACAGAACCACGTCAATTACATTGTCGTTAGGATCAATGTCAACAAATTTTGAGGAAAAACAGTAATTGTTGATTTTTTTTAACCGGCTAGGTAAAACAAAAAGGCGATTTACGGCTACCTTACTTATTTTATCTTTAATTTAACTTGAAAGTAGCATTCAAGTGGATAAATAATTTAAAAAACCTTACATGATGTTCAAAACATGATAGATTGGCTGTAATGCCCGGTTCACAATTATTCCAGTATTGGACTGGAGTCCAGCGACCGAACCAGTGCTGGAATGGGTAGCAAATACGACCAGATCGCTTTGCGAGTACATCTCAAATTCAAATTCAAAATTCAAAATTTTTTATTGCATGGTTATGGGTTTTACAGAAGTTCTTATAAATAATTATCAGTTCTCCATATCCTACCTCACTGAGGTGTACAATATTATCTTAGGTCTACTTTCTTAGGTTCTTGTGTGTGCCATAATATTACCTACATGCCGACTATATATATCTATTTGAATACATATACAATAATAAAAATAAAAATATAAATATCACTTAATTGACAACTAAAAACATTTGTCTTCATTCATTGCACACTTTCTAAAATAATCTTCTACAGAATAAAAACACTCATCTAATAAAAACTTGTATAATAATTGATAAAATTTATTATTTGGAATATTTGTCAAAGTCATGGGTAAGGCGTTATAAATTTTGATCGCCATTTGGAAGCAGTTTTTTCTACTAAGCTGCAATTTACATTTAGGAACTACCAAAGCCTTATGAGTGACAGTACGCTTTCCCTTATTATTCTTTGTTCCAAAGAACTCCCTGTTGTTTCTAACAAACTTGCACACCTCCAAAATGTACAGACTCGGAACTGTAAGAAGCTTATGCTTCTTAAAGAATGGCTTACAAGAATCGGACCACTTCAGGCCCCATATTGCTCTAATACACTTCTTTTGAGACAATAATACTCGTTGTATATTTGTTGCATTTCCCCAAAGAACGATTCCGTAACGCATTTTGGAGCATATATAACTGTGATAGACCAGTAATGCCACTTTTTCGGAGGTGATAGATTTCAGTTTCTTGAGTGCATAAACGAACTTGTTAATTGTGGTAGAAACAAGTTCAACTTGTTGTTTCCAGTTCAAGTAGTCATCAATAATAAACCCTAAAAACAAAGTTTGTGAAACTTGTTCTATTTTTCCATTATTGTACTCTATATCTAATTTTGTTTTGTTGCTGTTGCGGGTTAAAAAGTGTATTATTTTTGTTTTTGAAACGTTCATATAAAGACAGTTATTCGTAAGCCAAGTTGATATATCCTCTAAAACGCTAAAGATGTTTTTGCCTAATTCTTTTGTCTTTTGCCCTTATCATAACGGTTGTGTCGTCAGCGAATAGAACGCAGCGATGCTTAATGCAGTCAGGTAGGTCGTTTACATATATAAGGAACAAAAGTGGCCCCAAGATACTTCCTTGTGGGACACCAGTAGGGTTAACTTGCGGTGTAGAGTCAGCCACTACTGTAGAGTAATCAACGATAGAAGAGGATGTGACTCGAGTAATCTGCTCTCTTTCCGATAAGTAACTTTCGAACCATTTATACGCTGGACCTCTTATTCCGTATTTTTCCAGTTTTGTGAGGAGATTTGAGTGGTTTACAAAATCAAAAGCCTTACTTAGGTCCAAAAATAAGCCAGCAACCATGTCCTTATCATCTAAAGCGCTTAGTACTACGTTAATTAAATCGAATGCAGCGTGAGTCGTAGATTTGTTTTTACGAAACCCTTTTTGTTCGGGACAGAAGATGTTATTTAGATTTATAAATTTTAAAATTCTTGTGTACATTGCCTTTTCAAAGACTTTGGACAGAACTGGTAATAAAGCCACTGGCCTGTAATTTGTTCTATCCTGTCTCCTACCTTTTTTGAACAGGGGTTTTACTATAGAGAATTTAAGCAATTTTGGGAAATGACCTTGCTCCAACGATAAATTGACAATGTGACCAAGAGGTACAGCTATACTTCTTGCAACCGATTTAAGTATTTTAGCGTCCAGCTCATCGATTCCCGCTGATTTCGTGTTTCTTAACGACATGATAATTTTATAAATTTCACAAGGGTCAGTAGGCTCTAGAAAAATAGTGTTAGTTAAGTTTTCCAACGTGCATCCTTGTGTCCGTGTTTTAACTTGGCATTTTGTTATGTTAATAAAATAATTGTTAAAAGAATTAGCTATATCTTCCGGTTCAGTTAGTATTTTACCATTTTCCTCGATGGTTTTAATCTCAATTGAGTTATTGCTTTCTCCTGTGTTTGTTTTTATTATGGCCCAAGTCTCTTTGCCTCTATTGTCCGCGGCAAACAGTCGATTTTTGTTGTATATCTTTTGAGCAGCGCTAAAACAGTTTTTCAAAAGTCTCGAATACGATCTAAATTGAAGTTTGCGTTGACTAGATTTACATTTATAGTATTGAAACCGTAACATACATTTTGTTTTGCAGCTTTTCCTTAATCCCCTTGTGACCCATGGCAGTTTCTTAGGTTTAATAGCGATTCGAATCTTAATAACAGGAAAACATAATTTAAAAAATAATACCATCGTGTCGTGCATAACTTTGAAAGATTCCTCTGCACCTGTTAATTTCATGACCTCGGAGAAGCTCATGCTGCCAATACAATTTTGGTACTTCTTTATATTTTCGTCGCTAAAATCTCTTTTATAGATAAACTTATAACTTTTTTTATTAGTATCCAGGTTGACATTAAATTGTATAGTTTGAGCAGTGTTATGATCTGATAGACCCACATTGTGTATTCTACCTTTAGCCCCTATTATATTGCTCAAAATATTATCAATACACGTTTTCTGTCGCGTGGGTTGAGTAATGTGAAACTTATAATTATAATTAAGTAGTAAATCTGTCATTGCAACCTTATCCCTACTACTACTCAAAAAATCTATGTTGAAATCTCCAGTGATTACAATTTTACCCTTAAAAGTTTCAAAAATTGTTAAGAGTTTGTTAAAATATTGGAAGAACACCTGAATATTCGAGTCAGGAGTGCGATACATACATACAACTATCATATTTAATGATTTTATTTTAATACCGCAAACTTCAAACTCTTTTTCTTTACGTAATTCTTTTATCGAATGAAGTTCTTCAAATAGTAGATTCCGCTTAACCAATATGCATGTACCACCCCTTTTTTTATTTTCTCTTGAGTAATAAGATGCTAACTTATAATTTAGTAAAGACAGATTGAATTCGTCACCTTTTTTCATAAAAGTTTCGCTAAGACAAATAACGTCGACATCAGTGAGGTTTAGCTTAAGTTCCGAAATTGCAATCTCTAACTCTTCTGTTTTGTTAAGAATTCCCGCTATATTTTGATGAAGAATTATAAAGGTATTATTCTCCTTTTTCACGAAAAAACTTAGTGCTCTTTATAATAGGAAAGTAGTCAGTAATCGTACGTTTTGCACTCACCCCTGCTAGCGAGTTTGTCTCGTTGGGTTTCATTGATCTCCCACTCATATTACCGTTTTTTTTAAAATAAAACGGAATCGTGCCTTTGGTAGGTGATTTAGATAAGCAATGTTTTGCGTCAGACTGCCTTTCTACTCGTTTTGGCTGTAAAAATTCAGACGCATATTGTATGTAATCAATTTTCGAATTTAACGTAGAACATATTTCATTTATGTACATACCATTTGATTTGAAATAACGATCTATACTAATATATTCACAATTGGGAAAATTTATCGATATCAATCTCAGATTGTTATTTAACAAATTTTCATTAAGATGCCGGTTATGCAAAACTGGCAAGACGTATATGTTACTGATCTGAGACAATTTATTGAGTGCAATGCTAATATTTATACTTAGTTTTACCGGGTTTGAATCATGCCCCCCAACACACTACACTACTATATCGTCTCTAGATGCGAAATCGTGGATTTTGTCACAGTATTCCAATACATGTCCTGACTCGGCCCCTGATCGAATAAATGCGCTGGGCAGGTATTTGTCATTCCATCTCCCTTTCCTGGATGTTGCTATGGCTGCCGCGAGTCCAGACACTTGCTCGTCCCCTAGTATGTAGATGTGATGTCCGGATCGCTTCTGAGTATCGTGATAGGGTCTTTGCTGCAAATTACAATTTGGTTCAATAATATTTTTAGCGGGACTTGAGTTAATATTATCTTGACACGGTGCCGGTGTAAAACGAACTTTCGTTTCGTTCACTATATTTTTTCCTATCACAGGTGTACTGGTACGAATTGAAATACGTTTCTTATTTTTGCGTTGACTTCTAAGCGGTGTTGATACAATTTGGTTGCTGTGCAAGTTAAGATCATCGATCCCCACCGATTTATAAAGTTTGATTGTACTTTCTAATTCTTTCACTCGTTTTTGTAACTCCTTGATCTCTAGGTTAAGTTTTTCTATTTCATGGTGAGCGATATTTAGTTCGTAATTTAATCTGGCGATGGTTTCTTCTAGTTCATCATACCTTTGTGTACATTCTTCCAAATTGTCGGGTAAACTCAATATTGTTTTGGTAGATAGTTCCGAGTCACTGTCGCCGGTATCATCTGACAGGCTAGACAGCGACAGATTGCGCCGTGACTTTTTTTTCCACTCACCAGTAAGTTTCGCTTTCTTCTAGTTACATAGTCAATTCCGCTGCTATTCATGTTTAATATGTCCTTGAACTACTGGAAAACATACAAAAAGCAATTCCGTCGACCACTCGTGAAACGGGATTGAACTTGGTTACTCAAGCTTACTACTCCAGTCCCGTTGCCACTAGACCATTTGAGGCTTACGCTGTATCGCCGAAATAAGTCATCGCAAGGCGCTAATGCCGGCGTGGGCGTGTAGGTGAGTAAGATGAGATAAGAAACTGCGCTATCATTGGTCACACTTCTCGATCTGACTACATCGCTTTGTGCCTAGATCGCAATACAACCAGATCGCTTTGCGACTACATCTCAAAAAGTCCGAGTTGTAAAATGACCACTTCTCTTGCGTTACTAGGTAGGTTAGGTTCGTTAGGTAACTTCAAATGCCCGAAGGGCAAATTGCCCAGGAATAGGAGCCTCGCCATGCGGGGCTCCGTCGACATTGCTAACACAGATATAACATAAAAAAACAACGTGGTCATTTAGCGACTCAGACTTATTGAGATGTAGTCGCAAAGCGATCTAGTCGTATTGCGATCTAGGCACAAAGCGATGTAGTCAGACCGAGATGTAGTCACAAAGCATTGTGGTCGTATTAGCTACCTAGTCATATCGAGATGAAGACAGAAAGCTTCTATCCCTCCAGTGACTGGAGAGACCGTCTACTTTTTCATTCCAGCTCGCCCAATCCAGCGCCACTGGAATAGTGTAGACAGCCAATCCAGTGCTGAATTGAACTTTAAAAGTGAATACGACATTGTTGTTTTTGGGGACAAGCGCCGTAATTTAATTAATAATGAAGTTGAATGAGAACCAAACTCTTCAGTTTGTCTCTTTATTCAGAGCACGCCGGATTTTTATAAAAACCGAGACATTTGCCAATCCGCCCTCCAAAAAATTTGTTATGTTTGTGTTTCTTTCGCTTATTCAATTTCTCATCCAAACCCGATTGTATCTTTTTAGTTCTGCTACTAAATCATTTACTTCTTGTAACAGTAGTAAATGAAAGGTTTAAAAAAAAATGAGTTTTTGTCTAGAAATCATTGTCACAATAGTGTTACCACTTCAACAACTCTTAAATGACTGGAATAATGTAAACGATATGATCCAGTCCAGCACTGGACTGCATTGGCCTGCTGGATTACTGGACTGGAATAATGTGAACCAGGCATAATAGCTAATTGCAAATCGATAATCATTATGTGGTTGAGCTAACGAAACTTTATCTTTATAAAAAATATTTATTCTCATTTCATTTTTGTTAACCGGGTGGTAAAAGGAGGCATTCACTTTGAGAACTGCAGGGGTGTTATTCTCTGAAAAGCAAAGGTGAGCGAACGCAGGAGTGAATTGCAAGCGGCGAGTTTAAGAAGTCCCGTCCGAGCGAACAAAACACATATTAGCGAGTGCATTCTCAATTAGGCAGCCTTATACGTTAGAGACGACATGCTGCCAAATTGAAAATGCACGCCCTAAAATGTGTTTTGTTCACTTTGACGGGACTACTTAATCTCGCCGCTTGGACTCACACCTCTGCACTGAGTAATGCAGTTGATCGTTGACTAGAGTTGCTAACTGCAGTATTTTCTAAGTGCAATGCACCATAATTGCATTATTATTGCAACTGTGTGTAGGCTGAAGCCGTGTTACGGGAAAATAATACATTATCTAGCGTCTTATGATTATAGATATTAAATGACATTTAGATGACGCGTTAGCCTAGTTGGTAGTGACCTGCCTGCGAAGCTAGCGGTTCCCCGTTCGATTCCCGTTATGGGAAAATATTTGTGTTGAACGCAAGTACAAGTTGTTCCTGGGTCTTGGATGTTTTCTATTTATTTAAGTAGGTATGTGTTTCTCTATACACCTATGTGTAGTATGTCAATCGTTGTCTAATACTGACGTACGTTTCGTTGCGTACCAGCGCTAATGACCATCATTTTCCTTTTCATCATTACGTAATTAACCCCTTGGAGGGTCGCCATACTTGGTACAAATGACTAGAAATTTTGTGTCAGTATCTCCCGGTCTAATAGCTACTAAAAGAGCTATATAAAAAACAAATTTTGCTTATTGTTACATTTTGCAATGACCATGTATGACACAGGTTTAGGTACCTACTCGTTTATTGTGGCGTGACGTCATCATTCATATCTTAAGATCTAACATTGGTGTGTTACTTCGAGAAGGGAAACCCGTGGCATTGAGATGACAAAACATTAACAAAGTAAGATCGAGAACACGGTTAAGTTAACGTTTTGAGGCGGAGTCAATCCTTGTTAGAATAAACCGGCCAAGTGCGAGTTGGACTAATACATGAAAGTTCCGTACGGTGCCGGAAAAACCGTTTCTAGTAGACCACTTTACATACATACATACATACCTTCACGCCTGTTATCCCAGAGTGGGGTAAGGATTGGGAGACCCCTTTAATTTGTATTAATTATTGATAATAATGTACCTAGGTTATACATACACTTAATTAATACATAATGTACTTTATCTACACTCATATCATAACATAAGTCCTCTATAATGCGTTCAGAATCCGTAGAGAATGACCAGCATTACATTACAAGATACAATTTTACTATGATATGTTTTCTTATCTGTAGCTGTAATGAAAAGTTGAAATTACGATACAACTTTTGATAAAGTAATGTTGTTCAAATTTGGAACATCTTCCAAAACCAACAAAATTCAAACAGGGGGCCAATTCTAGTATCAATTGAACGTCGACTCGGTATATTTGAAGTAAAGTGTCGTACGCCATTTAGATTTCGAATGACATTAGAATAGGGACTTTGTTAGTTTGTCTATGATTTAAAAAAAAACATTCATGTTCGTGACACAGGTTAGCTTTGCCGCCATGTTTGTTCTTATAATATGTGTGTAGATAAAGTAATGTATGTAACTGTACATAATTAGGCCTTAAAACACTCGTGTGATCTTATTATGAAACTCGCCTTCAGCTCGTTTCATAAAACCACACTCGTATTTTAAGGACCCCAGTTTATGTATCAGTTACATAAAATACTATTGTTGGGCATTGCAAATTAGAGGAGAGGTAGACACGCAAGCAGATAAATTAGTACAGATACATTAAAAATACATTGGTTAGTTAGGAGGTTCCCCAAATCTAATAATTGAAATGATACCATGTAATGTAATGATTTTTAAGAGCTATCTAATGAGGTATCACTCGGTGTTCGAATAAATTACCTTTGCTTTACATGTTGGAGGTACCAGAAAAAAAATGCTTTCAAGATTTTATTTTACAACCTTGTCGGGCTAATTTAAATGCTAAGCAAACAGCTTTGTAGTACAGTCATAAATACGTATACACTTTAGTACCTTGTCTATTTAATGTTATGTTTAAACTGCCATCTATGAATTGTCACAACGATTAAAGTGACAAGGTACTAAAGTGTATTGTATTACTATGAGTCTCTGAGCTAGACCGCAGACAAACAGACATGGCGAAATTATAAGGGTTCCTTGTGGACCACGGAACCCTAAGAGCGATTTATTTTCCTCAATTACTTTAATGAGCATAAAATATACAAATGAATCTCCATTTTTATAAGATGGCCGTCAGTTTTTTTTAACAAATGCCTTAAAAGATCACCTGTACGAAAGAGGTAGGCTAATTATTGACAACCATAAAAGTACCGAAGCAACAAGCCTTCAAGGGCTTATTTTGTTTTTAGGCCTGTGACTCACTGCAGACTTGAGCGATACTGTAACTGGGCCTCTATTCCCGACGGTAAAAACGATATCGTATTTGACCTGAGGCCCTTGCCAAGATGCATTGCGCTAACTAGCGTTTCTATTCGTTTCGTTTTTAAACCAATCGCGTCACTGGTAGATGACGTGATACGAAAAGTATGTATGTATGTATGTAAACTCTTTATTGTACAAACAGAAAAAAAAACAAATCAAAAAGAAACAGAAACACAAAAGGTATGTACAAAGGCGAACTTATCCCTTTAAGGGATCTCTTCCAGTTCACGTGATCTATCAGTGACGCGATTGGTTTAAAAACGAAACGAATAGAAACGCTGGTTAGCGTAATGCATCTTGTCTAGCGCCTCTGTAACGGTATTGTTTTGAGGTCAGCCGCCATTACTGTCTAGTAAATAAGAGCTATCAAAACGTTGACAATGCGATAACAGGTCAAAGACGATATGGTTTTTACCGTGTTGAATAGAGGCCCTGCTTCCGTACCGCTGTTTTTAGAGTTCCGTAGTCTAGAAACCCTTATAGTTGCGCCCTGTCCATGATTTGTGTCCGTCTGTTTGTACGTCACACGACAGTATTTTTAGGGTTCCGTACCTCAAAAGGAAAATCGGTGTGAGTTGGGCTCGAGCTTATTCGATTCGAAATCGAAATGAGCTAGGTAGTCCTCAGCGTTGGTAACGCCTTAGCAGTCTTTAGATGACTGTCTCAAGATTTTAATCTTGAGAATGATAATGTCTATTTGTCTCAGATCTCTCTTACGATAAGGTGGCCTGTGTGCTGGTTTGACTTCTCTATGCCATAAAAAAACCCTGCCAGTGTTTTTGTCCCCAAGTATTTCTCTTTTAAAGGTTGTCTGGAATAGATCTAATTATGTAATTAAGTTGTTGTTTTCAAGGAGAACGATAAAAAATATTTGTTTTAATATATTGTATTTTCAAGACTCGAGAGGATACTTAACACCTTCACAGTCCAGTGCCCCATATATGGGTCACTACGAACTAGCTCCAAAAGTCCGTGCCCCGCATATGGGTCACTAAGAAACGACCTATTGTCTAACGCACTCGCAATCGCAATCGACTTCAAAGTGCAACAATTGTTTTCATTTTGAAAGCAGACTCTCCTTCGGACTGTCAAAATAAAAACGATTGCGAAAGAAATAAGCCTGCTTGTACTCACTCATGACGTGCTGGACTTACGAGGAAATTTAAACATTTTATATGGGGACTGTTAGGGTCTCCCCAGACCTATCGACGCGACATCGGCTTGAACCGTTAAGAAAAGTAAGAGTGAAAACGGTCTCGTTCGGCTCGGCTTGATTCGGCGTTGCGAACGGAGCGACGTCATTCTCGCTCTTATTGCATGCACATAAAACTTTTTCTTAGCGGCTCAAGCCGATTCCGCGTCAATAGGTCTGAAGAGACCCTTAACGTGTTAAAGATCGACTTTTTCATCTAAATATCATCTTTAATTCTTAGAAGGACGTCATACCGTCATTTCACACCTCCAATGTACACTTTGAGTACTCAGAAATTACACAATAACGCAACAATGTAGGTAGTTAATTAGGCACTTCCTTAAACGATTACAGTAAAGAATGGAATAGGTAACGACGCTAATATTTGTATTTGTATGAAGCAAAATAAACCCACGTGTTTTCAAGGTATCTGTTAATTATTTACGCCCTAAATAGTGCACGGTTGTATGAGGAAAACAGAGGCAATACACCCACGGAATAGAAAAAACAGTGGAAGTGGCACGAGCTTCGCTTAGTATCAGGACCTGTTGTCGCCAATACTCAAACTATCATAAAAACAACACGCCACCATGGAAAATGTTTTTGGTGCGGCTATCGTTTTTACACTCCAAAATAGCACAATAAGGCCTCTGGATTTATTTCCTATTTTAGAAATATCGAAAATAGCGATCGCGGCATAAGTATGGTAGGTTATGCGGAACTCCGCATAACTATGCCACACTTTATACGCCCACTTGACACTTCTACTGCTTTTCTATTCTGTGGTTACATCAGAGTAAAAAAAAACATTTGAAGCTGTGAGTTTTCAAGGAAGTTATTTTAGAGTATGGCCTCAGAAATGGTTTAGCGGTGGAACGACCTTGTACAGGCTCCGTCCGGATCGCTACCTCCATCTTATCCTTTAACTAGGGCATGCAGTATCGGACTATTTCCAGTATCGGAATTAAAAATCGGTAATGAACCTCAATATCGGAATCTCGGAATTACGCTTGACATACAATATTGAACATTTCCAATACCGGAATTGAAATTCGGTATTGTGTCTCAATATCGGAATTCCGATACTAGTATCGGAATTGGGGTTCTATTAAAAAACACACTTTCTATTCAATATTCAATACTGACTTTCAATTCCGATAATGGAAATATTGTCCGATACTGCATGCCTAGGATATAATGCATAGAAGGTGTTGTCATCTATGTGTTGGAGCTTGAAACTAAACCAGGCAACTCCACAGATAACTTCGAAATACTACGTTTGTTTCGATATTACAATACCGGAATTAAAAGGTAATGAATATCGGATTTACGATATTGATAGGCCCAATATCGGAATTCCATTTCGATATTGAAAGTGTTCCGGTATTGCTCCGTCTAATCTCGAAATTATAATATTTGAAAAATTGGTCCGAGATTCCGAGATTTCGACATTCCGAGATCTCGGAATTCATGCCCTACCTTTAACCTGCCACCAGGGTAGTGATTCTTTCAAAAGCAAAGGTGAGCGAACGCAGGAGTGATGTCCAAGCGGCGAGTTTAAGTAGTCCCGTCAGAGCGAGCAAAACACATTTCAGCGCGAGTAGGTATTCAATTTGGCAGCATGGCTTCTCGAACGTATAAGGCTGCCTAATTGAGAATGCACGCGCTAAAATGTGTTTTGCTCGCTTTGACGGGACAACTTAAACTCGCCGCTTGGACTTCACTCCTGCATTCGCTCACCTTTGCTGTTGAGAGAATCAATACCCAGCAGCATTCGCATTGTTGTGTTCCGGTGTGGGAAAAGACAACCGGTGACATTACTAGCATAGAGGCATTCCATCTTAGTCCTCAGGGTTGGCAACAAAACTTTGATACTGCAGATGTCCTGTGAAAATTCCAGGACATAAAAGTGACGTTAAATAAAAGCTTGTAAAAAAATAGGGTGAAAAACTGAAAATGGGCACGAATTCGGTGAACTCCACAATTGAATCGAATTAATAAATATCAGGGGACAGGGGACAATGTCACACTAATTGACCTAGTCCCAAACTAAGCTCTAGGCTTGTAGTATGGGTGCTAGACAACGATATAAATACTTACCTATGTAAGAAATATATACTTAAATACATAAAAAACATCCATGACTCAGTAACAAATATTCGCGCTCATCACACAAATATCAGTCCTTACCGGGATTTGAACCCAGGACCTCTAGCTTCGTAGGCAGAGTCACTACCAACTCTGCCAGCGCGTCGTCAAACCTACCTACCAGTACCGTAAAACTACACAACAGCTATGGTCCTACCTGCAACAATAGTACATTTTTCCTCATTACATTATTCTAAAATATGATACCTTACTGCTATTATTGCTGGGTATATGTACTGTTTGGCCTAAAATCGATTACTCTAAACTCGAGCTATAGCAGGCGGGTGACACTCGCGCTTATTGCCTACAAAATTTTCGGCCGCCTCGAAGATGCTAATCAGTTGAGTGTCATGCGCGCGCTCGTCTTGACGCGCGCCGCCGTACGCTGCCAAAGCTCCTAATTCCGGTTTTTGTAGAATATGGCTACTCGAAAAGCCAAACGATACTGCGCAGCATACGGGTGCTTGAATAGTGATAGGAACGTCGACCTGTCATTTTTTACACTGCCGAAGGATATCGAAAGGTAAGATTATTATTAATATTATTTATAACTTCGATCTAGGTAGGTAATTACGAGTAACTGTACTTAATTACTGACCCAATCATTACAGTTTTGAATCCTCGACGCAAAAAGAGAGATAGGTATAATTATTATTTATTTTGTTAACGACCCGTCCGTAGTTTCGCAGCTTTCAATAACCTACCTACCTTAAAGAGCGTTCAGTGTAAGTAGATCTCCCAGTAATAGTTGCTGCCTACTAAAGCAAGGTCAGCATATACTTGTTTTTAGTTAAACACTTAAAAAATTAAAAATTGGCAGCATTTCTCTTTGCCTCTCGTTTATTAGGTATTAATGTCGTCGCGTGTCGGATGTTTGTATTGTAAACGCCAAAAATGTTAAACGGAAAATACCTAGTAGATAAATTAGCTAAGTTTCCAAGAAGTTCAACATTTTTCTCGACTTTACATCTTGCAAAATGTTAATTATTACCTAAAATAGGTAGTTTATTATTTCAGTACGTCGGTCTTACGTTCATAAATATGTATAGGTACACTTTAGTACCTTGTCACTTTAATCGTTGTGACAATTTATATATTATGGCAGTTTAAACATGACATTAAACAC
Organism: Acleris cristana; assembly: GCA_948252455.1. Lineage (NCBI taxonomy): Eukaryota > Metazoa > Arthropoda > Insecta > Lepidoptera > Tortricidae > Acleris > Acleris cristana. The sequence goes on from OX411801.1 coordinate 2,994,733, forward strand.
AGACAAGGTACTAAAGTGTATACATATTTATAAACTCGACACTCGGGATCAATAAAACTAAAAACTAGGCATTTATCACATTACATAAAAATGATCAAGAAAATATAAAAATAGAATTAACAAACATTTTGAAGTTTAAAACAGCACAAAACTACGATAAAACTAGTCCACGTCTTATTACGTACCTAGATAGAAAGGACGATCCGAGCAAACAACAAACAAGTCATGAACAACATTTGGGATGTACCTACCTACTATTTTTTCTCGTCATTTAACTTAAGCGAACTACATAAGAAAACTACAATTAATAATAAATTCAATTTTTTTTCTTACAACTGCCACAGAACAAGTCATAATACAAGTAACTGCCAACCCTGCGAAGTGGGCGGAGTCAGTTAAGCTCATGACGGGCGAAATAATACAGATTCTCGCGGCGCAGATTTAAGGTGCATTTTGCCTCGTTAGGAGCGCCCCCACTATCGATCGCAGAAATGTAACCAAGGTCACTTCGTGCCGTGCACTTATATTATTATCGTTAACGCGTTCTGAGTAGGTTTAAATTAGCATGTTTGCTGTCACAGAGAGTCGCTTCTATACTTGTACTATTACTTATTCTGTGGCTATAGCTAAAACTATCATATTTATAGAATTATGCAATGAGGAAAATTGGTCTATTGTTGCACCTTGGTCCATAGTTGCGTAGTTTTACGGTAATCAATTAAATTTAGTTCAATTCAAAGTAAAACAATAAACTTCACCATAAACTTTGTTGATAAACACATTTCGAAACTAAAACGCACGCCATTTTAAAAAGGAAAAATCGTCGTATAATTCAACACGCGCATTTTTTGTCAACGTTCCAACTTGTCGCCGATGTACGGGCTATTTCGATCCGGTTAAATCCGGTCTGAGATGTATACAAACATACATACATGCGGACAGACAACTGTGACGTAGTCTATAGAAACTATCAGTAGGACAACTTTAAATTAAAACGCTTTATAATTGGACCAACAGGGATCACGCAGTGACAACCGTATTTCGTAATTTCAAATACTCGCAAGACATACAAAAAGAGGTGATTAACCATTTTAACAAGTAAACTTAGGTATTTACAAGGTTTTACGAAAATCAGCAAGGTCATTCTGCCCTCCTTAGAAAAAAAGCGGCCAAGTGCGAGTCGGACTCGCCCATGAAGGGTTCCGTGAAAGGTAAATTGCGGTTTACGATTTATGGCGTATTAAAAAAAAACTACTTACTAGATCTCGTTCAAACCAATTTTCGGTGGAAGTTTGTATGGTAATGTACATCATATATTATTTTTACATTTATCATTCCCTTATTTTAGAAGTTACGGGGGGGGGGACACACATTTTTCCACTTTGGAAGCGTCTCTCGCGCAAACTATTCAGTTTAGTTTTTTTTTTTATTAGAAACCTCAATATCATTTTTGAAGACCTATTCATAGATACCCCACACGTATGGGTTTGATGAAAAAATAATAATTGAGTTTCAGGTCTAAGTATGGGGAACCCCAAAAAAATATTGTTTTTTTCTATTTTTGTATGAAAATCTTAATGCGGTTCACCGAATACATCTACTTACAAAGTTTCCATAGTATAGCTCTTATAGTTACGGAAAAAAGTGGCTGTGACATACGGACGGACAGACGGACGGACGGACAGACATGACGAATCTATAAGGGTTCCGTTTTTTGCCATTTGGCTACGGAACCCTAAAAAGGACGTAAGTCTCATAGAACCGCGTATGTATTTGTGACCTTATTTCTTAAGATGGGGGTTAAATTTACTTTGACTATCAAATGGCGCATGCGTCCTGTTTATTTAGGAGGGCAGCATTAAAGAGATGATTTTTTAAATCATGTAAAATGTACGTATCAAAACATATTTTTATTAAATTACTAGGATGTTTGATAATGAGTAATGACAACGTTGATCCCTGCGGAGTACATTATAATAACACAAGCACATTTAAGTACAGAAGTTCCTTCTAGCAAAACAGCATATAGGTAGGTCTATCATACAAAAGTTCGCACGTTTGTTCCAAGTACACCCGCGATTTGAATACCAAGCTTAAGAATGTACGGGACGGCACTATACAGTGTAAAGCACACTGCAGGCGGGAGAGGAGAGGCGTGGCGCCCTTCACCTCCGGCCCCGACTGCATTCAATTCGCGCGCGGACTGAAAAATGTAAAGTGAGCCTGGTTTCGTACTGATTTTATTGTAACACTGTGACACTTCCCTCCTTAGAAAAAAAGGGCGCATGTCTCATAGAACCGCGAATGTATAAATGACGTTATGTCTCAAGATAGAGGGTTAAATTTGCTTTGACTATCAATTGCACATGCGTCTTTTTTATTTAGATGGGCAGCACAGCCGTAAAGCATACCGGTTTACGGGACGCGCTGCCTTTCTGAATCGACGTTTACATAAATTGAGGGTATTGGCATTTAGACGGACAAATATTAGTTAAGATATTCGCATCAAAATAAATAGGTATTGAGAGACGATGTCACACAAATTGACTGAGATTTTAACTAAGCTCTAGGCTTGTATTATGGGTACTAGACAAAAATAAACATACTTATAATTATATAGAAAACATCTAAGAGTCAGGAAGAAGTATTCGCCCTTCTCATACAAATATTTCCCTTACCGGGAATCGAACCTCGTTGGCAGGATTAGTACCAACTAGGTTTACTGCGGGTCAATAGATCTAACTTCTTCAAGAGGAAATAGGAAAAAAACTAGCCAGTCGGACTCACAATACTAGACACTATACCAGTTGCCATTATTAATATCGAGGAAAAAACGGCAAAAAAATATGTTCTTAGTATTTTTTGTCATAGCAATAGAAATACATCATCAGCTGTGAAAATTTCAACTGTTTAGCTATCACGATTCATGAGATACATCCTGGTGAGGTGACAGACAGACAGACGGACAGTGGAGTCTTAGTAATTAGGGTCCCATTTTTACCCTTTGGGTACGGAAACTTAAAAAACCAGCAGTTAATAAATATCTCTGTAATTTTATGCACCTCGAGGTCGGAATGTTGTGGCCAACTATGCCAAAAGGTGGTATCTCACAATGCCATATTTAAATCAGATTCGATTCTATCGTATTACTACTAAGGTTGCACATAATACAGACGTTTCATAGTTTTTTAGATAAGACAGCCGTTGAAATGACAATCTTAATCCTCAAGATTCTTTTTGCAACCTTGAGATTCACAAACGTCACTATGAAGTCTCACAGTGCTCACGAACGCACAGGGTGGTTCAAATCGTCTCATAAACAAAAGGTCGGTCAAAAAGGACCAATCACAAAGCTGTATTGAACGCAGTGCGTTTACTCAGTAAAGGATCCCTTAAGTATTGTTTGTGAATACGGGTGTTAGTGTCCAAGGATCTCAAAACCCACTTATTAGCTAGTTGTTCATGGAGAAGTTACATGGATTCCTCCTACCCCGGAAAAAGGGGTGCTATGTCCAACTCGAAAAGACTATCATCTTGATAGTTGGAAATCCATCACCGTGCGTTTTTCGAGAGCCTTTTTGCCACGCTCCTTAATTATGTGGAATAAGCTTAACTATGTCTGTATTTCCGAACCAATACGACTTGGGGCCTGCAAAAACGAACCTACTCTTTCCTCAAGGGCCGGCTTGCGATAGGGAATATGCATGTTTTTTTTTTACATCTTCAATAAACGCTGATTCATGTAACAAACAGGTGAGAAAAATCATCATCAAGATTTGTTCCTATCTCTTTCTAGCAAAACAGAATTTTTTCGTGGAGTTTATATGGCCGAACTGCACAATGACGTCACCGGTGCACTTCGGATATCTATGGCTAATTAGCAGTTTAGAATGCTTGTATCATCCGTATTTCTTGACCAATTTTAATGTTAATTTCACTTTTGGTGATCTCTTTTACGGTTATTTCACATTTTGTAGAGAAATGTGATTTAAAAAATCTATGCATATTCCCTATTCCCCTAGTGTACTTAGTTGGTTTATGGGTCGCGATAATCACTTACCAATAATCTTTGTAATCTGCCTCATTTTTCACATAAAGAAAACATACTCCTGCTAGGTGGCCAAGATTAGGTCACAGATCGGTGGGAAGACCATCAGCTCGTTGGTCTGATGGCATTTGGCAGACAGTTGGGAAAAGATGGATGGCGTCAACACGAGACCGGACAAAGTGGCGTAAAAATGAAGAGGTCTTTACCCTGCAGTAGGTGCATATGGGATGAAATGATGATGATGATGATGATGATGATAATGATGATGATGATGACGATGATGATGATGATGATTATGATTATGATGATGATGATGATGATGATGATGATGAACACTCCTGGATTCCACTCACCATTCTCCTCGTAGTACTGCCGGAACGGCGCAAGCGCTGGGTCGTACTTCACCTCCTCGGGCAGCCCCAGCCACAGCTGCAGTGCGCCCGCCGTCAGATCACCAGCAGACACCAGCGAGTACTGGCTCCGCGTCACCTCCGGCTGCCGCTCCCTGTGTACGTTACCATCAGAGTATGTCTCATTTTGTTACCAGTGTGAGTAACATCTCCAGAATAAAAAATGTCGGTGGAGTTTTTTTTTTAATATCCTATTGTGTCCCAAAATATTTGTATAAGTTCAATTTGTGTTACCGTTTAAGAATACGTTTTTGGTAACAAAAATGGAAGTTTGCATACAAATATTTTTGGTTTTGGGACATAATAGGATTTAATAAAATTATTGCAAATTTTTATGTACTCTAGCTACCATTTGTTTTTTCTACATAGGATGGGTCACAATGAGTTTTTTTAGGAATAGCCATCAATTTCCGGGTTTCTGGTACAGTGCAATAGCTCTTAAAAAGTCGGTTTTCTCTGTCTATTACATACGCTCTCATGCGAGTCTCCCCGAATTTGTCCGACTCCGTGTTACATCGTATCTTTTTCTTATACGGTCGTATTGAGCATGCCTTAAATTTTTTACACTGACATTAAATGCATAGGTAATAAACAAACTAATAATGTAATTAATGTTTATTATATTAATTACTAAGCTGTTGCATGCGCGTAGAAGTCGTTTACCACACTTTCCCCGGGAACTGTCCATTTTTTGCGAATAAAAAGTACTTTATCCATCCCCAGCGTACAAACTAGCTCTCATTAAAATCGCTTTAGCTGTCAAAATTTAACGAAGATGGCCTCACCTATAGAACTTTAAAAATTATAATATTTATATTTAAGAACAATTTTTGGGTGCAAAATACGTGGTAGCGAAAAAAATTTTGGACAGTTAAAAAAAAGGTTCATCAATTGCTTTTTGTTACTTAATTAATATAGAATCCATTAAGATAAGTTTACTGTACCTGGAACTCCAGTTCTTCACTTTCTTGATGAACGACATGACACTTGCATTATTCCTACACAACTAGGAATAATGCACTTAAAATTTAGTAACACTTCCAACTTTGTTACCCTTTGTTACCATTAGCACACTGTTAGGTCTTATGTGTGTTACGATGCTTTAAAACCAAGTATCATGATTGTTGTTTTACTGACATTATGTAGCAATTCATTATGATACACCAATTCATTACGATTCAGTCTGAATACAATTTACAAGTTCACTTTGTATTTTTATCCATATACTTTTATTCCAACACTGTTTTTATTTTGTTCATTTACGTAAATTCCACTAAAAATACACTATCAGATTTAGCGCCAAAAGTAAATATGTTTGGTCTATAATTTGCAGTTTTCATTAAACATAAACGAATACATTCATACATCATTTAAATTTTATTCACAAGATAATACAAATGTAAACAATAATTTAACAAATCAATCAAAATAAAGGCCTTTCAAAACTGTCTTTGAAACGTCAACGGATTGCTAGGTAATAGATAACATTTGTGTCAAAAAGTATAATACCTACCTCTAATATAAACTTTTTGAAGCATGGCCCAAAGATAATTTAACCATTACGTGCATGCGGGCCTACTTTAGCGAAAAAAGTACCTAATATTAAAGGCATAATAAACAGTGATTGGATCTAGGATGACATTTGGAGTGAACGACCTCAAACGTTATGCTTAACATGAATGTGACTAAAAGAGCCCTGGGGATAAGGTTAACAAAATAGTAATAATAATTATTACTTTTATCTGTATACCCTGTTAAACAGATAAAAATAATAAAAACAACCATAAAGATAAGACGTTGAAGTTACGTTCAGTTCTTCTATGCAATACTGTTTTCATAGAATAAAAGTAGTAAGTTTTTTTAAATATTTGATGACAAAGTCGATATTATTATTATGTAGTCTCGAAGTAAAATATATAAAAACCGCGGTGACCCGTACTTTCACAGTTGATATCTCTTTAACGGCTCATTTTCCTTGGTCGAATATGGCAAAACAATAGGGTTGTGTTTTACGATACAAATCCAGTATTCAGTATTCAGTATTTATTTGCGATAAGTATGGTTTACATTGGTCTTGTTTTTATAATATTAGAGCACACACTTAGCTATATCTAGCATGCATATTCTACATTTTGTTTTGTCCTAAAGTAGTTGTAAACATTTAAATCTATAAATCTTATGTAAAGTGTAAAATTATAAATAAAAAATGCAAATTATATCAGCAATTTAGTGTCTAGGTCAAAAAATTATTGCATTGAGTAAAAACATTTCTTTCTCAATCGAAAGGGTCATTGATAGTGATCATTTATATACACAACTTTATTACAGTCGTGTTCTTTTTACGGTGTTTCTTTAGTTTGAAGGTGTATGTGTAATATTATTATGTCATTTTATTACATATATATATTACGTAATATTATTAAAATAGATATTTATTTAATTTTCTGTATATTATTGTTATCATTGTTTTTGTTAAATTTTTTATCATATTCGACCAGTTCGATTCCCAGTTAAGGCAGACAAATTTTCAAAAATCCATAAATGCACGATTTATTTTCTTCAAAAATTAAAGTAAGTAAGTCTCCTTTGCTTAGAACTTGTTATTTCCAATATTTAAGGTAGTTGCCGTCCATGTGGCGTTCGTCTGTTCCACCCTGTATATAATTACAGTGTGTCCTGTCTAGCGTTGAAAATGTCGGAAAAAATCAAATGATTTTTTCGGGAATTTATGAATATTTCGTTTTTTTTCCGTTTTTTTCGGCTTTTTTAGGAAAATAACAAATGAATAATGACAGTTTACTCATAGTCAATCACGGTCACTCTCGCCACCTATTTCAATTGCTTCTGCGTTCATGTCGTCGATGTCGCCCTTTTGTAGGTGCAAATAAGACCGAATATAGATTAAAATAACAGCAGAAAATTTCTTTGGTTTTTTTTATAAAAATCCGAAAAAAAACGAGTCATTTGGAATAAAACGGGATTTTTTCCGGACTTTTTCAACGCTAGTCCTGTCTATGGCAACGTAGTTCCTTAACAAATGGATCGAATCATATATATTTTTTTTAAATAGTAAGCTACTTTAATCGGGGTAGTTTATAGCTAGGTTTGATGAAAATCCGTGAATATGTTTAAGAGTTATAATATAAGCTCTGAAAGTAGGGATCGTCATTAACCGGGGTTTTATTTTATTTTTTATTTACTATAAACAACAATTAATTCTTTACATTAAGACGCGCTTCGGAAACCTGTGAGAGGTTTACTTGTTTTATTTATCTCGCCACCCATACCTTAGAAAAACTAACAATATAATATGTAAATAGATACTGTACGTACATAGACACAGTGCAAATGCTGTCCATCTCTATATCATCCGCCATTTTGTTTCTGAACCAGTTCAAACCGCCGATAACCAGGTATATCCGTATTTATTAGATTTCATCAGTTTGTGATAAAATAAGCTGAAGTTTCACTAACACGATTGTAACCGTATAGATAATTTTAGGTGTAGGTGTCATATTAATTATTGAGGAAGGTTTTTATGTATAATAAATTGGTATATTATTATTATTATTAAAGCATCGATGCAAGATGAGCTTTAAAAAAGTGTAATAGACATCCTGTGGCCAAAAATGTATAGGATTTTCCTTAACCGCCTCTTGCACCGTCATAGACCGAAGTATAATTTATTTTAATTTTATTAATAGCTCTTGTAAAAATTCTAGTTTTTGGCACATTTTCCTGCTCAACTACTTACGCATGATATTTTTATTTTACAGCTAGTTTAAGTATTATCATATGTATATCATTGTATAATATCTATCATAACCAATAGATAAAAAACCGGCCAAGTGCGAGTCGGACTCGCGCACAAAGGGTTCCGTACCATTATCAAAAATTATCAAAAAGCAAAAAACTGCAAAAAAAAACACGTTTGTTGTTTGGGAGCCCCCTTAAATATTTATTTTATTCTGTTTTTAGTATTTGTTGTTATAGCGCCAACAGAAATACACCTTCTGTGAAAATTTCAACTGTCTAGCTATCACGGTTCATGAGATACAGCCTGGTGACAGACAGACGGACAGACGGACAGCGGAGTCTTAGTAATAGGGTCCTGTTTTTACCCTTTGGGTACGGAACCCTAAAAACGACTGACTGTTGAGTGTCTCGCGGCGTTTCTTCTCAGCAGTGGTCTCCTCTTGGGAAGCGCGTAGATTTTTAACGAGAATAAGTGCCCGTGCGGCCTACTTACTGAACAAACATCTTTTTATCTTTTCCCCGACGGTCGCGTCGAACGAATCCTTACATTCTGACAGTTTACGAATATCGTTTACGTTAGCGTTTTCGATATTATTTACGGCCGCTAGTCGTCGACATGGTACCCCGATCTATGCTCAATCTCACGACAATAGATCGATGATGTCCGTATGATAATTATAATATTACGAGCACCTATCCGAATGCATGATATTTACTTTTGTTCTCTATGCACGTTCTTGGCAATAGACAGCGATAATAATAGACAATATATTTATGGAGCAGCCGTGGACTTAACGTTGAAAGAGACTAGTTTTTATTTGAGTTCGTCCGCATCCGCGTTGAACGTATTTAACACACACACATATAAACACACACACACACACACATACACAAAAACTTTTGGCATGCACAATATTCCTTAGTGTGATTAAGCGTTCGGAGTTTTAATAGCACGGTGACTAAAGTGAGATATCGTCAGTGATACTGCAATAACGCTTAAGTAATAAATTCTACAAGTTGCTAAATGTATCTTATTGACTTGCATACCTACTATTACCTACTAAGGTGTATTCTGCATCTTATTTAATTTGCTAGTTACGCGGTATTGCGATATCGCCGACGATATGGAGTCAATAGAACCCGTCTCATACTCATACTCATATGAAATTATTTATTGCATTCCGAAATTTTAATATATCATTTAAAAGGATGGGAGGTCTTTGCCCTGAAACCTTCCTGAAACAGGCTAGTAAAAACAAAAAAAAAACAATTTATTCTATTGCTTGATACGCATGATTTTTTTAAATGTATTGACGTAATAAAAAAACTTTCAAAATTACTTGGAAATTACTTGGACAGCGGACAAAACCATGCAAGTTTATTTACCATTGTGTTCACGCGTGATATAGTAAGTGATATAAATCCATTCTTAAATAATTACATTACATAATCTGATGTAAGGCATTATTCATATAGCTTTATGGACATTAGCATTTAAATACCTACATGCATGCAATTAAATACACATGGCTATGATTGTATAACTTTAAAATAATAATAAATATCAGGGGACAATGTCACACCATTGACCTAGTCCCAAACTAAGCTCTAGGCTTGTACTATGGGGCCTAGACAACGATAAACGTACTTATATAGAGAAATATATACTTAAACTAGAGGACGCCCGCGACTTCGTACGCGTAGAATTAGTTTCCCGTTACTCCCCCCATTTCTTCCCGTTGGGGGTCGATTTTAGGATAATCCTTTCTTAGTGCTCACTTACATCATGAAAGGAACCCCTGTACCGAATTTCAAGTTTCTAGGTGCAGTAGTTTCGGCTGTGCGTTGTTATATAAGTCAGTCAGGTTTGCCTTTTATATATATAGATAGATACACTTGCGGCACACATGCGCAAAATTGCTATGTACTTTGCGTCTCAATATGTAAATAGTAATGTCAACTTTTCCGGACATTTTTTGAGAAAAATTGTTTACTTAAACGTTTTATCCGGTAATTATAATAATGTTTCACGTAAATCGGGTTGACATCTAAAAGTAAAGTTTATATTAGGATCTTTTTATCTTTTTCATTCTTTAAATGTTCTAATGATTACTGTTGTTATTTTATCATCTAAGTTACACTACTTATTATGTCTTAGGCTTTGGAATGTGCCCTTCCTACGCAGTAGATCTTACTTGCAGGGGACCAGTTTGTTTACTAGCGAATTTTTTGAAACCATTTCGCTGGGCCGTGATATTTGACCTGCCTACTTAAACCACTTCATAATCTACGCAGGTAGCTTGCAACTTAAAATAAATAATTTATCAAGGGACAATCTCACACAAGTTGACCTAGTCGCAAACTAATCTCTAGGCTTGTACACCGAGAACTAGACAACGATAAACATACTTGTATAGAGAAATATGTGGCGTTATCTATGAAAAGGGACCTTATTATCGATGGCGCTTCCGCCATTATTTTATTAACGATGCTCCGATATAAATACAACGTCGCGTGACACAGTGCGGCGTAAGCGCCATCGACAATAAGGTCCCTTTTCATAGATAATTCCACATATATAGTTCAAGATTTGTCAGACATTTGGTAGCAGAATTTTCAACCGGATTTTGTCCCAAATTGAGTTTTTAGTCGTGTTTCTTCCCATTCCAGAAATTACTTAATTAGATAGTGGCGACGTAGTTCTGCGGGGCTCCTATTTTTGGGTGGTGTGGCCCTTTGGGCCAACTTCAGATCTAACATTACTAAAACCTACTTACTGCTTTGACCTATTGATAGCTGTAACATTTTACAATTGGGAGAAATCATGATCAGAAAAAATAAAATTGGAAAACTTGGTAACAGAAAATTATCAAAATAAATAATTGGAAAATTAATCTAACAAGCCCAATAACGATGAAATAAACTCTGAAAGCAGGCAAATAACAGACACACGACACATAACATCCTCACCATGAGTCACGATTACCATATTCGCTAGCGAGTCGAATGCTTTGTCCTTCACAGTATTCTTATAGAGGGCGAGGGACAGAGCATTCGACTCGAGTACGGTAATTAGGCAATATGTATGGATTTTTAAATCGCATTTCTCAACAATACTTGTATGAAATTACCGTAAAAGAGATCACCAAAAGTGAAAAGTGAAATTAAAATTAAAATCGGCCAAGAAATACCTACGGATGACATTTACAAGCATTTTAAAGGGTATCAATTAACCGGTCAGCAAAATATTCTCATTTTGGTGAACAGAAATATGTATTTGGTCAGCCAAAATAGCTAGTTGGTAAGCAACTTATGGTTAGCAAACATTTATAAATCTGTCAGCAATTAATGACATATTGGGCTGCTCTAAATTATTTTGGTCAGCAAATTAAATATTTGAGCTGCATTGAACGACCCACAGATAATTAAATTTTGGTAAGCAATCAGAAGGTAAGCAAAATAATTCATTTTGTCCAGCAGAAAAAAGGAAGCAATAAAATCAAATTGGTCATCAACAAAATGGGCGCAACTATTACAAAGTTCATTCAAATATACTCTCTTTTTTTGTAAATTATTCAATTTATATAGAATTATTCCTCTAGGGCACACTTTCCTCGCAGATACACCCTTGAAAAAAGTTCGCCTTTATTACTTATAGATCCCCTTTTTAAATACCAATGCAGTGTTTCCTAATAGATACACTTTTGGGTACAGTTGTGTACACAAAGATGTAATTAACAAATTTACTGCCGTGCCGGCAACACACAAATCCCAAACCCACCATCAAATTTACAAATTTAACAGAGTCGACGGAGCTCCGCTCACGCGGATCTCCTATTTCTGGGTTGTTCTGGCCCTCAGGGCCTGATATAAAAACGAACCTAACCTAACCTACCTGATATTTATGATACAAATTTTGGTTAATCTAGGGTGTGATTGTGATAGAAAATTGTGTGACAAAACTTAACTTGTAAACACTACTGACTTTTCAAACTAAACGCAATCCACTTCTATATTATAGATGACCATTATTTTAATATGCATACCTCTTAATTGAACTGCTTACAGACATGTTTTCTCTGCTGACCAATTGTAAAATCTTGCTGCCCAAATAATTATTTTGCAGCTCGACTGTTTATTAGGCAGACAAATGACAAAAAAAGCTGATCGAAATTGTTTAAAATGTTACCCGTTTATAAATTGTTTGCTGAACAAAGAGTTGTAGCCCGATTTTTATTTATTGCCACCCAAATCTTTTTATGCTGCCCAAATGAATTAATTGCTGATTTTTTTTGCTGATCAATTTTAATAACGGCTGACCATTTAATTACTTCCCCATTTTAAACTGCTAATTAGACAGCGATTAGACAGAGAAATCCGATATGCACTGTGACGTCATGTAACAGGTCGGCCATAATAAACTCCATGTTAAATTCTGTTTGGCTAGAATGAGATGGGAACAAATCTTTGTCGGTCTAAGTATATCTTGGTTATTTTTATAGCTATATTCAAAAAATGTTTTTTCTCAACTGTTTGTTACATGAATCAGCTTTTATTGAAGCTGTAAAAAAAGTCATGAATATTTCCAATTGTAACTCATATGGTAAGGGTACAGATGTGCAATTCGTCGGGCAAACTGGGTAGTGAGTGATTCTTTCAAAAGCAAAGGTGAGCGAACGCAGGAGTGAATGTCCAAGCGGCGAGTTTAAGTAGTCCCGTCAGAGCGAGCAAAACACATTTTAGCGCGTGCATTCTCGAATAGGCAGCCTTATACGTTCGAGAAGCCATGCTGCCAAATTGAATACACGCGCTGAAATGTGTTTAGTTCGCTTTGACTACTTAAACTCGCCGCTTGGACATTCACTCCTGCGTTCGCTCACCTTTGCTTTTGAAAGAATCAATACCCTGCAAAACCGCGTAAGTAACAATTTAGCAACATGCACCTTTTGTAATAAGCAGAGCCTGGAATTTTCGTAGCAATTTTGAGCTGTCATAGGGACTTCTCGTTCATCGACTTCCGATATACATATTTTATCGATACATTATAGAACACAACACAACATATCAATGAAGATTAAAAGTAAAGGTAAACAACAGGCGGTCTTATCGCTAAAGAGCGATCTGTTTTAGATAACTTTTGAGTGGTTGAAAATGTTAAATAGATATTTGTAACGAAAAGTTAATAGTTAACAATTTTACTTTTAATCAGTTCAGTTCAGTGTTTTAACATTTATCAATTTCATGTTCAAAGTCAGTTTTAGTGCTAACAAGTGTTTCATCATTAGTTTCTTTATAAAAGAAATAGATAGTCCACAAATATTTATAAGAAACAATAAAATATTATTATTTTAATTCCTATTTATAATTTCCTAAAAGCTGGTATCCAAAGGTTATCTCGAAGAGATAGCTCATTCGCGATAAGACTGCATGTGGTTTACTTCTACTCGTAATCATATTTAAAAAAATGTATTCTGATTTATCGATATACATATGTTTATCGGAAGTCGATAGACGAGAAGTCCCTACAGCTCAAAAGTGCTACGAAAATTCCGGCCTCTGGTAAAAAGCCTGTAAGGTTTATTTTGCGCTATTATAAATTTGTTAGTTACGCGGTTTTACAGTATCACCAACGAATTGTAATCCAACTCGTCAACAAAAAGTTACATTGAATCGAACCTGCAGTATTTGTCAACATACTACCGCTAAGTCAACACGACGCATCTGCAACTTGATAGCAAAGAAGATGAAACTCTTTAAGCTAGCGAATAAAGTTGAAAATACAAAGAATTTTATTAAGAGATACGGTTTTATGACTAAGTAGTGGTTTTCAAATTACACAGGATGTGTACGGTGCATTGAAGATGGCATTCATTTCAAAGTTACATGGAAATATCGGAATTATGTCATTTTTCAGTCATTTTTGTGAAATTTTAATAGTTAAAATAAAAGGTGGTCCAATTTTTTTTACGACAAATGCGTAAACTATGCGAAATAATATTTTTACTCCCTTATTTAGCAAAATTGTGAAGCATAATATTATTAATTCTATACCTAATGTGGGTAATATATGTTTTTATTAAACAGTTTTTTTTTATAATTGACTCTAAAATGGCTTCTTTAACTTATAATTTATTTTATAAAAGTACCGGTACAAATACTTGCATCTAAGTATCAAAAATATAAAAAAATATATAAATACCACTACCACTGCTATAAAAAATAGTTTGTAAGCACTCTATTTTTTCAACAGTATTGTTATTAAAAAACGCACAAATTAAATTAAGTAAACGACATTTTTCTATAAATGGCAAAATAGAAAATCGTGTTAGTGAAACTTCAGATTAAATCTATAAACCAGATGCCCTAGTCAAAACGAATATAAAGTCGACTTCGCTCGCAATACAAAAGGGCACATCATGTGCAGAGTATACTGGACTTATACCGTTTTTCACTTGAACCTCGGAAGACTTGTGTCCTTTTTACACTAAAGCCACAGACCACGGATGTGTAAGTCCGCAGTTAAAACCACACTGCAGTGTACACTGTCCAGGGGACCGAATTCGGACTGGATGAAAGTACTGTTGGAGTGAAAAGTGGCGCGGGAAAAAATAGGTCGAAGATTCTTTACTCGTTTTGGCACCTAAATAAATATAAAACAATTAATAAACTACGTGGTGCTGGTAAACTGAAAATTAAAACTGTTTAGTCGGTAATAAATACCTCAACATTATGTTTTTTTCCGAAATTTATTCTTTCCGAAAGGTATTAATTTACTTATATATAGTAGTTAATTCTGGTTATTTGTGGAAGGGTCTGAAGGGCCCGCCTTAGGCGTACTTTTTAAGTAGTAGGCCGAATTTTAAGTTCCCGAAACCGACGTGCGTGCATGACTCGATGTATGAATGTGGAAGAAGCGAAAGAAATTTGTCAAGATCGTAGCAGGTGGAAAGAAGTGGTCTCTGCCTACCCCTCTGGGAAACAGGCGTGATTTAATGTATGTATGTAAGTATGTAATTATGGAGGCTTTATCCACCGCGACAAAGGCGATAATATCACGTGGTTTTGCATTATTTACATGAGGGTAATTCTTATATAGATTCAGCCGCCCGTCTCAGCCGTGGCTACAATTTTGTCGATTTTCTGAGGAAAAGCTATTTTTTTTGTTAAGAATTAAAAGCAGCAGTTGAGTTCTACAGAATAGCCACAAATGACATTCGAGTGTATGACATTCGTCAATAATACAACCGCGGTGGTGACGGCGGCTAAAACGCTCGTGACAAATACCCTTAAACAAAAGAAATGGAGCAAGAAAAATATGCGGCGCACTTTGTATCAGGTGTATAACGATTTGCATAACAACTGCATACGCGTAACTGAACATGTGCTCATGAATAGTATGATTTCGATCTGTATCGATTGATAAAAGAATATAATAGCATTATAAAAAAAAGATGATTTCATAATACATGTCATTATACATATATGATGTACTTAGACCCGCCATACATAGACTGCTTTAAGCACTTGGGAAGCGACTGCACTTCCTTGCTATTGGTCGATTTGCACTTCGTAGAGCAATGAAACTGCAAATCGACCAATAGCAACGAAGTGCAGACGGTTCCCGACTGCTTGAAGCAGTCTGTGTAATGTGGGTCTAAGAGGTCAGAAATTAGATAAATAATTCTAATCTTTTTAATTACTATCGATGCTGCCAGTTTTAAAATGCATTGCAACAAGTACATAAATATTTGTCATGATTAAAGAGTATTAACGAGGAAGTGAAACGCAACCCCACACGTCGCGAAAGTTTAAAAAAAATACATTTGTTAAGTACTACCTACATCCGCGGTGGTAGGACCTTGTGCAGGGTCCGTCCGGATCGCTACCACCATCTTATCCATTATACCGCGAAACAGCAGTGTTCACATTGTTGTGTTCCGGTTTGAGGATAAGACAGCCGGTGTAATGACTAGCACAGAGGCATTCCATCTTAGTCCTCAGGGTTGGCAACGCATTTGCAGTCTTGTGAATGCGAATGTCAATGGGTCACAGTTTCCACTTACCATTAGGGTATTGATTCTCTCAAAAGCAAAGGTGAGCGAATGCAAGAGTGAAGTCCAAGCGGTGAGTTTAAGTAGTCCCGTCAGAGAGAGCAAAACACATATTAGCGCGTGCATTCTCAATTAGGCAGCCTTATACGTTCGAGAAGCCATTCTGCCAAATTGAATACACGCGCTGAAATGTGTTTTGTTCGCTTTGACGGGACTACTTAAACTCGCCGCTTGGACATCACTCCTGCGTTCGCTCACCTTTGCTTTTGAGAGAATCACTACCCAGGTGGCCTGTGTGCTAGTTTGCCTTCGCTATGCCATAAAAAAACATGAGCAAAGCGCTAAAGTTTCTAACACTTTTTCCCCAAGTGTACCGCAACACCAAAGTCTACTCAGTTTAATCAGATAACCGTAAAGCGTGTTATTCTGAAATAATAACAATAATAACACAGTAGCCGACCCCGAAATATGAATTTAACGACTTCACGACTTATGCTTGATTTTACTCAACACGAGAACGACACGATTTCAGTCACGATTTATAACGTCGTTGATTTCTAAAGCTCACCTATAGTCGGCACCTTTTTATTCTGTCACTCATGTAAACAAATCAATTTACCATTATTACTCCATATTCGCGTACTTTTGAAGGTTGAGCATGATCATATTATTTATTTACACACTTAATCATTGTCTTCATATTTATTTTAGGTAGTAATTTCTATTTAATATTATATTTTTACATAAATATGCTGGTAGATTCACAATATAAATAAATACAAGTAAAAGCTTAATACATACATACATAAACTCACGCCTTCATTCCCAGAGTGGGGTAGGCAGAGCCACAAACTCACCAACAACTCCAAAAACTTGTTGATAATTCTGTGACCACATTTTGCACAACCAGGCTAAGATGTTATCCAAAGCTTAATAAAAACATAAAATATAAAAGATGTTTATTCAGTAGGTGTTACGGGCACTTTTACACGTCAAAAATCTAGCGCTTCCCAAGACGAGAAGAAATGCCGGAAGAAATTCAACAGTCAAAATTAAATTTAAATTATCATTTGGATTGAATTTAAATTAATGTTAATTGACAAGTCAATAAGCTAACCAAGTCACTATACAGTTAAATGTATAAAACGTTATTGTTTCGTAGGAAATTCACATACGCCATGTCGCAAAGTGTAAATGCATTAATAACGAGTTTTTAATACGCATTTCAATCAGTGTATTTACTTTGAAAGTTAGAGCTAAATTGTGAAAAAAAACACGTCATTTGACAATAAAACCAGAGTATTCATAGTCATCTGTCTATAGGCTTGTTCACCCGTGGTATGGTTGGCTATGTCCGGTTATTCAAAACACTCGGTAAAATATGAGGTAGGTTTAGGTTATGTTAGTCGTTCAACCGGCCCGAAGGGCCAAAACACTCAGAAATAGGAGCTCCACGATAGTGGCGCTCCGACGACTCTGTTAAATTTGATTTTGGGGTATAATTTTTGGTCAGCCCTATTGCTGTCACTCACTTGTCCGTCTGTCCGTCCGTCGTCTATCACACAGGTTTTACAGACAAATGGTTAAAGCTACAAAATTCAAATATCCACGGTATAGTCATCTTGTTGATCCAACGCCATAGGTACATATTTATTTTCTAGTATTTTATACGTTTTGTATTCAGTGCACGAATACACATTCTGTGGTTATTTGCCAATAGCTGTTGTATAATGTATGTCATGTATGACAGCTGTAATGCATAATGCCTTATGTCACGCGTGCATCAAACAATAGTTCATTAATATTCAGTGTTTTCTTGTACTTTACTTAAGGAAAATGACACTATAAGCTAATATGGGTTTATATTGTGTAAGATGACATAGTACGTGAAACATAGCCTTCTAACCTAACCTATTCAAGTCGGTTCTGCCCAGAGAGGTCTTGCTCGCTCGGTTCGCTCGCTCGCTCCCTCATATTTATATAATACTATAATAAAATATGAAAAATACACTGACCAAACAATATTCAATAAAAAATAATTATGTTGTTTGATAAGGTATAATAAAAAAAAAACATTGAATTGATTTTCTGTGGAATTTGTTTCTTTCAAGTAAATAGTTTAAAAATATATATATTCTAAGCAAAAATACAAGGACCAAATAGTATATGAAACATTTTCTATGAAACAAAATTCTGTAAATTTTCTGTCAGTAAAACAAGGGGACACCCATATTAAGACTGGTGCTAGCACTAATATAGTGTGTGGAGAGGTAATTAAAATGTAACCCGCTGGGTGTGGCTCGTCTGGTCACGATTCGAACTGCTGTTTACACGAGGTCAGTCACGAAATAGACATTGTGTTAAAATACAATATATATTTTGATAGCACAGAAAAGCAGACAAGCCTACAGGCCATGGTAATGGGAAAAGGGGGAGAAATGGTAAAAAAGAACAGGTGAGTGAGCCTTAAGCTGGGTCCACATTTGTATCATTTCGTCGTATCGTATCTCCTTCGCGTTGCACCGACGCGTATCAAGATCGCTAGTGTGGAACTGTGGACGCACAAACAGCGCGATCATGCGGCGCGCCGTATCTGATCGCTCGGGATCGATGTTGATACGCGTTTATTATATACCCCGGACACTCGCGATCGGATACGCGTATCAAGAGCGGTAAGTATGGACGTGTTTTGATACTGTATCACGATTACAAGTTATGATTTGATACGCGATTTTTCCCCGATCATCAAACGGGATACGGATAGCGTCCACACTTATTGATACGGCGTTATGATACGATACGCTGCTACGCTACGGTTAGTATGGACGCATTTTTTCACATGACGATGTTAGTGATTCGCTGTGCCCAAAGTGGGCGTCCATACTTAGGATACGCGAGCTCGATACGATACGCGTGATCGTGATCGGCAAAATGATACAAATGTGGACCCAGCTTTAATTTGTGACTGAGATATAAATGTGATACGTTGGGGATAAGACAATCGGTGAAATGTCAAATAGAGGCAAAGTTTAGTTTCCCCTTTTGTGTTGTTCCCAGGTGCCTTATTTTATAATTTAAATAGAAGACCTTCAATAAATTATCCTGCCCTGGACTACTACTATTTTCTTTATCAAACACTCCCTGTTCCTGATCCTGGTCCGGTCATACCGTGACATTGGCGCCCAACGTGGTGGCTATTCAAGATGGTAAAAACCATATCGTCTTTGACCTGTTTTGGTACTGTTTTTAACGCGGCCGCCATTACTGTCAAGTAAATAAGAGCTATCCAAACGTTGACAATACGATCTACACGTTACAAATTACAAGCGGAGCTCTCGTTCTAGCAAAAGAAGTTAGAAAGACACTTCTGCTTGTAATTTGTAACTTGTAGCTTCGTATAACGGGCCTCTGGGATCTGTTTGTTAAAAGCTTGTAACTTGTAATATAAATATTACATGTCGTTGGAAAAAGACTTCCGCTTGTAATACAAGTTACAAGCGTTTGATAACCGGGCTCCTGTGGCCCGTTTCACGAAGCTACAAGTTACAAATTACAAGCGGAACCCTCTTTCTAGCAGTACGAATTAGAAAGAGACTTCCGCTTGTAATTTGTAACTTGTAGCTTCGTGAAACGGACCACTGGTGGCCTGTGTGCTCGCGTTCCTTCTCAATGTCATAAAAAACACGTGAAATAAACATGAAGACTAATTAATACTAATTAGCATTCCGTAATTATATAGATAAAAGATAAAACGTAGATTAAGATCTAAATTTTTCAGTTAGCAAGCGACATTTCCTTAACAACTTCAGATTTAATCTCAAAACTATTAAATCGTTGACAGAGTAGGTATCACCGAGATGAACTGCACGGCTGCTGCCCGCGACTTGTTTGTCGCTCGGATCTCCTTTTTTATCTAGTCAGTAACGATACAGACGCAATGAGCGACAAGCGAGACAATACATACAACTTGTGCTATACGTGCTGCTCGCGTATACCCCGGTAGGCGTCAACCTAATCCGTTGTCGCATCAAACGTATGTAAAGGAACGAAAGCGCCTACACTGCTACCGACCGACGACGACCGACCGACCGACGGTAGCAGTGTAGGCGCTCTCGTTCCTTTACATACGTTTAATTCGATCGGCCGAGTTCGAACGACGACGCCCGAACATACTTCGGCCGACAACGGATTAGGTGGAAACGTACCTACCTACGCTCGTAAATATGTACGCGTTGAAATATTTTCCCTCTACTCCCTCTATATCTTTCCACCAGCTGTTCCGGTTCTGCGTGTAGTGCACATTTTGCGTAATCTACATTTAGATAATATACTTTTTGCTTTTGTACATTTTGCGTGTTTCGCATTATTCGTTGTGTACATTTTGCGTATTGTTCATTTTACCAATTACGTTTTGCGTGTAGTGTAGGTACGCACAAACGCAAAATGTACCTACTAGGTACATTTTGCGTTTTGTGCATTTTGCTCCGAAGCGCTCCGTACTGCTATAAACAGAATGTTCCGTCTATGAAAACAACTGAGGTTTTGGCCTGAGATGGTGTTGAGACAACATCCAACTGGCATAGTTCAAAAACCCACAACATCCTATCGATGTTATCACGACTTTGTCATTAGATAGACGTGTGAAGAACTAAAAATATATCTTTTTTATTCCAAGGAGGTACACGAGTTCACAGGCCACCTGGGGCACGTTTTATAAAGCTACAAGTAACAATTTTACAGGTCTAAACTGGCAACACTGCTCAAATGGCTGGTCGTCATTGGTCGAGGTTGTGTCAAATGGAAACTTGTAACCTGTAAATTGTAATTTGTAGCTTTATAAAACAGGCCCCAGATGGTAAGTGGGATCTGAGACCCATAGACATTTGAATTCTCAAGACTGCAATCTCAAGACTGCACTCATATGACTTCATATGCGTTGCCAACCCTGAGCACTAAGATGGAATGTCTCTATGCTAGTAATGTCACCGGTTGTTTCATCCCCACACCGGAACACAACAATGCGAACACTGCTGTTTGGCTGCGGGTTAATGGATATTTGCTTTACTTGTACAGTCGCCCACACACTTAACTGACCATTAAAGACGGAGCTGAGAATAAGTGTCAATGCTTGAAAGGGATGTAAATATATTTAATATGAAAAAAATATCTACATCCCTGTCAAGCATTGATATTTTCTCTCTGCTCTGCCTCCAATGGTTAGTTAGGTGTGTTGCTGTGTGTACAAGAAAAATTTTTTTTTTCAAGATTAAATATTTTACAACTTTATCGAAGAGAGAGAAATTGAAATGTAAAACTGTAACTGCTACCATAAATAAATCCGGTAACTGGCTCCTAAACCACGCAATAGATTTTGATGCGGTTTTCACTAAAAGTTTTTTTTTTCACGGATTTTTTTTATGTAAAATGAATTCCGGTTTATTTACGAATGTAAACTCATATAAACCGAAGAAAATTTGAAACAATTTTTTAGAGGCAAATGTTAATTTTATCTCGAATTAACTTATCTATCAGCCGTTGAATATTCTGCCCTCCTAAATAAAAAGGACGCGTGCGACTTGATAGTCAAAGTAAAATCAACCCTCCTTCTTTAGTAATAAGGTCACTAATACATACGCGGTTCTTTGTGACATAAGCCCTTTTTTCTAAGGAGGGCAGTATTGGAAACAGACATAATCACATACACATTATGTCTGTACAGAATGGGACGTTCTGCTTATAGAGCGTTTTGCTTTAAGGTCATTCTGATTTCATGGCGTTTCGCTTTCGGGGCGTTTTGCTAAAAGGGCGACCTGTGGCCCGTTTCACGAAGATACAAGTTACAAATTACAAGCGGAACTCTCTTTCTAGCAAAAGTAGTTAGAAAGAGACTTCCGCTTGTAATTTGTAACTTGTAGCTTCGTGAAACGAGCCTCTGATAATAAGACGATTTGCTTGTATGTTCTAATGGGACAATTTGCTTTTAGGTCATTATGCTAATAGGACAATTTGCTTTTAGGTCATTATGCTAATAGGACAATTTGCTTTTAGGTCATTATGCTAATAGGACAATTTGCTTTTAGGTCATTATGCTAATAGGACAATTTGCTTTTAGGTCATTCATTATGCTAATATGACAATTTGCTTTTAGGTCATTATGCTAATAGGACAATTTGCTTTTAGGCCGTTTCGATAAGAAGGCCTATCAATATCAATGTGTAAACTAGTTTAAATACTGTGTAGATACTTAGTTAATTTATGCAAGGAAAGCTAATCTGATGATTACGGAATTATTTTCAAGTAAAAGTTGTTAAATTCGGAAAAAGTTAAGCTTAAGATGTTCTTTTATTTTTTCATTTGTTTTATTTATAAAAGTGTTTACTCAATAAAACCACGGAATAGAAAAAACAGTGGAAGTGGCATGAGCTTCGCGTAGTATCAGACCTGTTGTCGCCAATACTCAAACTATCATAAAAACAACACGCCACCATGGAAAATGTTTTTGGTGCGGCTATCGTTTTTACATTGCAAAATAGCACAATAAGGCATGCTTCTGGATTAATTTTCTATTTTAGAAATATTGAAATATCGAAATAAGCGATCGCGGCAAAAGTATGGTAGGTTATGCGGAACTCCGTATAACTATGCCACACGTTACACGCCCACTTGACACTTCTACTGTTTTTTCTGTTCTGTGAATAAGACTAGTCAGATGGTATGGACTATACAATACCATAGCGATCTCTATAAATGTCTATAGGTAAGCAAGCAGAGATTTATACCAGATTCTTAGCCGATCGTTGAACCGGAGGCGGCGGAGCGCGTCTCGTCTAAATATAGATCAGATTATACTTGTAACCTAGATCTAATCTTGATTTAGCCGTCTAGATGTAATAAATTACTGTATCAATATTTGGGAATTCAATTCCCAGCCGAATTTCAAAAAGGACCAATCACAAAGCTGTATTGAACACAGTGCGTTTACTCAGTGAAGGATCCCTTAAGTATTGTTTGTGAATAAGTTACAGGCGACTAACATTTTTATACCTACTTAAAGAGAAACTGCCCCCATTTCTTCCCGTTGGGGGTCGATTTTCGGAAAATCCTTTCTTAGTGCTCACTTACGTCATAAAAGGCAAACCTGACTTACTGACCTATATATCAACGCACAGCCAAAACTACTGTACCTAGAAACTTGAAATTTGGTACAGGGGTTCCTTTTATGATGTAAGTGAGCACTAAGAAAGGATTTTCCGAAAATCGACCCCCAACTGGAACAAATGGGGGGAGTAGTGGGAAACTAATTCTACGCGTACGAAGTCGCGGGCGTCTTCTAGTAGATTATATAATACACAGCATTTATCTTCCAATTACTTAGTAACGTAATTAAACAGCTAATCTCCACCAGAGATAACGGTCTGGTTCTCTTTATCGGCACTTGAAATTGTACTTACGTATCGTATATCTCTGTTGTGTTAAGAGATTAGTATAGCTATGTATGCGACGAACCTCGTGGCAAGGTCCCTTTCTATTCATTCTATAACGACAACCATCACGTGTTATTTAATACCACGGAATAGAAAAAACCGTGGAAGTGGCATGAGCTTCGCTTAGTACCTATCAGGGTAGTGATTCTTTCAAAAGCAAAGGTGAGCGAACGCAGGAGTGAATGTCTAAGCGGCGAGTTTAAGCAGTCCCGTCAAAGCGAACAAAACACATTTCAGCGCGTGTATTCAATTTGGCAGCATGGCTTCTCGAACGTATTTATAAGGCTGCCTTATTGAGAAGCACGCGCTATAATGTGTTTTGCTCGCTCTGACGGGACTACGTACACTCGCCGCTTGGACATTCACTCCTGCATTCGCTCACCTTTTCTTTTGAGAGAATCACTACCCTGCGCTTAGAAAAGGCTGTCATCGCAATGAAAACTCTGCGAAGTGATACGTTCTATGAAGTGAATGTCGACCAAACATGGTTTCTATTTATTTGCTCTTGTAATCATAATGAGTTCCGACACGTGTTCCTGCTGAACTACGCACGATGTTTTAATTTGTGTTTAAATACTTATAGTTTTATGTAATGCTAGATAAACTATTATCAATTGAATTAAGTTATATCATGTTTATAGAATGCCTGACTGATGAGTTTCTTACGGTGCTTCTTCGCAGCAGCGGCCTCCTCTTGGAAAGCGCTGCGGTTATAAATTGTGTTAAAAAAACCGGTCAAGTGCGAGTCGGACTCACGCACCGAAGGTTCCGAATTTTAGATAATATGATTAGAAAACGCAAAAGAAAATAGTCATTTTGTGATAGTTTAATTTTGTAATATATTTTACAACTATGCCAAATTTCAAGTTGATAGCTTCTATAGTTTCAGAGAAAAACTGCTGTAATATACAGACAGACAGACAGACACCGAAGTCTCATTTCTCATTACGGAACCCTAAAAAGGATTCTGGTCGAACATGCAAAGACATACGAGCGAGTTATAGACTACCTTTTTGAAAATCCACGCTTAGGGTTGCCAGATCTTAAAACCGAAAAGGCAGTAAGACCAGTCAGCCTAGCTGGACATTTGGGTAAAAGGCCGGACAACCTTAATTTTTAGTCTTAAGTCGTAAGTCTCGACAATTTTACCGTCTGTTACCGTCTAATTTGGCCGCACAGCCAACCAAAAAGCCTGGTGTCCGGCTTTACCCCGACGCCTGGCAACGCTATCTACACCCAAAAATGTTCTTTGCACGAACTGACGGGACGCCTTAAATTTGACGGTTAATAATTCGTTCGTCTAATTGTAAAGCAAATTGTTAAAGAGAATCGCCCTACTGGGCACGTTTTATAAAGCTACAAGTAAAAATTTTACAGGTCTAAACTGGAAACACTGCTCAAATGGCTGGTCGTCATTGGTTGAGGTTGTGTCAAATGGAAACTTGTAACCTGTAAATTGTAATTTGTAGCTTTATAAAACAGGCCCCTGGTAAATTAGTAACATATAAAAGTGCCCGTGCGGCCTATAGTTTTATCTTTTTCTTTATCTATCCAGGTCATCCTACCGGTTATTTATCAAAACACTGAAGCATTTATTACTCAATATAACATGGTACAAATTACATTACATGTCAAATGATATGCAGTTACATTGAGGTCGTCAGAAATATAATTAAATTATATTAGTAAAGTACGAATAGTAAAGTCAACGCAAATATAAAGTACATTAAAAAATTAAAAGTCAATCTTTTTTATAAGTCAAGTTCCATATACTCATTTACCGAATAGACTGGATTATCCAACAAAAGATTCCTAAGCCGGCGCCTAATCATTTCGTCAGATGGTTCGCGTTTGAGTTCGGCGGGTAGACGCTCGTAGTACCATAATTTAACCGGTATTTTTTAAACCATTCCCAAGCCCTGTATGACTGTATTATGACTTTCGCGTGGCTCTGCTTGCGGCAAGCTTAAATCAGCAAGGACGTGATTTGATATAAAATATTATATTAAATTTCATTTTAGTGCGATATAATGGATTCAATACAAACAGTAGGTAAGTACCTAAGGTAATTTCAAAATTATAAAGAAAAAACACAGTTAAGAAATTTCAAACTCTATTATTGTTACACTAGAATTGAATTTAGCGTTTCATGACATGACTTAAATTTGACATGTAAAATAGAACTGTCTCGAATTGAACCAAATTTATTTGTGTATCGGGACAGGGGGCATTGTCAGACAAATTGACCTAGTCCCAAACTAAGCTCTAAGCTTGTAATAAGGGTCCTAGACAACAATATACTTACTTATATGGAGAAATACATACTTAAATACAAATAAAAAATCCATGGTATTGCAAATGTTAAAGCAATGAATGTCTACTGTCATTAATTTGCTTATGAATTAAAACTTGGCCATTATGTTGATCCACTGTATTTCTCAATACGGTCCGTTATCTAAAAACCAGAACTAATTACTTAAGCGGAAGAATTTAACCAAGTCACAATCAAAATGAATTCAATATTTACTTTTGCCGCTAATTTGACATACATACTATATATTTATAAATCCAACATCCATTTCCCGTTGATAAAACACAATCAACACAGATAACACAAAAACAAAAATAAATCACACAACGAAAAAACTGAACGCCGTTGACATTTCACAAACAACCTTTAAAAACAAAACATTTGACTCGGGTTATTTTTACTTTTGGCGCGAAACGAGCATAGAGCAGATACGTTTTTGTTTTTTTAATTACTGGCGCGATCGTCCGCGGCAACGCGCGCGGTGCAACTGGCTTGGCAGCGGTAGGAAGATTATTTGTTATTTGTTGTGAGTTTTATCGCGGCGTTATCAAGTAGGTATAATACAATATACATATATTTATGTATATTGAATGAATCGCCGACACATTAATGAATTTAGCTGCTATTGCTCCGCCGAGGGACTAAAAAGGTATAATGAGGCAAAGTATTTTTTTAAATTTACTGTAGCGTGGGTAAAAAGTTCAAGGTTAATGTTTATAGTAGCTTCTGCCCGCGACATCGTCCGCATGGGATTAGTTAATCCGCCATGCATGGCGCAGGCGTTTCGATAAATCCGTTTACCCGTTGCAGCTTTTTAATATTAGTGAAATTTAAAAAATAAATAAATGAATACATAATTTAAATTCTTTAAGATAATTATACTAACGATTTAATTTGATGACATCTTTAAGCAATGTGTAAATTAATATTTCTTACACTTTACAAACAAGTTTACTTAGCTGTGGTTAAAATTAGATTACCTACCTATGTGATTATCGAACAATACACGGAATAGAAAAAACAGTGGAAGTGGCATGAGCTTCGCTTAGTATTAGACCTGTTGTCGCCAATACTCAAACTATCATAGAAACAACACGCCATCATGGAAAATGTTTTTGGTGCGGCTATCGTTTTTACACTCCAAAATAGCACAATAAGGCATGCTTCTGGATTTATTTCCTATTTTAGAAATATCAAAATATCGAAATATTGAAATAAGCGATCGCGGCAAATGTATGGTAAGTTATGCGGAACTCCGCATAACTGTGACACACGTTACACGCCCACTTGACACTTCTACAGTTTTTTCTGTTCTGTGGAACAATACAATAACACAATAAATATACTTAAACGCTATCTATGGTTTATTAAAACCGCACATGGAAACAATGTATATTCCATGCTAATTAATATTATAAATGCGAAACTAACCATGTTCGTTCGTTTATTAGGGTTCCGTACCAAAATGGTACAAAAGGAACCCTTATGGTGAGACTTCGTTGTCTGTCTGTCTGTCTGTCTGTCTGTCTGTATGTCACAGCAGGTTTTCTCAGCAACTACAAATGCTATCAACTTGAAATTTGGCATAGTTGTACAACTTGCTTGCCCGCATCTATTTGTTGTAAAAAAAAAATGAAATTAATTTTATTAATAATTGAAAAGGGGTCTAGAATGGGGGGTTCAAAAATGAAAGTGGTTCGATTACTGCAAATGGGGTGTCATATGAAAAGTCTTAATCTGCACATTTCAAAACCATTTAAAAAAAATCTGTGATGTGGTTTTTGGTTTATAGCCAAAAATGTACAAAAAATGACCGTTCCCCCCCCCTTATCGCCGAAGTTTATGAATCAAAAATTCTGAAAAAAATCCTGACGTATAGATAATTACATATATTTTCTGGGAAAAATAAAATAAAGTGTTCATTATTTACAGTTTTTGAGAAATAACAAAAAAAGTAAGAAAATCTGTATTAAAATGTAGGTTAGTCAAAATCGACCTTATTGCCTGGAAAATAAAGGTTATAACAAAATGAGTATTTTCTTTTGCGGTTACCAAGCATATTATCTTCAATACGGTACCCTCGGTGCGCGAGTCCGACTCGCACTTGACCGGTTTTTTTTAACGCTCACACAGGTAAATCGCTAAACCAATTTTAATGACGATATCTTGTGCATTTACTACTACTACATTGTGCATTTAATATTTAAAGTTAGGGAGATTTAATCTAATTCAGGTATTTTATTTATTTTCTAATTAGTATTTATTGTATTGTTTAATAAGATGACATTTGTATTTTACTTTAATTTCAACATAAAGTATTGTACACCGGAAACCGGTTGAATGTGACGCGCTGCTTTTGTCTTATTTAATAAAATCATATTGTAAATATACTGAATTATGACAATAAAGATTTCTATTTCTACTTCTATTTAACAAAAACTTCCATCCAAATAGGTATTAGTCACGATACCGACTGATATAATTCTCATTTGTCCTACTTTACGAGTAACATAACTTGAACTTCTTAAAGTAACAACTCTTTTAAATTGCAATACAACATTCAACTTAAATTCCAAATATCATACAGTTCAAACTACAGTAATGTGCTATTTTAGTTGAGTAATTTTCCCTGAGATAAGAGATATGCGAGTTGGTATTGTATTGTTCTAATGCGCATGTGTTTTTATTTATTTGTTTTGTTGTCAAGTTATTATGGTGCCTGGTCAGGCACTATCAGTATTGGGAAGAGCTTTTGCAAATATTGTTAAAATAACAGTTAATTAAAAAAAAATGCGGCCTCTTACGAGAGGTAAATGTGACAAATGGACACACTTCAATTAAAATAGACACACATCCACATCCCTGAACAAATATATTTCAGGTTTTTTAAACACACGTAAAACTCTTATTTAAAATCTTTAAATAAAAAATATATTAGAGTAACATTTAAATTGACTAGTATAAAAAGTCACCTATACAAAATACTCAGTTTCATCCAGATTTCCAAGATTACAAATTGGTGTGCCACGTATAAACTGGAACTCGTATTAAAAAATGTGTCAGATTTAAAAATGGCGGTGGTTAGAAAGTGGTTGGGTGGCGCCATCTGGATTCAATAGTGTAAATCAATACTTGCTTCACCACAACAACAGATGGCTCTTACATCAAAAGCTCAATCACTTTTCGTAATATAAAAGGTGGTCACACTCGCCTCCTAGCTACACCAACCCATATTGACCTTACATTGTGTATTACATTGTACAACAAAAAAACAGACAGCGTAAGGATATCAATAGGGTCCCGTTGGGCTACCATTTGGGTCCGGAACCCTACAATAGTTTATCAAGTCTTTATGACGCCTAGACCAAATACTATATCAAGCTTTGTAGTACTTTTGCTCATAGTAAATAAACAGGCGTAAGAGGTGATAGATAGAACATTATGCAGGGTCTGTTCGGATCCTACCGCCAAGCAGCATTTGCATTGTTGTGTTCCGGTGTGGGGATAAGACAACCGGTGACATTACTAGCGTTGAGATATTCCTTTTAGTCCAAAGGGTTGGCAACGGGTTCACTACATAATTCGGAATGCAATGTTTTGATAGAAGACTTTATTGATATCGCTTACAAATCAGACCTAATCAAAACAACGTACAGCAATAAAATTTTGCATTTAATATAAAACAGCTCTAGCGTATCATACCTTCCGGAAAAGTTCAAATTCGCGGACAAATGAAAATTGGGAAAAAAATAATTTTGAATAATGAAGTGTTCCCGTTGGTTGGCAACGCATTTGAAGTCTTAGGATTGCAGTCTTTAGTTCTTTTTAAGCCCAAAGGGACATGCCAACGCGACTCCGTTACTAAGGCACCGTCCTCCGACCATCTGTCTGTCCGTCCGTCACAGGGCTGTATCTATGTATGACACTAGACACATCGTGTATCACTACGGCCGCTATAACATTAAAATAATCCTCACCTCAACCTCAACCATACAAGAAACGTGTTTTTCTTCGACATTCTTCGCTCGATATATAATATAAGTCAGTCAGGTTTGCCTTTTGTATACGTATGCGAGTCCGACTCACACTTGGCCGGTTTTTTTTTGCTTATAACCCACGTGTAGTCGCATTACATAGTCACTTTAAACAAGAGCACTCTGCACTCCATACGTTACCTATAAAGTTTGTTGATTATGACATTTATGACCTTTTTTATGACAAACACACATGCAAGCTGACCTCCGCCATCATGCGTCACCAGCACATGAAGTCATCAAATCAGCAATTTACTGTTATAAAAATGTATCGCTTAGCAGTCATAACATAATACTGAGTACTTAGGTAGTCTATTCGATTGACAACATTTAATTTTATTTACCGTAAAACGGGGTAAATAGGAACTAAGGGGTAAATAGTAACACAACCTAATATGAAGCATAACTTACAAATAAGAACAAGTATTAACATAAAATAACGTTACATTCTATTTACGTTATTTCAGTCTTATAATTAGTAACATATGCTTCATTTTAGGTTGTGTCCCTATATGCCCCTTAGTTCCTATTTACCCCGTTTTACGGTACCTTTGTTATTTACTTATAACATACTTACGTATTTAAGAAAAAGCAATTAAAAATCATAGAGTACGTTTCTTTTGTTTTTTTTTATAATTTCGTAATAAATATTTATACTATGGTAAAAAAACTAAAACACCGTATAACTATGGCATGATATGATATCAAACCTCAATGTTTGCATATGCTTTGTACCGGTGATTTAATTCATTGTGTAATATCTGTAGACTGAAAGGAAAGAACAAACGGACGCTTTTTGGGTAAGTAATATATATTATAGTTTTTTGAAGTAAAATAAAAAATATTTAACGTATTATTATTTGGAGTGGAAGGGTCGGAAGGGGCCGCCCTAGGCGTACTTTTTCGAATCAAATCGGAGAAAAACTGGAAAAGGGCCGAATTTTAAGTACCCGAAACCGACGTGCGTGCATGACTCGATGTATGAATGCGGAAGAAGCAAGAGAGATTTTTCAAAATCGTAGCAGGTGGAAAGAAGTGGTCTCTGCCTACTCCTCTAGGAAACAGGCGTGATTTAATGTATGTATGTATTATTATAAAAATTACTTAACCTATTACGTCTAGTATAGTATCAACGTCACTTAAGTATCTACTTCAGTATTCTTAATATCAACAATACTTACGTTATCGTCTTCTCCGGCTCGTGTTCTTCCAAAGAGAGTCTCCTCCAAAACCTCCTGCCCGGCTTTTCCCTTAAACTCCTGAACACTCCGCGATATTTGCTCACTTCACAACCGTCAAGTTCGTCTATCACTTCCAAAACGTCACTTTTATCTTCACTCATAACTTTTTCAACCGTCCTATAACGTCCTTTGACACTTCCATTTGTTGCTTCTATTGTATTTTCATTTTTGTCTGTTCTAGCGTCTATTGCTTTATGTTTATCATCTTTGACACGTTCGTCTGTGAATTGATCGCCATTAGCAATATCACTTACTATCTTGCTCTCTTCGCCAGAGGTTCTGTCTTCTTCATACCCGTTGTTTATTATTCCAGATTCCGTCATGGCTCTTCACGGTTTGGCATTGACTGTAGAAAGAAAAATATTATTAGTAACAAACAGTAAGTATACAGGCAACCTGATGGAAACTGAACTCTGAGGTCCAGAGACATTAGCAATCTCAAGACTGCAATCTTACGATATCAATCTCAAGACCGCAAATACGTTGCCGACGTCCCCCCGGTGCACTAGGATACATTAATGGGGTTAAGTGGGGTGGAGTCTAGTGGGCTTCAATGTACCTATACTTAAATCCATTTGGAGTCGTTTACACTTTCTTAGACGCTGGGATCCATCAATTTTATACTATGAAGTCTACAAAAATCCATGAATGGATTCTATTGAACTTTTTATAATACCGAGATCTATTAATGGATTGTCCACGAGTCGAGTTTGGTCTTCAACATTTTCAGAATTCATCTTTTTGGGAATTCAACATTCTAAGCCGGAAGGGATAGGTCATAAACATAGTAGTGTATTAAGATCCATTGATGGATCGAAGTATAATTAAGAGTGCAACAGAATCCATTGATGGATCCCTGCGGATTAAAAAGTTTAAACGACTCCAAATGGATTTAAGTGTACATTAAAGCCCACTCGACTCCATCAATGGATTTGAATGTACAAAAAGTCCACTTAACCCCCTTAAGGGTGTTACCAGACCAATCGATCAATCGTCGATCGACTGCATCGATCGACGTCGATCAAAGTCGATCGATTGGTCTGGTAGGAACTATCGATCCACGTCGACTAATCCTTTCTACCATTGATCGACGGCATCGATTGACCTCGATCAAAGTCGATCGATTGGTCTGGTAGGAACTATCGATCGACGTCGACTAATCCTTTCTACCATCGATCGATGCCGTCGATCGACGATCGATCGATTGGTCTGGTAGGACCCTAATGGATCCTATCAATGGATCCTAGGGGACAGAGGGAACCTAGCTAAGAACCGTCCCGATAAAACCAGCTTTAAAAAAAAAACACTTCTCAATCGGTTCATCCGTTTGCGAGATTCGATGCAATAGACAGATAGGTACACAGTACACACGTCAAACGTAAAACACCCCTTTGTGCACTGTGGATTAATAAATACCAATTAAAACATACCAAAGCAAAACACAAAAACAAAACACAACTGAACTTGAATTTACTTTCCGCGTTCAGAGCAAAAATGTAACTGCTTATTACATGCAGCCTTCAGAACACGGCGCGAAGGCGTATCGGACGAGCGATTCAACAAGTGTAAGGAATTCAATTAAAATTATTTGCATTCATTCATGCTGGGTGATTTCACGAAAATTTCAAAAAAAACTTCATTTGATTAAGTACTTAGTACAGTGTGGATAGATGGGACACTCTGGGTTAAGAAATTGCGCTGGCAACCTTAGCTTTAGTCTATGGTCCATCTGTCACCGGAATGTGAACGTGGAACGGTACTTAATGGTAAGCTATATTGTCCCAAGTACCCACGGTGTCCCAATCACAGAACAGAAAAAACTCTAGAAGTGTCAAGTGGGCGTGTAACATGTGGCATAGTTATGCGGAGTTCCGCATAACCTACCATACTTTTGCCGCGATCGCTTATTTCGATATTTCGTTATTTCTAAAATAGGAAATAAATCCAGAAGCATGCCTTATTGTGCTATTTTGGAGTGTAAAAACAATAGCCGCACCAAAAACATTTTCCATGGTGGCGTGTTGTTTTTATGATAGTTTGAGTATTGGCGACAACAGGTCTGATACTAAGCGAAGCTCATGCCACTTCCACTGTTTTTTTCTATTCCGTGGTCCCAATAGTATCCACGTTTGACAGTACCTAATGTGATAGTTCGTCAACCAGTAATATAATGAGCCCCTGAACCTGTGAGATACTACGTGAAAAAATTATCATTGACATTGACAGCTGGCATGGAAATATAGTAAAATATTCACAAAAATACATACGAATAGAGAATGTCAACCAGTTTAGATTTTTGGCTTATCGTATTCTTCATTAAAAACAAAAAAATGCTGTAAAAAAATCATTTCGATACGTCTAATAGTTTCCGAGATATTGAATTTTAAACTTCGTATGCGGCGCTCGAAACCCGGCGGCTAGCGCTCACGGATGATGACGTCATCGTTTGGTTGCGGTACGCGCCCTTATATGAATGAGTGAGTTTACAGGGCTTCTATCTTTTTAACCGTAATAAATAGACAGTTGAAATTTTCACAGAATACGTGTTATTATAGATTCTATCGATTAAATTTTTAAAATGAACAATAAATCAAATCCCAAGAGGGGTCCCCGTACAAAAACCATGAAAAAAAACCATTTTTTTTTGCTTTTTTATATGGATTGTATTTCAATAATGGCTTCTTATTTTGATGCGATTTTAAGCTTAAGTTCTAGTCTAATTTTCATACTTTACGACTAAATAGAAATCTCAAGTAAAACTGCTACAAATAGGTGACAAAGCTGATTTTATCAACACGATGTTTTAAGCGGTCACCCATCCTGTTTTAGACTACGCTCGTAGTTGCTTAACTTTGGAAGTCGTAATTTTTTACGAATTCGTTTTGATGTGACTATGATAGTTATGGTTATCCATTGTTTTGTTTTACATACAGTTTAACCTGTTTAACTAAACTAACTGTCCGTTGCTGACCGGCTTTTCTGTTTGTAATGTTTGTCGAATAAGTTGGTTAAATAAAAATAGAATAATAATCAAGCACTTTTAATTTAGGGTTCACCGTATTCTACATAAAAATACCAAAACATTAATGCAAAAAACCGGGCAACAGCCTGTCGAACCATGCTCAGTGTAGGGTTCCGAAGCCGTTACTACAAACAAATTAGACCTCGCGACAAACTTAACTTTGCCGTTGGAAAACTGTTATCCCCATACATCGATATAGGTCGCGGTCAGTTTACCAACACCGCAAATAAGTTTTCGGCAGGTATAAACATTTAAACCGTTTAACTCAAGAGCCAATGAAGTCTACTTAGTCGTGATAGTTTTCCTTTGAAGATATTTGTCATATTTTTTATTTGTAGTTTTGGCTGTAGTGGGGAGGGGACGACGACACTTGACTCTAACAAAAATTTGCGCTTTAAAGCTTTTCATAAACGGATACCTTAATTAAAATATTGTTTTCACAAATCCGCAATATTTTGGAAAGACCTATACAACGACACCCCACACTATGGGGTAGACGAGAAAAAAAAACTTCCCCACGTTACTTAAAAAAAAAAATTCATGATTTTACTTTTATTTAACTATGTTGGCGTGACTAATATGTATATTCATGCCAAATTACACGTTTCTAGTACTAAGAGTCTCTGAGCTAGGCTGCGGATAGACGGACACACGTCACACACACACACACACACACACACGCACGCACGCACGCACGCTCGCTCGCACGCACGCACGCACGCACGCACGCACGCACGCACGCACGCACGCACGCACGCACACACACACACACACACACACACACACACACACACACACACACACGCACGCTATCTAAGCTATCTTGCATACACGAAATAACAGTAATAATGCTCAAAAACAGTTCAAAAACTACCTACTTACTACAGCGGCCGCTAATACCAACAACTAGCGAGAGAGAGAGAGAGAGACAGAGAGAGGCGGTCTAGGTACCTAACTTATGGCGAGTGAGCCACTTGGCAGCGCCCGCCCGCGAAATTTGAAATCGATGAAATGAATAAGTACACAAAATATCAGAACTACTACCTAGGTCAATCAAAAACTCATGTTTTATAGTTCATTATTTTATACGGTACCTAGCGATATGAATTCTACATTAGATACGACATTTGTAAAGAAAGGGCTATTACCAAAGTTAAGTAAACACCGCTTAAACATCGTGTAAGATTTTGTTGTTTGTTGTTTTACTACAGATTACTGTTTGGTCGTAAGTATGGAGTTTAGATTATTGTGTGACACCGAAATAAAAAGCTAATACAAATACAACCCGTACTTCGGCTTCCAAAGTTAAGCAACTACCTACTTACAAGCGTATTCTAAAACAGGATGAGTGACCGCTTAAAACATCGTGTTGATAAAATCAGTTTGGTCAAATATTTTTAGCAGTTTTACTTGAGATTGTTATTTAGTCGTAAACTATGAAAGTTCGACTGCAATTTAAGCTTAAAATAGCATCAAAATAGTAAGCCATTATAAAAATATAATCCGTATAAAAATGCTAAAAAAACTGGTTATTTGTCATGTTTCTTGTATGGGGACCCCTCTTGGGATTTGATTTATTGTTCATTTTGTAATTTTAAACAATAGAGTTTATAATAACACGTAATCTGTGAAAATTTCAACTGGTTACTTATAACGGTTAAAAAAATATAGCCCTGTAAACTTACTCAATCATATAAGGGGCCGTACCGCAACGAAACCATGACGTCACTCCAGTAAGATGGCGCCCGCACCCTTTAATATTTTTGACCGTAATTTCATACGTTCGTAGAATCAAAACTACTGGGTCTATTTGAATGAAACAAAAAGTAGTATGTTTGTTTATTTATAAGCTTTACTCTTACAAAGTTTCAAGCGATTTGGCGTACCTACTGACATTCTTCATTAAGTAGCTAAGCTATCACCTCCTTTTTAGAATTAGGTTCGAAAAAAACACACACAAACTGACCTGTAGGTACTTTATTTACTTACTTAAATGTGGACGGCTAGTAGAAGCAGAACACTGCGCGACAAAACAGTTTCGATTGTCTGTTCCAGAGCCACGTGGTTTGGTCTGTTTACATTTAGTTAACCACCTAAACCACTGCAGTATAGGTCTATGTTTGTTGTGGTTAAATGATAGATGCATTCAGTCCAATACTTTTCAATTGTCTAATAAAAATCTACTGTGCCGTGTGGTTGCCGGTTTATAATCTATCTTCTATCTATCTATATATATAAAAGGCTAAACTGACTGACTGACATATCAACGCACAGCCGAAACTACTGTACCTAGAAACTTGAAATTTGGTACAGGGGTTCCCTTCATGATGTAAGTGAGCACTAAGAAAGGATTTTCCGAAAATCGACCCCCAACGGAAAGAAATGGGGGAGTAGCAGGAAACTAATTCTACGCGTACGAAGTCGCCGGCGTCCTCTAGTGTTAACACCAAAACTTAACTTAAGCGGCCTTATTGTGCAAAATGTGTTACAGAATTAAGTAACAGCAAGTTTTAAGAGTTGTTGGTAATTCTGTTGCTCTGCCTACCCCACAATGGGAATGAAGGCGTGAGTGTATGTAAAAAAAATCTATAGAATCACCCGTTCCACTCACGTGTGAAATATTACCTAAAATGCCTATTTAAAACTCGATAAATCTTAACTACGATAAACCAGTTTAAATTCTCAACTCAACAATAATCACGCCTAAGTTCACTTTACAATAAAACTTATATCGACTTGACACATTTTAATCTTTCCAAACGTCAACTATTTATAATTACAGTCTTTTGTTTTGCAAAATATCACGTATTTAAATACAAACATATTAATGCGGGTGGCTAAAATAAAAATGAAAAATCTTCGTACTAACTTCGCTCTGTCCGAAACAACAGCGATTAATTGACCGGCAAAATTATGTTTGTATTTTTCACGCACACATGCGAGTCCAACGTGCATGAAAATTATTCAAATAGCGAATTTGCTATTTTATTGCGACATTTCAAAAGTGGCAAGCGACCTAGTAAGTGCAAATTATTCTGAACTGTGCCACTTAAGAGATAGAATTTATATTTTATTATTAGTATTGAGAATCTAAGTAAATAAACGGGGCGCCTGTCGTATCGCATAACGTTTTTTGTCCTAAAAATCTTTGGCCGAGAATGTTTGGCATACTATTGAATGGCATACTACTGGTTTGTCCTAATAATTTTTGCGCATACTCATTTAACGTCCTAAAGCAAGTTTGTCCTAATATTGATAACCCTAAAGTCTAATTACCTAAAGCATAATATTCCTAACATGAATTTTATTGTCCTAATAATTATTTTGCCTATTATTAAACTGGCTACAATTACAGCACCTAAACTAAACTATGGTAGGCGTGAAGTCAGAATTGTTACGTATTCTACCTTCAGGCAGGTCAGATTTCGGTTAGGTTAGGTACGACGACGAGCGAAGCGAGGAGGAGTGTTAGGTAGAACTGTGACCCTAACGAGCGAGCGAAACGCCAGAACCAACAAGTTTGACAATATGACATGACAATGTAGTCAAAACAATTGTAGCACATTAAATATTAGGAATATTACAATTATGCACATCAATCATTCGACAGTTGAATCTTAGCCACATCAAACGATAGGACAAATAATATTTAGGACAAACGATAATAGGAACAACAATTTCGGACAATCAAAAATATGCGGAACAAAGTGTATGCCATACGTTATTAGGACAAAAGACGTTATGCGACACAACGATAGGACTAATAATTGTATGCCAATCGATATAGACCCAAATAAACGGTCTAAAAATGCGCTTGCCCTCGTTCCAATCATTATGGTGATTCTTATAAAATGCACTGCGTCGAGTAAGACGGTAACAGCTGTGACTGTGACGTGATTCATTCTGCGGTTGACGTAATCTGCCGGACGGTCGCGTTTATGTGAATGCCATACATTTTGTCATTTTTCGATAATAGTTTACGCTAGCGTTAAGAATCTTATCCAGGAGCCCTAGCCAAGATGCACAAGCTACTAACATTTGTCTTTTCTATCACTCAAAATTTATGAGATAACAGTTGAGCACGTGGTTTATCGAAACGCACGAGAATGTCATCCCGTACATTTTGAGTGATTAAAAGAAAAACGTTATTGGTAGTAGCGGGTGGTAGGACCTTGTGCAGGGTCCGTCCGGATCGCTACCACCATCTTATCCTACCTACCGCCAAACAGCAGTGTTCGCATTGTTGTGTTCCGGTTTTGGGATAAGACAGCCAGTAAAATGACAAGCATAGAGGCATTCCATCTTGGTCCTCAGGGTTGGCAACGCATTTGCAGTCTTAGGATTGCAGTCTTGTGAATGCGAATGTCTATGGGTCACAGTCTCCCCTTACCATCAGGTGACCTGTGAGCTAGTTTGCATTCTCTATGCCATATAAAACAAAACAAAATAGTAGCATTTGCATCTTGGCTAGGGCCTCGGGTTTCCTGACATGCTAAACTAAAAAAAAACGGGCAAGAGCATGTTAGACCATGCTCAGTGTTAGATTCCTCAGACGGCCCAACCGATTTTTATGAAACTAAGTTAAAAAACACACTGATTAAACTAGCTTCCTTTTTTAAAAATCGTGTCCAAATCAATTTATTTATTTGGGAGCTACAGTGCCATAGACGGAAAGACAAATACACAAACAAAAAAACCTAGAAATAGGAGCACCGCAAAACCGGAGCTCCGTCGACTTTATTAAGGTCTGCTAAAATGCCCAGGTGTTGACCTGGTGAACCACGGTTAGTGACCCGCAAATAAATTGATTAGTAAGGCAATTAAACATTACAGATATTGAAACGTGCGTGCGCTACATGCAAATTTTGACACTCAATTGATATTTGTGTCCCCGGGGACCCACCGGCCGGTAGGTAATTATAACGGTAGGTGGCGGCGAGTGACGTCTCTGTTACGAACTAACTAGTATAATAATCTGTAAATATCATGGGGTGGACAAATCTCACACAAATTGACCTAGTCTCTAGGTTTCTCCTATGGGTACTAGACAACGATAAACTTACTTAGGTTGCATTCGACCAAACTGGAATAAGGTCTTACACCTAGATTAAACGTCGAATTTGTATAGACTAATCTCGGAGTAAGTCTTATTCCAGTTTGGTGAAATGCGGCCTTATATAGAGAAATTTATACTTAAATATTTAGAAAACATCCAAGACTTAAGGACAAATACTTGCGTTCACACAAATATCTGCCCTTACCAGGGTTTGCACCCGGGACAGCTAGCTTCGTAGGCAGGGTCACTACCAATTAGGCTCTAGGCCCACACGATCGTTGCTTAACTACAAAAGCGACACAAATCAAAATGTGTTTGTGTTGCATTTAACTTCAGAATGCTATTTACTTTAAGTTTTAAATCAAACTACCTTTAATTTTGGATTTGTGGCGCTTTTGTATTTAAGCAGCGATTATAGTCTTTATTTTTTGAACTGAGCTGATCCTCTACACAAAGCCCATTGTCTGTGTACAATACTATTATCTTCCTTTGTCTCCGTAACCACAAGCCGATTACATACAAAAAAGTTATAACTACATTGAATGTACATTGAATTGTCAACCCTATCTTTTTAGTCAGTAGGTAACCTTTTGAACGCCTTTGACTTGATACAAACGTCGTCCTCACACGCCAATGACAGCTGAAAACTACAGCTAATGTCAACCTTACGTCACAAATACTCGGGTCTATTTTGCACTTTATCTGTGACCACTAAATGGGTCGATGGCGTGGTAGGCACGACAGTACACGACCACTTTAGTGGTTCTTGGCAGGTCGGACGCATAATGCCCTATTTTATGGACGCAAAACGCCCTAGACGCAAAATGTCCTAGTCGCAAAACGCCTTAGACGCAAAATGTCCTAGACGCAAAATGTCCTAGCCGCAAAATGACACACATGCATATCCGGTTAAATAACACAAACTACAGTCGAACGGGATAAATATGAGGTAGGTTTAGGTTATGTTACCTTTGCAGCAGGCCCGGAGGGCCAAACCACCCAGAAATAGGAGGTCCGCGATAGCGGAGCTCCGTCGATTCTGTTACGGCCAAACCCTATATTCAATCCGCGGATAGATAAGGCTTACCTCGGGTTAAAATTTGACATTTGCCCATACAAAATGTGTCAAATTTTAACCAGAAGTAAGCCTATCTATCCGCGGTTTGAATATAGGGTTTGGCCGTAAATCTACATATTGTGTCGTTTAGGACATTATGCGTTTAGGTCATTCTGCGTTTAGGACATTATGCGTTTAGGTCATTCTGCGTTTTAAACATTTTCCAAATTTAGGGCATTATGCGTCAAGAGCTTCTTGGCGTTCAAAGGGTTAAAATGTAAAGTGTTCGAATACAGATATAAGTCGCTATTATTTGAACTGAGCTTACCCTCTACACAATACTACTCGTATCATCTTCTGTCACCAGGGTCGTATTCGCGACCAAGATACAAACAATTGGCAAAAATAAAGAATATGGACTAAAAAAATAAAATTGGCGAATAAAATGCCATAGTATCACCAATTGACAACAGAGCAGTTAAACAAAATCCTTTCCCATCGTATTTTCTCGGAAATGTTCGTATTTTTCATGCTACTTCAGTCAGACTCAGTACCCAACAAGACAACGTGGGGAAGGGTGCATCGCGAGATTAATAATTTATATAAACCACCAGATCGATTAATACCAGAGTATTTATTTGTTAATATTTAAGTTTATTTTCTGTTTCTTTAGTGTCATCCCGAAAGCATTAAGACCTGGGAAACGTTTAGATCGACAAGTGTGTGTAGTTATTTTCAACAATTACTTATTTATATTTCTTCTTATTTACCTACAAATATTCTCTTTATAATTTTATCGTTTATTCAAACTCAAGATTTGACACT
Organism: Acleris cristana; assembly: GCA_948252455.1. Lineage (NCBI taxonomy): Eukaryota > Metazoa > Arthropoda > Insecta > Lepidoptera > Tortricidae > Acleris > Acleris cristana. The sequence continues at coordinate 3,036,028 of OX411801.1, forward strand.
TGACACTGATAACTAAAGTACACTATTTATTTAATACAAATACGTCACTTAATAATACAATAATTCATAGACACGTCGGCATCATTCGGAAGTAGTCGTGCGTTCCGAGGTTTCACGATGAGAGAGGATTATTCACTATGTCTGTACTTACTTACTTATCTAGCCGTTTCTGTCCCACTGCTGGGCAAGAGCCTTTCTCAGGCTTCTCCACAATTCCTTATCCAGTGACTCCCGAACACAGACTTTACTGAACTGGTCCAGTTCGTGCTGCCATCTTCTTGGTCTACCTTCTCTTATACACTGATACACAGGTTAAAATTGTATCACCCCCTCTTTCTCTGACAGGGGTTAAGAATGAAAGGGCTTACGACATACTGTATGAACAGCCAGCTCACAAATGCAATAATATAACTTAAAAAGAATCGTGAAACATTTCATAACACATCCGTCCGAAGCATAACAAATTCGAGATTTGTATGTGTATTCTTCATTATACATAAAATCAGACTATTGTTTGAAAAATGTTATTATGGCTGGCAAAATATACACCTTTGTCTAGTGATGTCAGGGTCAGGGTATCGATACATGAATTTTACCAAAACCCTTATACATATATACCTACTAGAGAGAATGTGAATGAATTTACTATTCGTAAACATGAACTTTACTTTGTATATATCTCTCGCCTTGCCATTGTTCGGGGAGTATTGACATTAACACCAACATTGATGTCTGAGGCCCGTTTCACGAAGCTACAAGTTACAAATTACAAGCGGAAGTCTCTTTCTAACTCGTACTGCTAGAAAGAGGGTTCCGCTTGTAATTTGTAACTTGTAGCTTCGTGAAACGGGCCACTGGTAGTGAATCATGGGTATGGCAGAAGAGTAAAAGCAGAATTAATGCCGTTGAAATGAGAGTTGAGAAAGAAGTACGTGTGGAGTTAGGATGATGAATAGAGTGAGAAATAGCGAAATCCGAGAACGATGTGGATTGAAAGAAGATGTAGTGACAAAGATCGAAAAGGGTATACCAAGATGGGTTGTTAATTTAGAAAGGATAGATGATAGAAGAGTTACGAAAGTGGTTAGGCGAGCGAGAATGAGTGGAGATGTCGGTAGGGCACGCCCGTATTTTCTCGCTTGTCGCTCAGTGCGTCTCTATCTTTACTGACTAGTTAGAAAGAGAGATCCGAGCGACAACCAAGGCGCGGGCAACTTGTGCAAGCCACATAGATTCGCGATGTACTGAATAAAAAAAAACAAAAGCACCCGAAACCGACGTAAGCGCATGAAGAGGTTGGTGAATGTAGAGGAAGCGAAAGTTATATGTTAAGACCGGTGCATCGTGGTGGCAAGGGCGGATTTAAGGGGAGGGAAGACGTTGAAATCCACTAGATGATAATCAGTGCTGGTGATTGCGGGAGCGGCGGGGTCGGAGAACGCGGGGCCCGTCTAGCCCTTGTGCCCCTCCCAGAAAAAAAACCTGGATCCGCCCTTGCGTGGCGGCGTTTGCGGATTCTTAAAAGCCAATCACGTGCAACTACACTTTTCCAGTACTAGGTCGTTAAAGCCCGTGTGGTGCCGGGTTTAGAATGTTGCCACTCCATGTCTTTCCGTGGATGTCGTAAGAGACTAAGGGACTAAAGGCTGTGTAGTGCTGTTAGGCGATGGGTTTGCAACCTGTCACTAATACACTGGGTAACATCTTAGCCTGGTTGTGCAAAATGTGGTCACAGAATTATCAACAAGTTTTTGGAGTTGTTGGTGAGTCTGTGGCTGTGCCTACCCCACTCTGGGAATGAAGGCGTGAGTTTATGATGTTGTTTATGTTGAGTATAGGTACCTCGTCTAGTCCGCCGCGTCCTCCGCCGCCTCCAACTCCGCCATTTTCTTCTCCATCTTCTTGTAGTTTTCCGCCCTGGTCTCGTTGACAATTTCGTAGTCGGCCCTCAGCCTCTTCAGCGTTGAGAACTTCAGGTGGAAATTCTGAAAAGCCTCGAATTCCTGCAAGAGCGGGAAATATTTGAAACGCTAAGAAAAAGAGTTTTTATTTTATGCAAACTTTAAAAAAACCTGAACGTTGCTCACCAAGTTTAATTCGATATAAATCATAAATGATCATTCAAAATGAAAAATGACGAAAGAAACCTAAGGCTGCGGCTCCACTGAGGCGGAGACGAGCGGAGCTGAGTGGAGCAGAGCTGTGAAAAGAGCTTAGTGATTCCACTGAGGCGGAGACGAGCGGAGCTGAGTGGAGTGATTACAATTTACAATGTAGTAATGCAATTACGTCTCCTCTCCGCTCCGCTCGTCTCCGCTTGACTGTTTCCACTGAAGCGGAGCGGGGACGAGATGTGGATTTCAACAATATGATTGGTCGATTCCTACACGTCTCCTCTCCGTTCCGCTCATCTCCACTTGACTGTTTTCATTGTAACGGATTGGAGACGAGATGTGGATTCCAACTAATATGATTGGCCAATCCCCACACGTCTCCTCTCCGCTCCGCTCGTCTCCGCCTCAGTTTAGCCGCACCCTAAAGATGATTTTTAAATACCTATTCAATTGTACCCACTTGTCGGAGTACGTCAACTTATTTTTTTTCTTTTCTACAATATGGCGTCTGGTTGCCATCATATTAATTAATTAATTAATTTTGATAACTGTCATATCTTTAGTGACACTCATAATATTAAAACAAATCGATTGACATAAGAATCATCAAAATCGGTTGACGCGTTTAGTTTCTAGAGCGCCAGAAAGAAACATACATACATAGGCTGATAAACAAATACATTAGGTACCCTCCTCTTTCAGTGGTTACAGAATTAACAACAATATTTTTAGACTTGTTGGTGATACTTTAGCTCTGCCTACTAAATACACTACTCTGGGAATGTAAGCGTGAGTGTATACAGTATGTAAACTAACTAAAACCATCTCTTTAAACCAGTTGATAGCCAAGTCGAGTTAAGTGTTTTAACACATGTTTTGCTAGTACGGGTCGAATATTTTTAATTTTATCATTGTTTAAAAATTATAAACACTTACCTTTTTCAAAGTCGGTTAACCCTAAAAGTATCACCCTATGTGTAATGTTTACGTCGTGACAGATTTATGTCATTCAAATTTCACTGGTGTCACTTTATTGTCAATTATAAGGGCGATTACCAGACTGCGTGACAATGAAGGAGCGGTTCCGGTTAGTACCGGATAGTAGTAGTAGTAGTGGTGGGCCTCGTCCTCGTATTGACGTCAGAACGGAAAAAAGGATCTACAACCATTTTACAGAAAATCTTGGCTTCAGCACTAGAAAAGCGGGAAGTTGTATGATATGGTACGTTTGCTGAACCCCACACCTCTAGACTATTTCTTCTGGGGATGGGTGAAACAGTTAGTATTTAAAAAAAGTGTCGAGAACGGAGGAAGAAATGAGGCTGCGGATTGTACAAGCTTCGAACATAATCAAGGGACGTGCCCGGCAAAATCCAGCTTTGATGCGTAGCGTTCACTTGAAACAACCATCGTCGCTTGGTTCAAATAACGGCCACATTTGGTCTAATCTACGTCGTATTTAATCGGAAGTGTGCACATAGCCTTACTTTAACTGACATTGAAAATGTTGAACTTGGCCTTGACCTGACAACCAGATGACAAATGTTACAATTGTAAACAAATAATACAGGATGTTATTGAATCATGAATAACTAAAATGATATTTTTTGTATTACAATTATAAATTCTAAAAAACGTTAGAATTTCAATAATTTATATACGAAGACCTTATTTATCGCCTATACATGCCCGGATTCAAACAAATGGTTTTAGTAAGTTTACATACTGTATATATGTATATATGGGTTTATCCTATTCATATTGTTACCTGTAGAGTAAGGGGTTCCTTGTCAGCATCTATCATGTAATTAGTGAATTCAAGTGGATCGAGGGGCTTCGAGTTCAACCTGCAACGGAACATCATGGTCAGAATAAAGTCAACTAAATTGTAAGTCACATGCTCTAAGAGTGACCTTTAAAAGCTAAGTCAATAAGCCAATAGGCGGTATCTCGAGTTCAATAGCTGAAGCAGATTCAATTGTGTCCCGTTAGTAATAAGGTTGCATTTACTACTGGAGTTTTGTCAGAGATACCACCATTTGTCTTAGCAGGGTTGTAATGTTTAGACGGACTAAGGGCCGAAGCACATAACAGCAAAGGCTTCGCGAAGCGCAGCGCAGCGGATAGGTTATTATCATCTTCCCAAAATCATTTATTTCCTGAAGCGTATTTTTCATTCGCATTTTTTACCATTTATGAATTTTACCACATACTCCTTTTTCCATTTGCAATTTACCCCATTCATAATTTTAACCGCATATTGCTAAAGTGAATTTTAGGACGCGTAGGTAGGTTTGTTAGTTTCGCAACGGGCTCGAAGGGCCAACCGCCCGGAAATAGGAGCTCCGCGTCACCGGAGCTCCGTCGCCTTTGTAAATTTAAATTGCGACTCTGAAAAAGCTACAATGTTATTACTGCATTTGGTTCAAATAGGTAGAAAGTTAACCATTTGGGATTGGTATGTGGACGAGATGGGAATGTGGCCGAGATGAGAATGTGGACGAGATGGGAATAAGAACAAAGTGAACCTGAGCGCAGGCGGGTGTTATGCCTGGGGACCGAAGTTCATTGGGATGAAGTTGGAAGTTGTATATACGTCAATTGACTGGAGAAACTTCGTTAGCGCGATGTAGAACACTTTAAGCTGGGTCCACATTTGTATCATTTCATCGTATCGTATCTTCGTCGCGTTGCACCGACGCGTATCAAGATCGCTAGTATGGACGCAAAAACAGCGCGACCATGCGGCGCGCCGTATCTGATCGCTCGGGATCGATGTTGACACGCGTTTATTATATACCCCGCACACTCGCGATCGGATACGCGTATCAAGATCGGTAAGTATGGACGTGTTCTGATACTGTATCACGATACAAAGTTATGATTTGATACGCGATACGCCTTGATCGCTCTCGAGGCGGTTTTTCCCCGATCATCAAAGGGGATACGGCTAGCGTCCACACTTAATAATACGGCGTTATGATACGATACGCTGCTACGCTATGGTTAGTATGGACGTATTTTTTCACATGACGATTGTAGTGATACGGTGTGCTCAAAGTGAGCGTCCATACTTAGGATACGCGAGCTCGATACGATACGAGTGATCGTGATCGGCCAAATGATACAAATGTGGACCCAGCTTTAGTTGCGCTCTGACGCTGGTAGCGCTGGCGAATTAGTTGGTACAAGTTGGCGCTAGATGTCGCTAGGTCTTCTTTCTCTTACTTGACAATCCGTTCCCCGGTCATAATAGAGTTGTATGCTTCGATGATGGTCCCGAAGCCAAAGCCCTTGAGCGTCTGAGCCAGGGGCTGTACGCAGGGGTCTCTCTCCATGCTCCTTATGCTAAAACGACAAGAAACGAGAGACAAACACTATTGATTAATAGGAAATATTCATGACTTTTTTCACAGCTTCAATAAAAGCTGATTCATGTAACAAACAGTTGAGAAAAAACATTATTTGAATAGCTATTAAAAATAAACAAGATGGCCAACAAAGATTTGTTCCTATCTCATTCTAGCTAAACAGAATTTAACATGGAGTTTATATGGCCGACCTGAGGCCCTACTTTGAAAATCGAAGTTCGAAGTTACGTTAGCTCCATCCTTGTCACTCGTCATTCGAGACAAAATCGAGAGAATGTAATGGAGCGAACGTAACTTCGAACTTCGATTTTCATTGTAGCGCCTCTGTTACATTATCGTCACAGTGGATATCGGATCTCTCTGTCTAATCGCTGTGTAATTAGTAGTTTAAAAATGCTTGTATAATCCGTATTTCTTGGCCGATTTTAATTTTAATTTCACTTATGGTTATCTCTTTCACGGTATTTTCATATTTTGTTAAAAAAGGAATTTAAAAAAAAATGCAGCATCCTTATTATAGATTCTATATAGGTAAGCGCGTACAAAGCGTGTTCCAGGCGGTCGCTTCGCTACGACTACGTGCACTTCAGCGGGCCTAGTATGGTTGCGTTTATCGCGTGATAAAATGTGGATAAAGCATCCGTCACTCTCGTACTTATATAGGTGTCAGAAAGTGACGGATGTTTTATCCACATTTTATCACGCGATAAACGCAGCCATATTAGTCATACTGAGGGGCTAGACAAGGTGCATTACGCTAGCTAGCGTTTCTATTCGTTACGTTTTTAAACCAATCGCGTCACTTGTAGATGACGTGATACGAAGAGTTACCTTAGAAACTTGTTGTAAAAGAATTCCCGTACGCTGCCGTAGTTGGGACGCGGCACCAGAATAACCTCGGAGAACAAGTTCATCACAGTCCTGGCGGGGTACCCAGATATGGAGCTACAGGTCGCTGCAAACACCGTAATAGAACTATTAGATGTATAAAAACCCCCGATATAATGGTGACTCCTTCTTTTAGAGCTGATATCTCTTAAACTCTAGTCTAGGGGACACTGTTGATGTAGGAAAACATGTCGAAACTTTCATGTGGTCGTCTTGTTGTTTTTTTTTGTCTTTTTCTCCCTTTATATCTCTCGTAATATTTTTGTCATGTCCTGCTGAACTACGCATGATATTTGATATTATATTTAAATTAATATTTATAGCTTTATATAATACTAGACTAAGTTGTATCATTGTAATAAGAAATATGGTTAAAAAAATGACTGACTGCTGAGTTTCTTGCGGCGTTTCTTCTCGGCAGTGGTCTCCTCTTGGGAAGCGTACACTCCTGACGTGTAAAAGTGCCCGTGCGGCCTACTTACTGAATAAATGTCTTTAATCTTTTTTTTTACCGGACCAACCGATTTTCATGAAACCTAGCTACGAACCACCGCTAAAAAACCTGCTTTCAAATAAAAAACGGCTTATTCCCAGTTGTCCGCACCCCTTTGTTCACACCAATTCGGCTCTAGGGTGCGGACAGCTGGATTTTTTTTTCCTACCTGTCCGCAGTGTGGACATAGTGAGGACAGCTGGGAAAAAAAAAATCTCAATTGTCCGCAGTGTGAATAAAGGAATCAACTCTACTTGTTTTCAATTTATGGCGCTTTTGTATTTAAGCAGCGAAATATTAGAAGTTATGGATACACCAAACTAAAAATGTAATCAGTTTTTTTTGAAACATGACAATACTAAAGACCAAAATCAAAGTGCTATTTTTATAATAATTATGAAATAGCGACTCCATGTATTCTAGAACCACGATATGCCACCAAAAGTACCAACTCTAGAAATAAGTTATGTGTGTAGTTGTACAGTGAAGGACTTTAATAAAATTGTTATGCTACTATGGAACCCTGTCATAATCACAGCATCAAACCCACGGACAAAAAACAGTGGAAGTAGCATGAGCTTCGGTTAGTATCAGCGCCTCTATTCGAGGCGGTATAAACGATATTGTAGTTTACCTGTTAAGGTATGTTATGACGTCAGCCCTCATTACTGTCAAGAAAATAAGAGCTCTCTGTTGTCGCCAATACTCAAACTACCATAAAAACAACACGCCACCATGGAAAATGTTTTTGGTGCCCTATCGTTTTTACATTACAAAATAGCACAATAAGGCATGCTTCTGGGTTTATTTCCTATTTTAGAAATATCGAAATAAGCGATCGCGGCAAAAGTATGGTGGGTTGCGCGGAACTCCGCATAACTATGCCACACGTTACACGCCCACTTGACACTTCTACTGTTTTTTCTGTTCTGTGGTCAAACCACATGAAAGAAATAGGCTATTTGACTAATTTTAGAAAACCTTATTAAATGATTCTTTATTACATAAGAAGCACACTACATTGATATTTCCGTGAGATTCTACTATATTATCAATAAAAATCCATTTAAGTAAAAGTTTAAATTTCCGAAACCGCGCCAAAAACGCTGTTTCTATCGTGGCGCTGGCCATGTGACAAGTGTGACGTTATATGCAAGTAAACAATGAAAAATCATTTGAAGAGATATGCCCTTATGATCTGTGGTTACTTGCGTGTGACGTCACCTGTGAGTAACCACAGCTACAACGCAATCGCATAGCGTTTCTGCCACAGATAAAATTTCAAAATATATTACATTTTTTTACGTGTAATTTCCAAAAAAATATGCTTAATTTAGTTTAAAATAAAGTGAAATATGTTGTTTTACGCTATTATCTAATAGGATGACGACAATTTGATGCATATTTTCAATGTTGTCAAATAGCCTATTACGACAAAATTAATGATTAACGTTATGCGACAGGGTTCCATAGTGGCATAACAATTAAAGCACTAGACTTTACTTACCCATAAACATTATCTTTTCGTTTTCAGTAATCCCTTTTACGCATTTCACCAAAAACTTTTTAATACTTTTCACCCTGAGTCGCCTTTCTTGCGCCGACAGCTTAGTTTTGAACACCCTCTCGACATTCTTCACGAAGATGACCGAGGGTTGGAAGGCCCTGGCGGCCGCGAAGGCCCGGCCAACCAGCTTGCCAGGTTTACGAACCTTACTTGAGAACACCTCTGGTGACAGGTCAATCTTGACAGCATCTGGAAACAAAAATATTAGGGATATATCGGGCGACGCGCTGGCCTAGTTGGTTGACCCTGCCTACGAAGCTTGTGGTTCTGGGTTCAAATCCCGGTAAGGGCAGATATTTGTGTGATGAGTAATGATCGGCCACCAGTAGCATTATTATGTCACTTTGATGACGAAAGTATTACATGGATATGACTCTATTTAATTTTGTGAACAATTTATATACTTGCTAAAAAATTACGATTTTTTATCGAGTGTTATGTTTGAAATACACGACTTTATTGTTTTGTCATATTCAACAAGTTCGATTCCCGTTTTCCTTAAACTAATCCTATAATGCAAAAATAAATGTATGTCTCCTGTGCATAGAACTTGATATTTCCAATATTCAAGGTAGTTGCCGTCCATGTGGCGTTTCCCCCCCCCCCCCCCCCCTGTATATTAATAGTTGATCACTGGTTCTACTCACTTCCCGCTCATCGTCGGTGGTGGTACAAGTTATGCCAACTTTTATAACAAACGGTGCTATCTCCGGCAAAAATCCTGTACCTAATAGAACCTTAATACTAAAGGTGAGGATTGAATCTGCTTTGCCTATTGAATTTGAGATACCGCCCCTTGGCTTATGAGTAATGGGCGGCTGACGGATGCAATTCGGTGACGATGGCTTAGGGTGGATAAGACTTCGATTAAATTTCAATTACGATTTATGTATTAAAATTAAAATGTATGCAGGTTTTGTTATTTAAATGAATATATCGGTACTTATTGTAATAGTTAAACATTCGAATTACTTGATGATGTGATATTGTATGTATTGTGTGTAGATAACAAAATTTAGTCAGTTAAAGATAGAATTCCACTTTTTTTTTTTTTGAAACTTGTGTAACACTTATACAGCTCCAAATAATAGTGAACTATAACGTTACAAATACGCACCTCACACGTTTGTAGATGTAGAGAGGTCATTATCATTATACAAGAGGATAGTGAATTTTATAAGGAACTAACTGAAACTATGTAATATAATATCAAAAAATAGTGTGCAATGTTTTCATTTTTCAAGAGGTGTATCCATATTATTGATATCGTTTGACGTTATTGTGACTTTATTTGCACCTGTCAGTCGGCCATTACTATTTTTTTACTATATTACTTATGATTGCAGAATACACATACTCATTTCACCAATGACACAGTCCACCAGGAAGGTCTTCCCGTTCCTCGGCTGTCCCAGCAGCAGGACAGCCTTGTTCCTGACGGCGCCAGGTTCGAATCCCGTGCCGAACACACAGGACAGCTTGAGGCGGTTCCGGATATCACCGTAGCCTGGTGGGGGGAACCTGGAAATCAGAAACATTTATGAATCTGGGGTCCTAGTGAAAAAGGGTACAAGTTGACTTAACTCGTTATAAAAAAGGGTATGTAATGTACATGAATGGTGTATACTAGACTTAAGCCCTTTTTCACCTGATCTTCAAACGACTTACACCTTTTTTTTACTAGTACCCCAGTAATACACCTCTTAATTTCCGTGGCTCTAGTGAAAAAGGAACATGTCTTCTGTTATTTAAGTGAAAAAGCGTAAAGTCTATTTAGACTCTGTATGTGAATTGTAGCTAAATCGACTTGTATCTATTTTCACTAGGGCCACAGATTTTGAACTCAGGCTATCCGGGCCAATGCAGGCGCATTACCGCTTATGTCACCAAGACCTTACTTAAGATCTACGAAATTAGTGATCGCTTGCTTTTTCATACTGCAAATGCGTCACAATTTCCACTTACCATCAGGTGGCCTGGGTAGTGATTCTTTCAAAAGCAAACGCAGGAGTAATGTCCAAGCGGCGAGTTTAAGTAGTCCCGTCAAAGCGAACAACACACATTTCAGCGCGTGTATTCAATTTGGCAGCATGACTTCTCGAACGTATAAGGCTGCCTAATTGAGAATGCACGCGCTAATATGGGTTTTGCTCGCTCTGACGGGACTACTTAAACTCGCCGCTTGGACTTCACTCCTGCATTCGCTCACCTTTGCTTTTGAGAGAATCAATACCCAGTGTGCTCATTTGCCTTTTCTATGCCATAAAAAAAGTAGTCTTCAAACTGAACTCACGTGGCGTGAGGATCTTCGATGTTGGCCTCGTAGGCAGCGTAGTTGGAGTCTCCAATGATATCTCTTATCTTGGCGGTGGGTTTCGAGACGATTTCAAGGTCGAAGATTCCCTAAAAAGTGTACAGTCAAGGATTTTAATTGTTATGCCACTATGGAACCCTGTCGCATAACGTTAATCATTAATTTTGGCGTAATTTCTTTCATGTGGTTTGACGCTGTCATTATGACAGGGATCCGTAGTGGCATAACAATTAAATTCCTTGACTGTATGTGTTAAGCTATTGCTTGATAGATAATGTTTGTTAATTCGCAACAAGTCGATCAAAAAAGAGCTAAATAACCGACCAAGTGCGAGTTAAACTCGCGTGGCGAGGGTTCCGTACCGTAAATACGATTTAAAAAAAAAAAACGAATTCTTATTGGTGTTCCTGTAATCTACAAACAATCGTTTAGGCACATTTCGTTACATACGAAAGAAGAGAGAAGGAGAAATAGAGCTATACATTCCTATGCCACGGAATTGTAGTAAATGAGAGGGACGATACAAAGATAGAATAAGATAGTTTCGCGCTTGCGCGCATTGTAGTTGGCCCTGTAGCCGCTATATATGAACAGTGAGGATGATGATGTGTTAATATGTATCATTGTGTTTTGAATGAATGAATGAAATAAGTTTATGATTATTTACGTTTCGGGAAAGGACAAGGCAAACAAAAAGGATCAGATAGGGGACTTATTAAGAAAAGGCCAGGTCAGGGGTACCCTCAGCCGACGCACTTGTATGAAGAGACTCATGAGTGCGGAGGAGGCGAGGGAAGTTTGTCTGGATCGTTGCATGATCGAGGATGTTAAGTAAAGGCCAGGTCAGGAGTACCCTCAGCTGACGAAAGGTTATGAAGAGATTTATGAGTGCGGAGGAAGCGAGGGAAGTTTGTCTGGATCGTTGCATGTGGAAGGAATTAGTCTCTGCCTACCCCTACGGGAAAGAGGCATGATTGTACAGTCACGAGATTAAATTTGGTACCCACCTTAGGCCCAAAGTCAATCTGACATTCTACAACAGTAAGGTTGAGTTTTCTAAAAGTTACAAATAAATTGACATCTCTAATGTCATTGACGACTGCAAGCATATTTTTCTTGAAATGGGTCCCAAATTAACGCTCGTGACCGTATGTATGTTTAAGTAAATTTCGTATTGGTGAATTTCTTTTGGAATGCTCCCTTTTTCGCACTAATTTATCTATTTTTTAACGAGTCTCTTCCATAACGTGTACACGCAATTTTTTAATAGAAATCTTGTTAATAATTATACCGCAACGTCCTCCTTTATGGTCTCGCTCATCTCGTACGGCGGCGGTAGTATAATCTCCCTGGGCTTTATCCTGGGCATGACCTTTGGGAAGGGTAATTCTGCCTCCTTGTAGTCATCCTGGTGCGCTTTGATTAGAATTTTCAACTCCAGCCTATAGAAGGAACCACTCAATGAACATCACTACCCAAGTAGCACGTGGGGCTCTATAAAGGCTGTCTAACGGTTCACATCTACTCTACAAGCTGTATACAGTGTGTGACATCCATACGAACATATATTTTGACAACAGTTAATATGCATCCTAATTAACATAAAATCATGTGTATTGTAGTTGTACTTTTTTTCATACTAACTAATCCGCCACGCAATGTATGTAAAATAGCTCAATTATCCCTCAATTAACTTGCAATTAACTTAGACTTAACGTTATACATTGCTGCTCGATGGACCCTTTAAATGAATTACACTAAACTGATTGGAGCTATTAACTTAATTCCTTCTTTAAACGGTTCACAGCACTTAAAGCTATCGTTACTTAAAATTTATGTTCTTATGGATGTCACACACTGTATGTCGATTTTATAAGAGCTGAGGGCCCTGCCAAGATGCACTACGCTAACTAGCGTTTCTATTCGTTTCGTGTTTAAACCAATCGCGTCACTGGTAGATGACGTGATACGAAAAGTCACGTGATCTACCAGTGACGCGATTGGTTAAAAACGAAACGAATAGAAACGCTAGTTAACTTAGTGCATCTTGGCAGGGCCCTCTGAAGAGCAAGCTTATGCGACCGATTTGGGCACACATTATACAGCCTTGAGATCACAATAGCTATAAATAAATAAATCAATAAATGAATCACAATAGCAGCATAGTAGCAGAGTAACTGCAGCATTTAAATAGGAGTATAAGAGGTAACAGTGGAATTAAAGCTGATTAACGACAGTATTAGGGAATCCTTTTCATCAAACAAACAGACAAGAGTGTAATAGGGAGTAACAAGTAACTAATTCTGCCCTCCTACGGAAGAAAGGCACATCTACTTTTTATATGAATTGTATTACGCTTCTAACCTTATTATCAGAGGGCCCTGCCAAGATGCAATACGCTAACTAGCGTTTCTATTCGTTTCGTGTTTAAACCAATCGCGGAACTGGTAGACGACGTTTAACGAAAAGTCAGGTGATCTAGCAGTGACGCGATTGGTTTAAAACGAAACGAATAGAAACGCTAGTTAGCGTAGTGCATCTTGGCAGGGCCCTCAGACCTGGGAAAATACGGGGCAAAATTAAATGACAGCTAGGGGTCGCCTATATCGATTAACTCAATTATCGATGCTTTTCTCATATTACTAGTGATAGCTACAAGTTTTTTTTGTTAAAATATTTTTTATTGAAAGTATGCAAATGAAACAAAACAGCAACATAATTCTGGTTAACCTTTATTTAAAAATGATTTTTGAACTTTCCACTCATCATCATCATAATTTTTCACTCCTCCTGTATTTCAGTATTACTGTTCCGTTTACTATTGTTTAAATAAACGATCAGAATTTGTTATGAGGAAAAAATATATAATCCTTTTAAAATAAAGAATAACCAGAATTAAGTTGCTATTTTGTTTCATTTGCATACTTTTTTTATTTTTATTTTACGACAGTTATGCAACTAAAAAAGGTGAAATGTTAAATTACTATAATATCCGCTTTAGATAATCATAATCTTAGGTATAACGACTCTATTGAATCTTGTTCTATTTCCATATCTGTTTTTGCGATGACCTGTCCGTGCTGTTAATGAGACTAAATCCTTTCGTTCGATTCTTAAGCGAGAAAATAGCTCGCTAATCGCTTCCTCGGCGGTGGAAAAAGTGCCTATAACCGGTTTCGACCGGTTCTGAACTGACCTCATCAACTCATCCACCAGCACTCTGCACTCCAGGTGTAACTGACTCCTCACCTCCTCGGTGAGCAGCTCCCGCATGTAACCATAGAGAACCTCGGCATTTTCTTTCACGGGAAAGTTGTCGTAGATGGACCAAGAAGCTAAGTAATTTTGTAGAACCTGAAAAGGAATAAAACTGGTGAATTTACAATAAAAATAAATATCAGGGTACAATGTCACACAAATTGAGTAAGTCCCAAAATAAGCTCTAGGATTTGTTCCTAATTCTTCATCTTCCGAATTAGTCATATTTTAGATTAGTCGCTTTCCAAACCGGCCATGTTCCATTTTCGTTACCTTTCAAATTAGTCATATTCCAAACTCGTCATACCCTAAATCACCCTCCCAACCCTAGACCCACCAAAAAAAAGAATGGTACCTCAACTAAACTCCCCATGTTTGTGGACTCCTGCACCTTGTACCCTGGATCCCCGAAGGGGTTGCACTTATCCTTCAGCTCCTGCTGATACGCCTTCTCTTTCTCGTCTTTCTCCGCTTCTTTTCTCATCTGCTCCTCGATCTGGGCCTGCTTCATCTCGTTTTTTATCTGAAACGATAATAAGACGTTTTTTTAGCCAAGCCGAGTGCCCTACGAAGCTAGTGGTCACTCGATATAGGCAAATATTTGTGTGTATGTATGTAAACTTAGTATACAAATTAGTGTGACATTGTCGACTGATATTTAAACTTGTTATTAAACAAGTAAATTGGTACTGTACCAATTTTGTTTAGTTCAAGTTTATGTGCCAATGGTACTTAATCTTAAGACTGGTACAATAGTGACATTATCTCTTTTTGGACTTTAGTAAGGCTTTCGATTTTGTAAACCACTCAATCCCCCTCACAAAACTGGAAAAATACGAAATAAGAGGGCCAGCGTATAATGGTTTGAAAGTTACTTATCGGAAAGAGAGCAGATTACTCGAGTTACATCCTTTTCGACCGTAGATAACTCTACAGAAGTGGCTGACTCTACAAAGCGAGTTAATCTTACTGGGGTTCCGCAAGGAAGTATCTTGGTGCCACTTTTGTTCATATTATTATGTAAACGACCTACTTACCTGTATTAAGCATTTCTGCGTTCTATTCGCTGACGACACAACTGTTATGATAAGGACAAAAGGCGCAAATAATTAGGCAAAAACCTTCTTGAACGCTTTAGAGGAAATATCAGCTTGCGGGGAAATGCAACAAATATACAACGAGTACTATGTCTTCAAAAAAGTTTATTAGAGTAATATGGGGCCTAAAGTGGACCGATTCTTGTAGGCCATTCTTAATGAAGCATAAGCTTCTTACAGTTCCGAGTCTGTACATTTTGGAGGTGCGCAAGTTTGTAAGAAGCAACAGGGAGTACTTTGCAACAAAAAAAATAAGGGAAAATGTACTTACTATCACTCATATGGCTTTGGTAGTTCCTAGATGTAAAAGTTACAGCCTTATTTAGTTGATTATTAAGTGATATTTATATTTCATTTTTCTATTGCTGGTTTTTTCTAATAGATATACTATAGTTGGCATTTAAGTAATATTATTTTATGATTATGACACAAAACAAGAATTAGATCTAAGATGATATTATTGTACTGTACTTCAGTGAGGTAGGATATGGAGAACTGATGAACTATTTATCAAAACCTCTGTAAAACCCGCGCAATAACAAAAGGCGTTTTGAATTTTGAATTTTGTGGCAGCCCTTTGTTTAGAGCTCACCGCAAAGGCCCGTTGCACCCAGGAATTTCCAGATGCGTTGGGTAGTGAGGAGTCGATCTCTTATGGGTCCATGATTATGTCGCCCTAGGTAGATAATTCTGAAGCGCATAAAGCCTGCTACACGTTAACGATAATCGTAGCGATTTCAGACTGTGCAGATAAATCGAACGTTCCTAGTGTCTCCACACGCCTCCGATATCGACGTCGATCGTCAGTTCTCCGCAGACCCTCACGCAAGAAACACGTTACGATGGAAGATGATGACGCGCTTGCGATATTAGGCCTGGTTATGTGCTTAAAGAAAAAAAAGGCGCGGAGTGTGTGGTGCAAAGACTGGCTCATGAAAAGGAAACGATTTTCTTATACCAACTTATTAAATGAGTTGAAATTTGCTCCGAAAGATTGGCATAATTATTTGAGGATGAATGAAGAAGCATACTTAAATCTGCTGGATTTAGTTACTCCACTAATAAAGAAACAGGACACTGTAATGCGAGAAGCAATAAGTCCTCATGAAAAATTATCTGCTACACTGCGATTTTTAGCTACAGGACGTTCCTACGAATGTATGAAGTTTTCTACAATAATATCACCGCAAGCTCTTAGTCAGTTACTTACCTACTGCCGAAATAATCGCACCGATCGCCATCCACATGCGACGAAAAAACTGCGCAAACGTGATCGACAACGATTTATCTAATAAAAATTGCAACTGCCACCGATGAACGATAATCTGCAACGATTTGTCATACACACGATCGATAAAACTGCACAAACGGACTACGCAGTCACATCGCTACGATAAATCGTTGTCGTGTGTAGCAGGCATTAGTGGTTCGCATGAGCAGAGGATGTGCATTGCTGTCTCCTGTGTTTTTTGTATCTCACTCACTTGTGCCTTTGTCTTTTTCACTTGGCGAGACTGCTTCATTAGTTCGTCTTCTTCTATTTTCTCTTCTATGGAAGGGAAGTCCCCGCGAACGACCAATATAGTGCCGCCCTCTATCGGATAAGGGTACTCTGGGAAGAAACCGTACCCATGGTACCTGGGAGAAAGCAGAGCCAAGTACAGTCAGCATCAAAAGTAGCTAAGCAGAATAACATGCTCAAAATGATCTAGACACGACGTATTGGGTCCTTCCTATGAAATTGGCGTTGTTTTTAAGTGTTTTATTTCTTACGGAATTTATTCATTTCAATTTTAACTGCCAAATTATTTTTAAATTTAATTAATACAGTATGTTACAAAGGTTTTAGATACAAATAATATGGTTCAATTTCTTACTTAGTGTTTAAAATTAAAGTGTGAACTCAACACTTTTCATGTGCTGTGAGTTTTATGAAGCTAACTTTTTTTAAGTAATTAAGATATGTATAATATAGTTTAGAAGTGTCCAATATTCTTGACATAATTTTGTTTGGTTTGCATTTGACGTTACTAAATAATCTGCAAAATTAAATGTATGAAAACCACCGTTTCCATAAAATTCTCCATATACTTAAAACGCCAATTTCATAGGTAAGGACCTAATATTTTCTTGACAATAGGAGTCAAGTGCAGATTTTGAACTATTCGGTTGCGTAGCTACTTCTGCTGCTGACTGTACAAGTGAAATAAGAACAAAAACCGGGCAATAGCATGTCAGACCATGCTCAGTGTAGGGTTCCGACGCCGTTACCTACTACAAACACAAAAAACTATCTTGCTAAATAATAAGGACCAAATCATTTTCTGTTTATAGTTATTTGGTGCTAGTACTTCGATGATTTTCGTTTTGGGACAACCTGTAGATTTTTTCTGTTTTTTTTCCAGAATTGTATAACTTGGCCTCTCGCCCGGTACCAGGTTATCGTTGAATTTTGGGACACCCTGTACCTATGTTTGAATTTAGTGCAGACCGTGCCGCCCAACGCAACGCGCAACGCCCCGCTTCTCCGCCCTTAGCTTTTACCGTGCAGAATCTTGGCTCAAATGTGTCACAACTACAGGAAGAGGGGCATTACATAAGTTTATTATTGTATTGCATTGGAAGAATGATTGACGTACAGTCACGAACCTGGATTGTTAAGCCACTTGCCATTGTTCGTAATTTAGCCGTGTATTCAATAACCGATGTCACCGACTGGCTGACAGCTATTCGATTTGCAATACACGGCCAAATTAGAAAATTGGGTAAGTGGCTCAACAATCCCGGTTCGCGACTGTACAGGCAAGGACTTTAATTGTTATGCCACTATGGAACCCTATCGCATAACGTTAATCATTAATTTTGGCGTAATTTCTTTCATGTGGTTTGACGCTGTCATTATGACAGGGTTCCATAGTGGCTCGACAATTAAAGTCCTTGACTGTATAATTGTTTACCATTCGCTGAACCACTCCCTAATTTCATCAGTGATGTCCTGTATCTCATCGTCTTTCTTCAGCAAATACATCTTTTTGCGTAAGTATTCCATCTCTTTCTCGTACAGCTTTTTACTATTCAAATTGACTTTCCGTCTTTTATTATATAACTGTAAATAAAAATAAAAAATTGACTTAAAAGTAGTTCAGTAGTAAAATAAACGGGTTCTGCCGTTTGGCCAAATTATTTTTCGTCAAATGTTTCATTTGGTCAAACGCAATTTTTTCCGAAACTGTAAATATTTCAGGAATTATTTCAGAACCATCGTGAAGAACCCTGTAAGTTAGGTTAGGTTAGTTTTATAAAAATCCTGAAATATTTACATTTTTGGAAAAAAAGGAATTGACCAAATAATACACTTGACGAAAAAAAAATTGGCCAAACGGCAGGGATCCTAAAATAGAATAAAACCAGCCAAGTACGAGTCGGACACACACACCGCTTCCGTACCACCTTACAATATAAAGTTCGATCAAAAATCACCGGATAAAGCGCATTACATGTACCTGTGGGGATTCCTTTCTTTTGCAAAAAATTGCACTGAATATTTTATTCAGAATCGCAATCTTAAAATTTATAAAGATGTCCGTTTTGTTACCAAAATCCAATACTTCAGTAACAAAACGGACATTTTACACAAAAATATTTTGGGGTATTTTAGAAACCTATCTTTATTTTTCACCAACGTGCAATTTTTTTTCCGATTCCCTAATGATTCTTACCATCTGGGTTTCCTCATCCCTATCCAGGCGCGGTCTCCAGTAGTCCGGAACAATGCCCATGAACACATTCCTTGTATGGTCGTCCACGTGCTTTCGTTTCAGGAACATAAATTCTCTGGAACGTGAAGAGTTAAACTGCATTTTCCACCGGCATGGCGACGCGAAGCAAGAAGTTTCAATAACGTGCTCGCCCATCCTCAGTGTAAATGGTTGTTTTAATACGAATTGCAATTCACGTCTCGCCTCGCCGTGGAAAATCACCTTTGGAGCCACTGTCGGCACTATCTGACTTGCCCCTTGTTTTTTTTTTGCTTTATTATTTGCTTTCACTCCTTGTTTTAACAAGGTGTATTTCGCTAGTATCGAGTTTCAGACAATCGCCATGGACTTATTAGAGAAACAAGCCCATGGATATCACACGCGAGGACAATTGTTCGGTTAAAAAGATTTACTCTGGTGGACTAAACAGAAGCACATGGGGTTAGCTCCACGCGCTTCTGTCAAGTCTCGACTTGCCCCTTAATAGTGATTATTAAAACTGACAGTGACAGGTACTGTACTGACTGACTGACTGAAAGACAAACCACAATCTAAACCACTGAACCTTGAAATTTTGACAGAATAATCCATGGGACCTACCCTCGACGAGAAGAAATAGGGGGAGTAGTGGGAAACTAATTCTACGCGTACGAAGTCGCTTGTGTCTTCTGGTTAGATATATGTACAATGCGAAGTCGACGAGTTCTTACATCACCGGGCTTCGTATTAGCTACGCAATGAACTGTAGAAGATACGACACTAAAAAGATCTTTCTCCAGGCGGGTGTTATGCCTGGGAAAAAAAGTCCATTGTGATGAAGTTTGAAGTTGTTTAAAGGTCAATTTTATGTAAGTATCTTTGTTTTCATAATGCCACTATGATTATTTCGCCAATGTCAGATTTATAAGTCAACTGCTTCAGGAAACTTCGATAGCGCGATGCATTTAGTTGGCCTGTCTGAGGCTTGTGGCGCTGTCATAGCTGGTTGTCTTGTCTCCTACGTCTGATTAGAAAATGGCAGCCAGAGAACGCATTCACGACGCCATTTGGCTTGGCGCGGAGGCGCGGCGTGTTTCAACGTTGAATTTCGACATTCACGATAGTTCCATTCGGATTGCGCGTTGGCGCGTCGCGCTGGCTTTCGGTCCATTTGGAAATCCGCCAAGTACTTTTAAACGCACAGTTTTGACATTCATGGATCGATTTTGGCGTGGCGCTGCTCTATTCGGCTTTTTGGAGCGGTCGTGATTCGTGAATACCCAGCTTAATGACGCCCACTTGTTCGATCTCTGATCATAAGTAACAAACGAAATAGTCACTATGGGACATAGTAGTTACCCATGGAGGAACACAGTAGCAACATTTCGCGGTAAGAAAATTTATTTTATTACCTAATCACTTTTTGTATGAAAGTGGCGGCTCTGTCTTTCATATGTTTCGGCACGGGCCGACTTTCCTGTGCCGCTGCGAAGAACGTACGTTTATGAATACACTTGTTCCTATAGTCTATCATGTACCAGCGCCTGCCAACAAGATATCAAACGATAAAAAGGTTAAACACAAATTGCACCTTCAGAACAATAGTGACCTAATTCAAAATTTCAGCTTCCAAACTTCAAGTCATATTATTATAGAGACCTAACTCGAAATTTAAAATTTCTGAATTAGGTCACTATTGTTCTGAAGGTGCGAAATGTTATAAGTGGTAGGACCGGCATCGCTATTGCGGAACGCACTCGCAATCGCAATCGACTTCAAAGAGGTACAATTGTTTTCATTTTGAAAATAGACTCGCCTTCGGACTGTCAAAATGGGAACGATTGCGATTGCGAGGGCGTTAGGCAATAAGCCCTCGAGTTTATATTGTCTGTCATAATTTTCAATTCATAATTTCATTGAAAAAAGGGTATAAGTCTCCTGAAGATCAAGTGAAAAAGGGTTTAAGTCTAGTATCCTCCGTTTACGTATATGTATACCCTTTTTGAGTACGAGTTAAGTCGACTTATATCCTTTATTACTAGGTACCAGAATTGTTTTTAGTCATAATGTGTTTAAGTCATAATTATCGCAAGTTATAAAGTATTTTTTGTTAAAAGTGTTTTTTTTTCCTGATTTTTATAAATCAAGCCTTTCCTAACCTAGCTTTAAAGGTACTTGTAAGATTAACCCCCTTGCTAAGAAAACGGGATTTTTTCAAGTAATTTAAACGTGCTGTAACTACTCGTGATCGTGAATGAGATTTAATGCTACTAAATTAAAGTATTATTATTTCTATACAAAAATTATTATATCTCTTCGTAAATAGTAAGTAAGTAAGTACTTTATTTCGTAGCATAAAATTTAATTTTATTTAAGAAAGTTATTTTCCTAGGTTTTCATTTTTAGTGACTCTTATTATCTAAAATCCAAGGATAATCCGAAAATTAACGTTAGACATCAAC
This sequence comes from Acleris cristana, assembly GCA_948252455.1. Classification (NCBI taxonomy): domain Eukaryota; kingdom Metazoa; phylum Arthropoda; class Insecta; order Lepidoptera; family Tortricidae; genus Acleris; species Acleris cristana. Next base: position 3,057,329 of record OX411801.1, read on the forward strand.
AGAGGCCCGTTTCACGAAGCAACAAGTTACAAATTACAAGCGGAAGTCTCTTTCTAACTCCTTTTACTAGAAAGTGAGTTCCGCTTGTAATTTGTAACTTGTAGCTTCGTGAAACGGGCCCCAGATGTTGAAAAGATATTTTTTTTATATTGTTATGGAAATTATTCGAGAATCTTATCAGTTATTAAAAATCTTGAACAAAGAATGACAGATCAGTTTACAGTTGTAGCCGCCGTTAATTCAATCTTAAATTAAACGGATTACCAAGTACAAAACAAACTTGATGAGGTTCTTAAAAAAAACATGATTTTAATAATTCACAATATGACAATAATGTGGGCGATTCCTAGAAAAATTGTACGTAGTTAAGGACTAAAATGAAGAAACATTAACTTTTCCGCTGAGTTACGAAAATTTGTCGTACATCTCTCAACGCCATAAATGAAGCAGATTCGATCCTCACCCGTTAATAATATGCTTGCACTTGCTACAAGAGTTTTGTCCGAGATACCACCATTTGTCTTATACTCGTAACAGTATAGCTAATTTTCGTAACTCAGCGGAAAAGTTAACGTTTCTTAATTTTAGTCCTTAACTAGGTAAGTACAATCTTTCTAAGAATCGCCCATGTACCTACTTAAGTTAGGAAAACTCATTGGTTCATGGTGACCGCGGCGGTTCGAACTCGGTACCTTACGATCACGAGTCGACCCCCTAAGCCACTTGGCCACCGACGACTCATCAGGCCCTGGGCTCACCTGAAGCGCTCCGCGGTCTGTATCAAGCGGATGGTGAGGTAATCCTCGGATAGCTCGGTGTGAACACTCTCTTCTTTTACTGCCGAGGATAGAGAATAAATAATAGTATTTTATGTAACTGATACATAAAGAGGGTCCTTAAAATACAAGTGTGGTTTTATGAAATGAGCTGAAGGCGAGTTTCATAATAAGATCACACGAGTGTTTTAAGGCCTAATTATGTACAGTTGCATACATTACTTTATCTACACACATATTATAAGTACTCTAAGATGCGTTCAGTAGGCGGCAAAACAAATAAATGGCGGCAAAGCTAACCTGTGTCACGAATATGTTTTTTTTTAAATCATAGACAAACTAACAAAGTCCCTATTCTAATATCATTCGAACTCAAAATGGCGTACGACACTTTACTTAAAATATACCGAGTCGACGTTTAATTGATACTAGAATTGGCCCCCTGTTTGAATTGTGTTGGTTTTGGAAGATGTTCCAAATTTGAACAACATTACTATATCAAAAGTTGTATCGTAATTTTAACTTTACTCAAAAATGCTATGTAATCTTGCCATAACACCAGTAAAAAGGAGCCAGTAGGTTGACGTTCCTGGACAACTGGAAAAGTGTCCAGTAAAGTTGAGAAATTTCGAATTTGGAATCAAAAAGTGTCCAGTAAGTAAGTATGGAAATTCCATAACATATCATATTATTTGAATTTGGAACTATCTGTAAAGACTGTGAGAGCCTTCAAAAAGGCTACTTATACTACATGAAAAGCTGATCATTCAGCTCCAAAAGTACCAGGGCATCAGAAACCAAAAGCGTTATCTCGTTCAGACCAGACATCGCGCGATTTCTCTTCATTTCAGCATCGCTTGCTCCGCACCATCTCAGTTTTATGTGCGCCTAGTACATCTCGGCCGGTATGACGAGTTGGGAATCGTTAAAAAAAATGAAAAAAACCGGGTAAGCGACCGGCTAAGAGTCGGACTAGCGCCCTGAGGGTTGTGCACATGTGGTCATCAATATTTTAACATTTTTTTTAAAATCATTCTACTTGTTCTATTTTTGAGTAAAGCACTATACATGCCTCGACCAATAAGAGCCATCCTGGACTCGTATGTATAAAAGCCCTCGCCTGGCGGCTCGGGCTTCTAACTCATACTCGTCCAGGAAGGCTCACTTACTGGTCTTTGCAGTAATGTACTATTTCATTACAGCTACAGATAAGAAAACATATCATAGTAAAATTGTATCTTGTAATGCTGGTCATTGTCTACGGATTCTGAACGCATCTTAGAGGACTTATGATATGAGTGTAGATAAAATTATAACTAACTATTAAGATTCATCATCATCATCATCATGTCAGCCGAAAGATGTCCACTGCTAGACATAGGCGTCCCCCAAGGCTCTCCACTCAGACCGGTCTTGTGCTTAAGATTAAGACTGCACCGAGCAAACGTCGGGCGTCCAGTGGCGCCCTCATTACTGTCATTGTGTTTTCTAATTAACTAAACAATGTCCTTGGAATTTGACGATGGTTTTTTGTAGCGCAAGTAAAAACACAAACTATGAGATACGTAAACAACTTTAATAGCAAATACCTACCCTTTTATTAGTCAGCTTAACGGGAAAAGGTGGCCAGCTCGCAAGCTCGTCCGTTTAAACCAATACTCGGCCCGCAATTGCCTACTTCCCTGCCTAGGCAATAATGTACTATTTCTCAAACATGCAATGAAATGTTGGCGTTATTTTAGTTATTTTAGGCTTCAAAGTATCACGTTTCGGGAGGAAAAACTCGAGAGAACTGTAAAGGAATTTCATACAAAATTGAAGGCCTAGGCCGGGAAGTAATTTTTTTTAAAAAAATATGTAAGATTGCACAGTTTTGAGATTGCCATCGTAAGATTGCAGTCTTGAGTTTGCCATCGTAAGATGATGATGATGATGATGATGATGATGATGATGATTATGATGATGATGATGATTTTTTATTTCATTGCATATGTTTAAGAAAAGCACTTTATATACCTCGCCGTGAAAAGGGGTTGCCAGCCTCGTAAGTATCTGGCCTAGCTTCGCTCGGTGTCTAGATATCACTCGGCCGGCAACCCTCTAATTCCTGGCCTCTGTAGTACTACATTCATTGAGCATTCCATGAAAACGGTAACTTAATTTTATTTTTAATTCACTTTTGCCTCGTGTTTCGCTAACATTTTCGAAAATATCACCTGTTTCAGACTAGGTCGACTTGCTGTCGCTTACGTGACGTTTGGTTTACACCTAGTTTCTTTACGAACTTAGACATAATGTCAAAAGTAGTTCATGGGTTTTTTTAAGTACACATTTAGCTTTGATATTTTATTATTAACAAATAACGGAACCTCAAATGAAAGGAGTACGAGAGCTGTAAAGTCTTAAAATCGAGTACGAATGTCGATTACATAACCATGGAATGCTCCAGTAATGCATCACCTATACATGCATCTAGCGTTAAAAAACTGGTAATACATACCCACTATAGTTGAGCTTTGGAAAGCATGGAAGACTTCCACATCCTGTGAAAAGTTGGCAGGTTAGCAATATCTCTATACTATAATATAGTCTATACCACGCTCGACTGCTACCAGTTATAATTTTTCCGGGCTGCAAACTTTCTACAGGCGGATTGTACGGTCCCATTATTTTTTTTAAGTTTGTGGAGAAAAAACACAACTATCACTTACACACTTACACTACACTTACACTTAGGCACTTACATTATTTGTGTCTTTTGCCAATGATCATGCAAGATTCAGAAACTTAAGCGGCAATTACACTACTTCGTTCACCTAAAGCTGCGACCACACCGGTGCTTTAAATACGATGACGGTACGGAATCGCAGTGACGCGTCGTATCCGTACCGTTTTTGACGCATGCCCTCCACACCAATGCTTAACGGTGCGTACATTACGGTACGTCAAAAACGGCGCCATGTTGTTACTATGACCCCGTCTTTTGTTTAAGCAACGACACCGTTTTTTAAGCAGCGGTGTGGGGAGCGTGCCTCAAAAACGGTGCTGATACGACGCGTCACTGCGATTCCGTACCGTCACCGTTTTTTAACCATTGGTGTGTGGAGCTTGCGTCAAAAACGGTGCTGATACGACGCGTCACGGCGATTCCGTACCGTCACCGTATTTTAAGCACCGGTGTGGGCGTAACTTAATGCGGTAGCCGAACTTGTTTCAAACTACTGCGGCGAACGAACATTGTCTTCACATTACTCTGTCTGCCTGCTTTGATCAAGTAACTAGACGGTTGCAGCTGTCGTTCGCCGAATGCGGCCGACTAACGTGTTCTTTACACTGTTGCAGTCGCCGTATGCAACATGCGGCGAACGACTCAATGTAATTGCTGAATACTTGATCGAACCAGGGGCTCTACTTTGAAATCCGTAATTCGAACTTCGGATCGCCCCGTCACTTTCTTGCGAATTAGTTACGCGTCGAGAGCGAAAGGGATAGCAATAGACGAAGTTCGAATTACGGATTTCAAAGTAGAGCACCAGGGCAGGCAGGAACAGTCTTGAATCACAAAGAAACGCTGCCCTGCTACATTTTTGTCTATTTTAGAGTATTTATCTCCAGTGCAGTGTTAACTAGTGCTGTTAGGCGATGGGTTTGCAACCTGTCACTAATACACTGGATAACATCTTAGCCTGGTTGTGCAAAATGTGGTCACAGAATTATCAACAAGTTTTTGGAGTTGTTGGTGAGTCTGTGGCTCTGCCTACCCCACTCTGGGAATGAAGGCGCCAGTTTATTTTGTATGTGTTATCTCCAGGGGAAAATACTGGAAAATGCCAAAACTGAAAGAGCTGATAAAGCAGCTAAAAAGCTATCGATTTGACCCCTATGTATATTTAGCGATTTTTACTACTTTCGGAATTTTTATTAATTTGTTGTTTGGTGTATATTTTTGACATTCAATACAAAAAAGATTAATTTTATGTTTTATTTCATAAGATTTTCAGTGGTATCTTACATTATTAGAATCTTTACGAATCAACAAAGTTTTTTAACCCACTTGCTCGTTTTTTTTTCAATTAACTTTTTAAGTAATTAGATACATAAAGCTTGTTTCTCTATACCAGGTATGCCAGTGTTTGTTTTTCATACATACATATACTCACGCCTTCATTCCCAGAGTGGGGTAAGCAGAGCTACAGAATTAAGTACCAAAACTCTAAAAACTTGTTGTTTAACTATTCTGTAACCACATTTTAGAATAGTGCCACTCCGTGTCTTCCCGTGGAAATCGTAAGAGGCGACTAGGGAATAAAGGCTTGTAGTACTGTTAGGCGATGGGGCTTGCAACCTGTCACTAATATACATAGAGTAAACATCTTAGCCTTGTGCAAAATATGGTTTGTTTTTCAGTATGTATGCAAAAAAACAACTTTATGTGGTTAACTAAGACAGTTGATAAAAAAAACGGGTAAGTAAATAGTTTTACAAAACTTCGCTGATTCTTAATGATTCTAATTTTAAAGTCAACAGCAATTATTTGAATTTGACCCTACAATAAAGGCTTGCGCAAACTATCTCCATCTCACGTTCTTTGCGCGAAAACACATAAAGGCATCCGTTTTTTATTCTTCTGTGGATGTGGGAGTGGAATCATACTTGGCCTTTTATACTAATAACACACCCCTCTTTTTGCGTCGGGGGTCAATAAACGGTACCTCCATGGACGGCGCCGGTGGCGGCGCGTGCTTCCTCTGCCACGCCTCAGTCCACATGGTCTGCAGCAACTCCTCAATGGAGTCCGGCCGCGCCTCCGCGGGGAAATGGCAAGGTACCACTACCTACACGGAGAAGAACGAAAATGGGTAACTTAAAAAAAAACGTTGAGTATAAATATATTATTATTATATTATTATAACTGTAATAAGTCACCTCTATATCTTGCGGGGTCAAATGTAAATCAACCAAGCTGGTGTCAACGTAGATATAATCATTTAGTATGAGATGTACTAATTCTTGTCTCAGCTCGTACATACTGAAATACAAATAATACAAACATTAAGTTTTATTTAACGTATAAAAACTGAATTTGGCTCCAGCTGAGACGCGTGCGCTTGGTCGCGGCTTAATACGTGTTTATATGAGCTGGCACAGGCATCATCTTAGATGAAACAGACAGTAGTACCTACATCAGACACTAGACAGTAGTAGACAGTAGTATATCTTAATACGTGTTTATATTAGCTGTCACAGGCATCATCTTAGATGAAACAGACAGTAGTACATCAGACAGTACACAGTAGTTGACAGTAGTATATCTCACCGTTTTACGAACACGCTAATTATATGTTTCATGTACTCCGCTCGCTGCAACTGTACACTGTTCAGGTACGCCTCGTACATCCTGTTGACCAGGGTGCAATATTCGGCATACGTCCGCCCCACCACCTGGGGTGGTAGAGCTCGTTCTTTCAGGCGCATGCCCTTAGAGGCAGCATGCTAGAAAAAAACCGGTTCAAACTGGGTGCGTGTTTTCGTTTTATCACAAAATAAGAACGTCAAAGGAAGAACGAAAAAATGACAAAGAAATATATGTATTGGGAGGCGTTAAAAAGTTATCATCCTGCCAAGTTGAAACACCACGAGAGCAGATCGAAACAGAATGCCTAAAAACATCAAACCTTTTCTTAATTTTAGCAGCATTACGTTTGTGTGGCATATTTTGTTTAACTATGATGAGGAATGTTTATTGTTAAACTTAACGCCAGGGGGTGTCTATCATTAAAATTGAAATATCTTCCTTATTTTGCAACATTTCCTTGATACATTTTCAATAGTAATTTAGTTAATTAGCACTGTATATATTAAAAATAAATGAAACGAGATACCGAAAATTTATAGCGATATTTTTGTATGTAAATAATACCGGTGTACGACCCCTGTTTACCGCTTGTTTCACAATCGACAAGTTAAGCATATTTGAAAAAAATAATTTAGCCCTCTCATTCTTACACTTGATTAAAAAACAAAAAACCGCCTTCAAAAACGCCAAAAATAACTTCTACTACAAGGTACTTAGTAGTAGGTACCTATCCTATTAGGTTAGTCCAACTGAAGTCGGCTTTTTGTTGAAAATATAGTGGTCGCCGACTTCAGTTAGACTAACCTAATAGGATAGGTACCTACTACTAAGTACCTAGTAGTAGAAGTTATTTTTGACGTTTTTGAAGGCGGTTTTTTGTTTTTTAAAACATTTATTTTATTTTACACTTTTTAGTGATCATAATAAGCTTATGTAGTCCCAACAACCCAAGTAGTTTAAGACATTTCAAGCTCGCCGCAAGCAACGCCGCGGGAAAATCATAGTCATTTTAAAACAATTAAATGTGCTTCGTTGTAGTCGCTCAACTATCTTAATCGAGATATCTTATCGCCACCCTTGAAATCGGTACCGTTGAGGAGTTCCGGTGGCCATCTGTGGTCTTCATCATCAGTTCCGCTTCACCAAGTGACACTTTCTGAATGCAAATGCTACATTTGTTACTAAAAATACTAAAATCGCTATATGTTTGCATACAATATTTGAGGAGTTCCCTCAATTCCTCACTGATCCCTTCATCAGATTCAGATTTGCTGACAATGGGACCACCTCGGAAGTATACTCTATCAAACCAAAAAAGAATTTTTAAAATCGGTCCACAATTGACGGAGTAATCGGTGAACATACATAAAAAAAAAAAAAAAAATACATACAGTGGAACGTATAACCTCCTCCTTTTTTGAAGTCGGTTAAAAATAGACAAGGAGAGAGCTAATTACTAATGGCAGATAAATTTACTCGTCGATTGTGAAGCAGGCTCTGCCCAAGGTAAATCAGGGGTGTTGTACCATGGACACTTCCATTTTTTTTCTATCAGCCTGTCCCGTCTAAACTAACAAAAGGATCGTTTAATGTCCATATCCCGGAATGTAGTATAGTAAGTACATCTTTGGGTGAATCAACTTTTAAGGTACCTACTCCCCATTTTTCGACATGTTTCACAAGTTATATATTTTATAGAAAAACTATATATTTGTTAATGACTTACACGCTTATTAAATCCAGACATTATAGGCTAACATTTGAAATGATTTGATCTAAAATAGTACAGTTTTAAATAATAATACAGTTGGTAACGCAGCGGACAATGTTGTCCCTAGGTTTTGTATGGAAAATGTGCAGTTTCCCCAGAGTTACCAGGTTTTTTCGAGGATTAAAAAATATTTGAGGTGTTTAACGTGTAAGGTCTGTAAATCTGGTGGTCTGATTTTAATATTCATACATTATTAATAACCATAAGTCACCAGGAAAGTTTTAATACCGCAAAAGAAATGGAGCACTTTAAAAGTTGATTCACCCCTTTACATATTTGCACCTTCGGCAGTTCTGAAGAATCTCGTTTTTTTTTCAATAAATCAAAGAACAAAATAATATCCGGGGTACAACAGCTTCCCCTACTTGAGGACTTTTTTATATTTAAAAAGTGTTCTACCTGGATATCCTCGTCCGCTTCGACAACTTTTTGGGCATATTCGACGACTTTTTGCCACTTCTTGTTAGCATCGGCGGTTAGGCCGAGGTTTTTTGGTATCGTTGGACCCTTAGGTGAGGTAATTTCATTTTCCATAGATCTGTACGTATTAAAATTTAATCATTAAGATGGATTTTCTTTACAGTGAGGACTATCATATTACATTATTATTATAAGCAGAGCCCGGAATTTTCGTGGCACTTCTCAATATCGCTAGTGACTTCTCATTTATCGAATTCCGTTATAAATAATAATATATCGATACAATACAACACAGAAAACAAACAAAACAAATTTAAAAGTAGAGGTAAACTACAGGAGGTAGAAAAACTTTGGGTAGGTGAAAATTCGAAATTGGCATATGTAATTCAATTTAAAAGTTACTTTGAAAATAAGTAGTAATATTTTGTAATTAATCAGTTCCCGAATACGGCTACCAACATCTAAGCCATTGCAGCTTTTTCAATTTCATGTTCAAAATTTGTGTAAGTGATAATGATAAGAGTATAGAGAGTAGGTATTTGTGTTTGTGTGTAAGTGTTTACTAGGCTATTTATTAAAAAAAACATATTTTTCACAATATTTGGTTTACGAAAAGTTACCGACAGTCTATTTTAAAGTTTAACATTATCGATATAATCCTACTAATATTATAAATGCGAAAGTTTGTGTGTGTGTGTGTGTGTGTGTTTGTTACTTCTTCACGCTGCAACGGCTGGACGGATTTGGATGAAAATTGGAATGAAGATAGCTTATACCCTGGATTAACACATAGGCTACTTTTGATCCCGGAAAATTTAAAGTTCCCGAGGGAATAACTATAATCGAAATCTACGTGGACGAAGTCGCGGGCAGAAGCTAGTTATACATAATTGAAAGTCGATGAATTAGAACATCACAGCTCAAAAATGCCACAAAAATTCCGGGCTCTGATTATCACAATTATTGGTGTGGTCCGGCGTAGGGATAGGAAAACCAGTGAAATCTCTAGCGGGCATTCCATGTTAGTCCTTAGGGAAGACAACGCATTTGGAGTCTAAGCTTATTAAGCTGCTTACGGATAGCGCGTACCCTGCTACGCGTAGTCAGTTACGCGTGTGTTTACGCGTACATTGGATATGCGCACAGCTCCTGTACGGACTGCCACGAATCTCAATCGAGCTATCTACCAGAACGAGCGCGTCTTCTTTGACGTGCGACCAAAGACCGACTGCCGGCGGCTCGCGCGCGAGCCAGTTCGCGCGGCACGCGTGCTCCAAAAGTATAGGTACGCGTAGTTGCACGTACGGATCGACTACGCGTAGCAGGGTACGGGCTATCCGTAGATACGCGGCTTTATAACGGCCAAACCCTATATTCAAACCGCGGATAGATAAGGCTTACTTCGGGTTAAAATTTGACATTTGCCCATACAAAATGTGTCAAATTTTAATCCGAAGTAAGCCTATCTATCCGCGGTTTGAATATAGGGTTTGGCCGTAAGACTGCAGTCTTGAGAGTTCAAATTTTATTGGGTCTCAGCAGATCCCACTTAACATCCGGTGGCCTATGCTCGTTTTTTTTTAATTTTACTAGTCGCCGATTGTAATCTTTCTATGCGTTTCTTTATGCCGCGTATTTCTGCTGCTATGGCGCAGCCTTGGTCATGCCGGTAGGCTAATCTGTGAGTTAATATGTAATTTACTCAAGAAATTAACTTTTAGAAAGAGAAAAAAATGTGAACACTGCTGCTTGGCGGTTGGTTGCGGCGTGCGTCATACATATGTATTTATTTGTTTATCTACGTTCATTTTCCTCCTGCCGCCATCGCGAAAAGTCGTAAAGAAACACAGTACAGTCTGTGAGCACTTAGAAGGGGCTTCGGGTTTGTACTTCTCTCTCACTCGCTCTTTACAGCGTATGAGAGCGAATGAGAGCCAAGTACAAATCCGATAAGCACTTAAGACCTATCGCACTGTACGTGTTTTCGCCGCTGGTTTGATTATGTCGTTGGTACCTACCGCTCCATTGTGCCTACGAGCCACTGGCCTAATTATGATTGCCCGTAGAGTTTAATGGTGAAGAGAACAAAACCCGTGTTGTATTTCTGTTACGCTTGTTGTTTTTTTATTTGTTTTTCTTTAGGACATCTTCAAGATACTGAACGAAAAATTTAACAGGACCAATCCGTAAATAGTTAACTAATAATTTTGAATTTCACATGGGTAAAATTACGAAAATTTTGAATTAGTTACGTAAATTTTGACATCGTTCGCCTAAAGCAACCCAAACATTGAGATTTTTTTGACGTGGCTTTGTCAAATACAATGTTCTGTCATCTTTGACTGTTACGCTTACCACATTCGAGACTGAACAGAACGCAATGCGTGGCAGCGTGACATCGCATCACGTAAAAGTGCGGGCCAAGATAATAAGGCTGCGGCTCCACTGAGGCGGGGACGAGCGGAGCTGAGTGGAGCAGCGCTGTGAAAAGAGCTAAGTGATTCCACTGAGGCGGAGACGAGCGGAGCCGAGTGGAGTGATTACAATGTAGTAATGCAGTTACGTCTCCTCTCCGCTCCGCTCATCTCCGCTTGACTGTTTCCATTGAAGCGGAGTGGAGACGAGATGTGGATTTCAACTAATATGATTGGTCAATCCCTACACATCTCCTCTCCGCTCCGCTCGTCGCCGCCTCAGTGGAGCCGCACCCTAACGGTAACTTTAGCCATTTTTGAAACTTACAAAATCCGGACCCTGCAATGGTAACAGAGTTACCATCTAACTTATCTTACTTAATAATTATACCTAAATGAGAAAGTTTTTGATGTTAGGGTGTTTGTTACTCATTGCTATCATGCTTCAACTTAAATTTAATTTAATATTCAAATATAAATAAATTATTGGTAGTAGCGAATAGTGGAAATTGACAGTGCGCCTATCCCTAACGGTAGAAATAAATCTACAAAAATGGGTACTTACTGGTGGATAGCTCGGTAGGGATTATAACTTGGTTTTTTGGCCTAACGCTAAAAAGGGAGGGTCTCCTAGGTCAGATAGATAATTTAAAAGGTAATAAAAAAACTTCATATAAAAGTATGTGATAAAATATTTAATAGCCATATTATAACTACCTAACTACTATTAACAAAACAAAATTATAGCAAAATTCCCAATAAAAGTATTCCTTAAAATCTAAATAAGCATTTTGAGTATTTTTTTTACATTTAAATAACTATTTTGTTTTTGTTAAAAATATAATATTGTCTACATCACTAGTATAATTAATTTTGTAAACAAATATAAACATCCATAAACATTTTAATATTATACATAAAAAGGTATGTCTGTTTGTTCTATTAAGTTCAACACATCAACCAAAAATTCTTAAAATGTACAAAACAATGTTGATTCAGCTAATGATAACATAATTCATTTAGAAATAGAAATGGAAAAAAATGGTTACAAGTAGAACAGAAACAATATTTCTAAGTGGCAAAAATCACAATAACCTTTAGTCTACCGCCAAGCAGCAGTGTTCGCATTGTTGTGTTCCGATGTGAGGATATGACAACCGGTGACAATTACTAGCATAGAGGCATTCCATCTCAGTCCTCAGGGTTGGCAACGCATTTGCGATCTTAGGATTGCAGTCTTCAGATTGTAGTCTTGAGAGTGCAAAAGTTTGTCACAGATCCCACCTAAAAACAACGAAGTCTCACCATAAAGGGTCATTTTTTACCATTTTGGTACGGAACCACAAAAACAGAAGTAGAATATTCTTTGCCTACTTCTGCAACACAGAATACGGTGTTATGATCTGTCCAAAGCCTTTCTCATTTTCATATCTTTATTAAGGGCCTGTTTCACAATCGTCAAGTAAAGCATATCAGACACATAAATTTAGCCCTTTCCTTTTCTTACACTTGAACAAAGACAAGGAGAGAGCTAACTTTAACTGGCACATAAATTTACTTGTCGATTGTGAAACAGGCCCTAAATGTGTGAAGCTCTATACATTTTTATATGAAACAGTACGGGCGACCTGTAAAGTATTCAATAGCAACAAAACTTGGTGTACCCAATTTTCATGCATTTGGAATAATTAAAAAGAAAATTGTGGAGAAACAATATTAAACACTTTACGTTTTTGGACCAACCTACTGCACAGTATAATATTAGTATTTAGGCTACATACAGTATAAAAGCTTTAAGCTTCATAAAATAAAAGTCTAGCGCCATTCCACTTGTACTTGCAACTGACAACATAAGTAGTATAATATTGGGCATTCTGGCCCACCTCGTTCGATCGGGCGAAAATTTCGCCCTCCTCACTCGTGTGATCCAAATGCCCAATATTATTTTGTGGATTTCAAAATTTGGGTTTGCGCAAAATGAAACAATCGCGCTAACGTGCGCGTTTCGCAACATGTAACGGAAATTGGGTTTGTGCTTAAAATAAAACGATTATCTCTCGCGTTAACATACGTATTTAACAAATAACACGTCGTAACGGAAATTGGGTTTGCCCAAAATGAAATGATCGCGTTAACGTGCACGTTTGCAACGGGAATTATTAGCTAAAAACAATCGCATCAAAATTGTTATATATATGTGAAAACGTAGTCGTGATTTCCCTTAATTGGAATAAGTCTTTCATGCAAGTAAAACGTACCTATGCATCGCTTGAGAAATTTTGAAGAAATATGAAGTTTGTAAAACAAAATCAGAGCTTGCATTTGGATCTTGTTTTTTCAGCTCGCAATAAGCCTTGTGTACGTCATGGTGAACTTTTACCTTACAATATTCGCAGTATAATTTGCGGTCCTTCTAATTGCGGGAAAACTAATTTAATGGTTGGTCTTTTACTTCATGAACAAGGGTTACGGTACCAAAATGTTTATGTTTACTCAAAAACCCTTTTCCAACCTATGTATCGATTTTTAGAAGAAGTATTAGCGTTAGTTCCAACGGTTACATTTCAAAAATATTGTGAAAATGAAGAAATACTTAGCCCAAACGAAGCTAACTATAACTCAATCATGATATTTGATGATGTGGCTTGTGAAAACCAAAACAACATAAGGGATTACTTTGCAATGGGAAGACATAAAAATATTGATAGCTTTTATTTAAATCAAACGTACAGTAAAGTACCAAAACAATTAATAAGGGATAATGCTAATTTAATAATTCTTTTTAAGCAAGATGATGTTAATTTACGTCATGTTTATGATGAGCACGTTGGAACCGATATGTCATGGTCGCAGTTTCGTGAAATTTGCGCTAAAGTATGGAACGCACCTTTCAGCTACTTGGTTATAAACAAGGATTGTAACAAAAATTCTGGATGTTATAGAATGGGGTTTGATACATTCATTACTGTAGATTAATATACTTAAGTACATACTTATTGAATAGTATTCGAATAATCGTTTATTATATTAAATGAATCCAAAGAGAACGGACATGAGCTCGAAAGTCGAGAAAGTTAATGAAGATAAAGTGCTAAAGGAAAAGATACTCCGGTCAGCCGAAGCAGTTAAAAAGAAGGTTAAACTTATTCGCGATGTAAAAACAAACAATGATATGATTCTGGAATCTGTTTTAAAACCAATTACAGAACCGCTTAATGAAATAGTTAAAGTTAAAAATGAGAATAATTACTTCAATACTAATGATGATGATTTTGATGACGGATTGCAATGGGGAAAGTTAGTAAAAAGAATTAAATATAGCCCAAGTGAAGAAAAGAAGGAATCTATAACTGATCAAACGGTTGTGAGGAATTTTTCTCAATCTAGCCTTGTTAATAAAAATGATGAGGATGAGACATCAAAAGATAATGAAAGTGATGTAAGCGATGAAGTGGAAAGTGAACATTTTAATGATCAGGATTCTTCAAATAATATTTCATTTAAGACAACTGATTCTTACGCTTCTCCTCGTGACGATCCTAAATTTCAAAAGCAATATATTACCAACTTAAATATACCTTTTGGTATTCGAACGGAACGGGACAAGCTAATGTTGGGAACCTGTCCGGTATACACTACAAATGACAAAAAACTGAAAGTAAATGGTCATACTTACTATTTAACGCCAGGTTTATTCGAACTGCTATATAAGAAAGTACCGGATTTAGATATTGTAACTGAGGATGACAGATGTAATTATAAAACCTTATTATTAGAAACTAATGCACATAGAAGAGAGTTTAATCCTAATAAACCAATAAAAAGCAACAAAGGCATGAAATATTTATATGTAATAAGACCTCTTTTTAAATTAGCTAAAGAACGTTCAGTAAGTGGTGAAGGACTACCGACGATGAAAAATGTTAAAAACGATGTGTCATATGTATATTGGGATAACCCAAACGAATTAGTAGAAAGGTTAAAATTACTTATAGCTTCTCGTGATGCTGGTAATACAGGATTGGATAATGAAATCATATCTATTATTGAAGAACTACAAGAAGCGGGATTAGTGAACAATGTTAATATATAAAGCAGTTACTTTACTATTATCGTTAGTCGAAGCAGAACTTTTGGCGTAAAAATATATCATAAAATGAACATAGATAAATTTGGTCACCATGTTCATAAACGTTTACGTGTAGCAGGTGTATCTGAAGTCAACGAACTTAAAAGTCAGGCTTTGCTTCGTTCAGAAGACGGAGATTTTGATTTACAATCACTGAGATTAAAAGGCGTTGCTCATCCTTTGTCGGCTGATGATGCAGTAAATAAGGAGTACGTCGATCAGCTCGTTCAGAACATTTATGACAAGAAGTATCTAGATTCTTTAATCAAAGTTATAAATTCTCAAATTCATCAGCTCGCAACTCAGTTGAAATTGAACTTTTATACAAAAAACGAGGTAGATAACATTGTAAAACAATTAAGCAATGGCAAAAGAACAAGTAGTGAACGAGATCCACAGATCAGCTCGTAAAAACTTTAAGCGACGAGCAGTTGTTTTAAAAGGCATTCACGATTTGTGGCAAGCAGATTTGATTGACTTACAAAAATTCCATAAAATAAATAAAGGAAATAAATATATTTTAGTTGTCATTGATGCATTTTCAAAGTACGCGTGGTGTATTCCGACAAAATCGAAAACTAGACAAGAAGTTAAAAATGCATTTCAACAAATTATAAAGTCAGCAATCCAAATTCCTAGAAACTTGCAGACAGACTTTGGAAAAGAATTTTACAATAGTGAATTTGATTGTTATTTAAAATCTTTAGGAATAAATCATTATTCAACTTATTCAATTAAAAAGGCATCAATTGTTGAAAGGTTAATAAAGACGCTTAAAAACAAACTGTACAAATATTTTAGTTTAATTGGAAATTATAAATGGGTTGGAAAACCTTTAGATGATATAGTCAAATCTTATAATGAAACTTTTCATAGTACAACAAAATTTAGACCAAATGATGTTAATTTTGAGAATGAATCGGAAGTAAAGAACAATATTAAGAAACGTCAACAAAATCTATATCATAAATTAAATAAATTCAATGTGGGAGATCGTGTACGTATAAGCAAGTATAAAAGCGCTTTCCATAAAAGTTATACGCCTAATTGGTCAACAGAGCTATTTACTATTAAACAAGTCAGTAACACTCAACCGTTTACGTACCATATAGAAGATCAGCGAGGAAACACTATTCTGGGCACATTTTACGAACAAGAACTTCAAAAAACTAAGTACCCGGACGTTTATCTCATTGAAAAGGTGGTCAAAAAAAAAGGGAATAAATTATACGTTAAGTGGTTAGGACTTAATGATAGTGAGAACAGCTGGATTAATAGAAGTGCCATTGTATGAATATATTTATATAGTTACTCGCACAAAAAATGTCATTAACATATAGGATATGAAAGGAAGAGGACTTTTAAACAGTGTAATTAATCACTTGCCTTTTGAATTACACTTACCTGGTTACAATTATTGCGGACCAGGCACTAAATTGCATAAACGGTTATTAAGAGGTGATAAAGGAGTTAATGAATTGGATGACGCGTGCATGAAACACGATATAGCTTATGATAAACATTCTAACCTAACAGATCGACACCGCGCAGATTTAGAACTTTATAAAATGGCTAAACAGAGGTTGAAGTCGAAAAGTGCTGGAAAAGGAGAAAAACTTGCTTCATGGTTAGTTAGCAAAGTGATGAAATCTAAAATGAAAGCTGGTGCAGGCATAAAATCATTTAAAGGTTTGGTTACAAAGATGCGGAAGGAACTGAAAAGAAACAAATCAAAAGATAAAGGCACTACAATCACCCGAGCTCTTGCGCTCGCAAAGAAAGTATTTACTAGAAACAGTAAAATTCATATTCCGCGTTTAATACCGATTCCGAAAACTGGCGGTATATTACCACTGATACCTATTTTTGCGGGACTTTCTGCGTTGGGATCATTGGCTGGAGGAGCTGCTGGGATAGCTAAAGCTGTTGGTGATTACAAAGCTGCAAAGAAAAACTTAACCGAATCACAACGTCACAACAAAATGATGGAATCTATTGCATTAGGTAAAGGATTGCACATTAAACCGTACAGAAATGGAAAGGGATTGTGTTTAGAATACTCAAAAAACTAGTCAACAGGCTTCCCAGACGTGCTCTCACTAATATAGATATTTTAAAACACTCTTCAGATATTCCTCATTTCCGTGGCGTTTATATGAGAGATAATTTGCCAAAGCGTTCGAATAGAGTAGAGTGCGCAATTATTAATTTAGATAGTTCTGAAAACCAAGGGACACACTGGGTAGCCTATGTCAAAGATAATAATTACTGTGAATATTTCGATAGTTACGGCGATCTTCAGCCTCCAATAGAATTAATAAAGTATTTAAAAAATAAAATTATTTCATACAACTATGTCACTTATCAAAAGTTTAATACTGTAAATTGCGGTCATTTATGTTTGAAATATTTAAAGCAATTTTGGAGTAACCGTTTAAATATCTCTGTTCAATAAAAACCATATCATTCACATGATGTCTTTCACTTTGTCCATAACTGGAACCTCTTCTACCCTGATCACAAATCATTCACCAGCTTTTCAACTAAATGGTGAATATGAATGCGGGTTACTATATTTTTCGACTTTTAACTCTATACCTAATATAGACTATAGAAATAATATGTTTTATTATGGCCAAAATGAAGTAGTTGAAATTCCTGAAGGGTCATACGAACTTCAAGACCTCGACGATTACCTGAAAAGACATCTGAAAGGATGTTCATTTTCACTGACATGTAATAATAATACGTTAAAGACGTCTATATTGTGTTCTAAAAATGTGTATTTTAATAAAGAAAATTCGATTGGTAACTTACTAGGTTTCGGTCAAGAAACTATTCAAGCTAATATATTAACAGAGTCTCCTTTTCCTGTGTCCATTCTCTCTACAACTATAGTGCGAGTTGAATGTGACATTGTGAGTGGTTCATTTATTAACGGAAAACCAAGTCATATTATTCACGAGTTTGTGCCTAATGTACCACCAGGCTATCGGATTATAGAAACACCTAAAAACGTTATTTATTTTCCTCTTAATCAAAACAGTTTAAGCTCTTTAAAGTTAAGAATATTGGATATAAACGATAACTTAATCAATTTACGCGGTGAAGAGATCCAGATATATTTGCATCTCAGGAAAAGATGATAGATTTCAATAAAAGATTAGTTTCGCGCAGTACAATTATTAGTACGCATTGTGCTGTCAAGAAAAGAACACCTAAAAATCAGCTTACGAGGCTTTCCAAGGAAAATAAAGAATTTCTTAAAACTATTGGTTTATTAAAATGAGTATTCTAAACTTAACAGAAACTTTCGGCTACGATAACACAATAGAAAGTTTTGAATTCCATTCCTACAAACCTTACGTAACAAGTTTCAATTTTAATGATGAAATCCGTATACCAATAAACCAACAAGATCTATACGTGTTACCTTCTGAGAGTGCCTTATACATAGAGGGAAACATGGTAGTAGTCAACAGAGAAACAAAACTACCGGTGGCCAGTGTTCAGTTTACTAATAACCCTATACTTCATTTGTTTCAAGATATTCGATATGAGCTTAATGGAATCGAAATAGACAAAATTAAAAATGCTGGAGTTACAACTACTATGAAATCTCTCTTATCTCTAAATGAACATGAATCGAGAATGTCAAAGTCATGGGGTTGGGATGTCAACGGTACAAAAGTTACGCATGGGTCGTTTTCTGTATGCATTCCTTTAAACAAGATTCTTGGTTTTGCAGAGGATTACAATAAAATAGTTATAAACTGTAAGCATGAACTTATTCTTTTGAGATCCAATACTAATTTAAATAGCGTTACATTAAATACAAATGAATATATAGATAACATTACGATATCTAAAATAGTATGGCGTATGCCACATATAAAAGTTTCTGATCGGGAAAGGTTAAATTTAATGAAGTGCTTGGAAAAAGATCGTGCTATTCAGATAGCATTTAGAAACTGGGATCTTTATGAGTATCCACTTTTACCGAAAACATCAAAACATTCCTGGGCAATCAAAACTTCATCTCAAATTGAAAAGCCACGATATGTTGTTATCGGATTAAAAACAGATAGAAAAAATATGACTAACAAAGATATGACACACTTTGATCATTGTCATTTAAGAGATGTAAAAGTTTTTTTAAATTCAACCTATTTTCCGTATGAAAGTTCTAATGTTAGTTTCGCAGCTGAAAAATTCGCTATATTATACGATCAGTATGCTAAATTCCAACAGTCGTATTATAACCGCAGTCAAGCGCCGTTGCTAAGTCCGCAAGAATTTAAGGATAAAGCACCTCTGTTTGTTATCGACTGCTCTCGGCAAAACGAAACCTTAAAAACGGGTTCAATAGATGTGAGAGTTGAATTAGAGTGTGAACAGGACATACCCGGTAATACTGCGGCTTACTGTCTTATTTTGAATGATAGCATTGTAGAATACAAACCGTTGACCAATATTACCCGAAGGATATCATGAGCTCAGACTGCTTGTTTGTAGATCTCCAGGGGTTTAAATCATCTACAAATGAATTTATTCTTAAAGAATTTGCGTATAGTACAAATGAATACACGCAAGTATTTTTAATAAAACCTCCGTATGCATTTTTTACTTTATCGGAAAAAGAAAAAAGTAATGTTATATGGATAGAGAAAAACCTCGGTATCTTATGGCGTGAAGGATTCATTGATTATAGAGAGTTTAAAAGAATGATTTATGTTCACTTAGAAAATAAGAAAATATTTGTAAAAGGGTTAGAAAAAATTAAATGGGTTAAAGATTTGTGTGATAATTGTACTGTAATAGACCTGGGTGAAAAAGGTCTTCCTAATTTTCAATCAATGCATCAAAAATATTGTAAAAACAGCGGCACATATAATTGTTTAATTCATAAAAAAACTTGTGCGTTAAAAAATGTATTATGCATTAAAAAATGGTACTTTGAAAATAATTTAGAACTGTATTCTCATATCTGATTTCAAAATAAATGATATTATTGACAAACATATTTTTTATTTCACCTATTCAAAGAGAATTATCAATTACCGAAAAGTTTTTCCACTAAATTGAATTAATATCGCTGTCAGTCGAGATGAAGAAAAACGTGTCGGTAAAAAAAAAACTCTTAAGGTCACTTGCAGCTTTTTCTTAGTCCAGTAATGTTAAAATATATGATAGGTACTATTACTGTTAAATCTAGTTTAAAAGTTATATCGAAATTTAAAAAAGCTGCAAGGGGCCATTAATAACTGCAAAATGAAACAACAAGTTATTTTCATTATATTTATTTACTTACTATGTTAATTACAACAAAATTAAACTAAAACTACAAACTAGCACTGTATCCACTCAGTTTTTTTGAAATCTTATGTATCACACTTTCGGCATGATCTATAACTTCATCGTAATTATCGTCCGCCAAATATTGAGCACTCAACATCACTTTGTCTTCATCATCACTGTCTTTGTTCAGGTCAATTATCTGTATTTTTAGTAGTCTCGTACCTTTCCCTGCTTTATTATTTATTATAAATGATGGCAGACGGTCGTGACCACTTCTTTTAAAAACTTTATTGGAAAAGTTTCGTTTTGATCTTTTTTCTTTATTTTTTTTCTGGATTCCGCTTTTAAGTTTCTTCACCAGCTCGCTGTCTTCTTCTTCTTCCACTAGGAATTCCTCCAATGGATCCTGAGCATATTGCGAAAATAGGAAAGTGTCTTGTGTTCCTTCCATATTCTGAAACAAGATAAATCAAAATAAATATTTTAATATTTTGCTTGCTATTTGTAGACAAAAAAAAATAAAAATAAAAATGCAAGACGATAACATTTACATAAATAGATCGAGTCTAACTTGAATAAATTGTTAATATATAAATATATCAAATGTTTGCTTACCACACCGGGGCTGAGGATATGAAGCTCGTAACAACTTGTAAAAACTTGTAACTTCGTTCTGAAGATAGACTGATGTTTGGCTGAGTATTATATGAGCCTTTATTTATAACGATTAGAATTCATGAATCGACAAAATTACACCACAATTGACGAACAATTTCAGTCAGTATCGTATAACGCGGTCATAGCTGACTCGACAAGGCGTCAGCAGCTAACCTGCTGATTGAGAAACATGCTAATTTTAATATTTCATTTTAAGTAAGTATTTTTATCGGCTAATTAGAAAGACAATAAATTTTAGAATACCGGTGTTTTTAATTTTCACGCAAACTTTGATTATCATTGAAGAAAATCTATTTTTAACATTTAACTGTCTTTCTTTCTTTAGCTAATAAATTCACTTAATTAAAAAAAGAAATATAAATCATTTTAATGAATAGGTTTGTATTTTACTCATATAAATTAAAGTTCATTCATTTCACAAATAGCTCACTAATTAGTTTGGAGTTAAATAAAAAAATAAAAATAAACATACACCTCTTGTGAAATGGAGAACCAATTATTTATGAGTAATTAGGTAATTAAAAATCCAAACACAAATTGCACTAGGCATATGTACGTTTATTCAAATAGCAGTACTAATAGGTATTTACATAACATATAATCATAAATTGTTTCTTAATACTAACATATTACTTATTTTAACGGTATACATTTCTGGTAAAGTTGTAGATTTACAATTCAATTTATTTAACGAGATTTGAATACATTCGCTTATAATTTATAAAAACTACAATATCGATCTATGACCCCATGCTTTAGTTGAAATTTTGTCTTTTAATGTAAGTCGCTTATCGTCTTTACTGGATAACGCAATTTTGTTAACAGTTTGCGTAAAGATTTCATGTTTAATAGATTTAAATAATATATTTTTTTTCCTAATAACCGTATTCTTGAACAGAACATCCTTATAGTCATCTAATGTTAATTCTCGGACACCAGGCTTTTTTACTCCTTTTGCTTTTTTGAGTAATGAATTTTCGCTTTTGATACAATACAACTTGGAACGTAGCCCTACAAACTCAGTGATAAGCTCGCCCCCTAACTCGTCTTTAAATAATCCCGGAACCTTTTTATTTATCAAGGGTATCTGAAACTCATTTGATTTGTTATAATTACTTGTATCAAAATAATGTATAAACTGATTTTTCAAATCGTCGTAAAAGTCAGTGGTTTTAATATTATAAATGAAACTGTCAGTATCTGTATAACAGAGAGAAACACTTTCATTATAATAAGGTTTTATTACAGAGTAGTGGAATTGATACATGTGACTCTTAGAAAGCTCGAGTATCGCGAATCCTATGTATATCGGTTTATCTAAGACAACTCTCTCCGGTTTCATTTGAACAGCGACTAAATTATCCGAAAATGTCGTGGCGCTGTGAAAATTTGGTCGTGCTATTAATTTACTTGCTGTTACAAACTTCTTTGTAGAGTTTCTCTCATCACTCCACTGATTTACTAACTTAACATCTACACGTCGTTCACTATCCTCGAGAGTCTTGCCAAAAACAGCGTTATTTTTTAATTTAAAAAGATTCTGTTGAAATGGAGTTTTTGCATTTTTTCTTAGTTCTGTATTTAAATCTATATATTTTTTCAAAAAGGGGCTTTGTCGGAAGGTGATTACCCGGTGAATTTTATTAAGAGTCAAACCATTACGCAAGCACGTTTTTAAATGTACATAATGAATGACGTACTCATATTTATCATACAAATTTGGGATTAATTTCGAATTTTTCCCTCCTGGAGGTACAAATTTTTGTGCACAGAAGGGATAATCGTTATGCAAATGATGTAACTCTTTAGGGTAAACTAAGTCGACCTCAAGAATAAATCCAAATTCTGCATCGTCTGAAATTGACATAAAGTCTAATTGCTCTATTTCCTCAGAATCTAGAAAGCGAAAATCAGATATGGGTAATGAATGACTCATACTATATCCGTATAAGTTGTTACAATCAATGTATACAAGAAACGAGTCGGGTTTACTGTCATCATAAGTTTTCATATATTTATTATTAGCAAGAGCATGTCTGGTAGAGCACATGCAAATTCCGCCTCGAATGCCTTTTTGAATAAGACGAATGATTTCTAAATCAGATATCAACTCTAATTTTACGCCAGTTTTCAATAACATCGCGTCAAATGACAAACTCGGCACGGTTAAATAGAATGCAGGATCTAATTCATAATGAATCTTACAAATTTTTCGAAAATTTTCAAATATGTCTGACAAAAGCAAAACGTCAGTTTTAATATAGAGATCTGTATATTCACCCATGTTTCTTATTTGAAATGTCTCCCATACACGTTGAGCGTGCTCATAGTCAGAGTCTGTAATTTGTTCCGCAGAAAGCGAGTTATAAAACGAACTCTTTTCAGGTAGCTCAATTTCTGTAAATTTATCCCAGCCGGTCATATAATCGTAAAGATATACTCCTTTGCGTAGTAATAAATTAAACTCTTCTAATCGAGGATAAAAGTTACTTAAGTGGAAAAACTCTGATCTACATAAACCCTTAGCTAACTCTTCTAAACTAGCACCTAGAAATTTAAATGAATCTACAAACCGTATTTGCACATACTGATCATTAGATAACCTTAAAAATTTTGTAAATGAAATATAGTTTTCTTTATTTTTAGGTATTACTTTTATAGGTCCAGAACATTTACCCAGTTCTTTGATAAATAAATGACAGTCGTATCCAGACAAATTGTGGAAAAATATAGGAATAAGTTTAGGCACTCGAAAACGTAAGTTACAGTATTGATGGGCCGCTCCGCGATAAAACCCTGTTAAATGACAGTGATCTCTAACTTTATCACCAAACAAAGGGGTTTTGCAAATGTGACAATTTTTTGCATTTTTGTACGCTAAAGCATCTTCATCGTCGAAAATCATAGGAACCTCTTTATTTAAGATCTCATGTATTTCATTTACATGTCTGTACAAGTACTCTAAAAACTTGGATACGCAATCGGGTCCGCGATACTGAATAAAACGATTCAGACTTCCGTCATAAGAACAAACTATGTAATACGCAAAAGCTGCAGGCTTATGAATTTGTTTATTTGAGGTGAAGCTAATCGATGGTGCTTGCTCGCAACCCTGGTAAGGTTCAAGAATAGTTTCAAAGTCAGCGTACACTACAAATGGTACGTCTTGTTTACGATCGAAATTTTTAAATTGCAGATATGTACCTTTATCTGGAAGTACAGTAGCAATTCCACTACAAACATGCATATCATATTTGTATTCTGATACAAAAAATATGAGACAGTCTTCGCAAAAATAAAGTTTACCATGATGCTTAGTAATTTGAGAACGTACAAGACGCGACAAGTCACGAATCAAAACATAATGCGAGTTATTACCGCGCTCGATTAAAAGTAAATTGATCCTATGTTTCCTTTTGTACTCGGACCTGTAAAGAGGTCCTACAACAGTTCGATTGTTTTTTAAAGAATACACATTAATACTGATATCAGTATTATCGGATTCAAATGTCTTAATATCAGCAAAGGTGACAGGGAAACTCATATTATCAGTTTTTAAAACAGTCTTAAAATAGGGATACGACGATGTACGCTCACTATGATGTGAGGACGGGTAAATGGCGGCAACAATGCACCAGAGAAAACAATAGTCATCGTTATTGCGAATATTTATGCAAGCCTTTTTATTTTTTATTAATTTAGGCAAATCCACGTAAGATGACGCTTTTAATGGATCAAATTTATTGACATTTATTTCTAAATACAAATTTGATAAAAATGTCCAACCAGAATCGCGGTCTTCAAATTCCTCTACCTTTTTTCTTATAGTTATAAAGAATTTTTGAAAAAGCTTCTCCAAATCATAATTTTGATGCACAGAAAAATTTTTTGTTGCGAAAGACTTAATTTCTTGCCTGTCATCTTTGAATAAAAGAAAATTGCAAAAGTATTCGAAATTAACTTTAAGGCTCACTTGTTTTTGAAGCGCATTTTGTAAAATTCTTAAAAATTTGCATTTCAAAGAGTTCAAAAATACGTCAGGTAAACAAGTTTTAAAATCATCAGTAGCAATTATCCTATATGACGATATGCGACCTTTAAAAGCTGAGGAAATTTGATAAACCTCATCGTTTAGTTCTACAACGGAATTATTTTTATGTTTATTACTTTTTAAGTGACCCACCCACTGTTTTCTTTCTACTCTGATGGAGCACTCTGAGCAAAAAGGCATATTTATGTAAGTTTATTCAGATTACAACACAATAAAAAATAATAAGAGCAAACAGACATTTTACGCAAACGTTAAAATAATACTGAATTACTTGTTGTTAGAGTAAAATTTAACGTCAGCCTCTACAAAAAGTTCTTGAAGTCGTTGAACAAATTTTTGCAACGAGTTCCACTGTGGTGTTTCACTGTTGATTTGAGCCTTAACTGCAAGAAGGGCTTTCTTCCAACGCTGATCGGGCAACTCACCGCGAATGTCTTCGGTGTGAGAGACCTTCAGCTCCACGAAGAAGTCTCCCTTCAGAACGCATGCTCGTTTCGTTGCTCCTGTCGGCAGTCGGTTGATTATAGACGAGTCGAGCGCATTTGAAGAAACAGAGGGTTTCGGCGTAATATTAAAATCTTCCGGGAATATACCAAACAAATCATGAGGGTTTTGGTTTCCTTTTATCTTCGATGCGGCAGAACTGTAAAAAACAATTAAATCAGTACAACCACCTTGATGTTAGAAGGTTTACTAGAATTACCTTTTAAAAAGATAATGAATAAGATAGTAAAAACAAATACCTGGTTGATGATGATTTTCGTTTCTTAATGGTTTTTTTCGATTTGAGATTATCTTGGCTTACGCTGTCCTCTGAATCAGATCTAAAACAGGATATATGGATAATTATTAATCGTTTTTGTTTAAAAACATACATTAACAGTGAAAACAAGTCAACGGGAAATATACCTATTTGCTGCACTTCTTTTTTGTTTTCCAAATTTTGAGGTGACGGGGGTCACGTTAGCAGCAATGATGCTTTCAAATTCGGTATCAGACCTATAAATAATAAATAATTGATATAATTAAATCACTGAAACATTTTAAAGTTATTTGGGAAAAAAGTGTACTTACTCACATTTTAACAGTAGCGAGATGAAACAGCAGGAGGTGGTAATGCACTGGGCGGTAAGCTGGCGGACGAGGTGTAGGGCAGCGGTGGCGGTAGCTGGAAGTCTCGGAGCACAAAAAGAACGCAGTTGTGGAAGTTGACAAATAAATAGCGAATTCTTGATGACTTTGTTACATGCGCCAGGGGTGTTACTTGAGTAATTTTGCATAAAGCAGTTAATATCGCTATTATTAATTTAATATTATTGCTATTTCTATTGCACTGGAAGAACCAGTGAGAGAAGATTCCATCTTCACATCCATATTGTGGTAATTAACATTATTTTTATTATAAGTAGTGTAAATTGGTTTTTTTCTTTAAGCTTACATGTTGTGATAGTTTGAATGTTTATTCCAGTAACTGTTAACATTTAACTAGGGTTTCTCACTGGTAAAATAATTATATCAAGTTTAATGAACGAAATGTATTCAAAATGTTCGACACAATTAAAAGTATTGTTACCAATTATAACATTATTTGATACATTTACGATAGTGCCAGCCCTCAAAATGTATATTCTTGCATATTTTTAATGGGGCCACCGGCGTTGTGCAATTTCCTTCACATCGATTGAAAAAAACATGTTGCGTAATTGACCAATGCCTAATTAATAAAATGCAGGAATATTTGTTAAATCAACAAATGAAAAAAAATATATATATTAATTTAAATTATTTACGCAAATGTACTGGAAACAGAAAAAGTATTTTCCCGAACAAGCGAACTTGACAAATCGATTTCTTAATCCAGAAAACACCTGTAATTGTAAATTTATTGTAATTCCAACATTGAATACAAAAATTAAATATTACCAATATAAAGAATTTAACAATGGTTTCATCATAAGCGCCCTCTATAGGCTAAGTACTGAACTAATATAATAGCTTAATGAATGCATTACACTTTCATATAAGTTGCAAATGGTTTCGATTAATTCCGATAGATTAAGCAAAATATTCGTTATTCTACGCCACCTATGTTCATTTGCGTGAAATCATCACAATAATAGCGAGCGTCCATAGTTGAAATGTGATCGCGGATCTCATACCGCCCGGTCTTCGAGTTCTAATTACAATTACGCAAAACATTGTATGTCGCATGCGATTATATTTTTAGCTAAGCTTAATTTTGCACACAATAAAACTGATTTTACATCAATATGTTAAAGTGAGATATGTTTTTTTAGAAATGTATTAATATATAACGTTCCTATAGATGGCATTACAATAGCATTAAAATTAACTGGAGCACATTTATGCGTTGTTTTCTTGCGTTTTGGTTTTACAAACCAAAAATCAGTTGAACTAACGAATTGTTTATAAAACATCTTATAGTTTCGTAATTTAAATGATGATAAGACTGGTTTTATACAACCGAAAACCAGTTAAAACCTACATCACGCTATTGAAGTTTTTATACTCAGGTTGATATATATAGTAAGAACTTTACCAAATGCATAAGTGTCTTAGTACTCCTTGTGACCTACCGGCTTGGTTGTGCTAAGTCCCAGCTTGTCAATCTCGATGCTCGATTTGATCACCCTTGCACTGAGTATTGCTGAACTATCTCGAATATTTGGGAGGGATTCTGTTACTATGCGGTGGTAGATAACGGATGAACTCGTCCCTGGTGAAGGATGCAAACTCACCATGTACACAAAAGCGGTCATACGACCACCGGGAACTAAGCGTCCTGGGTGACCCGATCTTGTCTGTGGAGCCTGATCACCTTCACGACAAGTTGTACAAACGCGTCTGCGCTCCGGCCAAGTGCGAGGTGTTTAAGCTTTTGCATTTTACGAAATCAACTAATATTCTTAGTTTAACTTGGACTTTAAGAATGTATAAAATCTATACCTCCATTTTACGCAAACCCAATTTTGAAATCCACAAATAATGTCAGGCATTTGGATCATACGAGTGGGGAGGACGAATTCGCTCGATATCGAAAAAGGTGGGACAGAATGCATGCATGAATTTCATTTTGCGCAAACCCAATTTACGTTACGACTTGTTATTTGTTCAATACGCATGCGAGAGATAATCTTTTTATTTTAAGCACAAACCCAATTTCCGTTACATGTCGCGAAACGCGCACGTTAGCGCGATTATTTAATTTTGCGCAAACCCAAATTTTGAAATCCACAAATATCGCTCGATATCGAAAAAGGTGGGACAGAATGCATGCATGAATTTCATTCTGCGCAAACCCAAATTTTGAAATCCACAAAATAATATTGGGC